>JASDDO010000008.1:135514026-136974069 GCA_030015575.1 Agapanthus africanus
AGAGCGTAAGTTTTACCTTCGGAGTGTAGGATGACCCTGGTATGATGGAGTAGGTAGCTGCAGCAGAGTGGCGTAGCGTGCGTATGTTCCGCGGTATACTCACGACACGGCACTCCGCCTAAGCGACCTTAGGACTTATTGATTGAAATTCCCTCATGATTGTATACATCCTTGCGATTCGATTTCTGTATCCTCATCGAATCCTACTTTCTTTTCAGCCATTATGCCGCCAAGGACTACGAGGGTGCAGAGAGCGGCCGTGAGAGCCGAGGTTCGAGTTGATTCATCTGAGACGAGGACTGATCCGAGTAGTACTCCTGTTGTACCAGGACAGATTGTTCCCCCTATGATAGCTCAGATCGCTAGACTAGTGGTAGAGATGCAGGGCTTGAGCCAGGCGATGAGCTCGTTGGTGGAGGTCGTTCGAGCGCAGCGACAGGTGGTTGTCACCCCTGTTACCCAGTTGTTCCTTGCGATCATCATGCAGTATTCCGTCTCCTACATAGCACCGGTAGAGGCAGCCCCAGTTTACGGGACACGTCTTCCAGAGACCGTGAGAGTTCCAGAACAGTTGAGGAATCGTACTGGTGTACCAGCCCAGAACAGAGGCTTAGGACGAGGACATTTGTTTGGCTCTCATCCCCAGGGAGGATGGCAGCCAGCGCGTAGATGTTTACGATGTGGGAGCCTTCAACACCTCATCAGGCAGTGTTCTTTCACACCACGTCAGGGTCGTATTCTGAGACGTCGTGGACGCGGAGGGTTCACGCAGAGGGGTCAGGTTAGTAGATGAGGAGTTCGGTCAGTCGCAGATGAAGGACAGGCACAAGTTTTCGCTTCGACTCATCGGGACGTGAGGGCGTCCAATGCAGAGCTTTCAGGTACTCTTTCAGTATGTCCTTTGTTGCACACGTATTGTTTGATCCGGATCCTTGTGCTCGTATATTTCCACGTACTCGTACTTATCCACACACTTTGTGCCGAGTTTGGGTAGAGAGTCCAGTTTGCTTGGTCAGCCGCTTGTTGTGACTACTCCTGTGGGAGAATCGTTTGTTGCTAGGCACGTGTTCCGATCCTGTACCGTCCGTTTTGGCGAGAGAGAGTTGCCGGTCGATTTGATCCTTCTTGAGATATTAGACTTCGACGTTCTTTTAGGCATGGATTGGTTAGCCACATGCTATACTTCTGTTGACTGCCGCGAGAAGACAGTTAGATTTTGTTTTCCCGGCGAGTCGGTTTTTGTTGTGTTGGGGGACTGTGGTGCCACCCCTCACAGTGTGATTTCTTCTTTTCGCGCTGGACAGCTTTTGAGGAAGGGATGTCAGGGATTTCTCACCTGTGTTGGCGATACTAGAGCTACAGAGGTTCCGTTGGATCAGGCTCCGGTTGTTAGCGAGTTCCCTGATGTGTTCCCTAACGAGCTTCCTAGGCTACCGTCCGAGCGTGATATTTCTTTCTGTATTGATTTGGTTCCTGGCACGGGGCCTATTTCTGTACCGCCTTATCGGATGGCCCCGGCGGAACTTAGAGAATTGAAGGGTCAGTTGCAAGATTTGCTGGATAAAGGACTTATTCAATCCAGTGTTTCTCCGTGGGGTGCTCCAGTCCTGTTTGTCAAGAAGAAGGACGGCAGTATGCGTTTGTGTATCGACTACCGCCAGCTGAACAGGGTGACAGTACGGAACAGGTATCCTTTGCCACACATCGACGATTTGTTCGACCAGCTTCAGGGGGCATGATACTTTTCGAGGATCGATTTGCGATCAGGCTACCATCGGCTGCGGGTTCGACAGGAGGACATTTCTAGGACAGCTTTCCGCACGCGCTACGGCCATTATGAGTTTTTGGTGATGTCGTTCGGACTCACCAACGCGCAAGCAGCATTCATGGACTTGATGAACCGTATTTTCCGGCCGTATCTTGACCTGTTCATCATAGTGTTCATTGACGATATTTTGGTGTATTCTCGGAGTAGAGAGGAGCACGAGCAGCCCCTGCGGATTACACTGCAGACCTTGAGGGAGCATCGGCTTTTCGCCAAATTCTCAAGTGTGCTTTCTGGCTAGACAGCGTAGACTTCTTGGGGCATATGATTACACGAGATGGTATATGTGTAGACCCGAGGAAGATTGACACCGTTCAGAGTTGGCCTAGACCCACGTCAGTGATGGAGGTTCGCAGCTTTCTAGGACTGGCAGGCTACTACAGGCGATTCGTGCAGGACTTCTCTCGCATTGCTACACCTTTGACCGGGTTGACCCGAGAGTTTGCTTTGATTGGACGGAGGAGTGTGAGCACAGTTTCTAGCAGCTACGGGCTCTACTGAATACGACACCAGTGCTATCGTTGCCTTCAGGATCAGGCGGATTTGTGGTCTACTGTGACGCTTCACGAGTGGGGCTAGGGTGCGTTTTGATGCAGCAACGCAGGGTGATCGTGTATGCTTCGCAGCAATTAAAGAAACATGAACAGAATTACCACACTCATGATATGGAGACGGCTGCAGTGGTCTTTGCACTTAAGATCTTGTGACATTATCTGTATGGAGAGTCGTGCCAGATATTCACTGATCACAAGAGCTTAAAGTATATATTCCAGCAGCGAGACCTGAACCTTAGACAGCGCCGATGGATGGAGTTAGTAAAGGACTACGATTGTGAGATCTTGTATCACCCGGGCAGGGCTAATGTAGTGGCAGATGCTTTGAGCAGAAGACCCGGAAGTAGTCTATCTTATTTGAGCGCAGTATAGAGGCAGTCGTCGGCAGATTGGCAGATCTTATGCGAAAGCCGGGTACAGTTCGAGTTTACGCCGATCGGAGGACAGATTGCGCATGTTCGTGCACGCCTACAGTTGCATGACCGTATACATGAGGTACCGCACGGTGATGGCCGCTGTTCAGAGATCAAGACACAGATGGGACAGGGCAGATTTCCCGAGTTCGCGAATCAATGATCAGGGGATACTACTGTTGGGTCTAGACTGTGCGTACCAGATGCTGAGGGACTGCGGCGTGAGATTCTTGAAGAGGCACATCGATTGGTATATAGTGTTCATCCCGGTTCCACCAAGATATACCATGATATGAGAGGTGTTTACTAGTGGGACGGAATGAAGAGAGACATCGTAGACCTTGTGTCGAGATGCCTGACTTGTCAGCAAGTCAAGGCTGAGCACCAGAGGCCGCGGGAGAGCTATAGTCGTTAACCATTCCGTAGTGGAAATGGGAGAAGACTTCTATGGACTTCATTGAGGGTCTACCCAAGGCTAGTCGAGGGTATGACTCCATCTGGGTGATCGTGGATTGTTTGACAAAAGCGGCTCACTTCCTACCTGTGAAGACGACTTTCGGAATTGCTCGGTATGCCCAGATTTACATCGACGAGATTGTACGACTACACGGAATTCCGACATGTATCGTGTCCGACAGAGGCACCCAGTTTACCAGCGGCTAGGGCAGAGATTTCAGGAGGCCTTGGGTACTCGTTTGAGTTTCAGCACAGCATTTCATCCGCAGACCGACGGACAGTCAGAGCGGACTATTCAGACTCTCGGGGACATGCTCAAAGCGTGCGTCTTAGACTTTGGAGGTAGCCAGGATCATCATTTACCCTTAGTAGAGTTTTCCTACAATAACAGCTACCAGGAGACCATTCAGATGGCACCGTTTGAGGCTCTTTATGGGAGGAGAAGCAAATTGCCCGCTTGTTGGACAGAGCTCAGTGAGGGCAGTATCCAAGGGCCACAGATTGTGGATGAGATGACCGCGAAGATCCAGTTGATTCGCGATAGGATGAGAGCAGCCCAGAGTAGGCAGAGATCTTATGCAAACCGTCGTCAGCGCAGACTTGAGTTTTCTGTTGGTGATCATGTTTTCTTAAGGGTCTCCCCAATGAAGGGCGTGATGAGGTTTGGGAAGAAGGGGAAGCTTAGTCCCAGATATGTGGGCCCTTTCGAGATCCTCGAGCGTGTTGGTGCGGTTGCGTATCGATTAGCCCTTCCGCCCAGTTTTCCAGACGTGCACCCCGTATTTCACGTTTCGATGCTCCGCAGATATCTTCATGATCTTTCGCATGCGATTCATCACCTAACGATCCAGCTTGAGCGTGACCTTTCCTATGCAGAGCAGTCGGTGATCATTTTAGATCGACAAGTGAAGAAATTGAGATTGAAGGACATACCGTCCGTCAAGGTTCTTTGGCGTGGTCCGAGCAGAGAGAAGGTCACTTAGGAGACCGAGAGCGAGGTGAGCAAGAGGTATCCCCATCTTTTTGAAGGTGCGTATAGTTAGATTTTTAAATTCGGGGACCGAATTTCTTTAAGGGGGGTAGATTGTAACACTTTGAAATTTTCGTTAGAATGTTTTTCGTGATAATTAGTAAATGTGCGTGTTATTTTATATGTGTACATGGGATTATTAGTTATAATTTAGTCGTGTTTACCCTAATTGGGAAATTTCTTGTGTTAGTGCACACATGCACACTTAGCATAATTTTCCTTGACCTAGGTTAAAATGTTAGCCATTCTTTCCTTGCATGTTTCCTTGTTAATTCCCCACCCTTTAATCAAAACAAAACCCTTTTTAGAATTCTAAAATCCAAACAAACAAATGAAGCATAGGGGTTAGGTGAGAACTTGACTTTTGACCCCTTTTTCTTTCTCTCTTCTCTCTCTTCTCCTCATTTCTGAATCCAGCAGAAATTCAGCAGCAAAACCCTAGCTTTTATTCACCTTTCCCTCTCCTTTTCACTTCTCATTGATCTCTACACAAATCCTACACAAAAACCACTCTTTTCCTTCACAAAACCTTAGGAAAAATGAGTTTTTGAGGTGTTTGGAGGCAAATCTGCATACTTGAAGAAGGAGCTGGAATTTTTGGTGTTTCATAGGGTCTTTTGAAGGTATAAATCTCACTCCTAGCACCCTATCTCCATAACTTGCATGTTTAGTTTCAAAATGTCACCTTTTTGTGCAACTTTAGTGCTATTGAAGGAATTTAGTGATGATATGTTAAAATTTATGTTGTTGTGGCTTGATTAGCTTGTTAATGAGTTATTAGTGTGGGTTTAGACTTGGGTTTGATTCAGGTTCCACAAAATTACCCTAAAGTTTCATTTTTGTGCAAAAGTGTGGATTTTAACTAGAAATAAGGCTCTGTAGGATCTGCTACTACCCGAGATATTTCAGAGTGAAACTAGATTTTTCTGTAGCATGTATGGGGGGTATAGAGTGCACACACCAAACCTGGGGGCCCAATTCCCAAGTGAGGCCGCCGGAATAATCGTTCTGGCCGCAATTTGCGGCCAGATGGGTGAGATGGGGGTTGGGGTTTGGTCCACTGGAGTCTGCTGCTATTTGGGTTATTTTGGTATATATATTTGTAATATCTGTTTTGTATCAAAATCTGGAGTAGATTACCATATTTCCCGTATTTTTAATCTTTCGCGACACGCGTGATACGTATGTGTGGGTTTAGGGTTTCTGCGTATCGCGACGCGTCGGAGTGGCTTCAAGCGCGTAATCGCACGTTTTAGCGTATCGCGCACACGCGCGCTTGGTTCACGACACGAGTTACTAGTTCGGCTTTAATGTCGTGTTTGTACGGTTTGAGCTTATGCGTGATATATTATGAAATTCTAGGATTCGCAGGCGAGTGCGACGGGCGCCGCGAAGGAGGGGAACAAGTCGTCGGCTATACCTAGCGAGAGACTACGGTGAGTAGATTTAACATCTACGGGGATATCGCCCGCATGGCGTTCTACGTCAGGGCTGATAGGATCTTATAGCTACATTTCCATACATTGACTGTTCATGGCTACTATTTAGTGCATACCACATTCCCTGATGTATGTATATAAACTAGAATTGATAGAACACCGCACCCTTACTAATTATTCATGTTGCACGAGCACTATCCTGCAGGTTACACACACACCGTTAGTAATTGCCATGACACTCACACTGTAGAATATCACATCGGATCATTATGTTGTAGCTCATCTTTATGTGACTTGATATGATATTCATACTTGATGCATATACTCATCTTTATGTGACTTGAGATGATATTCATACTTGATGCATATATCACATCGGATCATTATGTTGTAGCTCATCTTTATGTGACTTGACATGATATTCATACTTGATGCACATATCACATTGGATCATTGACTTGCATATTGGTTTGGATTACATGTGATTTCTGGATTTGGGAACCGTGGCTATTTCAAATATGTAATCATTTAAAAACCCGGTTCCCTTGATATGATATTTCGGTGCGTGCACCCCATGTTTTCTCGGTGCTAGAGGGATATATTGAGAGAGGGCTGACCCGGACTGACGGATGCCCGATATATTGAGAGAGGGCTGACCCGGACTGACGGATGCCCGATATATTTAGAGAGGGCTGACCCGGACTGACGGATGCCCGATATATTGAGAGAGGGCTGACCCGGACTGACGGATGCCCGATATATTGAGAGAGGGCTGACCCGGACTGACGGATGCCCGATCGAGGAGTATTTGCGTGTCGATGCTAGACACGAGTATTTATGTTATTTGGGTGCCGATGTTGGGCAGTCGTGATTCTCAGAGATGTACAGGATTTGAGGGCCAATGGGAGTGCCGGCGTCTGGGTTGTTGGGATTTGCGGTGCATATATATATATTTATTCCACCTTGACATTCCGTGTAGATGTTATATTCCCTTGCTTAGCATTCATTATTGCATCTCATTCTGTAGTTATATCACCTGATAGAAGACTTGCATGATTATTGTATATACTGCTTACCTCGCATTGATATCATCTGCTGGCATATGTTAGAGTAGCGCAGTACGTGCATGCTCGCGATTACCTTTATATGTTATTTCTATTCACGAGTTGGCAACTCACCCCCGTTGTGCCACAGTGTTTGCAGGTTTCCCTTCGGAGTAGTCGCGGCAGGCTGCATTTTGCATCTTTTGACAAAGATACCCCCATAGTTGGTGTACTAGCTCTTTTGCTGATAGGTGGGTTTTGCGCGGTATCTGTTTATCTTTCAGTTATGTATATTGTTGTATCTAGTATTCTCCATCTACCATGTATGTATTTGACTTAGAGACAGTGTGAGGATGATGATGTATATTATTTGTTTTCTGGGGTCGTGCTTGTTGTGAGCCGACTGTACTTTGCAGCTTATTCTATCTGTGATGTTCCCACTTGTGGATCTTGATCTTCGCTCCGGCGTCGTATATTGCTATCTTGGTGATTATTTACTTAGATTTCTTAACATGTTAGTAAGTGCTTTCATTCAAAACTTATAACACTCTACACTTTTACTGGTTTGATTTCTAGGTTTTCGGTTCACTTAGTCGCGTTATGCCTGTAGACGTTACGTGGTTAAGTGCCGGTCACGGGCCAAACTTTGGGTCGTGACAATGTACATTTCGCATACCTACTTACACATATACCTGGAGGGTATTACATCATTATTGATAGGTAGATACACATATCTTGCTATGCCAACATGGTTACGCATACCTGGCAATAGCTACACGTTCACCTTTATTTGATGTTGTATGGACTTGGAGAAATTAGGAACCGCAAGATATATGTATTAACTTGTTGTAGTTAAATAGAGGTTTTTCCTTTATATGCTCATATTACTGTTTCATGTTGCATATATTACATTCATAGAGTTCATATGATATTCTCTGATATTTTTACTCCTAAGTATATATAACAGCGGAATGGGATGCTGTTATATATATATATATTAGTGGAATGGGACGCTAATATATATATGTATTGATTCATGCATTTATACTTATCATTACTTGATGTTTTCTGGATTTGAGGACCGTGGTTGTTTCATGAAATTATGCATTATTTGAAAGACCCGGTTTCTCTTGATATGATATTTCAGCATCCACCATGAGATTTATCGGTTCTGATATATATATACCCCATGCGAGGAATGGAGGGGGCCGTGTGCGGGTACATGGTGGGGACCGGAGGTACCCGGGGAAAGAATTTCGTGGAGTAGACGATGAGTTAGTGGAGGAACCATACCTATCGGTGATAGTACCTATGACTCGGCGGTTATCGTGGGGATACCGAAGGGAGTTATATACGTATGGATACGTCGAATTTCGAGTGTCAGAGCTAGGCCCTCGATTTTTTGGGATAGCGTATGATACGTACCTATCAGGGGGCCAGTCGCGGTGACATCACCTGATAGATCAGTATTTGTGTGTTGATGCTAGACACTTTTTTCATGATGTTTTTGGGTGTCGATGTTGGACACTCACTTTATATGAAACTTACTCGATATTGTACATTCAGGATATATGAGATTTACTTGACACTGTACATTCAGGATATATGAGGTTTACTTGATATTGTACGTTCAGGATATATGAGATATACTTGATATTGTACATTCATGATATATGAGGTTTACTTGATATTGTAAGTTCATGATATATGAGATATACTGGATATTGTACATTCAGGATATATGAGACTTACAGGATATGAGAGCCAATTTGGGGACTGATTTGACGAAATTTGGGATTCAGATTGTCTTGATGAACTTTGGTCCTGTCACGAGGTCAGGATTCTATGAGAATGACATGTTTTATTCCATACTCCTCATTTATTTTATATCCATTGCTTCATGTATTAGTAGTACCTGATAGAGTACCTTTCATGACTGTTACATATACATATTGTCATATTATTGCTTCATGTATTAGTTATACCTGATAGAGTACCTTTCATGACTGTTGCATACATATGACCATTTATTGCTATTCGCTTGCATGTATTAGATTCGCGCTTTACGTGCATACTTGCGATTACCTGCATATGTTATTTACTATTCATGAGTTGGCAACTCACCCCTGTTGTGCTACAGTGTTTTGCAGGTAGTCCCTCAGGGCAGTCGCTGCAGGTTTTTCATCTTTTGTATCATCTTTTGTATCATCTTTTGCAGCGGATACCGCTACGGCTGACTTTGTACAGTTTTGTTATAGGTGGGTTTTACGGTTGTTCGATGTTGCTTATTGTATATTCGTTGTATCCTGTACTCTCCATCTACCAGTTTCATGTGTATGACTTAGAGACTTGACGCGAGGACGATATTGTATATTTTGGTGACTGGGATGTCTTTTGTGCAGTTTTTACATATATCATCTTTTATTTCTTCGTTGTGGCGTCATATATCTGTTGTGGTGGTTATTTTCCGCCGTTGGGCGTGGATTTGCTCCTGTTGGGGATGCTTTACTTATATTTATGTTGGACCCATTTTTGGGGTTAGTTTTTACAAAGGAGGTGCCGCCAAAATTTTTAAGAAAGTATAGTTGGACTTTAAAGAATTTGGTTTGAGATTTCAAAAGTTTTGAAAATGCTATTATCACTTACTACTTTTGATGGTTTGGATTGCTGGGTTTTCGGCTTACTTAAATTGCGTTATGCCTGTAGACGTTGCGTAGTTTAAGGGCCGTCACGTGCCAATTTCGGGTCGTGAAAAAGTTGGTATCAGAGCGCTAGGTTTTACCTTTCGGAGTGTAGGATGATCTTGGTATGATGGAGTAGGTAGATTAAGCAGAGTAACGTAGTGTGTATGTCCGCGCCATACTCACGACGCGGTACTCCGCCTAAAGTGACCTATGTACTAATTGCTTAAAATTACTTTCTTGATGATACATATCCTTGTGATTCGATTTTCGTGTTCTTATCGAATCCTTTTTCCATTTATAGCCTTTGCCTCTGATGACTATGGGGGACTCAGAGTGATACAGTGAGGGCCGAGGTCAGAGTTGACTCGTGTGGGACGAGGACTAACCAGGATGGCACACTCGTTGCACAGGAGCAGATGGATCCGCCTTCGATAGATCGTATCGCTAGGCTTGAGGCTGAGATGCAGGACTTGCGCCAAACGATGAGGTCTTTGGTTGAGGCCAGTAGGGCGCAGCGACAGGAGGTTGCTACCCCTGTTACCTAGTTGTTCTTTGCGGTCAGCATACAGCTTTTCGTCACTTACACAGCACTAGCAGATGCAGCCCTAGTTGACGAGGTACGTCTTCCAGAGACTTTAGGAGTTCGAGGACCCATGAGGGCTAGTACAGGTGTGTCAGCCCCGAGACAGAGGTTTAGTTACCGAGACAGATTTCGTGACCATTGCGGGAGTAGCAGAGTCTTAGGACGAGGACAGTCGTTCATCTCTCATCCCCAGGAGGGTCGGCAGTCGTCGCATGGATGTTTCTGGTGCGGGAGCCTTCATCACCTCATCAGGAATTGTTCCTTAGAACCGCGTCAGATTCGTGTTCGGAGAGGTCATGGTCGCGAAGGGTTCGCTTAGAGGGGACAGTTTGGTAGAGGTGGAGTTTCTCCAGTTGCGGGTAGAGGGCATACACCAGAGTTTGCTTCTACTCATCGGGACGCGCGGGCGTCCAGTGCGGAGTTTTCACGTATTCTTAAATTAGTAGGTTCTTTTGTTTCATAGGGTTGTTTTGTTCGGGATCTATGCAGTCGTTTGTTTTACACACTTTGTGCCATGGTTGGGCCGAGAGTTGTGTATGCTAGATCAGCCATTGTTTTGTTAATTTCTGTCAGCGATTCTTGTGTAGCGCGACACGTGTTTCGGTAGTGTGCCAATCGGTTAGAAGATTCGTCCGTCACTTTGATCCTTCTAGAGATGTTGGATTTGACGTTCTCCTGGGAACGGACTGATTAGCTACGTGCTATGCGTCTGTGGACTGCCATGCGGAAACAACCAGGATTTGTTTCCCGGCGAGTCAGTTCTTGTTATGTAGGGGGACAGTGGTGCCGCCCATCACAGCTTGAATTCAGCCTTTTTCGCTAGTCGGCTTTTGAGGAGAGGATGTCGAGGATTCTTGTCTTTCATTCGTGATGCCGGAGCCACAGTGGGTTTGTGCACCGGATTCCTATTGTGCGAGAGTTTTCCGACGTGGTTCCAGATGAGCCGGCAGAGCTTCGGGAGCTTAAGGATCAGCTAAAGAGTTGCTAGATAGGTGGGACTTGTACGTCCAAGTGTTTCGCTTTGGGGAACTCCTATTCTGTTCGTCAGGGAGAAAGACAGCAGTTTGAGGTTGTGTGTTGATTGATCGTCAATTGAACCGAGTTACGGTGTGGATGGGTATCCTTTACCTTGCATTGACGATTTGTTCGACTTGCTCCAGAGTGAGAGACATTTTCTAAGTTTGTTTGGGATCGGGTCATCATAGGTTGCGGGTTCGGAGTGATGACATTCCGAAGGCTGCTTTTGTGCGTGCTACAGGCAGTATGAGTTTTGGTGGTGTCGTTGGATTCACGAATGCCCTAGCAGCGTTCGTGGATGTGATGAACTATTGGAGATAGTGCCCTCAGAGTCAATTATTGGATCACAGGCACGTGATTGCAATGATTGAGGGTGGACCTATCCCGGTAGGACAGTCTTACTCAAGATCATAGTATGCTATCTGGTTTATCTTTATCATCGTGTACTTCTTTAGGTGACCTTACAGGTCACTATTACACGTTGATAGAGCCCCTAGGATTCTTGCTTGACTACCAGCAGTATGAGGGCGATCATATACGTGGGAGCTGGTAGTCTATAAGCACATCCTTAAAAGGTCCCTAGTCGTGGGAGTTTCGAGACAGGGCATCGATACTCCAGAGTAGACTAGTGTATACAGTCGAGACCCTGACGAGGGGCGGTGGCTGGTCTCACAAGCCACCGGTGTCAGTTGGTTCACCTAAGATGTATACATGTGCTCATTGGGTTATGAGTACACCGGACAGGACTCGCCGGGAACATGCTAGTTGGTCTTATACCTGACGTCAGATAGCAGTTCCCTGGTGACATGTGTACAGGTTAGTTCATCGACCTGAGGATCGGCATTTGTCTCGTGTGAGTTCCCACTGTACTTTGATTACTACCCTACCAGGCTCAAAGGAGACGTGCAAACAGGTTTTAGTTGGGTACAGTCCCGAGCCACATGGAGACAGTGAGCGGATCTGCAGGGGTTCGTCTCTCCCGGTATTGGGGGTAAGGTCGCACTGTGTCTAAGGAGAGCCATTACACGAAGTCCTTGGCCAAGGCAGGAGATTTACTGGTAGGTATTCCATTAGTATCTCAGGGTGTTCTAGGCTGCACTCCGACACGACTTGTACCACTTTTGGGGGTCTGACTTTTACCAATCCCCTACGCCCGCCATGCGATGCTCATAGACGAACGGACCAGACTGTACGGATATTGTCACTGACAGGCTCAGTAAGGTATCAAGATGAGTTCGCTCATAGACGTCCCTTTTGGTCAATAGCTGGTGGCCCGTCACGTATGGCTGATACCTCTGACGTGCTAGTGGTTAAATCCACAACCATAGTATTGACGAGTCTTTAGAGTACCCCACAGACAGTTGCTCAAGTTTTCGGGCGAAACGCTGTAGAGGCCGTATGGAAATATGGTAGGGTTCGATCAGATACGTGCGGTATTGCACAGATTAGGATCGGACGGATAATACTAACCGGCTTTGGTTTAAGCCGGATCCTAGTATAGTACAGTGTAGATTTTGTTTCATTGCATTTGTATTTCGGTCGGAATACAAATGCGGGTATGTATATACAGCAGCGGGGTTTTCCTGTAATTTATTACGGGATCAGTTTTTTTTTGGAGTTGCCAGTTTGCTTTCCGTTTCAGCCATTTTCCATTGTATCTATCCTTGGGTGAAATTTGGTGGAGGAGGGCTTATTTGCATTGTGCAAATAAGCATTCTTGGAGGGTTGTTTTTGCAAATTGTTGGATCATCATTGCTTGACTTTCTTTAGTCATCATGGCTTGGCTTTGGGTTCATGATGGTTGATTTGGAGTGTTGGTTTTTGTTTGTGATGATATGGTTTTTAATCATCACTCTTTATTCATGCTTGCATGATAGTTTCCCCACTCCCTTGACTTTCCTTGACTGCATTCTCACCCTTCACCATTGCATGGCCGGACAAGTTAGAGGGGGGCTGTCCAAAAATGGTTGTGGGGTTTTTGCACTCTTTTTGGTTTGATAAAATCCCACAAGTTCCATCTCCATTAGCATATATCATTCCTCCACCAAAAGGCAACTCCTACAACCCCAAATGAGACACAACACTACACTATTCTACAGCAAACCTTGGGCACGTCGACTCGCCAACTTCGTGCCCGAGTTGCCTCGGACCAGAGGTGGGAGCCCGTAAAAGAAGCCGGCGATATGGTGCCCTTCCGGCGACGAGGTGGAGACCGGAGATTCCGCGGGGAGATCGGGACGACGACGAGAAGACCGAAGGACATGGATCGCTCGGTATATCTCTCTACCCTTTTCTCTAAATAGCTAGGACTAGATTAATGGCCTGATCCGGGTTTATTGTACACAGTGGTGCCGGTATAAAAAGTTAAAGAAAAGCATCGCTTCCGCATTCCGGCGTCGGATTGACGGCCGGGACGCCGCCGTGCACTTACAGTGGTATCAGAGCCTCGCCATTAACCTAGTCTAGCTTGGTCTAGTATGTTTACACTTTCGATCGAACAAAATTCTAAAATCCCGCGTTTACAATAGCATCAGTTTCTGTCGAAATTTTTTCGAGTCCAAAATTTTTTCAGGTTGTTTCAGAATGATGTGCAGGGGATTATAAACAAACTGTAAAAATTTGGTCGTGCGATCTCATTACCCCACCGCGGAACCGCGGCCAAACCCATGCTTGGGCCGCTATTCCGCCGCTGTTTTAACTGTTCAGCGCACCAAATTTTTTCAGAGAGCTCCTGTGTAGAAAGTAGGGTTTTTGGAACATTCTTTTTGGGCCCAGAATTTCTTTATGTGCTACAGTAGTGCTTGGGGCCCACTTGGGTTAATTTGATCGATCGAATTTTTTAAAAATGTTAGTTCATAGTATTTACATTATATCTGCGACTGTGAATGTCACTTGATCGGTAAATCCTGTCTAACTGCTATAGCCCGGTTAGACGGATTTGCGAACGTGACATTCACGTTGATGTTCTGTGTTGTGCTGTGATGTTGCGGATTGGTCGTGGGGGATAGCATCAGTTTTTGTTGTATTATGTACATTTGATATTGCGGGGCGAGCGTCCGACATGTGGACAGCCGTCACTGCCTATTTGTATATTATTCTTTTGGGGCACGACCAGGTCGAGGTCGATGTACCTGTTGTATGTATATTTTACTTTCTGTACTAGGATTACCCTAAGGTGGGGTGCACGGATAGCCGGGTTCTAGAGGGCAATGGGCCCGCATCTCATGGCATTGAGACGGAGGGGGCTTCACTCTAGAATTGGCGGGCTATTCGCTGCACTCGTAGGGGGTACAGGTTGACCCAGGAGGGGTGCCCAAGTTACCGGATTCCGTGAAGTGCTGGGTGGTCCATTCACGGTGCTGAAGGGGTCTGCCTCGCTTCAGGTTTTGGCGGGTGACTTGCCGCGCCCGTAGGGGTCTAGGATTTCATTGCACAGGCTATCCACACGACCAGGGGAACGTCGGGTTTCAGTAGCGGCTCTGTGAAACCCGGGGATCCCAGATATCTATATTGTTCTGTGATACTGTACATTTCTGTGATGTTGCATTTTTATCACGCCTTGAGCGAAATATTATATATTGATATATATACTAGTAGATGTTGTATATGTTTTGCATCCGCGCTAGTCCAGTCCCCGCTCTGTCGTTAGTTAGCTAACCTAACGGGTAATGACGAGACCTAGTGGCGAATGCGGATGGCATATACGTACGTGATTATTTTCGTTCTTTGTGGTGTGATCAATTGATGGGACTGCGTTGATTCGGATCAATGCAAGTTAAAAAAAACCTAATCTGATGTTGTTGGAACACTTTTCAAAAAGCTGTTATTGTAAGGACGTTCTCTTTTGTTTTGCGTCATGGTATTCAGTTGGAATATCCTGCTCCTCAGTCAACGAGGCAAGGGCCGAGATCCCTTCACCGGGAGTGACCCCTTGGACAAAAAGTTTGCGTCAGGGCAATAACTTCACTATAGCCGATTGCTTTTGCTTTGCATCGTGGTATTCAGTTGGAATATCCTGCACCTCATTCTACGGGGAAAGAGCCGAGATCCCTTCACCGGGAGTGACCTCTTTAGCAAAGGTTTTCGTCACTATCTTTTATAAAGCTAACCAGTTCCTTCAACGATATCAAGTTCATTACGTTAAAGGTTTTCTCCAGAAACCATTCGTAGCCCTCCGTCGTTTCACATGGATAGTCAATTAGTATTCAAGCTATGTTTGTTGGCCAAAGTCAAGGCATAGTGATTGGTAGCTATTGGGTATTCATGTGCAGCATAGATAGATGCGTTGGTTTGGGGCAGTCGTATACCCTTGTTGGCCAAAGTCAAGGGCCTGTGCGGGTGGGCTCAAATTAACCTGGAGAATGACGGATAGAACTTGACATGTGACTTATGATTTGTTGGCCAAAGCCAAGGTCATAAGAGCATGGGGCAAAAATCACATTGGGAGTTTCTAAAGAAACTGAAACTTTCCAGATATGCACATACCTTCTGGAGTGTGATGACGTGAGCGGATTCCGTCACGTTATCATGCGATGATAGTTGGATCCCGACTCCCACTGATGAGTTGGTTTACTCCTCGGGTGATCCCGACTAATTCTTCTTTCAGGTTTAGAGGAGAATTTGACGGTACGGTGGGAGGTTTCCTGATTAGATAAATTGGTAACCATTCTGATCTAGGTTAGAGTGCACGCTGAGTGTTTCTTTTCTCTCTCTCTTTGACAGCGACCATTGACCCGACCCTAAGACTATGACTCAGTGACCAAAATTAACCGAACCTTCTAAAACACTCGCTTTTGGATTGTCAGAGTTGCAAACCTCATTGCCACTCCTACTTTTACCCTTTTCTCCAGGACACCCCGTATTACTACGAACGTCCACTTCCATTGGACAAAACCATCGTATGGTTATATACGAACTCGAAGGAATTTATTCGAGGATGGTTTCCGGTTCTGGAGAAAACGAATAGGATTATTCAGTTGTCTTTTCTTTTTACCTTCTCTCAGGTTGCGAGTACTCCTTGGTTTATGAGATAGTACACCTATTACGCAAATTGGATAAGTCTTCTTCCAAACCTTAGGCTGGTGCCGACCGGTAGGGAATGAAGAAAACCAATTAGCCTAACGATGGTGTACAGAAGGTATTAAGTAAAGACATATCAAGGGATCAGTAAGAAGGCAAAGTAAATTGCGACTGATATTCACGACCAAGCCAGGTATTTCATTACCACTCCCACTTCACCTTTGTATTTCTCCAGGACACTCCGTATCACTACGAAGATCCACAGTTTATTGGATACTCCATCGTATGGTTATATAAGAACTCGAAATGAACTTGTTCCAATTCGGGGATGGATTCTGGTTCAGGAGAAATAGGAATAAGGTTTATTCGGTTGTCTTTTATCTTCACCTTCTCTCGCATTGCAAGTGTTCCTAGGATTAGGATAGTACACCTATTATGCTTATTGGATAGTCTTCTTCCAAACCATAGGCTGGTGCCGAATGGTAGGGAAGGAAGAAAACCATTTGGCCTAAAGGGGTGTACAGAAGGTAATGACTAAAGACATAGAAAGGGATTTGGAAAGGTGGCAAATAATTACACGGTTACAGTTGTGAATTTGGATAATGGAAGAGGCATTACTAGGAATACCGGGATACCCCATCGAAACATTTCAATGTTTCAGTTTCGCTGTGTATTGTTAAAGGAAAACTGATTTCCCAATCAGATCTTGCTCCAGGGTATGTATTTACCAGGTATGATTCTCACATCTGTATGGTTTTACAGATGATGAGTGGGAGTAAGTTATTGGGAATTGGGTGATCATCCTCATTATATCGGGATTCGTTGTAATCGGTGATATTTGAGGAAGTCACCTGGGTTGTTTGTCGGACGGCAAGTATTTGGTTTTGAATATCCGTTGTTATGCACCAATTTCAAATTGATATATCTATACGTCTATTTTTATAGAGTGATATATACCTTTTTGAAATTATGTCTATGAAATTTACCTATATCAGTGGATGGTTAGGTAAGGAGCATTGAACAGCGGTGTAATTCTTCTTAACCATAAGTACAGTTTTCAACCTACGACACACAAAGAGTGAGTTATTAGACTCAAAGGACTTATACAGAGTATTGCATGTTGTCCAGTATCCATTAGGACAGAGGGGATGGTCCTCGTACTATATTCAGTTTACTTATGACTTCTCTAGTATTTAGACAGGTGTTTCGTGGAAACACATGGTCCGAATTTTGAGAAGTTATAGGTATTTGAATAAAGTAGAGAACCAGATATTGCAAGCATCGGGATTCTTCAAAGTGATCGGAGATGTAGATACTTGTGTAGGGTATTCAGTTGATAGTAATGTTTAAGAGAACTTGCTTCTCTTTCGGGTTACTCATAATTGGAAGCATTCCTAAGTTGAGTAACGCTGATCGGCCTCTTTCCATTCAGTTGACATGCACTGGAGACAGCTGCATGATTTGAATCTGGTTCAATTAAATCAGTGCCTCTGTTTCTGTATTGGATATAGAACAGTTCATATCTTAACGATGTTAAGGTACGGGGAGTTGTCCGGCTTATGCTTAAAACCAGACTCTGGATAACTCAAGGCACGTTTCTGTAATGGCTGTTTGTGGGTTGACCCAGGCTATGACGAGGGTTGACTTTCTACCATATGGAAGATCAATAGTGATATTGTTCTTGACTCGCCACAGTTTTAAAAGAAATGGATTTTTTCAGAAAACAGTAGTGGGAGTATGGTAGAACTGGAAGTGATTCCAGAACCGCAAACGATTACTGAAGATTTGATAGGAACCTAAAGATTCAATCTGGTTTGACATTCCATTGGCCACTCCGCAGATATGGTGTGTAACCTCAGGCACTCGAGAGGTACTTCGGTATGCTCAAGGACGGTGGCAGGGAGGTTCTTGTTTACCCAGACTTACCATTGCTGTTGTTCCAGACTGTGAGACCCGGCAGGAGGATGAGTATAGCGTCGTTCTAAACCAGCTTTAGAAGTGCACGTGTATATAACTCTGCCAGAGGGTTGTCATAGTCAGTGGGAGCAGCGGAAGCATGGTGGACAAGTGGCTTATGTCTATATATAGACTAAAGCAGATATAGCTGAGATAGATCATCTATTACTGATGTGACAGTCATAGATTTGACTTCATCAATAGGGGATGGATCTTTTAAGAAGGTAGTAGGGTATGATGTCATGATATTTGGATGACATACACAGAGTAGGAAGTGATATTCCTATACTATGATCGGTTATGCTTTGGTCGTCACACAGTGGTTTCTCCATATGGGACTTGGACATTATATCAGACATACTGGTTACTAGATCTATGGCTTTAGACCTAGATTTGGGTGGTTTCCCAATCAGGGTACTTGGACAGTATTCTAAGAGTATTTAGAATGGACTACTCCTGGCACGGTAGTGTACCTGCAGGTGATGGAGTCACCCTCTCTAAAGGTGTTTTATAGACTAAAAGGGAGAGGGATGTGCATGATTGGAAGATCACTTGCTCAGGCAATTGAGTCAATCATGAGATGTCAAGTACCACACCAGATGTTTTTTTTGCAGCAGATGCAATAAGACATTGATCCAATCCTGGAGAAGCAGTCGGAAGCAGTTTTAGAACATAAGTGGATGTTCTTGGGATATGATAACGACAAGCCTCATTCGGGAGATAGTTATCATTCCAGGCTTCCAAGGTGACCTGGACGACAAGGAGGTTGTCAGTGTTATAGTTTTTCCTTCTGACGAGGGGCAGTATTTTGGACAGGAGGTCCAAGGCAATACTGAGGGAGGAATGGCGCAGGATATTGATTAAGTTCAGTTGACGATACAGTCTAAAAAGTTTGGATTTGGAGTTCATTTATGAGTTATGTCCCATCAGACATCCAGACACATTCTAAGACAGGTATTGCTCATTTCGGGAGATGGGTTTCTCCGCGAACTTGAGATTAAGAGAGACATAGAAAGAAACATCAAAGCGGATCCACTCACTGAGGCTATTCCTCGAACGCAATAGTTTCGTAAACGAGCTTTGTGAGACTGACTAGTAGAGGAGTTGGGTGTTCGGTATCACACGGGCTGTGAGTATGCGACATCGCAATAATTAGCCTTGAGTGCAAGTGGGAGATTGTTGGAGATAGTGCCCTCAGAGTCAATTATTGGATTACAGGCACGTGATTGCAATGATTGAGGGAGGACCTATCCCGGTAGGACAGTCTTACTCAAGATGATAGTATGCTATCTGGTTAATCTTTATCATCGTGTACTGCTTTAGATGACCTTACAGGTCACTATTACACGTTGATAGAGCCCCTAGGATTCTTGCTTGACTACCAGCAGTATGAGGGCGATCATATACGCGGGAGCTAGTAGTCTATAAGCACATCCTTAAAAGGTCCCTAGTCGTGGGAATTTCGAGACAGGGCATCGATACTCCAGAGTAGACTAGTGTATACAGTCGAGACCCCGACGAGGGGCGGTAGCCGGTCTCATAAGCCACCGGTGTCAGTTGGTTCACCTAAGATGTATACAGGTGCTCATTAGGTTATGAGTACACCGGACAGGACTCGCCGGGAACATGCTAGTTGGTCTTATACCTGACGTCAGATAGCAGTTCCCTGGTGACATGTGTACAGGTTAGTTCATCGACTTAAGGATCGTCATTTGTCTCGTGTGAGTTCCCACTGTACTTTGATTACTACCCTACCACGCTCAAAGGAGACGTTCAAATAGGTTTTAGTTGGGTACAGTCCCGAGCCACATGGAGGCAGTGAGCGGATCTGCAGGGGTTCGTCTCTCCCGGTATTGGGGGTGAAGTCGTGTTGTGTCTAAGGAGAGCCATTACACGAAGTCCTTGGCCAAGGCAGGAGATTTACTGGTAGGTATTCCAGTAGTATCTCAGGGTGTTCTGGGCTGCACTCCGACACGACTTGTACCGCTTTTGGGGGTCTGACTTTTACCAACCCCTTAGGCCCGCCATGCGATGCTCATAGACGAACGGACCAGACTGTACGGATATTGTCACTGACAAACTCAGAAGGGTGTCAGGATGAGTTCGCTCACAGACGTCCCTTTTGGTCAATAGCTGGTGGCCCGTCACGTATGGCTGATACCTCTGACGTGCTAGTGGTTAAATCCACAACCATAGTATTGACGAGTCTTTAGAGTCCCCCACAGACAGTTGCTCAAGTTTTCGGGCGAAACGCTGTAGAGGCCGTATGGAGATATGGCAAGGTTCGATCAGATACGTGTGGTATTGCACGGATCAGGATCGGACGGATAATACTAACCGGCTTTGGTTTAAGCCGGATCCTAGTATAGTACAGTGTAGATTTTGTCTCATTGAATTTGTATTTCGGTCGGAATACAAATGCGGGTATGTATATACAGTAGCGGGGTTTTCCTGTAATTTATTACGGGATCAATTTTTTTTTTTTGGAGTTGCCAGTTTGCTTTCCGTTTCAGCCATTTTCCATTGTATCTATCCTTGGCTGAAATTTGGTGGAGAAAGGCTTATTTGCATTGTGCAAATAAGCATTCTTGGAGGGTTGTTTTTGCAAATTGTTGGATCATCATTGCTTGACTTTCTTTAGTCATCATGGCTTGACTTTGGGTTCATGATGGTTGATTTGGAGTGTTGGTTTTTTTTTGTGATGATATGGTTTTTAATCATCACTCTTTATTCATGCTTGCATGATAGCTTCCCCACTCCCTTGACTTTCCTTGACTCCATTCTCACCCTTCACTATTGCATGGCCGGCCAAGTTAGAGGGGGGCTGTCCAAAAATGGTTGTGGGGTTTTTGCACTCTTTTTGGTTTGATAAAATCCCACAAGTTCCATCTCCATTAGTATATATCATTCCTCCACCAAAAGGCAACTCCTACAACCTCAAATAAGACACAACACTACACTATTCTACAGCAAACCTTGGGCACGTCGACTCGCCAACTTCGTGCCTGAGTTGCCTCGGACCAGAGGTGGGAGCCCGAAAAAGTAGCCGGCGATGTGGTGCCCTTCCGGCGATGAGGTGGAGACCGGAGATTCCGCGGAGAGATCGGGACGACGACGAGAAGACCGAAGGACACGGATCGCTCGGTATATCTCTCTACCCCCTTCTCTAGATAGCTAGGACTAGATTAATGGCCCGATCCGGGTTTATAGTGCGTGGTGGTGCCGGTATAAAGAGTTAAAGAAAAGCATCGCTTCCGCATTCCGGCGTCGGATTGACGGCCGGGGCGCCGCCGTGCACTTACATGAACCAGATTTTTCGGGCCGTTCCTCAACCAGTTGATTGTTGTGTTATTGATGACATTCTGGTCTATTCCAATGTGTCGTGAGGAACTTGAGCAGCACTTGAGGATTTGCTTTGCAGACATTGGGAGAGCCCCAGCAGTAGCTAAATTCTCGGAGTGTTCCTTCAAGCTTGATTGTGTTGTCTTCCTAGGTCTTGTAGTTATGGGAGACGATATTCGTATGGACCCGATGAAGATCGAGGCCGTACAGCTTGGGCCCAAACTTATATCCAGGACGGAGGTCCGCAGATTTTTGGGCTTAGCAGGTTTTTACCGCCGTTTCGTGCAGGATTGTTTGTGTATCACGGCACCGTTGACTGGACTGACCGGGAAGGAGGTTCCTTTTCTTGGACTGAGGCATGCGTGCGGAGTTTTCGGCAGTTGAAGACTCGGTTGACAACAGCACCAGTTCTTTCTTTGCTTCTGGATCCGGCGACTTTATTGTTTACTGTGATGTTTCACGAGTGGGGCTCGAATTTACGTTGATAAGGCATTTTAGAGTTATCGCTTTTTCTTCCCGACAGTTGGAGGAAGTACGAGCAGGATATCCCACTCATGATCTGGAGATGGCCATGGTGGTCGTGCGTTGAAGATTTGGGACACTACTTGTGTGGAGAGTCGTGTCAGATTTTCACGGACCACCAGAGCTTAGTGTACATCTTTGTTCATATCAGATTTTTGCATTTTTATATCGTCCATTCTTAATCATATTGCATATAAATAGGTGCTTTTGATCCATGTCTTCTAAATAGTTGCAGGTTATAGATTCTCAGATCGTTACAGTGAAATTCATGAAAAGTCACTACAAATGTGAGACTACGACCAACAATAAATGAATCTGTATGATGCCACCTACCAGTTCAAGGAAAAAATGAAAATCATTAGACAGTTCAATGCACAAAGCACAAGGGCAGCACAAGATTCAAGTCTTCAACACGAAGCTCACGGCAAAAGTCCACATCATTTTACACTGTTGGAAATCTGGAAGAAAATAGAAGAGATTCTGTGGAACCAAGTGAAGAAAACATAAGGAAAAAGAAACATGAAGCAACCCTAAAAAATGGAGACCAAGATCCCACCAAATGGCCGCGGAACTGTGGCCAAACATGCCTTTCTGCCACGGAACCGCGGCCGTATGGTGCACGTGTCGGTGCATGTGTCGGTGTTTTGACCCGGTTTTCTTAGGGTAGTTTGGTAAATTCATGTATGGATCAGAATGTAACCTAGGGTTTTTTCTATCTATAAATTGGAAAGCCAAAAGTCTAATTAGGTATGCCTCTTTCAGGGTGCCTCTTTTGGGGCATACCCCCTTTTAATTTTTAGATCTAGATTTAATTCTCATTTTGTAATGAATCGTTGAGAGGTCATCAATAAAAGTAAGCTTTTCTTTTATCTTGCATTGTTTTTTATCTGCAATTTATTACCTGTAATTTCTTATCTGTTCTTTTATTATTTGCAAATTAGTTTATCATTCAAAAAGAAAATATATAAATGAATTTTATCGTCACTTTCCTAATGAGTGAGTAATTCCTCACTTGTTAAGGTTAGGATAGGGAAGGTTTGAGAGAAGGAAATCTCTCTCATTCCTCTCTTTGCCAATTTAATTTTAAAATACGGACTCTATTTAATTCAACCACACACCGCTCACTACGGCACCCTATCCTAAATGATAGCGGTGATTCCCTAGTTAGACCGGTTGTGGTTGAATTAACTGGAGGTTAGGGCTAAGAGTTAAGAACGGACAGATAAGGACCAAAAGGAAGAAACTAAGTTTCTTCCTAGTCGTGCTAATCCCCGTTGTTGACTATTACCCTAACACGTATATTCTTAACTAGGGCGCATTGAAAGAAGTGGGAAGAATCCTTATTTTGAACCAACCTAATCCTAACCCTAGTAAGCCTTTAAATCAATTTATTCTCATTCTTATATCGTAAACCAAACCTACCAAAAATAGGACTTAACTTGTTAGAACTTAAAGAAAAAGACACCACTTCCCTGTGGATCGACTCGTATTCAACCAGCTAGCTACCAAGCGACACTGTCTTGATTGCAGTATTCTTAAATTTAAAACGCACATACAATATCCTTAACAATCAAATGACGCCATTGCCGGAGAGACGGTAGTCTCTTTCTTTGTGTAATTTCGGGTTAAAAAAATAAAAAAAAATAAAATAATTAAAAAATTATAAAAAATGAAATTTTTTAAATAAATAAAAATAAAAATAAAAATCATCTTGTTATTTTTGAAAGGTTTTTGTGCAAGTGTGCAGGCTTGGAGTAAACTCGGTTTCAGATATGGAGCAAACTCAGTGAACAAATCCAGAAACAGAGGATTTGAATAGACAGAGGAGAACCAAATAAGTACAGAGAAAATTTTTGAAGATCTGAATCTACTGATCCACCGCGTAACCGCGGCAGAAATAGGCATTTGACCGCGGAACCGCGGTCAAAAGGTGAAGTCAGCAACTGAAAATCTCTGTGAGTATTCTTTTTCTTCTCTCCCACCTCCTGAACTCCACTGAAATAATTTTCCTGCAGGCTTCTTTACACAGCAACCTCTTCTTCCTCTCTAATAAATCGTTTTATGCATGATTATTTGCGCCGAAAATAAAAAAAAATTAGAATGTGTTTTAGATTTTTGGTGAGTTAACTGCTTTGCATAATTAATACGGAATCTAAGGGGCTATAACACCAATCAAGATTGGGTAGGGATTTCATTACCCTTCCTAAGACCCCAAAAATCACTAAAATCATATGCATCACCCTTGAGATTAATTAAAAAATATCTAGACTCGGCCAACTAAGGACTGTCGTGCTCATTAGGACAGAGGAAGGTTGTGGTCATTCAGTCGTTTATCTAAACCTGAGTTTGTGGTGCATAGGCTAAACAAGTGAGAAAGGTAATTTTAAAAGACCCGTCTCACGGTGATTCGTGAGCGGAACCCTCCTTTCTTCATTTGTGTTTACCTGGCCACATTGGCGGTGAAGAGGCGATTTGAGGGATATCTCACAACTTATCACTTTGGAACAGTTAGGAGCAGTCTAGTTGACTTAGGAGACCCTAGCTCTAGATTTGATTGTGCATGTTTAAACTGTGGTTGTTTGAAATTGTGTTGTAGTTCCGTACAAATTCTTGCAAAAATCTTTCAAAAATTTCTAAACTCCAAAAACAAATTTTTTTTTTACAAAAACCAAAAAAAAAATCACATTCTTTTTCTTCTCCTTTCTCTCATTACATCATGGGTACCCCACCTCGCAAAACTCTTGCTGAACTTTGGTACCCACAACCAGACATTACTTCCTATAGTTCTTGTTTTGGTCGAATTTCGAACGACCCCTCCATGCCCAAAATTTCTTTGAAAGATCGGATAGACGCGTCTAGGTCAAACAATTGGACTCCGCAATCCACCTTGTATCAACCATTTCAACCTTCACCACCTTCTTACGTTGATACTCCTTTTTCAAGTCCTGTTGTAACTCCGAAACCCATGTCTATTGCTGAACATATTGAACAATCTCATAACCGATCATTCACTCCTTTCCCCACTGCAAATTCTTTAGATCAACAATTACATTCATCTTCTTATCCAAATGTTGATCCTACTCCTGTCCAACCATTTAATTCCTACCAGTCCTACCCGACTTTCGCACCTTCCCTAGATATTGCTTCTATACAGCCATTTAGGAGTTTCATGTATCCAAACAATTTTAAATTTTTTACTGAAACTCCTTCACAACCCATGTCTAGTTTGGAACAGGCGTTGGAAGACTTTAGGGTAGCGTCATGCCAACAGATGATGGATTTGAATGCGTCCATGGCCGCTCTCATACAACCTAGTGACCCGGTAGCTAGTTTCCAACTAGCTCCACATTTCCTAATGTATGATGACGCGGTTAGACATATTGATAATTTGAGTGGAGAGAGTGAGCTGTGCATCCTTCCAAATCAAACCTACCCATCCCAAATTGAATCCCACAATTCCGGTTTTGAATGTTCATCGAGTGTTCCAAATGATTCACCAGTTGAAGATAAAACGTTTAATGAGTTGTGCGACTTTGTAGTGTTTGATTTACCTGATTGTGAAGGGTCCCTTTCGAGTGAAACCATCACCAATCCTTTTGACCTCTGCACCTCCACTCTAGAACCTGAATTGATTAATATCCATGCTTTTGATGAGGTGTCTAAGAAAATTAATTTTCACTTGATTGAGGATATCAACGCTGGGAATATTTTGGATGATGAACCCGCAGATTTGACTGAATTTTTCTCTCCAATTCATCATCCCGAGTCATTAAATGTTTTTCCCGAACTTCATATGCGTCTTGATTTTGATGAGAATTGTATGGAGAGTATTGAGGAAATTATTGAGGATGACGCGGTTTTACTTGAGGAGTCGGATTTTCCAATTCATTCTATCCCTTTCATTGACTGCGCACACCCTCCTGAATCATTAACCGATACCCTTCCTCACTCACTTCCCTCCATCCTCGCTCCGACCTTGCAAGAAACTGTTACACTTCCATTTTCAATGTCTAGTTTACCAAGTTCGACGTACTCATGTTTTCTCATGAATGTTGAGGGATTCGACATCATTTCTCAGTGGGTTGATAGATTAGCACAATCACTTTTTACACATCGGTCATTACAAATTGTGCTAATTTATACACTCCATCTCCACCCTCAAGTTCGTATTCAACTTCTTTCTCTCACTTTCTCTGGTTTTTCTTCTAATCTTCCTTTAATGATAGCGAGTGTTAATGAATCACAATCCGATATTTTGAGTTCGATAATTCTAGAAAAACAACTTGATTTAGACTCTTTTGAGAATAAGGTAGATGAGCTTTACGAGTCTCCTACCTCCGTAATCTTTGAAAAATCAAGTGCGTTGAATTCTGGCGCGACACTTATTGACATTGAAACGTTCAATCGAACCATCGATGAAAGTTTCAAAGATATTTTCGCCGACGAACTCGCATTCCTAAACGACACGGATTTTATGATTAATCAACCTCCACCTGAAGAAGTCGAACCACCACCATTTCATCTTATCCCATACGAGAATGTGACCATTCTTCCCATTCCTAATCATCCACATTCTTGTTTCCGTTCACCATTATTGTTTCGTCTCTACAAATCGAGATGCAAACCTTTTCCATTACACCACTTATCTTTACCTCATTTCTTTCTTATTATATACAACATGTTCTTTCACCAACCGCCGCTTTATAACGATACAATTTTTGAATGGTTGGTGCTAACCTTTGGCCTGTATAGGGCCTTCTATAGCTTGATACTATATTTTTCTCCTCCCAACTCTGAACTTTAACGCTTAAACAGTGGAAAAATTGTTTCACTTAAGTTGGGGGGGGGACTTTTTTGTATATATATTTTGTTTTCTTTTTATGTTAATTTTTTTTATAAATAAATAGGGGAGCGCCGACAACTTTGACCCTCTTAGTGTAGCCTGACAGTGAGGACACTGTCAAGTTTAAGTTTGGTGGTGTGCTAGGTAAGCTTTCCTCCCTCGCATTCATGTGTATATTTTTGCATTTGCATACTTATTTTAAAACCCATAAAAATAAAAAATTAAATAATAAAAATTGAAAAGTTTAATTTTGGCCATATTTGACTCAAGTTCAACATGACGGTTGACTAGTTAGGAAAAACTAGATCCTAAACTTAGTAAATTAAAAACCCTAAAAATAACATTTCTTAAAGTTTAACTGTAGAAAATATGTCCTTATAGTTTATTTAGAAATAAGCAAATTTTGAGTTCAGTTCTTGGGCTAAATCGAAATAAGGGAAGAGTATTGAAAGCTCTAATTGAAGTATAAGTCTGAAAAATAATTCTGAACCTTAAGTCCAAATTCTGAAAGTATACACCCTACTTTACGCACTCACACACATCTTAAAACTTGGGATAGTAGAGGATACCTTGAAATGCTCTTGTCTAAAATCCTTAGTATGAAGGAAAATAAAATAAAAGTATAAGTGTTGAATAAAGAGATAAAAAAATGAACACTGGTTTTGTAATTACTTAAGGCGGCATAAATAAAAAATATAGCGAGGGTGCTTTATCACCTAGTGCCTTAGACCAACTTGTTTGGAAGTCACTGCTAAGCCTTAGGTATTGCAAGACGAGGAATTACATCTAAATGCGCAAGCACATTTTGTAATCGGTCGTTTAGTACCTCAAGAAGTATTAACGGTCGCATGAAGGATGTGTGAGCAATTTCATCTAAAAATGCACCAACTAAAAGTATTTTAGAAGATGGTCAAGAGTATGATAGCTTGAATTGAATTTCCAAGTATATGGGTGATAATTACACACACGTAGGGGTATATAATTGGAGTTTAGAGGAGAGATAGGAATAAAGAAAAAATAGGGCTTATATCTTCAGTGGAGATGATAAAAATTCCTGAGTTAAGATTGCACCTTAGAAGGAAAACTTAGGAGATGCTGAAAGCTTTATAAACTTGCAAAACGTATATGATCTTAAGATAAATAAAAAGGAAGTGTGAAAAATATGGGTTGATGATTTCTAAGTTGAAGATAATAGAATTTCTTGCTAGAATACTGAATTGAAGAATTAGATCAATGGCCAAATTGATCGGACTTTATGGGTAGTATCCGCTGAAAACCCTCAGGAGACAACACTCCTCCTACTAGGGACACCTAGAGGTTTAACGGCTTGTTGCACGAGCTCAGTGTAATTGCGTTCCCTGCGAAAGTGAGGTTAGGAATATTTTTTTTGAGAATAAAATTGTCTTTGCTCGGGACGAGCAAAAGATAAGTTTGGGGGTATTTGTTCATATCAGATTTTTACATTTTTATATCGCCCATTCTTAATCATATTACATATAAATAGGTGCTTTTGATCCATGTCTGCTAAATAGTTGCAGGTTACAGGTTCTCAGATCGTTACAGTGAAATACATGAAAAGTCGCTACAAATATGAGACTAAGACTAACAATAAATGAATCAGTATGATGCCACCTACCAGTTCAAGAAACAAATGAAAATCATTAGACAGTTCAATGCACAAAACACAAGGGCAGCACAAGATTCAAGTCTTCAACGTGAAGCTCACGGTAAAAGTCCACATCATTCTGCACTGTTGGAAATCTGGAAAAAAAATAGAAGAGATTCTGTGGAACCAAGTGAAGAAAACAGAAGGAAAAAGCAACATGAAGCAACCCTGAAAAATGGAGACCAAGATCCCACCAAATGGCCGCGGAACCGCGGCCGTATGGTGCACGTGTCGGTGCACGTGTCGGTGGAGGTGTCGGTGCTTTGACCCGGTTTTCTTAGGGTAGTTTGGTAAATTCATGTATGGATCAGAATGTAACCTAGAGTTTTTTCTATCTATAAATAGGAAAGCCAAAAGCGTAATTAGGTTTGCCTCTTTCAGGGTGCCTCTTTTGGGGCATGCCTCCTTTTAATTTCTAAATCTAGATTTAATTCTCATTTTGTAATGAATCGTTGAGAGGTCATCAATAAAAGTAAGCTTTTCTTTTATCTTGCATTGTTTTTTATCTGCAATTTATTACCTGCAATTTCTTATCTGTTCTTTTATTATTTGCAAATTAGTTTATCATTCAAAAAGAAAATATAAAAATGAATTTTATCATCACTTTCCTAATGAGTAAGTAATTCCTCACTTGTTAGGGTTAGGATAGGGAAGGTTTGAGAGAAGGAAATCTCTCTCATTCCTCTCTTTACTAATATAATTTTAAAATACGGACTCTATTTAATTCAACCACACACCGTTTACTACGGCACCCTATCCTAAATGATAGTGGTGATTCCCTAGTTAGACCGGTTGTGGTTGAATTAACTGGAGGTTAGGGCTAAGAGTTAAGAACGGACGGATAAGGACCAAACGGAAGAAACTAAGTTTCTTCCTAGTCGTGCTAATCCCCGTTGTTGACTATTACCCTAACACCTATATTCTTAACTAGGGCATTGAAAGAAGTGGGAAGAATCCTTATTTTGAACTAACCTAATCCTAACCCTAGCAAGCCTTTAAATCAATTTATTCTCATTCTTAGATCGTAAACCAAACCTACCAAAAATAGGACTTAACTCGTTAGAACTTAAAGAAAAAGACACCATTTTCCTGTGGATCGACTCATACTCAACCGGCTAGCTACCAAGCGACACCGTCTTGATTGCGGTATTCTTAAATTTAAAACGCACATACAATATCCTTAACAATCAATCATCCTGCAGCGGGTTTTGATTGTTGAGACAGCGCCGTTGGATGGAGCTTATGAAGGATTATGATTGTGAGATCCTTTGTTTTCCGTGGCAAGACGATTGTGGTAGCTGATACGTTGAGTCGTTGGCCCGGGGGTTAGTTTGTCCCAGTTGTGCGCAGTTCAGAGACAGTCTTCTGCAGATTTACAGTTCTTGTGTGATACTGGAGTACATCTAGGTTCACCTCTTCTAAAGGGGGGAATAGCTTACTCATGTCCGCTCCCGACCATTTTTCCTTAATCGTTTTCGTAAGGCACAACCCACTGATGCTCGTTGTCTGTGATACTTGAGCATGTCCGGCAGGGTAAAGATTCGGAGTCCTTGATTTTTTTTACTAGGGTGTGCTACGTTTAGGGACGCGTTGTGTGTACCTGATACTGATGGGTAAAAATGCGAGTTCCTAGAAAAAGGCACACCAGTCAGCCTTCTGTGTTCGTCCAAGTTCCACCACGGTGTGACGTGACTTGTGAGATAGTTACTGGTGGGCAGGGATGAAGAGTGAAGTTTCGGATTTCGTTTCGAGGTGTCTGTTTTGTTGCGAGCTAAGGTTGAGCATTTGAGACCGGCTGGAGAGTTGCAATCTTTAACCGTTCCGGAGCGGGAATAGGAGCAGATCTCCATGAATTTTGTTGTGGTGTCTACCCAGGTTTAGACAGGGTGTGACTCCATTTGGGTGTTTGTTGTCCTGTTATGCTCAGTTTGCTCAGTTGTTCTTTATTAAGTTTGTGCGTTTGCACGGAGTTCCTTCATGTGTTGTATCCAATAGAGGCACCCCGTTCGCTAGCCGTCGTTGGTAGAAGCTTCAGGAAGCCTTGGGTACTGGTTGAGTTTTAGCTCCGTTTTTCCATCTGTAGGCCAATGGTTTGTGAGACCGGACTATACAGACTCTGGAGGATATGCTTGTGCGTACGTACTAACTGTTTGTTGGCAGTTGGGATCGTCACTTGCCATTGTTAGGGTTCTCCTGCGATAGCTGTTATCAGAAGACGTTCCAATTGGCAACCTTTAGGTTTTGTTTGGTAGGTCGTGTCGATCGCCAGTCTGTTTTTCTGACTCCACGAGAGTAGGATTTTGGACCCCAGCTAGTCGTGAGGCTTCGGAGAAGATCCAGTTGATTCAGGTCAGGATGAGAGCAGTCCAGTGCAGACAGAAGTCTTATGCTGACCGTGGTGGTCGCAAACTTGAGTTCACGGTGGAAGATCATGTATTCCTACGGAATTTTTTGTTGAAATGGCGTGTTGAGTTTTGGGAAGCTTAGTCCCTGATTGTTGGTCCTTTGAGATCCTCGAGCGAGTTAGTTCCGTTGCCTATAATTTGGCACTTCCGCCCAGATTTTTGAGTATTCACCCCGTATTCCTTGTGTCGATACTTCGCAATTAGCTTCATGACCTTTCTCACATGATTCAACATCAGACTATTCTTTTGGATGTGATCTTTTGTTCACCAGCAGCTGATAGTTTTAGTGGATCGGCGGGTGGAGAGACTTCGGTCAATGGTCTTGCTATATGTGAAGGTTCTTGGCATAGCCATATAGTGAGGTGATCACTTGGGAGGCTGCGAGCGAAATTTGGGAGTTTTTATACTCATCTCTTTGAAGGTACGCTTAGTGAGAATTTTAAATTCGGGGACCGAATTTCTTTAAGGGAGAAGATTGTAACGTTTTAAAAATCGTTTTGCGAATTTTCCGTTTTTAAGGTAAAATAGTCGGTGTTTTCCGTTTTAACCCGATTGTGATCAAACTTCTGTATAAACTTCACGGCACCTAGTTTAGCTAGAATGAAGCTAGTGCACGGGCTTTGGGGGTCAATGGGAAGTTTTGGTTCACATAGAATTTTTCCCTAATTAAATATTATTTTAATGCTTTATTTGCGCACTTTATTAGTGGTAATTACATTTTGGGTTAATTACTTTTAATTTGAATTATTGCTAATCTAATCACTAGATATTTTTTTTGTTAAACCAACCATCCAAATATCTAGATATTTTGTGAATTTAGAATGAAAATTTAAAGAAAAAGAAAAGAAAGAAAAGGTGGCATTTGCATTTAATGAAGCATTAATGGTTTTGTGCTAGATTTTTCTTCACTTTTGCACAAAACACCCCCCCTACCCACTCCTTTGGCTGAGCCCCCCCCCCTCCCCCAATCTGCCCATTTCTTTTCCAAGCTCAATTCCTTCATCTCCAAGATCAATAATTCTCCAAAAATCCCAAAATAAATCCACAAATTCATAAATAAAACTTAGCCCATCTTTTCCTTTCACTAATCTAGCTTGGATTTTCAAGAAAAACTTGATATTTGGAGGCAAAAGTTGATGAATCTAGTTGCTAGATTTTTTTCTTGAGAGGTATAATATCAAACCCTAATCCTTTTTAGTTATGCTAAAATCATTAAGTTAGCTAATTAGTTGTTTAATATAGCTTATTAGCATGTTTTGTGGTTTCATTATAATTTTAATGAAGTTCAAGTTAGTGTTTACACTTGATTAAAGGGTTAATGGTTAATTGTTGTTTTGGAAAACTTAACCTAGTTTGCTAGTTTGTTAAATGTTATTTTTTCTAATTATCTAATTAACTTAATTACAAAATAGACTTTTACTAAATCCTAATCAAGTGAGATTAAAATTCTAGTAAGGGTTTGTATAGTTTAATCTTGTTAATTAGTGTTGTTTGTAAATTCTAGTTTGGTAAAAAGTTGTAGTTTTGTGATAAAAGGATATATATTGCTTACTAGTTTTTTCTAAAATATAATTGGGCGAGTTTAAAATTACGGAAGTGGTTTGGATAACTTAGTTAAACTGTTTTAAAATGTTTGATATCGCTAGAATTGTGTTAGCTTTAAACTTGCGTTGTGAATGCGCGATCGGTACGATCAGGGTCTAGGCTTGGTAGTTGTGTCGCTTTACGTTCCTAGCTAGGGTCGTACCGATGTTTGTGTAGCTTTTGCTCTTGAGTTGGTTTCGTAGTGTCGCTACGCGCGTTAGCCACTTGATGAACACTTGAGAGTATTTTTGGAGTTGGTGCGTCGGTCAAACGTAGTTGGTACGTGTTATTGGTCGATTGCTAATATATACTTGTTATATTGTTATATGCTTTCAGGATCGCAGCCGGGGACTTCGGGCGCTGCGAAGAAGGGAAAGCGAGTTGTTGGCTTTACTTAGCCAGGATGGTTGGTGAGTAGATTTAACATCTACAAGGGGATCACCCGCATGGCGTTATGCGTCTGGGCTAGATCAAATGACATGACTATTAGTTAGAAGTATACGGATATTGATTGTGCATGTATACCTTTGTTGCTTATCTCATTTCCTTGTATATGGACTTAGTATTAATAAAACACAACACCATTATTGACGGTTCATGTTTCACGAGCACTAATTGTATGCTACACATACACCGTCAATAATTGCCATGACACACACAACACCTATACATATGTGATATTGTATTGATTAGGGACATTGAGACATGATCCTTATTTTCCTTGGCACATATGATAGTAGCATACATGTATACCTACATGCCTACACATATGCCTTGCTATGCACACATACTTACATGTACACTCACATACCTGGCTAGTTACATGTACACCGTGCATACATACTTACATGTTTACTCACTTATCTAGTTAGGGCTACACATACCTATGTGGTGATGTTTCTTCATTGACGTAGGGTCATTGATTCTTATGCGTTGGCGCATATGATAGTAGTAAACCTTGACATACTTACATGCTAGTTACCTATATACCAATATGGTATTGTACCATTAGTGATAAGTATATACACATAGGAGACATAGCTATATGTACATCTCGCATACCTACATACACATATACCTGGAGGGCATTACATCATTATTGATAGATAGATACACATATCTTGCTATGCCAACATGGTTACGCATACCTGGCAATAGCTACACGTTCACCTTTATTTGATGTTGTATGGACTTGGAGAAATTAGGAACCGCATGACATATATATTAACTTGTTGCAGTTAAATAGCGGTTTTTCCTTTATATGCTCATATTACCGTTTCATGTTGCATATATTACATTCATAGAGTTCATATGATGTTCTCTGATATTTTTACTCCTAAGTATATATAAGAGTGGAATGGGACACTATATATATATAGTGGAATGGGACGCTAATATATATGTATTGATTCATGCATTTATACTTATTCATTACTTGATGTTTTCTGGATTTGAGGACCGTGGTTGTTTCATGAAATTATGCATTATTTGAAAGATCCGGTTTCTCTTGATATGATATTTCAGCATCCACCATGAGATTTATCGGTTCTGATATATATATGCCCCATGCGAGGAACGGAGGGGGCCGTGTGCGGGTACATGGTGGAGCCCGGAGGTACCCCGGGGCAAGAATTTCGTGGAATAGACGATGAGTTATTGGGGGAACCATACCTACCGGTGATAGTACCTATGACTCGGCGGTTATCGTGGGGATACCGATAGGAGTCATGTACGTATGGATACGTCGAATTTCGAGTGTCAGAGCTAGGCACTCGAGTTTTCGGGATAGCGTATAATACGTACCTATCAGGGGGCCAGTCATGGTGACTGCACCCGATAGATCAGTATTTGTGTGTCGATGCTAGACACTTGTATCATGATATTTTTGGGTGTCGATGTTGGACACTCATTTTATATGAAACTTACTTGATATTGTACATTCATGATATATGAGATTTACTTGACAATGTACATTCAGGATATATGAGGTTTACTTGATATTGTACGTTCAGGATATATGAGATATACTTGATATTGTACATTCATGATATATGAAGTTTACTTGATATTGTACATTCAGGATATATGAGATATACTGAATATTGTACATTCAGGATATATGAGACTTATAGGATATGAAAGCCAATTTGGGGGCTGATTTGACGAAATTTGGGATTTAGATTGTTTGATGGACTTTGGTCCTGTCACGAGGTCAGGATTCCATGAGAATGACATGTTTTATTCCATACTCCTCATTTATTTTATATGCATTGCTTCATGTATTAGTAGTACCTGATAGAGTACCTTTCATGACTGTTGCATATACATATTGTCATATTATTGCTTCATGTATTAGTTATACCTGATAGAGTACCTTTCATGACTGTTGCATACATATGACCATTTATTGCTATTCGCTTGCATGTATTAGATTCGCGCTGTACGTGCATACTTGCGATTACCTGCATATGTTATTTACTATTCACGAGTTGGCAACTCACCCCGTTGTGCCACAGTGTTCTGCAGGTAGTCCCTCAGGGCAGTTGCAGCAGGCTTTTCATCTTTCGTATCATCTTTTGCAGCGGATACCGATACGACTGACTGTGTACAGTTTTGCTATAGGTAGGTTTTACGGTTGTCCGATGTTGCTTATTATATATTCCTTGTATCATGTACTCTCCATCTACCACTTTCATGTGTATGACTTAGAGACTTGATGTGAGGACGATATTGTATATTTTGGTGACTGGGATGTCTTTTATGCAGTTTTTACTTATATCGTCTTTTATTTCTTCTCTACGGCGTCGTATATCTGTTGTGGTAGTTGTTTTCCGCCGTTGGGCATGGATTTGCACCCGTTGGGGATGCTTTACTTATATTTATGTTGTACCCATTTTTGGGGTTAGTTTTTACAAAGGAGGTGCCGCCAAAATTTTTAAGAAAGTAAAGTTGGATTTTAAAGAATTTGGTTTAAGATTTCAAAAGTTTTGAAAATTCTATTATCACTTACTACTTTTGATGGTTTAGATTGCTGAGTTTTCGGCTTACTTAAATTGTGTTACGCCTGTAGACGTTGCATGGTTTAAGGGCCGTTACATGCCAATTTCGGGTCGTGACACATGGTTGCCGACAAGCGTGAGGGCGATTGCAGGCCATAGCTCTGGGTTTGTTTGAGTTGTGTTAATAAAAGAAGGGTTTCTCTTTGAAGGGAAGAAAGAAGATGTAGCCTCAGGTTATAAAGAGACGCATTCAAAGCTATGCACAAAAAACATCGTGTATGGTGGAGCTATTCCCAAGGCCGGAAAAAGGGAGGCATGAGAAAAGAAAAGGGTGACTCATGGGAATCAGAGTAAGGAAGCGAAACGACCTCATAAGCAGAGCCCCACGTGCATGGCACGTGAGCACCAGCCTTGATCCCTTTTGAAAACTAAAATGGCACCGCACGTGCATAATACGTAAGCGCAGGCGCTAATGCAGGATTAAAATCCCCAGCGGTGTCTCATGCGCAAAACACGTGAACACCAACAGTGGTATAACAACACCTCATACAGAACACATGTAAACATAAAAAGAAAGGAGGGTAAACATGAAGTTTTGTCATTCATACTCCAAAAACTTGTACATGGTGTAAAAATAAAAGAAAATTTTTACAATGGTAAAACACTTGATCCTGGACATGGATTAAGGAATTCAGAAGCAAGGTCGAGTAAAGTGTTTCTGGATTTTCTGACCATTCTCGTGTGCATCTTCTTGTGAATGCAAACGTCAGGATTCTCGCTGATATCATCCGCCCTTTGATAGGCAGAGATTATCATTGTCTGTTGGAAAACCTGATGTAAGATATCAACAAGACTATCTCGCCGCCTTTTCGAGATCAAGCCTGTCAGATATACTGAGTGTACCTTGTCTTCGACGTCATCAAGCGCCTCCAGTGGCATGGCTTCATAAAATCCAGGAAGGGCTTCCCAAATCGCTCCCATGATGATCTTCGGCAAAGCGAAACGACGTGGGAGTAGTCGACCGTTGTATTCATCGAGGCGACGCATAACCTCAGCGCATTGAGCGTCCGTAAACTCTTGGTTTTGACAACGACCTTGGATGGGAATGTCTTCATAGGAGATAATTTCTTCAAGATCATACAAATAAACGGCCATAGTATCTGAAAAGAAAAATCAGTGAAAGTTAATAATTAAAGTGATTAAGACAGGGTTTATTATGAGGATCTAAAAAGATTCTCATTTCAACAAACAGGGGGGTTTAAATAACCTTTGACATCCTCATAAAGAGAGCAAGTTCTGTTAAAATACTCAACAAATTTGAATTTACGCAAATAAGGAAAAACCCTGTGAAAATGTTCTTGAGAACACCAGGAAATAAAATTCCTGAGGGCCCCTTTTGAGCTTCAGAGTGGAACTCTTTGATGAGGAATTAAATTCCTTTTATGCAATGGAATTAAATTCCAGAAACTCCCATAGAGAGGAAATCAAATGCCATGAATCCTTGAAGGTCAGAAGAGGAATGCCCAAAGCATTGAGAGTTCTCATGATAGATTTAAAATCCAGAAGTTTTCTTTAAAGAAAAGGGGTTTCTCTAATGTTCCAGATCTTTACCTAGAAAAGATTCATTTTTCTAACAGAGTTTAACTCTGGAGTTGCAATGAACAGAGAATTAAGCTCTGAAAGGGAGAATTAAATTCTCGGAGAAAAAATAATGAAGGAAGAAGATGAAAGAACATTGGCTTACCAAAGGCCAAACCCTTGCATTTATAAGACGTGACAAGGGTGGTTCACCTTCCCGTTCCCCTAGGCAATCCAACGGCTGTAAAGGTGACAGCGTTGCACTCACGCGCGGGCCACGTGAGAACAACACTGTGGGGGCATTTGTTCCCTTATAAAAAATAAATAAATAATTAACCAAAAGCGATGGTAAAATTCCCCCAAATGGAGCATCACGCGCCTGCACGTGATGCGGCTTGAAGCAAAAATTATGGACATTACACTTAACAAATAAGGTTGAAGTTGAGTCTCGCGTGCCACACGTGAGCATCTATATACAAGGTATATAAGCGCCTTCATAAAACGAATAACAGGCCAGAAGGCGCATCACGTGCCAACACGTGATGCTCTTCTTTGGGACTGCTGCATCTAAGCAAACCAGCCTAAACTTATGGGTCACGTGCTACATGTGAGGGTTCCCAATGCTTTCTGAGCCGATAGAATTAAATTCTAAATATAAGGATCCAAATCCTGTTTGGGAAAATATTTTCCCAATCTTTCTAAATAAGAAAGGTGTGCTCTGTAAATCGGAGAACCGTTGGATCAAAAAATCCAACGGTGATTAAAAAATCACCAAGATACAGAATAAGCTCTGTATGGAAAAATATTTTCCCAATCTTTCTAAACGAGAAAGATTGTGCTCTGTAAATCAAAGCACCGAACGGTGATTAAAAACTAGAAAAAATGTCTTCTGTAAAACAGAGGTCCCTGGATCAAAGATCCAACGGTGGATAAAATCCCTGAATTAATCAAAAATCTCTCAATGAGAGATTTCCTTAACAAAAATCAACAAACTTGCCTCTTCTATATAAAGGACTCGAGACTGAAGAGAAAAAGATACATACATGGAGAGAGATAAAAAAAAAGGAGGAAAGAGAATTCAATTCTCAGAAGGGAGAAGAATCCACTTTTCAAAATAAAACTAGGTGAGAAGTAAGTATAAAGACTGTCTCATCTCTTCTTTATGGGTTTAATCCTTCGTATAAGAACTTAGTTCTTTCTTCTGGTGAAAGATCTGCAGAAGTAGATCTCCCCACAAGTTAAGAATTTAATTCTCATCAGGAAGATTCTGCCATGCAGATCCCAAACCTAGGGGAAGATCTAAGTTCAAAGAATTTAATTCTCCCAAAAGGCATATAGGAACTTAATTCCTCTCGTAAAACTAGGGTTTAACCCTTCATAAAAGAACTTAGTTCTTTCTTCTAGTGAAAGATCTGCAGAAGCAGACTTCTCCACAAGTTGAGAATTTAATTCTTATCGGGGAGACTCTGCCATGCAGATCCAAAACCTAGGAGAAGAACTAAGTCCAAAGAATTAAATTCTTATAAACTCAGAGAAGGAATTCCATGCATATTAATGATCATGTGTTCATACGTGACCACCTGTGATGAACTCAAAAGAAAGATCATGTGTTCATACATGACCCCCCACTGATAGTGCTTGGCACTTTTAAAAAGAAAAGGGAATAAACCCAAGGAAACAATGTCTAACTCCGAGGCGCCTCACGTGCTCACACATGATGGCTACAAGAATAAAGTGTTTGACACTTATATAAAGATGGGGAATAAAACCAAGTGAACAACACCACCTTTAAAATCCTCACATGCCACACGTGAGCGCCCTCAAACTCTCAGTGTTTAACACTGCCTCAAAGTATCACGTGATCGCTGAAAATATATATTAAGGAACCAACTTCAGCCTCAAATTGATTAAGTCCTTCCTGAGATTAAACCGAGCATCTATGCTCAGGAGTGATAATTCCTCAATCTAAAATTTGGTTCAAGGGTACATCTCTTCACACCTCTGATACATGTCGTTGTAATTCTTCAACGTCTTCAGAGAGGTGGAGTTTCCCAATAACCAATAACTCTTGGCGCACCATCAAACCGATGAGCCAAAACACCATGGACTATGATGTCCTTAAACATGGACTATGATGTCCCTAAGCTCTATGGACAATGACGTGCTTAAACATAGACTATGATGTCCTTAAACCTTATGGAACGCAACGTCCCTAAACTAAAATCTATGGACTATGATGTCCTTAAACATGGACTATGATGTCCTTAAACCCTGTGGACCGTAACATCCCTAAACTAAACTCCATGGATTATGATGTCCTTTAACCTTATGGACCGCAACGTCCATAAACTAAACACTATGGACTATGATATCCTTAAACATGGACTATGATGTCCTTAAACCCTATGGACCGCAACGTCCCTAAACTAAACTCCATGGACTATGATTTCCTTAAACCTTATGGACCACAACGTCCCTAAACTAAACTCTATGGACTATGATTTCCTTAAGCCAACCATGGACCGCAACGTCCTTAAACTAAACTCCCTGGACTATGATGTCCTTAAATACGGACTATGATGTCCTTAAACACCGATTATGATGTCCTTAAACATGGACCACAACGTCCTTAAACTAAACTCCCTGGACTATGATGTCCTTAAACAATGGACCGCAACGTCCCTAAACTAAACTCTATGGATTATGATATTCTTAAACCCAATAGACCGCAAAGTCATTAAACTAACAATGGATCGCAAAGTCCTTAAACTAACAACGGACCGAAACGTCTTGTAACACCTTAGAATGCGATTAGTGTTAATTATGCGATATTGCGGGTTTTTGGTAAAAAAAGGTTTACCAAAATAGCTTTCTCGCATTTTAGTTAGATTAATTAATATTTAATTATTATTTGTTTTGGGCCACGCACACTTGTGCATGTTAACGTGGAGGGGGTTGTTTAGTGTTAACCTTGTTTAGTGGACATAACACTTTAAGCTAATCCATGCCTTGTTAACCTTGCCTTAGATATTTGTTGTGAGAGGAGATATTTTCATTTGTGTTTTGGATTGGAGAGGAGGTGGCAAGATGACTCATGAGGAGTCATGGCTTGCATTTATGATGGAGAGGGAGAGAGTTAATGCAAGGGTGCACTTACCCTACACTCACTCTCTCATCTCTATCTCACCTCACACACTCGCATTCACTCTTATTCTCTCTCACTCTATCTCTTTCTCAAATATCGTTCATCTTTCCTTCCCTCAACTGAACCTTCACCACTTCCTTCACTAAACCATCACCAAACTTTATTAAACCTTACCCAAATCTCATCTCATGTCTTGTTTTGCCTCTAGGATCCCTTGGAGCTTGGAAAGCTAGGATCTTTGAACCTGTGTGGTTAGGTATAATCTCTAAACTGTTAAATATATGTTATAATGTTGTGTAGCCTTATAGTTTCAGTTTAGAACACTTAAAGTTTAGTTTTTGTGCACATATCGTATTTTTAGTGTCATTATAGGATATCTGTGATCTGTTGTGATCCCGAGTGTGTACTGGAAAATCTAGCAGTGCAGTTGTGTTGTACCAGAGACCCTAAGCATTCACCTAAAGCACGAACCCCATGGGCTCGGTTTTTGCCGGCGACTTTGATTAGAGTCAAAAACTTGTAATTACCGCAATCAGAACGGCGTCGCTTCGCAGCTAGCCGGTGAGTACGGGTCGATCCACAGAGACGGGTAAATTTCTTTAATGTGTTTTAACGAGTTGATTCTATTTGTCGTTTTGGTTTTATAAAAATCTAAATTATCCTAGGGCAATTAATTAAAAGTTATAACTAGGGCAGGAAAAATAAATCTACCTAGGGCAAGAATTGAAATTAACTAGGGCAAGAAAATAAATAAATCTACTTACTTTACAGATGCATTTCTCCAATCATCCATGCAGGGTTGTCAGATCTGAATTTCAGAATTGAAGAGAGGCACCGATGCTCTCCATAAAGAGTTTTGGAATTTTTATTAAAATGAGGCATAGAGTTTACAATGAATTAGAGTCCCTATTTATAGAAGATAGGAAACCCTAGGGTTACAATGACTTGCATGTTTACAATTACAAAAATAGCCCTAGGTCAACTAGTCAAAGCCACAAATGAATTTTGATAAAATAAAATTTTCCTTTTGTCTTCTTAAAAAGGAAGTATTGGGCCTTTCCTTTATGGGCACTTCTGTCTTTGGGCTTCCTGGGCTACTTAATTCTTTAATTCTTTCTTTAAAATAGCTTATGTTCTCTTTCAGATTTTCCAGTGAATAATTGTGGTGGACAAGTTAACCGTGGCTTCGAAATCTTAGACCTTGCATTGCCTTGTACTTTGTGAATTTAATCTTTGATATCGGCTTGATCAAGAGTCTTCTGTTTGTTGGTCAAAGTCCACTTTTGCATCGTCTTTTCATCGTTTTCACTGTTTTCGCTTCAAGAACCTGTAACCTGTAATATGTAGCAGACATGCGTCAAAAGCACCCGTTTATTTGTAAAATATATAAGAATGGGGAATATAATAATGCAATATTATGGTATGAACAAATACCCCCAAACTTATCTTTTGCTCGTCCTCGAGCAAACTTATTTTTTATTCACTACAAAAAAACCTAACCGCACTTTCGCAGGGAAACGCGATTGCACTGAGCTCGTGCAACAAGCCGTTAAACCTCTAGGTGTCCCTAGTAGGAGGAGTGTTGTCTCCTGAGGGTTTTCAGCGGATTACACCCACAAAATCCTATCAACTCGGCCCATTGACTTTTGTTCTCCAATTAGGTCTTCTACCAAGGAATTCTATTATCTTTTGACTCACAAATTATCCACCCATATTCTTCACACTTCCTCATCATTTAACTTAAGATTATATATGTTATGTAGACTTACTTAGCTTTCGGCATTTCCTAGGTTTTCCTTCTAGGGTTTCATCTCCACTTAGGAATTTCTATCAACTCTACTAAAGATACAAGTTCTATTCTTCATTCCTTTCTCTCATCTAAATTCCAATCACATACCCCTACGTATGTGTATAAGTCACCCCTACACTTGGAAATTCAAATTAAGCAATCAACCCTTTGTCCGTTGTCCAAAGTACTAATTAGTGGTGGATTTAAATGAAATTTGCTTACACATCCTTCATGCGACCGTTAATACTTCTTGAGGTACCAACGACCGATTACAAAATGCGTTTGCACTTTAAAGCATACTTCCTAGTCTTTGCAACACCCAAGACTTTAGCAGTGACTCCCAAACCAGTTGGTCTAAGGCACTAGGTGATGAAGCACCCTCGCTAAGTATTTTTCTATTTTTGCAGTCTTAAGTAATCACAAAAAACCAGTGTCCATTTTTTTTTTCTTTATCCACACTTTTTCATACTAAGGACTTTAGACAAGAGCCTTTCAAGGTCTCTTCTACTATTCCAAGTTTCAAGGTGCGTGATTGTGCAAATTGTAGGGTATACGTTTTCAGATTCTAGACTTAAGCTAGGAGCTATTTTTCAAACTTATACTCTAATAAGAACATCAATAATCTTCCCTTGTTTCGACTTAGCCCAGGAAGTGAACCCAAAATATGCCTATTTCTAAATAAACTACAAGGCATATACTTTCTAGCATTAAACTTTAAGGAATGTTATTTTTTAGGATTTTTAACTTACTAAGTCTAAGATCTAGTTGTTCCTAACCAATTAACCTATTTGTCAATCTCAAGTCAATTAGCCAAAATTGAATACAATAATTTTTATAATTTTTGAAATTTTTCAAATTTTTATGGGTTTTCAAATAAATATGCAAATGCAATATATACAAATGAATGCGAAGGAAGAAGACGTACCGAGCATACCCCCAAACTTAAACTTGACAGTGTCCTCACTGTCATGCTAAACCAAGAGGGTCAAAATACCGATACTCCCCTGTTTATTTATTTATAAATTTTTTTATGTTTTGAATTTTTTCTTTTTTTTATTATTTTTTTTATAGAAAAAGAAAACAAAAGGATAAATACATATATACAAAGGTTCCCCCCAAATTTAAGTTTGGCCTTACACAAGCCAAAGGTTAGCACCAACCATTCAAAAATCTTATCATGGTAATGGTAGAGTTGGTGCAAGAATGGGATGGAAAGAAAAGAGATGTAAAGCACGCGAGACCGTGTTGAGAAAAGAATGGTAGAATAAGGTCTCGGTGGGGGAGAAGAAAGACGGAGTGGAGTGCGATCTTGAGGGTGTAAATTGAGTGAATAAATTAGCACAATTTGTGATGACCGATGTGTTAAAAGCGATTGCGCCAACCTACCAACTCGTCGTGCAATGGGGTCAAATCCCTCATGATTCGCAAGAAAACATGGGTACGCCGAACTTGGTATAGGAGATGAAAGCGTAACAGACATTTGTTCGGTCGGAACAATAGGAAGGAGGGAGGGTGATATAACAGTCAAAGGTTCAGGAGGCTGAACTGGAAAATCCGAAACATCAAATAAAAATGGTTCAACCACGATATTATCCTCAAGACTCTCCTCACTATTTAATTCATCCATGCCATTATTATCAAAATCTAGACGCATATGAGATTCGGGGGAAGCATTTAATAACTCAGGATGATGATTTGAACATAAAATTTCTATTAAATCGACAGGTTCATCATCCAAAATATTCCCGGCGTCTATATCCTCAATCAAGTGAAAATCAATTTCTTTAGACCCTTTATCCACAGCATGGATATTTATCAATGTAGGTTCTAGAGTGGAGGTGTAAAGATCGAAAATATTTGGTACGGTTTCACTTGAAAGGGGTTCCTCACAATTTGGCAAATCAAACACTACAAAATCGCACAACTCATTTTTATTTTCAACTGGTGAATCATTTGGAACAATCGATGGAGAACCGGAGTTGTGGGCTTCAACTGGGTAAGGGTAGGTTTGATTTGAAAATCCTCTCTCATTCTCACTCTGTCCAACTGCCGCCTTACACATTGAAAAATTCGGAGCTAGCGGGACACTAGCTACCGGTTCACTAGGTTGCGTAAGGGCGGCCACGGACGCTTCCACATTCCTAACCATTTTGGTTGTTGCTGCGATATACGCCTCCAACGCCTCTTCCAAACTAGACTTAGGTGGTGAGGGGGTTTCAGTAAAAGATTCAAAATTGGTTGGATATGTGAAACTCCCTAATGGCTGTGTCGAAACAGTGTCTAGTGAAGGTGGGAAGGTTGGGTGTGTCTGGTAGGAAGTGGGTGGTAAGACAGGAGTAGGGTCAACATATGGATAAGAAGGTGAATAGTAGTGTGGATCCCTAAAACTAGATGAGTGGAGAGGGGTGAAAGATCGACTGCGAGATTGAGCAATATGCTCAGCAATGGACATCGGCCTAGGAGTGACAGAAGGACTTGAAGAAGTGGTGTCAACATATGTAGGTTGTAAAGGTTGATTTGGTTGACACAAAGTGGGTTGAAAAGCCAAACTGTTTCTCCTAGACTCTTCTATGTGATCTTTCAAAGATTTCTTTGGCAAGGAGGGATCGTTTTTAAATTGACCGAACACATTGACGAACGACGCAAAGTTAGGTTCGGGATACCAAGATTCAGCAAGAGATTTATGATGTGGGGTACCCATGATAGAAGAATGCAAGGATTTCTTAGCGACACAATTTTTGCAAGTTTTTAAAAGATTTTTCCCCTTTTTTTTTTTAATTTATGTGAGAGTTTTGCAAATAGGTTTTTGAAAACGGACTCGTGACACAAAAGTATCAACCACACATGCACAATCAGACCTAGATCTAGGGTTGCCTAGGTCTACTAGACAGCTCCTAACTAGGGCTAGAAATAGACCTCAAACCGCCTCTTCACGGAAAAATACGGCCAGGTAAGTGGGAAGGAACCACCACTACAGTGGGCCTAATTAATAACCACTAGCCTAGACACCGCAATGTCGGTTAGGATAAACGGCCGATGCCTACCCTAGTCCTTTTCCTATTGAGCTCGCCGTCCTTAGGTCTGAGTCTAATCTTTTTTAATTAATTGTGGTCGATGCAAAATACTTAGGTGTTTTATGGGGTCCTAGGAAGGGTGATGAAATTCCCACCCAATCTGAATTTGGTCAAATAGCCCCTTAGAGTCCGGTTAAATTATGCAAAACAAATAAAATTTCACTTGCAATTTCAATTTTTAGCGCGGCGCAAAGAAACCTGCAGAGATCTGTTATTTAGAAGGGGGAGAAAGACTCTTTACGCAAAGAATTTCTGCAGAAAACTTTTTACAGAGAGATATACTTTAGGTTGCAGAGGAAAGAAAGAGAGACAAACCCACAAAAGTTGGTGCGCTGACGTGTCCTTAAGAGCGCGGAAGCGCGGCGGGAAGCCCATATTTGCGGCGGAAGCGCGGTCAGGTGAAAAGATCAGATCCTGAAAAAATTTATACTGCTCTGTTGGGCACTTTCTTCTCTGTTCTGATATGTAACTTTCTGATTCCCTCTCTGTAAAATTCCAGATCTTGATTCTTCGCTGTTCCTGCAAGATCCAAAAGATACACCCTTCAAACAGATCAAATTTGATTATTTTTTTTATATTTTTTTATATTTTCAGATTTTTATAATTTTTAAAATTTATATCAACCCGAAAATTCACAAAAAAGAAAGATTACGCCGTCCCCGGCAACGGCGCCATTTGATTAGAGTCAAAAACTTGTAATTACCGCAATCAGAACGGCGTCGCTTCGCAGCTAGCCGGTGAGTACGGGTCGATCCACAGAGACGGGTAAATTTCTTTAATGTGTTTTAACGAGTTGATTCTATTTGTCGTTTTGGTTTTATAAAAATCTAAATTATCCTAGGGCAATTAATTAAAAGTTATAACTAGGGCAGGAAAAATAAATCTACCTAGGGCAAGAATTGAAATTAACTAGGGCAAGAAAATAAATAAATCTACTTACTTTACAGATGCATTTCTCCAATCATCCATGCAGGGTTGTCAGATCTGAATTTCAGAATTGAAGAGAGGCACCGATGCTCTCCATAAAGAGTTTTGGAATTTTTATTAAAATGAGGCATAGAGTTTACAATGAATTAGAGTCCCTATTTATAGAAGATAGGAAACCCTAGGGTTACAATGACTTGCATGTTTACAATTACAAAAATAGCCCTAGGTCAACTAGTCAAAGCCACAAATGAATTTTGATAAAATAAAATTTTCCTTTTGTCTTCTTAAAAAGGAAGTATTGGGCCTTTCCTTTATGGGCACTTCTGTCTTTGGGCTTCCTGGGCTACTTAATTCTTTAATTCTTTCTTTAAAATAGCTTATGTTCTCTTTCAGATTTTCCAGTGAATAATTGTGGTGGACAAGTTAACCGTGGCTTCGAAATCTTAGACCTTGCATTGCCTTGTACTTTGTGAATTTAATCTTTGATATCGGCTTGATCAAGAGTCTTCTGTTTGTTGGTCAAAGTCCACTTTTGCATCGTCTTTTCATCGTTTTCACTGTTTTCGCTTCAAGAACCTGTAACCTGTAATATGTAGCAGACATGCGTCAAAAGCACCCGTTTATTTGTAAAATATATAAGAATGGGGAATATAATAATGCAATATTATGGTATGAACAGACTTCAAGAGGAATTCCGGCGAGCTCGGCCATGTAGGGGAGTTAGGGCTTGGTTTTTGTAGGGTAGCTGTCCGTAGTTGTTTAGAAATGTTTGGTACTGTTTGATTTTTGAGTTTTGACGGTATACAAAATCTGGGATCACTTTGCTTGTTTCTAGTGTTACGACTACGCGTGTTAAGTTATCCGACACGGTACGTGTACGTTGTGTAGCTATTGCTCTTAGGTTGGTTTCGTAGTGTCGTTACGCACGTTAGCCACTAAACGAACACTTGAGAGTATGTTTGGAGTTGGTGCGTCGGTCAAACATAGTTTGTACATATTATTGGTCGATTGCAAATGTGAACTTGTTATATTGTTTTATGATCTTAGGGTCGCAGGCGGGGACTTCGGACGCTGCGAAGAAGGGAAAGCGAGTGGTTGGCTTTACTTAGCCCAAGATCATCTGTGAGTAGATTTAACTTCTACAGGGGAATCGCCCATATGGCGTTATGCGTCTGGGCTAGATTAAATGATATGATTCTTGATTATAAGTATTGCACATATAGAGTTTGTATATGAACTTCATTGCATATCATTACTTGTTGTGCTTGGACTTGTACCCATTGGACACTGCACTATTATTGACGGTTCATGTTGCACGAGCACAATTGTATGCCACACACTTCGTCGATAATTGCCATGACACACACAACACACATACATATGTGATATTGTATGTTTAGTGGCATTGAGACATTGATTCTTATATCATTGTGCATATGAGATATAACATACATGTATATCTACATGCTTACACATATGCCTTGTTATGCCTACATGCTATACATATACCTATATGGTATTGCATCATTATTGATAGGTATATACCCATATCTTGCTATAGCTACATGTACATCATGCACACATACTTACATGTACACCCACTTACCTAGCTACGGCTACATGTACATCATGCACACATACTTACATGTACACCTACTTACCTAGCTACAGCTACATGTACATCATGCACACATACTTACATGTACATCCACTTACCTTGCTAAAGTTACATATACCCCTATGTGGTATTGTATTGTCGTCGATATGGAGACATTGATTCTTATGCTATTGCGCATATGAAATGCATCATACATACATGCTTACATATAGATACACATATCTTGCTATACCGACATGGTTACACATATACTTTGCTATAGCTACATGTTCACCTTTATATGATGTTGGATTGGATTTTGGAGAATTTGAAAACCGCATGATATATTTAATAACTTGATGCATTTAAATCGCAGTTTTTCCTTTATATGCTCATATTACTATTTTATGTTGCATATATTATATTTCATAGATTTTCGCATTGAGATATGGATTTCACATGATGTTTTCTGGATTTAAGGACCGTGGTAGTTCATGAAATTATGCATTGTTTGAAAAACCTGGTTTCTCTTAATATGATATTTCAGTGCGTCCACCATGAGTTTTCTCGGTTCCGAGACTTGTGTGAGAAACCCGATTCGAGGAGCGGTAGGCACCGTCTGCGGGAACATGGTGGACCCGGTATAGTTTCCCGGGGCAAGAGGTGATTTTCGTGGTATAGACGATGAGCCTGGCTGGAGGGCTAGTACCTACCAGTGATAGTATTTGGACTCGGCGGTTATCTGGGGGATACCGACCGGAGTCGAGATATGGATATGGGCCGATCCGGACTGACGGAGCCCTATATATGTGTATTTACGTGTCGATGTTGGACACGAGTATTTCATGATGTTTCGAGTGTCGATGTTGGACACTCAGGTTCCATGATTTTGATGTGTCGTTGAAGGACACACACACACACATACACACATATATATATGCAGGCATAATTTTCATGATGTTTTCGGGTGTCGATGTTGGGCACTCAGGTTCCATGAGACTTACAGGATTTGAAGGCCGATCTGAGGATGCGGTGCCTTTGGTATTGGGATTTGGAGTGTCATTGATGGACACTAGTTTCTCGACAATGAGGATTCTGTGTTGATGATATGTTTTATCCCATACTCAGCATTTATTTGATATGCATTGCTTCATGTTTTAGTAGTACCTGATAGAGTACCTTTCATGACTGTTGCATATACATATTTCCATTTATTGCTATCAGCTTACATGTGATAGATTATCACAGTACGTGCATCTGTGATTATCTGCATATGTTATTTACTATTCACGAGTTGGAAACTCACCCCCGTTGTGTCGCAGTGTTTTGCAGGTAACCCCTCAGAGCAGTCGCGGCAGAGCTTCTTCTTATCGTATCATCTTTTGTAGCGGATAACACTACGGCTGACTGCGAGCAGTTTTGCTATAGGTGGGTTTTGCGGTTATCCGATGATGCTCATTGTATATCTTGTTGTATCTAGTACTCTCCATCTACTACTTCATGTATTGACTTAGAGACAAGATATGAGGACGATATTGTATAGTATTTTTGTGACTTGGGGTCGTGCTCATGGGAGCCGGCCTTTTTATGCAGCTTTATTCTTTTATGTTGTTTTCACTTTATATCGTCCATTTTCTTCGCTACGGCGTCGTATATCTTCTTGTGGTGGTTGTTTCCTCATTTGAGCATGGATTTGCTCCCGTTGGGGATGCTTTACTTATATCTTATGTTGTACCCTTTTTGGGGGTTGTTTTTTCAAAGGAGGTGCTGCCAAATTTTAAAGAAAGTAAATTTGGACTTTAAAGATTTTTACTTAAGATTCCCAAAAGTTTTAACAATGTTCTTATCACTTACTACTTTTGATGGTTTAGATTGCTGGGTTTTCGGCTTACTTAAATTGCGTTACGCCTATAGACGTTACGTGGTTTAAGGGCCGTCACGTGCCAAATTTCGGGTAGTGACAAAGTTGGTATCAGAGCGCTAGGTTTTACCTTTCGGAGTGTAGGATGACCTTGGTATGATGGAGAAGGTTGCTTAAGCAAAGTGACGTAGTGTGTGTATGTCCACGACATACTTACGACACGGTATTTCGCCTAAGTGACCTTAGTACTAACTGCTTGAAATTCCTTCCATGATTATACATATCCTTGTGATTCAATTTCCGTGTTCTTATCGAATCCTGTTTCCATTTCTAGCCTTTATGCCGCCGATGACTATGAGGGCTCAGAGAGAGGCAGCGAGAGCTAAGGTCAGAGTTGACTCGTTTGGGACGAGGACTGACTAGGACGGTATGCTCGCTGTACAGGAGTAGATTGATCCGCCTTCGATAAATCATATCGCTAGGCTAGAGGCAGAGATGCAGGACTTGCGCCAGATGATGGGATCGTTGGTTGAGGCCAGTCGAGCGTAGCGACAGGAGGCTGCCACCCCTGTTACCCAGTTATTCCTTGCTATCGGCACACAACATTATGTCACGTATACAGCAGCAGTGGATGCAGCCCTACTAGATGAGGAGCGTCTTTCCGAGACTTTGGAAGTTCCGGAACCGAGGAGGACTCGTACGGGTGTATCAGCCCAGAGATAGATGTTTAGTCGCCGCTACAGATTTTGTTCGGTTCACAAGAGTAGCAGAGGCTTGGGACGAGATCAGTTGTTTAGCTCTTACCCCCAGAAGGGTCAGCAGTCATTGTATGGATGTTTCCGGTGCGAGAGTTTCCATCACCTCGTCAAGAATTGTACCTTGGTACGCCAGAAGAGGGCAGCAGTACCATATGTTACCTTACCACCTTCACCTCAGAGAGAGTCACCTTTTGCGCCTGTTGTTGATCCGCGTCAAACTTATGTTCAGAGAGGTCGTGGTTGTGGAGGGTTTGTTCAGAAAGAACAGGATGGCAGAGGAGGAGTACAGCCAGTTGCTGGTAGAGGGCAGGGTTTTCTTCTACTCATCGGGACACGCGGGCATCCAATGCAGAGTTTTCACATATTCTTATTCGTATGTTCTTTTAATGCACACGTTTGTTTAATTCGGGATCTATACACTCGTTTGTTCTACACACTTCGTGTCGAGGTTGGGCCGAGAGTCGTGTATGCTAGATCAGTCGTTTGTTGTATTTACTCATGACAGCGATTCTTTTGTTCAGCGACACGTGTTTCGGTCATGTTCCAATTGGATAGGAGATAGAGATTCGTCCTTCTAGTTGATCCTTCTAGAGATGTTGGAATTTGACGTTCTCCTGGGCACGGACTGGTTAGCTATGTGTTATGCATCTGTGGACTGCAGCGAGAAGACAGTCAGGTTTTGTTTTCCTGGCGAGTCAGTTCTTGTTGTGCAGGGGGACTGTGGTGCCGCCCCTCACAGCTTGATTTCAGCCTTTTTCGCTAGTCGTCTTTTGAGGAGATGTCAAGGATTCTTGGCTTTCATTCATGATACCGAAGCCACAATAGATTCGTTGGACCGGGTTCCTATTGTGCGAGAGTTTTCGACGTTGTTCCAGATGAGCCGGCAGAGCTTGGGGAGCTTAAGGATCAGCTGCAGAGTTGCTAGATAGGGGGACGTGTATGTCCAAGTGTTTCGCTTTGGGGAGCTCCTATTCTGTTCGTCAAGAAGAAGGACGGCAGTTTGAGGTTGTGTTTTGATTTTCGTCAATTGAACCGAGTTATGGTGCGGAATAGGTATCTTTTACATTGACGATTTCTTTGATTAGCTCTAGGGTGCGGGACATTTTTCTAAGTTTGTTTTGGGATCAGGTCATCATCAGTTGCGGGTTCGGAGTGATGGCATTCCGAAAACTTCTTTTTGTACGCGCTTCGGGCATTTTGAGTTTTTGGTGGTGTCGTTGGACTCACCAATGCCCTAGCAACATTCATGGATGTGATGAACCGGATTTTTTTTAGACCGTTTCTCGACCAGTTTATTGTTGTGTCATCGATGACATTCTGGTATATTCCAAGAGTCGTGAGGAACATAAGCAGCACTTGAGGATTTCTTTGCAGACGTTGAGAGAGTACCAGCTGTTTGCTAAATTCTCGAAGTGTTCCTTCAGGCTTGATGGTGTTGACTTCCTAGGTCATGTGGTTACGGGAGACGGTATTCGTATGGACCCGAGGAAGATCGAGGCCGTACAGCTTTGGCCCAGACCTGTAACGGTGACAGAGGTCCGCTGCTTTTTGGGCTTAGCCGGTTTTTACCGCCATTTCGTACTGGATTTCTTGAGTATTGCTGCACCGTTGACCGTACTGACAAGGAAGGGGGTTCCTTTTCTTTAGACTGAGGCATGCGTGCTGAGTTTTCAGCAGTTGAAGACTCGGTTGACGACTGCACCAGTTCTATCTTTGCCTTCTGGATCGGGCGACTTTGTCGTTTATTGTGATGTTTCGCGAGTGGGGCTCGATTGTGTACTGATGCAGCATGATAGAGTTATCGCTTATGCTTCCTAATAGTTGGAGGAAGTACGAGCAGGATTATCCCACTCATGATCTTGAGACGGCCGCGGAGGTCTTGCGCCGAAGATTTGGAGACACTACTTGTTCGGAGAGTCGTGTCAGATTTTCACAGACCACCAGTGCTTAATCTTCCTGCAGCGGGATCTGAGTTTGAGACAGTGTCGTTGGATGGAGCTTGTGAAGGATTATGATTGTGAGATCCTTTATTGCCCAGGGCAAGGCGATTGTGGTAGCTGATGCTTTGAGTCGTATGCCCGGGGTTAGCTTGTCCCAGTTGAGCGCGGTTCAGAGACAGTCTTTTGCAGATTTGCAGTTCTTGTGCGACAGCTGAGTACAGTTTAAGTTCGCCTCTACTGAGGGACAACTTGCTCATTTCCGCGCCCGTCCACTTCTAATTAATCGTTTTCGTGAGGAACAGCCCGCCGATGCCCATTTGTCTGAAATTCTTGAGCATGTTCGGCTGGGTAGAGATTCAGAGTTCTTGATTTATGACCAGGGTGTGCTACGTTACGGGACTCACTTGTGTGTACCAGATACTGATGGGTAGATACGCGAGATCCTAGAGCAGGCACATCAGTCAGCTTTCAGTGTTCACCCAAGTTCCACCAAGACGTAACATGACTTGAGAGTTAGTTACGGGTAGGCAGGGATGAAGAGTGATGTTTCAGATTTCGTTTTGAGGTGCCTGACTTGTTAGCGAGCAAAGGTTGAGCATTTGAGACCGGCAGGAGAGTTGCAATCTTTAACCATTCCGGAGTAGGAATGGGAGCAGATCTCCATGAATTTCGTTGTGGTGTCTACCCAGGTCTAGACAGGGTGTGACTCCATTTGGGTGATTGTTGTCCGGTTATACTCAGTATGCTCAATTTGCTCAGCTGTTTTTTGATAAGTTTGTGCGTTTGCACGGAGTTCCTTCATGTGTTGTATCCAATAGAGGCACCCAGTTCGCTAGCCGTCTTTGGCAGAAGCTTCAGGAAGCCTTGGGTACTTTTTGAACTTTAGCACCGCTTCCCATCCGTAGACCGATGGTTAGTGAGAGCGGACTATACAGACTCTGGAGGATATGGTTCGTGTGTGCGTGCATAATTTTTTTGGCAGTTGGGATCGTCACTTGCCATTGATAGAGTTCTCCTACAATAACTGTTATCAGAAGACGTTTCAGGTGGAAACTTTTAGGCCTTGTATGGTAGGTTGTGTCGACCGCCGGTATGTTTGACAGACTCCGTGAGAGCAGGATTTTTTTGGACCCCAGCTAGTCAAGAGACATCGAAGAAGATCCAGTTGATTCAGGACAGGATGAGAGCAGCCCAGTGCAGACAGAAGTCTTATGCCGACCGTCGTTATCGTAGACTTGAGTTCGCAGTGGGAGATCATGTATTTCTACGGATTTTTCCGATGAAATGGCATGTTGAGTTTTGGGAAGAAGGGGAAACTTAGTCCCAGATTGTAGGTCCTTTTGAGATCCTCGAGCGAGTTAGTACCGTTGCCTATCGTTGGCACTTCCGTCCAGATTTCTGAGTATTCACCCCGTATTCCTTGTGTCGATACTTCACAAATACTTTCATGACCCTTCTCACATGATTCAGCACCAGACCATTCATTTGGACGCGATCTTTCATTCACCAGCAGTCGATAGTTATAGTGGATTGGCAGGTGGAGAAATTTCGGTCAAAGGTCTTGCTATCTGTGAAGGTTCTTTGGCGTAGCCCATCTAGTGAGGAGATCACTTGGGAGGCTGCGAGCGAGATGTGGAAGTTTTGCACCCATCTTTTTGAAGGTACGCTTAGTAAGAACTTTTAATTCGGGGACGAATTTCTATAAGTGGGGAGATTGTAACACCTTAGAATGCGATTAGCGTTAATTATGCGATATTGCGGGTTTTTGGTAAAAAGGTTTACCAAAATAGCTTTCTCGCATTTTAGTTAGATTAATTAATATTTTATTGTTATTTGTTTTGGGTCACACACACTTGTGCATGTTAACGTGGAGGGGGTTGTTTAGTGTTAACTTTGTTTAGTGGACATAACACTTTAAGCTAATCCATGCCTTGTTAACCTTGCCCTAGATATTTGTTGTGAGAGGAGATATTTTCATTTGTGTTTTGGATTGGAGAGGAGGTGGCAAGGTGACTCATGAGGAGTCATGGCTTGCCATTATGATGGAGAGGGAGAGAGTTAATGCAAGGGTGCACTTACCCTACACTCACTCTCTCATCTCTATCTCACCTCACACACTCTCATCCACTCTCATTCTCTCTCACTCTATCTTTTTCTCAAATATCTTTCATCTTTCCTTCCCACAACTGAACCTTCACCACTTCCTTCACTAAACCATCACCAAACTTCATTAAACCTCACCCAAATCACCTCTCATGTCTTGTTTTGCCTCTAGGATCCCTTGAAGCTTGGAAAGCTAGGATCATTAAGCTTGTGTGGTTAGGTATAATCTCTAAACTGTTAAATAGATGTTATAATGTTGTGTAGCCTTGTAGTTTCAGTTTAGAACACTTAAACTTTAGTTTTTATGCACATATCGTATTTTTAGTGTCATTATAGGATATCTGTGATCTGCTGTGACCCCGAGTGTGTACTGGAAAATCTAGCAGTGTAGTTGTGTTGTACCAGAGACCCTAAGCATTCACCTGAAGCACAAACCCCATGGGCTCGGTTTTGGCCGGCATCTTCAAGAGGAATTCCGGCGTGCTCGGCCATGTAGGGGAGTTAGGGCTTGTTTTTTATAGGGTAGCTGTCTGCAGTTGTTTAGAAATGTTTGGTACTGTTTGGTTTTTGAGTTTTGACAGTATGCAAAATCTGGGATCACTTTGGTTGTTTCTAGTATTACGACTACGCGTGTTACGTTATCCGACACGGTACGTGTACTTTGTGTAGCTGTTGCTCTTGGGTTGGTTTCATAGTGTCGCTACGCATGTTAGCCACTAAACAAACACTTGAGAGTATATTTGGAATTGGTGCATCAGTCAAACGTAGTTTGTACGTATTATTGGTCGATTGCTAATGTGAACTTGTTATATTGTCTTATGATCTTAGGGTCGCAGGCGGGGACTTCGGACGCTGCAAAGAAGGGAAAGCGAGTGGTTTGCTTTACTTAGCCCAAGATCATCTGTGAGTAGATTTAACATCTACAGGGGAATCGCCTGCATGGCATTATGAGTCTAGGCTAGATTAAATGATATGATTCTTGATTATAAGTATTGCACATATAGAGTTTGTACATGAACTTCATTGCATATCATTACTTGTTGTGCTTAGACTTGTACCCATTGGACACTATACTATTATTGACGGTTCATGTTGCACGAGCACAATTGTATGCCACACACTCCGTCGATAATTGTCATGACACGCACAACACACATACATATGCGATATTGTATGGTTAGTGACATTGAGACATTGATTCTTATTCTATTGTGCATATGAGATATAGCATACATGTATACCTACATGCTTACACATATGCCTTGCTATGCCTATATGCTATACATATACCTATATAGTATTGTATCATTATTGATAGGTATATACCCATATCTTGCTACAGCTACATGTACATCATGCACACATACTTACATGTACACCCACTTACATAGCTACAGCTACATGTACATCATGCACACATACTTACATGTACACCCACTTACTTAGCTACAGCTACATGTACATCATGCACACATACTTACATGTACATCCACTTACTTTGCTAGAGTTACATATACACTTATGTGGTATTGTATTGTCGTCGACATGGAGACATTGATACTTATGTTATTGCGCATATGAAATGCATCATACATACATGCTTACATATAGATACATATATCTTGCTATACCGACATGGTTACACATATACCGTGCTATAGCTATATGTTCACCTTTATATGATGTTGCATTGGATTTTGGAGAATTTGGATACCGCATGATATATTTAATAACTTGATGCATTTAAATAGCGGTTTTTCCTTTATATGCTCATATTACTGTTTTGTGTTGCGTATATTATATTTCATGGATTTTCGCATTGAGATATGGATTTCACATGATGTTTTCTGGATTTGAGGACTGTGGTAGTTCATGAAATTATGCATTGTTTGAAAAACCCGGTTTCTCTTGATATGATATTTCAATGCGTCCACCATGAGTTTTCTTGATTCTGAGACTTATCTTAGAAACCCGATTCGAGAAGCGGTAGGCACCGTCTGTGGGTACATGGTGGACCCGGTATGGTTCCCCGGGGCAAGAGGTGATTTTCGTGGTATAGGCGATGAGCCTGGCAGGAGGGCTAGTACCTACCAGTGATAGTATTTGGACTCGGCGGTTATCTGGGGGATACCGACGGAGTCGAGAGATGGATATGGGCCGATCCGGACTGACGGAACCCTATATATGTGTATTTACGTGTCGATGTTGGACACGGGTATTTCAAGATATTTCGAGTGTCAATGTTGGACACTCAGGTTCCATAATTTTGATGTGTCGTTGAGGCGCGCGCGCACACACACACACACACATATATATATAGTTTTCATGATGTTTTCAGGTGTCAATGTTAGGCACTCAGGTTCTATGAGACTTACAGGATTTGAGGGCCGATCTGAGGATGCGGTGCCTTTGGTATTGGGATTTGGAATGTCATTGATGGACACTAGTTTCTCCATGATGAGGATTCCGTGTTGATGATATGTTTTATCCCATACTCAGCATTTATTTGATATGCATTGCTTCATGTTTTAGTAGTACCTGATAGAGTACCTTTCATGACCGTTGCATATACATATTGTCATTTATTGCTATCAGCTTGCATGTGATAAATTATCGCAGTACGTGCATACCTGCGATTACCTGCATATGTTATTTACTATTCACGAGCTGGCAACTCACCCCCGTTGTGCCACAGTGTTTTGCAGGTAGCCCCTCAGAGCAGTCGCGGCAAGGCTTCTTCTTTTCGTATCATCTTTTGCAGCGAATACCGCTACGGCTGATTGCGAGCAGTTTTGCTATAGGTGGGTTTTGCGGTTATCCGATGATACTCATTGTATATCTTGTTGTATCTAGTAGTCTCCATCTACTACTTCATGTATTGACTTAGAGACAAGATGTGAGGACGATATTGTATAGTATTTTTGTGACTTGGGTGTCGTGCTCGTGGGAGCCGGCCTTTTTATGCAGCTTTATTCTTTTATGCTGTTTTCACTTTATATCGTCCAATTTCTTCGCTACGGCGTCGTATATCTTCTTGTGGTAGTTGTTTCCGCCTTTGGGCGTGTATTTTCTCCCGTTAGGGATGCTTTATTTATATCTTATGTTGTACCTTTTTTGGGGCTTGTTTTTACAAAGGAGGTGCTGCCAAATTTTAAAGAAAGTAAATTTGGACTTTAAAGATTTTTACTTGAGATTCCCAAAATTTTTAACAATGTTCTTATCACTTACTGCTTTTGATGGTTTAGATTTCTGGGTTTTCGGCTTACTTAAATTGCGTTACACCTGTAGACGTTACGTGGTTTAAGGGCCATCACGTGCCAAATTTCGGGCCGTGACACGTCCCTAAACTAATAACGGACCGCAATATTCTTAAACTAAAATGATAAGGCCCAAATGCTTGGACCAAAATGATCCCGAACCCCCGTTAAGTAGATCTTAGTCCAATATCGGATTAACATATCCTTAACAAATATTTAAGTCGATCTTAATCTCAAACAAGGTTAACGATCCTTAAATCAACCAAACCCAAATCTAAGAAAATACAGATTTGGACTAATCCACGCCCTACGGGCGACAACACAAATTAGTCTCCGTATAAAATCCACTGGCAACCAAAAATAAAACAAACAAACACGACACGAAGTGAACATCTGGAGAAGGAGAAAGTGGTTACCGCGATGCGGTAGCGTAATTAACTGCAAGGGCTTGTGCCTGCAGGGAAGAGCATCACCACAATCAAAAAAACCCTCGCAAACGAGGGTGAATCTGACGAAGTCTGCTACAACGGCTGCATCTGTCCAAACCTCCGATGCACGGTGCCATAAATCAACTAGGCATCTTCGGAGAGGTGGATGTATAAAACCCAATAGCATCTGCCCCTAAATTCAGGCAGGACGTCCCAACTTCCTGGTCGCTTCTTTCGGTGGTAACATCGGTTCCCCCTACTGCCGCCCGAGACTTGCCCGGAGGATCGTTCGAGCATCCGTCTTCATCGTGCAGGAGACGGGAGTTGCCTTGAGAGCTAAGTTCGTCTTTGGAGATATTGTTGAGAATTGATTGCTTGAAAGCCTGCATGAGAGAGTATTATTTTAGTATAAATATCGATATGTATGTTGATTGAGTTCGCATGAACGTTTAACCCAAAATATGGGAGGAGAGAAAAGATCCCACCGAGCGTGCCAGAATCTGTAGAGTGTTTTTCGTCACCCTAATTTTTTGAGAGGGATCAATTGTTTTTTCATTTCATCATAATATTTCCTTATATAGGCTTACAAATTTACACATAGCCCTTGGGCTTTACAAAATAGTATTTTTCCCATCCCATACCTCATGTGCTTATTTCGTTTTGCACATGAGCTATAGGTTTTACAAAATTTAGATTTTTTCCTATTTAAATATTACATTTATTTGTTGTACTTTCTTGGCATGAGACCGGTCTGGGCTTGGGCCCACCTGTCCGAACTTGGGTTCAGGCGTGGGCCCGACTACTTTTCCGCGGTTTGACTTTGATTTTGACCTTTGGTCAATGGGGTGCAAATTTTAACCCCAACAACTAGCTGTCTTAGGATTAAGCCGGGTTATTAAATCAATTTCTGATTTAATTTACATAAATATATATTTCGATATGTATATTCTAGTATTATATTCATTTTATTTTTCTATCTCTTGGGTATTCATATTTTGATACGAATACGGGCATGTATTTGTGGGGATGTATTCTTGTATTCATACAAGAATACTTCTAGAAGGAGGACATCATTTCTAGGAATTTCTTTTTAAAGAAATTGAGAAATGAGGTGGAAGAAAGAAATGGTGGAGGGTATGGGCAAATGAGTTATTAATTCATTTACACATACTATTCAAGCATGGTTGCAATTTTAAAATATAAAATTCTTTTAACAAATATAAAAGGTGCATGCTTGATTTGGATGAATTTTTCGATTCTACCGTTTTGGCTTCTCTTTCTTTATGGCCCATCCTCCTTCTTCTTCATTTTTCTTCTATTATCTCATAAGTTGAGAACCAAGAACAAAATTGAGATAAAAAATACTAGAACACTCTCATTACATCCATAAGCTTCACTTCTTAGCAAGTTGTGAATCTTAGTTGCTTCACTGGGTTATTTTGATGTGAAGCTAGAGCTTGGACATGGTTCTCTCGGGTGGATCATCTTCGACGAAGGAAGACCGGCTTGCAAGCGCGATCCGGATCTCTTAAGAGCTTGCTCGAGTCCAACTACATTGGAGCTCTTGAAGAAAACTTGAAGATGTGAGTATTGCTAACATAGTAGATTAGTATAGCTCACTAGGTTTTTTGTTTACACGTTCTAGCTCTTTAGTTCAATTCATGGTTTGGAAATTTAGCAAACTAGAAATATTGGAAATCGATGTACCATCATCTAAAATTAGCTTGCCAGTGTACCTAAGTTCTTAACAGCGATATCAGAGCTGGACTAGAGGCTAGAGTTGTTTGCATGAACTTAAAATATCTATCGAAGAAATTTTTCGATTTACAATTCCAAAATAGTGCTTGCTGTTCGAATTTCAAAGTTCAAAAAAATTTCAGGTTGCATGAAAATTATGAGTAGGCAAAACTAGAACCAAGAAAAAAATTTGGGCACCGAATCCCAAAATTCGGCCACTAAACCGCCGCGGAATGTGCTATTTGGCCGCTGAACCATTCCCAAATTTTGGCTATAGTGCGCCAAATATTTTTTGGGGCTCTAGTACATGGAATTATGATTTTTGGAATATTTGGTTTTGGTCCAGATTTGTTTGTGTAATGGTTTGTACTTGGGGCCAATGTAGAAAGTTTTAATTGATCAAAATTTTAAATTCATGGTTTTCTGTGCACTTTTTTCTGCGACCGTGAATATCATAGCATGGTATAATCCGACTGGTTGCTATATGTACAATCAGACGGGTTTACGAACATGATATTCACGTTGATGTTCTGTGTTACTCTGTGATTATGTTTGTGTTGGATTTGTCGTGATGGATAGCCCGGTGTATATAGTATTCGATGTTATTCTCTGTGATGTAATGTATATTCATATTTCATGGCGAGCGTCCGACATATGGACCGCCGTCACTGCGGCTTGTATATTATTTTTGAGGCACGTCTAGCTTGCGGTCGTAGTCACCATTGTATATTCAGATTTTCATTACATGCACTAGGATTACCCAGCGGTGGAGTGCTCGAGTAACTGGGTTCTATAAGGCAACGGGCCACCATTTCATGGCGTTCAGACTTGGGTGCCTTACTATAGAATTGGCGAGCTATTTTCTTCACTCGTAAGGGGTATAGGATTGACCCGCGGAGGGGTGCCCAAGTCACCGGATCTTGGAAGTGCTGGCCCACTCACTACGTTGATTGGGGTTGCCTCACTTCTGAGATTAGCGGGTGGCTTGCCTCACTCGTAGGGGTTTAGGATCCGATACTACGGGCTATCCACACGATCGGGAAAATTGAATTTCATATTTGGCTCTATTGAAATGTATTTTCCTAGATTATCCGCATTTTCGTACTGTGTTTGCTTCTGCTGTGATGTTACTTGATATCATAGGTGAGATTAATGTTTATATTATATATATATATATAGTAAACGCTATATATGTTTTGCATCCCTGCTGTCCCCGCCCTGCCGTAAGTTAAGTAACCTTACGGTGAAGACCCGGGTCCCCGTGGCAAATACAGATGGCATATATGTGCATACCTATTTTTGTTTCTTTTCTGGAATAATATTATTAATTGATGAGACTGCATTAATTCTGATTAATGCAAGGAAAATAAACCTAAATGATGTTATCGGAACCAATTTTTAAAACTACTCGGTTTTGTTCAAAACCATAGTTGTATTCTTTTGCTTTGCATAGAGTTATTCGGTTAGGAATATTCTGCACCTCATTCGATGAGGAAAGTTCCTTGATCCCTTTATGGGGAGTACACTCTTAAGCAAAAGTTTATATTACTAGTTTTAAAAGCGGAGCCTAAACCACTCCTTTTTCAAAACTGCTCGAGTTCCTTCAACGATATCAAGTTCATTACGTTAAAGGTTTTTTGCCAAAAACCAGCAGTAGCCCTCCATCATTTCAGATAGGTAGCATCTAGTATTTGTGCTATGTTTGTTGGCAAGTGTCAAGGCATAGTGTATGGTAGCTGAGTGATGCTTATCTATTTCATAGAGATGCGATTGATCGGGACAGTCTCACTGCTTTGTTGGCAAGTTTCAAAGGCCAGTGCCGGTGGATTCAATGCAATCAAGATAATGACAGGTTGAACTTGACTAGGACCCATGATTTGTTGGCAAGCGTCAAGTTCCTTGGGTCCTAGGGGTAAAAACCATATCGAGAGTTTCAAATATAAGGGAAACATGCCAGGAATGCGCATACCTTCTGGAGTGTGGTGACTTGAGTTGCTTCTATCAAGTTATCACGTGATGATAGTTGGGATCTGATTCCCACTGATGAGTAGGCATTACTTTTGAGTTATCCTGACTAATTCTCCTTTTAGGGTTTGAAGGAGAATTCAAGTAAATAGTGGGAGCCATCCAGATTAGATAAAATGATTAACTAATCTAATCTAGGTTGTAGTCCACGCTGAATATTTCTTTTCTCTCTCTCTAATTTGTGACCATGACCTACCTTAAACTATAACTCAGAAACCAAGTTAACCAAACCTTCTTACACACTTTGGCTTTTTGGATTGTCATGATTCACGACAAAGTCGCATATATTTCTGCTTCTCCTACTTTCCCTTTGCCCTTCTGCAGAAGACTCTGTATCATTATGGAGATCCATATTGTTTAGAAAGACTATCTCGTATAGTTATATACGAACTCGAAGAAACTTGTTTCAGTTCGAGGATGGCCACGGGTTCTGAAGAAATTGAATGGGATTATTTGGTTGTCTTTTATCTTTACCTTCTCTCAGGATGTGAGGGCTCCTAGTATTAGGAGAGTATACCTATTATGCTTATTGGAAAGTCTTCATCCAAATCTTAGGCTGGTGCCGAATGGTAGGGAAAGAAGAAAAACAGTTAACATAAGTGTTGTGTATAGAAGGTAAGAAGTAAAGATATATAAAGGGATTGCAGTGAAAGAAAGAAAATTTGTGACTACTATCATGAATCTGGATAATGGAAGAGGCATTACTAGGAATACCCGGCCACCTCCATGAAACATTTTCATGTTTCAGTTTTCCTGTGCGGTGTAATTGAAAACTGATTTCCCAATTTGATTTTGACTCCAGGGTATGTATTTACCAGAGTTGATTCTCACATCTGTATGGCATTACAGATACTGAGTGGGAGTAGAATATTGGGAATTGGGTGATTAGATTCTCAACATCAGAATTCTTTGTAATTGGTGTTATTTGAGGAAATCGTCTGGGTTTTGCCTTACGGTAAATATTTGGTTTTGAATAAACATTGTTATGAACCAATTTTTAAAATTGATTATCTATATCTTTATTTAATAAAATGAGATATAAATTTTAAAAATTTTGTTCTAAACATTTACCTTTATCAGTTGAGGATAAGATAAGGTGCATTGAATAACGGTATAGTCATTTTTAACCAAAATATAGTTTTCAACTTAAAATACACAGAATTTGAGTTAGTATACTTTAAGGAATTATACATGGTATTGTATGTTGTCCTATGTCCATTAGGACAAGGGGTTGGTGCTCGTACTATATTCTATTTATTTATGACTTCTCTTGTTTTAGACATGCATTTTATTTGAAATACAAGGTCCAAATTTTGAGAAGTTATAGGTGTAAGAATAAATTAGAGAACTATGCGTTGGAAGTATCAGGATTCTTTGAGGTGATTGAAGATGTAGATACTTATTCTAGGTATTCCATCATAGTAATATTTGAGAACTTGCTTCTCTCTCAGGTTACTCATCCGTGGGTACGCTCCTTGATGAGTAATGTCGCATGCCCTTCTTCCACTTAGGTGATATGCACTGGAAACAATTTCATGACAATTGAATATGGTTCCATCTAAATTAGTGCCTTTGTTTCTATGTGGACATAGAATGGTTACATATCTTGAGGATGTTAAGATATGGAGTTATCCAGTTTCTGTTTAAAAGCTGAATCCATACAAACTCAAGGAACGTTTCTGTAACGACAGTTTATGAGTTATTCCATACTTTTAGCAAGGGTTTAACTTCTACCATTTCAAGATCAATAGTTGATTTGTTCTTGACTCGCTGCCTTTTTATAAAAGAAATCCTTTTTGCAAAAGAAACAAGTGGGAGTATGGTAGAACTGGAAGTGATTCTAAAACCATAAACGGTTACTGAAAATTTAGTAGAACCTATAGATTCAATTGGATTCAACAATCCATTAGCCACTCTGCAATTTTAGTGGGCAACCTCAGCCATCCAAGAGATACTTCGGTTTCCTCAAAGACGGTGACAGCGAGGTTTTGATGACTCAAGCTTGCCACTGCTGCTGTCCTAGACTATGAGATCTGGCAAGTGGATGACTAGAACGCCATTCTAAATTGAATTTAGAAGTGCACGTGTATACGACTCTGCCAGAGGGTTGTTGTAGTTTGTAGGAGCAGCGAAAGCGTGGTGGGCAAGTATCTTATGTCTATTTATAGACTAAAACAAGTATAATGGAGAAAGATCATCTATTTTTTATGTGACGGTCATAGAGTTTGACTTCATCAGAGGAATAGATGGACCTGGTAAGAAGGTAGTAGGGAGTGATGTCCTGATATTCGGATGACGTGCTCCTTAATACGAAGTGATGTTCCTATAGTACGATCTGTTATACTGTGGTTGTCACAGGTGTTTCTCCACATAGGATCTGGACAAAATATTAGGGATTATGGTGACTAGATCTATGGTTTTAGATATAGATTTAGGAAGTGTCCCAATTCGGGTACTTGACACTATTCTAAAGTAGTTTAGAATGGACAACTCCTGGTGTTGTAGTCTACTCGCAGGTGATGGAGTCTCCATCTCCAAAGTGATGTCTTCTAGACTGATGAGGAGAGGGACTTGCATGAATGACATATCGCTTACTTAGGCAATTGAGTCAACCATGAGATGTCATGTACCAGACCAGATGTTGCTTTTTGCACTTACAAATATTAATCCAATCCTGGACAAACAAAAGGAAGCAGTAAAGACATAAGAAGATGTTCTCAGTGTATGGTAATGGTAACCTCCTGCAGGAGGCAGTTACCGGTTTAGTCTTCTAAGGTGACCTGGATGACAGAGTAGCTATCAGAGTTATAAGTTTACTCTTTTCTGAGGCGCGGTATGTTGGATAGGTTTTCAAGCAGAATACTGAGGTGGTCATAGCGCTGGGTGCTGATTACATCAACAATGGATATAGTTTAAGAAGCTTGTTGGATTTGGTGTTCATGTTATGAACAAGGTCCCATCAGATATCCAGACAAGTTCTAAGACAAGTATCACTCATTTCGGAAGATAGTCATTCTCCGCGAAGTTGAGATATAAAGAGATAAAGAAAGAAATATTGGAGCGGATCCACTCACTGAGGCTATTTCTCGAACATGTAAGTTTCTCAAAACGAGCTTTGAAAAACTGACTAGTAGAAAAGTTGGGTATTCGGTAGCACACGAGCTATGAGTATGCGATACCGCAATAATTGTCCTTAAGTGCAAGTGTGAGATTGTTGGATATGGTGCCCTCAAGGCAATTATTGTAATTGTTGGTAGACGATTATGATAATTGAACGAGGACCTATACAAGTAGAACAATCTTACTCGAGATGATAGTATGCTATCTGGTTTTACTTTATCATTATCTGTATACGTTTTGATAAAGCCCGTAGGATTATTGCTTGACTACCTGCATTATGATGGCGATCATATATGTGGGAGCTGGGTGGTCCATAAGCACATTCTTAAATTTCCCTAGTTGAGGGAGTGTCAAGACTGGGCATCGATAGTCCAGAGTAAACTAGTGTATACTTTCTGAGACCCCGACGAGGGGCGGTGGCCGGTCTCACAAGCCATTGGTGTTTAGTCACCTGAGATAGTAAACATATGCTCACTGGAGGTGAGTACACCGGAAAGACTCTCCAAGAACTTCTAAATGATATTATACCTATCATCAGATGGAAGTTCTCTTGTGGTATGAGTACAGGTTAGTCTTTTGACCTGAGATTTTCATTTGTCTCGTGTGAGTTCCCACTGTACTTAGATTAATACCCTACCACGGTTCAAAAGAGTCGTACAATAGGTTTTAGTTGGGTACAGTCCCGAGCCACATGGAGACAGTGAACAATCGTCAGGGATTTGTCTCTCCTGGTATTGGGAGTCGATATCGCGCTGTGTTGGGTCAGTCATCACCAGAAATCCTTGGCCAAGACGGATGGAATTTACTGATGTGATATGAGTAGTTTCTCAATGGGGGATGAGCTTCAGACCGGCACGACTTATCGGGTTAGTAGGGGTATGACGTTATCCACCCCTACACCCGATATCCGATACTCTTAGACGAAGAGACCAGACCGTACGAAGATTGTCATAGACAGGCTCAGTAGGGGTACGAATGAGTTTGCTCACGGCCTTCCTTTCGCTCAATACCTTGGTAGTCGTTACCTACAGCTAGTACCGCTTACGTGCTTGTGGTTAAACCCACTGCCAGCGTATTGACGAGTTTTTAGAGTCCCACATAGAGCGTTTTCCCGGTTCAGGCGAAATGATGTAGTGGCCGTATATTGATACATGGAGGGTTCCGATTAGGTATGTGTGCTAGCCACATGGACTTTAATCGGGCGGATGGTAATATTAGCCGGCTTAGGGTTAAGCTGGATTATTAAATCAAGTTCTGATTTAATAATTTATATTTATATATATTTCGATATGTATATTCTAGTATTATGTTCATTATATTTTTTTATCTCTTGGGTATTCTTATTTTGATACGAATACGGACATGTATGTGCGGGGAAGTATTCTTGTATTTGTTAGTTATATATATGCCCTAGAGGCCATTACTGTACATAGGATGTATATTGTAGTGGATGCTGGGACATATATAGGGAGGACTTTCTTGCTCGACATGATAGTATGCTATCTGGTTACTCTTTACCTTAACATGTACTCAGATTGTCTCTCTATTACATGTTGGTAAAGCCCTTAGGATGTGTACTTGACTACCTGGACTATGATGCGGATCATACTAGTGTGGACATGGTGGTCCATAAGTACATCCTTGAAAGTCCCTAGTCGTGGGTGTATCGAGATGGGGCATCGATATACCAGAGTAGACTAGCGTGTACCTTCTCGACCCATACAGATGGGCGATGGATGATCCCATATCCATCGGTGTTTGACATCAGAGATGATCTACGGGTGCTCAGTAGAGACTGGGTACAGTGGACGGACTCGCCGAGAACTCCCAGATGGTATTATACCTTACGTCAGATGGCAGTTCTCTGGTGACACTGGTACAGAGTAGTCTGTTGACCCGAGATCGTCATAGAGTCTTGTGTGATTCCCACTGTGCTTTGATTTCCATCTTACCACGTCCAAGAGGGCGTGCAAAACGGTGGTTTTTGGGTACAGTCCCAAGTCACATGGAGGCAATAAGCGATAGGAGGGCATTCGTCTCTCCCGGTATAGGGAGTTGATGTTGCGCTGTGTTCGATTGGCTATAACAGGAAATCCCTGGCCAGGGTTGCTGAGATTTACTGGTAAGTGTTACCAGTAGTTTCTCGAATTGTTATAGACCTCACATCGACACGACTTATCGAGCTATTGGGGTCTGATGTTTACCACCCCTAGGCGAGATATGCGACATATCAGACGACGAGACCGGACTGTACGGTAGTGTTACTGGTTGGATTCACTGGAGTGTGAGCGGGCTTGCTCGTCGATCTTCTGATCGCTCAATACCCGGGTGGCCGTTACGTTTAGCAAACCGCTTGCGGCTTGTGGATGCTTGATATGATCATCATCTGCTGCCGGCGTATTGACGAGTCTTTAGAGTCCTACACAGAGGTTTCCTGGCTCAAGCGAAACGAAATAGGAGCTCATATGAGATATGTGCGGGACCGAGAATAATGCGTGTATGTGATACCTTATTCCATTCTCGCGATGAATGTATCGAATGGTTATATGCGATATAACCTAGTTATCGAATCAAAGGTTGATTCGATAAGCCGATACATTGGATACTAGTCGGTTATATGCGATATGACCGGATCGTTAAATCAAGTGTTGATTTAATGATTTAATGTATAATTACATATTTGATATATTACTTTACATTAACTAGTATTGGTTCACTTTAAATGGATTTTCTCACTTGACTTGTGCACATTGTATATGTGATATATTTTTGTACACAAGTTTGTATCATGTTTGATGATACATGATTGTTAGTGTGTATGTTTAGATTAAACCATGGTTAAGTGATGGTTAGGGTTTTCTTTTTCTTATCTATTTATTTACTTATTTATTTATTTTGGCAAAAGATTAAAGAAAATAAAATGGTGGCTTGATTTGTATTCTAGTTGAAGCTTCATGAAGCTTTGACTAAGTGACCATTTTGTCTTCATGCCTAACCCTAACCATTCACACTAACCATGGTATATTCTCTACACCTAACTATGGTTGAGATTATGATAAGTATCTAATTATTTTCTATTTTGAATATAACTCAAAAATACTTATCATAATATTCTTCTTCTTCTTCATCTTCTTCTTCCATGAAGAAGCTTACTTCATCAATGGTGATTGATGAAAACAAGTGAGAAATACAATTCTAAAGTCTACCCACTTCCTATTTCTTCATCCTCTACCTCTTGCCAAGTAGTAGAGTGTGTTTTCTTCACAAGTTTCTTGACTTGGTGAAGTTGGAGCTTGATCTAGCGATGCCTCGACGTAGATCATCTTCGGCATCGTCGTCGATGACCTAGCCCGTCGATTCTCCGATGAAGCCGACGCTAGAGCCCGGGGTTCGACTTGGACAGCGAGGAGACATCATTGCGGAGCTATGGAGGTGGAGGACCGGATCTACAAAGGTTGTATTTCCGTTTACTTACAGTTTAGTTGTAAACTAGTTTCATTTTATCGCCTAAACATCTAGCCAACGATCTAGTCTAGGGTTTCTCGGCACCGCATTTTTGAAATTGGCATGGTTGATGCCTTGTGAGACCTCTTGAGAGTGCCTAGGAACCCTACAGTGGTATCAGAGCCTAGCTAGAGCCTTAGGCGAAGTCTAGACGGAGTTTGAAGTCCGATCGAACCGAAACCCAACCTCAAAAAATGCTCTCTGTACTTTTTCTAAAATCGTGGATTTTTCCAAATTAAAAATATGCAGAAAACTCAGAAGGGAATTCTAAGAATTACGGCAGAAATTTTTTTTCATGAACAGTGACATCGGCGGCGGAACCGCGGCATAAGCCTAGCTTATGCGGCGGTTCCGCGGCAGAAGTATGACGTCAGCCCTAACAAGTTACACAGTAATTCATTGTTTCAGGTGCTGAGTTCTCTGGGTATTTTTAAAATTTATTCAAGAGTTGAATTTTCTGGAGTTGTTTTGGGGATTCGGTGTTTCGATCGGAGTATCAAATTTTGTCTGTGTGGCTTTCCGGATAAATTTTAGAATATCTTAAAAAGTTCGACCGGATATAAATACACAATTTTTCCCCTGTCGGGAAATTTCCAAGTGTTGGATCTTTCCGTAGTTTAAAGACGTTCTAAGTAGTGCAAGTAACTCGATGGACCCTCTAGAAGACAACAAACCTTAACTCGATTATGTGACCGTCTTGAACTGCCCTTTGAACCTTCGGGTTTGGGGCAGTACGGCGTGCCACATGTGAGGCGTTGGCTTGACCCTTCTACGGCTGGACCGTTGGTACTGAGGCACGAACTGAATGTTGTTAGACTTATTTCATGTGTTGAGCTGTATCGGGAAAACTTGGGTGTTCGATTGTTCGATCGGAAAGTTTAACATTTTCTATTTATCCGGAATGTGATACAATACTTGGAATTCGCAAATTGTTATGAGATAACTGAATGAATGTTATAAATCTAGCAGTTTAGTCTCGCTTGATCGGTTGCCACGGAATTTTGATGCGATCAAAAGTCCGTCACAATCACGTAGCGTACGCGGATACTCGCCGGGTAAACTTAATAGACAGCTACACCCTATAGCCCCGACCAAGTGACTGAAGGAGAACCCCGTTGCCGAAAGCATCTGTTCGGGTGCTCGCGGCAGCGGTGTTCCGCCTTGGTGCACTTCGTCGACGGTATCGGGGGTGCGGCCGTCTACTAAAGTTTGCGACGAGCATTCGATCAGGATGTCGGGAATCTTGTTGAATTGCCCGACTTGATATTGAAAAGAGTTTTCGATTTTGAGACTAAAATGCGGGGTTTATAATTGTTAGGCATGCGATGTCTATGTAATTCATTTGATCAGGCATGCGATGTCTGGGATGGTTGCGGATTCCAACTGTTGTAGTTTTACACTTTCTTTTCTGTGACCGTAAGTGTAATATGTGATATCGCCGGTTTCGTTGCTATATGTCAACGACAATTGGGATGCGCATATTTACTTACGTTGATGACATGTGATGTTATGTGTTGCTGGATATGTTATATTGGATCGTCGTGTTCGAATAGCCGGGGGTTTTTATGTGAGATGAGTGTTTTTCCTTTTCATTCATGTAAAAATTTGTATGTAATATTCTTTTATTGGGGCACTTCCAGGTTGCGGATGTTGTCACCATTTGTATATTATTTACTTTTCCGCACTAGGATAGACCCAAGGAGGGGAGCACAAGTAACCGGGTTCTGGAGTCCAGTGGGAGACCAACTCGAGGAGTCGAGTCCGGGTCTCCTAACTCCAGAATTGGTAGGGTTGCTTGCCGCTCTCGTAGGGGTCTAGGGGTGTGGGTTTGGCTATTCATCGCGACCGTGGAATCCGTGTTTTATACTGGCTCGTATTGAAAACACGGACGTCCTAGTATATCCAATATTTCATATGATTCTTCTGCTGCGATATCTGTGATGTGATCATGTGATGTTCTGTGATAGATACAGTATATAGTATATATGATATATTATATAGATGTTACTTATATTTTACACCCGCGCTAGCCCTGCCCCGCTCTGTCGTTAGTTACCTAACCTAACGGTGCACGAGGGGACATCGAGGCGAATGCGGATGGCATAAGTGTACGTCGTATTTATCTGTGATGTTTAGGTACTTAAATGATGGGACTTCATTAATATGATTAATGAAATAAAAGAAACCTAAGATGTTGTAGAATCGAATTTCAAAATAAAACAGGTAGCTACAGTTCTTGCTTTGCACAGCGGTATATATGATATATCTTGCACCTTATTCGATAAGGAAAGGACCGAGATCCCTTCACCAGGAGTGACTCCTTTAGCAATAACTGGCAGATGCTACATCCCTCGGTTTGTCTTTTGATTGCTTTTAAGAGTTCTGCTTTGCACAGCGATATATATGATATATCCCGTACCTCATTCGACGAGGAAAGGACCGACGATCCCTTCACAGGGAGTGACTCCTTTAGCAAAACTAGAAAAGCCTCAAAAGCACTCCATTTTAAAATCATTTGATTCTACAACGATATCAAGTTCATTACGCAATAGGTTTTCAGAAAAACCAGTCGTAGCCCTCCGTCATTTCAGATAAGTACTAGTTAGTATTCGTGCTGCGGTTGTTTGGCCTCCGTCAAGGCGTAGTGTACGGTAGCTAACTAGTGCTTATCTGCTTGCATATGATGCGATTGGATTAGGGTATTCGTACGGCGTTGTTTGGCCTCCGTCAAGGGTCGTACGGGTGGGTTTAATTCAATCAGGAAATGACGGGTTGAACTTGACTAGCGGACTATGGGTTGTTTGGCCTCCGTCAAGGTCATAGGACGCTAGGGGCAAAATATTATCGGGAATTTCAAGTGTTGAAATTTGCAATGAGATTGCATACCTTCTATGAGTTAGTTGGATCCCGATACCCGCTGCGAGTAATTGTTACTCCTGGGAGAGTTTTACACATTACAATTAGCCGATCAAGTAGGTGTCTAGAAAGGTGTTAACGAGGTTACGCCTCTGGGAAAACGAGGTTTACATTAATTAGGTTCGTGCGAAAGCACGGGGGACCTCCCTCAAAGTACCGACACTGGCCTGGCTGAAAGATTGGCGAACTTGTAGTGTGTAATTAATCCCGGCTAGTCTTTCCTTTTAGGGTTTGAAGGAAGATTTGATAAAAAGCAGTGGGAGCCATCCTGATTAGATAAAATAATAACCAATCTGATCTTGCAAGAGCGCACGCTGAGTGTTTTCTTCTCTCTCTCTCCAGGTAGCGACCATATCACGCCTTAATCAAGATAATAATACGGATTATTGACCGAACCCGCTTGTTATACTGAGCTGGGGAACGTTGGTCCCGCTCCAACTTATAATAGTTATAAGACAGAGCAGGAAATTGGGGAATACCAGATTTCCCGTGCCGCCCAAATGAAGAGAGTGCATGCTGATGCATCATCTTCGGGTGTGTTCATTACAAAGAACTGTTTCTCAGTATCCTCCGCATCCTGGGTATATGATACCGGATCAGGATCCCAGATATGTAATCTGTTACATAGGGCTAAAAAAGGGTAGAAAAACTGAGAACGGGTGATAAGTTTCATGAGGCAGAAAACGGGGCAAGTGTTGCAGCCAAGTCTGTCGGTCACTGTCACCCTGTATTACCAATACATTGATTCTGAACGAATGTTATTAGATACCGAACCTGATATACAAAATCATATCGGTCTCTTATTAGTAAAGAAAGGATATAATTTTGTATTGTTGGATAATGTTTTGAACATTTCCTATATCAAAAGTTGATCGGTTTAGGCACGTTATCTAAAAGCATTGATGTTCTAAATCAAACTACAGTTCTTAGCATATAGAACACACACAAGAGGAAGAGTTCAGAAATGAACGAATTCTTCTTGAGGTATTGTAGACTAGGTCAGATCAATGTGACCCGACTAGCTAGAGTTACATATAGATGCATATTTAAATCAGTTTGAATTTACATCTTGTGAAACTCGCCAGTCATGTCACAAAGATAAGATGACCATAGCTCTGTTTATTGGAAACAGAGAAAGAGTTAATGAACTCTTGGGACTGATACATGATGATGTATGCAAGGTCTCCTGTCTACACATGCCAGGACTGGTTCTTTATACTTCATTACATTCTCTGATGATCTTTCGAGATTCAGACCTATGTTCCTGTTGAAACACAAGTCCGAATCTTTTGAGATATTCACAGAATATAAGTTAGAAGTAGAGAACCAAAATACGGGTATATGTATTATGTCCTTTGATGTGATCAAGGAGGAGAATACTAAAGCACGGGATTCCTAGACTATTCTAAGAATGAGATTCTCTCTCAGAATTACTCCTATGTATACACCATAGCACGATGATATATCGGGGCGGAGCAGATACACCCTATTTGATATGGTGTGCTTTATGATGAGTACTACTGAGTTACCTTTTTCCTATTGGGTGTTATGCACTTGAGAAGTTGCATCAAATCAGTTGCCTACCACTTCATATGTGATATGGAAAGGGAAGAGCCCATATCTTAAGTTAGTTAAGATTTGGGGTTGTCCGGCCTATGTCTGAAAAACAAAATCCGGACAAGCTCGAGGCAAGATCTGTTATGTAGAACTGGAAATGTTCCAGTTATACAGACTGCAGCTGATGATTTGATAGAACCAAAGGATTCAGTAGATACCAACGAACCTCAGCCTCTCCGCCGATCTAGTAGGGTTCCTCACCCACCTGAGAGATACTTCGGTTTCTCTATGACAGTGGGAGCGAGGATTGCATCATGAGATGATGACCCAACTAGCTTCGAGCTGGCCATCAGGAGTAAGACTCTGTAAGAATGGCTGGATGCTTAGCGATCTGAGATGGAATCCTTATACACCAACAAAGTATGGACTTTGGTTGCTATATCTGAAGGGTTAAATCCCCATCAGGAGCAAGTATATCTTGAGAAGATTACTAGGTGTACATGGAAAAGTTGAGACTTTCAAAGCTAGACTTGTTAAAAGTTTGCATCATTTACCAGGCGTGGATTATGATGAAACCTTTTTCAAGTAGCTATGCTTAAGTCCATCCAGATCCTACTTGCCACGGCTACATACCATGACTACGATATCTGGCGGTTGGGTGTCATGACTGCTTTTCTAAATGATATTTTAGAAGAGTGCGTCTATAAGTACACAGCCAGAGGGCTTCGTAGACAGTGGGAGCAGCGGAAACGTGTGCAAGATGCTTTATAGGATAAAGCAGGCATCACGGAGTTGGAACGTCTGTTTTGATGTGTTAGTCAAAGAGTTTGACATCATCAAAATGGTAGATGAACCTTGTATAAACAAAAAGGTAGTAGGGAGTATGGTGAAAATCCTCGTAGAGTACGTGGATAACATACTCTTGATAGGGAAGGATCTTCCTATGCTACGCTCGATCAATCTCCGCTTATCACATGATTCTCCATATAGGATCAAAGTGATACCTCCTAAATCCTGAGTTTTAGATCTATGAGATAGATTTAATTGGATGTTAGGATTCTCACTAGTTGTAGTGAGATGGTATCAATCGATCCTGGGGAGAATCACTGGAAGTGTTCCAGGGTGATAAAAACGACTGAATGTCAGTCACAGGCATTGTCTTTACCCTCAGTAAAGGGACGGTATGTTGGAAGAGTTCCAAGCTAGATACCGTAGCATACTAGAAGATAAAGGCAGGATACATCGCTACTTAAGATGCTACCAAAGAGGATGTTTAGGTGTATATTAGTTCATAAGATGAACTACGTTTCTACCATTGTGAGACAATGGAGTTGTGGCTTATGCCAAGGAACGACGGTCCCATCAGTGATCCAGACTTATTCTAAGGCAGTATCGCCTGATCATGGAGATGTTTGATCTCCAGGGGATCGAGGTCAGGAGAGTAGACTCAGAGGACAACACGGCGGATCCACTCACTAAGGCCTATTCCCAGAGAGAGACTTTTATGGGATGCTTGAGTATGAGATACTACAACCACTGCTACAGATGGCCCTAGTGCAAGTGGGAGATTGTTAGTTATATGTATGCCCTAGAGGCCATTACTGTACATAGGATGTATATTGTAGTGGACGCTGGGACATATATAGGAAGGACTTTCTTGCTCGACATGATAGCATGCTATCTGGTTACTCTTTACCTTAACGTGTACTCAGATTGTCTCTCTATTACATGTTGGTAAAGCCCTTAGGATGTGTACTTGACTACCTGGACTATGATACGGATCATACTAGTGGGGACATGGTAGTCCATAAGTACATCCTTGAAAGTCCCTAGTCGTGGGTGTATCGAGATGTGGCATCGATATACCAGAGTAGACTAGCGTGTACCTTCTCGACCCATACAGATGGGCGATGGATGATCCCATATCCATCGGTGTTTGACATTAGAGATGATATACGGGTGCTCAGTAGAGACTTGGTACAGTGGACGGACTCGCCGAGAACTCCCAGATGGTATTATACCTTACGTCAGATGGCAGTTCTCTGGTGACACTGGTACAGAGTAGTCTGTTGACCCGAGATCGTCATAGAGTCTTGTGTGATTCCCACTGTGCTTTGATTTCCATCTTACCACGTCCAAGAGGGCGTGCAAAACGGTGGTTTTTGGGTACAGTCCCGAGTCACATGGAGGCAATGAGTGATAGGAGGGGATTCGTCTCTCCCGGTATAGGGAGTTGATGTTGCGCTGTGTTCGATTGGCTATAACAGAAAATCCCTGGCCAGAGTTGCTGAGATTTACTGGTAAGTGTTACCAGTAGTTTCTCGAATTATTATAGACCTCACATCGACACGACTTATCGAGCTATTGGGGTCTGACGTTTACCACCCCTAGGCGAGATATGCGACATATCAGATGACGAGACCGGACTGTACGGTAGTGTTACTGGTTGGATTCACTGGAGTGTGAGCGGGCTTGCTCATCGATCTTCTGATCGCTCAATACCCGGGTGGCCGTTACGTTTAGCAGACCGCTTGCGGCTTGTGGGTGCTTGATATGATCATCATCTGCTGCCGGCGTATTGACGAGTCTTTAGAGTCCTACACAGAGGTTTCCTGGCTCAAGCGAAACGAAATAGGAGCGCATATGAGATATGTGCGGGACCGAGAATAATGCGTGTATGTGATACCTTATTCCATTCTCGCGATGAATGTATCGAATGGTTATATGCGATATAACCTAGTTATCGAATCAAGGGTTGATTCGATAAGCCGATACATTGGATACTAGTCGGTTATATGCGATATGACCTGATCGTTAAATCAAGTGTTGATTTAATGATTTAATGTATAATTATATATTTGATATATTACTTTGCATTAACTAGTATTGGTTCACTTTAAATGGATTTTCTCACTTGACTTGTGCACATTGTATATGTGATATATTTTTGTACACAAGTTTGTATCATGTTTGATGATACATGATTGTTAGTGTGTATGTTTAGATTAAACCATGGTTAAGTGATGGTTAGGGTTTTCTTTTTCTTATCTATTTATTTACTTATTTATTTATTTTGGCAAAAGATTAAAGAAAATAAAATGGTGGCTTGATTTGTATTCTAGTTGAAGCTTCATGAAGCTTTGACTAAGTGACCATTTTGTCTTCATGCCTAACCCTAACCATTCACACTAACCATGGTATATTCTCTACACCTAACTATGGTTGAGATTATGATAAGTATCTAATTATTTTCTATTTTGAATATAACTCAAAAATACTTATCATAATATTCTTCTTCTTCTTCATCCTCTTCTTCCATGAAGAAGCTTACTTCATCAATGGTGATTGATGAAAACAAGTGAGAAATACAATTCTAAAGTCTACCCACTTCCTATTTCTTCATCCTCTACCTCTTGCCAAGTAGTAGAGTGTGTTTTCTTCACAAGTTTCTTGACTTGGTGAAGTTGGAGCTTGATCTAGCGATGCCTCGACGTAGATCATCTTCGGCATCGTCGTCGATGACCTAGCCCGTCCATTCTCCGATGAAGCCGACGCTAGAGCCCGGGGTTCGACTTGGACAGCGAGGAGACATCATTGCGGAGCTATGGAGGTGGAGGACCGGATCTACAAAGGTTGTATTTCCGTTTACTTACAGTTTAGTTGTAAACTAGTTTCATTTTATCGCCTAAATATCTAGCCAATGATCTAGTCTAGGGTTTCTCGGCACCGCATTTTTGAAATTGGCATGGTTGATGCCTTGTGAGACCTCTTGGGAGTGCCTAGGAACCCTACAGTATTTATACAATAATACTTCTAGAAGGAGGACACCTTATTTCTAGGAATTTCTTTTTAAAGAAATTATGAAATAAGGTGGAAGAAAGAAATGGTGGAGGGTATGGGCAAATGAATTATTAATTCATTTGCACATATTATTCAAGCATGATTGCAATTTTAAAATGTAAAATTCTTTTAACAAAAATAAAAGGTGCATGCTTGATTTGGATGAATTTTTTGATTCTACCATTTTGGCTTCTCTTTCTTCATGGCTCTTTCTTCTTCTTCTTCATTTTTCTTCTACTATCTCATGAGTTGAGAATCAAGAAGAAAATTGAGATAGAAAATTACTAGAACACTCTCACTACATCCCTAAGCTTCACTTCTTAGCAAGTTGTGAATCTTAGTTGCTTCACTAGATTATTTTGATGTGATGCTAGAGCTTTGAAATAGTTCCCTCGGGTGGATCATCTTCGGTGAAGGAAGACCGGCTTGCAAGCGCGATCCGGAGCTCTTGAGAGCTTGCTCGAGTCTATCATATTGGAGCCCTTGAAGAAAACTTGAGGATACGAGTATTGCTAATATAGTAGATTATCATAGCTCACTAGGTTTTTTGTTTACAAGTTCCAGCTCTTTAGTTCGATTCATGATTTTGGAATTTTAGCAAACTAGAAAATTTTGAAATCCATGCACCATCTTTTAAAATTAGCTTGTTAGTGTGTCTAAGTTCCCAACACTAGAGATTAGTTATCAGTGGGAAAGACCAAGGAAAAGCGAAATAGGTGCAAAAGAAACCTAACAAATAGAGACTAGGGTTGTCTGGGTACGTGGGCGCCTTATTAAAAGGTGTCTGAGTACCTCGGGGTACCTGGCCGCCTTATCATAAGGCACCTAGGTATCTAGTCAAAGACAGTAACCGCAAGCTCCGCAACAGAGACAACTTCAAATAGTGATATCTTCTTGATCCGATGTCTAAATTTGGTGAAATTTACATCGTTAGAAAGCTTGTGGAGTCTACTTTCAAATGAAACAAATTTCACTTGATTTGGGTAACTATAAAGAGAGATATGATGATAAACGTACATGCACAGAAAAACCGAGCATCAGTTTTTCCGCTGATACGCGATTTTTCTCAAGTTCTCCATTGTTTTTTGCTCGAGTTTTGATCAGGAAAGGTTCTTAGCAGAGGGTTCTCGGATGTAATCCTATTCTCTTTGCTCTTTCGGTCAAAGTTCATAAAAAAGGATCAAGACAAGAAGTTGACCAAAGAACTAAGCTATTTTTTTAATTTCCTTTTGAATTTTTTTCTGGATTTTTGAGAGATTTTGATCTATGGAGAGAGTCTTAGAATGAATTCTCCTCTCTTTATCGAATTGATATCAATCTTAAGGGAAAAACAAGAAGATCAAAAAACGCTAAGAGAAAAGCCATTCCACTTGCATTGATAAGGAAAATGAGGTAGAAATGCATGAAAAATGAAGAAAACATAAAGCGGGGATCTTGGATCCCTTTTTTTTATTTCAAAGTTGTTGTTTGAAGGGTTGAAATTAAAGCTAACAATGTAGGACTATAAATAGGTTCTTCACTCCTAAATCCTAATATTAAATGGGAAAATTAGGTTTTTTCTTTCTCTAACTCATGTTTTTTTAGGTTTTCTTGATTTTTTGGTTTTTTGGGGATTTCTAAGTTAATCTAAGGGTTATTTTTGTTGAGAACTGATGGGGGCTTGAGTCTTGAAGAGCTCAAAACAAAAATTTAGAGAGTCAAGAAAAAGTGAGGGGTCAAGAGAGGCCTTTCTCATGAGTATGAGAATGCTTATTTATGGAAGAATGGTGGTTAAGATATGAAATGGAGGGTTGTGATTGATTGTAGAGGTTGGAATGGTTGAGATTTTTTAGAGATGAACTGATCTCTATCATTATCTAAGCTTATTTCATTCTCAAATCCTTGGACAACATGCAATTTCCTAATAAAACAAAAGGAGTGAAATTAGATATGGATTTAGGTGAAAAAGATGCATGTTGTGGTGTTTATGGGATGCAAATTAAGTTAATGGTTAACTAGGGGAAGAATCCTATGCCATAGATTTGACAAGTAAAGTGGGGATTAATTATCACTAATTCGGTATTTAATGGCAATGATTAGCTTAATTAACCCATAATCGCTCATTTTCAAACCAAATAGCAAACAATATTTAAATGACTTGGAATTTTATGTGGAGGTTCATCTAAGAAGGTTTTGAGGATTTATTAAGAAAAATTGGCAATTTTACAATTATGGGCCCACCATATTATTTTATTGATAAAATAATAAGAGGGCTTTGTCATTGGGCAAACGTTATTGATTTTAGTTGAAATTTTTATGGCATGTTCTCATAAACATACTAAGATGATCTGGAATGTTTGATATCATTTGGCTCAAAGAATTACGGGATAAAAAAATCGGAACCAAATGGCGATTAAAGGGTGATTAAGGAAATTAACGAGTTCCGGATGAAAATACCTATCGGAAATGGTCCCAATTGATATAATAGGTCAAATGTGACAATCGCATTATGAAAATACTCATCAATTGGTTGGAAGTGTTTTTAGGTAATTCTTTAAAGTTCGAGTGGGTTTAATGCAAATCTCTTGGAATTTGACAAATATATTCGAATTTTATGTTTCGGTAATTCGTGATAAATCATTAAAAAGCTCTACAAAAACTCTCATGTCGAGTAGTGCAAGAATTCATGAGATATGGATTTTTGAGCGTCTCAAAAGGGGTATTCGGTTATTTGAACGAATCTTGAACCATGCACTTAAGTTGCCTCCTTGTATACCAAACATTTGTTTTTATGGAAAAATAAGGTGAATGACATGATGCAGATGCACTAGCGTGATTAGGATGCACGATTGTGGTGCAAAAATGCATAGGTAAAAGAGTAAATTCATAGATCGCTGCTTCTTTGGGGTGTTTACACCACTACAGATCAGCTCAACTACCTGTCCGGGGATTCTGATGGAGAAGAAACCGATTCTATGATATTATCAGCCAATGAGGCCGTAGACGAGGGAAATCCTTTCAAAAGATTAAAGTAGGAGATGTCTAATCACCCGAAACCATTATACAACACGACGAACTGAAAATAAAGTGCATCGATTAGATCTTCGTAGATAATGGAGCAGCCATAAATCTATTGCCAACATGAGTGCTAAAGAAGTTGAACAATACTACCGACGACATGATACTTATGAAGACTTCCATAACCGGGTATAGTGGTCAGTTAGCCAAGGCAAAACTGTACTAGCTATAGAAGTGGAGGTACGAAGACTGTGCAGTTTTTTCGCATTCTACGTGGTTGACACAGATAAGAGTTATAATGCACTCCTCGGGCGAGAATGGATTCATTCTAACGAATGCATCCCTTCAAGCTTGCACCAGTCTATTGTCTACTGGAATGATTAAAGAATATGAATAATAAAGGCAGACTAACGTCTATTTTCGATAACAGAAGATATAGCCGTAGCTCGTCTATATCAGGATGACGTTAGCCCGATTTGCTTCACAGAGAGCAACACTGGTCTTTTAGAGATGACAACGGCCAAGGATTACGTCAACAAGGATGGCATGAAGTTCCTTCGATTACTGGTTCGGCTTGAGGCACCCGTCTCTACAAAGCCGTCCAAAGAAGAGGATCCATGAATCACAATGCTAAACCGACCATGCTTATAGTCAACAACGAAGAGACCGACGAAGGATCGGTCGGAGAAATTTATTTGCAGAGTGAAAAAGGTCATTAATCTAAAGGTTGAAGCTCAAGATGAGTTAGAAGAAATTGATATGAGAGGTAGCAATTGTGTTCGGCCACTGTTCATTAGTGGAAATTTATGTAATCCTTTCTGCAAGCAATTGATAAAAAAAAATTTTAACTACACTGATTGTTTTGCAAAGAATTATGAGGAGTTGACCGGTTTAGATCGAGGGCTTGTTGAGTATAAGATTCCCTTAAAAGATGATTGCAAGCCTCGGAAACAACCGCCGATAAGAATGTTAGTGGAGACCCTCCCCAAAGTAAAGGAGGAGGTAGAGCGGCTTTTGCAAGCCGGCTTCATCCGAAAAGCTTGGTACCCAGATTGGATCGCCGATATAGTGTTGGTACGGAAAAAGAACGACAAACTTTGGGTTTGCATTGAGTTTGGGGGTTTAAACGACGCTGCCCCTAAATACGAACATCCAATTCCCATCACCGAGTCGTTGCTAGATGCCTTGGCGGGGCATGGATAATTGTTGGATATTGTAGGGTTCCTAGGCACACTATAGAAGTCTCACAAGGCATCAACCATGCCAATTTCTAATTTTACGGGTGCCGAGAAACCCTAATACGGATCGTTAACTAGATTTTAGGCAAAACCGATAACTAATTAACAACTTAACTAGAAGAAAGAGGCTACAACCTTTGTAGATCCGGTCCTCCACCTCCACGGCTCCGTGATGAAGTCCCCTCGCTGTCCAAATCGAAACCCGGGCTCTAGCGTCGGCTTCATCGGAAAAATGGGCGGGCTAGGTCATCGACAACGATGCCGAAGATGATCTACGTCGAAGCATCACAAGATCAAGCTCCCACTTCACCAAGCCATGAAAACTTATGAAGTGAACACCCTATACTACTTGGCAAGAGGTAGAGGATGAAGAAATAGGAGGTGGGTTCACTTTAGAATTGGATTTCTCACTCTTTTCATCAAATCACCATTGATGGAATCAAGCTTCTTCATCTTGAAGAAGAAGAAGAAGAAGATGATATTATTATCATAAGTATTTTTAAATCCAAAAGAAAAATGAATACTTATCATAATATGAACCATGGTTATGTGTAGGGAGTTGACTAAGGTTAGATGAAAGGTTAGGGTTAAGGATGAAGACAAAGTGGTCACTTTGGTCAAAGCTTCATGAAGCTTCAACAAGCTTCATGAAAGAAAGAAATAAAGAAACCATTTTGTTTTCATTTGCCATTTCTTTTTAATCTAAATTAAAAAGATAAATGAATGATAAAAGAAAAACCCTAACCATTTACTTAACCAAGGTTTAATTCTTTACACAAAAACCCTAGCAATAATGTATCATCAAACATGATACAATCATGTGCACAAAAGTATATCACATATACAACTTGCACAATCCAAGTGAGAATATCCATTTAAAGTGAACCAATACTAGTTAATGCAAATTAATATATCAAATATATAATTATGCATTAAATCATTGAATCAATGCTTGATTTAACGATCCGATCATATCGTATATAACCGACTAGTATCCTATGTATCGGCTTATCGAATCAATCCTTGATTCGATAACTAGGTTATATCGCATACAACCATTCGACACATAAATCGCGAGAATGAAATACGGTATCACATACACGCATTATTCTCGGTCCCGCACATATCCCATATGTGCTCCTATTTCGTTTCGCTTGAGCCAGGAAACCTCTGTGTAGGACTCTAAAGACTCGTCAATACGCCGGCAGCAGATGATGATCATATCAAACACCCACAAGCCACAAGCGGTCTGCTAAACGTAATGGCCACCCGGGTATTGAGCGATCAGAAGATCGACGAGCAAGCCCGCTCACACTCCTGTGAATCCAACCAGTAACACTTACCGTACAGTCCGGTCTGTTCGTCTGATATGTCGCATATCTCGCCTAGGGGTGGTCAACGTCAGACCCCAATAGCTCGATAAGTCATGCTGACGTAAGGTCCATAACATTCGTGAAACTACTGATAACTCTTACCAGTATATCACTACATCCCTGGCCAGGGATTTCCTGTTATGGCCAGTCGTGCATAGCGCAACATCAACCCCCAATACCGGGAGAGATGAATCCCCTCCTATCGCTCATTGCCTCCATGTGAATCGGGACTGTACCCAAAAACCACCTGTTTGCACAACTCAGTAGAGCCGTGGTAGGGCGGAAATCAAAGCACAGTGGGAGACACACAAGACTCTATAACGATCTCTGGTCAACAGACTAAGCTGTACCAGTGTCACCAGAGAACTGCCATCTGACGTGAGGTATAATACCATCTGGGAGTTCTCGGCGAGTCCGTTCAGTGTACCCAGTCTCCACTGAGCACCCGCATACCATCTCCGATGTCAAACACCAATGGATATGGGATCATCCATCGCCCATCATATGGGTCGAGAAGATATACGCTAGTCTACTCTGGAATATCGATGCCCCGTCTCGATATTCCCACGACTAGGAACAATGAAGGATGTACTCATTGACTACCCATGCCCCACTAGTATGATCTGCATCATAGTCCTGGAAGTCGAGTACACATCCTAAAGGCTTTATCAACATGTAATCAGAGAGACAGAAAGTATACATGTTAAGATAAAGAGCAGCCAGATAGCGTACTATCATGTCGAGCAAGAAAGTCCTACCTATATATGTCCCAGCATCCACTACAATATACATCCTATGTACAGTAATGGCCTCTAGGGCATACATATAACTAACAGATATAGTGCCCTCAAGGCAATTATTATGATTGCAAGTAAGCGATTATTGTAAGTGCACGGCGGCGCCCCGGCCGTCGATCCGACGGCCAAATGCGGAAGCGGTGATAAACTTTAATTTTGCGAATTTAGCAAACCGGCACCACCGCGCACTAAACACCCGGATCGTAACCATTAACTAGTCTAAGCTAACAAGAGGATGGGGAAGAGATATACCGAGTGATCCGAGTCCTCCGGTCTTCTCGTTGTCGTCCCGATCTCCCGCGGAAACTCCGGTCGTCGCATCCTTGCCGGAAGGGCACCACGTCGCATGTTTCTTTTACGGGCTCCCGCCTCTATTCCGAGGCAACTCGGGCATGAAGCTGGAAAGTCGACATGACCAAGATGTGCTGTAGAATGTGTAGGGTTGAGTCTCATTTGGGGTTTTTGTTGCCTTTGTAGATGGAGGAATGAGGTTGATAAAAATGGTGCTTTCATTTTTCATGCAAGGAAATTGAGATGAAGATAATTGCTACAAGCTCACAAAATGAAACTCACTCATATTTCCTCTCCCCACAAAATTGTGGCCGGCCTCCTCTTGTGAATGGTGGAGGGAAGAAAAAGATACAAGGGAGGTAAGTGTAGGGAAGGAAAATGGTGACCATATCAAAAGCAAGTGTGATGATGACAAAGTCAAATCCATTTCAAATCTAATCAAATCTCATTAATACATGAAAAGCAAAGATGCTTAACATATCATAATACCACAAAAGCAAGAAACCCCTTCCACTAATGTTATTTGCAAACTTGCAAATAACCCCCTCCATCGGAAAAGTCCGGCCGGGAAAGTACAAAGGAAAACCGGCCGGAACGGAATGCAAACTGGCAACTCCAGAAAATTGGTCCCGTAATAAATTACAGGAAAACCCCATACTGTGCATACACACCCGCATCTGTATTCCGACCGGATACAAATGCAATGAGACAAAATCTACACTGTACTAAACTAGGATCCGGCTTAAACCAAAGCCGGCTAGTAATATCCGTCTGATCCTGATCCGTACAATACCGCACGTATCTGATCGAACCCTGCCATATAACCATACGGCCACTAGTACAAACCGTCCGATCCTGATCCGTGCAATACCGCACGTATCTGATCGGACCCTGCCATATCTCCATACGGCCTCTACAGCGTTTCGCCCGAAAGCTTGAGTAACTGAAAGTGTGGTGGACTCTAAAGACTCGTCAATACTATGGCTGTGGATTTAACCACTAGCACGTCAGAGGTATAAGCCAATACGTGACGGGCCACCAGCTATTGACCAAAAGGGACGTCGATGAGCTAACTCATCCTGACACCCTACTGAGCCTGTCAGTGACAATATCCGTACAGTCCGGTCCGTTCGTCTATGAGCATCGCATGTCGGGCCTAGGGGGTTGGTAAAAGTCAGACCCCCAAAAGCGGTACAAGTCGTGTCGGAGTGTAGCCCAGAACACCCTGAGATACTACTGGAATACCTACCAGTAAATCTCCTGCCTTGGCCAAGGACTTCGTGTAATGGCTCTCCTAGACACAACGCGACCTCACCCCCAATACCGAGAGAGACGAACCCCTGAAGATCCGCTCACTGCCTCCATGTGGCTCGGGACTGTACCCAACTAAAACCTGTTTGCACGACTCCTTTGAGCCGTGGTAGGGTAGTAATCAAAGTACAGTGGGAACTCACACGAGACAAATGACGATCCCCAGGTCGATGAACTAACCTGTACACATGTCACCTGGGAACTGCTATCTGACGTCAGGTATAAGACCAACTAGCATGTTCCCGGCGAGTCCTGTCCGGTGTACTCATAACCCAATGAGCACCTGTATACATCTTAGGTGAACCAACTGACACCAGTGGCTTGTGAGACCGGCCACCGCCCCTCGTCGGGGTCTCGACTGTATACACTAGTCTACTCTGGAGTATCGATGCCCTGTCTCGAAACTCCTACGACTATGGACCTTTTAAGGATGTGCTTATAGACTCCAGCTCTCACTTATATGATCGCCCTCATACTGCTGGCAGTCAAGCAAGAATCCTAGGGGCTCTATCAACGTGCAATAGCGACATGTCAAGTCACCTAAAGCAGTACACGATGATAAAGGTAAACCAGATAGCAAACTATCATCTCGAGTAAGACTGTCCTACCGGGATAGGTCCTCCCTCAATCATTGCAATCACGTGCCTGTGATCCAATAATTGACTCTGAGGGCACTATCTCCAACAATCTCCCACTTGCACTCAAGGCTAATTATTGCGATGTCGTATATTCACAGCCCGTGTGATACCGAACACCCAACTCCTCTACTTGTCAGTCTCACAAAATCCGTTTGCGAAACTATTGCGTTCGAGGAATAGCCTCAGTGAGTGGATCCGCCTAGAAGTTTCTTTCTATGTCTCTCTATATCTCAAGTTCGCGGAGAAAGCCATCTCCCGAAATGAGCAATACCTGTCTTAGAATGTCTGGATATCTGATGGGACCTAGCTCATAAGTGAACTCCACATCCAAACTTCTTAGACTGTATCGTCAACTGAATCTAATCAGTATCCTGCGCCATGCCTCCCTCAGTATTGCCTTGGACCACCTGTCCAAAATACTGCCCCTCGTCAGAAGGAAAACTATAACTCTGACGACCTCCTTGTCGTCTAGGTCACCTTGGAAGCCTGGAATGATAACTGTTTCCCGAATGGGGCTTTCGTTATCATATCCCTAGAACAGCCACTTATGTTATGAAACTTCTTCCGACTGTTTCTCCAGGATTGGATCAATGTCAACTTATTGCATCTAGTGCAAGAACAACATCTGGTGTGGTACTTGACATCTCATGATTGACTCAATTGCCTAAGCCAGTGATCTGCCAATCATGAACATCCCTCTCCCCTTTAGTCTGTAAGACACCATTAGAGAGGGTGACTCCATTACCTGCAGGTACACTACCAAGCCAGGAGTCGTCCATTCTAAATACTCTTAGAATGCTGTCTAAGTACCCAGATTGGGAAACCACCCAAATCTAGATCTAAAACCATAGATCTAGTAACCAGTATGTCTGATATAATGTCCAAGTCCTTTGTGGAGAAACCACTGTGTGACGACCAAAGTATAACCGATCGTAGTATAGGAATGTCACTTCCTACTTTGTGTATGTCATCCAAAACCCGGATATCATACCCTACTACCTTCTCAACAGATCCATCCCCTATTCTGATGACGTCAAACCTATGACTGTCACATCAGAAACAGATGATCTATCTCCGCTACATCTGCTTTAGTCTATAAATAGACATAAGCCTGATGTCCACCAATGCTTCTGCTGCTCCCACTGACTACGACAACCCTCTGGCAGAGTCATATAGACGTGCACTTCTAAAGCTAGTTTAGAACGACGCTATACTCATCCTCCTACCGGGTCTCGCAGCCTGGAACAACAACAATGGCAAGTGTGGGTAAACAAGAACTTCCCTGTCACCGTCCTTGAGGCTACCGGAGTACCTCTCGGGTGCCTGAAGTTACCCACCTTATCTGCGGAGTGGCCAATGGAATGTCAAATCAGATTGAATCTTTAGGTTCCTTATCAAATCTTCAGTAATCGTTTGCGGTTCTGGAATCACTTCCAGTTCTACCATACTCCCACTACTATTTTTGAAAAAATCCACTTTTAATAAAACTGTGGCGAGTCAAGAACAATATCACTATTGATCTTCCAGATGGTAGAAAATCAACCCTCGTCATAGCCTGGGTCAACCCACAAACTGTCATTACAGAAACGTGCCTTGAGTTGTCCAGTGTCTGGTTTTAATCATAAGCCGGACAACTCCCCGTACCTTAACAACGTTAAGATATGAACTGTTCTATATCCAATATAGAACCAGAGGCACTGATTTAATTGAACCAGATTCAAATCATGCAGCTATCTCCAGTGCATGTCAACTAAATGAAAGGAGGCCGATCAGCGTTACTCAATTTAGGAATGCTTCCAATTATGAGTAACCTGAAAGAGAAGCAAGTTCTCTTTATCATTACTATCAACTGAATACCATACACAAGTATCTACATCTTCTATCACTTTGAAAAATCCCGATACTTGCTATACCTGGTTCTCTACTGTATTCAAATACCTATAACTCCTCAAAAACTCAGACCCTGTGTTTCTACGAAACACATGTCTAAGAACTAGAGAAGTTAAAAGTAAAAAGAATATAGTATGAGGACCAACCCCTCTGTCCTAATGGACACTGGACAACATACAATACTCTGTATGAGTCCGCTGAGTCTAACAACTCTTTCACTGTGTGTCATAGGTTGAAAACTGTACTTATGGTTAAGAAGAATTACACCGCTGTTTAATGCTCCTTACCTAACCATCCACTGATATAGGTAAATGTCATCAACATAATATCAAAAGGTATATCTCACTCTATGAAAATAGACGTACAGATATATCAATTTGAAATTGGTGCACAACAGCGGATATTCAAAACCAAATATTTGCCGACCGGCAAACAGCCCAGGTGATCTCCTCAAATATCACCGATTACAACGAATCCCGATATAATGAAGATGATCACCCAATTCCCAATGACTTACTCCCACTCATCATCTGTAAAACCATACAGATGTGAGAATCATACCTGGTAAATACATACCCTGGAGTAAGTATCTAATCGGGAAATCAGTTTTCTTTTAACATTACACAGTGAAACTGAAACATTGAAATGTTTCGGTGGGGTATCCCGGTATTCTTAGTAATGCCTCTTCCATTATCCAGATTCACAACTATAACCGTATAATTCTTTTCCACCTCTCCAAATCCCTTTATATGTCTTTAGTCATTACCTTCTGCACACCCCTTAGGCCAAATGGTTTTCTTCCTTCCCTACCGTTCGGCACCAGCCTATGGTTTGGAAGAAGACTATCCAATTAGCATAAAGGGTGTACTGTCCTAATCCTAGGAGCACTCGCAACGCGAGAGAAGGTGAAGATAAAAGACACCTGAATGTACTTTATTCCTATTTCTCCTGGACCAGAATCCATCCCCGAACAGGAACAAGTTCCTTTCGAGTTCGTATATAACCATACGATGGAGTATCCAATAAACTGTGGATCTTCGTAGTGATACGGAGTGTCCTGGAGAAATACAAAGGTGATTTAGGATTGGCGAAGAAATATTTGGTTTGGTCGTAAATATCAGTCGCAATTTACTTTGCCCTCTTACTAATCCCTTGCTTCGTCTTAATCTTAATACCTTCTGTACACCGTTTAGGCTAATTTGGCTTTCTTCATTCCCTACCGGTCGGCACCAGCCTATGGTTTGGAAGAAGACTATCCAATTTGCGTAATAGGTGTACTACTCCTAAACCAAGGAGTACTCGCAACTTGAGAGAGGGTAAAAAGAAAAGACAACTGAATAATCCTATCCGTTTTCTCCAGAACCGGAAACCATCCTCGAAGTCCTTCGAGTTCGTATATAACCATACGATGGTTTTGTCCAATGGAAGTGGACGTTCGCAGTAATGCGGGGTGTCCTGGAGAAAAAGGGTAAAACTAGGAGTGGCAATGAGGTCTGCAACTCTGACAATCCAAAAGCCAGTGTTAAGAAGGTTCTGTCAACTTGGTCTCTGAGTCGTAGTCTTAGGGTCGGGTCAATGGTCGCTACCAAAGAGAGAGAGAAAAGAAACACTCAGCGTGCACTCTATCCTAGATCAGAATGGTTACCAATTTATCTAATCTGGAAACCTCCCACTGTACCTCAAATTCTCCTCCAAACCTGAAAGAAGAATTAATCGGGGTCACCCGAGGAGTAAACCAACTCATCAGTGGGAATCAGGATCCGACTATCATTGCATGATAACGTGACGGAATCCGCTCACGCTATCATACTCCAGAAGGTATGCGCATATCTGGCAAGTTTCAGTACTTTTGAAACTCCCGATGTGGATTTTTACCCCATGCTCTTATGACCTTGACTTTGGCCAACAAATCATAAGTCACATGTCAAGTTCTGCCCGTCATTCTCCAGGTTAATTTGAGCCCACCCGTACAAGCCCTTGACTTTGGCCAACAAGGCTATACGACTGCCCCAAACCAATGCATCTATCTATACTGCATATGAATAACCAACAGCTACCAAACACTGTGCCTTGACTTTGGCCAACAAACACAGCTTGAATACTATTGAATACCCATATGAAATGACGGAGGGCTACGAATGGTTTCTGGCGAAAAACCTTTAACGTAATGAACTTGATATCGTTGAAGGAACGGATAGCTTTTTAGAAAATATAGTGACGAAAACCTTTACTAAAGAGGTCACTCCCGGTGAAGGGATCTCGGCTCTTTCCCCGTAGAATGGGGTGCAGGATATTCCAAATGAATACCACGATGCAAAGCAAAAGTAATCGGCTATAGTGAAGTTACTGCCCTGACGCAAACTTTTGTCCAAGGGGTCACTCCCTGTGAAGGGATCTTGGCCCTTGCCTCATCGACTGAGGAGCAGGATATTCCAAATGAATACCACGATGCAAAACAAAAGTGAACGTCCTTGCAATAACAGCTTTTTGAAAAGTGTTCCAACAACATCAGAATAGGTTTGTTTTAACTTGCATTGATCCGAATCAACGCAGTCCCATCAATTGATCACACCACAAAGAACGAAAATATACTGATGTACGTATATGCCATCCGCATTCGCCACTGGGTCCCGTCATCACCCGTTAGGTTAGCTAACTAACGACAGAGCGGGGACTGGACTAGCGCGGATGTAAAACATATACAACATCTACTAATATATATACCAATATATTATATTCGCTCAAGGCGTGATAAGAAATGCAACATCACAGAAATGTACAGCATCACAGAACAATACAGATATCTGGGATCCCCGGGTTTCACAGAGCCACTACTGAAACCCGTCGTTCCCCTGGTCGCGTGGATAGCCTGTGCAATAAAATCCTAGACCCCTACGGGCGCAGCAAGTTACCCGCCAAAACCTGAAGCGAGGTAGCCCCTTTCAGCACCGTGAGTGGACCACCCAGCACTTCACGGAATCCGGTAACTTGGGCACCCCTCCTGGGTCAACCTGTACCCCCTACGAGTGCGACGAATAGCCCGCCAATCCTAGAGTGAAGCCCCCTCCGTCTCAATGCCATGAGATGCGGGCTTGTTGCCCTCTAGAACCCGGCTATCCGTGCACCCCTCCGCGGGGTAATCCTAGTACAGAAAGTAAAATATACATACAACGGGTACATCGACCGCAACCAGGTCGTGCCCCAAAAGAATAATACAATCAGGCAGTGACGGCAGTCCACATGTCGGACGCTCGCCCCGCAATATCAAATGTACATAATACAACAACACTGTACTAGCATTGCATCCAGGCTATCCCCCACGTCCGATCCGCAACATCACAGCAAAAACACAAAACATCAACGTGAAAGTCACGTTCGCAAATCCGTCTAACCGGGCTATAGAAGTTAGACTGGATTTACCGATCAAGTGACATTCACGGTCGCAGATATAATGTAAATACTGTGAAATAATGTGTTTAAAATATCCGATCGATTAAAAATTAATAAGTGGGCCCCCAAGCAATACTGTAGCACTCACAGAAATTCTGGGCCCAAGTTTAATATTCCAAAACCCCTAAAATTAGCCCAGAAGCCCACTGGAAAAAAATGATACAGTGACGTCACCAAAGTGCGGCGGAACCGCGGCCCAAGGGAGGGTTGGCCGCGGTTCCACGCTCTCGTAGTGGACTGACTGTGTCGAATTTTACCAGTAGTCTTAGAATTTCCAGTACACTAGTTTTTTACAACCTGAAAAAATTTTGGACACCAAAAAATTTTAACAGAAAACTGAAGTGAACTAAAATTGGGTTTTTGGAATTTTGGTCGATCGGAACTGAAAAACACATCAAACAAAGCTAGACGAAGTTAATGGCGAGGCTCTGATACCATTGTAAGTGCACGGCGGCGCCCCGGCCGTCGATCCGACGGCCAAATGCGGAAGCGGTGATAAACTTTAATTTTGCGAACTTAGCAAACCGGCACCACCGCGCTCTAAATACCCGGATCGTAACCATTAACTAGTCTAAGCTAACAAGAGGATGGGGAAGAGATATACCGAGTGATCCGAGTCCTCCGGTCTTCTCGTTGTCGTCCCGATCTCCCGCGGAAACTCCGGTCGTCGCATCCTTGCCGGAAGGGCACCACGTCGCCTGTTTCTTTTACGGGCTCCCGCCTCTATACCGAGGCAACTCGGGCATGAAGCTGGCAAGTCGACATGCCCAAGATGTACTGTAGAATGTGTAGGGTTGAGTCTCATTTGGGGTTTTTGTTGCCTTTGTAGATGGAGGAATGAGGTTGATAAAAATGGTGCTTTCATTTTTCATGCAAGGAAATTGAGATGAAGATAATTGCTACAAGCTCACAAAATGAAACTCACTCATATTTCCTCTCCCCACAAAATTGTGGCCGGCCTCCTCTTGTGAATGGTGGAGGGAAGAAAAAGATACAAGGGAGGTAAGTGTAGGGAAGGAAAATGGTGACCATATCAAAAGCAAGTGTGATGATGACAAAGTCAAATCCATTTCAAATCTAATCAAATCTCATTAATACATGAAAATCAAAGATGCTTAACATATCATAATACCACAAAAGCAAGAAACCCCTTCCACTAATGTTATTTGCAAACTTGCAAATAATCCCCTCCATCGGAAAAGTCCGGCCGGGAAAGAACAAAGGAAAACCGGCCGGAATGGAATGCAAACTGGCAACTCCAGAAAACTAGTCCCGTAATAAATTACAGGAAAACCCCATACTGTGCATACTCACCCACATCTGTATTCCGACCGGATACAAATGCAATGAGACAAAATCTACACTGTACTAAACTAGGATCCGGCTTAAACCAAAGTCGGCTAGTAATATCCGTCCGATCCTGATCCGTACAATACCGCACGTATCTGATCGAACCCTGCCATATAACCATATGGCCACTAGTACAAACCGTTCGATCCTGATCCGTGCAATACCGCACGTATCTGATCGGACCCTGCCATATCTCCATACGGCCTCTACAGCGTTTCGCCCGAAAGCTTGAGTAACTGAAAGTGTGGTGGACTCTAAAGACCCGTCAATACTATGGCTGTGGATTTAACCACTAGCACGTCAGAGGTATAAGCCAATACGTGACGGGCCACCAGCTATTGACCAAAAGGGACGTCGATGAGCGAACTCATCCTGACACCCTACTGAGCCTGTCAGTGACAATATCCGTACAGTCCGGTCCGTTCGTCTATGAGCATCGCATGTCGGGCCTAGGGGGTTGGTAAAAGTCAGACCCCCAAAAGCGGTACAAGTCGTGTCGGAGTGTAGCCCAGAACACCCTGAGATACTACTGGAATACCTACCAGTAAATCTCCTGCCTTGGCCAAGGACTTCGTGTAATGGCTCTCCTAGACACAGCGCGACCTCACCCCCAATACCGGGAGAGACGAACCCCTGAAGATCCGCTCACTGCCTCCATGTGGCTCGGGACTGTACCCAACTAAAACCTGTTTGCACGACTCCTTTGAGCCGTGGTAGGGTAGTAATCAAAGTACAGTGGGAACTCACACGAGACAAATGACGATCCCCAGGTCGATGAACTAACCTGTACACATGTCACCTGGGAACTGCTATCTGACGTCAGGTATAAGACCAACTAGCATGTTCCCGGCGAGTCCTGTCCGGTGTACTCATAACCCAATGAGCACCTGTATACATCTTAGGTGAACCAACTGACACCAGTGGCTTGTGAGACCGGCCACCGCCCCTCGTCGGGGTCTCGACTGTATACACTAGTCTACTCTGGAGTATCGATGCCCTGTCTCGAAACTCATACGACTAGGGACCTTTTAAGGATGTGCTTATAGACTCCAGCTCTCACTTATATGATCGCCCTCATACTGCTGGCAGTCAAGCAAGAATCCTAGGGGCTCTATCAACGTGCAATAGCGACATGTCAGGTCACCTAAAGCAGTACACGATGATAAAGGTAAACCAGATAGCAAACTATCATCTCGAGTAAGACTGTCCTACCGGGATAGGTCCTCCCTCAATTATTGCAATCACGTGCCTGTGATCCAATAATTGACTCTGAGGGCACTATCTCCAACAATTATGATAATTGAGGGAGGACCTATACAGGTATTACAGTCTTACTCGAGATGATAGTATGATATCTGGTTTATCTTCATCATTGATGAAGCCCGTAGGATTGTTGCTTGATGACCACAATTGTGATAGCGATCATATATGTGGGAGCTGGGTTGTCCATAAGCGCATCCTTAAATGTCCCTAGTCATGGGAGTATCGAGACTGGGCATCGATATTCCAGAGTAGACTAGTGTATACGCTTCTAGACCCCGAAGAGAGGCGGTGGCCTGTCTCATAAGCCATTGGTGTTGTGTCACCTAAGATAGTATACAGGTGCTCACTGGAGGTGAATACACCGGACGGACTCGCCGAGAACTTCTAGATGGTATTATATCGATCGTCAGATGGAAGTTCTCAGGTGGCATGAGTACAGGTTAGTCCTTTGACCTGAAATCGTCATTTGTCTCGTGTGAGTTCCCACTGTACTTTGATTACTACCCTACCATGGCTTAAAGGAGTCATGAAAATTGGTTTTAGTTGGGTATTGTCCCGAGCCACATGGAGGCAGTGGTCGATTGTCAGGGATTTGTCTCTCCTGGTATTAGGAATCGATGTCGCGCTGTGTTAAGTCAGCTATCACAAGAAATCCGTGGCCACGGTGGATGAGATTTACTGATGGTTGATCAGTAGTATCTCTATTGGTGATGATCTTGACTCAGACACGACTTATAGGGTTAGTAGGGTCTGGCGTTATCCACCCCCTAGACCCGATATACGATACTCTTTGATAAAGAGACTGGACCGTATGGAGATTGTCACATTCAGGCCTAGTAGGGTAAGGACGTACTTGATTGTCGACCCCCTTTTTGACAAGTACCTGGGTAGCCGTTACGTACAGTTAGTGCCGCTGACGTGCTTGTGGTTAAACCCACTGCCAGCGTATTGTCGAGTCTTTAAAGTTCCACACAGAGAGTTTTCTTGGTTCAGGTGACAGATGTAGGAGGCGTACGTTGGTACGTGCGGGAGTCTGATTAAATACGTGTACGGGATACACGGACTTTAATCGGGCGGTTGATAATACTAGCCGACTCAGGATTAAGTCGGATTATTAAATTAGGTTTTGATTTAATAAATTATATATGTATTTTGATACATATATTTTAGTATTATTGTTTACTATTTATTTTCTCTCTTTGGTGCTATCCGTATTTTTATATGGATACGCGTATATGTAGTGTTACATATACTAGGTGAAGTATTCCGTATTTATACGGGAATACTTCTAGAAGATGGACACCTCATATTTGATTTTCATTTAGAAAATCAAATAAGGAAATGAGGTGGAAAATGGGTTTTAATGAAGCATGGTGATGAGGGATGGCTTGGATAGTGATGTGCATTTATTGATGCACTATAGCTTCATGGTTGTAGTTTTTATTTAGCCATTCTTTTTTCATTTGGATGAAGATGATTTTTCATCTTGTGAGTTCATGCTTCATTCATTTCTCCTTCTTCTTCTTGCTCTCCTTTTGAGCATGGTTTATGAAAGAAAGTTTTTAGTGAAAATTTCCTACATCACCGACCATCCACACCTAGCAAGTTTGGATCATCGGTTAGAGCCTCCTCCGGTTTCTCTCGGGTGGATCGTCTTCGATGAGGGTGGTGGATCTTCAAGCGCGCTATCGGTGGGTGCGAGCTTAGAGGGGTCTTCCACAATTGGGTGGACACACGACAAAAGTTGTAGTTTCTCAACCTTCCTTGTTTTATTTTCTAGTTTAGGCTGTTTGGATCAAATTCTTAGGTTTGGGCGTCCGGTGCCCGCAAAATGTTTTTTTTTTGCTTCCGTCTCGCCCGCGGCCTCCGCGGCACGGGCGCCGGACACCAACATGGTATCAGAGCCACCCAAACTAGTGTTACACGATGCTTTAGTTTCAATACCGAAAAACTCCGATTTTGAAACCTGGTTTCTGTCTAGAAAACTTTTTGGTCTCTAAATTTTCTTTAAACAAGTGAAGAAGCTTACTCTTGACTAGATAGAGATACACAATGAAAACGAACACATTTCATCATGTCTGAACCGCCAGAAATGTGTTTTGGCCGTCCTCACCTTTTTACTATTCACTTTTGGAGCTCGTTTTCATGCTGTGTCTTGGGTTTTGTAAATTGGTATTTTTGGTGTTGTTTGTTTTGTCCCAGATTTCACTTTGTGTCATCTTATCTTTGGGACAACTCGGGAGTTTTAAAAACTTGAAACTTTTGCATCGTCGGTATCTGTGATATATGTGTTGCTGAACGTCGTCTAATTGTTATATGTTCATTTAGACGGGGTTGCACATATTCTGGTGTTGCTTGCTTCTGCGGTTATATATATATATGGTTATGGTTTGTGCGGATTGTCGTTTGGGATAGCCCTTACTGCGATATTGATTATACAGTTTTGATTCAGTTTGTATATTCATTATTTCGGGGCGAGCGTCCGACTTGTGGACAGTCGTTTCTGCCGTTATGTATATTTTTTTATTAGGACTCGACCAGGTTGCAGTCGTTGTCACCCTTGTACATATATTTCATTTCTGTACTATTACCCAGTGGAGGAGTGCTCCAATAGCCGGATTCTAGAGGACAACAGGCCCGCATCTCATGGAGTTGAGACCAGGGGGCCTTACTCTAGAATTGATGGGCTATTCGCCGCACTCATAGGGGGTATAGGATTGACCCATGGTGGGGTGCACAAGTCACCGAATTCTAGAAAGCGGCGGGTGACCAACTCACTTTATTGAGGGCGTGTTACCCAGTTTCTAGAATTGGCAGGTGGCTTTCCGCACTCGTAGGGGTCTAGGATCGAATTTGTACGGGCTATCCACACGACCGGGGAACGTCGCGTCTCATTTATGGCTCAAATGAAATGCGGGGCTCCGAGATTATCCGCTATTCCATATTGTTGTTCGCATGCTTGTGATGATTTTTATCTACCTATGATGACTATTATCTGCTTGCGATGTTGATATATAGATTATATATTTAGTAGATACTTATTTATGTTTTGCATCCGCGCTAGTACTACCCCCGCTCTGTCGTTAGTTAAGTAACCTAACGGTGCATGACGGGGCCCCATGGCAAATGCGGATGGTATATAAAAAGCATGTTATTTTGGTTGTTTCTTTTGTGGCTTGGAAACTTAAAATGATGGGAACACATTATCTAAATAATGCAAGGAAAATAAACCAAAATGATGTTGTCGGAACCCATTTTAAAACTACCCGGTTTTCTTCAAAACTCATAGTCGTATTCTTTTGCTTTGCATAGAGGTATTCGGTTAGGAATATCCCGCACCTCATTCTATGAGGGAAGAGCCTTGATCCCTTCACTGGGAGTTTGCTTTTAAGAAAAAGTTTATGTTACTAGTTTTAAAAAGCGGAGCTTAAGCCACTCCATTTCAAAACCACTTGAGTTCCTTCAACGATATCAAGTTTACCGCGTTAAAGGTTTTTCGCCAAAAACCAGCCGTAGCCCTCCGTCATTTTAGACGGGTAGCACCTAGTGTTTATGCTATGTTTGTTGGCCTTCATAAAGGCATAGTGTATGGTAGCTATATATTACTTTTCTGCAGTATAAAGATGCATTAATGTAGGACAGTCATACATCCTTGTTGGCCTTCGTCAAGGGCGAGTACGGGTGGGTTTAGATTAATCAGGACAAGGACGGGTAGAACTTGACTCGCGACTTATGATTTGTTGGCCTTCGTCAAGGTCATAAGACGCTTGGGGCAAAAACTATATCGGGAGTTTCAAACATACGGGAAACTTGCATAGTTTGCGCATACCTTCTGGAGTGTGGTAATTTTGGTCGGCTTCCGTCAAAGTTATCACACAATGATAATTGGGTCCTGATTCCCACTGATGAGTATGTATTACTCCTCGGATGATTTTTCACTTCACAATTAGCTAACCTATTAGGTGTCTAGAAAGTGTTAACAAGGTTACGCCTCTGCAGAAACGAGGTTATTAATTGGGTCCGTGCGAAAGCATGGGGGACCTCCCTCGAAGTACCAACACTGGCCTGGTTTAACGGTTAGAGAACTTGTAAAGTGTAAATGATCCCGACTAGTTCTCTTTTTAGGGTTTGAAGGAGAATTCAAGGAAACCGTGGGAGCTATCCTGATTAGATAAAGTGATAACCAATTTAATCTTGATAGAGTGCACGCTGAGTGTTTCTTTTCTCTCTCTCTTGTACAGCGACCCATGACTTAACTTAAAAACTCAAGTACCAAGTTAACCGAACCTTCTTACACCCTTGGGCTTTAGATTGTCATGATTCATGACAAAGTCGCACATATCCCTACCAATCCTACTCCACCCTTTGCATTTCTTTAGAACACGTCGTATCACTACGATGATCCATATTTCATGGAACGACCATCGTATAGCTACATACGAACTCGAAGAAGTTACATCAGTCGAGAATGGCCACAGGTTCTGAAGAAATTAAATACAATTATTCGGTTGTCTCTTTCCTTTACCTTCTTTCAGGTTGCGAGAGATCCTTGTATTAGAAAAGTACACCCATTACTCTTATTGGATAGTCTTCTTCCAAACCTTAGGCTGGTGTCGTGTTCATCACTGAAAACTGCATTTTAATACCCTCATTCATGATCTATTTTGTTATTTATCGGTACATTTAACCATTGTCTGCTCAGTAATTACAGATTATATGTGTTCATGATAAAATACTGAAAACACATTCAAAATCACGGATATAACGTTTTGGAGTCGACACTGCAAGCAGAACAGAAAATCGATCGATATTTAAATAGCTTTTGCAAAATAAATGTGTGCACACAATTTTGGTCCAACACATACAAGTGTGCACATGACTCTTTGATGGCTTGGACCATGGTGGGCTGCCCATGGCACAAAAAAATGATGGCTTGTGCAAGTAGGGGGACATGGGTGATAAATGATAAAAGTTTTGATGTGATACATTGCTTCAAGTTTCCCTCCAAATCTCTGAATGCAAACCAAGTTATTTTAGACAAATCAAACAACACCAGGATAATGTTGGAGTAGACACAAGACCACCACATCAATACGAGCCTCATTGCTCGGACCAAGACCGGCGACACACCCAATAAAACCGAGCTCGCTGGCCCCCTTTGCCCCATTTGTCCCCATCTTTCTTCTGTCCCTCCCTTGCATTCACATCACCTTATTTTTATTACTTGTTTAATCTTTTTTGGTGCCTATAAAAGCTAGATCAGTGAGCAAGGGAAGGGGTCTCGCATGGAGTATGCATAGTATACCCATTTTCCATTTTAGTTTATTTTGGTTTAGGCTTTAGAGTTGAGTGGGCTTTAACTTGGTTTCTTCTTCTTCCCTTTTGAAGATTTCTTTTGAGAGATTCACTATGGAGGTTGAACAAGCTACCAATATCTTGTACCTACACTTCTTCAAGTGTTAATAATATTGTTATTGTTTTTTTTACTTGTTTCTTTTCCTTACTTGCTTTTCTTTTTATCATGCTTAACTAATATCTTTGGTTGTGGTGATGGTGAGGAAATGAGATGAAAAGCCTTGCCTTCCTCCTCCTCTTGTTTATGTTTAATTTGCTTAACATGATTCTAACTTAAAGATTGTTTATGTATTGATGTGGTATGGTATTTTGAAACCATGGTTACTTTGTAACCTTTTCATATACCATACTCACTCCCTTTCCTCATTTCATAATGTTTAAGTTAAAATCAATTTGGTGTCAAATTTGCTAAGTTTAGATACGATATTTTGTGACCAAGTGCTTGACAAACCCTCGGTTTTCATATACCCTATACCATCACAAACCCCTTAGCAAAGTTAACACTAAAACTATTTGCTCTCACTCGCTACTTTGTGTTTTTGATGTTGTCGTATGCTTGCTAACCCTTGTGCTTAGTGTTGTTAGCTCAAGCTTGGACATACAAAAGGTAAGTGAACAAAACGGACTCGTTTCATGTTTTGCGTCGAATATCGGAATTTGATGACTTGTGCTCCGCAACCGCCTTGACAAGTCATGCTTCACACCGGAATCGACACAAGGATGGACAACTAATCAAGGGAGCGTCGAACGAATCGTCGCGATTCGACCTTCCGAGCCAAAGCTACAACCACTTCTTTCTTAACTTGTTTTCTTTGTTTTCGTGTTTTATATTTTTGTGACAAACCAACCAATTCATTATTTGTTGAACCTTAAACAACAAGACCTAATACACAATTCCCTACGGATCGACCCGTACTTGCCGGCTTGCTACAACGCGTCGTGCACTTGCAGTTTATAAATTTTAAAACGAGAACGAGCTCTCGCGCGCAATCTATTTCTTAAAACATATCAATTTCCAAAACATACGCGTTTGCGTGTGCGGGTGAATTCCCAACATGCCGAAAGATAGGGAAGGAAGAAAATCAATTAGCCTAAGTGCGGTATACAGAAGGTAAGATATAGAGACATATAAAGGGATTGAAGTGAGGGAAAAGGAAATTGCGACTACTATCATGAATCTGGATAATGGAAAAAGCATTACTAGGAATACCTGACCACCCCCTATGACACATTTTTATGTTTAAGTTTTTCTGTGTACTTGTAAAAAAGAACTGTTCTTCCAATCAATTCTGACTCCAGGGTATGTATTTACCAAATTTGGATCTCACATCTGTACAGTATTACAGATGTTGAGTGAGAGTAGAATATTGGGAAATAGGCGATTTGATCCTTAATATCGAATTTCGTTGCAATTGATGATATTGGATTAAATCGCCTGGCTTTTGCCTGATGGCAAATATTTAGTTTCGAATAACCGTTGTTATGCACCAAATTTTAAAATGAAATATCTGTACCTTTATTTTATAAAGTGAGATATACATTTTGAAAATTGTGTTGTAAACATTTACCTTTATCAGTTGAGGATAAGGTAAGGTGCATTGAATAACGGTGTAAGATATTCTTAACCAAGATACAGTTTTCAATTTACAAAACACAGAATTTGAGTTGGTATACTCTCGGGACTTATACATGGAAATGTATGTTTTCCAGTGTCTTTTGGGACAAGGGTTAGTACTCTTACTTCATTCAGGTTTTACCTATGAGTTATCTGGTTTTAGACACGCATTAGTAGTAATGTAAGGTCTAAAGATTTTGAGAAGTTTGTAGGTATATGAATAAAGTAGAGAACCATATGTTTGAAGTATAGGGATTTTTCGAGGTGATCAAAAATGTAGATACTTATGCTAGGTATTCTATCATAGTAATATTGAGAACTTGATTCTCTCGCGGGTTACTCATCCGTGGGTATGTTCCTTGATGAATAATGTTGTATTGCCCTTTTTCCATTAGGTGATATGCACTGAAAACAGCTGCATGACAGTTGAATCTGGTTCCATCTAAATTAGTGCTTTGATTCTATATGGACATAGAATGGTTACATATCTTGAGGTTGTTAAGATATGGAGTTATCCGGTTTCTGTTTAAAAGCAGAATCCGTACAAACTGAAGGCACGCTTCGATAATGGCGGTTTGTGGATTATCCCAAGCATTTGCTAGGATTTTGTTTTCTACCATTTTCAAGATCAATGGTTACATTGTTCTTGACTCGCCACCAGTTTTATAAAAGAAATATTTTTGCAAAAGAAATTAGTGGGAGTATGGTAGAATTGGAAGTGATTCCAAAACCACAAACGGTTACCAAAAATTTAGTACAACCTAAGGATTCAATTGGACTTGACAAACCATTAGCCACTCCGCAGATTTTAGTAGGTGACCTCAGTCACCCGAGAGATACTTCGGTTTTCCCATAGACGGTAACAGGGAGGTCAGGATCATGGTGACGATGACCCTACTAGTTATCAGTAGGTCATAAGAAGTGGTAACTTTCAGGTGAACAGATACTTCATATCCAAGATGGACTCCACGCACTTCAGCAAATCATGAATTCTGGACTTTGATGGGTGCTCCTGAAAGGGTAAAACTCATTAAGAGCAAGTAGATCTTTCGAGATCTGTGCAGGTGGAATGATACTAACCTAATAAGGCTGGACTTGTTGTAAAGATTTTTCATCAAATACCCGTTGTGGATTGTGATGAGACTTTTACTTCAGTGTCTATGCTGAAGACCGTACGGATATAACTTGGCACTGCTATTCCCCCTACCTGTTATCAGCAGATCATAGAAAGTGGTAACTTCCAGGTGACCAGGTATTTCATACCCAAGATGGACTCCACACTTCAACATGTCATGGATTTTGGATTTTGCAGGGTGCTCCTGAAGGGGTAAAACCCATTAGGAGAAATTAGATCTTTTGAGATCTGTGCAGGTGGAAAGGTACTAACCTAATAAGGCTAAACTTGTTGTAAAGAGTTTTCATCAAATAGTTGTTGTGGATTGTGATGTGACTTTTACTTCAGAGTCTACGCTGAAGTCCATATGGATATGATTTGGCGCTGATGCAGTTCATGGCCATGATATTTGGCAGGTGGGTGACTATAACGTCTTTCCAAATGTGATTTCGGAAGTGCACATGTATATGACTCTGCTAGAGGGTTAACGTAGTCAGTGGGAGCAGCGGAAGGTGTGCAAGTTGCTTATGTCTATTCGTAGACTGAAGCATGGATAGCGGAGACAGATCATCTGTTTTGATGTGATAGTCAAAGTTATTGACTTCATCTAAACAAAAGATGAACCTAGTAAGAAGGATGTAGGGAGTGTTGTCCTGGATTTGGATGACATACTCCAGATAGGAAGTGATGTTCCTATACTACAATAGGTTAAACTTTGGTTGTCACACGGTATTTTCTCTACGTTGGATGTGGGTAATATATCATGAATTTTGGTGATTAGATCTAGATTTGGGAAGTTTCCCAAATCAGGTACTTAGGCAGCATTCTAAAAGTATTTTAGAATGGATGACTCCTAGGATGGTGGAGTATCTGTAGGTGATGGAGTCACCCTGTCTAAAGAGATGTCTTCTAGACTGATGAAGAGAGAGACTGGCATGAACGGCATATCATTTGCTTAGGCAATTGAGTCAATCATGCAATGTCTTGTACAAAACCAAATAGATAATATATCAGGGATTCTGGTTTTATATCTAGATTTGGGAAGTTTCCTAATCAGGTACTTAGACAACATTCTAAAAAGTATTTTAGAATAGACGACTCCTGGCGTGGTGATGCACCTACACGTGATGGAGTCACTCTCTCTAAAGGGATGTCTTTTAGACTGATGAGGAGAGGGACTGACATGAATGACATATCATTTTCTTAGGCAATTGAGTCAATCATGCATTGTCTTGTACAACACCAGATATTGCTTATACACTTGCTGTAGTAAGCATATATTAATATAATCCTGGAGAAAAAAAAGGAAGCTATTAAGAACAAAAGAGGATGATTTTGGTATAAGATAACGGCAGCTTCCTCAGGGAGGCAGTTATCGGTTCAGGCTTCCAAGTGACCTGGATGACAGAGATGTCAGATTTTTGAGTTTGGCCCCTTCTGATGATCAGTATATTGGATAATGTTCCAATAGGGATACTGAGGTAATCATGGTGCAAGATACTGGTTGTAACTCAACAGAGGATACAGCCCAAGAAGTTTGTTGGATAGAGTTGTTCATTTATGAACTTGGTCCCATCAAGTATCTAGAAAAATTCTTGAAGCGGGGTATCGCTCAGTTTAGGAGATTGTTGATCTCAACAAAGTTGAGATATAGAGAGATGAAATTGGAACATTGTAACGGGTCCACTCACTGAGGCTATTTCTTGAACATGATAAGTTTCACAAACATAGTTTGCGAAACTGATTAGTAAGAAGTTGGGTATTCGGTAGCACACGAGCTGTGGGTACGTAATACTGCAATAATTGGCCTTAAATACAAGTGGGAGATTGTTGGATATAGTGCCGTCAAGGCAATTATTATGATTGCAAGTAGGCGATTATGATAATTACGGGAGGACCTATACAAGTATAACAATCTTACTCGAGAAGATAGCATGCTATCTGATTTATCATCATCATTGATGAAGCCCGTAAGATTGTTGCTTGACGACCAGCATTATGATGGAGATCATATATGTAAGAGCTGGGTTGTCTATAAGCGCATCCTTAAATTTCCCAAGTTATGGGAGTATCGAGACTGGGTATCGATATTCCGGAGTACACTAATGTATAAGCTTCTAGACCCCGACGAGGGCCGGTGGCCGGTCTCACAAACCATTGGTGTTGTGTCACCTAAGATAGTATACAGGTGCTCACTGGAGGTGAGTACACTGGACGGACTCGTCGAGAACTTTAAGATGGTATTATATCTATCGTTAAATGGAAGTTCTCAGGTGGCATGAGTATAGCTTAGTCCTTTGACTTAAAATTGTCATTTGTCTCATGTGAGTTCCCAATGTACTTTGATTACTACCCTACAATGGCTCAAAGGAGTCGTACAAACAGGTTTTAGTTGGGTACAGTCCCGAGCCACATAGAGGCAGCGGTCGATTGTCAAGGATTCGTCTCTTCTGGTATTAGGAATCGATGTCGTGCTGTGTTCATTCAGTTATCACTAGAAATCCATGGCCACGGTGGATGAGATTTACTGATGGTTGATCAATACTATCTCTGTTGGTGATGATCTTGACTCAGACACGACTTATCGGGTTACTAGGTGTCTGATGTTATCCACCTCTAGACCCGATATACGATACTTTTTGATGAAGAGACCAGACTGTACGAAGATTGTCACATTCAGTCTCAGTAAGGTAAGGACGTACTTGATTGTCGACCCCCCTTTCGACAAGTACTTAGGTAGCCGTTACGTACAGCTAGTGCCGCTGACGTGCTCGTGGTTAAACCCACTTCTTGCATATTGTCGAATCTTTAGAGTCCCACACAGAGAGTTTTCCCGGTTCAGGCAACAGATGTAGGAGCCATATGTTGGTACGTGCGGGGGTCCAATTAAATACGTGTACAGGATACACAGACTTTAATCGAGCGGCTAATAATACTAGCCGGCTTAGGATTAAGCCGGATTATTAAATCAGGTTTTGATTTAATAATTTATATATGTATTTTGATACATATATTTTAGTATTATTGTTCACTATTTATTTTCTCTTTTTGGTGCTATCCGTATTTTTATACGGATACGGGTATATGTAGCGATACATATACCAGGTGAAGTATTCCGTATTTATACGGGAATACTTCTAGAAGATGGGCACCTCATATTTGATTTTCATTTAGAAAATCAAATATGGAAATGAAGTGGAAAATGGGTTTTAATGAAGCATGGTGATGAGGGATGGCTTGGATAGTGATGTGCATTTATTGATGCACTATTGCTTCATGATTGTAGTTTTTATATAGCCATTCTCTTTTCATTTGGATGATGATGATTTTTCATCTTGTGAGTTCATGCTTCATTCACTTCTCCTTCTTCTTCTTGCTCTCCTTTTGAGCGTGGTTAATGAGAGAAACTTTTTAGTGAAAAATTTCTACATCACCGATCATCCACACCTCGCGAGTTTGGATCATCCGTTAGAACTGTTGGAGATAGTGCCCTCAGAGTCAATTATTGGATCACAGGCACGTGATTGCAATGATTGAGGGAGAACCTATCCCGGTAGGACAGTCTTACTCGAGATGATAGTATGCTATCTGGTTTACCTTTATCATCGTGTACTGCTTTAGGTGACCTGACAGGTCGCTATTGCACGTTGATAGAGCCCTAGGATTCATGCTTGACTGCCAGCAGTATGAGGGCGATCATATAAGTGAGAGCTGGAGTCTACAAGCACATCCTTAATAGGTCCCTAGTCGTGGGAGTTTCGAGACAGGGCACCGATTCTCCAGAGTAGACTAGTGTATACAGTCGAGACCCCGACGAGGGGCGGTGGCCGGTCTCACAAGCCACTGGTGTCAGTTGGATCACCTAAGATGTATACAGGTGCTCATTGGGTTATGAGTACACCGGACAGGACTCGCCGGGAACATGCTAGTTGGTCTTATACCTGACGTCAGATAGCAGTTCCCAGGTGACATGTGTACAGGTTAGTTCATCGACCTGGGGATCGTCATTTGTCTCGTATGAGTTCCCACTGTACTTTGATTACTACCCTACCACGGCTCAAAGGAGTCGTGCAAACAGGTTTTAGTTGGGTACAGTCCCGAGCCACATGGAGGCAGTGAGCGGATCTTCGGGGGTTTCGTCTCTCCCGGTATTGGGGGTGAGGTCGCGCTGTGTCTAGGAGAGCCATTACACGAAGACCTTGGCCAAGGCAGGAGATTTACTGGTAGGTATTCCAGTAGTATCTCAGGGTGTTCTGGGCTACACTCCGACACGACTTGTACCGCTTTTGGGGGTCTGACTTTTACCAACCCCCTAGGCCCGCCATGCGATGCTCATAGACGAACGGACCGGACTGTACGGATATTGTCACTGACAGGCTCAGTTGGGTGTCGGGGTGAGCTTCCTCATCGACGTCCCTTTTAGTCAATAGCTGGTGGCCCGTCACGTATTGGCTTATACCTCTGATGTGCTAGTGGTTAAATCCACAGCCATAGTATTGACGAGTCTTTAGAGTCCACCACACTTTCAGTTACTCAAGCTTTCGGGCGAAACGTTGTAGAGGCCATATGGAGATATGGCAGGGTCCGATCAGATACGTGCGGTATTGCACAGATCAGGATCGGACAGTTTTGTACTAGTAGCCGTATAGTTATATGGCAGCGTTCGATCAGATACGTGTGGTATTGCACGCATCAGGATCGGACGGATATTACTAGCCGGCTTTGGTTTAAGCCGGTCCTAGTATAGTACAGTGTAGATTTTGTCTCATTGCATTTGTATCCGGACGGAATACAAATGCAGGTGTGTATGCACAGTATCGGGGTTATCCTGTAATTTATTACGGGACCAGTTTTCTGGAGTTGCCAGTTTGCTTTCCGTTCCGGCCGGTTTTCCTTTGTTCTTTCCCGGCCGGACTTTTCTGATGGAGGGGGTTATTTGCAGTTTTGCAAATAACACTTTGTGGAGGACTTATTTGCAAGATGATTAATTATGAAAGCATCTTTTCTTTTCAACCATCACTTGATTTGTATTAATGAGATTAGAAAGGATTTGAGGTTGATAAGAAAGATTGTTATGATGATGTTTAGGATATAGTCACCTTTCTACTTTTCCTACACTCACCTTCCTTCTATGGTTATGCTTCATATTCATTCCTCCACCTTATTCTTCTCACTTGATGAAAAATGGTAGAAAGAGAGAAAGAAGAAAAAGGAAAGAAAGAAAAAAGAAAAAGAAAAGAGAGAAAGAAAAAGAATGAGAGAGTTCATCTTAGTTTTGGAAGGAATTCTTCATCTCCTTCTTCTTCTTGTTTTGGAAAAATGAAAGTACCATTTTTCCTAATCCGATTCCTCCATCTATGGCAACCAACCCCAAAGTGAGCTATGATTCTACACTACACTTCCTACAGCATATCTTGAGCATGTCGAGTTGCCGGCTTCATGCGCGAGTTGCCTCGGTATTGAGGTGGGAGCCCGTAAAAGTACCCGGCTTCGTGGTGCCCTTTCCGACGAGGAGGAGACGGACGGAGATCCCGCGAGGAGATCGGAGTGGAGATGAAGACCGGAGGACTTGGATCGTCGGTATATCTCTTCCCCTTTCTTGTTAGTTAGCTAGACTAGTTTAATGGTTACGATCCGGGGTTTTGTGCGCGGTGGTGCCGGTTTGCAAAGTCCGCAAAAATTTAAGTTTACCACCGTTTCCGCGTTTGGCCGTCGGATTGACGGCCGGGGCGCCGCCGTGCACTTACAAGAACCTCCTCCGGTTTCTCTCGGATGGATCATCTTCGGTTGTAAGTGGACGGCGGCGTCCCGGCCGTCAATCCGACGCCGGAATACGGAAGCGATGAATTACTTTAACTTTTTAAACCGGCACCACCGCGCACTATAAACCCGGATCGTACCATTAATCTAGTCCTAGCTATCAAGAGAGGGGAAGAGAGATATACCGAGCGATCCGTGTCCTTCGGTCTTCTCGTCGTCGTCCCGATCTCCCCGCGGAATCTCCGGTCTCCACCACATCGCCGGAAGGGCACCACGTCGCCGGCTTCTTTTACGGGCTCCCACCTCTGATCCGAGGTAACTCGGGCACGAAGTTGGCGAGTCGACGTGCCCAAGATTTGCTGTAGAATGATGTGGAACTTTATGTCTCATTGGGGTATAGGAAGTTGCCATATAAATGTGGAGATGGAGTTGTAAACTTTTTGGAAGAACTTGGGAATTTTTTGCATGGCAAATGAGATGAAAACCACCACCAAAAAATTGGGACAGCCCATCCCCTTGAATGGCCGGCCACAAAAAGGAATGGGGAGAGGAGAGAGCAAAGACAAGGGGGTGGGTAAGCAATCATGCTAGAAAGTTATCATGAAGAATAATGATAACCCAAAATCTCATACCAAAAACCCAACACTCAACCATCAAAACAAAAGTCAAGCAATGATGGATCAATCAAGTCAATGGATGGTGCACCCATCATGAAAACCATCATGATGCAACAAAATGCAAAGAACACCCTCCACAAATGTTTATTTGCACAAATGCAAATAAGCCCTCCTCCACCAATCTTCGGCCAATGAAAGATGCAAAGAAAAATGGCCGAAAGGAAAGCAAACTGGCAACTCCAGAAAACTGATCCCGTAATAAATTACAGGAAAACCCCGATACTGTGTATACACACCCGCATTTGTATTCCGACCGAAATATAAATGCAATGAGACAAAATCTACACTGTACAATACTAGGATCCGGCTTAAACCAAAGCCCTCTAGTATTAACCGTCCGATCCTGATCCGTGCAATACCGCACGTATCTGATCGAACCCTGCCATATCTCCATATGGCCTCTACAGCGTTTCGCCCGAAACTTGAGCAACTGTCTGTGGGGGACTCTAAAGACTCGTCAATACTATGGCTGTGGATTTAACCACTAGCACGTCAGAGGTATTAGCCATACGTGACGGGCTACCAGCTATTGACCAAAAGGGACGTCGATGAGCGAACTCATCCTGACACCCTACTGAGCCTGTCAGTGACAATATCCGTACAGTCCGGTCCGTTCGTCTATGAGCATCGCATGGCGGGCCTATGGGGTTGGTAAAAGTCAGACCCCCAAAAGCGGTACAAGTCGTGTCAGAGTTCAGCCCAGAACACCCTGAGATACTACCGGAATACCTACCAGTAAATCTCTTGCCTTGGCCAAGGACTTTTCATGTTCTGGCTCTCCTAGACACAGTGCGACCTCACCCCCAATACCGGGAGAGAAGAACCCCTGAAAATCCGCTCACTGCCTCCATGTGGCTCGGGACTGTACCCAACTAAAACCTGTTTGCACGTCTCCTTTGAGCGTGGTAGGGTAGTAATCAAAGTACAGTGGGAACTCACACGAGACAAATGACGATCCTCAGGTCGATGAACTAACCTGTACACATGTCACCAGGGAACTGCTATCTGACGTCAGGTATAAGACCAACTAGCATGTTCCCGGCGAGTCCTGTCCGGTGTACTCATAACCCAATGAGCACCTGTATACATCTTAGGTGATCCAACTGACACCAGTGGTTTGTGAGACCGGCCACCGCCCCTTGTCGGGGTCTCGACTGTATACACTAGTCTACTCTGGAGTATCGATGCCCTGTCTCAAAACTCCCACGACTAGGGACCATTTAAGGATGTGCTTATAGACTACCAGCTCTCACATATATGATCGCCCTCATACTGCTGGCAGTCAAGCAAGAATCCTAAGGGGCTCTATCAATGTGTAATAGCGACCTGTCAGGTCACCTAAAGCAGTACACGATGATAAAGATAAACCAGATAGCATACTATCATCTTGAGTAAGACTGTCCTACCGGAATAGGTCATCCCTCAATCATTGCAATCACGTGCCTGTGATCCAATAATTGACTCTGAGGGCACTATCTCCAACAATCTCCCACTTGCACTCAAGGCTAATTATTGCGATGTCGCATACTCACAGCCCGTGTGATACCGAACACCCAACTCCTCTCCTGGTCAGTCTCACAAAGCTCGCTTGCGAAACTATTGCGTTCGAGGAATAGCCTCAGTGAGTGGATCAGCCTTGATGTTTCTTTCTATGTCTCTCTATATCTCAAGTTCGCGGAGAAAGCCATCTCCCGAAATGAGCAATACCTGTCTTAGAATATGTTTTGATGTCTGATGGGACCTAGCTCATAAATGAACTCCAAATCCAAACTTCTTAGACTGTATTGTCAACTGAACTTAATCAGTGTCCTGTGTCATGCCTCCTTCAGTACTGCCTTGGACCACCTGTCCAAAATACTGCCCCTCGTCAGAAGGAAAACTATAACTCTGACGACCTCCTTGTCGTCCAGCTCACCTTGGAAGCCTGGAATGATAACTGTCTCCCTTATGAGGCTGTCGTTATCATATCCCTAGAACATCCACTTATGTTCTAAAACTGCTTCCGACTGTTTCTCCAGGATTGGATCAATGTCAACTTATTGCATCTACTGCAAAAAACAACATCTGGTGTGGTACTTGACATCTCATGATTGACTCAATTGCCTGAGCAAGTGATCTGCCAATCATTCACATCCCTCTCCCCTTTAGTTTGTAAGACACCTTTAGAGAGGGTGACTCCATTACCTGCAGGTACACTACCGTGCCAGGAGTCGTCCATTCTAAATACTCTTAGAATGCTGTCTAAGTACCCTGATTGGGAAACCACCCAAATCTAGATCTAAAACCATAGATCTAGTAACCAGTATTTCTGATATAATGTCCAAGTCCCATGTGGAGAAAACACTGCGTGACGACCAAAGTATAACCGATCGTAGTATAGGAATATCACTTCCTACTCTGTGTATGTCATCCAAATACCATGACATCACATCCTACTACCTTCTCAACAGATCCATCCCCTATTCTGATGAAGTCAAACCTATGACTGTCACATCATAAATAGATGATCTATCTCCGCTACATCTGCTTTAGTCTATAAATAGACATAAGCCACTTGTCCACCAATGCTTTCGCTGCTCCCACTGACTACGACAACCCTCTGGCAGAGTCATATAGACGTACACTTCTAAAGCTAGTTCAGAACGACGCTATACTCATCCTCCTGCCGGGTCTCACAGTCTGGAACAACAGCAATGGCAAGTCTGGGTAAACAAGAACCTCCCTGTCACCGTCCTTGAGGCTACCGGAGTACCTCTCGGGTGCCTGAGGTTACTCACCGTATCTGCGGAGTGGCCAATGGAATGTCAAACTAGATTGAATCTGTAGGTTCCTATCAAATCTTCAGTAATCGTTTGTGGTTCTGGAATCACTTCCAGTTCTACCATACTCCCACTACTGTTTTCTGAAAAAATCCATTTTTATTAAAACTGTGGCGAGTCTAGAACAATATCACTATTGATCTTCCAGATGGTAGAAAGTCAACCCTCGTCATAGCCTGGGTCAACCCACAAACAGACATTACAAAAACGTGTATTGAGTTATCCAGAGTCTAGTTTTAAGCATAGGCCGGACAACTCCCCGTACCTTAACATCGTTAAGATATGAACTGTTCTATATCCAATATAGAACCAGAAGCACTGATTTAATTGAACCAGATTCAAATCATGCAGCTGTCTCCAGTGCATGTCAACTAGATGGAAAAAGGTCGATCAGCGTTACTCAACTTAGGAATGCTTCCAATTATGAGTAACCTGAAAGAGAAGCAAGTTCTCTTAATCATTACTGTCAACTGAATACCATACACAAGTATCTACATCTTCGATCACTTTGAAGAATCCCAATACTTGCAATACCTGGTTCTCTACTTTATTCAAATACCTATAACTTCTCAAAATTCGGACCCTGTGTTTCCACGAAACACCTGTCTAAAAACTAGAGAAGTCATAAGTAAACCGAATATAGTACGAGGACCATCCCCTCTATCCTCATGGACGCTGGACAGTATACAATACTCTGTATAAGTCCCTTGAGTCTGATAACTCAATCCCTGTGTGTCGTAGGTCGAAAACTGTACTTATGGTTAAGAAGAATTACACCGCTGTTTAATGCTCCTTACCTAACCATCCACTGATCTAGGTAAATGTCATAGACATAATTTCAAAGAAGTATATCTCACTCTATGAAAATAGACGTACAGATATATCAATTTGAAATTGGTGCATAACAACGGATATTCAAAACCAAATATTTGCCGTCCGGTAAACAACCCAGGTGACTTCCTCAAATATCACCGATTACAACGAATCCCGATATAATGAGGATGATCACCTAATTCCCAATAACTTACTCCCACTCATCATCTGTAAAACCATACAGATGTGAGAATCATACCTAGTAAATACATACCCTGGAGTAAATATCTAATCGGGAAATCGGTTTTCCTTTAACAGTACACAGTGAAACTGAAACATTGAAGTATTTCGATGGGGTATCCCGGTATTCCTAGTAATGCCTCTTCCATAATCCAGATTCACAACTGTAACCGTGTAATTCTTTGCCATCTTTCCAAATCCCTTTCTATGTCTTTAGTCATTACCTTCTGTACACCCCTTTAGGCCAAATGGTTTTCTTCCTTCCCTACCGTTCGGCACCAGCCTATGGTTTGGAAGAAGGCTATCCAATAAGCATAATGGGTGTACTGTCCTAATCCTAGAAACACTCGCAATACGAGAGAAGGTGAAGATAAAAGACAACCGAATAAACCTTATTCCTATTTCTCCTGAACCAGAATCCATCCCCGAACTGGAACAAGTTCCTTTCGAGTTCGTATATAACCATACGATGGAGTATCCAATAAACTGTGGATCTTCGTAGTGATACGGAGTGTTCTGGAGAAATACAAAGGTGATTTAGGATTGGCGAATAAATACTTGGTTTGGTCGTGAATAGCAGTCGCAATTTACTTTGCCCTCTCACTAATCCCTTTCTTTGTCTTTACATAATACCTTCTGTACACCATCGTTAGGCTAATTGGTTTTCTTCATTCTCTACCGGTCGGCACCAGCCTAAGGTTTGGAAGAAGACTATCCAATTTGCATAATAGGTGTACTATCTCCTAAACCAAGGAGTACTCGCAACCTGAGAGAAGGTAAAAGGAAAAGACAACTGAATAGTCCTATTCGTTTTCTCCAGAACCGGAAACCATCCTCGAATAAATTCCTTCGAGTTCGTATATAACCATACGATGGTTTTGTCCAATGGAAGTGGACGTTCGTAGTAATACGGGGTGTCCTGGAGAAAAGGGTAAAAGTAGGAGTGGCAATGAGGTTTGCAACTCTGACAATCCAAAAGCCAGTGTTTAAGAAGGTTTGGTTAATTTGGTCACTGAGTCATAGTCTTAGGGTCGGGTCAATGGTCGCTGCCAAAGAGAGAGAGAAAAGAAACACTCAGCATGCACTCTAACCTAGATCAGAATGGTTACCAATTTATCTAATCTGGAAACCTCCCACTGTACCGTCAAATTCTCCTCCAAACCTGAAAAAAGAACTAGTCAGGATCACCCGAGGAGTAAACCAACTCATCAGTGGAAATCGGGATCCAACTATCATCGCATGATAACGTGACGGAATCCGCTCACGCTATCACACTCCAGAAGGTATGTGCATATCTGGCAAGTTTCAGTTTCTTTAGAAACTCCCGATGTGATTTTTGCCCCATGCTCTTATGACCTTGGCGTGAGGTCAAAATATCATAAGTCGCATGTCAAGTTCTACCCGTTATTGTCCAGGTTAATTTGAACCCACCCGTACATACCCTTGACGTAGGCCAAAATAGTAGTACGACTATCCCAAACCAACGCATCTATCTATGCAACAGATAAATACCCGGCAGCTACCAATCACTATGCCTTGGCATGAGGTCAAAATACATAGCTTGAATACTACCGAATATTTAACTGAAATGACGGAGGGCTGCGAATAGTTTCTGGCGAAAACCTTTAACGTAATGAACTTGATATCGTTGAAGGAACTGTATAGCTTTTAAAAATATAGTGATGAAAACCTTTGCTAAAGAGGTCACTCCCGGTGAAGGGATCTCGGCTCTTTCCCGTAGAATGAGGTGCAGGATATTCCAACTGAATACCACGATGTAAAGCAAAAGTAAACAACTATAGTGAAGTTATTGCCCTGACGCAAATTTCTGTCCAAGGGGTCACTCCCGGTGAAGGGATCTCGGCCCTTGCCTCGTCGACTGAGGAGCAGGATATTCCAACTGAATACCGCTGTGCAAAACAAAAGTGAACGTCCTTGCAATAACAGCCTTTTGAAAAGTGTTCCAACAACATCAGAATAGGTTTGTTTTTAACTTGCATTGATCCGAATCAACGCAGTCCCATCAATTGATCACACCACAAAGAATGAAAATAATGACGTACGTATATGCCATCCGCATTCGCCACTGGGTCCCGTCATTACCCGTTAGGTTAGTTAACTAACGACAGAGCGGGGACTGGACTAGCGCGGATGCAAAACATATACAACATCTACTAGTATATATATAATACATAATTTTCGCTCAAGGCGTGATAAAATGCAACATCACAGAAATGTACAGCATCACAGAACAATACAGATATCTGGGATCCCCGGGTTTCACAGAGCCACTACTGAAACCCGACGTTCCCCTGATCGTGTGGATAGCATGTGCAATGAAATCCTAGACCCCTACGGGCACGGCAAGTTATCCGCCAAAACCTGAAGCGAGGCAGCCCCCTTCAGCAACGTGAATGGACCACCCAGCACTTCACGGAATCCGGTAACTTGGGCACCCCTCCTGGGTCAACCTGTACCCCCTACGAGTGCGGCAAATAGCCCGCCAATTCTAGAGTAAAGCCCCCTCCGTCTCAATGCCAAGAGATGCTGGCTTGTTGCCCTCTAGAACCCGGCTATCCGTGCACCCTACCTTGGGGTAATCCTAGTACAGAAAGTAAAATATACATACAACGGGTACATCGACCTCGACCCGGTCGTGCCCCAAAAGAATAATATACAATCAAGCAGTGACGGCAGTCCACATGTCGGACGCTCGCCCCGTAATATCAAATGTACATAATACAAACAAAAACTGTACTACATTGCATCCAGGCTATCCCCTACGACCAATCCGCAACATCACAGCACAACACAGAACATCAACGTGAATGTCACGTTCGCAAATCCGTCTAACCGGGCTATAGCAGTTAGACAGGATTTACCGATCAAGTGACATTCACGGTCGCAGATATAATGTAAATACTGTGAACTAATGTGTTTAAAATATCCGATCGATCAAATTTTCCTAAGTGGGCCCCCAAGCACTACTGTAGCACTTAAAGAAATTCTGGGCCCAAACAGAATATACCAAAACCCCTATTTTCAGCCTAAAAGCCCACTGCAAAAAATTGGTGGAATGAAACCAAATTCCTGCAGCGGAACCGCGGCCAAAAAGGGGTTATGGCCGCGGTTCCACGGTCGTATGGAAAGATCAGGTCACCAAAATTTTACAGTGTTCTCAGGATTCCCTGCACATCATTCTGCAATAACCTGAAAAAATTTTGGAGCCGAAAAACTTTCGACAGAAACTATGCACATGAAAACGCGGTTTTGCGATTTTTGTTCGATCGGAAATGTAAACACATTAGACCAAGCTAGACAAGGTTAATGGCGAGTCTCTGATACCACTGTAAGTGGACGGCGGCGCCCCGGCCGTCAATCCGACGCCGGAATGCGGAAGCGATGAATTACTTTAACTTTTTAAACCGGCACCACCGCGCACTATAAACCCGGATCGTACCATTAATCTAGTCCTAGCTATCAAGAGAGGGGGAAGAGAGATATACCGAGCGATCCATGTCCTTCGGTCTTCTCGTCGTCGTCCCGATCTCCCCGCGGAATCTCCGGTCTCCACCACGTCGCCGGAAGGGCACCACATCGCCGGGTTCTTTTACGGGCTCCCACCTCTGATCCGAGGCAACTCGGGCACGAAGATGGCAAGTCGACGTGCCCAAGATTTGCTGTAGAATGATGTGGAACTTTATGTCTCATTGGGGGTGTAGGAAGTTGCCATATGAATGTGGAGATGGAGTTGTAAGCTTTTTGGAGGAACTTGGGAATTTTTTGCATGGAAAATGAGATGAAAACCACCACCAAAAAATTGGGACAGCCCATCCCCTTGAATGGCCGGCCACAAAAAGGAATGGGGAGAGGAGAGAGCAAAGACAAGGGGGTGGGTAAGCAATCATGCTAGAAAGTTATCATGAAGAATAATGATAACCCAAATCTCATACCAAAAACCCAACACTCAACCATCAAAACAAAAGGCAAGCAATGATGGATCAATCAAGTCAATGGATGGTGCACCCATCATGAAAACCATTATGATGCAACAAAATGCAAAGAACACCCTCCACAAATGCTTATTTGCACAAATGCAAATAAGCCCTCCTCCACCAATCTTCGGCCAATGAAAGATGCAAAGAAAAATGGCCGAAACGGAAAGCAAACTGCCAACTCCAGAAAACTGATCCCGTAATAAATTATAGGAAAACCCCAATACTGTGTATACACACCCGCATTTGTATTCCGACCGAAATACAAATGCAATGAGACAAAATCTACACTGTACAATACTAGGATCAGTCTTAAACCAAAGCCCTCTAGTATTAACCGTCCGATCCTGATCCGTGCAATACCGCACGTATCTGATCGAACCCTGCCATATCTTCATACGGCCTCTACAGCGTTTCGCCCGAAACTTGAGCAACTGTCTGTGGGGGACTCTAAAGACTCGTCAATACTATGGCTGTGGATTTAACCACTAGCACGTCAGAGGTATTAGCCATACGTGACGGGCTACCAGCTATTGACCAAAAGGGACGTCGATGAGCGAACTCATCCTGACACCCTACTGAGCCTGTCAGTGACAATATCCGTACAGTCCGGTCCGTTCGTCTATGAGCATCGCATGGCGGGCCTAGGGGGTTGGTAAAAGTCAGACCCCCAAAAACGGTACAAGTCGTGTCAGTGATCAGCCCAGAACACCCTGAGATACTACTGGAATACCTACCAGTAAATCTCCTGCCTTGGCCAAGGACTTTTCATGTTCTAGCTCTCCTAGACACAGCGTGACCCCACCCCCAATACCGGGAGAGACGAACCCCTGAAGATCTGCCCACTGCCTCCATGTGGCTCGGGACTGTACCCAACTAAAACCTATTTGCACGTCTCCTTTGAGCGTGGTAGGGTAATAATCAAAGTACAGTGGAAACTCACACGAGACAAATGACGATCCTCAAGTCGATGAACTAACCTGTACACATGTCACCAGGGAACTGCTATCTGACGTCAGGTATAAGACCAACTAGCATGTTCCCGGCGAGTCCTGTCCGGTGTACTCATAACCCAATGAGCACCTGTTTACATCTTAGGTGATCCAACTGACACCAGTGTCTTGTGAGACTGGCCACCGCCCCTCGTCGGGGTCTCGACTGTATACACTAGTCTACTCTGGAGTATCGATGCCCTATCTCGAAACTCCCACGACTAGGGACCATTTAAGGATGTGCTTATAGACTACCAGCTCTCGCGTATATGATCGCCCTCTTACTGCTGGCAGTCAAGCAAGAATCCTAAGGGGCTCTATCAACGTGTAATAGTGACCTGTCAGGTCACCTAAAGCACTACATGATGATAAAGATAAACCAGATAGCATACTATCATCTTGAGTAAGACTGTCCTACCAGAATAGGTCATCCCTCAATCATTGCAATCACGTGCCTGTGATCTAATAATTGACTCTGAGGGCACTATCTCCAACATCGGTGAGGGTGGTGGATCTTCAAGAGCGATCCCGGCGGCTGCGAGCTTGGAGGGGACTTCCACAATTAGGTGGACACGCGACAAAAGTTGTAGTTTCTTAACCTTCCTTGTTTTAGTTTTCTAGTTTAGGGTGTTTGGATCAAATTCTTAGGTTTGCACGTCCGGTGCGCGCAAAAAGTTTTTGTTTTCGCTTCCGCCTCGCCTGCGGCCTCTGCGGCGTGGGCACCAGACTCCAACAATAATGTCATTGATGTATGGGCGTTCAGGGTACAACCAAAACTACATCTTGGATAAATACGTGAGCAGCTTTTCGGTGTCCCAGCCCGCATGGGCTTTATGAATGGGTTGTTATGCCATTATGACTGAAGAATACTGGGGCCACTTACCAACGCGCTATGAATCACGTATTCCATGATATGATCGGCAGGCTCGTGGAAGTATACATTGACGATATTATTGTGAAATCGAGAAAGGAGGACGATTATTTAACGGATCTAAGGAAGGCTTTAGAATGAATGCGCTAGCTCAATATATGACTTAACCCTCTAAAATGCGCATTTGGAGTTTCGGAAAAAAATTTATTACTCTTCCTTCATAAAGGAATCAAAACAGATCAAAATAAAACCAAGAAAATAATCGAGGCGAGACTACCGAACAATAAGAAGGAGTTGTAAAGATTTTTGAGGAAGGTGAATTATCTGCGACGGTTCGTAGCAAACCTAGCTAATAAGGTGAAATCTTTTTCCCTATTACCGCGTCTAAAGTGGCGAAACATTCGTTTGGGGAGAAGATCAGCAAAAAGCATACAATATTATTACGGAGTACTTGACCAAACCATCAGTCATGGTGCCTCTGATAGCCGGTAAACCAATCAAAGTGTATATATCGGCTATAGAAGATTCTATTGACAGTTTAGTCGCTCAAGAAAACGAGATAGGTCAGAAGCAGGCTGTCTACTATTTAAGTAGAGCCTTGTCCAACTTTGAGAAGAAGTATCGGCCGATAAAAAAGATGTGTTTTTCTTTTCACAACACCTGCACAAAATTAAGACATTACCTCCTGCCCGCTGAAATTCAACTCATCAGCAAAGTCGATATCATAAAATATATGCTGACAAAGCCCGTGTTGAAGGGACATGTCGGAAAGTGGACACTGGTCATATCTGAGTTCTCGATAAGATACTTACTAATGAGGGCAGGTGATAGCAGATTTCTTGGCCGATCATCCATGCCTAGCTACAGGACTAGAGGAGGATGAGGAAGCGATCAGCTACGTAGGCACTGAAGCATGGGTCCTATATTTCGATAGGTCCAGTGCGAGGCAGCATGCCGGAGTAGGTGTCATGCTCATATCACTCAACGGTGACTATATTTATTACTCAGTGGCTATCAATGATGATTATACAAACAACCAAGCCGGGTCTGAGGTTTTGATACTTGGTTTAGAGATTCTCATCGATATGGGGGTCCTGGCCGTAAAAAATTTCGGCGACTTTGAATTGGTAATCGAGAAAATGTTTGGAAAATACCAGTGCTTAAGTGCCAACCAAGTGGGATACGTGGAAAAGATTAAGAGATTGCTAAAAAACTTCGTTGAAGTTTGCACAAAACATGTTGATATAGAATTTAACGGCAAAGCAAATGATCTCGCTCAGCTTGTGTCTAGCCTAGGGAGGATTTTAATGGAACAAGACACCATTGTCAAGATCGGTCAAAAGAATGAAGAATCCTAAGGAATTAATTAGTTAGTAGAAGAAGTAGCCATGAATGACAATGACTGGCGTAAAGCTATTTCATGATATTTGGCAATCCTGGTCCTTTAGCCGAGAGGAAGTTACGGAAGATCGCTTCCAGATACACATTAATCGGGGAAATCTTGTACCGAAAGAGCTATGACGACTTAATGCTCCATTTCCTTGACAAGAATGAATCAACGACTGTCATTGGTGAAGCTCATAAAGGAATTTGTGGAGCACATCAAGACGGCACAAAGACGCACTGGTTGATTCGACGGTATGGCTACTACTGGCCGATCATTTTTACAGATTGTCACCACTACACGAAATGATGTCAGGCATGCCAAAAGCACAGACCTATACAAAATGCACCGGCTGCTAATTTCAATCCTGTGGTGAAGCCATTGCCATTTAGAGGCTGGGCCATGGACTTGATCGGTATGATCCATCCCCCATTCTCTAAGGGACACACATTCATAATCATGTCCACAGATTACTTTACAAAGTGGGTTAAGGCTAAACCCCTAAAAACAGTTAATCAGAAATCGGTCTTTGAGTTTATAAAGGAAAACATAATCCATAGGTTCATCTTGCCAGAAAGCATAACAGCCAATAATGGAACCGTATTTACAGGTCAGGATGTGCTGGAATTCGTAGAAACCTACAAGTTTTGGATTTATCACTTGACCCCATATTATGCTAAGTCCAATGGTCAGGCCAAGTCCACTAACAAGCTGTTGAAGGAAAATATTCAAAAAATGATCGACGGCACAGGAAACTCGCGCGAGTGGCATGAAAAGCTGTCAAAAGTCTTTTGGGCCTATAAGAAATCCCAGAGAACGAGTACAGGGGTGACACATTTTTCTCTAATTTTCGGTCACACGGTTCTATCTATGGAGGTACAGGTGGCCTCTTATAGAATTAGCCAACAACATAAGTTAGATTTTGACTTCGCCATGAATACAGGATTAGAAGATCTAGACGAACTACGATGTGCGGCTCTGGACAAAATTCAAGTTCAGAAGACCAGGTGGCGAATAGCTACAACAAAAAGGTGAAGTCCAAGTCGTTCCAGGTCGGTGAAAAAGTATGAAAAACCATACTCCGGATTGGGCATAAGAATGAGTTCGGAAAGTGGTCCCCTAAATGGGAAGGTCCTTATTTGGTTTATGTGGTTTCGGGCATAAAGGCTATGCGACCTCGACGTTCAGATTCATAGCTGACCCATAAATGGAAATTATTTGAAGAAATATTACCCGGAGTTATGGGAATATCACAATAAGCAATAAAGTAAAAGAAAACATGCTGATATTAATAAAACCCAAAGCTGATCACATTAGGACGATCAGCTCAGGGAAAACGGGTTCAAAAGCAAGACATCAAAAGATAATACAGAGTACGTCGAGATACATTAAATTGCGGTAGCCTAACAGTTCAGGAAAAGGGTTGTCAGTCGATCCAGTTCGAGAGAGGCCATGTTGAAGTTGAGGCCGAGGGCTTCATTAAGGACAACCGTCTTATGGTCCAGGTCCCTAGTGCGTTCGCAGTGTCCCAAGGTATCAGGAATCTTTGCAAGCTTTTCCTCCAGCCGACCTCGTCGCTCACTAACCGTTTCTAGTTCCTGTAGGATGAGGATGGTCCCATGGTCATCACTCTGCTCCTCAGCCTTGATCGGCTTTTTCTCCAGATCACAAAGTTCACTGCCCAGATCATCAATTTCCTATTCGAGTTTCGAGCGTTGGTACTCCAGGTCACCAACCTTGGATGAAAGCTTACCGAAAGCTCAGCAGGAAGGATTCTCACTATTCCGAGAAAGCGAAGCATGAAAAAATGCCGCATGGCCATAATCCAGATGAGACGGCTCGTCCGAGAAAACCAACAATGCACCAATAATAAAGCGCATCATTATCCGACGGAGGGAAAAATCATCAGCCTTCAGTAGATGCCCTTTAGCCTCAGATAACCGGTACAGAACATAGGCATGGCTATGAGGATCAGCATGCTGGAGCTCCTCCTGAACGATCCACAAAGGGAGGTTCCCTGCAATGGCATCGATTAGGGCATGATCGGAACCACCAGGTTTGGATAGCCATGGCGAAACTATAAATCGTGATCAGGAACGGCCGGTTCAGCTCCTATTTATAAGCATCTTGGTCAAAAGGGAAACATAAGTGCGATGGTCAAAAAAAGCTATGATTAGAAAGTGAACACACGCGCACAAAAACCAAGAATATAAAGGAGAATCTTAATTAACATTGTCATTAAATAAATAAAAAGGATGGTCGATCACAATAAATTGATTGGCTCGACCGGGGAAAAGAAGGCCGATCACAGGGGATCATTTGGCTCGACAAAATCAACAAAAAGATACAAACTAAGAAAAGAGAGTTATGCCTCCGGCCCTATGGGGGTAAGAAAATGACCGATCAAATCTCGATATTCGGCGGAAGACTTCTCAACATGGGTGAGATGCATGGCTACCACCCGCTCAGTAATGGGCGCGGACCTGTCCAGTTGGTCTATCCGCCGGTCTTCATTCTTGTTGGAGACAAGCACCCGATGGAGACGACGCTGGACAATATCGCGTTGACCCTTGAAATATCCCAGTACGACCTCGGAATTTTCTACTCGGTGTTCCCACTCGGCGAGTTCGGCCTCGGCAGAGTAACAAGAAGTGGCGAGGTCGCTTCTTGCCTTTTTTAGCCTTTTGAGTTCTTCCACCGGCTTCTCATGCGCCTTCTGCGCCTTGTCCAGTTAAAAAAGAAAGCGCTGATGGGCAAGCATCGGGGCCAGAACACTTCCCGCTTCTTTCTCCATTGGCGCAGATATGATGCCGAGTTCCTAAAAGGCGTCGAGGGTCCGCTAAACTTCATCAAGGTGATCAAGGGCCATCTTGTTTGGGGGTGGCGGGACGAGGGCTAAGATCGAGCATAGCAGAATACGAAGCCTCGGCGTACCCGTAGACAATGAACGACCTTGTTCTCCCCAGAGATACCGGACGAACCCATTAAATGTGTCCTGCGAAACGTCTCCAAATGCATGACGCACCAGGGACGGGGGCACAAGGGTCTGGATCTTAGTAAGAACAAGGTCCCCAACCAAGACTCGAGGAAGAAGTGCGGCGAGGAGAGTTGAGTTCTCTTGCACCCATACAGGATCCAGGGGGTCGGTGCTTCCGGAACGAAAGTCCGGAGAGTCCTCTCCGCGGCGTCGTTACGTTTCCATCGGTGGTGGGGTTGGCGCAGAACACTTCGACATGATCAAAAGAGAGAAGAAGAAAGTGTTTCTGCTATGAGATTTGGAAAGGGTTTCCACATATTTATAACTTCGCACAAAACATTTCGAATTCGGATCAGGACCCTTCAAGTCCTAAGAACCGTTAGAAGAAATTATTATGAAGCGCTTCGCTGCATGGAAAAACTTTTCAAATTTAACCATAATGATTGCATAAAATCTTTTGAAATCAAAAGAAGAGAAGAAAAAACACCAGACATGCACCTAAAAGAGAAGTTTCGGGTTGTTAAAACGATGTGTTAGGAACAATAAAACACATTAACCCAAAATTCAGCAAGCCAATTACAAAATCTCGATCGGCTCAACCAAGATACAAAAACGAAAGAGAATAATGGTAAAAGGAACATTCATATAGAAAAAATGTATTATATCCATTCAATTCTCAAAATGAAGGCCGATCACAAATATCTCGATTAGCTCAACCTGGAAATCAAAAAGGGGGGTCCTTGTCTAGAACTCAAGTTCAACCCTCACCTATACTACCAACTTCAGTGCTTCCGTGTCAGAGATCTCAATGTGGCAGCGGAAAGAACGAAGAGACTATTCACGCAGGGAGTAATCTCAAGCCAATACAATTTGGCGGCACTACATTCTTTTCCGAACCTGGGCTACATTTGCAACCAGTCCTCCGCTTCGGACAACCGTTGCTTGGCTGCGGTAAGCCCAACATGGAGACCCACGACTTTGGTAGCAGCACGGTCTCGTTCGTCTCTAAGATGGGAGGATAAGTTCTCTAGGTTTGCGGACGGTTGCTTGTACTCGGCAAGAAGATCTTGATCCTCCACCATAGCCTTGACATTGTAATCATAAAAGACCCACTCCCCCATAAGCCATTTCACTAGGGCCCACACTTCCCCAACCGCATTAACAAGAGGCGTCGGCAGCGTCAATCTGTGCACCCTATTAAGGACTTCTTCTAGAAAGGTGCAAGGCAGGTCCCCAATCGGCCTGGCCAGAAGGCTCAAGATCTCCCTGAGATGAGCGCATATTGCTTCAGGATATGAAGGTTGGTGGAAGGCATAACACCCAAGCTCGAAGCCTCGTTGATCGCCAAAGTAGGAGCAACGTCCACTGGGAGGACTGGAGCGAGCCATAGGACAGAGGAACTTAGTACAGATACCGTGGAGGCACCAACCCGAGGTTCCTGAATAAAAAGAATACAGTTGTCAAAAATGAATACTTAGACCAACAATGTCGAAATGATTCATCTCACTTGGCGAGGAGGTAATGCTTCCTCGTCATCAGCTATATCAATGGCGACTGGTGAAGAAAGATGAGGTGGGGAAACGACAGATTCCGTCTGAAGAAAGAAGGCAGGTTATCAGTGCAACAGCTGAGAAAGTGAATAAAACAGCGAAACTAGGAGTACTTGTTGCTTGATGACATGGCCAACAGAGGCCATAGATGTAGTGGTTTGGGGACATGGATCGGAAGTCCTCCGCTCGGCATCAGGAAGAGGGACCAAGGATACTTCTCCCTCGACACTAGTGGTATCAATCGGTGTAGTTGGTAAATGGGTATTGGCCGAGGGTGCCTCCTCTCCTACGCGTCTCTGATGGCAGATCAATGGCTCCTCCTCAGGAGTAGCTTCTTCTTCTTCTTCTCTCCCTTCTTCCACCATACTAGCTTCGCCTTCCTCCAGTAGCGGCGAAATTTGAGCGATAGGTTCCCGACGACCGAAATTGGCGGAGTAGATGATAGGAGTAGGGATGCTTTGCACCATGCCAATTGATTGGCGGCCAGGTGAAAATGATAAGCCTCAATACCACTCGTTTTCTCGTCCAAGGTAACACTAAGCAGAAAGTCCCTAGGAACAAGGATACTACTGAAGGATCCCCGAAGACCGATGGATAGTTCTTAATCATATCGGAATAAAGGGAAAGGTCATGCTCCTCTGCTTGATAGAATTTGGAAAAGTACAAAGGAAAAGGACGCTCTTCATGTCGAATGATCTGGCGGCAGAGGGGGAATTCTAGGACTATGGGCTTCAGCAGAAATCCAGGAAAATACATTAGCAGCCACAGCTGGAGGACCCACAAAGAACTAGGGTGATACCGTGCCTGGTTGAGGTCACCTTTCGCCTATATATTGAAACATCGGTAAAGGTTGGCGAGAAGAAGCTGACCGAAGGGTATGATTTTCCTTAAAGAAATGGCTAAAGAAAGGTATTGCGGGGTCGGATTGTTTGCTGAAGCCATGAAAACGTTCCGACATAACCAAAACAAAATGAAATCTATGTGCTCCTCCTTAGAGATATCGCCCCCGCCTGACGATACTTAGCCATGAATCCGGTATAAGAGCCCTTCGTAGGGGCTACCACATAGGTTCGGCCCTTGAAGTTTTGTTATAGGAGGGGATCAAAGTGGCTTTGGATGTTGGCCTAAAAAAGATGCTAGATGTTCAGAAGAGTCGAGGTGGAAGGGCCAAAATGGAAGTGAAAACTATTTGACGTCGGTGACTAGAAGAGAAGAGCTACCGATATCAGATTGGTGTTGAAAGAAAGGGCTTCAAAGGAGAAAGCAAGAAGTGTTGAGATGCCCTAGCTCTTCCATTGGGCGCTGAAATTTAGGTATAATCGCTGATACCATTCAAGCCATGCTTTTAGGACGTTTTTCGGGCATATCTATGAAATCTTCTCAAGGCTAGCGCCGAAAGATACAAGTGTCGGGGATTCGGTAGAAAGGACCCGGCCAAAAAGGCCTATTTCATCAAGGCGTCTGGGGTAATACTGGGATCATAGTGTCGGTAGCTCCTCGGCAACATATTGGGGACCCATAGAGGCGTATGTTGGGGTCAAAAATTATATCCCGATTGACCAATTCAAATTCAACCTCAAGTCAAGTGGGCCTAAACCCAAGCCAAGTGGGCCCAAACCCAAGCCAAAACCGAGCATGGAAGGGGCCGGCTCTATACCAAAAGGAAGGCAATAAATTAGTAAAAATGCAATTTTTAGAAATAAATGTATGAAAAATGGGCCAAAAACCAAAATTTTATAAACCCAATGGCTTATGTGCAAAAAGAAATAAGCACATGAGGTATGGAGAGGCATTTGGAAAAGCCCAAGGGGTTATATGTAAAGTGTATAGCCTATAAAAGACAAACATGATAAGAAAATCAAGGAAAACTTTTATTCCCTCATAATTTCTAAGGTTCTGTGCCTCCTTCTCCTTCCTCAAGGTTTTAAACCTTCTTCTTTTTTTCGAATTAAATCAAGAGTTTAACTCTTCTTTTTCCAAAAAGAATTAGTTTTTCACCAAAAAACCCTTGAAAGGGGGTTCAAATCTCCCATCAAATTTCTAAAACGGAGATTTTAAATCTCACCGTCTTTTTTCTCCAAGATCCGAAAAAATGAAAGGAGTAGGAAGGAGACCCATCTTCAAAAATCCAACTTTGGGAGGATCTAAGGCTCAAGGGAGGATCCAAGGCTTAAGGGAGAAGAAAGGGGTCCCCTTTTATCATCTTCGAAATTTTTATTATGAGTTTAACTCCAAATAAAAATCTTTTCTTTAGGATTAACTCCTCCGAATTCTGGAAAAAAAAATCCTTTTTTTTCTAGGAGTTTAACTCCAAAGTCTTTCGGGAGTTCAACTCCGAGTCCAGGAGCTTAGCCTTTTTTTTTGCTGGTGTTTTCAGCGAGCAAGCGCTGTCCACGTGGTCCGCTGTGCTCGGCGGCTACGCGCCTGGCAAGTGACCCGCTGACGCCCAGCGGCCACACGCCGGGCATATGACCCACTGGTCCCCAGCAGTCTCGTATTGTGTCACACATCCTTAGGACGTTCCTCACCCCTCTTTTTTCCACACGTTCCACACTCAAAACATTTCTCCGAAGCTCCCGATACGTCCAAAACACTTTCAAAACATAACACACGCACACTGTACATTGAGTTCACATGACCAGTTTGACCCGTTAATCGGAGGTTCTCTCGCTCCAAGGGCGAGGGGTAATTAACAGTAGCTTAGTCCGTGGCTGCCGAAGATTCGAAGCCCGACAATCAATAAACCCCAGCCTACCCCAGATAAGGGGAATCTGTACATGTCTAACCAGCGCGTGCATTCCTATATCAATAGAGTGTCGAAAAATACTCTACAGATTTTGTCACACCCAATGGGACATCTTCTCTCCTCCCATATTTCGGGTTAAATGTTCATGTGAACTCAATCAACATATATGTCGATTGCCTGTACTGAAGTCATACCTTTTTTGTGTACAGGATAACAGGTTTCAGTCACAATATCGAACTCATCAACCATGTCTCCCAAAATGAGCTTCGTTTCTGACGTGACTCCGATCCCTTACATGGTCAAGGTCAATGCCCATGAAATTCTCCCCGCAAACCTCAGTCGGTAGTGGGAAGAACCATCCCGACAATTTGGTTCTGTCATCATCTACCATGCCGGAATCGCTCATCTGGCAGAGACCTCGGCAAACCAAGTGGCCAAACCGGCCTCAAGGGGCAGGAGGCCGAACATTGTGATCACCAAGGCACCACAACCCAAACGTAAGACGGTGTCCGAACGACTCTCTGGTGCTCTAGCTGGGGGCAAGACTGCCGGAATAAAAGGCATCATCAAACGTCCCAGACAAGCTCAGGTGACTCCTCCGACGAGTGCATGATCAGGCACATCTCTAAAGCTCTCCATCACTATGCCTACGGCAGCTTCCCGAAGAGCTGAAGCCCGCCAAGTGCTCTAAACAGAAAAGTTGAGACAAAAGCGGCTCAGATATAGAGCCAATAAGAGGGCTAGGGCTCCGGACAAGTTGAATTTTATGAGGTTCCAAGAATAGGGTTACCCCGCGACGACAGCTGAGTCGGCCATAAAAGTCAGCAATTCCTTCAAACCCCTGAAGTGGGTTCAGAAAAACGCCATGACCGCCAGAATCTAGAAGACAACAATCTGAACGATACTAAAGAGAGACATGTCCCAGCCCCAACATGGAAAGCATGACACTGTCTCATCAAGAGTCTATCAGGCGCTCTGTGCCACGCGAAAGCAGCATGGCAAAGTTAGAAAAGAAGTGCCAACACCATTCAATAACCCGGTCAGGCCAATAGTCTGTAGTCGATTGTCATTTCCCGAAACAGATGGGCCATGGCAGCGGTCCTTAAAATCAGCTGCCAATGATTAAAAGATAGCCGGATATGTTATCCACACGATCTCCATGGAGGGCACACGTCCCAGCGACAACTTGCGCCACATCCCATACCCAATCTGGCTTGAATGTGGTTGCCACTTCCCAAGATCAGCCGCTTCTGCATGACGATGAAAGCCCTCTTAATGAAGCCGCTAGGCAGAAAGACCCCTCAGTCCATGTGGAGTTAAGCTCGGATAGCGAGAAAGAGCTGACTTTCCACTTCAGGGACGCAGAGCAAGAGCTGCTTCAAGAGCTCCAAAAACAGCTCGGGAGAAAAGATAAAGAGATGGACAAACTTTACTCAAAAATTAATAACCTGATGAACGTCGTAATGAAGCTCATGGCTCAAGTTGCTCGGGCGCCTTCCAATCAAGCGCAGGTCTCTACTCATGAGCTAGGCGATAATGACCCGAAGCAACCGATGTCTGTCCCTTTAGGTCCATGTATGGGCGAGCCGCATGAAAGCCGGCCACATTCCACTTTTAGGAACGCCTTGGCCTTGAATGGAACTATCCCGCTAACACAAGATTGGATAATGGATTTGGTCACCTGCAAAGTCAAAACATTGGTGGCCGAAGCTGAGGCCCAGAAGGACGTTGGCAGCAGTGGGAGGCCGTACCCCACACAGTACAATCTGATCGAATTCCCCAACGGCTACGTCATTCCTAAGTTCAGAAGATTTGACGGGACAAGAAACGTGAATCAGCATGTTGCCCACTTTAAGGCGTCGTGCGGAAATATAGGGGCAATGATGCACTCCTTCTTCGTCAGTTTGTCAACTGCCTGGACGGTATCGCTTTCGACTAGTACGCGAGCATACCAGATGGGTCCGTCACTACTTTTGTCCAAATAGAGTCTCTGTTTCGGCAAAGATTCATGAATGTTAGTGATAAAATCTCCATTGCTGACCTTGTGAGGACCAAGCCAAGGAAGAACAAAAGTAACATGGTCTTTATCGCCCGATGGCGCAATCTCACGGTCAAGTGCGAACCACCGCTGGAGCAAAACCAGTTTGTCAGCCTTCTCATTGGGAACCTCAGTAATTAGATGACCCCATTCTTATATACAACAGGCTTCAAGACGTTTTAAGAGCTGACCAAGAGAGTTCAAATGTTGTAACGCTCGAAGCAAGAGTCTGCCCCGGACTCTCAGAGTGACAAGCTTTGGAAGAACTGAAAGGACGACAACCGTAAAAGTGGGAGCTCCAACAATACCAAGGTCTTCAATGCGCCTGACAATGGAGACAAGCGAAAGGCAGGCGGATCAAAAACAGACCGGGCTCGAAAGCCAGTGCTAGGAAGAGAAGGGCCTTCCCTAGAGGAGAAAAAGAACAAGGTTTACTCTTTCAGAAGAGACAAAGTCCACAAGATATTTAAAGATGCCTTGAATAACGGTCTATAATTGCCGGAGTCAAAAAGACCTCACGAAGCAAAAATGACCGACAATCCTTTGTATTGGCCATACTACTGAGTAGTGAGTCATGTGATCGACGATTGCTATATTTTCAAAGACTGGGTCGAGAAGCAGTACAAGACTGGAGAAATTGAACTGTCCAAGAGCATGTTAGTGAATAATCAAGCGGCATCCATCAACTTTATACAGACAAAAACTGAAGCCTTCTGGGAGCAGACAGCTGAACCCACTGCCCCGGGAGTTGAAATTGACTAGCCGTAGCCTCCATGTAGCATGCACATGTCTAAAAAAACGAAGAAAATGTTAAAGCTACTTCAGAAGGAGCCCAGAACAGAATAGGAGAGGCAGAAAGAGCCCACCGTTCCGGTTATCAATTAGGATCAATCAGGCTCAAAATTCAAAAAGCTCAAAAAGAAGAAAAGTGCGGCTCGACGCGAAAAAGTGTCTGCAGGGAAATTGACCATTTAAAAATGTATCGATTTAATCGAAGACTACAAGCAAATGGAAAGGACTCTAATTCAATTTAAGTAGTTCTTCCCCGTGGAAGTAGCTGAGATTCTGGATGAGCTAAAAGAAGATTCTGATGATGAGGTCCCCATTGTGACTTGCTACGCCGTCCACCTTGGTAGCGACTCTAAGGAAGAGCTCTGTTTTCTCGAAGAAGACGAGGAGCTCACCATGAAGGCCAACCAAATCCAGCTCATATGTGGCAAGGTTCTATCGCTGAAGCAAGGAAACGCCTCGAAAGAGAAGGAAAAACAGGTCGTTAATGAAGAAAATGGCATAGAGCCGACTCATGAAGATTCGAGTTCTTTTCTGGTAGATTACAATGTCTTGGCTCACCTCCGGAAGCTTCCGTCTCTTGATCATCTACGATGCTCTGGTCCTATCGAAGGAGCTCAAAGATGTTCTCTTTCATGCCTTGCAAAACCCTGAGCGGTATCAGGCTCGTTTCGCAGAAATTAATATGAAAGATGCCCAGTACACTCTACATAAAGCCATGGTCACATTTAAAAATAAAGACCTGTTACTGTGAACAGCTGAGCACAACCGGCTACTTTACATGATAGGGTACAACGACGAAGACCGGATTAATCACATATTGATTGATCCGGGGTCCTCACTGAACATCATGAACTTGTGGACTCTGAAGAGTTTGTCAATGGACGTCTGACACCTGTCAAGGTAAAGGATAGTCATTCAAGGCTTCAATCAAAACTGCCAGCAAGTTCTAGGGTCCATAGCTCTGCCAATTAAATTTGGGGATCTGCAAACCAAAGCTAACATATACGTGATCGACGCTGACACGTTTTATAAGATTCTTCTGGGATGGCCGTGGCTCCATAATTACGGCATCGTTCCGTTAACACTCCATCAATGTATGAAATATTCCAAAAATGGCGAAGAAAGACGTATTGACGAAGATATCCGGCTGTTCGGTGTGCATAAAGTCCGATATGAAGATTCTCGGTACTTCGGGAACCCCTAAAATACTGAGCCACAACTGACCAAAGACAGAACGGCTCCGAAACTCAAAAGAAAATCTGAGCCGGCTATCACTTTCAAAAGAAAAAGCCTCAAAGTGCGTCCGCGTTTTGGCAGTGACACTGATAAGTCCGACGCTGGAAGTACATCCTTCCATAAAACTCTCTCTCATTTTGGTAGCGATATGGACGAGTCTGATATTAAAGGCCCATCCAGCAGCAAAATTTACCCTTGTTTAGGCAGTGACACTAAGGAATCAGAAGAAGACTCATCTTGCAACAGATGTACAGATTGGGCTCTCATGCAAAAATCGAAGTTAATAGGAACCTTCAAAGTTACAGAAGGGCCCCTATCCATCATAAGAGTTCCGATGCAGATGTGAAAAGAGCTCAATGCGTTGTAATGTGCAAAACTCGATCGGTTAGTTGTAATGTGCGTAACCCCGTTAACACCTTTCGCACGGACCTAATTAAAATAAACCTCGTTTTCCCATGGGCGTAACCCCGTTAACACCTTTCTAGACACCTACTTGATCGGCTAGTTGTAATGTGCAAAACTCTCCCAGGAGTAACTCTTACTCGCATAGGGTATCGGGATCCAACTATCTCATAGAAAGTATGCAATCTCATTGCAAATTTCAACACTTGAAATTCAATATTTTACCCCTAGCTTCCTATGACCTTGACGAAGGCCAACAAACCATAGGCCGCTAGTCAAGTTCAACCCATACATTTCATGATTGAATTAAACCCACCCGCACGACCCTTGACGAAGGCCAACAAAGTCGCACGACTACCCTAATCCAATCGCATCACATGCTTTAGCAGATAAGCACTAGTTAGCTACCGCACACTACGCCTTGACGAAGGCCAACAAACATAGCACGAATACTAAGTAGCACTTATCTGAAATGACGGAGGGCTACGATAGGTTTTTAAGAAAACCTTTTGCGTAATGAACTTGATATCGTTGTAGAATCGAGTGATTTTGAAAAGGAGTGTTTTTTAGGCTTTTGCTAGTTTTTCTAAAGAGGTCACTCCCGGTGAAGGGATCTCGGCTCTTTCCACATCGAATGAGGTGCTGGATTGTTCAAAAATACCACTATGCAAAGCATGAACTAAAAAAGCAATCAAAAGACAAAACCGAGTGGGTTGTAGCATCTGCCAGTTTCGCTAAAGTGGTCACTCCCGGTGAAGGGATCTCGGCTCTTTCCTTATCGAATAAGGTGCTGGATATTCTACAAGGAATACCGCTATGCAAAGCAAGAACTAGAGCTACCAGTTTTTAAAATAATATTCCACAACATCTTTAGGTTTCTTTTATTTCATTAATCTCATTAATGAGGTCCATAATTTATACTTCCTAAGCATCACAGAAGAAACAAAAGCAGCAATATTTATTAAATATCATATATATAATATAAGCATTCGTCTCAGAATATCAAATGATCACATCACAGAATATCAGATATTGGATATATTAGGAATTTCGTGTTTTAATTAAGCCAGTAAAAAACTCGGATTCCACGGTCGTGATAAATAGCCAAACCCACATCCCTATACCCCTATGAGAGCGGTAAGCAACCCTCCCAATTCTAGAGTTAGGAGACCCGGTCCCGACTTCTCGAGATGGTCTCCTGATTGATTCTAAAATTCAAGACTGTGTAGTGTGTATCAAATCAAATAGTCCCCGGCAACGGAGCCATTTGATTGAATGTTTCTCTGTGTGTCGTTTTAGAAAATGAATAGAATCACAATCAAAGAATTATATTTGACCGCAATCAATTACAGTGTCGATTGTAGATTGTAAGCGAGTGCGGATCGTCCATAGGGATTGTGCGATTCGTTTCTGTATTTGCTTTGTTTGAATCGAAAAGTTAATCGAAAAGAAAAGAAAACATGATTCAAGAATTTATCAATTGATTCAGGTGTCACGAGTTTAATCAAGAATCAAGAAACTGATAAACAATCAAGAATTGGGTTTCGATAATATTTCCAACCAAAATGTCAAGAATCTAAATGAGGCTCGTAGGAATCGATCGGATCTATAGACGTGATGTAATCTAAAGATTTCGTGTTCTTGTCCTTCGAAGGATTGATACTAGATCGATGATGATCGACGAGAGTTAGGGTTTTCTCGTGAAACTAGGGTTTCATCTTATCCCTTGTTCTTTTGTCGATATCATTCACATTCTAGCCTCTAGCAATTTCAAGAAACGATCGTAACTCCCCAATTTCGAGCTATATCATTCAAGAAAGCATCGTAACGAAATGGGTTGTCGGTTCTTGAACTTGCTAGGGTTTACAAAACTTGTAGAATCGTTTTCAGATATATTACATCATCATTCTATTGATCATCTCGACTCCTCGACGAGCGGAGTATTACTCAAGCATCACAACAAGAATTACAACTAGAAATTTAGATTGAATCATGATGCAAGAATTTAAAGAAAACAAGATAAAAGAAAATCTCCTTTTATTTATATCAACAATTTGATTACAGTCGCTCAAGAACTACAAGAGGAAGAACGAAATTGTCGATTTGGCGTCGCTCGGCTCCGTGAGTCGCGGATCGTTTGGACCACTTGCTCTGATGAAGATCGGCTCGGCTCATAAAAGGTTGCAAGGCTTCTTGCTTGAATGGGTACTCGGGATCTTGGCTTTTGGAGTTGGAATTAGGGTTAGGGTTTCACACAAGCCTTGTCACTAGACTTGTGGAAGAAGAAGATGAAGAAAAAGAGTGAATGGGTCTATTGATTTCAATGAATGAATCTAATGAATTCAATAATCGGGATCCTTTTACAAGTGAGTCTAGGGTCTTATTTATAGAACACCCAAACCCCAGGTCTAGGTTTGAATTTACAATTCCCTCCAAAAGTTTGTTGAGGAGTTTATAGAAAGAGTTTGTTAGGAGTTAGCTTAGGGTTTAAGCTAGGATTAATTAAGCTTAGAAAACCCTAGTTTGCTGATCTGGTAGAAATATCTGGAATCTTCTAGAACTTGGAGTACATTTCTGAACTGTAGCCACTGATGTAGGAGTTTTGGTGCAAATTTGGGAGGCTGAATCCTTGGACCCACCGCGGATCCGCGGCGCAAGCAGGCTCCTGCCGCGGATCCGTGGCTGTCTGTGGAGATTGGGCCTTGGGATTTCTGGTATGGTCTTGGAACAACATTTGGGGCTTTATCTGATATGTTGATTTTTATTTTCCCTTTTGGATTGATACCAGATCTGAAATCATTGAGTTGGCGTAACGTTTTAGCTGTACCCTGTAAATTTTGGCCTTTCTGCTGGATTTTCCTGCACAGATCTCAAAACAAGTGTTGCGCAAATGTAGAGATGATGCGATGCCATGAAATGCGGTCAATTTTCTTTATAGTGTTGGTTTTAGAGTCTAATACATGTAATCTGATATTTTGTGACAGTTTTGCTAATATGTAAAATATGAATGCCGAACACTTCTTTATGGATGCAAATGATGAGGAAATTGCCGGCTAAAATATACAATATTTTCGACTAATCAAATTCCCCCAAACTTAATTTCGATCGTCTCGAGCGAACTGTTTTATTAAAAAGAGAAGGAGAAAATAAAGAAAGAGAAAAACTAACTAGCACACTTTCGTAGGCAACACGATTGCACTGAGCACGTGCAACAAGCCTTTAAACCTCTAGGTGTCCCTGGTAGGAGGAGTGTTGTCTCCTGAGGGTTTTCAGCGGATTGCACCCACAAAATCTAATAATAAAAGGAAGATCATGAATATTACATTTAAAGACAAGAATTGTAAAAGAAAAACTTTGAAAATTAGGGTTTTCAACTAAGCTGACTTTTCGGTTGTCATGAGCCCTATCTTAATGGTCATGAAAAGATGTTAGAAATCACGTCCTCTCTCAATAAAACATCGTCTTATTCTTCATTCCTATCTGTTTTCCAAACATCGATCATATAACCCTGCGTGTGTGTAAAGTACATCCCTACACCCGGAGAATTCAATTCAAGCTATCATACTCTTGCCCATCAGCCTCAGTACTTTTTAATTAATGAATATTTAGACGAAATTGCTCACACACTTTCATGCGACCGTTAATACTTCTTGAGGTACTAACCGACCGATTACTCCTGTGCTTGCTTACTTGGTGTATTTTCCTCGTCTTGCACCACCTCAGGCATAGCAGTGACTCCCAGACCAGTTGGCCTTAGGGCACTAGGTGAAGAAGCACCCTCGCTATATTTTTTTTATTACCCTTGGTGATAACAAAACCAGTGTCCATTTTTCTCACCACTTTATATTTTCTTCATTTCATTTTTTTATTTTTATTTCCTTCATACTTTTGGCTTTAAGACAAGAGTATTTCAAGGTATCTTCTACTATCCCAGGCTTCAAGACGTGTGTAAGTGCGAATAGCAGGGTATCAACATTCAAAATGTTTGGCTTCCAGAATAGAAACTATTTTTCAGACTTATTTTTATCCTCAGATTAGTGACGTCCTTCATCTTACTAACCCTTGGGACAACGGCTCATAACTACTTATTACTAGTTCGTATAAGAAAACTTCTACTTTTCTTAGTTTTCTCAAATTTTTCTAATCTCATGGATGTAATTTTTCACTATCTAAACTTTTATTATCTTATTTATGTACAAAAATGTTTTTATATTTTTGAAAATTTTTAAATTTTTGTAGGTTTTTTTTTTAAAAAAATGTTTTGTGCTTATGCAAATGATATGCAAATGATGCGAAAATAAGCACAAACCTCCCCCAAACTTGTTTTCAACAATGTCCTCGCTGTTGCCTTCCGCTAAATCTCGAAAAACCTGTGAGCTTAGGAGGAATTTATTAGTGGGGGCAAAATATTTAAGTGAAGAACCTCTCCCAAACTTATTTTTGGCTCATCATTTTGTAAAACTTTTCTTTTCAAGAGCCAGAAAAAAAGTGTACCCCTCCAAACTTGAGTTATGCAATGTTAATCTTTTGAAAATCATATGAGGGGGTCAAAAATCATTGGTCGATGCCAAGCTTTGCAAAGACCAAATGTCAACACCAACCATTCGAAAATTTTATCAATGCAGTGCTCTGGTTGGTGGAAGAAGAAGTGTGGAAAGGGTAAGTGGTGGAATAGAATGTGTGTGCGTCTTATTTTGGAGAGACGATGCAGTGTGTGTGATGGATTACTCGCATTCTTTTTACAGTTCAAAAGAAGGGGTGGAGGTTCAATTTCAGTGAGTGGAACCTGATTCATCTCAACACCCGTGTTATTCAGAAATGCGAGTTCATCAGCGAAGATCTCCTCAAAAGTTTTATCTATACCCCGAAGAATAATGTCATCACAAAGTGCGGGGTGATCTTCAGACTCTAAAAGCAGTTCATAATCAGTGTTAGTTGTTGACCCGGACATCTCGGTGGAAGAGTCTATATGTGTATGATACATAGTTGGGTCAAACAATAACGTATGAAAAGAGTCTAGATCAATATCAGGAGGATCATCAAATTCGCTGTTGTCGACCTCCATTAAGTCGACAGAACAGACCTGAGCAGTAGGTTCGGAGGGTACACTTCCTAACTTGTAAATGTTCATCTCAATTGTTCTCTTCCCGAAGGATAGGGTCATAGAACCGTTACGACAATTGATGATAGCATTGGAAGTGGCCAAAAAGGGGCGACCTAAAATCACCGGAATTTGATTCCGTGAGTTCGCTACAGGCTGTGTATCAATTACAATAAAGTCTACAGGAAATATAAATTCCCCGATTTTTATTAACACATCCTCTAGTTCACCCCTAGGTCTGGTGATTGATCGGTCAGCCATCTGGAGAGTGCAAGGAGATGGTTTCAACTCTCCGATCCCTAACTGCTCATAAACTGAGAAAGGAAGCAGGTTTACACTTGCCCCAAGATCTAGTAGAGCATGGTTAATGTGTTTCTCCCCAATAGAGATGGAAATAGTAGGATATCCAGGATCCTTACGTTTCCTTGGTAATTGCTGGGGGAAAGCTATGTCTACTGTTTTGCCATGAATATCTTCTTGGGCATTTGTTTCTTCCTCTTTCTAGTGCAAAAGTCTTTAAGAACTTTCGCATATGCAGGGACTTGTTGGATAGCATCTAGAAGAGGGATATTGATGTTAACCTGTTTAAACATCTAGGTGATCTTCTCCATATGTGGACTTGGTGTGTTAGCCCTTAACCGATTAGGATAAGGTGCTTTAGCAATAAGCGCTGGGTCCATCATAGGAGAAGGAAGTGTGTATGGAACCGATCCCAGAATAGAAGTGGGGATCGTCCGTGGAGGGGTAAAAGAGGTGGGCTATAGTGGCGAGCCTTTTGGGAAATGAAGAATAGGCTCGGAAGAGGGTGGTGGGGTAGAAGAACTGGGATCAGAACTAGAAGTGTGTGTGTGAGGAAAGGTCTCAGCCGGGGTGTTATTGATTGATTTATCAGTATCATCAACTTCTTCCCCAACATGATTGTCAAGCACTCTTCCAGATCTCTACGTGGTAATTGCATTCACATGATGTGAATAACCAGGATTGGGTAAGGGTTGAGCTGGAAGTTTCCCTTTCTCTCTTGCACTCATTTCGGCTTTTAATCGTGCAATTTCTTCTTCCATCGATTTAATACTCTCGTTTTGGGACGCAGAGTTTTTCTCAATTTTATCGACAGAAGACTTCATTTCAGCCGAAACTTGCATGATATTTGTTAAGACCAAATTCATGTATTGTGCAAAAGAAGAGGATTCATCAGTTCCGGTCAACTGTAAAGGACTAGACAGTGCAGGTGTGTTGAACTGATTTTGAAAATTATGTGCTTGAAAGGGGTGCTGACTCAATTGAAGTTGTGGTTGCTGTTGTGGTGGAGGGACCCTTTGGAAATTGTTTTGGTTTGGAACCGTGTTTTGAGAGTGTGATTGGTTCCAAGCAAAATTAGGGTGATTCCTCCAACCCTGATTATATGTGGAAGAAAAAGGATCGTTTCTCGGTCTTTGAAATGCGGCATTGGTATGCTCACGACCTTGAAACAGACATTCTTCCGTCAAGTGAGACGGATCAGAACAGCAGCCACATACAGTTTTGGAAAGTGACATTTGATTAAGGGAGGCAGCTAAAAATTTGTTTTCCATAGTCTCGAGTTTCTTTTATATAGCTGAAATGTCAGCTCTAACTCCTATGGAAACATTCGATTGGTTATTGCCACTCCTAAATGATGGACTTTCCCACTGTAAAGACTTTTCAGCGAACTCTTCTAAATATCGCCAAGCTTCCCCATCATCCTTGGTCATGAAGGTACCTTGACACATGTTTTCAAGGCTTTGTTTAGTGTTAGGGTTACTGCCCTCATATATGATTCGGCAAAGCTCCCATCTAGGGATGCCGTGATGAGAACATTGAACCAATAGATCCTTGAAACGTTCAAAGCATTTAGAGAATGGTTCAGCGGGGAGCTGGGCAAATTGATTCAGTTCGCTACGGATTCGAGCTGTCTTTTGTATTGGGTAAAATTTCTTAAGGAATGCAGCGACGAATTCTTCCCAATTCGTAATAGAGTGTGTGGTAGTGTTATATAGCCACTTCTCGGCTATATCGCACAATGTAAATGGAAGAAGTCGTAGACGCATCACATCCACTGAAAGTTGTGCCGTACCCATCATTGCGCATACGTTTTCAAATTTGGTAATGAAAACGTAAGCGTCCTCAGTCTCGAGTCCGTGGAATTTGGGTAAAAGATTGATATACTGGGGCTTAATCTCAAAGTTATCCCCATTGGCTGGTGGTGTGGATAGGCAGATCGAAAGAGGACCTCAAATAGGGTAGCATCTCTCCTGGAGAGAGATGCGGGGTGGATTCTGCGCACCAACGGACGGCGGCAGATTAGGGTTAAAGAAGTTTGATGGATTTGGATCCATCGGTGTGGGTGTGGTAGTGGGTAAAGAAAAGGTAAATGGAGAAATATCGACTTCGGAGTCGATAAAGGGTACGCGGACTAAACGGGCACTAGAATCCCGTGTCCAGCCTATCTTGTACTAAAAAGGGTTAGTACAAGTGGAAGCGTGAATTTATAATTAGGGGCAAATGAATGAGGTGTTTGCTTTGAAAAAGGGACAGATTTTTGAAAAATATGATGCGACACAACAAATGCAGCACACAAACCCTAGAATCTAGTGGTCACCTAGGTCCGGCTCTAGACCGCTCCTAACTGCCAAAAGACAAGTCGCAGGATAAATCCTCCACTGCCTCTTTGTTCCCCTGTGGCCGGATAAGTGCCAGGTAAGTGGGAAGGTACTCCACTACGTAAGTAGTGGGCCTAATTAAAAACCACTAGCCTTAGACACACTCGCCTTAGGCACCACAAGAAAACGCGGATAAGCAATGAATTACCCACGGCCTTCTTCTGTTCTAATTGAGCGCGACGGTCCTTAGAGTCATCTCTAGATATTTTTTAGTTAATGTGGGTCAATGCGGATGCAAGTTTTGCGATTTTCGGGGCCTAGGAAGGGTAATGAACTCCCCACCTAATTTGGATTTGGTCGTGCCTTTTAATATCCGTATTTATAATGCAAACAACCAAGAAACAAAATACGCACAAATTTACTTTTGCAATTTGCGAGCTGCGATTATTTGCAAAGAATCCTGCAGAAAATTGTCAGTTGGAGCTAAAAAGAGGAGAGAGGAGGAGGTACGAAATCACCTGAGAAAAAATTTCACAGAGAACCCTCCATCTCGCCGCAGTTCCACCGCATATGGGCACTTAGGCTGCGCTTCCGCGGTCTGGTAGTGAGAACACTCCACCAAAATTTTCCAGGGAGCTTCTGTAGACTCCTTCAGTTCTCTGGTATTTTCCAAAAAAAATTCTCAATTGCCAAACAGCTCCAGATTTCCTCGCAATGAACCACAACAAATCATTTAGGGTTTGCACGAATTTTGATCTCAAAAATCAAAATGAAATAAATCTTTCAATTCAAACTATGATATGAAACGAATTAGCGCGCGATCCCCGGCAACGGCGCCATTTGATTGATCCTAAAATTCAAGACTGTGTAGTGTGTATCAAATCAAATAGTCCCCGGCAACGGCGCCATTTGATTGAATGTTTCTCTGTGTGTCGTTTTAGAAAATGAATAGAATCACAATCAAAGAATTATATTTGACCGTAATCAATTACGGTGTTGATTGTAGATCGTAAGCGAGTGCAGATCGTCCACAGGGATTGTGCGATTCATTTCTGTATTTGCTTTGTTTGAATCGAAAAGTTAATCGAAAAGAAAAGAAAACATGATTCAAGAATTTATCAATTGATTCAGGTGTCACGAGTTTAATCAAGAATCAAGAAACTGATAAACAATCAAGAATTGGGTTTCGATAATATTTCCAACCAAAATGTCAAGAATCTAAATGAGGCTCATAGGAATCGATCGGATCTATAGACGTGATGTAATCTAAAGATTTCGTGTTCTTGTCCTCCGAAGGATTGATACTAGATCGATGATGATCGACGAGAGTTAGGGTTTTCTCGTGAAACTAGGGTTTCATCTTATCCCTTGTTCTTTTGTCGATATCATTCACATTCTAGCCTCTAGCAATTTCAAGAAACGATCGTAACTCCCCAATTTCGAGCGATATCATTCAAGAAAGCATCGTAACGAAATGGGTTGTCGGTTCTTGAACTTACTAGGGTTTACAAAACTTGTAGGAATCAAGAATCGTTTTCAGATATATTACATCATCATTCTATTGATCGTCTCGACTCCTCGATGAGCGGAGTATTACTCAAGCATCACAACAAGAATTACAACTAGAAATTTAGATTGAATCATGATGCAAGAATTTAAAGAAAACAAGATAAAAGAAAATCACCTTTTATTTATATCAACAATTTGATGACAGTCGCTCAAGAACTACAAGAGGAAGAACGAAATTGTCGATTTGGTGTCGCTCAGCTCCGTGAGTCGCGGATCGTTTGGACCACTTGCTCTGTTGAAGATCGGCTCGTCTCATAAAAGGTTGCAAGGCTTCTTGCTTGAATGGGTACTCGGGATCTTAGCTTTTGGAGTTGGAATTAGGGTTAGGGTTTCACACAAGCCTTGTCACTAGACTTGTGGAAGAAGAAGATGAAGAAAAAGAGTGAATGGGTCTATTGATTTCAATGAATGAATCTAATGAATTCAATAATCGGGATCCTTTTACAAGTGAGTCTAGGTTCTTATTTATAGAACACCCAAACCCTAGGTCTAGGTTTGAATTTACAATTCCCTCCAAAAGTTTGTTGAGGAGTTTCTAGAAAGAGTTTGTTAGGAGTTAGCTTAGGGTTTAAGCTAGGATTAATTAAGCTTAGAAAACCCTAGTTTGCTGATCTGGCAGAAATATCTGGAATCTTCTGGAACTTGGAGTACATTTCTGAACTGTAGCCACTGATGTAGGAGTTTTGGTGAAAATTTGGGAGGCTGAATCCTTGGACCCACCGCGGATCCGCGGCGCAAGCAAGCTCCTGCCGCGGATCCGCGGCTGTCTGTGGAGATTGGGCCTTGGGCTTTCTGGTATGGTCTTGGAACAACATTTGGGGCTTTATCTGATATGTTGATTTTTATTTTCCCTTTTGGATTGATACCAGATCTGAAATCATTGAGTTGGCATAACGTTTTAGCTGTACCCTGTAAATTTTAGCCTTTCTGCTGGATTTTCCTGCACAGATCTCAAAACAAGTGTTGCGCAAATATAGAGATGATGCGATGCCATGAAATGCGGTCAATTTCCTTTATAGTGTGGGTTTTAGAGTCTAATACATGTAATCTGATATTTTATGATAGTTTTGCTAATATGTAAAATATGAATGCCGAACACTTCTATATGGATGCAAATGATGAGGAAATTGCCGGCTAAAATATACAATATTTTCGACTAATCATCTCCCACTGGACCCTAGAACCCGGTTACTTGTGCTCTCCTCCTTGGGTCTATCCTAATGCGGAAAAGTAAATAATATACATCAATGGTGACAACATCCTCAACCCGGAAGTGCCCCAATAAAAAAATATTACATACAAGTTTTTACATGAATGAAAATGAAAAACTCTCATCTCACATAAAAAAAACCCCGGCTATTCAAAACACGACGATCCAATATAACATATCACAGCAACACATAACATCACATGTCATCAATGTAAGTAAATATGTGTATCCTAATTTTCCTTGACATATAGCAATGAAACCGGAGATACACCACATATTACATTTACGGTCGCAGAAAAGAAAGTGAAAAACTACAACAATTGGAATCCGCAACCACCTTAGACATCATAAACCCAATGTATCACATACTTTGGATTTCATGCCTAACCAAATGAATTCCTTAAACATCACATGCCTAACAATTATAAACCCCGTATTTTAGTCTCGATATTGAAAACACTTTCCAATAATAAGTCGGGCAAATCATCAAGATTCCCGACATCCTGATCGAATGCTTGTCGGAAACTTTAGTAGACGGCCGCACCCCCGATACCATTTACGAAGTGCACTTAGGCGGAACACCGCGGCCGTGAGCACCCGAACGGATGCTTTTGGCAACGGGGTTCTCCTACAGTCACTTGGTCGGGGCTATAGGGCATGGCTATCTAGTAAGGTTACCCGGCGAGTATTCGCGTACACTACGTAATTGCGATGGACTTTTGATCCACATCAAAATCCCGTGGCAACCGATCAAATGAAACTAACTTGCTAGATTTATAAAATTCAAATCAGTTTTCACAAAACCGATTATATGGATTCCAAATATTGTATCACAATCACAGATAACTAGACGATGTTAAACTTTTCGATCGAATCAACAAACACCCAAAATTTCCCAAAGAGCTCAACACTTGAGCGGAGTTTAAAAAGTACCCAGAACATACCACAGCACCTATGGACCAACCGTAGAAGGGTCGACCCTTGCCTCACCCATGGCGCCGCAGAAATACCACAAACCCTAGGGTTTAATGGCGGTTCCGACGGTCATAGAATCGAGTTAGGGTTTCGTTCTTCCAGAGGGTCCATAGAAAACACCTGCACGATTTTCTGAAGATTTTAAACTTGGAAAAATCCAACTCTTGGAAAATTTCCAACGAGGGAAAAAATGGGTTATTGATATCCGTTCGAACTTTTTAACGTCGTCTAAATAACCCAAAATGATGTTAGAATTATGACTACGAAACACTCCGAATTGCCTTTACTTAAAGATAACATCAGATGCACTTTCTGTAAAAACAAGCAACACCTGAAATACCAAAACCCAGAGCCACTACTACAAATAGGGGTTACCCCTACGGATTTATCCATAGGAGTAAACCACTGCCCCTACGGATATATCCGTAGGGGCAATAAAATACCTTGTAGGTGCAAACGTCGTAGGTGCAAGTCTCAGCCTTGAACATGCCCCTACGGTCAAAAACTTGCCCCCACGGAGTAATGTGTAGGTTCAGTTGTCCCTACGGATTAGGCTAAAATAAATTAGGTGTCCCTACGAACTTATCCGTAGGGCCAAATAGTTGCCCCTACGGATAAGTGTGTAGGTCTGGATGTGTAGGGACAAAATATAAGGTATCCTGATATTATGTCCCTATGGATACCTGTGTAGGGGCATTTGTTTGCCCCTACGGATATATCCGTATGGACAAGGTAACCCCTAATACTGAGATCATAGGAGCAAAATATCAGGCATCCTGATATTTTGCCCCTACGGATAAATCTGTAGGGGCAATGTTGGGCCCTACGGATTAATCCGTAGGTACATATTATCAGTTTTTTTTTAAAAAGGGCTGCCTATTTTTTTCTCGCCCTGTGCACAATAATATATACATCATATATAAAATTAATCAGCACGCAGAACATATATCGCAGTATTCATAATCACATCTCACGCATAATATACAAAAGAAATCAACAAGCAGAATATGATATCAATATAAACATGCAAACACCACCAATATCAATATCGTCCAAAATATAGTACAATATGTATCATATAAATAAATACATGTTTAAAATATAAGAATTAAAAAGCTACCCTAGCTCGGTCCAGCTCCACCTCCGATAAACGCCATAATCTGGTGCGCCTGCTCCTCGGATATACCCTGAGTCAATAAATCATGCAATGCGGAGTGTGCGGGAGTCCGAGCGGGCTGTGGAGCTGTAGGAGTGGTCTGCGTAACCGCCGCCGAGGTAGTGGCTTGCGGAGCCGCGGCTACGGGAGTCTGAGCGGGCAGTGGAGCTATAGGAGCTGTCTGCGGAACCGCGGCTGATGTAGTGGCTTGCGGAGCCGCAGCCGAAAGAGATGCATATGGAGGCTCGACCGATGTACCCTGTCGCGTCTGAACCTACGTGTGTAATAAACGAGTAAGAACTGTGTATTAGTTGAGTTCGTATCATTATCAAGTTATTTCGAAACCCTGATCTATGTATACTTAGGGACTTAGGTCTCGTTTAGATATCTAGTTTGGAAAACCGTAGTTTATTTTAATTAGATATGTATGCATGATTAATCAAAGCTAAGTCTACAACCAAATAAGCTCAGGCTACGTACTAATATTGGATATGTTGCTATCTATAATATGACATAATATTTTACTATTAAGTAGTATACATACCAACATCTCCTTCAACTCCTGAATGGTGGCCTTCAAGCTCTCCAGTTCTTGCTGAAAACGTCGCTCACTGAAGACGGAGGAAGTAACCGCCGGAGTGGAGTCCAACCTCATATGGGCCCTGCTAAGGCCCAGTCCCCGGCCTCTCTCCCAACCTCCGTGGTGCCCTCCGTGTGCGGCGTCCAGGACTGGGGTCAGCAGCATCGGATCGTTCTGTCCAGTAAAATCGATCTCTGATGCCTCGGCCTGCTCAACTACCCGCTCCTACACCCACATTAACCAGTAAAATATAAGTATATCATTTAAATTTGAACCTTTCAAAACTAAAATTTCAAATAGGGGTTGAATAAATATTAACACGTACGCAATACTCCTGGGTAGCGGCGTCGAGGTATCGAAGCTCGCCCGTGGCGGGATCTGTCGAGGTGTCGTGGACGGCAAGATATACGGACAGCACGCTCGGTGTACCACCTTGCGCCAGGGTTTGAGCTCTCTGCAATATTAGAAAATAACTCTTAATATTATATATATTAGAAAATAACTCTTAAAATTACATTATGTCACAAAGGCCGGTCTATTGTAATTTACCGATAACTCTATGGCACGAGTAATATTCCTCGAGCCACTTGTATAAGTGGGAGGACCCCTCTTGGCCGACTTCCTATTCTCTTTATTTTGATCGGCTTGTTTCTGCACAACACATTCACATTTATTTTTCTAATTAAGAAACACAAAAAAATAAATTATATACTAAACAATGAATTACATTTAAAATACATACCTGTTTGCGATGAGAGTCAAAATATTCGCACAATAGAGGCCATGTATCTACATCGACTCTCGCAAAGGCCGGAGTAGATAGGAGGGCCGCTCTCTCTGCCTCGGGAGTCGCCATCCACAGGGAATAGCAATCGGTCTTCAGCTCATTCCTGTTGTATCGGACCTTCGTCTGCATGTTCTTCATCAGGCCATTATATAGAGCGTGAAGATCGAGCACCCTCCCAGGATGATCAGGGTCGGGTACAGGCTGAAAATCGTAATCCAACTGAAAATAGAAAAAAAAACATTTTTATTAGATTGCAAGTGTTAATAATAAATATATTGGATAAATCAAATGAAAAAATATATATTAATACCCGAGCCTGATCCCAGAAGAGGGCGAATGAGCGCCGGTGCTGGTCGCCCCACTCAACATAAAGTGGATAGTTCTTCACGAGCCGGCTCTCATCCCCCATATACCGGTCGAACCTCTCGGCATGATCGCCGGTATAGCGATAATCAGGGGTAAAAAAGAGGGAGGATGCTACCTCCCCTAGCTCTGTTGGGCCTCAGCCTGTGCGACTGATTCGGGCCTCGAGTCCCCCTCTAGGGATGGGGAGGCCCTGCGTCTGCAAGAAATATCAAGACAATCAATATTAAGACAAAGTTGTATTAAGAAATCAAGGTTTAACGAAAATTGAAGTGTGATATATACCTCCGGTGACTAAAGCACGAGCCTGGGCCCGGGCAGCAGCACAAGCGGGACGATAGTTCCTCCGGTGAGGAACAGCCAGTGACGCAGATGCGGACGCATCCCCTCCAACTAGAAAATAAACATTGATGCTAAATTTCCATGAAATTCATATTTATTCTTTATAGGATATGTAAAATGAATAAATATTTTATATTTATTCATACTAACCTACAGACTGAGCGGAGGGTACGGAAGTGGCGGGAGTGGCCCCTGCGTCAGATGTGGACGCACCACCTATAATTAGACAATTAAAAATAGATTATATAAGTAATTGCAAAAAGAATGTGTAGATAAATAATATAACATTCTAAATCAATATGCATGCACTATAGGATATATAAACATACCCGCAGGTGCGGTGGTGGTCTCTGCCCGAGATGTGGAGGCACCACCTACAGCTAGACAATAAAAAAATGATTATCTAAGTAAGAGCAAAAGGAATGTGTATATATTTATGATATAGCATTCTAAATCAATATACATGCACTATATGATATATAAACATACCTGGAGGTGCGGGAGTGGCCTCTGTCCCTGATGTGGACGCATCACCAACAGCTAGATAATCAAACATTGACAATATAAGAAATTTTGACATGAACAGGCATGTATATCTATAATATTACATTCAAAATGGATATGCGTGCAATATACCTGGAAGTGTGGCAAAGTCCACACAGAAGGAGGCATCCGAAGGGGTCTCCGATCGGGGTGCAAGACCGGCCCTCTGAAGCTCCCTACGTAGCTCTCCGGACGGCAGAACCGCTCTACCTCTGCCTCTGCCGGTGCCGCGGCTGGAGCTCCTGCCGCCCCTCACTGCTCCCGTCATCGTCATCAAATCTAGATAAACGATTCGTGGACGCATTAGAAAATCATTACAAGTATTGACTATATATGTATAGATCGTAAAATGTGAAGTAATAATATAACATTACTGATAACCTTATTCGTTTCGTAGGCGTATTAGACATATCTACTTGGATTTCATCATCGATATCATTTCTAACCCACGTAACTTCATGATCAGCCGAAGACAACCCGCCTTTCAAAACAGACGGTCGGAGCACTCTAAGTCTTCTCTCTTCTTCATCCTCATCGATGTCCTTGAATTCTGGGACATCGTAGACATCCCTGGGTTTCCAACGGCATACGACACTCCATCCCAGATGCTTCAAATACTGTGAGTAGTATACTTGGAACGCTTGGTTCGGAAAGATAAACAGATCTTCCTGACCGTAAAATCGAAGTGTGTTCACACTGGTCAATCCATATTCATCTTTCCAAATCCCAAGATTGCTTCTCCACTTATCCGTATCGGTTCGCGTATCATACCAAGTACACTGGAATATATAAAAGGGTTCTGATCGTCCGGGAGAGTGGATGCCGAGTATACAATTTAAGTATTCATAATAAGTCACACCGTCCGATCCTACCGTCGCAATCCCACTATTCTGAGTGGTTCTAGATGTTTCTATGTCCTTAACTTCGAATTTGTATCCAAGGACACCGAATCTTTTATAATATGCAACCTCCATACTAGGAAATTGAGCTAAACATCTTGAATCAGTCTCAAATGATGCAGACAAGTTCGGATCGTGGATCTAACAAAACAAATTTTACGACAAATACATAACGATATAAGTTTAGATTAAAACTGATAGCAATAACATGTTATTCGAATAACTTACATGATCTGTGACCTAATCGGAAAAATTATCCTGATGATATTTTTCCAATCGTTCATCATTCCAATCAGGATGCCCCTTACGTACCTCGTTAAAATGAATTATGTTTTCGACAATAAATTATGACATTAATATTATATCATTTCATACACACACAAACACAAATATAACAATTAATCCAAAAAAACTTACTCTCTAATTTGTTCAAGACATGCGCAATTAAGCAAGATAAACTAGTTATCTTGTTGATAAACATAGTGTCTACCCTCTTATAATCGGCTTTACCATATGGCCCGTCTTGAATTCTTCGAGGCCGGTTAAGTCTCGTCTCAATGTTCTCGTCCAGATAGTGGGAACAAAATGTGGTTGCTTCATCAAGAAGATAACCTTGCATGATAGAACCCTCTGGTCGATTTCTATTGCGTATATACTTTTTTAGAGTGTAGAGATACCTAAAGAAAATATGTTGAATAAATAAATACGGGCATACTGGACAACAATAGTTTTAAAAATTGCGCGAAACGAAAAATTCCACGTACCTTTCGATAGGATACATCCATCGATATTGTACCGGTCCGGCTAACTTAGCCTCAGTTGCAAGATGAACCGTCATGTGTATTATGATATCGAAGAATGACGGTGGGAAAATACGCTCAAACATGCAAAGTATCAACGCAATAGAATTTTCTAGTTTATCCAGCGCCACAACATCCAGTGTTTTAGCACACAACTCTCTAAAAAAACAACATAGGTCGTTGATTACTAGACCAACCAATTCGGGGAGAAAAGTCCTAAGGGCTAATGGAAGAAGGTACTCCACGATAACATGGTGATCATGACTTTTCAGACCATCGATCTTGCCTTTTATAATTTTTATCTTCTTGCTGAATGATCCTGAGAAACCTGTGGGAACTTTCAAATCATGCAACACCTGCAGGAATCTTTTCTTCTCCGGTTGTGACATATGATAAGTGGCATTGGGAAGTACAAACTTGCCTGGTTTAACCGCTACCGGTCTAGGGTGCAATTCACTTCTTATACCCCACTCATGTTGATCCATCCGAGCATTCAGGTTGTCTTTTGATTTCCCGTCTTTACAAAGAAGGAAGTTGAGTATGTTCTCTAATACTCCCTTCTCTATATGCATGACGTCTAGACAATGACACACTAAATTTGCTGACCAGTACGGAAGCTTGAAGAAAATGCTTAATTTGTTCCAAAATGGTGGTTTGACCTGTTTTGTCGGATCCATCCCGAAGGTCACATTATTGTAACCATCCCACTAAGCAATCACGTCCTCTCTGGATAATGGGACTGGAGGTCCAAGAAGCTCCTGATGACCATCAAAGTGAACAGCGTCTAACCTGTAGGGGTGGTCTAGAGGCACGAAACGTCGATGGCCGCAATAACAAACCTTCCTGCTAAAATTCAAGAATTTCAATGTTGTGTGTTGATGGCAACGAGGACATGCTTTGTGACCATGTACGGACCAACCTGATAGCATTCCATACGCAGAAAAGTCATTAATTGTCCACATTAAAGCCGCACGCAGTATGAAGGTTGTATTTGTGTTTGCATCGTAAGTCTCTACACCATCAATGAACAAAGATTTTAACTCCTCGATCAGAGGTCGGAGATAGACGTCGATATTGTCCGTCTTCTTCGAACAAAGATTTTATCGTGTTCTCCTTCTTCTTCTGCCGCATTACTGCGTTCTTCTCCTTCCCCGTGATATTTCCAAGTTGTATAAAGTCTAGTAAAACCATATTTTAAGATATGAAGCTCTGCAAATTCTACCTTCTGCCAGTACTTATTCCTACATCTATCGCACGGGCAGAGAATCTTCTCTATCACGATCTTATTATGTGCGCGTGCAAATTCAATAAAAGCAGCAACTCCTGGGACAAACTTAGGTTGCATACGTTGTTGCCAATCCACATACATCCAGTCCTTAACTCTGACGTACTCATGGGCCATGTTAGACTGTATAACATATAAATTATAGGTTATGGTGACTATATTGAGAAATCTAAGAACGGGATGGTTACTGACAAAGTAGAAAATCCGTGTAGATGCTTTGTGTGTGCGTTTGTCGTTGAAAAGAATAAATTATCGATAATCAAAGTTAGATTTGAGGATATTCATGTAACACAGACTACGCTCTTGGCATTGCTTTGTTTTTCTCTCCTTTCCTATCAGCGAGAGGAGGCAAATAGAGGTCAGATAGGTAGAGTCCGACATGGCAGTTAGTTTATGCATAAGTGAAAGGAGGGGTTCAATATCGGGAACTAGAGTCCAACTCCCAAATATCGTATCGACGGTTGTTAGTATCGAGCTATACCGTCCGATATTTAACAACCTTCGTATAGTTCTATGTCATGATGAACATCGAACGTATGTTCACCGATAGACAGGGACTAAGTGGCGCTTTGAGTTTCATATATGAGTATCGATGAGAATATGAAAGTTTCATATTATCATCGAGTATCATATATTGGTTTTAACTTGAACATCTTGAATCACTCTCTAATGATGCGTTTGTTATGTATTCTTGTTGTATGTGTGTGTTTCGGCTGTCGGGGGTAAGGCTTCTATCCCATTAAGAATGTATAGAGCGAACACCCAATCGCTTGTGCTTTCAACCGTTTCGAGTAAATTTCGGCAGCACCTCCCCGCTGTTCTCCGAGTACACTGTAATAGGATGGATAATCATTTCAAAGCTGTAAAACAACGTTGAAATGAACATCTAATCTATCTTTGTACACGGAGAACCAGCGGAAAGGTACTAACGAAATATCTCGAAATGGATGAAAATACAAGTGAATGAAGATGTTTGCTTTATACATTCCTAACTTGTCCACACGAGACAAATCTATCGGTTATCATACGATTGAATCTTCTCGTCACATAGACTATACGACGGTTGTTAGTATCGAGCTATACCGTCCGATATTTAACAACCTTCGTATAGTTCTATGTCACGACGAATATCGAACGTAAGTTAACCGATAGACGGGGACTAAGTGGCGCTTTGAGTTTCATATATGAGTATCGATGAGAATATGAAAGTTTCATATTATTATCGAGTATCATATATTGGTTTTAACTTGAACAGCTTGAATCACTCTCTAATGATGCATTTGTTGTGTATTCTTGTTGTATGTGTGTGTTTCGGCTGTCGGGGGTAAGGCTACTATCCCATTAAGAATGTATAGAGCGAACACCCATTTGCTTATGCTTTCAACCGTTTCGAGTAAATTTCGTCAGCACCTCCCCGCTGTTCTCCGAGTATACTGTAATAGAATAAATAATCATTTCAAAGCTGTGAAACAACGTTGAAATGAACATCTAATCTATCTTTGTCCACAGAGAATCATCGGAAAGGTACCGACGAAATATCTCGAAACGGATGAAAACACAATTGAATGAAGGTGTTTGCTTTATACATTCCTAACTTATCCACACGGGACAAATCTATTGGTTATCATACGATTGAATCTTCTCGTCACATAGACTATACGACAGTTGTTAGTATCGTGCTATACCGTCCGATATTTAACAACCTTCGTATAGTTCTATGTCACGACGAATATCGAACGTATGTTAACCGATAGACGGGGACTAAGTGGCGCTTTGAGTTTCATATATGAGTATCGATAAGAATATGAAAGTTTCATATTATCGTCGAGTATCATATATTGGTTTTAACTTGAACATCTTGAATCACTCTCTAATGATGCGTTTGTTGTGTATTCTTATTATGTGTGTGTGTTTCGGCTGTCGGGGGTAAGGCTTCTATCCCATTAAGAATGTATAGAGCGAACACCCATTCGCTTGTGCTTTCAATCGTTTCGAGCAAATTTCGGCAGCACCTCCCCGCTGTTCTTCGAGTACACTGTAATAGAATAGATAATCATTTCAAAGCTGTGAAACAACGTTGAAATGAACATCTAATCTATCTTTATACACGGAGAACCAGCGGAAAGGTACCGACGAAATATCTCGAAACGGATGAAAACACAAGTGAATGAAGGTGTTTGCTTTATACATTCCTAACTTGTCCACACGGGACAAATCTATCGGTTATCATACGATTGAATCTTCTCGTCACATAGACTATACGACGGTTGTTAGTATCGAGCTATACCGTCCAATATTTAACAAGCTTCGTATAGTTCTATGTCACGACGAACATCGAACGTATGTTAACCGATAGACGGGGACTAAGTGGCGCTTTGAGTTTCATATATGAGTATCAATGAGAATATTAAAGTTTCATATTATCATCGAATATCATTTATTGGTTTTAACTTGAACATCTTGAATCACTCTCTAATGATGCGTTTGTTGTGTATTCTTGTTGTGTGTGTGTGTTTCGGCTGTCGGGGGTAAGGCTTCTATCGGTTATCATACGATTGAATCTTCTCGTCACATAGACTATACGAAGTATTAAAATAAAATATAAAGTAGCTGATATAATATGATTTTAAACTTATGAAATAATACTTGCTTAGTTACTTGCAAGTTGCAATTTGAGAATAAGATATATGAAGAATTGAGCATTAAAGAACTAAGATGCATTAGACTTGAGATTGAGATACATACCTTCAACATAGAAAAGAAATCAATAAACAAGATGAATATAATATAAATTCAAGTTGAAAGAATATATATCAAATAAACTAACGAAGATCAAACAGAATTGGAAAAATATAAATATGAAGTATCACGATTCACAACAAACATTGGTAAAAGAAAATAAGTTAACTAAATAATACATGCCTAGATGCATTCAAAGTTAAAACATAAAGATATAAACATAATGTCAAAAACTAAATCAAACCATAAGACAATTTATCATCATAAAAATCCTACGATTCTAACATACTAAAAAGTGACCGATAAACAAACCAAGTTCATATCCTAACTACGCCATTAACTATAACAATAACCATACGCATAAAAGTCATCAATCAAAACATAAATCTAAAAATAATCTTCATTCTCGTCTGCCTCATTTTCCGACTCGGATGTCGACATATCATCCTCCGACGATGACCCTATATTTTCATTTTTGATGACCATCCATATCCGTATACGAAAATGATAACACCTATTCCGTTCCGTATCTGATACCAAAAATGGTAATTTTTGTCTTTATTGAGTTAAATTTTCCTAAAAATCACAACCCAACCCTAACCCTAGCCCCAACCCTAGTCCCAGCTGAACCCTAACCCTAACCCTAACCCCAGCCCCAGCCCCAGTCGAACCCCAACCCTAACCCTAACCCCAACCCCAACCCCAACAACAACCCCAGCCGAACCCCAACCCCAACCCCAGCCCCAGCCCCAACAGCAACCTCAACCCTAACCCTAACGCTAACCCCAACCGATGCCTAACCCTAACCCTCATCGGTACCCAAACCCTGAACCCTAGCCCTAAAATAATCAAAAATTTGTTTAATTGAAGATTTACTAACCTGTGCGGTGGAGGAGACGATCGGTGGTCGACAACGCCCGCAATCGGCGACGAGGAAGAATGAGGGCGGCGACGACGAGAACAGCGACGAGAACGGCGACGCGGCGGGAACGAGAGATTTGGGGATTTTGGGAGTTATCGCGCGCGAGAGAGAGATAATCAGCATAGGGCATTTATGTTCCTTTTTAATTAAATCCCCATTTAGATGCCCCTTCGGATTAGTCCGTAGATCATTGGTTTGCGGCTCCGTAGGGGCAAACAACAAATTATGATTTAATATTTTTAAATTAAAGCGTTTAGGACCGTAGGGGCAACCGTCTGGCCCTGCGGATTAGTCCGTAGGGCCAAAATAAATCTGCCCCTACAGATTTCATTATCCGTATGGGCAACCCCCTATTTTAGTAGTGAGCCTGAAGCACCAAACCAAAACGAACCCGAGACGACATTAATGGGCCGGCCAGGCTGGATTATTAAAGCATCTCGCCAGGTCAAATCTGGCGGATGGGGTTCGTGTTCGCTTGGTGCTCATATTACATCTCATGTAACATTCTGCAATTGCTTAAAAAAAATTTTAGACACTCTGAAAAATTCGACAAAAACTGGGTTTATGTTTTGAGTGTTTCGGAGTTGTTTCGGTTTCGTAATACTACAACATCGTCTAATTCTCTAGCATGGCTCTGATACCACTGCAGGGTTCCCTAGGGTGGCCGCTAGGTTTCGGGAGACATCGACCATGCCGTTTTTAAAAATTGGCGCGCTAAATGACCCTAACCTAGAATCTAAACTAGAGAATTAGACGAACAAGCATGTAAACATCTTTACATCTAAGTGAACAAGAAATACAACCTTTGTAGACTGGTCCTTCACTTCAATAGCTCCATGTAGTAGTCCCTTCGCTCCAAGTAATGAACTCCCGGACTCTAGAATGGCTCCACAAGATGAAAGGAACAAGCTTGAAGTCTTCGAGGCCGAAGATGATCTACGTCGAGGAGACACCAACTCAAGCTACCTCTTCACTAATATGGAATTAGTGAAGCAAACACCCTAAACTAAATGGCTAATATTGTAATACCCAGCCCCTTTTATACCAAACCTGTATTTTGTCACTCTAGAATTCTATTTATTTTTATTTATAATTCTATTTATTTTATAATAATTTTATTTATTTTTAAAACCCATTTATTCTTTTATCCATAAAAATCCAAACCCATTCTTTTTAAATTAAACTTAAATTTTCCCTTAAAACCCAAACTCAGCCCTTTCCCTAGCCAGCAGCCCGGCCCCTTTTGTTTTTCCATTCTCCTATTATTTTCATTTTGAAACCCCAGCCCAGCCCATTTTTTTAATAAGCTTATTTCTTTTTCCCTTCGGCCGAAGCCCTCCAATCCCCCGCACTACCCGACCCGGCCCACGTTCTATTCTCCTTCTTCCCCAACGGCACTTTCTTTTCCCGCTCGCGATCCGCTTCTTTCGCCAACGCTCGCGGCCACGACGCCCACGCCCACGCGCTGCCGTTTTCCCCACGACTCGTGCGCCGTTACCCCGACTCGCGTACCCTCCTCATCATCTCCATCATCGTCGTAATCTCTCTCTTCCTCAGCTCTCATTCCTCTCTCTCTCTGTTTCTTGTCTCCTCTCTTCTCCGAGCGCCGACCGCCTACGACCACTTCTCCAATCCCTTTGCCCTCGCCTCCAGCCGATCAACTGTGACATCCACCACTCCGAATACCATCACCGAGCTCCTCCACATCTCCTCCCTCACTATTTTATTTCCACCCCCGTTCTCTCTCTCGAGCCCACGTCGGTCCCCTCCGCATCACCCTCAACTCTGACCATCACCTCCTTGATCTCGACGCCACCATCAACGTCATCATCCCTCACCTCCTCCCAACGCCTACCCGAGACCCTGGCTGCACCCTACCTGACTCTAAGCTCACATTCCCACTTCCTCCTTTGAGCTCCGCACCCAACCGAGCTATCCTCCGTTTTTCCTTCACTCTCACCCATCCCCGGCGACCTCCTTTCCCCGAGCACCCTCTCTGTTCTCTCTCTCTCTCTCTCTCTCTCTTTCCCACTCCCTCTGTTCTCTCTCTCTCTCTTTCCCACTCTCTCTGTTTCCTCTCTCTCTCTTTCTCACTCTGCACTTTCTCTCTCTCTCACTGGAGTCTCTCTCTCTCTCCCTGCTCCTCTCTCTCTGTCTCTCTGTGCTCTTTCCCTCTCTACTTGTCTCTCTCTCTCTCTCACATATCTCTCTATGCCTCCCTCTTGTCTCTCTCTCTCTCTCTCACTGTGCTCTCTCTGTCTCTCTCTATCTCACACTGTGCTCTCTCTGTGCTCTCTCTCTCTCTCTCTCTCACTGAAGTCTCTCTCTCTCTCTCTCTGAAACCACTCTCTCTCTCTCCTTAACTCTTCAGCCCCTCGTCGTCTAGACCCCAGCAACCAAGCCGCTGCCGAGACTCGAGTTCGAGCCAGGTCAAGTTGTCGTGCCGCACGTGTGTCGCGATTGTGCCGTTGCAGTTGCCGTACCGTCGTCGACACGTCGCCAGGAAAGTATTTTACTTGCTTACATGCTATTTACTTAAGTTACAATCGTTAATTACATAGATCATAAAATTACAAGTTTAGACCAATTATGTGCCATACCTGTTCGACGCATGTTCCCCAAGAAAATATTTTTCTAAATTGATGGAACTGGATTGCTTACATTGGCCCTTGCTGTGATGAATACCTTGTGCAAGTTTCGCTGGAAAATATGACCGTTAAAGACTAAAACGACTACCCCCAAGTTTACTCGTAAAACTGGAATTTTCTTGTACCTGAAAATCGTTAAAATCGCCATAAATTGTATACACACTAGAATGATACGTTTGAGGGCTCAAATCGAAGATGACTCGACGAACTTTAACCCTATGTAAGTTTATATTAGTTTCTGTACTTAAATGGTGACAAGATTTGGATCGGAGGGCGACTCTGGACTGCAGTCCAGAGCGACTCCAGTCATTGTTTACTGCCCCGTAATAAGCACCACCATGTTTCCTTAACTCGTAGGTTGCGAAACTCTGCTGTTTATTATAGGTAAATGTGTTAGCTAGAAAACTCAAGTGGTTTCATCCTATTTTGTTATCGTTTGTTAATTAATCTGTAATTTAAAAGATGGGAACGTATAACAGTCTCAGCTGAATCAGAACTGACATATTGGTATTGAATAGTGTATAACTCCTGAAGTACAGATGCGATTGAAGATCCGTCTATTGCGTTGAAAACCTTACTGAAAACCCTAGATTTCATTCAACTGTAGCATCACTAAAATCTGATCCCAACTGGGATTAAAATGCATTGCTAAACGGACTTCCGATTCTGAAACCGGATTTCCAGCCGCGAACGCTTAAAATGAAATGGTTATAATTAGTGATCCTGGAACCCGATTGGCATGAAACTAAATTCGATGGATAGATAACTGAACATACTAATTATTACCTGTTTATCGTTTCCCTAAACTGTAACCGTATGATTTATGATACATTATTCAAGTGGTAGAGTACTAATTCATGACATCCTAAACATGATTTATATACTGTTCATGCATCATAGCATACACATGTCATTGCATTGATAACCCGGTGATAACGTGCATTACCCAGTGTTAGGTATTAGTGATGATTGTGGCAAGTACGTTAGTGTTCGTGTATAAGTGATTAAGTGAAAGTGATACGTACTTGTACACAATCAGTGAACCTTATTATTCGATTGCATTGTCGACGTCTGTGAGATGCATGTACGTGTGACTATAAGTGGTATGGGACACTTATGGAAGCTCTTGCACGGGTGTCACAGATAAGGTACCAGACACTGCCATTCATCTTAGGCATTAGTCGGGACGTGCTTGATGGAGGTCCTGCCTTCAGTTCTCGCGCAGACTTGTCACCGACCGATTGGTATTTAGGGTTATGGTTAGCGTTTGATGTAGACCACGGGGTGTGGGGTAGTTTGAGTGTGAGTTCAACAGAATCTCGGGATTCCCATGCCGGCTTATATATTTAGGGAGATATATGGAGATTTACAGGGTATGTGATTATTACCGTGATATACATGTTGGGCCCGTGGTCCCTTGCCCTTGGGTTCTACCCTTGGGTGGAGAACACTCGCGAGAGGTTGACTCTCACACTTAGACTGACGATAGGCTTAGTGACCTGTACAGTGAGACTTAAAGACTGATAGAGATACTGTCATTGATATACCTTACATACTGTGTTGACATACGTGGATATCATTCTACTGCTTTTACTTTTCCGCTGCATTGATTACTGCATGTTCATATCCATACTGCCATTGATCTACTGTTATATATACCTATTATCACTGTTAGAATTGTCGCATGATTTTATATATATATTATTGCTTTTGTGTCGCTCTGACGACCTGAGTATGCATGCTCAGTGTGAGGAGAAGATTTAGCCTGGACCAGGACTAGACGTATATCACAGACACATCGACTTGCTATCCTGAGTTATATCCCATTTGTTTCCCCTCAGGTTAGTTATTTACATTGTTTCATTCAGTTACTGCATTTCTCATTACCTGTGTGTTATTTACTGATTACCAGTTAAAACTAGAAGCCGAAGTGTGACTACGGCAGGACATTTCCTTCACCGTAGGAGCATGGCTGGCCTTGTCAACCCCTCGTATTCCGTATTTTGGGAAGCGGGGCATGACATGGTTTAGTTGGTATCAGAGCCCAGGTTTTGTTTCGATTGGGATTGCAGTTTTCCGTGTAGAGCTTGACAATCTAAGATATCCCTCAGTCTAGATTGTAAACTTGATATTCTTGATCCATATTCGCATTGTGTGTTCTGCTATCCATTCGTTAGGGTTTCGGGTGACTTGGCAAGGTTACGTGGTTGCAATTGCACTACCGTATTCTGTTTAAGTGACTTAAAGTCATACAGTTGATTCTCCACTTGTAATAAATTCATCACCTCTGATATTCTTGAATCTTTGTCCTATCCATATTATATTATGATTCGTATAGCTTGTGACTTATATCGTCCTCAAAATTGTTGTTTCAGGATCATGTCTTCCAACGACTCTTCATCTTTATCCGCTCCCCAGAATCAGACCATTGTGATTCTGAGTGTACTGCAAGGTCTAAAGGAAGCCCAGGAGCGAACAAACGACTTGGTGGCTGAAGGACTGAGAAGACAGATGAATCAGGCACCAGCGGGAGTCTCCAATCATAAAGGGATCCCCGTTAGACGAGGAAAAGAGAAGAAGATGAAACGCCAATTTGTTTCCCCGCGACAGAAGCAGCAGAAGACCCCATGTTGTGGGTATTGTAAGAAGCCAGGACATCTTCAGAGGGATTGTCGCCGCGTCCAAGGGAAATGTTTGATATGCGGGTCCAACAAACATCTCATCAACGGTTGCCAGAAAGGAAAGAACTACAGGGAGGAGACTCGTCCACACTCCCTATTTCTGCCAAGTGAGGATTACTACGTAGTTCGAATTTCGAGGATAAGAAGGACCCAACACAGGTTTCAACTCGCGTGACGAGAATGCAGCGGCCTAGCAATCAAAGAAGAATTTTCATGTTTTCTAATTTCAGTAGTAATGTTGTCATCCTCTTATAAACATTTCTTTTCGTTTGAAATCTTGTATCCGTCGAACTTTTAGTTGAATGCAATAAAACCTTGAATCGTAATATATGTATCATTCTCTTGTCCCTTCCCTTATTTATACTATTCATTATCACATCATTATTATCCTGATTTTTCGGTTCCTGCCACCACATATTTTCCTATACTTCATACCCTGAGCTATTTTCTTGATGTGTTCCACTGTCTAATCATGACTTTTTCTTTTCAGGCCATGGCCCACCCGGGAGCAGCGCCGCATTTAGATGAGGATGCACAGTCTTGCGTTTCCGTAGACCACACGCTGGTGAGTTCTGATGATGAGATCAACGGTCCCCAAGTCAATTTCGGAGACCACGATCTAGAGGATGAAGGAGCAGTCATCCCAGAGTTTGACATGATAGGCAATTCCGACGAAGAGGAAGAAGACCCTGAAGAAAACCCAATAGAAGAAGATCCCGAGGAAGAGCCGATAGAAGAAAATCCAGTGGAGGAAGATCCCATGGAAGAGAACTCAGAAGGAGAGGATCACATGGAATCGGACCTCGATGAAGAAGCTCCACCCAAGGAAGAAGGACCGGAAGATCAAGACCCTGCTGTGGAAGAACTTCCAATGGCTATGCCCGCGAGGCGATATGGGAATGGACGCCCCTACCTGAGCGCGCGAGCCTACCGCAATCTGCTGAATCTCCACAACCGCGACTGACGGGATTTCTTTTAGATGTTGTGTTCTTTGGCCAAATAAAACTGTGTATAGTTTAGGGCCACTCTTCGTCTTTGAGAATGCTTTGTTTAAAATTCTTATGAAATGAAATAAATTGCTGAGTTCGCTAATCTTTTGATCTCCTTAGTTCACTTGCTACTTGATTATTTCTTCTATATAATTATTTTCTCTACTGAGATCTGTTCATCTCTACTCTTTACCTTGTCTTAACCCTCACTGAGATTCACTAGTGCCACACCCGATTTTTAGAGGCCCACCCTTCATCCTTCGTCTGTGCCTCGTTTGAGATCCTTTTGGGAGGAGAAGTTCATAGTGAAATCCCCGGGTTAGCTAACCCTTCGAAATCTTGATTCGCTTGAAGTACCGACCGTTATCCTCCCCATATTTCTCCCTTGTAAGTCCTTGCTGCTCACCCTTACTTCATGTGCTGACCCAATCCCAATCTTCTTAACATTCAGCCTAAAGCCGCCACACTCCGACCTTCTGACTGAGCCACACTTCCTTGTAATCATTACCCTAGCTAGCCCTATACCTCTTTGTGTTCTTCCTATTACCCTAAATATATATAGGGACTTTATTATTCGAAATTTGGTTTTCAGTATTTTGCATTTATCGAAGAGTGCGTGTTATTGACTAATTAGTTTTATGTATTGTAAGCACACTACTATTATTTTCAGTTTCAGTAGCGCAACCTTACATCGCACATATTTTCGCTCCATGTTTCTTATTTTCACTATATGAGTTTTCTACGTTATTTGAACGATAAATTATCCTAGAATGTTTTAACCTACCGACTAATTTTCACTACTTTATTGTCGTTACTTTATTTTCGGGTTTTGTGCCTATGATTACTATTATCAATGGTTGTGCCTTATACTTAATATTTCTACTTTGCTACTTTTGTTATACTTATATGTGCACATATTTAAATTTCGATTTTACCGAACACGCCTTGAGTATTATTGTTCGTTATTGTTATCTATATTCTCGTATAAATGAAGTTGCATTAATAATTGTTCTTTCATTTTATTTTTGACCTATCTTTTTGGTATGTTAGTCTTACATGTATATACCTTCAAAATTTCATCCACACGTTCTAAGTAAACCATTATGAGTTAGTTTGTAGTATGGTAGTTTTCGCTTTTGATTTTTCAACTTATCGTTTAATTTTAAATTTCGAGGACGAAATTTTTGTAAGGGTGGTATGATGTAATACCCAGCCCCTTTTATACCAAAACCTGTATTTTGTCACTCTAGAATTCTATTTATTTTTATTTATAATTCTATTTATTTTATAATAATTTTATTTATTTTTAAAACCCATTTATTCTTTTATCCATAAAAATCCAAACCCATTCTTTTTAAATTAAACTTAAATTTTCCCTTAAAACCTAAACTCAGCCCTTTCCCTAGCCAGCAGCCCGGCCCCTTTTGTTTTTCCATTCTCCTATTATTTTCATTTTGAAACCCCAGCCCAGCCCATTTTTTTAATAAGCTTATTTCTTTTTCCCTTCGGCCCAAGCCCTCCAAGCCCCCGCACTACCCGACCCGGCCCACGTTCTATTCTCCTTCTTCCCCAACGGCTCTTTCTTTTCCCGCTCGCGATCCACTTCTATCGCCAACGCTCGCGGCCACAACGCCCACGCCCATGCGCTGCCGTTTTCCCTACGACTCGTGCGCCGTTACCCCGACTCGCGCACCCTCCTCATCATCACCATCATCGTCGTAATCTCTCTCTTCCTCAGCTCTCATTCCTCTCTCTCTCTGTGTTTCTTGTCTCCTCTCTTCTCCGAGCGCGACCGCCCACGACCACTTCTCTAATCCCATTGCCCTCGCCTCCAGCCGATCAACCGTGACATCCACCATTCCGACTACCATCACCGAGCTCCCCCACGTCTCTTCCCTCTCTCTTTTCTTTCCACCCCCGTTCTCTCTCTCTCTCGAGCCCACGTCGGTCCCCTCCGCATCACCCTCAACTCCGACCATCACCTCCTTGATCTCGACGCCACCATCAACGTCGTCATACCTCACCTCCTCCCAACGCCTATCCGAGAGCCCGGCTGCACCCTACCCGACTCCAAGCTCCCATTCCCACTTCTTCCTTCAAGCTCCGCACCCAACCGAGCTCTTCTCCATTTTTCCTTCACTCTCACCCATCCCCGGCGACCTCCTTTCCCCGAGCACCCTCTCTGTTCTCTCTCTCTCTCTCTCTCTTTCCCATTCCCTCTGTTCTCTCGCTCTCTCTTTCCCACTCTCTCTGTTTCCTCTCTCTCTCTTTCTCACTCTGCTCTTTCTCTCTCTCTCACTGGAGTCTCTCTCTCCCTGCTCCTCTCTCTCTGTCTCTCTGTGCTCTCTCCCTCTCTACTTGTCTCTCTCTCTCTCTCACATATCTCTCTCTGCCTCCTTCTTGTCTCTCTCTCTCTCACTGTGCTCTCTCTGTCTCACTCTGTCTCACACTGTGCTCTCGATGTCTCTCTGTGCTCTCTCTCTCTCTCACTGAAGTCTCTCTCTCTCTCTCTCTCTGAAACCACTCTCTCTCTCTCCTTAACTCTATAGCCCCTCGTCGTCTAGACCCCAGCAACCAAGCCGCTGCCGAGACTCGAGTTCGAGCCAGGTCAAATAGTCGTGCCGCGCGTGTGTCGCGATTGTGCCGTTGCAGTTGCCGTACCGTCGTCGACACGTCGCCAGGCAAGTATTTTACTTGCTTACATGCTATTTACTTAAGTTACAATCGTTAATTACATAGATCATAAAGTTACAAGTTTAGACCAATTATGTGCCATACCTGTTCGACGCGTGTTCCACAAGAAAATACTTTTCTAAATTGACGGAACTGGATTGCTTACATTGGCCCTTGCTGTGATGAATACCTTGTGCAAGTTTCGCTGGAAAATATGACCGTTAAAGACTAAAACGACTACCCTCAAGTTTACTCGTAAAACTGGAATTTTCTTGTACCTGAAAATCGTTAAAATCGCCATAAATTGTATACACACTAGAATGATACGTTTGAGGGCTCAAATCGAAGACTACTCGACGAACTTTAACCCTATATAAGTTTATATTAGTTTCTGTACTTAAATGGTGACAAGATTTGGATCGGAGGGCGACTCTGGACTGCAGTCCAGAGCGACTCCAGTCATTGTTTACTGCCCCGTAATAAGCACCACCATGTTTCCTTAACTCGTAGGTTGCGAAACTCTGCTGTTTATTATAGGTAAATGTGTTAGCTAGAAAACTCAAGTGGTTTCATCCTATTTTGTTATCGTTTGTTAATTAATCTGTAATTTAAAAGATGGGAACGTATAACAGTCTCAGCTGAATCAGAACTGACATATTGGTATTGAATAGTGTATAACTCCTGAAGTACAGATGCGATTGAAGATCCGTCTATTGTGTTGAAAACCTTACTGAAAACCCTAGATTTCATTCAACTGTAGCATCACTAAAATCTGATCCCAACTGGGATTAAAATGCATTGCTAAACGGACTTCCGATTCTGAAACCGGATTTCCAGCCGCGAACGCTTAAAATGAAATGGTTATAATTAGTGATCCTGGAACCCGATTGGCATGAAACTAAATTCGATGGATAGATAACTGAACATACTAATTATTACCTGTTTATCGTTTCCCTAAACTGTAACCGTATGATTTATGATACATTATTCAAGTGGTAGAGTACTAATTCATGACATCCTAAACATGATTTATATACTGTTCATGCATCATAGCATACACATGTCATTGCATTGATAACCCGGTGATAACGTGCATTACCCAGTGTTAGGTATTAGTGATGATTGTGGCAAGTACGTTAGTGTTCGTGTATAAGTGATTAAGTGAAAGTGATACGTACTTGTACACAATCAGTGAACCTTATTATTCGATTGCATTGTCGACGTCTGTGAGATGCGTGTACGTGTGACTATAAGTGGTATGGGACACTTATGGAAGCTCTTGCACGGGTGTCACAGATAAGTCACCAGACACTGCCATTTATCTTAGGTATTTGCCGGGACGTGCTTGATGGAGGTCCTGCCTCCAGTTCTCACGCAGACTTGTCACCGACCGATTGGTATTTAGGGTTATGGTTAGCGTTTGATGTAGACCATGGGGTGTGGGGTAGTTTGAGTGTGAGTTCAACAGAATCTCGGGAGTCCCATGTTGGCTTATATATTTAGGGAGATATATGGAGATTTACAGGGTATGTGATTATTACCGTGATATACATGTTGGGCCCGTGGTCCCTTGCCCTTGGGTTCTACCCTTTGATGGAGGACACTCGCGAGAGGTTGACTCTCACACTTGGACTGACGATAGGCTTAGTGGCCTGTACAGTGAGACTTAAAGACTGATAGGGATACTGGCATTGATATACCTTACATACTGTGTTGACATACGTGGATATCATTCTACTGCTTTTACTTTTCCGCTGCATTGATTACTGCATGTTCATATCCATACTGCCATTGATCTACTGTTATATATACCTATTATCAATGTTAGAATTGTCGCATGATTTTATATATATATTATTGTTTTTGTGTCGCTCTGATGACCTGAGTATGCATGCTCAGTGTGAGGAGAAGATTTAGCCTGGACCAGGACTAGACGTATATCACAGACACATCGACTTGCTATCCAGAGTTATATCCCGTTTGTTTCCCCTCAGGTCAGTTATTTACATTGTTTCATTCAGTTACTGCATTTCTTATTACCTGTGTGTTATTTACTGATTACCAGTTAAAACTAGAAGCCGAAGTGTGACTACGGCAGGACATTTCCTTGACCGTAGGAGCATGGCTGGCCTTGTCAACCCCTCGTATTCCGTATTTTAGGAAGCAGGGCGTGACAAATATAGAAGAGGATGATGAAGTAGGAATTTTGCTCACTTTAGAAATATTTTTCTCACTAATTTTCCTCACCTCCTAAAAACCTAAAGAGCTTTTGGAGATGAGGAAGAAGATGAAGTGTGAATGGAAAAATGAGTGAGAATAGCAACCATGGGTGAGTTAGAATCATATACTAACTCATGTAGAGACTAAATCATGGCTAACAATAATGGTTAGGTTAATAATTATCTAGAGTGAGACAAAATTAGTGGACTAAGTCAATGGGTTCTACTAGCTTCCACTAAGCATCAACCATGTGACTAATTTCGTACTAATTTTGATTTACTTTAAATAAATAAAACCCTTCATTATTATTTGCATGGTGTGAGTCTCATACACCCATGTAGTATGTGGCATCAAGCATGACACAAAAGATATACATTAATATATATTACATATATACTAAGTGTACACTAGTGAGAAAAAGAAATCTTAAGTGGGCTAATATTAGTTAATGTAAGATAATATATCAAAATATATAATTATACATTAAATTACTAAATCAACACTTGATTTAATAATCCGGCTATATCACATACAACCGACTAATATCAAATATATCAACTTGTCGAATCAACACTTGATTCGACAGCCCGGTTATATCACATATAACCAACCGATATCACGTATCGCGAGAATAGAATATAGTATCACATACGCGTATTAATCTCGGTCCCGTACATATCACATATGTGCTCCTACTTCGTTTCGCTTGAGCCAGGAAAGCTCTGTGTAGGACTCTAAAGACTCGTCAAAAGGCCGGCAGTAGGTGGTGATCATATCAGTCACCCACAAGCCGCAAGCGGTCTGCTAAACGTAACGACCACTCGGGTATTGAGCGATCAGAAGATCAACAAGCAAGCCTGCTCATACTCCTAAGAATCCAATCAGTAACACTATCGTACAGTCCGGTCTCTTCATCTGATATGTCGCATATCACAGCCTGCGGGTGGTATAACGTCAGACCCCAATAGCCTGATAAGTCATGCCGATGTGAGGCTCATAACGATTCGAGAAACTATTGATAATACATACCAGTAGATCTCAGCAACCCTGGCCAGGAATTTCCTGTCATGGCTAATCAAGCATAGCGCAACATCAACCCCCAATACCGGAAGAGACGAAATCCCCTCCTATCGCTCATTGCCTCCATATAACCCGGGACAATACCTAAAAACCGCCGTTTTGCACGATCTCTTGAACGTGGTAAGGTGGAAATCAAAGCACAGTGGGAATCACACAAGACTCTATGACGATCTCGGGTCGACAGACTAACCTGTACCAGTGTCACCAGAGAACTGCTATCTGACGATAGGTATAATACCATCTAGGAGTTCTCGGCGAGTCCGTTCAATGTACCCAGTCTCCACTGAGCACCCGTATACCATCTCTGATGTCAAACACCAATGGATATGGGATCATCCATCGCTCATCATATGGGTCGAGAAGCGTATACGCTAGTCTACTCTGGAATATTGATGCCCCGTCTCGATACCCCCACGACTAGGAACATTTGAAGGATGTACTTACTGACTACCTCTGCCCTACTAGTATGATTTGCATCATAATCCTGGTAGTCAAGTACTCATCCTAAGGGCTTTATCAACATGTAATAGAGAGACAATAAGTGTACATGTTAAGATAAAGAGCAACCACATACTATCATGTCGAGCAAGAAAGTCTTCCCTATATATGTCCAAGCATCCACTATAATATACACCACATGTATAATAATGGCCTCTAGGGCATACATATAACTAACAAAAAGTGTGGGTGTCGGTTATATCAAACGGACTCCGAAGCGAAGTTTTATGAGGGGCTATGGCATCTGCCTCAGGTCCGAGCACTCATCGATGGATGGGTCCCAGATAAAAGGGGTATAGGTTTCATTCAACCTGATGTCAAAGCATGCTACATGATCCATGTTGGTGAAGCTGGTGAAAGGTCAAATGACGACGACGAGCTAGCCGAGCCAGAATAAGCCCCTCGAAAGCTCAATGATGGAGAACAAGCAACCTTTGACGAGCTAACCGAGATTGATTTAGGAACGCCCGATAATCGAAGGCCGACCTACATCAGCTCACTCTTGTTAGAGGAAATTAAAGACTAGATAGTCGCCCTGCTACATGAGTTCGTCGACTGCTTCACGTGGACATACAAAGAAATAACCGGTCTCTCTCCTGAAGTGTTCATGCATAAGCTGGCTATATCTCCTGATGCCAAGCCAGTCAAGCAAGCTTCCCGAAGAATGAGAAGGGAGCTAGAAGAAAAGGTCATCGAGGAAACTAAGAAACTTATCGATGCTGGCTTTATCAAAGAAGAGAAATACATGGACTGGATCGCATGCATCGTCCCAGTGAAAAAGAAGAATGGGAAGATCCGAGTTTGTGTCAATTTTAAGGAGCTCAACAAGGCATGTCCTAAAAACGATTTCCCGCTTCCAGTCATAGAAATGATGGTCGAAGATATCTCAAATTACGAGTTGTTCACCTTCATGGATTGCTCATTTGAATATAATCAGATCAAGATGTCGCCCGAAGATAAGAAACACATAGCATTTCGAACCCCGAAAGGCATATACTGTTACAAGGTAATACAGTTTGGATTGAAGAACGCAGGCGCCACATATCAAAGAGCAATGTCCAAGATGTTTGACGACTTAATCTATAAATCCATCGAATGTTATGTTGATGATTTGGTCGTCAAGACTAAAGCCAAGGCCGATCACATCCAAGATCTCGGGACCATTTTCACTAGACTGAGGGAACACGATCTGAAGATGAATCCTATAAAGTACGCTTTTGGCGTGTCATCGGGAAAATTCTTAGGCTTCATAGTCTGACATCAGGGGATCTAAGTTGACCTGTCGAAGATAAAGGCCATCATGGAGATGCCTCCTCCGAAGAATCTGACGCAGCTGAGATCCTTTCAAGGCAAGCTTTCTTATATATGAAGGTTTATCTCGAATTTATCGGGAAGATGTAGGCTCTTTTCGAAGTTTATGAAGAAAGAGGCTCCTTTTGTCTGGGATGCCGAATGTCAATAAGTGTTCGAAATCATCAAACAGTATCTGCTGCACCCTCCAATACTTGCTGCCCCTTTATTCATAAGATTGCTTATATACGAAGGTTTATCTCGAATTTATCGGGAAGATGTAGGCTCTTTTCTAAGCTTATGAAGAAAGGGGCTCCTTTTGTCTGGGATGCCGAATGTCAAGAAGCGTTCGAAATCATCAAACAGTATCTGCTGCACCCTCCAGTACTTACTGCTCTCATTCCAAATAAACCACCAATTCTCTATACTGCCTTGCTAGATAAATCACTCGGCGCGCTCTTTGCCCTGAATAACGAGGAGGGAAAAGAAAATGCCCTCCAATAGCTCAATCGAACTGTAGTCGGGGCGGAACATAATTATTCCCCGATCGAAAAGCAATGCCTGGCCCTGATATTCGCTGTGAAGAAGCCGAGGCACTATCTGCTGGCTCATCGGGTTATGCTGATCTCTAAGGTCGACCCGCTTAAATATTTAATGACCAAAGCAAGCCTAGCCGGCAGAATGGCAAGATAGGTTGTCATACTGCTTGAGTTTGACATGGTCTATATTCCACAGAAAGCAGTAAAAGGACAAGCTCTCGCCGACTTCCTCGCTGCTCATCCTATACCTGAAAGGTCACCGCTCAATTGTGAGTTACCTGACAAACAAGTGCTGCATCTCGAAGATAACGAGCCATGCTGGGAGGTCTACTTCGATGGAGCCTCATCAATGAGGACCTCCTGCAAATCAAGCATCCCAAAGATAAAAGCAAGGATAGGTTTGGTGTTCATCATGCCATTGATGGGAACCCTATGACGTTCTTTCGCACTCACCGAGTCTCATACAAACAACAAGGCTAAGTATGAAACTCTGATAGCTGGTCTGGAGCTCACCATAGAAATGGAAATCTTTCGGCTATGGGTCTATGGTGATTCCCAGCTTGTCGTCAACTAAGTGAGTAGTGACTACAAGATATATAAGCCTGAGTTAACTCGATAAAGAAGCCGGGTGGTGGAACTCATGAAACAGTTCACCCATATTGAACCAACGATAGTTCCTAAGGCGTTGGACGGAAAAGCCGACGTACTCGCTCACCTAGCCAAAGAGCTGACTGATCCCGACATGGATGAAATTCTGATCACAGCCAGAAGCCGGAAAATTCAGCCTCCAGTCTCTTTACAAGAAGAGAAAAGCATAGAACAAGAGAACAATCCTACCGAAAAAACTCTGATCATTCAAGACGAGTCCGATTGGAGAGAACCCTTCATAGAGTACCTCCGATACGACAACCTACCCGAAGAAAAATTCGTAAGGGTTCAGCTGAAGAAAATAGCTCTTCGATATGTGTTTGTAAATAGCACGCTATACCGCAGATCGTACGACTAGCTTTGGCTCAGGTGTCTGTCCTTGGCCGAAGCCCAAAATGTCATGAAAGAAATCCACTCAGGCGTTTGCGGAGCTCACCAATCTGGCCTCAAAATGCGTGTCACGCCCAGCTTTCCAAAATACAAAAAATCGAAAACGTAACAAAACCAGCCATGCTACCTACGATAAGGAAATATCATTCCATAGTCACATTACGGCTGTCTATCAGTAATCAAGAACAATAATATAACTGTCTATCTCTAACCCGCCGCCGGTCATATAGAGCGCTCCGCCCATGTCCAATAGCCACGAACGATAACAGGAAATAGTAGCGGAAGCAATAAAGATCCAAAGAATTACTAACCATCAATAAGAGCTATATGAGTGAGATGGTCCTTACTGATCGGTGATCCTATCGAAGTACTCGCATACTAAGTCACATGCAAAATAAGGTATAAGTATAAACAAACAATCACAGATGTTATAACAGCATGCTATAGGTATGTCACGTGTATCCTAAAGTATGTGTTTCTAGGTTATCTATCCTAATGGTATTTGAAACTAATTAATGTAATCCTCATCGTAACTTAACAGAATATATCCCGTTCATTCCCCATGGGGACAATATATCCTGTTCATTCCCCACAGGACCCTGGTACAATAAACAATGGTTATTCTGTTCAAGCCCGGAATCACGACAAACAATAATATCCTTTTTAGTTGCATTTTGGTTACATTCTTGATTTCCCCTTTCCCCCATATTTCGTGTTCAAGTCAGGTATCAATAGAGTGTCTACCTAATGCCAACACAAGAATAATCAGGTACATGTTATGTGTATCTAGACAACAGGTCAGTCCATCAGGACAACATGTCAGGACTGTTGGTATCGGTAAGTATCACAGTCAATAGGTACTAGCATGATAACGGTAATAGTAACAGGATGGTAGGGTACCAATCATGAATTTGTATACAGGCATGTTAGGGATGATGTAATCATTCAGGTAAGGTATCTACTTCATAATCACATATGCCAATCAAATCATGGTATACATCAGACAATACAGTTATAACCGAATATCGGTAAACACTAACTGATATAAATTAACAGGCGTGTCATGGAAAACGTAATCATATCATGTACAAGACCAAGATAATATCATTAATATGGATAGCATATTCAATCTGATTAAAAACTATAAAAGTGGTGTTGATTAACCATGCAAAAGAAAGTTTCGTTCAGAAATTCAGCGTCACTATGATTTGTAAAATAGCTTAAAAATAACAAACGTCCTCCAAAAGGGACGTTACATATACTAAAACAAATCTAATTCAATAAGGTTTTCATTTTTATAAATCAAAATATCTTAGGTTATTCCTACAAAAAATTATGAACGTTCAAAGTTGAAAGTTTGCTACTGGAATTTCCCTGGACAACAGTTCAAAGGTACTTTCATTTACAGTTTACGTTATGTAAACAATTTTTTTTGCAATTAAATATTTCACAAAGTTATATTATTCTGAGTTGGCTTCGTAACGAACTAAAGAAAATGTGCTAATGATTTTTCTATAATTTATAATGAATTTTATAAGGTAAGGTGTACAGTAAATTCCAGATTTGTCGTATCCGCTTGGCGACGACGTTTTATGTGTAAACTATAATATTTTCAAACTATATTTTGCATAACGTTATAAAATGCAGATTATAAACTAATTAATGATATACAAATTATATAGATATAAACGGTATAATGATAATAATAAGAAATATTACGACGATATATATATTTACAGATATAACTATAACATGTCGCAAGTTGTAAACTTACATACACTGTATATTATAAAACTGATTAACGTTAAATAAATATGATGTATAAATTATATAAATATAGTTATATGATAATAATAATAATGGTATGACAACATATAAGTAAATTGCGTAAACCATAGCATGTAGCAAGTTGTAAACTTGCCTCGAAACAAACGCGATGAATGGAGGCAACACGACGCTATACAAATCAACACCAAATTTTGATGGCTCGGTTAAGGTTCTAGAATGTGGATGGAGTTGCGTCGGCGAGAATGGGTGTAGGCTTGAAGAACGAAGAAGGAGAATATATAAATTGATGAGAGAGAGATTTAGTTAGAGGAGAGAGAGGAAGAGATATGTTATGTGGAGAGAGAGAGAAAGTTTTCTGTTTTATAAAATGTAAAGTATATAATAGTGTGTGTGTGTGTGTGTGTGTGGTGTGTGGTATAGTTTATATTAGGTTATAAATATATATTATAGTTTAATACTACTAAAAATAATATCAAACCACACTCCGTCTCCACCAAAATCTCACAAAAATATATTTTGGAAAAATAATACATATATGTAACCTTTTTAACCATAATGAAAGAATATTATTTAAATATCTCATACCCCTTATTTAAGATTTTAAAAGGATTTAAATACGTTTGAATCTAAGAAATATTTGGTATTCAGATTCTATTAGATTTAAGCGTAAGATAAAAGTCAAAATAAAACAGGGGATGTTTAACCATATGATGGCAGTTAACAAATATAAATTATCCTTAACGTGTGGCTACCAGAAAATATAAGCATATGATTTAGATATTATATATATACATATATATTATACTAGATTCACATGGATTTAATTTACAGATAAATATTAATAAAATATAACCATAATGTGTTTCACACATGCGAGTCGGATCGGATAACTACCTCTATTGTTCGAATTGATCGCAACCCAAATAAATAAAATATAAAACACAATTTAAATAAATAAACAAGAAGAAATATAAATAAAGTGTTAAAATACTAATTAAAATTGTATAAACGTACTAGGGTGTTACATTATACCCAACTACAAAAGAATTTCGTCCTCGAAATTCACAAAACTGGAAAAGACAAGAAGATACGGATCTAAGGAAAGAGATGTAGAAACTTTTGTCGAATCTTGTCTTCACGTTCCCAAGTAGATTCTCCATGCGAACGATTCCCCCATGAAACAAGTACTAAATGGATCACTTTATTCTTGAGAACCTTTTCTCTTCGATCCACAATAGCCATTGGTTGCTCTTCATAAATTAAATCTTCTCACACTGTCAGTTCCGAGTAATCAAGGATGTGTGTCTCAGCTCGAACATACTTGCGGAGTTGAGATACATGAAACGCGTCATGAATACCAGCCAAGGATGGTGGTAAAGCCAATCGATAAACTACCTCTCCAATACGCTCAATGATATCGAAAGGCCCCACGAATCGAGGACTAACCTTTCCTCGACTACCAAATTGAATTACTCCACTAGTTGGTGATATCTTCAAGAATACAAGACCATCAACAGAAAACTCCAAAGGTCTTCTTCTAGTATCAGCCCAACTTTTCTGTCGATCTTGTGCTACCTTCATATGATCATGAATCAGGTTAATTTTCTCCACAGTTTGCACAATGAATTCCAGTCCCAACAATCTTCTTTTTCCAATATCGTCCCAACATACTGGCGAGCGATACTTACGACCGTACAATACTTCGAATGGAGCCATCTGGATATTTTCTTGAAAACCGTTGTTGTATGAAAACTCCACTAAATGTAAATGATCTTCCCACGAACCCTTAAAGTCCAACATGAAAGCTCTCAACATATCTTCAAGAGTTTGGATCGTTCTCTCAGACTGTCCATCTATCTGAGGATGGTGGGTCATACTAAATTTCAAGCGAGTTCCCAAACTTTCCGGTAGACCCCTCCAAAAATGTGATAGGAACCGAGTGTCACGATCAGAAACGATACTCACTGGTGCTCCATACAATCTCACAATCTCCTGCATGTACCGCTCTGCCAAAGCCTCCGTCGATTGACCAACTCAAAGTGGTATGAAATGAGCTGCCTTTGTCAATTGATCAACAATCACCCAAACTGTGTTATTGCCTTTTGGACTCTGTGGTAAGGCTGTCATAAAATCCATGGTTATATGTTCCCACTTCCATTGAGAAATCAGAAGTGGTTGCAATAAACTATCTACCCTCTGATGTTCAGTCTTGACTTGCTAACACACCAAGCACCTCGACACGTAACGAGCAAACTCTCTTTTCATGCCTTCCCACCAAAAGTGTTGTCGTAAATCTCTATACGTCTTTGTGCCACCTTCATGTACTGAATATATAGAACTATGAGCTTCCTTCATGACTTCTTCATGAACATCTCCTTTAGGTACACACAAACGACTTCCATATCTTAGCGAACTGTCATCATGAACCAATAAATCTGTTTGAAGTCCCGCTTCCACTTATTCTTGAAGTTTCTATAATCTAGGATCGTGCAACTGTGCTGCCTTAGTGCTATCAATCAAGGATGACTGTACTTGCAATTGCATCATTTGTCCCGAAGAATCAGGTAGTACCAGCTCTAACTCGAATCTCTGAAAATCTTCTATAATCTCCTTCTATGCATTCAATGTCCTTATTGCTGGCAACCGACTTAAAGAATCCGGTACTACATTAACTTTCCCTAGATGGTACTTTAGATCAAGATTATAGTCATTCATCAGCTCTAACCATCTACGCTGCCTCATAATGAGCTCTTTATGTGTAAATACGTACTTTAAGCTCTTGTGATCAGTGAACACCGCTACCCTTTCGCCCAATAAGTAGTGCCTCCAAATCTTCAGCGCAAAAATAACTGCTGCTAGCTCCAAGTCATGAGTTGGGTGGTTCTTTTCATGAGTCTTCAATTGCCTCGACGCATAGGCTACAACCATTCCATGTTGCGTCAAAACACATCCCGAGCCTTTCCCAGATACGTCATTGTGAATAACTAATCCTCCAGAACCATCTGGCACTATTATGATAGGAGCGGTTGTCAATCTTTGCTTCGGCGCTTCAAAAACTGACGCACACTTCTCGTTCTATACAAACGGTACCACCTTACGTGTTAACTTGGTCAAAGGTTCTGCTATTCGAGCGAAGTTCTCCACAAACCTTCTATAGTATCCAGCAAACCCAAGAAAACTTCTGATCTCCCCTATATTCTTTAGAATTGACCAATCGTGAACAGCTGCAATTTTTTAGGGGTCAGCTGCAATTCCATCTTCGGATACAACATGACCTAAGAAATTCACTTCTTCGAACCAAAACACGCACTTGCTCATCTTAGCATATAATTCTTCTTATCTCAACGTCTGCGATGAGACTCTCAAGTGTTCTTCATGCTCTTCTTTGCTCCTTGAACAGACCAGAATATCATCAATGAATACTACCATGAATTGATGTAGAAATGGTGAAAAGATCTGGTTCATCAAGTTCATAAATATCGTCGGTGTGTTAGTAACTCCAAATGGCACAACTAAATACTCGTAATGCCAATATCGAGTTTGTAACACTGTCTTGCAAATGTCTTCTTCTTTCATCCGAACTTGGTGATACCCTGATTGCAAATCCAGTTTCGAGAATACTCTTGTGCCATTGAGGTGAACGAATAATTCACTTATGTGAGAAATTGGGTACTTATTCTTAATAGTCACACGATTTAACTCTCAATAGTCGATGCACATCCTCCGCGTACCATCTTTCTTCTTGACTAGAAGAACTGAAGCTTCCCATGGTGAACCGCTGCTATGAATCTAACCCTTCTCTAATAACTCCGGAACTCGTCTCTTTACCCTTTCCGGTTTTGCCGATAAAAACCTTCAAATTGGCGCTGATATAGGAATAAGATCATTTATGAACTCCACATCTCGTTTAGACGATACACCTGAGAATTCCTTGAATACCTCCATGAATTCCTGACAACTATCGGTGCTTCATCTGCACCTGTTCACGAACTTCACCCTTGAGTACAAATAAATAGTTCCCCTCATCTTGAATTCACAAGTCTGTTCTCAGACTTATGGGTTATCAGCCCACAACACTTCCGCTACGCTACTCTGATAATTGAAGTGGGTCTGTCAAAACCTCTCTAGTGAAACATCTTACACCTGATCGGCCGTAAAACGGTATGTTCCAGTTCCTACAAGGGTCAACATCGAACTACTGAAATCATCATATGCTCTCCTTTGTTTCTCTTTATTCTTTGAAATGCAAACAGACCGGTCACTACGGGATAATGAGAAAGATATAACGTGTTTGTTGGATTCAAGTTTGAGATAAGGTATAAATTTGTAAGCAATGAAACCGAGTGAAACGAAATAGTACAACGAACATAAGTCAAGAAAATGAATCAAAATAGGACTCCAGATTACCTAAATAGAGTACCGCATTATAACCATGCCGCAATACATAGTTACAATCACATAACTCCATCTAAGCCGCCCAAATCCTAATATCAGAATCGGAGGAATAAGGGGGAGAAATAATAAGAAATCAAGAGGATTCTAAGTTGAGATGCAATGCCATTTCTATATCGTCGAGAAAAAAGAGTTTAAGGAAAAGATAAGATTCAAGAATTTGAATGACAAGACAATAATATGGCAAGACATGTTCCTAAAATTCTGGGTCTTAAGGACAGTGTATTAGGTACTATGCCCAACTACAAATTGAACCAAGCCCCAGCTAACCTAAGACCTATGGCTCTGATACCAAAAAAACCTTTTCACGCCCCGCTTCCTAAAATACAAAAAATCAGGAACGTAACAAAGCCATCTATGCTACCTACGGTAAGGAAATATCCTCCCATAGTCATATTACGGCTGTCTATCAGTAATCAAGAACAATAATATAACTGCCTATCTCTAAACATGTCCAATAGCCACAAACGATAACCGGAAATAGTAGCGGAAGCAATAAAGATCCAAAGAATAACTAACCATCTCACTCATATAGCTCTTATTGATGGTTAGTTATTCTTTGGATCTTTATTACTTCCGCTAATATTTCCTCTTATCGTTTGTGGCTATTGGACATGTTTAGAGATAGACAGTTATATTATTGTTCTTGATTACTGATAGACAGCCGTAATGTGACTATGAGAGGATATTTCCTTACCGTGGGTAGCATGGCTAGCTTTGTTATGTTCCCGATTTTATGTATTTTGGGAAACAGGGCGTGGCAATGCGGTTTCAAATCAAACGGCTTGGGTATTACTAGCCTACATGATAAAGGGCTGTGAAGAGCATGCGAAGAAATATCATCTCTGCCAAATTCACGGTGACTTCATTCACAAGCATCCCAATCCGTTGTATCCTACGGTGGCGTTATAGCCCTTCGAAGTTTAGGGCACCGACATAGTTGGCCCAATTGATTCTTCGTCATCCAAAGGCCACCAGTTCATATTAGCCGCAACTGACTATTTCGCCAAATAGGCTGAAGCTGTCCCGCTAAAAGAAGTCAAGACCGAAGATATTCTGACGTTCTTCCAGCATAATATTCTACACTACTTCGATACACATAGAAGAATCATTTCTGACAACATGCCTTCTTTCAAGAGCTTCAAAATCTCAAAGTTTGCTACTCAGTATAAGATAGACTGGAGATATTCCTCCATCTACAATCCAAGAGTTAATGGGCTAGCTGAAGCCTTCAATAAAATTCTATGCAAGCTCTTGAGGAAAAATACTTCAACCAATAAGAGAGACAGGAATCTCAAGCTCCACGAGACATTGTGGGCATATCGTACTACGCACCGCACTCCAACTCAGTCCACTCCATATTCACTACTTTTCGGAATGGAGGCGATCCTCCCCCTCGAAGTCAAAGTTCTAAGCCTCAGGATAGCCGTTCAACACGGTTTGACGGATGAAGAAAACGTTCTTCTTTGGCTCGAAGAACTTGACGCCCTCGAAGAAAAGAGACTCGTAGTACAGCAAAATCTGGAGCTGTACCGAGCCCAAATGTCACGGGCCTATGACAAGATAACCCGTCTCCACGCTTTTAAGAAAGACGAATTTGTGTTGGTCCTCAAAAAACATTCTTCCCCAATCGAGACGCCAATGGAAAATTCGAGCCAAATTGGGAAGGGTCGTACGTCATCGAGAAAGTGTTTGATGGAGGATCTTACCAGCTGATAAATGCCGATAGAGAAAGGCTCATGCCCATCAATGGCCGATATCTTAAGAAATACTACGCGCGAATGCTCTAAGATGCAGACATATTGAACACATCGCCCCTACGGTATGGATCATACATTATATAAAACCGTATACAATCCACTAGTGTAAATGACCCTTATCTCTCCCACGTCCTACCGGCGAGACTATATCTGAAGTCCTACTGGCGATGAGGCTCCACCAATATGGAAAATAAATGGTATGCCCACGAGCAAAATTGGCACGGATGAAAATCCGAAAGGGCTCTGTGGGTAAAAACAGCAGAACCGTCGACAAGTTTGTGTAAACCCAAAAAGGCGCAACCTTATGAAAAGGAGAAGAATATGCGCTCGCAAAGTCTTCTCGGCCTTATGAAGAGAATATCCCCACGTAAGATCTTTATGACTCACAAAGGAGCAACACACTTAGGAATCCTCATGATTCCTCAGGATAATATACACCTAAGAGATCCTCTCGACTCATAAGGAGAAAATGTTTTTAAGACCCTTACAACTCATAAAATTGAAAAGCTTTAGGTGATATAGATCTAAATATGTCTCTTAAGCTATCGCTCCCCAATGGGCAACGGCAAATGATGAGTCACTCCTAACACTATGCTTCAGTGTTAGCGGTGCTGATGCCGACCTCAAAACTCAAACCCCAAGTTTTCTCACAGGAAAATGATGAGTTGCTCCTGGTGCCACGCTTTAGTGTTAGCGATATTGATGCCGACCCAAAACCCAAATCCCAACTCTTCCAAAGGCAAATGGTGAGTCGCTCCTGACGCTATTCCAGTGTAGTGATACTGATGCTAAAAACACCCAAATTCCAAGTCCTACTCAATTTCAAAGGTCCTTCTGTAACGCCCCACACCCCAGTACATATGGTATTGCCCTCTTTGGCCGAAACCGCACGGTTTTTCCCTTCAGAGCGAACCGGACCTCAAAACTACGCTTCAGTGTTAGCGGTGCTGATGCCGACCTCAAAACTCAAACCCCAAGTTTTCTCACAGGAAAATGATGAGTTGCTCCTGGTGCCACGATTTAGTGTTAGCGATATTGATGCCGACCCAAAACCCAAATCCCAACTCTTCCGAAGGCAAATGGTGAGTCGCTCCTGACGCTATTCCAGTATAGTGATACTGATGCTAAAAAAACCCAAATTCCAAGTCCTACTCAATTTGAAAGGTCCTTCTGTAACGCCCCATGCCCCAGTACATATGGTATTGCCCGCTCTGGCCGAAACCGCACGGTTTTTCCCTTCAGAGCGAACCGGACCCGACCAGGGGCCACTTCCCAGGAGGTCACTCATCCCAAGACTTCCCTGGCCCGAGCACGCTTAACTACGGAGTTCTCAAGTCCCTGTAGTTCCGGTTCACTTAAAAGGCGCCTCTGTAATTGAGGGTGGTATCATTATATTTATAATGCAGTCCGGTCCTCTTGCGGAATGTGTTCCGAAGATTCCTCATTGTTCTACAGTGGGTCCCACGGACTCTAGAGGTGGTCCCCACAGATTCAAGAGGTGGCCCCCGCCCTCTTGGTATGACAATTGGCATGGCACTTTGTTTTGTGTGGCACTTTGCTCCGTGAACAAGAACCGGGTCTCGACACCTGCCAAATAAGACAGAAATCAAATAAATCAACACCAATGACCTCCTCGGCGGAACCAAGCTCCACCTTAGAAGCAATTCAACCGACGACCTCCTCAGTGGAATCAAGCTTCGTATCGAAAACAAATCAATCTGACACCGCAGAAAACGGAACAAGTCAACTTCAATCCCGACACCGCAGAAAGCGAAGCAAGTCAAATCCAACCCCGACACTACAAGAAGTGGAGCAAGTCAACTTTAACCCTGACACCGCAGAAAGCGGAGCAAGTCAAATCCAATCCCTGACACTGCAAGAAGCGAAGCAATTCAAATCAAACATCGACCATCCAAGTCGCAAAAATGGCAGTATCTACCGACCAAGTTACAAAAATGGCGGCACCGACCGTCCAAGTCGCAAAAATTGAAGTATCGACTGTCCACATCGCTAGAATGGCAGCATACCCTCCACGTCGTCAATAGGGAACCTAACCAAATCAATCTACATATAAAACAAGATCCATCAATTTCTTGCACACAATCCATATACGCGGTATGCATTTATTGATGGGGGCACTTTGTTAGGGTCAAAAATTATATCCCAGTAGAACAAGTCAAAGTCAAAGCCAACCCCAAATCAAGTGGGGCCGAACCCAAGCAAGCGGGCCCAAGCCCAAGCCAAGTGGGCCCAAGCCCAAGCCAAGTGCGCCCAAGCCCAAGTCAAGACCGAGCATGGAAGGGGCCAGCTCCATACCAAAAAGGAGACAATAACTAGTTTAAATGCAATTTTTAGAAATAAATGTATGAAAAATGGGCAAAAACCCAAAATTTTGTAAACTCATGGCTTATGTGTAAAAAGAAATAAGCACATGAGGCATGAAGAGTCACAAGTGCCATTTGGAAAAGCCCAAGGGGCTATATGTAAAGTGTGTAGCCTATAAAAGACAAACATGATGAGAAAATTAAGGACAACATTCATTCTCTCATAATTTCTAGGATTCTGTGCCTCCTTCCCTTTCCTCAAAGTTTTAAACCTTCTTCTCTTTTTTGAATTAAATCAAGAGTTTAACTCTTCTTTTCCCAAAAAGAAATAGTTTTTCACAATAAAACCCTTGAAGGGGAGTTCAAATCTCCCATCAAATTTCTAAAAGAGAGATTTTAAATTTCACCCCCTTTTTTCTCCGTGATCCGACAAAAAGAGAGGTGGAGGAAGGAGACCCATCTCCAAAATCCCACTTTAGAAAGATCCAAGACTTAAGGGAGAAGAAAGGGGTCCCCTTTTATCATCTCCGAAATTTTTTTAAGAGTTTAACTCCAAATAAAAATCTTTTCTTTAGGAGTTTAACTCCTTCGAATTCCGAAAAATAAAAATCTTTCTTTTTCTAAGAGTTTAACTCCAAAGTCTCTCGAGAGTTCAACTCCCAATCTTTGGGCTAAGCGCCTTTTTCCACTGGTGTTTTCAGTGGGCACGCACTGCCCACGTGGTCCGCTGCGCCCAGCGGCTACACACCGGGTACGTGACCCGCTGGCGTCCAACGGTCCCATATTGTCTCATGCATCCTTAGGACGCTCTTCACCCCTCTTTTCCCCATACGTTCCACATTCAAAACATTTCTCCCTTTGAAAAAAATTTCTAACGGGGTGCTGTCCTACACCCGGCAAAGGGGCTTCTAGCCCCCTTGACCCCCAACCCGCTATCTGGGTAGCGGGACCTCCGTAAACTTTGCGAGGCCTCCGATACGTCCAAAACACCTTCAAAACAAAACACGCGCACGCTGTACATTGAGTTCGTATGACCAGTTTAACCCGTTAATCGGAGGTTCCCTAACTCCAGAAGCGAGGGGTAATTAACGGCAGCTTAGTTCACGGTTGCCGGAGATTCAGACCCCTACAATCAAAAACCCCGGCCAACCCTAAACAGGGAGAATTTGTACTTGCCTGATCAGCACGCGTATTTCTATCTCAATAGGGTGACGAAAAACACTCTATAGTGTAACTAGGGGTCTCGGGGCCTCTCTTGCTCGCCCCCGGATCAGGAGAAGACAGGGGACAGACGGATTCATAACGAATAATGTCCGATCGCTGGAGGAATTCATGGTGGGCCAAGATCGGACCAGTGGGGTCCTCATAAAAGATCTCTTTTTCTAACAAAAGAGCTAGGGTTGAAGGATTGGCGAGCAGTAAGGTGATCGGAAGAGGAACGGAGGTCTTAGGAGCCATCAGCTTCCGGTGAGACTAATTTTTGAGGCGTTTTATGGAAAAATGAAGACGAGGAAGATGAAGAAGAAAAACCCTCGACTAGGGTTTTTCGGAATTTTTAGAAAGATTAGCAGCTGAGCGATTACCAACATATGTCATGATCAACAGCGGATTCGGGAGCACGACGCTTTGAATTCCTGCCATGATTCGAATTTGTCTTATTCGGCACAAGGAATAAGAAGATATGAGGGTCGACGTCAGAGATATGATTACTGCAGAGGCGACAGGACGGTGTGTCAATTACATAAGATGCGATATCCTCCAGAGGAATTTATGGGTGCTCGGCTTCAGCAGATTCCGTCTGAAATACATGAAGGGGCAAATGTTTAAACAAAAATTAAACTTGGTTGAATGGGCCAAATTAGTTTGCTGAATCTAAAGAATGAATGGTTCGGCCCAAAAAGGCCATGGGCCGAATTACCATTCGGTCAAAGGAAATCAGTCGATTCGCGGTAACAAACAAGATCCGAGGAGATTTGTAACATTTCAGGAAAATGGAAAATATCATTTTTGAATTTAAATAATAAAATAATAAATTTTATGAATATTATACGAGTATGGGTTTGAGTTTTTGTAGATAGGTATAATTACATACCTATATTTTTAGAAAATAATTGGGATTTAAAATGAATCATTATTTATGAAAGCATTTATTTAATTTGGGCTTTTCATAAATTAGTATATAATTATAACCATACAAGTTTAATGTTAAATTTAATTAGTGTTTTGCTATTTGTGCATTAAACCAAGTTTTGTTTTTGTTAAACCATACTTAGTGTGCATGACATGTACATGTTGTCTTTCCTTTTTATTCTATAATGGTTTTACATTTGCAAAAGAAAAGAAAAGGAAAAGGAAAAGAAAATGGAGCATGGTAGCATTAGAATAATAAGTATGGGCATGAGAGAGAAGGAAAGAGAGAGAGAGGAAGTCATGGTTGCTTAGCCATTTCATTTGCTTTCTCCATCTCATTCATCTCCTTCATCTTCTTCATCCTCTTCTCTTTCTCCATCTCCACCTCCCACTACAACCCCATAAACACCATGCTAACCTCCTCAAAACACCTTAAAACTTTCATTAAAATTATTTACAATCTCATCCTAAGTATCATGGTGTGATCAAGTCTCTATTTTGATGTTTTTTGCCATCTTGGAATTTTCCCTAGTTTCTTTCTTGAGGTAAAACTCTCACTTTTAATCAAGTCTTTAGATTTCTTAACTTCACAAACTGGTTAGAGTTAGTTTTAGAGCTTAAAGTTTAAGTTTTCTAGACTTAAGTTTTAGAAAGTAAGTTGTGGTGGATAGAACTTATAGTAGGGATATAGTGGAGGGTTGATTAGTGTATACAACCTTATTAAGTGATAGTATGCTTAGTTCAAATGAGTTTTGAAGTCTCAAATATGAGTTTAGAATTTTCAAATGTTGGTTTTCTTGAACTTTTGATGATCAAATGAAATCTGGGATAACTAAGATACTCTAAAATATTAATTAAAGGATACTGTGAGATGTGTAGACCAGTAGAAGACCACCGTAGAAGCCCGAACTCCTAACTCCAAATCCTGGCTGCCAAAATATTCCCTTTAGCTGCAATTTGCAGTCGTCTTGATGTGTTAGGGTGTGAATCTTGTTCTATAGCATACACACTTGATAACTAAGCCTACCCTATATGCTAAAATGTCCCAGATCACCAGAAAAAAAAATCTGGAGTTGTTTTACTTGATTTTGGCGATATTTTACGATATTTGAAAACATGGTTTTTGGATTTTCATGTTGTGACTTGGTCGTTCGACGTTCATACGTCGACGCCGGATAGTATTTTGTCGTTTTAGCACGCGTTGACCATAGATTCTAACCTATGTGCGCTTTGCTCATGATTTCAAATTCAATTTGGGTATTTAGGCGATTTTGGTTATGGTTTCAATTGTAGGTATTATCATGGGAGCTACCAAGACGAAGAAGGAGGATAAGGCATCCGTCAGAATCGACTAGGGCGAGGTGTGTTGATGTGAGTAGATGTATATTTACGGGGGAAGTAGGGTGGATGGCGTTTAGTACCCCCGCAACCATAGAATCAGGATGTATATATATGTTGGTAATGTATACCTAGCTTATAGGGTTCTAGAATACCATATACGATAATAGTATACCTTGAAGAAGATATATCCCTAGTTCTATTTCTTAACCATTGAGCTATATATATACGCGCAAATATATAAGTACTTTATATGATATAAGTTACTAATGATATATGAATACTTACGATATGAGATGATATGGTATGTGGTGAGGTGACATGATATTAGATGATAAGAGATGAGATGATGTACGCAACTATAGATCCGTACCATTTGATTTGATGATATCGTACGAGAGATATTCCATACGTGATATGATAAGGATGGATCGCCGACATTTATTTCGACTCGAGGAGTCTTGTTTAAAATCATTAAAATGGATATTATAAGATATTTAAAGCCATACATACTTTCAAAACTAACGTATTGTTACATACTTTTAAAACGATACTTCAAGGGTATGCTACGAATTTTCAAATAGTACTTTTTTTCCGAAACTCATAGCCCCCATTTCTAAAACAACGTGTCGTACTATTTTAAACTATAACTATATGGCTCATACGTAGTTAAATATTTTTATACATGTTCACGTTATGCTTTCTTATTTCTGCTACGCTCGCGCTTCGATCATTTACGATACGTAATACGTTTATACCTTTAGCTTATGTGATTTCGTTGCTAGGAACCACGCACCATTACCGATAACTTACATGTTGCACGTACACATACTCGTATGCTCACATACACATCATCGGTAATTGCTATGCTACGTACACATATAGATTACTGTTTAGTACCCAGCACCACGTACTGTTTCAGATATTGTACTATCTTTACATTGCTAAACGACACGTTTATATGAACACACTTCCTATACATTACAGTATTGTTTTGTGCCTGTACATATTATTTAATATTGCCATATTCTTATGAGATTCTGCTTCCATGAGATTTCTGGATTTGAGAAACCACAGATATGATTTTAAAACTTGTGAATGTTTTAAAAACGCGGTTTTCTCTTGATATGATATTTCGACGTCCACCATGAGATTTTTCGTTTCCGGCCATGATTACTACCCGATTCAAGGAGTGAGGAGTCATTGTCTGTGGGTATATGGTGGACCCAGTACGGTACCCAGGGACAAGAAGATCGTATAAAAAGGCATTGAGCCTGGCAGAGAACACTACCTACCGGTGGAAGTATTGGACTCGGCGGATATCCGAAAGATACCGACCGGACTGATATGAGATAGATAGATATGAGGACTGATCTGATGAAATGGTGTCTGAGATATGAGGGCCGATCCGATGAGACGGTGTTTGAGATATAAGGATTTACGTGTCGGTGCTGGACACGAGATTTATGATGATTTTGAGTGTCGATGCTGGACACTCGGGGTTTATGATGATTTCGAGTGTCGTTGATGGACACTCCTCAAATGATATATATACATACATACTATGGATGACATGTTACAACGTATTGATACAGGCACGATGTTATATTTATATACCTATATACGCGTTTATTTCGTTACCATACGATATGATATTATATTATTGTATGACCTAACTAGATCGTTATGCATTCGATTTCTACCTGTCTTCTACTCACGAGTTGGCAACTCACCCCCGTTGTGCCATAGTTTTCTTGCAGGATCGACCGCTCGGATCAGTAGCGACTTGCTGGCACGTTCTTCTTTTAGGTGATTTGCTTGGTAGATAGGTTACATTCCAGATCATAACCACCGCTTGTATATTTTATATTTAGTTGTATCTAGTTAAAAACTTCATCAACCAGACTATGTATGTTTGTGGATATAGAAACTAGAGACTTGTATATTCTTTTAACTTAGTGACGAGACTTGTATGTATTCTTTATATTTGAGTTGATGATGTTTTGGTATTTCTGTATTCTTTTCTTATGTTGATCTTCGCCTTGGGCGTCGTATATATTTATTTGCGTAATTGTGTTTCCATCGATTGGCGATGAGTTAGCTCCCGATTGGGGATGCCAATATTATTATTCTTTATGTACTGGTTTTGATCAAAACTTACAAAGGAGGTACTGCCCAAATTTTAAATGACGAAAATATTTTCAAACTTTAGTATACAATCCACATATATTTTCAACGAACCTCGTTTGTATTTTAAAAAGGGAATTTGATTTCATAAATAACCCTTTTTCAACACTTCACCCCGTCATTTTATTTAAGAGGTTTAAATTCATGGTTTTCGGCTTACTTAGGTTACAGTAGAGTCCTATAAACTTCACGTGATTCAAGTGCTGGTCACGTATCGTTTCCGGGTCATGATAAGATTAGAAGAAATCTGCTAAAGGACAAATACAAAGGATTGTAAAGATTTGTAGAAATCATAACTAATTGACCAAGACATTACTTGGCAGCTACGTTAAAACTAGGGTTGGAGAACTATAAAAGCACAAGATGTGGGATGAAAATACCTCCTCGATCGATCAATCAACCAATTATCAAATATCCTAATTCTAGCGCTTCTCAGCCACCCTACTGTAGTTGATGTAACCTAGATCCCGGTGACTAATGCCATCTCCATCGAGACCCTATCGAGACTTAATATGATTAGCCCTCCTCGATTAGGTATGCTTCCACGTTCTTTTAGAGCTACAGAAAGCGAAGCGTCAAGAAGAAGGAACGCCCCTCGGCTCTCCTTTCAGTGTGCCAGCACTCATATAGCGCCATTAGTGTATGGCTAAGGGCGCCGAAAGCCAGATCAGGGCTTTTATTATGGTTATGAGAGGTCCAGACGTCCATCCCTACTCTCATAACATGATAATAGAACCGATCTCGGCTTTCGACCATGTCAAGCTTGGCAATCACAACACAGAGGATTTAGACGTCCGTCCTAGCCCTTGTGTTGTGATTCCGGCATTGATCTTGGTCTAGGCGAGGTTATTGGCTCCCGCTCGGTCTGGTAATAACAACCAAGCGATTTAGACGTTCATTCCTGCGCTCGATGTTGAGAGCAGGCCAAGCGGTGTAGCCGATGTATCATAATTCAGTTTGAGCCTCGTGGTGTAGGAGATTTAGATGTCCATCCCTGCTCTTGCACTCGGTCTTCAAGACGAGATTATGATCCAAGGGTTTGAAGAGTTTGCTATTATTATCAAATCATATGTAACTGTAACCTAAATTTTATCAATGAAATGTGATGGCTGGTGATTGATCTTATAAAGAGTGTTTGTTTATAAAGTAACCGCAATCAGGATGGTGTCGCTAGTAGCTAGCCGCGATGAGTACGGGTCATCCGCAGGGAAACGTGAACCTTTATCTTGCTTTAGACGAGTTGATGAAAGAAGGAGAATTGGTTGTAGTTACGGATATACTACGGATGTAAGATTTATAAAGAAAGGGCATGTAGGGTTCATATGACTTAGTAGTAATGGATGACTAATTAAAAATGCCTCATTTTATCTTTTAATAGATCGATAGTGTTGAATGTGGATTAGGGTTCTTTTGGAAGAAACTAGGGTTTCCCAACTCCTAACCCTCGTCCTTACATTGATCTCTATTCATATCTAGCCCCTAACAAAACAAGTGTTAAAATCTCAAATCGTGGTCGAGACTATCAATAAATTGGTAGCGCGCCCAATAAGAATGTTAACATTTATTTTGCTAAAGTTTATAAACTTTAAAATGTATAAAAGAAATTAAAATATTTTATCATCTATTGATCTACTCTAGCCTACGAACCCTAACAAGCTAGGAATTACTCACGCATGGTTGGAAAAGAAATGATGAAGAATGAGATCATAATGTAAGATGCAGAAATTAGATGCAGAAATTAAATGCAGAAAGTAAGTGCAGAAATTAATTGTGAAAAGACTAATAAAAACTCTACCTTTATTAATCATCTATATCATGTATAAATCCTTTTAAAGTAAAGTATAAGAACCCTAGTTTTTGCTCTCGATCTCTATTTTTGTTGGAAGTAGATGAACAGCTGATGATCAACTCGGATGCGTGGATCGTCTTGAACCTCTTGATCTTTTTGATTGATGATTTTTGATGTGAAGCTCTCGGTCCCTTAAATAGTCACAGAAAATAAAAACCCTAGTTGCCAGATGTTAGGATATGCTGATAAGATCACACCAAAAAAATCCCAAATCCTACGGCCATAAGGAGGAAGCGGATCCGCCGCATATTATGGGGTTTGGCTGCCCAACCGCGGCGTTATAGTGGTATCAGATCATGAGATTTCTTGTGGACTCTTCTGTTGACATGTGTAGATCTCTTTGATATCTGGATTTTGAAAATCTTACTCTGAGTCTTTGCTGTTGCTAGATCTTATATTTTCCCTCAATATTTTGGCAGATTTGATTCCGACATCTTGAATCTTTTGACCTCCAGATCTGAGCTAATATCTGTATAATATCTCAAGTCATAGTGTTAGTAATATTTGTTATTATTTTGAGATATTATTCTAACCATTTATATGATACAATATTTTAAGAATATTGATTAGAAATATTTGATATGATGTGCATACTTTAATTACTAATTTTATATAAATATTATATGCATGTAATTTCCCTCATTATATTAATTATAATATAGAAACATATGATAATAATTTTTTTATACATAAACCCTCATATGTTCTATAATTACAATAAGCACCTTTTAGAACTCAACAATAGTGGGGAAAATAATCATTCAAATGTGCAATATTTCAGACTAACCAGCTGGAATGATTAATATCTTTGTTGTGTTTATTATCATTATTATCTATGCAACCAAGGGGTCTATTATTGTTATTATTAGAAAGAATGTTCTTCCATTTCTCTAACGACGAATCATCTGTCGAGAGAGACTGTGTTGCGCTGATCTATTTATCTTATGTGCAGATATAGTTTTAGAGCGAACAAGATATTAAGTCAATGAAACCAATGGCTCAGATTTGAAAATAGCACAATACTGTTTTCCCAACATAGTAGCCACCCCAAATCCCTTCATCGACATTCATATTTGCTTATGGATTTTTGCTTATCTTTTTATAATGAAATGTTATAAATATATTGGGATAGTGAGGCTAAACCGTTTAATTGTTTGAATATGAGATCTGATTAATTTTCTCTACAGCATTTTCTTCTTTTCCGGCTTAAAAGATGATTTTTGAAATATATGCAAAATTTATCTTTCTTTGCAATCTTAATTCTAAGAAGAGCAAAATCTAATACACTTATCCATGTCGGACGAAATAATGGATACTGATACTTTTCAGGTCTCGTTTGGCAATGGGATTACGGTTTCCGGAGCCCGATTCCGGTTTCACATAGCAACATGACTCTAAAATACGGTTTTGAAAAGTTTCATGTCTTCTTTCTTTATTCTCTCAGGCAGTTAAAAATAAATTAAGTTAAAACGGAACCTTAGTTTCATAAACTGTGTTGCAAAGCGACCTGAATTTTGCGAAACCCTAATTGTACACAACCATGGTTTAGACACATACAAACCGTGGTTTCGTTTAACATCATTAAAACCATGATTTTGGAAACCTGGTTTCCGAACTAGGACTCACTCTGATGCGCGCTACCTATTGTTTTGAAATAATTCATGATAAAATCACTTTTTTCTATTTTTAATGATTTTTTTGAACTGGATTTTTTAATAATTATTTTTGTCTCTATCAATTGAGCTCGTTCTTTTTTTAGGAAAAAAAGAATATTACTTAAGCTTTGGTTTTCATAAGAAATTTAGGATTGTTCTTTAATTCTGATCAATGATAAGGTTTTAACAGCTAATACGCAAGTGAGCTTACTTCATGTTAAAAATTACTTCTTTGAAATTATTGAAATTAGGACAGTACGATGCTTTCATTCTTTTTTCAAACACAGAATAGTTTAGATAAAGTGTTTGAGATTTAAATCTCGTTTTCATCAGGGTTGATTATTGAAAAAATAAAAAATTAAAATCCATTTTACTAATATATAAGTTTATTTTTACTATACTCAAGAAGGTGTAGGTGTCATCCCTTTCTTTTCTCAAGGAATAATTTTGGAAACAGAGAAAATCTTCTCAATTTACACTCCACATGTAGCATTCCACGGTCACTCCTACTCGAGAGATTGAAAAAAAATAAAATGAAACACTCCATTCAATTTGAACGCATTCAAGTGCGGGGCATATAGCCCAGTGGTGGACAATAGAAGTTTGGGGGAGACCCGGGACTGAATCCAGAATCTTCCATTTAGTGCTTCGAAGAGGGACACGCGGAGCCGGTGGGCTTCGTTGCAGTAAAAAATTTGTACACATTCAATGAAATTTGTGTAGCTACTTGAAATTAACTTAAATTAAACAGGTTAGTAAATTTGCACTTACAATGCACAAGTGTATATTGAATGTAGATTGGTTTAGTCAAAATTTAGAGAAAATTGATTGACTTGATTCCAAAAGGAAGATTTGCTCGCCTGCTTAAAATAACTTTCCTTGTTGTATATCTTCTTAAATCTTAGAATTTTATGTATATCTTCTTAAATCTTAAACCAAAAGGAAGGTTTAGGTTTTTTTTATGTATATCTTCTTAAATCTTAGAATTTTATATATGTACCCTTAAAAGGAAATCTTTCTTCTTTACTTTTATACATGTTTAATTTTAGAGCACTTTTTTGAACTTTTCATTAAAGAAGGTAAATGCATTTCAAAGTATTACATTTCTTTTACTATTTTATGTTAAATGTATGCTAAATTACTTTCTTTGAGTTTCTGCACTTTTTTAACTGTATGATGATATATCATTTAAAATCTCTTTTGCTACATACATTTGTTTTCTCTTAACAACTATATAGATTATATAAATTTTAACCGATGAAATTACAAATAAAATAAGATTGAGAGCAGTACAATAAGATGATAGGTATACATACTTTACCTACACTATACTTTAAGATAATAAAAGTAAACTTTTCTTTTATTTTGATAAACGCATTGATAATAAAGATATATTTAATTTGAATTTTTTAATAGATATAAAAATATACAAAGTGGAAATACGGATGAATTAAATCTGAAGAAAGATACATTTATAATCTATATCTATTTATCCCAAAAGAGAGAACAAGTTTGCTATCTAGTTTTGAGAATTTGTATTGAATAATTTAAAATATATTTATTCATAAATTATATTAAAAAATTAGGGTTTTTTTAATATTGCCCCCCCCCCCTAAAACATTGTTAATTTTAAAAACACCCCATAAAACTTCATATTTTTAAAAACACCATCTCAAACTTTTAATTAAACTAAATTGATCTCTATGCTTATTTATCATCAATATGACAATAACGCCACTAGAAATCTCCATTAGTGAGCTAAAATATGGATTTTGCATTTAAAAATTAGAAAGAAAAAAAGTAAAATGGAGTATGCATTAAGAAGGGGGGGGGGGGTGATTGGTTGATTGTTAACTAAGTAGAAAATATGGGTTTTGGTTTAAAATATTGGAAAGAGAGAAAATAAGTTTTGAGTTGGAGAGAGAGGAGGATTTTGAAGACGGGGTTGGAAAGAGTAAAAATGGTTGGTATTGCATGAAAATGAAAAGAGATGCAAATTTCTTAAAGAATGATATAGATATATAAGATTTTTTATCTCATAACTCATCATTATTAGCTCTAATGCAGTTTTTAATCCTTATTAACATAAGGAAATGTATGTTTTTGGTCAACAGATGGATTTCAGGGGGTGTATTTAAAAATATTAAGTTTTAGGGGGTGTTTTTCAAAATAGCAATGTTTAGGGGGCCTATATGAAAAACCCAAAAAATTAATGAAATATGATTAATTTTAAAAACCTATAAACAACATATTTTAGATATATAAAATAAGGTACATAATGAAATTGGGCAAAGAAGCGATGGAGTATATTAGCAAAAAAATGAAGAAAATATACTCTTTTTTTTTTATAAAAGACCTACATTTTCTTTTTTTAATTTGATCCCCTTCTATCCCTCTAGGCCTTAATGGCCCCGAGCCCCTCTCACTTCCCTTATAATGTGACTCAGGTCCGATACAAAGTGCTCTGAGAACGTGCTCGGGCCCTTATAAGCCATTTGTTTATTCCATTCTTCATCCTCTATTCTTTTATTCCATTCTTCATTCTCATGGCTATTTTTGTTGTGCTTCATAAATATTTTTCATTAGCTTTGTAGAAAACCCAAGAATCGAGACTTTTGACTCCATTTTTGGATTTTAATTTAAATTTTAAAATTTGTTGAGAATATAAAAGAGTTGTTTATATTTTTATTTGTCTTATTATAATGACATGACATTCTCCTGTTATAAATAAGGATCATTTTTTCTTTTTCTCTTATATTTCTTGAGAAGATAGACTTATGAGTGAGGTATAAAATCAATATGGCCTATAATAGCAAATTAGTAGAGATTTATCTTCTGATGAAATAATTTTTCATCGCATTTAGCTTCTAAATTTTTTTTTATACATGCTCAGATATAACCACAACTTTATTGGTAAGTCCAATCAAAAGATATAGCATGTGAGCAACGTATAAATTATTTCTCGAAGTCTAATAGGGGACAATTTATTTACGTAAGTATATTTATCCAAAAGTCTGATAGAATTCCATATAAGCCATTAGTTTGGTGATTTACATAAGGCCCCATAACTTTATTTCAAATCTTTATTCTTACTAACTTCGTTCGTATTTTCTTCTATTAATAGAAAAATATTGCAATATTTCATAAAATGGATGACCGCGTGCACATCACTTCTCGCTTATAAAATTAAAAAAAGCCGGTTCAAGTGATGAAGAGTGAAGATGCTGAAAAATCTATTGTGCGTGTATTTGTTCATTGGGCAAACTGTCAAAACCCCTCGACAAACTTTTCCGCTGTGAAAAAACTCTGGCCTAAAGAATCTCATCAAAAACCCTTGGAAAAGCTTTTCGCTGTCAAGAAAACCCCTACCTACAATATCCGCATTGTTACTTGTAATATCCTGTTAGCATATACATATTGCAGGAAACTATACAAATGTGTTAATTCACTGTATACATATTGCAAGAAACTATATACATATTGCAGGAAACTATGCAGATATTGCAGACTGGGGTTTTTTGACAGCGGAAAACTTTTCCAGCTGTTTTTGAGGAGATTCTTTGGGTTAGGGGTCTTTTCACAGCGGAAAACTTTGCCACGACGATTTTGACAATTTTCCTTTATTCTTTTATATGCAAATTTTAGTGTACCTACACATGCATCTCATGGGCATAGATCTAGTTATATTAATTCAAGCATCTATTTCCAACTGGTGAACTGGTTCCAAAACTATAATATTGATTATAGTTTCAGTTCTTGGCTGCTTCTTTTTTTCGTTTAGAAAAGAAGAGTGCTCAACAAGCCTCATAAACACATTTCTCTATATTGAGAGACTAAAATGATAGTTCCACAGTTTAGAGAGGAAAAGAAAAAGATTCAACATATTTACAAACTCAAAAAGAAAAAGAAGGAAAAAGCAATAAATCATTTTAAGGGGAACACCAGCAATATATTCTACTCCAAAACCGATGAAACACTCCGGCTGTAGTTTTCCTTTTTTTCCTTTTGTTGCGGCAAATACGATCATGATGAAATAAACAAACGATAAAGAGAAGAAAACTAGTAAACACAGGCAATAGAAATAGAGCACGGACTAAAAGACATAAGATTTGGCAGACGTCTGAAGAAGACTTGGCTGACGTATGACACCCAAAACACAGAGCAGAGCCAGGCGTCTGGAGAAGAAACTCCAGACGTCTGAGCATGAGGCTTCAACAAATCCCGAGGGCGCGCATGCGTTTGAATAACATAAGTCAGACGTCTGTCCAAACAACAGAGCGTCGACTAACGTCTGGCTTTCTTGATCCTGGCTAAAACTGAACCTGAAACTCCGTGAACACTGAATTAACTTGAGAAACTGCTAGGGATTAAGAATGAGAGGCAAACTCGTTTGCCATATTTTTCTGTTCAAAAAATTGCACCTTAACTTTAACCATGAAGGACCTACAGAGTAGACAAGATAGTCAAATACATTGTGAGGGATCGATTTTTCCAACCAAATATGTAACAGTGTGTAACCAGCAAAGAAACCAACATTGAAGGAGGATACATCAGCAAGGAACGAGGAAAGACTATACTCAGCAACAAATTAACATGAAATCTTAAAAACCTCAGCATTAATTGTGCAAAATTTGACTTCATCAGATGAAGCAGCTACTTAGAAAGTAGAAAAAAAGCTTTTTAGTATATCATTGTAAGGGGGATGCAGGGGGTCGATGAGGCTCATAAACGAGTATTTTCCAGACCACGACACGTAGCGGATGAAGTGTCATCCACGTAAGCCCGCTAGACTCCTGAAGACTACGGAGCTGGAATAAGTATGATGCATTGGGGACATTCTTCGGCACCCCGTCTCCAAGGTTGCATCCGACGTTTTGAAGACCTCTTCGGAGTGCCTTCCCTATTCGCGTAGCAACCAGCCGACTGCTCGTCTCTGAGCAATCCTACAGCTGAGCTTCCTCGGCCACTTCGCTCGCTCCCGAGCAATCCTAAGCTGAACTTCATCGGCCTCCGAGCTATACATCGAGCTAAGCTTTCTCGGCTTCCCTGTTCAACCGAGAGCACGGAGCCTAAGCGTCCCCGTAACGGCTCCGTGTATCTCACCACGATGAGATCTCCGCCGCTCCACGACCCGCATCTCGCGCTAGCGTATCTCTCTATTAATGAGCGCATCCCGCCATTAATAGGCGTGTCTCGCCATCGACGCGAACGTGACACGGAGGCGTAACGGACGGTGAGAATCTCGTGCCGGTTCACCTCATTCGACCACTATATAAACCTCCTCCACCAGACGACTCAGGTAAGTGGAATTCATTCCAATATGCCGCTACGTTGCCATTATTCCTCGGAGCTTACTTGATCGTTGAAGGGTTCTACGGTGGTTTCCCACTCCGGGACTTCCCTTACAGGTAACTCAGCGTCAACAGCATCCAACAACCCATTGAGATCCACACGTTCAATTCTCACTCTCAATCACAACCGTTCAGAATCGATTGCAGCAAGATCGACGGAGGACAACATCTAAGGGAGATTCTGACCTCCATCAGTTAGCATTGTCTGGAAACCCTTTCTTCTCTATCCAAAAAGTTGATTTTCCGCTTCCGATTCAATGACAAGCGACAACCGTGATGATCCTAGCACGAGCCGTCCCGTCCTCCACAACGGGGGCGGAAATGGCCCTACTCCCCTCCTAATGTCATCAACGTCTTATCCACTCGAATCGAAAGCCTCACGGCGATGGTAGATGCGCTCGCCCGCATCCAAGCGGCCGGCCATGCCCACCAAACCGCAGCATCCCCTCCCCGGGGTGATGACGTGCGTAGGGAAATGGACGTGCACATTCAGGCTCTTAACCTCACCCGTGCTCATCTTGATTTGGTCGAACACTGTCATGTCGGTTCCGGCAGTCATGGCCCGCATGCGGGAAATGATTCCATGACCCGTTGAGCGCCTGATAGCTTGACATCTCGATCTCAGAGGAGACCGGGCTATCACTTCAACGTACACCGCGCTTTCTCGCCCTTTGAGGAAGTGTCGGTCAAATCTCCTGATTCCAGGCTAGGCCCGTGCCTCTACTTCCGTCAAGGTCACGCGTACGGCGAGCGTCGGGGCTATCCACGAAGGGTCCGTCCCGAAGATTTAAGGAACATGATAGAGCGGAGCCGAAGCCGCTCCATTGTGCAAGCCAGGAGTAGAAGTAGCGGGCGCTCCGACTGTGAAGATTATTCGGGGTACCAACAACAAATAGAGGCCCTCGAAAGGAAAATCAAAGACATACGACAGGATGACCGTACGGCTGGCGAAGGCGCGAAGTACTCCGCTGGCTCACTCACAAGGCCATTTACCGAATAGCTACTAGCTGAGCGTGTCTCGTCAAGGAACAAACCGTCCAAAGTGGTCCTCTTCGACGGAAAGTCCGACCTGAAAGACCATTTGGACGCATTTACAGCAGGTATGAGTTTCCAAGACAACTCAGACACGGCTCAATGCCGAGCCTTCCCCACCACCCTCATCCGGGCAGGATGAGATTGGTTCTGAGGGATCGCGCCGTGCTCGATCTCGACCTTTGATGAGCTGGCGACCCAATTCCTCGGTCATTTCGTCGGTAACCGTCGGCAAAGAAAGACGGTCGACTATCTGTTTACCATCAAGAGCGGAGACAAAGAATCCTTTAAGGGGTACGTCACCCGCTTCTACAATGCCCTTCTAGAGGTTCCCGATCATCATGACGAAACAGTTATCACCGCCCTGAGGTCAGGTCTTAGGTACAAAGAGTGGCTCCGCTCTTTTGAATTAGCGCAACCTAGGACCATAGCCGAAGTAAAAGTATGGACCGAGCGAGAGATTCAACTCGAGTCGGAGGTGAACACCAACCTGACCCGGGGTGATCAAGCAGACCGAAAAAACGGGACAGAGAGGACAAAAAGAAAGCCGACCATCCAAAACCCTATTCTCCGAGATTCCATGAGTACACTCCTTTGAACATCTCCCATACATAACTGCTAGAAGAGGCTAAAGGCGAGAGGTTTTTCAGGCTCCCGCCGGCAACCCAAAAGGCGGGCAAGCGGCTCCGGGGCCCGTATTGCGCTTACCACAGGTCGCAGGGGCACCCGACCGAGAGTTGTAAGCAACTCCGTGACTTATTGAGGAACTGATTCGCTCTGGCCACCTGGCGAAATACCTACAAGACAAGCGGCAGGCAGAACAAGAGCAAAAAGACCAACCCCCTCCCGGGAGTTAACAATCGGACAGATCATGGTCATTTCAACGCATCCGAGTCTGGACAGTGAAGGGGACCACCGTCCCGTACCAGTCATGGCCATAAGTGATCTGCCCCATAAGAAGCACAGGAAGGATGACCCGATCACCTTCACCGATGAAGACCTTCACGGCATATCACTCCCACACAATGACCCTCTTATGATAGCAACCCGAGTTCACCGTTACGAGCCGAAGAATATTGGTTGATTCAGAGAGCTCAGTGGATATCCTGTTCTACGACTGTTTCCATTGTTTGGGATTAGGTCCCCTGATCTCCAACCGACCTCTCATGTCCTCTCTGGGTTCACCAACCATTCCATCCCGGCCGACGGTTCGATCACCCTCCTCCTCAATATTAGGGAAGCTGGAAAAACGCGAACCATATCAGTAAACTTTCTCGTTGTCAAGATTCCGTCGTCCTATAACATCCTCCTGGGATGCCCCACCTTAAATGCCCTTCGGACTCAGATCTCAACTTACCACTTCGCGCTCAAATTCCCTTTAAATAATGGGGGGATAGACCGTGCCTATGAAGACCAGTAAGCTGCCAGGATCTGTCTTGCCTCAACATCTCCCGCCGGGGAGCAGGGAGACGATTTTGAAGATACGCATAATCCTCAGGGCACCTTGGACACACGCGACGACCGAAAGGAAATTCGTGGCACATTGGTGGAAGCATTAGAGGAAGTTCCTCTCATAGAAGGGGTTGACGGTCGGACTGTCCAGATCGGCTCTCTTTTGATAGGGAGCATCCGCGAAGACATGATCTGGTTCCTCCAGAACAACTCGGATGTGTTCACCTGGACGCCGGCGGACATGTCCTTAATCGATCCCAAGGTGATCTCCCACAAGCTCGGGGTTGACCCGAAAGCTAAGCCAATCCGACAAAAGAAGAGAAGTTTCGTACCAATAAAACAAAGGGTGATAGAGGACAAAGTGGACTGATTGCTTATTGCTGACTTCATCAAGTACCTAGACTACTCAGATTGGCTGGCGAACGTGGTTATGGTCAAGAAGGCGAACGGGAAATGGCGCATGTGCGTCGATTTCACGGGCCTGAACAATGCTTGCCCTAAAGACAACTACCCGCTTTCTCGGATAGATCAGCCAGTAGACAGCTCAGCCGGTCATGAATTACTAAGCTTCATGGACGCCTTCTCCGGTTATAATCAAATCCGAATTAATCCGGCCGACAAAGAGCTGATAGCTTTTACCACGGATCGGGGAGTATACTGCTACAGGGTAATGCCCTTCGGACTCAAGAACGCCGGAGCCACGTACTAGCAACTGGTCAACAAACTATTCAGACCACAAATTGGGAAAAACATAGAAGTCTAGGTCGACGACATGCTCGTGAAATCCGCCTCATCGGCCGGAGACACTACAGACTTCACCGAAACATTCGATGTCCTGTGAAAATACAAGATGAAGCTGAATCCAGCAAAATGCGCGTTCGGCGTCATAAGCGGAAAATTCCTTGGATTCATGGTTACCCACCGAGGAATCGAGGCGAACCCAGAGAAGATCATCACCATCATTAATATGGCGATGCCCAAAAGCAATGTCGATATTATGCGACTCACCGGGAGGGTGGCTGCCTTAAGTCGCTTTATATCTAGATCCGGGAAAAAATGGCTCCCTTTCTTCAGAGCCCTAAGGAAAATCCCAGGTTTGAATGGTCCGAGGAATGCCAAGATGCTTTAGAACAACTCAAGGCACACCTCGTGACCCCACTACTTCTCACCAGACCGGTCGAAAGCGACGAGCTATTACTATATCTGGCCGTCTCTGACCAAGCCACGGGCTCAGTACTCGTTAGAGAGTTTGAAGGAACACAGAAACCGGTCTACTATGTGAGCCATGTTTTCAAGGACGCGGAAACCAGATACCCGGCCATAGAAAAAATAGTCCTCGCGCTTGTCATCACGTCCAGGAAACTATGACACTATTTCCTGGCACACACAATCCTCGTCCTCACTGAACGACCTTTAGGGAATATCCTCACCTCTCCCGAATCATCAGTCCGCTTAGAGAAATGGAGGTAGAAGCTGTCCCAGTTCGACATCAAATGCCGACCCAGACGGACAATTAAAGCACAAGCCTTATCCGATTTCATTGTCGAGTGCACCATTCCCACAAAGGAAGGAACGACGATTCAGGGCCCCGACCCACGACCCTCGGTCGAGGAGGTGCTCGGCTCAATCCCGTAATCTATATGGACGGATCCTCCACAGAGGAGGGGTGTGGGGCCGGCCTGATCATCCGCGGCTCGAATGAAGCAAAAATGGAGTACTCTCTGATACTTGGTTTTAAAGCGTCAAACAATGCGGTAGAATATGAGGCCTTATTAGCCGGGCTACGAATCGCCTCCGAAGTAGGGCTGAAGACCATCCGGATACGCAGCGACTCCGCGCTGGTCGTCGGCCAAGTAACCGGGCGTTTCGAAGCCCGAAAACCACTCATGATAAAATACATGGTGGAGGTAAGAAGGCTTCGGAGAAAATTCGACGAAGTCTAAGTGGAGCAGATTCCCAGAAATCTTAACACTGAGGGCGATACCCTGAGCAAACTTGCCTCTTCCTATTCGGCCAATCACAAGAGAAACATCCTCTTCAAAGTCCTGCAGCGACTCGGCGTGGAAGATGGAGAGGCAATGGTCCGAATCTACACAACCCAAGAAGATGCTTCGGATTGGAGAAAGCCCATTATAGAATTTTTGAAAAATAGGGTTCTTTCGGAAGACCGGGCTGAGGCTCGTCGACTTCGAGCAAAAGATCGCCATTTCGTATGGAGCAAAGAAAACCTATACAAAAAGTCGTACACTTAACCTCTGCTCTGATGCGTCGACCCCCACGAAGCAGACTATGTCTTACGAGAAATACACGAAAGGGTCGGAGGGTGATTGTATCTCGCGCTTGCGCACGTCGTTTTTAAGTTTTAAAGTTAACCGCAATCAAGACGGCGTCGCGTGTAGCTAGCTGCAATGAGTACGGGTCATCCGCAGGGAGACAGTGCGTTTCTCGTTCTTGTTATCACGAGTTAAGTAAGGTTCGGAACGGTTTGTTTCTAACCTATGTGTTGTATATGCAAAGTATAAGTTGTTAGGAATAGGTAGGTTAGTGTAAGTTAGGGAAGTCCGTACTCAATCCTTTGAGCCAAGCTTGACCATTGAAGCTAGAGCAATCGGCAACAACGTGGATTAGGGTGCTTAAGCACGGTATTTATGAAATCCGGCTTATTGACCCTTGTCCGTCCATTCTTATCTCTTGACTTTCGCCTCCGACCAAACCAAACGCAACCGGTTATAGTTAGGGGTCACCGATACCTTGGTAGGGTAGGGTACCTAACGGAGCGCTTTCGTAAGATTTGAGCGGAGTTCAATTGGAAAAATCGGGCAAGGGAAATGAGAAAATGGAATTCCAAACTTACAATATCGTTTTCTTTCCTAACAACACCATATTCACAAACCATCAAAACAACAAAAAGAAAGAGCTAATAAAATGATAAAAGAAAAAAATAAAACAACATTGCAAATAAGTAAATGGCAAGAAATAAATAGTAAGTAAGTAAATGGCAAGAAATAAATACTAATAACCCAAGTACAAAAATAGAAGCTTTATTAATTTCGAATGATGATACAAAACATGAGTTCAATAACCAAAACCTAAACTTGCAAACTCAATGAAGAGCTTGCAAGATCAAGAGAAGGCAAAGAACTCAAGGCAAACTACTATGCACAAGAACAAAATGAAAAGAGAAATAAAGAGTAAACTATAGCTCAAAATATATCAAGTGTGAGCCCTTTTTCCTTTGCTCACTGATCTGTATTTATAGGCACAACTACTGAATAAATAAACAATATAGCTGGGCTGATGTGACCCTAATAAATGACCAGAAGAAAAATGGGGACGAATGGAGCTAGGGGGACCGATGGCGCCGGGTTTTGGTGGGGTCTCGCCGGGCTAGGTCCGAGCTATTTGGCTCATGTTGGTATGGTGGTCTAGTGTTCTCTCCACAATTCTACTGGTATTGTTTGATTTGTCTATATGAACTTGGTTATACTCAGTAGCATTGGAGGGAAACTTGATGCTTTAAATCACATCACAACTTTTAGCATTTATTACACATCACCTCACATATGCCCACTTGTGCCATGGGCAGCCCCACCATGCTCCATGTGCCAAAGAGTTTATGTGCACACTTGTATTGTGTTGGACCAAAAATATGTACACTTTATTTGTTGCAAAAGAACTCTTTGGATATCGATCGGTTTGCAGTTCCGGTTGCAGTGTCGGCTCACAAACGTTATATCCATGATTTTGAGTGTGTTTCCAGTATTGTGTCACGGATACCTGTAATTTGTATTTACTGAGCAGACATTGATTAATAGTACCGATATATAACAAAACAGATAATGAATGAGTGGTATTAAAATGCAGTTTTCTGTGATGAACAAATACCACCAAACTTATCTTTTACTCGTCCCGAGCAAAACAAAATCCTAACCTCACTTTCGCAGGGAACACGATTGCACTGAGCTCGTGCAACAAGCCGTTAAAGTTCTAGGTCTCCTTAATATGATGAGTGTTGTCTCCTAAGGGTTTTCAGCGGATTACACTCACAAAATCCCGTCAAGTTAGTTTCACAAGTTAATATCGATTCTACTCCTACAGTTTAGTATTTAGGTTAGAAATTCTATCATCCTAAATTAGAAATATTCAACCCTTATGTTTCACGCCTCATATTTATTCAATCTCAGATCCTATACGTTTTTACAGTTTAGAAAGATCTCGGTTTCTCTTGAGTTTTCCTTCTAAAGTGTGGTCTCCAATCAGGGATTTTTATCATCTTTACGGAAAATATAAGTCTTATTTTTTATTCCTATCTTTCCTCCAAATATCGATTGTATACCCCTACGTGTGTGTAAAATTTCACTCTTACACTTAAGAATTCAATTCAAGCTATAGTATCCTTATCCTAATACCTAATACTATTTCTTTTCATTAATGATGGACGGTTTTGCTCACACACCTTTCATGCGACTATTAATGCTTCTTGAGGTACTAACAGCCGATTACTGAATGTGTGAGCTTAAAACGTAAATAGCAGTTTCCAGGTCTTGACTTTATTTATTTATTTATTTTTCTTTTTTTCCTTTTCAAGACTGGATATATTTTTCAATGATGCTCTTTTGGTGATTAGCTTAAATACCGTTTTTTCTTTCATATTAGTCTTTCATGCAAGAGTATTTCTAGATATTCTCTACTATCCCAAGTTTCAAGGTGCGTGTATGTGCAGTTTGTAGGGTATATACTTTCTAAATTTGGACTCAAGAATAGAAACTATTTTTCAGACTTATCTTTCAGTAAAGCTTTCAATACTTTCCCTTCATCTTGACTTAACTCAAGAACTGAACTCAAAATTACCTACTTCTATATAAAAAAAACTGCAAGGACGTATAATTACCAAGGTTAAACAGAAAGAGGGTTATTTTTAGGGTTTTCAATTCCTAAGCCTAAAATTTAGTTATTTCTAACGTATAACCTAAACTTTCGGAATAGAAACCCAAGTTACCCTATTAGCTAACTTGACGACAAAGTTTTTATATTTTTGTAAAATTTTTCGATTTTTATAGGTTTTAAAATAAGTATGCAAATGCAAAATATACATATGAATGCGAAGGAAGAAAACTTACCAAGCACACACCCAAACTTAAACTTGACAGTGCTCTCACTGTCAGGCTACACCAAGAGGGTCAAAATTGTCGGCGCTCTCCTCTTTTTCTTTACAAAACAAAAAGCAAACCAAAAATATATACACAAAAAGATCCCCCCAAACTTAAGTGTTGCCACTGTTTAACCGTTTAAGGTTCAGAGTTAGGGGGAAGAGAACAGTATTAGTCTATACAAGGCTTTACACAGGCCAAAAGTTAGCACCAACCATTCAAAATTCTATCGCTATAATGTGCAGGTTGGTGAAAGAATAAGGAGAGGAAAGAAATGGAGAATGTGCGAGACCGTATGGGGATAGAAGTGGCATATGGTCCCGGTATAAGAGGAGAAAAATGGCGGAAGGGAAAAAGAAATGGAATATGAACTTGAGTGTGGAAATGGAGTGAATAAATTAGTACAATTTGTAATGACCGATGTGTAAAAAGTGATTGTACTAATCTATCAACCCGTTGAGAAATGGGGTCCAACCCCTTAAGATTCGTGAGAAAATATGGGTAGACCGAACTTGGTAAACCAGACACTGGAAATGAAAGCGATACGGTATCTTGCAAGGTGGGGACGACAGAAAAGATGGAGGGGAGTGATAGAGGAATGAGATCAGTTAAAAGTTCGGGAGGGTGTACACAGTCAGTGAAAGGGACATGATGAATTGGAAAATCCGACCCATCAGGTAAAACTGGTTCATCCTCAATTCTATCCTCAAGATTCTCCTCAAAATTCAACTTATCCATACATTTATCATCAATATCTAGACGCATATGAAGTTCGAGAAAAACAGCTAATGACTCAGTATGATGTCCACACGGAAGTGAAAAGACATGATGAATTGGAGAGACAAACTCATCCAAGCTGTAGGTTCATCATCCAAAATATTCCCAGCGTCGAATCAAGTGAAAATCAAATTTCTCAGACACCTCATCCAAAACATGAATTTCAATCAATTGTGGTTCTAAGATGGAGGTGTAGAGGTCAAAGGGTTTGGGTGTGGTTTCACTTGACAAGGTCCCTTCACAATCCGGTAAATCAAACACTACAAAGTCGTACAACTCATTAAACATCCTATTTTCAATTGGTGAATCATTTGGGACACTTGATAGACCTTCAAAACCGGAGTTGTGGAATTCAATTTGCAATGGGTCGGTTTGATTTGGAAGGGTGTACCGCTCACTCTCACGACTCAAATCCTCAATCTGTCCTATCGCCTCATCATACATTGGAAAATTTGGAGTTAGTTGGAAACTAGCTGCCGGTTCGTTAGGTTGTATGAGGGCAGCCATGGACGCATTCAAATCTATCATCTGATGGCATGACGCTACCCGAAAATCTTCCAAGGACTGTTCAAGACTAGACATGGGTTGTGAAGGGGCTTCAGTAAAAGATTCAAACTCGTTTGGATACTTGAAACTCCCAAAAGGCTGTTCAGATGCAATGTCTAGGGAATGTGTAAAAGTCAGGTATGATTGGTAGGAATCGAATGGTTGGACAGGATTAAGATCAACATTATGATAAAGAGGTGATTGGAATTGTTGATCAAAAGAATTGGAAGTAGTGAAAGGAGTGAAAGATCGGCTACGGGATTGTTCAATTTGGTCAGCGATGGACATGGGTTTCGGAGTTGCAACATGACTCTCAAAAGGGGTATCAACGTAAGAAGGTGGGGAAGGTTGAAACGGTTGATACAAAGTGGATTGCGGAGTCCAGTTGTTTGTTGCGTCTATCCGATCTCTCAAAGAAATTTTGGGCATAGAAGGATCGTTCAAAGTTCGACTAAAGCAAGAACCGTATGAAATAATGTCTGGTTGAGGGTACAAAAGTTCGGCAAGAGTTGGTCTATGTGGGGTACCCATGAAATGAAGAGAAGAAGAAAGGGAGAGGAAGAAGAATGTGAGTTTTTTTTAATTTTATTTGTTAGTTATCAAAAAAAGTATGAAATATACACACAAAAAGAAGAGAAGAAAAAATTAATCACAACACACAATACTACACACCAAATCGGTTTAGGGTTCACCTAGTTCAACTAAACCTGCTCAAGAACTTGATTGTCGAAGTAAAACTGTGTCGAGAAACGGTCTCAAGATATACTGATCACGAGGCCATGTAAGTGGAGAGATAAGGGGAGGTTTTCCAACACTTTCGCGAACTTCCTTAATTAGATAACCCTTTCTCGTTAGACGGTTTTGCCGTGAACACTTTCTTAGACACCCCGTGAACGATATACCGTTAAGGGTGTTCTAAACACAGTTAATTTCTCCTAATGAGCGCGAATTCCTTAAAGACTTAAAGTCTAGTTTTTTTTTAAAATTTGTGCGGGTAAATGTTATGCTCAATTTCATGATTTGTGGGCCACGGAAAAGGTGATGAAATCGTTTACCGTATGTTGTGTAGTTCGCTTGCCCTTAAATCCGTATTAATGGATGCAATGCGCAATTTAATGAAAAAGTTATTCAAAGTATCAAACAACCGTTTTTTATGTTTAGGCACGACACTGCAACAAATATAGGTTAGTCACTTTTGGCGTTTAACAGCAAACTTGCAAAGAATCCTGCAAAGATAATATATTGGATGCGTCAGATTTGAGAAGAAGGTGTTAGGAAATACGTACCGATAAGTTTTGAGGTTAAGAAACCCTCGTTGAATTAAATTCGGCTAGCTTGAAAAGTTCTCTTGTGCGGGTCAAACTACCCAGATTTTTGGTACTGTACTTCGCAATCACTTTAAGTTTGAATGTACACTTTGCTCCACATGATCTCGGTTCGCAAATCCGTCAAAATCTGCAAATGTCGGAAAAACGGATTATTAGTGTGAAAAAGAGAGATGAATACCCAAACTCCTGCACATATATAATTAAAAAAATCAAACAATAAAATAGGGATGATAATAGAACACTGGACCACAGAGAAATCTTTTGGAGCAAAAGAAGAAGCTTTGGCCGGCGGCGCCGGAAAATTTGAGGAAATCGCCGGGCTACCTGTTGAATTGGGGATCCAAATTTTTTCAGTGATCTAATTGTTCTACTAGTGTCTCAATATTATTGTTTATCTTTTTTAATTAGTCCCAAAATAGTAGTAGGTCAAATTTTCAGAGAGCAAAAAAAGACAGTTAGAATGTCAATTTTTGTTTTGGTTTTGAAATTTTTTGATTTTTAGTTTTGTTTTTAGAATTGTGTTAGATTTATAAATAGGATATACAGATATTAACCCGAAACAACAAGAATAAAAACGTTACCGTCTCCCCGACAACTGCGACATTTGATTGTATCTCACGCTTGCGCGCGTCGTTTTTAAGTTTTAAAGTTAACCGCAATCAAGACGGCGTCACGTGTAGCTAGCCGCGATGAGTACGGGTCATCCGCAGGAAGACGGTGCGTTTCGCGTTCTTGTTATCATGAGTTAAGCAAGGTTCAGAACGGTTTTTTTCTAACCTACGTGTTGTATATGCAAAGTATAAGTTGTTAGAAATAGGTAGGTTTAGTGTAAGTTAGGGAAGTCCGTACTCAATGCTTTGAGCCAAGCTTGACCATTGAAGCTAGAACAATCGGCAACAACGTGGATTAGGGTGCTTAAGCACGTTATTTGTAAAATCTGGCTTATTAACCCTTGTCCGTCCGTTTTTGTTTCTTGACTTTCGCCTCCGGCCAAACCGAACGCAACCGGTCACAGTTAGGGGTCACCGATACCTTGGTAGGGTAGAGTGCCTAACGGAGCGCTTGCGTAAGATTTGAGCGGAGTTCAATTGGAAAATATCGGGTAAGGAAAATGAGAAAATGGAATTCCAAACTTACAATATCGTTCTCTTTTCTAACAACACCATATTCACAAACCATCAAAACAACAAAAAGAAAGAGCAAACGAAATGATAAAAGAAAAGAATAAAACAACATTGCAAATAAGTAAATGGCAAGTAAGTGTTCAGTTGATAAAACTGCACATTTGTTATTATATTTTTCCTACTATTTCTATACTAGAAAATGTGTTTATTATAATATATGATACATATAAGGGTTTATCTGTAAAAATACTATTTTTCATGTGTTGATATATTATAATTAACATTTGGTAGGAAAATGTATGCAAAAATACCATTGACCAAATCTTAAACTTGAAATTAATATATCAATAAAACAAAACTCCACTAATATTATTTGTTGAGATTGTGCAGAATTTTTCAGGGCTAAAAATCAAGGGAATCAAAGTTGTTAAGAGCAAACCTGCCTAATTAAGAAAGCAAACTAAGAAATCAAGTCTGGCAGCAACTACGAGAAGATTTTCAGTTCCTGAAATTCAAAAGATAGCCACGTGTCAATATAGATGAAGCCTAGATAAAAAAGAATAGAAGATTTCACTGTTTGGCCGCGGATCCGCGGCCAAACCCACCCTTTGGCTGCGGATCCGCCGCGTTCTAGAAGATTTGTCAGCTGGGATTTTTTCTGTTAAATCTTAACCTCTGGCTTCCAAATTTGGAAGCTAGGGTTCTGGCTTTTGGAGTATAAATAAGGACCGAGAGCCTCTTGGAAAAATCATCAAGTCGACGAGATCACGAAGTCTAAGACGGCTCACGCATCCAGGCTGATCATCAATGGTCCATCTACCTCCTTAGAAGAGATCGAGAAGCAAACTAGTATTTGTAATCATTTTCTAAGAAAACAAAGTGTAAATGAGGTTTGTTGATTAATAAAGATAGTTCTTTTTCTTATTCTATTTCTTTGTAGTTTCATTATGAATTCTCTCTCCATCTCTTCTTCTCCCAATATGCGCGAATAATTCTTCGCTTGTTAGGGTTCATAGGATTATGGTAGATTAATGGATGATGAAGATCCTTAAACTCTTTTTACGTCCTATAAAGTTTATAAACTTTACTAAAAGAATCATTAACATCCTAATCGGGCGCGCTACCAATTTATTGTTAGTCTCGACCGCGATTAGAGATTAGATTAATAATTGTTTTGGTAAAGGCTAGATATGAACGGAGTTCCATGTCGAGATAGGGGTTAAGAGTGGGAACCCTTTTTCCCTCCAGAAACCCTAATCTACATGCATCACTGTCGTTCTAGTTTTAAATCTATTAATGGATAAAAATGGTAATCTTTAATTATTCATCCATAACTACTAAATCCTAATGAACGCTACAAGCCCCCTTTTTTATATAAACTTACCTCGTAGTTAATCTAGATCTATATTTTGCATCAGTGTTTAACGTAGATCTAGATCTTATAACCATTCTTCAATATTCTTTATTCTCTTTTTCAACACATCTAAAGTAAGATTAAAATATTCAACGTTTCCCAGAGGACGATCCGTACTCATCTCGGTCTAGCTACACGCGACACCGTTATTGATTGCGGTTAACTACATACACATAAAATACACACCAATCAAATGGCGCCGTTGCCGGGGATACGTGCGTAATTTTTTAGTCTTACTATTTGTGTTGAATTTTTATTCGATCTATATCATAATTAAAACAAAACTGCAAATCATATATTTAACGAAGTGTGAAATTTTTGCAAGGAGATCTGGAGTCACAGACTTGAGGACACAGAGAGCCAGAGACATTCTTAGAGATCCATAGGAGTACAGGAGGCCACGTAGCAAATTTCATCAAGTGATCCATCCTTCTTGCGGCGGATCCGTGGCAGGAGGTGCACATTGGCGGAGGAAGCGCGGCCAGTTAGAGGATCTATAGCTCCAAAATTCTCTGGTAAGATTCTAACCTCCTTCTCTCTCCTCTGAAATCTAATAAAATCTCTTTTCTGCAGGATTCTTTGCAAAATATCGCCACTCAAAAATCTTTTTGCAAAGTTTTGTGATTGGTTTTGTTTTGTATATTTTAATACGGACTTTAAGGGGCAAAGACCAAATCCAGATTAGGTAGGGATTTCATCACCCTTCCTAAGCCCCACAAATCACAAACCGAGCATCTGCATCAACTCTACATTAATTTTAAAAAATATCTAGACAAGACTCTAAGGATTGTCGCGCTCAATAAGGACAGAGGAAGGTCGTGGGTAATCCACCGCTTATCCGCATTACTTTTATGGTGTCTAGGCAAGTGTGTCTAAGACAAGTGGTTACTTAATTAGGACTACTACTTACATAGTGGACAACCTCCCACTTACCTGGCACTTACCTGGCTATAAGAGTAGTAAAGAGGCGGTAGAGGATTGATCCTACGGCTTATCCTTTGGAAGTCTAGGAGCGGTCTAGAGACTGGACTTGGGTAACCTTAGTTTCTGGGTTGTTTGTGCATTTTTGTGTGATTTGTCTTAAATCCCACTTTTTTCAAAACAGACCAATTTTAAATCACACACATGCTGCCACTTGCACTAAACCCGCTTAGTGCATGCTTGGCTGGACACGGGATTCTAGTGCCCGTCTTGTCCGCGTTCCTGCTATCGACTCCGAAGTCGGCACTTCTTCATCTTCTTTTCCCCTACCACACACCACATCAACCGAGATGGACGGTACTCCATCAGATTATAACACCACGTTGCCACCGCCCGTAGGTGCGCAGAATCCACCACGCATCTCACTCCAAGAAAGATACTATCCTATCCGTGGTCCACTTCCCACCTGTCTATTTATTCCACCAGCTAACGGGGATAATTTTGAAATTAAACCCCACTACATCAATCTGTTGCCTAAATTTCACGGGCTTGAGTCGGAAGAAGCGTACGTTTTCATCACTAAATTCGAAAACGTATGCGCAATGATGGGTACTTCGCAACTAACTGTGGAAGCTATGCGCTTGCGTCTTCTCCCATTCACTCTGTGCGACTTGGCAGAAAAATGGCTTTATAATACTGCCGCACACTCTATCACTAATTGGGATGAATTCGTAATAGCATATCTTAAGAAGTTTTATCCAAACCATAAGACCGCTCATATTAGGAGCGAGATTAACCAGTTCACCCAGCTTCCCAATGAACCAATTTGGAAGTGCTTTGAACGTTTCAAGGATCTGCTTGTCCAATGTCCTCATCATGGAATACAAAGATGGGATTTGTGCCGAATTATATATGAGGGCATTAATCCAGCGACAAAGCAGATGCTTGAAATAATGTGTCAATGCAATTTCATGTCTAAAAATGATGGTGAAGCTTGGAAGTATCTGGAAGACCTCGCTGAAAACACTTTACAGTGGGAAAGCGTAAGACCACCTTCATCTAGGGGAGGTATTCACCAGCTCGATGTTTCCATCGCAATGAAAGCCTAAATGGCAGCGATACAGAAGAAACTCGACACTATTGAGAACAAATTCTCATCAGTCTCCCTAAATCAGGTCATGCTTCCCAAGACCGTCTGTGGTTGTTGTTCAGATCCTTCACACTTAACGGAAGAATGTCCTATGAATGCATCGTTTCAAACTAATGCTGCTTTTCAGCAGCGACCTAGAAACGATCCTTATTCTTCCACGTACAATTAAGGATGGAGGAATCATCCTAACTTTGCTTGGAACCAAAACCAACCCCAAAATCAAAATTAGTTCCAAAGCAATTATCAAAGACCTCCTCCACAGCAACCACAACCACAGAATTAGCTCCCCTTTTAGTCACAAAATTTTCAAAATCCGGCCAACACTTCTGTACCACAATTGGCCGGTACTGACAACTCTTCACTCGCACAAACTTTGTATATGTTTATGAAACATACCATTCAAATGTTGGCTGATATGAAGTCTTATATTGATACCATAAAGAAAGATTCCGCCTCCCACGGCGAGAGTATTAAATCAATAGAAAATCAACTTGCAAAGTTAAACGCCGCAATGAATGCGAGAGAGAAAAGGAAACTCCCATCTCAACCCCTACCGAATCCTGGCCATTCACAAAATCATAATGTGAGTGCCGTTACTACGTTGAGATCGGGAAAAGTGCTGAATAACCGAGTGGGTGAGCAATGTGATGATGTTGGTGACACCAATGATACCCCAGCTTCTACTTCTTCCCCTAATTCGTCTAGTCTCCTACCTTCATCCGAGCCTATTCTCCGTTTTCCCCAAGGCTCGAACCCTTCGCCTATTTTCTCGAATCTACCTAAAACGATCCCCACTCCAATTCTGGGATCCATTCCATCCCCACAAACTTCTCCAATGTTGGACCAAACCCTTATTGATAAAGCACCTTATCCAAACAGGTTAAGGGGCAACAGACCAAGTCCACAAATGGAGAAGATTGTGGAAATTTTTAAGTAAGTTAACATAAACATTCCTCTCCTAGATACTATTCAACAAGTTCCGTCTTATGCGAAAATCCTAAAGGACTTGTGCACTAGGAAGAGAAAAGTTCAAGTACCTAAAAAAGTTTTCCTTGCGAGTAATGTGAGCACTGCTTTTACACAACAACTACCCAAGAAACGAAAGGACCCTGTTTCCTGATTTAAAATCAGGAAAGCTTCTGTGGAAAGCTTCAGAAGAGGGTCACGTGCTTACACGTGACTAGCGGTCACGTGTTGGCACGTGACACTTAAAAACGTCATTAAGGCAAGTTCAATTCCCTGAATACGAAGAAGAAAAAGAAAATCTTCAAGGAGAGTCACGTGCTCCCACGTGATCAGGGTCACGTGGCGACACGTGACGCTTAAATGCAAGCGTCAAAGGCACGTCGGTTGACTGACCAAGTCAAGGAAAAGGCTTCAGAAGAAGTCACGTGCTCCCACGTGATCAGGGTCACGTGTTGGCACGTGACGTTTAAGGCAGCAAACGCATTCTTCAGAACAACCAAAGAAAGAAAGTTCAAACAAGGGCCACGTGCTCACACGTGACCAGGGGTCACGTGGTAGCACGTGACGTTTAAGCAAAGATCAGAAGACAGCGCAAAAGAAAAGAAAATGCTCATTCCAAAGGGGGTCACGTGCTCACACGTGACCATGGGTCACGTGGTCACACGTGACCGGCTTTCAGAGCCCTTTTTGTCAACAGAATTAAATTCTGAGAGAAATGCAAATCTTTCCAAAGGAACGCAACTACATGCATCCAATCAAATTAAAGATTCAGAGGTCGTTTATTTATGGAAAATCTCGGGTTTGGAAAGATTTCCCTCTTAAATCTAACCAAAATAACAAGGGAGAATCTCTGGATCTGAAATCCAACGGTGAATAAGATTCACCTAATAATCCAAAGGTCCAGAATGAATAATGGACGCAAATCAAATATCCCATGAAGGATTTACCAAAACTAATTGATTCAGCTGCTTCTCCTATAAATAGGAGCCAAGAGACACAAAAAATAGACACGCGCAGAGAAAGAAAAAAGGAGAAAAGCTTTGATACTTGGAAAAGACTTGGATCTTCTGCAAAAACCCTAGGTAAGAAAGGGAAGGCTTTCGGAAAGAAATAGAATTTAATTCTCAGCAGAGTTTAACTCTAATATATAAAACAGAAGAACACATCTCTTCTCTCTTTGATAGAGGATCTGCAAAGTGCACATCTCCCCTTAAGGTTGAGAATTTAATTCTCAATGGGTCGAGATCCTGCCATGCAGATCCAAAACATAGAGAAGGAATGCAAGCATGAGAATTTAATTCTCGCAGAACTGTAGGAATTCAATTCCTTTAAAATAAAATTAGGGCTCGACCCTACAACATGGGAATTTAATTCCTTCAAAATAAAAGAAGCAGGGTCTAACCCTAATTAAGAACATAGTTCTGTTGAAACAGCAGGAATTTAATTTCCTTAATCATATTTCCTTAAAACGGGAAGTTTAGTTCCTTAAGGGCCTTCATTAGGGTTTAACCCTATTCAGTTCTTCACATATATGAGGAATTTAATTCCTACAGAAAATTCAGAGTTCAACTCTATTTCAGAATATAAATCTTCAAAAAGGAAGTAGGAATTTAATTCCTTTGAAAATTAAAGCCAGAGGAATTTAACTCCTGAAAAGAAAGATCAACGGATTCTCTAAACAACAACATACATGGAGATAGGATCACGTGCCATCACGTGACCCTCTCAAAAGAGCTACAGAAGTCCCTTTGAGGCAGCACCCCACGTGATCCACGTGACCTTGGCAGAAACTCTAATACACAGGCATTTGAATGCCCATCACGTGATGGCACGTGATGCTTTGAAGGAAATGATAATTTCAGCGGAACAAATGAAGGGAGGGCGCTCTCACGTGCTGCCACGTGACCCTTCTCGCCTTAGTGTTTAACACTAAAATTAAAACTCTCAAGCCCAGTGTTAAAACACTGTCGGGCCTTAGCATTCAATGCTGATTAAAAAGCCTTATTGGCAGGGTTCAACACTGATCTGTTTTAGTGTTTAACACTAATTTGAAAAAGCCTTATTGCTGGTGTTTAACACCAATTACCTCTTAGTGTTGAACACTAACTCATCAATCTTATTCCCAGTGTTCAACACTGATTGCTCTGAAGTGTTTAACACTAGGCTTTGGCCCAATTGGCTAAAGGGATAGAGGCAAACATTCTCCCTCAATGGACCAACAAAGAGTCAATATTCCAGACCTGACTGGACTTAGCCCAAGCTGGCCATAAGTCCTCAATTTGTGATTAACTGGGCCGATAGGCTCATAACATAATTGATCAGTCTTGACCCAAATTGGGCCAAAGACTATTTAATCCACCCCGGTTCTAGGGTATATCTCTTCACTCCTTTGATACTTGGCATTGTAATCCCTCAATGTCTTCAAAGAGGTGACGGGTCCCGAAGACCATTCATGATATGGACTGTGGGGTCCTTAAACCCACGCATAATACAAAATTCCTGGTTACGTGGAACGTGGATAACGTCACTCTTTGACCCCGCTGAAAACGTCCAGAGCGGATCCTGGTCCTCGCAGAGCACGGCAGTGAACCCGTGTGAAGCATCCAGAGCGGAGCCTGGTCCTCGCCTAGCACGGCAGTGAACCCGTGTGAAGCATCCAGAGCACATACCGGACTGTGGAGTCCTTAAACCCATGGACTATGACGTCCTTAACCATGACCGAGATGTCTTAAAACTACCGACGGACCGCAACGTCCTTAAACTACCCACGGACCGCAACGTCCTTAAACTACCCACGGACCGCAACGTCCTTAAACTACCCACGGACCGCAATGTCCCTAAACTACCCATGGACCGCAATGTCCCTAAACTAGAACCATAGAGCCTCCATATGCTCTTTCGTTGGATCTAAACGGTCCCGTTTAAGTTGACCTTAGCCTCAAAAAATGGCTAACGCGTCCTTAAACCTTCAAGCAGACTGGACTATGAATCCCCCTAATTAACTCTGGCTTGAGGGTACATCTCTGAACTCCTCTGACATCTGTCGTTGTAATCCTTCAACGTCGTCAGAGAGATGACGGGTCCCGACGGCCACATATACGATGGACCACTATGTCCCTAAACTGGAACAATAGAGCCAATTGCTCTTTTGTCGGATCTAAATGATCCCGTTAAGTTGATCTTAGTCTCAAACTTGACTAACGTATCCTTAACAAATGTTTGAGTTGATCCTAGCCTCAAGCGTGGCTAACGTGTCCTCAAACCAAACCCCCAAACCCAAATTTAAGATAATGCGGATTTGGACTAGTCCATGCCCTACGGGCGACGACATAACTCAGTCTCCGTAAACGATCCACGGGCAATGAAACATAAAACAAGAACACACGATACGAAGTGACCATCTGGAGAAGGAGAAAGTTGTTACCGCAAAGCGGTAGCGTAATTAACTGCAGGGGCTTGCGCCTGCAGGGAAGAGCGTCCCCACAATCAAAAACCCCTCAAACGAGGGGGAATCTGACGAAGTCTGCTACATCGGACGCATCCGTCTAGACCTTCGATACATGGTGCCATGGATCAAATTGGCATCTTCGGAGAGGTGGACGGATAGCACCAATTAGCATCTGCCCCGAATTTCAGGCGAGACGCCCCCGACGTCCCGCGTGTCCGTTCGGAGGGGAACAGATTCTGGCACGCCCGGTGGGACCTTTTCCTCTTTCCACTCCACACTTCGTGTGTCGTGATTCGCGAACCAATCGCGGTTCGCTAACAGTTGCCCTTGGGTTTCAAGATACTAAGAATTGGCGCCTTGCCTATTGCAGAAAACGAAGGATCGATGGCTGCTACTTCCGCGAAATCCTCCAACTGCTCAAACTGCAATTGCGACCAACGCTCTACCTCGCCAGGAGGTATAGCCTATGGACCCCAAGCTGCTTCGTTGTTCACAATGCCGGCAGACCTGGTGACTCAGGCCACTACCGAATTGTTCTTTGGGACTATGCTCCCCTCATCAAGCTTCGTGGCGCCAGTGCTGACAAAGGAAACTCTCAGGAAGTCGGTCTTTGATCGTCTTACCCCTGCCGCGGTTCCTCTTAACGAGTCGCCCAACGTTAACGCCTCGGTTTTCTCTAGATTGGGCCAGAAATCTTGCGAACTTATCATGAGGCCTACAATCCCAGGGAAGGTTGCTCCTAAGAAGGAGGCCGCTCCTGCCTCCGAAATCGCCAAGGCGGTTTCCCCAGTCAAGAAATCGATCTTCACGAGATTAACAGCTTCGACTCCCGCTCTCGCTGTACAAAGGACATCGGTCTTTGACAGGCTAACACCAACAACGACCCCCCACCTACACAGGGGGCAAGATGAAACCATTCTTATATCTGACTCTACGCCGTCTGCCCGACGCGCTCGACGTCGTCATTGGCGCCGAATAAGGAAGGCTGAGGGCAACTCCCCCTCTGGATTGACTCCACCAGCCCCGGCGGTAGAAGTTAATGCTGCTGTTCCAACTGGAAACAGCTTTGAAATGCTAAATAAGGTGCGAAGGAATTCCCCTACCGCAGTGCTGAAGAAGTTTCCTCCCCCATCAGAAAAGGTTGTGGAAATAGAATCAGAACAGCCCCGATCTCCTCAACGGCTGTCTTCCAAAATCTATAAGGTTTGGCGGCAAGCCCGAGACTCGATCATCGATCCAAACTTCTCCCGCCAGCACAAGAAGCCGAAAACCCAACCGAAAGCTGGTCACCAGGCGAAAACCCAAAAGGCTGTTTCGATGCCCGCCTTGACGGCCCCCTCAACCTCTATGGCTCATAAAAAGAGGGAGCCCAAGAAGATCCCTCGACGTGCAACGACGGCTAAAAGCAACAAGCCCGGACACCCTAAGTCTGGGGGCATGATGGTCCACACCGTATACATGGCCTCTGGAAAGGAGGAGAGCCGCACTTCTACAGGCCACCGACCGCTAACCCGATCCGTAACGAAATCCCAGGAGCAGCAACAAAAGCTCCAAGAAATGATGAATGCTATGGCCGCGCTCACCGGGCCGAAGGAAAACCCAGAAGCGTCCTCAGACGCACGCCGGGAGGAAGAAACCGACGCTGAATTCCTTCGCCGGACACTGGAGAAAAGGGACAAAGAGGCTGCTGAACAAGCGGCCAACATACAACGGATGGGCCTTCTCTTTCAAGATGTGATAGGAATGATGATCCAGCAGGACTTACCCGCCGAAGATCCTCCGATTGTTCTTGAAGACGACCGAGGAGAGACGTCAAATCCACCACCAGCCCTCTCAACAGCCAAGGAAGAGACGATCTTTAAGGCTGACTTGGCTGACTACATAGCCCAGCAAATCCGAGTTCATCACGCGACTGAGGCAACTGGTCAAATCGTGAAAACCGGGCGGCCGTATCCGAGTTGGTACGACCAAATTAAATACCCGCAAGGCTATACGATACCAAAATTCCACGTGTATAAGGGGACCGGCAATCCCCATCAACATGTCGCCCAGTTCCGGGCCCTCTGCGGTAACACCGGCGGCGACGATAAGCTGTTACTCCGTCAGTTCGTTGGCAGCTTATCAGAAACAGCATTCGAATGGTATTCAGAACTTCCGAACGATTCCATCAAAACGTTCGCTGAAATGGAGTTGTTGTTCACTCAGCGGTTCGCAAGTGCCAGCGAGCGCACTCCAATTACTGCTTTGATTAACGCCAGGGTAAAGCCAGGCGAAACCTGGGTCCAGTACGCTATACGCTGGCGGAATTTGTGGTCGAGATGCGAGCAACGCATTGAGGAAGCACCCACAGTGGGTATGTTCGTGGGAACCCTGGACCCCCACGCAACTATCTCCCAGTTTATGATGTTCTTTAAGCCAACCACATTCCAGGCTTTAATCGACAAGTTGGCTCAGATGGACCAGATGGGTCATAGGCCACCTCCCCCGAAGTCGGAACCTCGGAATGATAAGGGTAAAGGAAGAGCCACCTTTGTCGCGAATGCCCAACAGCAACCTGACGCCCCGAAATCGGCAGATCAATTGGAAGAAAGACGCCGATATTATAATGAAAAGATGAAGCGCCCCTACTCGTTCCCACGAGATAAGACGAGACGGTTATTTGAGCTGGCAATACGCAACAGACTTATCAACCTCCCGAATCCAAGGCGACCGCCGCAACCCACCGAGGTGAATAACCCCAACTATTGCCCTTACCATCAGACGGTAAGCCATCCGATTGAAGATTGCTTCGTCTTCAAAGGATGGATCGAAGATCAATACCTCCAGGGGAAGTTTGTACTGTCCGAAAAGTGGAAGGTGAACCCACCACAACCACATACTCCTAAAAAGGCAGACACACCGGGGGCAACCTGCTCCTTTATCGAAGAAGTTCCATGGGAAGTCGTGCTATCAACGAAGACCAAAAGGATGCTGAGAGACCTTCATGCGTGTCCTGTAATCGAATGGAGGGACCCTCTTGAACCTCGAGTTATCGAAGGAGCAGTGAAGCCCCGCGCAACTACGAAGACTACTGATAAGGGCCCAAATACTCACACCCAGCCGTCAAAAGCTTCGAAAAAAAAGAAGAAGAAATCCAAGAAGCCCGCGAAGCTTGGAAACGAGCGCACGAACTTGCAGAAGCAAATCGACGCGCTGGAAGAATATAATCAGAAGGCGCGAATTCCTGTCACACTGCAAGAGTTCCTCAACCACATCTTTCAAGAGGACGATGATGGAGAAAACTCGTCGGATGAATCCGAGGGATATGCGGCAAGTTGCAACATGATCTCCCACTCGTTTACCGATGATGAGAAAACTCCTAGCACTAAGAAGCTGAAGGCGGAGCCCGAACCAGAGTGCGCGAGGCTGACAACTGATATGATCAATGCCTTCCTAGACGAGATTCGTCTAAAAGGTAAAGCAGATCAGGAGAGTGGGATGGCAGCATCAGGAGGAACCAAATGCGGGCGACCGAATGAAGGAGTTGAACTACCCCTGCCAGAGCAAAAGGCATCCGAGATGGATAAGAAGATATTCAAGACGAGGAAAAGGTTCGCCAAAGCCATTTCAATGGGAATGAGGCTACCACCCTCGGAAGGAAACACACACAATGGGGCGGAGAAGCACCCCGATTACTGCGCATATCATCGGAAAATCTCACACCCCACAGAGGAGTGCGACGCCTTTAAGATATGGTGGCAAGGGTATGTCGCTCGTCGGCAACATTTCAAACGCATGAAACGCAAAAGCCGTCGGGAGCAAAGAAGCGCTGTTAACGGATCCAACAGAATTACTGGCAACTGCTATATGGCTCACGCCGGGGGGTCACAAGTTCTCACCTTTGGGAGCGACTCTGATGAAGAAATGGCTCTAGGCCCTCTCTTTAAAGAATCCGTTTTAGGGAAAGAGGAGAAACCGGAGATCTGTGAGAACATTCAGCTGCGCAATCGCACACTCCCAGAAAAGAATCTCGGGCCCGTGAGTAGAAAAGATAAGGGAAAGGAAAAGGTCACTGAAGATATCACTTTAGATGACCAAGTCATGAGAGAGCTGGCTGCCAAAGACCCTCCTAGGAAGGATAAGGTGGACTATAACATCCTCGCGCGCCTAAGGAAGCTACCTTCTCAGCTTAGCATTCTCGATGCCCTCCTATTATCAAAAGAAGCGCGAGACTCACTAATTAAGGCGTTACAAGAACCTGAGCAATTCCAAGCCTTCCTCGCCACTGAAAAGATGAAGGATGAACTGGAGGAAGTGCATACGGCCGACGTCACTTTCGGTGATGAAGACCTCCTTCTCGGGACGTGCGACCACAACCGTCCCCTATATGTCTCCGGATACTGCCATGATATCAAGATAGGCAAGATCTTGGTGGATAATGGATCCTCTGTCAATCTCCTTAATGTTCGGGTGTTGAAGGAAATCTGTATGAGTGTGCAACATCTCGCTCGTAACAAAATCACTATCTCCGGTTTCGATTCACAATCGTCACGGACTCTCGGGTCCGTGATACTAACGTTACGCTTCGGGCTTCTCGTCACAGACATCAAATTCCATGTCATTGACGCCAAGACCTGTTACAACGCCTTGCTCGGCCGTCCTTGGTTACACGAGTACAACATCGTCCCTTTTACACAACATCAGTGTATGAAGTACTTTAAAGATGGTTTCGAGTATACTGTAACGGGTGAGCTGAACCCATTTTCCGTGAACGAAGTCCGCAAATACGAGGATGCGAAATACTTCTTGCCAGACTTTGAAGATACAGAAAGGTGTCACGACTCGGAGAACAAGGCCGCCGCCACCATCCCTGTTTTCGGAAGCGATACCGAAGAAGAAGAAGAGATAGTTTATACGGGGCCATCTCAACGCAACAACCGGAGGACGTCCACCCCCATACTGGTCTTCGGAAGTGATTCAGAAGATGAAGTCAACGCCGTATTCTCCAATCGGCTTTCAATGCAAGCACCTCCGGGCGATGACCATAACCTGCAAATCACCATGGTACCGCCAGAACACTATAAGGACCTCGACACGCTCCAAGCTCACAATGTGCAAGAGCTGCAAACGTTTTGCGTTCCCCCCAGGCGAAAGGGTGAGAAGATGATCCTATTCTATCGATCCTCAGAGTCGAAAGTAGAGAAAGAGATCTGGCACGGCGTAGATGCTACATGCGACAGACTCCAGCCCATCCGTCTGCCCAGATACTATACAAATGGATTAAAGAAGCTATTGAAGCGCCAAGGGGTACCCTTAAAACAAACTGTTCAACAGGCTCGGTTCTACAACAGGATTTGGGATGTCCCTGGAACCCAACGCAAATTGCCTAATGGGAAAATGGAGACACTCGGGCTTGGATACGCGAGAACCGGAAAACAAGAACGGGCTCATAACAGCTACGCTATATACACCTTTGATGAAGAGGAGGACGCCCTGTCAGGAGATGCCAACCCCTCATCAAAACCAGACCACGCGATTGAGGCGCCAAGTCCGTCATTTCTAGAACGAATGAACAAGCCTATCAAGAAAGTGGGTCAGAAAGGTCGGGAAGACCCCAACCACGAAATGGCCCTCTACGAGAAAGCCAGGGCGCAACGTCTATTTCAACAGGCCGCGAAAGGCAAGAATGCTCATCCTTGCCAACCCATCATGCGAAAAGCCCGATGTGGAGACGGAAATAAGTCGAGAAGCGGGAAAAAGAGCCGACAACAACGACGCAGGATTAGAGGGTTACGTAATCGGGTATTGCACAGCTCGGATTCGTCCTTCATAGAAAAGATGAGTCGAGCGTACTCCTTCCCCCGAGACAAGACGGAAAGGCTACTCAAACTCGCCCTAAAACATCGAATGATCGCGCTTCCAGAGTCTAGGCATCCTGAGCAAACTAGCAAGGCCTCTCATCCGAGTTATTGCTCTTATCACCAAGCCATAGGACATCCTACCGAAGACTGCTTCACCTTCAAGAACTGGGTCGAGGACCAGTACCGACGGGGCAGATTCGCTTTATCCAACAGCTGGAGGGTAACGCCGCCACGAAAGCACGAGCCCAAGGCCACAAGAGCAGAGCCGGATCCGCCTCGGCCCCGGGGGTGGATTCGCACCTGTTATACGATTACGATAGACAACCCTCCCCGGTGCTTCGAAAACAGCGATGATGAGGTTATCTCGGAATTCCCGCCCGCTCCGAAAGAACTGGAAGACGGTATACATACGACCGCAGATAACCTCAGAAAGATTGAGTTGGGATCGGCAGAAGACCCGCGACCAACATTTGTCAGCGAGCTACTCTCTGAAGAAAGGGTGGCCGCGTTAAAGAACGTGCTTCTACGGCATAAAGACTGCTTCGCGTGGAACTACTCTGAGATGCCAGGATTAGATCCGGAGGTTGCCGTGCATAAATTAGCAATATCCCCGGATATCAAGCCAGTCAAGCAAGCGCCAAGGAGAATGCGACTCGAGTTGGAGATGAGCATCAACACCGAAGTCAAAAAACTGATCGATTCTGGGTTTATCCAAGAAGTCCAGTACCCCGATTGGATCGCCAATATCGTCCCAGTAATGAAGAAGAATGGGACGGTACGTATATGCGTGGATTTCAGGGATCTCAACAAAGCCTGTCCAAAGGATGATTTCCCGGTGCCGGTAACCGAGCTAATGATAGATAACACGTCCACTCACGAGATCTTCTCCTTTATGGACGGTTCCTCAGGATACAATCAGATAAAAATGCATCCCGAAGACCAGAAGCACACCGCTTTCCGGACCCCTTTGGGTGTATTTTGCTACAGGGTTATGCCCTTCGGTCTAAAGAACGCTGGTGCTACCTATCAAAGGGCCATGACAAAGATCTTCGACGACCTCATACATGACATCGTCGAGTGCTATATCGACGACCTCGTAGTAAAGAGTATGTCATACGAGGATCACTTAAAGCATCTAGAGACTGTATTTCAACGCCTTCGGCAATATAATTTGAAGATGAATCCACTCAAATGCGCGTTTGGAGTCTCCTCGGGAAAATTCCTGGGATTCGTCATCCGACACCGAGGTATTGAGATAGATCCGTCAAAGATTAAAGCGATCATGGAAATGCCCCCGCCAAGAACCCTCAAACAGTTGCGGTCCCTCCAAGGGAAGCTCGCATACATCCGGCGATTTATCGCAAATCTTTCAGGCAAATGCCGCCCCTACAGTCACCTGATGAAGAAGGGAACCCCATTCGTCTGGGATCAAAAATGCCAAGGTGCACTAGACGAGATCAAGCAGTACCTGCAGAACCCGCCGGTATTAGCTGCGCCGGTCAAGGGAAAACCCCTCATTCTTTATACAACCGCCCTCGAAGGTTCCTTGGGCGCACTATGGGCGCAAGAGAAAGATCAGGGGAAAGAGAGAGCACTCTACTACTTAAGTCGAGTTCTACTGGGGGCAGAAAGCAATTACTCTCCCATTGAAAAACATTGCTTGGCGTTAATCTTCGCGATAACAAAGCTCAGGCACTATGCGTTGGCACACGAAGTCTGCCTCATCTCGAAAGTGGATCCCCTTAAATACTTGATGTCAAAAGCCATATTGACGGGACGACTTGCTAAATGGGCCCTGCTCTTGATGGAGTTCTCGATAACATATCAACCTCTCAAGGCGGTGAAAGGCCAGGCCATTGCCGATTTCCTCGCTGAGCACCCGATACCAGCCGATTCTCCTTTGAATTGTGACTTGCCGGACGAGCATGCATTTGATGCGATTAGCGGTGGAAGCGCCCGATGGGAACTTTATTTCGATGGAGCATCCTCTATAAAGAAACAAAAGCAAGGTATCCCAATGATCAAGTCAGGGATAGGCCTCATCTTTGCGACTCCACAAGGAGGGATAATGCGCTTCGCCTTCTCCTTAACAGAGCCGAGGACAAACAATGAAGCTGAATACGAAGCCCTGATAGCAGGTCTCGAGCTTGCCATTGACATGGGAATTGAAGACCTCATTATATATGGGGATTCTCAGCTGGTCGTTAGCCAAGTTAATGGTGACTACCAAACGTGCAAACCGGAGTTGGTGAGATACGGCGAAAAAGTGCAACAACTGTTGGCCCAAATTCCCTCCTACACTTTGGAGAATATACCGCGCGCAGAAAACAGCAAAGCAGACGCGTTGGCCAAACTCGCTAAAGAACTGGCTGACGAGAACCTCGATGACGTCAGAATCGTGGTACAAAGCCGTCGAGTGCTCGCCCCGGCAGATATATCTCCGGAATCATGCAAAGAAAAGGGAGCGACTGAGCAGATGACCCTACAAATAAAGGACCATGAGAAGGCCGAAGACTGGAGGGAAGTCTTCATAGACTACTTTAAGTCCCGCCGAATGCCCGAAGAAGCGTCTTCAAGACATCAGCTCATGAAACGAGCTCTATCTTTCGCTTTCGTCAACAATACCCTATACAAGAGATCGCTTGATTCTCTATGGCTGAGATGCTTAGGACCTGACGAAGCAGAAAAAGTCGTTCAAGAAGTTCATGACGGACTTTGCGGTTCTCACCAAGCAGGCCCAAAGATGAAGTTAAAGATTAAACGAATGGGCTACTACTGGCCCACAATGATCCAGGACTGCCTCGAGTATGCGAAGCAATGCCACTCGTGCCAGATTCATGGAGACTTTATCCACCAACATCCAAATCCGCTACACCCAACGGTGGCCAGCTGGCCATTCGAGATGTGGGGGACTGACATAGTCGGCCCCATTGAACCAGCATCATCTCGGGGACACCGTTTTATCCTGGCGACAACTGATTACTTCTCCAAATGGGCAGAAGCAGTACCACTGAGGGAGGTGAAGACGGAGAGTATCCTCCATTTCTTCAAAACGCACGTCATCTATCGGTTCGGAACCCCACGGCGGATTATCTCCGATAACGGGCCAGCCTATAGAAGCCATAAGATTAGCCGCTTCGCGCAGCAGCACAATATAGACTGGAGGTATTCTTCAGTTTACAACCCACGAGCCAACGGTCTGGCCGAGGCCTTCAATAAGACCTTGACGAAGATCATAAAAAAGACCGTCTCCCGGAATAAGAGAGACTGGCACGAGAGGCTGCAAGAAGCCCTTTGGGCTTATCGAACTACATTCAAGACAGCCACAAATACAACGCCATACGCGTTGGTATTTGGGACGGAAGCAGTACTCCCCCTCGAGATAGAGTTACCCTCTCTACGAGTGGCAGTCCACCACGAACTGACCGACGAAGAAAATGCTCACCTTCGACTTGAGGAGCTTGATGCACTCGACGAAACCCGACTTATAGCGCAACAACGTCTAGAAGCCTACAAAGCAAAGATGACGCGCTCGTACGAAAGATTGACCAGGCCAAGGGCATTCCGCCAAGGCGAACTCGTGCTGGTAGTCAAAAGACCTATGATCCCCAATCGTGCCAAGCGGGGAAAATTCGAGCCAAACTATGAAGGCCCGTACATCATAGACCAGGTTTACCAGGGTGGAGCCTATCTACTCGTGGACATGCACGGTGAAAGGCCTTTCAGGCCAATAAATGGCCGCTTCTTGAAGAAATACTACGCTTAGTGAGCCACAGCCTGGGTCAACGATAGATGACGACGACTATGTCCGCTCGCTATCTTCCTAGGCTCAGACTTCACAAGCAGTAACTGGCCTTCCCGTAACGACGGACCGAAACGTCCTTAAACTAACACGGGACCGAAACGTCTTTAAACTATGAACGGACTGAAACGTCCTTAAACTATCAACAGACCGAAACGTCTTTAAACTAACGACAGACCGAAACGTCTTTAAACTAACAACGGACCGAAACGTCCTTAAACTAACGATAGACCGAAACGTCTTTAAACTAACGACGGACCGAAACGTCCTTAAACTATCAACGGACCGAAACGTCCTTAAACTAATGACGGACCGAAACGTCCTTAAACTAACGACGGACCGAAACGTCCTTAAACTATCGACGGACCGAAATGTCCCTGAACCACTACCGCAGCATCCTTGGGCTGACGAGATAAAAAAAAAAAAAAACGGCATGTCCATAAAGCAAAATGGGCACGGATGAAAACCCGAAAGGGCTCCGTGAGTAAAAACAGCAGGACTACCGACGAGTGTTGGTGAAAACCCGAAAAGGCGCAACCTCGTTAAAAGACACTTATAGGGCCCTCTCGACCTTGTAAGGAAAAATCACCTGCGTGAGATCCTTACGACTCACAACGGAGCAACACACTTAGGGATCCTCACGATTCCTAAGGAGAAAATACACTTACGAGATCCTCACGACTCGTAAGGAGAATTTTCTTATGAGACCCTCACGGCTCATAAGACTTGAAAGTCTTGAGTTACAGAAACCTAAACCTGTTCCCAAGCAAATCCTCCACAACCTCCGACATTGCCCTACAAGCGGCTCGGACTGACCCTTGTATACAATCCACGGGCGCGAGTAGACATTTCCCTAACAAAGTCCCACCCGTGACTAGGGATATATCTACATGGTGAACAACCCTCGCAAGTCCTCTCGACTTATAAGGGGAAAAATCCTCTTTGTAAGATCCTTACGACTTACAAGAGAACATGCACTTAAGAATCCCCACGATTCTTAAGGAGAAAACACACCTACAAGATCCTCACGACTTGTAGGGAGAAACACCTTTGTGAGACCCTTACGGCTCATGAAGTCAAAAGCCTTGGTCGACAGGACCCTTAACCCTGTTTGCTAAGCCACCTTTGTTCAAACTTCGACAGAGGCAAATGATGATTCGCTCCTGGTAAACATTCCAGTTGTGGCGGTGCTGATGCCAAAACCGGTATCCAAAAAAAAAATCCGAGCTTGCCGCGAAAAAGCTAGCAAGCCACACATGCATGACAAAATAGCCGAAATGATGGGACAACTTGCAATAAAAGGAAGCAAGCAAAATCTCGGCGGCTCACAGATAACTTAGTAATCGCCACCATGGCATTCGTCTCGATACAGCAGACGCGATACCGGCAGATGAAGCGAAGGCCAAATTCCTAGCTTCATTGTCTCGACGACACAACATCAAGCGGAACGGAACAGCGGCAACCCCAAGTTCCATGGCTCGGCGACACATATCGCCAAGAGTCAACCCCCATCCCGTGAAATGCGGATACAATCAGCAGACTTCCTGGTTACGTGGAAAGCGGATAACGTCACTCTTTGACCCCGTGGAAAACGTCCAGAGCGGATCCTGGTCCTCGCAGAGCATGGCAGTGAACCCATGTGAAGCATCCAGAACGGAGCCTAGTCCTCGCCTAACGCGGCAGTGAACCCGTGTGAAGCATCTAGTGCAAACTTCCTGGTTACGTGGAAAGCGGATAACGTCACTCTGTGACCCCGTGGAAAACGTCCAGAGCGGATCCTGGTCCTCGCAGAGCATGGCAGTGAACCCATGTGAAGCATCCAGAGCGGAGCCTAGTCCTCGCCTAACGCGGCAGTGAACCCGTGTGAAGCATCTAGTGCAAACTTCCTGGTTACGTGGAAAGCAGATAATGTCACTCTTTGACCCCGTGGAAAACGTCCAGAGCGGATCCTGGTCCTCGCAGAGCATGGCAGTGAACCCGTACGAAGCATCCAGAGCGGAGCCTAGTCCTCGCCTAACGCGGCAGTGAACCCGTGTGAAGCATCTAGTGCAAACTTCCTGGTTACGTGGAAAGCGGATAACGTCACTCTTTGACCCCGTGGAAAACGTCCAGAGCGGATCCTGGTCCTCGCAGAGCATGGCAGCAAACCCGTGCGAAGCATCCAGAGCGGAGCCTAGTCCTCGCCTAACGCGGCAGTGAACCCGTGTGAAGCATCTAGTGCAAAATTCCTGGTTACGTGGAACGTGGATAACGTCACTCTTTGACCCCACGGAAAACGCCCAGAGCGGAGCCTGGTCCTCGCCAAGCACGGCAGTGAACCCGTGTGAAGCATCCAGAGCAAACACCGGACTGTAGAGTCCTTAAAATCCACGGACTATGACGTCCTTAACCTCGACCGCGATGTCTTAAAACTAACGACCAACCACCCCTATTCCTCACAGATTTTTGCCTCGGTTCAAGGGTACATCTCTTCACTCTTTTGATGCCCGGCGTTGTAATTCCTCAACGTCTTCAAAGAGGTGACGGGTCCCTGTAACCAAACATCGGACTGTGGAGTCCCTAAATCCACGGACTATGAGGTCCTTAACCTTGACCGTGATGTCTTAAAACTAACGTCGGACTGTGGAGTCCTTAAATCCACGGACTATGAGGTCCTTAACCTTGACCGCGACGTCTTTAAACTACAATATCTGGAGAAACCCCTGACTCCGTAGAACACGGACAAGGGTAACCGCATCCGGCACTCACAAGTCCTCACGGCTGGGAGAGAAAACTCTTTATGAGACCCTCGTGGCTCGTAAAATGCAGAAGTCTTAGGAAGCATATCTTAAACCTGAATCCTGAGCCATCCCTGTCCTGCAAGGAAATCAAGATAGAATATCCGCAGAATGCATTCAACAAAAAGGGGACACGTCATTGAGAAGAAAAATTGTACCTTTTATTCATAAACCAAAATGGATACAAAATACAATTCATGAAAGAAACAAAAAAAGGAAGATACCCTTATTCATGAGTATGTACAAAAAATAGAAGAAAAGATACAAGTCCTTAAGCCGGCGGGCGGTGCAGTAATTTCACCAGCTCGTCATTCTGTTGTTGAGCCACAGCTTCATGACGCAGGATCTCCAGAAGACGAGCCTCCGCCTGAGCTTGCTGGGCCTGATATAAAGCAAGCCGGGCTTCAAGCTCTTTTTCAGTGGCCTTGTGAGCCTCAACCCTCTCGCGAGTAAACGTGGCGGCTTTATCAAGAGCCACCACCTCCTTGATGGACTCCTGAAGTACCCGCCAGAGCTCATACGCTTCGTTGGCTTTGGCTGTAAGACTGGCCTGAAGCTCGCCCAACGCCTTGGAGGCTAGCTCCCTCTCCGAGAACTTGCGGCCAAGTCTCTTCTCGCACGACGTCATGTTGGCCGCATGTCGTGCTATCAGATCTCGTAACTCCGCCTTTGCAGCCACGGCCTCCGAGGAAAGGCGAGAACACTCGAGAGCATACAAACAAGCCTCCACCTTCCTACAGAACTCCACCCAGACCCGCACCACCTCCTCACTGTGATAGGTGGCGAGAAAAGGAAGGGAGCCGTTAGCTTCAGCGGCGAACGCTTCGGCCGTGGTTGCACTACCAGCACGAAGCTCCTCGATGAAGGAAGATAAGGAGACCAGGCTCAATTGGGCCAAGCGCTCTGAAGCCCGCAAAGCGTAGGGGCCGGACGGCATCACAATGCGTGATTCCAAAGCCATGGAGACTGGCAAGGCTGTTCAGATTTGGCAGATGTTAGTAAAACTTTTAAACACAAGATGAACAGGACTCTGATGAGATGTCACTCACCGACAGTCATGCACGAAGGAGTTGAAGGTTCCCCTGGCCCTTCAACGACCTCGACCTCATCATCGGCTTCTAAAACTATAAGAGACATTAACGTCATTTCACAAAATAGTGACAATGCTATGATAAAAAATGGCGAATGACACTAACCCTGTCCGGAGGAAAGGACAATACGCTGAGGGGGAATCGCCTGCGGGGCTGCCATCTCCAATAGACGATGAAATGATTGGCGAGGCGATAGATCCGCGATCGTGGCTGCCAAACCGCGTAATTCTGGGAAAGATAAAAGATTTCAGACCATGAAGGGGTTACTAAATTAAAACGCAGAAGGATACCTTCGACACTCCTCCCATTCTGAGTCGGGGGGATAGCAGCCTCGACGGTCTCCGCCATAACCTCAGGCTCCAACAAAGGGAGAGTAGTCCCGACTACCTCACTTCCAGCCTTTGGGCCACCCTCAGCAAGAGTCATTGGGGTGGCGGCCTCCATAAGAACATTCCCCGAAGGGGCAAGCACTCCTTGATCAAGAGCCGCCGCTGGAGGTTCTATCACGAGAAGAGCAGCCTCATCAACCCCCTCCACACCTAGCAAGGCCTCGTTGAGAATTTCGGCGGGCTTTAGCTTTAAGGGGCCAGTAGGAAGCTCCCCCAGCGTTGAAGATTCTGCACGGTTCAAAGGAAAATAATGATACATACCCACGAGCATAAATAATCAAAAAGACTACAAAAGAAGCACAGCGTACCTATACGCAAAGAAGCCCTTAACATGGCTTCTTCAAGCCGCTTTTCCTTCTCAAGGAGATAAGCTCGCCGAGGTTCAAGGGTAGACTCATGACCACCGGTCCATAGAGAAAGTGCATCAGCCGCATCCTCTGAAGCGACCTGCTTCAAAGCCCTTTCCCCCCATTCCTCCAAAGGGCCGATAAATCGCCGCCGAATCCACGAAGGGTCCTCGTAAAAAATTACAGCGGGATAAGACTTCTTCGGAACCTTGGCATCATGGGACGGGTCTTTCGAACGCCGTAAGGCCTCAGCCAGTTGTGCGGCCTTCTCGTCAGCAGAACTCGGAAAGAGGAGTACAGTGTCAGACGCTGGCAAGGCCAAGGGTTCGTCGTCAAGGATGGGCTCAGATTCCATCACAGAATCAAGCGGAGTAGTGGCCACTTTCTTCTGTCGCTTAGACCCGGAGCCGGTCGCTGAAGATGGCCGCTTCCTCCCTCGCGAAGCCTTAGGGCGACGCTGGCCCACGTCGCCTTCGACGCCTTCGTCCCTGGAAGACGTCGGCGTCGACGACGCCGCGGGAGGTGGCGCCGCCACCGGCAGAGGTGCTACCACTGGAGCCCGTCTACCTCGTGATCGAGAACCCAAGGGCATACCAGCGGTCGGAGTGAGGTCTACCCCTGACTCCCCCGGAATGAGGGCAGCGCCAATTTCCCTCAAAGGAAAGCGGACTGGAACCCTCGGTCGCAACTCAACTCGCGAGACCTGAGGAGGAGCGTCATGACCGAGAAGAACCCTTCTTTCTTCAGCAATAATCGGGGTGACCCGATGAAGATACCAGCCTGTGAATGCACCCACACATCGAGGGATGTACTCGGCTTCAGGGACCATGAAATGAGAGCCGGTGTTCAGCCTCATGAAATGATGAGCTGCGTCACGAACAGCGTCGAGCGAAGGAACTGGAGCAATCATAAAAGCCTCAAAAGGAACGCCCTGGTCATATCCGAGCTGCCGAGCAAATCGATGAGGATTGTACCGCATAAAAAGGGCTGCACTATCCTGGCGAAACACCAAGTAGCCCGGTCTAATTGAATACAAGTAGGTGGCCTCTCGGGGCTTCAGAGAAGGTGCGTTGTCTTTTGACTGGTCCCAAAGTTGCTGAACAGGACCCGAAGAAGAAGACAGAACCCGATCATTAAAAGCTAACCCGCCGGCGGTAGCGTGAGGGGAAATCAGCACCCTAATAGCGCCAAATTGAGTTGGATCGACAGCGGAAGCACCTACCAGTCGCATAAGTCGTGGGAAGGTATAGGCGTCGTAAAAAGCGGGCCTTTGATGCATGGCAAAAGACCCCAGCACATGCATTTCGATCCACGACGTGAAGTAATGAAGCGAAAAGTTCACTACGTCTACGCCAGGCATAGAGGTATTAGCCGCAGTACCCAATCCATTATAAAGGTGCGCCAGGGCTGGGATGCCAATGGCCAACCGCGTCCCCTCCGCGATACGATGCGTCGGATAGATGACCGAAGCCCTCATGAAGCGGCGATGCATGGGGATGACGAACCAACTGAGCCAGACGCTAATAAACCCCACAAAGAACGTCTCCTCGTCCATACCAGGTGCCGCAATGGACTCAAAAGACATTGGCGATATAATAGGGATGTAATACTGAGGTAGATCTGATTCGTTGGCCGGCAACCGTTTCGGACCAAACCCAAAGGGGTCCCCAATGTTGGCAAACTTTGGGGCTGTCTTAGGTAAGGCGTCCTCACGAATGAAACAAGCAATGAAGCTCTTGAAAGTAACGCCTTGCTCCTCAGACTCGGTGAATAATCGATCAAAAATGCCTAGGGCCCTAATTAGACTAGGGCGCTTGTGTCGAACAGCATTCTCAGCAGATAAGCCGTCAACTGGGGCGGGCTCAGGTTCAAAAATGTACTCGTCAGGGGGCAGCAACTCCTCGTACATGTTACCCCTTATCGGCAACCCCGAAATTTCATAAAACTCGGCTAAAGAAATCGAAACCTCGCGATCTCCCAGAAGAAAGGTATTAGTGGGAAGATTCCACTGGTTCAGAAACGCCTTAACCCACCAAGCATGCGGGGACTTGTAATGGAATAGCGACGCGTATACGGCCTGATAAAGCCCGACTTTCTGCAATCGCGCCCGATGGGCAGAAAGGATGTAGCGAGCCCAGAGAAGGTAACCCGTAGGATGCCTGGGAGTGAGCCCTATCTTATAAATCTGCCCCCACGGGTGGGCCTCACCCTGGAAAATGCGCCGTCCCAAGATGTCTATAGCTGGGATCGGATGGTTCGGAATGCCGGTCGTCGAAGGCTCCAGTCTCCCCGTTGGAGTCCAGTTGGGCATTTCCACGGCGAAAGCTGTCTTTGGAGGATCCATCGGTAAAAATGGGAAAGTAGGCTCCGTTGGCACCGCGCAAAGAAAACTCCTGCGACCTTGAATAATCTGACTGTACCAAGGTCCCCATTGAAGAAGGTTGGCGCAGTTCGGGTCATGGGCTCTAATCATTGCCATCACCTCTTCATCAGACGGTGACTGAGGAAAGGCCGCCTCCGAGCGAGAGAAAGGAAAGCGTGGAGCAGAAGCCATCGCACCTGAAAACCAATAAAGGAAGACCGTTAGAAGAAAAGTCGGCAACGTACATTCAGGAAAGCAAAAAACAAAACTTCCTGGGACCATTGGCTACAAAACACATGGGCCCCACAGAATCCAGATGACGGCACATCAATAATAGGGCCAAAACGCTACAATAAAACAAAGGGAATGTCCACATTTAATAAAAGGTGGTAACCATGCATATTCCCCTCAACAAGATCTGGCTAGGGCGCTACAGCGAACCCAACAAAATCAAGGGAATTAAATTCCCACAGAAGGCATCATTACAAAATCCCCATCGCATTAATTGCAGAAGAACCGCCTCGAGCCAAGAGACCCCAGAGGTTCTCTGTGTGAATAAATCGAGTTCTTCGTTGGAATTTAATTTCTTATTAAGGGAAGGGAATTAAATTCCCAGAAACATTTTGAATGGAATTAAATTCCATGGGTTTGAACCGCCATCATCATCTCCCTAAGGGATCATCTGAACCCTAAGTGATCTACTGCGGGAAGTCAAGTGGTCCCATATTTTGGTTAAATTACTTGAAGAAAAATGAGTTCTTTGGAAAACTCTCGATCTGGATTTTAAATCCAGAGAGTTTTGTCAAAACAAAGGTGCTTCGATTACCATTACCTGAGGAAAAAGGGTCCTTTTCGAACAGAGTTAAACTCTGGAAAATCTTAAAACAGAGAACTAAGCTCTGGAAGACGAGAATTAAATTCTCAAAGAAAAGTTCTCAGAGGAAGAAGACGAGCAGAGTGAAGGCTCCTATGAAGAGACAGCGGTATTTATAGAAAACAGTGAAAACGCTTCATCTCCCAAATCCCTAAATGAATCCAACGGTCGCAAGAGATGACAGCGTTGCACTCACGTGCAGACACGTGAGAACAACGCTGTGGGGGCATTTGTTTCCTGATTTAAAATCAGGAAAGCTTCTGTGGAAAGCTTCAGAAGAGGGTCACGTGCTTACACGTGACTAGCGGTCACGTGTTGGCACGTGACACCTAAAAACGTCATTAAGGCAAGTTCAATTCCCTGAATACGAAGAAGAAAAAGAAAATCTTCAAGGAGAGTCACGTGCTCCCACGTGATCAGGGTCACGTGGCGACACGTGACGCTTAAATGCAAGCGTCAAAGGCACGTCGGTTGACTGACCAAGTCAAGGAAAAGGCTTCAGAAGAAGTCACGTGCTCCCACGTGATCAGGGTCACGTGTTGGCACGTGACGTTTAAGGCAGCAAACGCATTCTTCAGAACAACCAAAGAAAGAAAGTTCAAACAAGGGCCACGTGCTCACACGTGACCAGGGGTCACGTGGTAGCACGTGACGTTTAAGCAAAGATCAGAAGACAGCGCAAAAGAAAGGAAAATGCTCATTCCAAAGGGGGTCACGTGCTCACACGTGACCATGGGTCACGTGGTCACACGTGACCGGCTTTCAGAGCCCTTTTTGTCAACAGAATTAAATTCTGAGAGAAATGCAAATCTTTCCAAAGGAACGCAACTACATGCATCCAATCAAATTAAAGATTCAGAGGTCGTTTATTTATGGAAAATCTCGGGTTTGGAAAGATTTCCCCCTTAAATCTAACCAAAATAACAAGGGAGAATCTCTGGATCTGAAATCCAACGGTGAATAAGATTCACCTAATAATCCAAAGGTCCAGAATGAATAATGGACGCAAATCAAATATCCCATGAAGGATTTACCAAAACTAATTGATTCAGCTGCTTCTCCTATAAATAGGAGCCAAGAGACACAAAAAATAGACACGCGCAGAGAAAGAAAAAAGGAGAAAAGCTTTGATACTTGGAAAAGACTTGGATCTTCTGCAAAAACCCTAGGTAAGAAAGGGAAGGCTTTCGGAAAGAAAGAGAATTTAATTCTCAGCAGAGTTTAACTCTAATATATAAAACAGAAGAACACATCTCTTCTCTCTTTGATAGAGGATCTGCAAAGTGCACATCTCCCCTTAAGGTTGAGAATTTAATTCTCAATGGGTCGAGATCCTGCCATGCAGATCCAAAACATAGAGAAGGAATGCAAGCATGAGAATTTAATTCTCGCAGAACTGTAGGAATTCAATTCCTTTAAAATAAAATTAGGGCTCGACCCTACAACATGGGAATTTAATTCCTTCAAAATAAAAGAAGCAGGGTCTAACCCTAATTAAGAACATAGTTCTGTTGAAACAGCAGGAATTTAATTTCCTTAATCATATTTCCTTAAAACGGGAAGTTTAGTTCCTTAAGGGCCTTCATTAGGGTTTAACCCTATTCAGTTCTTCACATATATGAGGAATTTAATTCCTACAGAAAATTCAGAGTTCAACTCTATTTCAGAATATAAATCTTCAAAAAGGAAGTAGGAATTTAATTCCTTTGAAAATTAAAGCCAGAGGAATTTAACTCCTGAAAAGAAAGATCAACGGATTCTCTAAACAACAACATACATGGAGATAGGATCACGTGCCATCACGTGACCCTCTCAAAAGAGCTACAGAAGTCCCTTTGAGGCAGCACCCCACGTGATCCACGTGACCTTGGCAGAAACTCTAATACACAGGCATTTGAATGCCCATCACGTGATGGCACGTGATGCTTTGAAGGAAATGATAATTTCAGCGGAACAAATGAAGGGAGGGCGCTCTCACGTGCTGCCACGTGACCCTTCTCGCCTTAGTGTTTAACACTAAAATTAAAACTCTCAAGCCCAGTGTTAAAACACTGTCGGGCCTTAGCATTCAATGCTGATTAAAAAGCCTTATTGGCAGGGTTCAACACTGATCTGTTTTAGTGTTTAACACTAATTTGAAAAAGCCTTATTGCTGGTGTTTAACACCAATTACCTCTTAGTGTTGAACACTAACTCATCAACCTTATTCCCAGTGTTCAACACTGATTGCTCTGAAGTGTTTAACACTAGGCTTTGGCCCAATTGGCTAAAGGGATAGAGGCAAACATTCTCCCTCAATGGACCAACAAAGAGTCAATATTCCAGACCTGACTGGACTTAGCCCAAGCTGGCCATAAGTCCTCAATTTGTGATTAACTGGGCCGATAGGCTCATAACATAATTGATCAGTCTTGACCCAAATTGGGCCAAAGACTATTTAATCCACCCCGGTTCTAGGGTACATCTCTTCACTCCTTTGATACTTGGCATTGTAATCCCTCAATGTCTTCAAAGAGGTGACGGGTCCCGAAGACCATTCATGATATGGACTGTGGGGTCCTTAAACCCACGCATAATACAAAATTCCTGGTTACGTGGAACGTGGATAACGTCACTCTTTGACCCCGTGGAAAACGTCCAGAGCGGATCCTGGTCCTCGCAGAGCACGGCAGTGAACCCGTGTGAAGCATCCAGAGCGGAGCCTGGTCCTCGCCTAGCACGGCAGTGAACCCGTGTGAAGCATCCAGAGCACATACCGGACTGTGGAGTCCTTAAACCCATAGACTATGACGTCCTTAACCTTGACCGAGATGTCTTAAAACTACCGACGGACCGCAACGTCCTTAAACTACCCACGGACCGCAACGTCCTTAAACTACCCACGGACCGCAACGTCCTTAAACTACCTATGGACCGCAATGTCCCTAAACTACCCATGGACCGCAATGTCCCTAAACTAGAACCATAGAGCCTCCATATGCTCTTTCGTCGGATCTAAACGGTCCCGTTTAAGTTGACCTTAGCCTCAAAAAATGGCTAACGCGTCCTTAAACCTTCAAGCAGACTGGACTATGAATCCCCCTAATTAACTCTGGCTTGAGGGTACATCTCTGAACTCCTCTGACATCCGTCGTTGTAATCCTTCAACGTCGTCAGAGAGGTGACGGGTCCCGACGGCCACATATACGATGGACCACTATGTCCCTAAACTGGAACAATAGAGCCAATTGCTCTTTTGTCGGATCTAAACGATCCCGTTAAGTTGATCTTAGTCTCAAACTAGACTAACGTATCCTTAACAAATGTTTGAGTTGATCCTAGCCTCAAGCGTGGCTAACGTGTCCTCAAACCAAACCCCCAAACCCAAATTTAAGATAATGCGGATTTGGACTAGTCCATGCCCTACGAGCGACGACATAACTCAGTCTCCGTAAACGATCCACGGGCAATGAAACATAAAACAAGAACACACGATACGAAGTGACCATCTGGAGAAGGAGAAAGTTGTTACCGCAAAGCGGTAGCGTAATTAACTGCAGGGGCTTGCGCCTGCAGGGAAGAGCGTCCCCACAATCAAAAACCCCTCAAACGAGGGGGAATCTGACGAAGTCTGCTACATCGGACGCATCCGTCTAGACCTTCGATACATGGTGCCATGGATCAAATTGGCATCTTCGGAGAGGTGGACGGATAGCACCAATTAGCATCTGCCCCGAATTTCAGGCGAGACGCCCCCGACGTCCCGCGTGTCCGTTCGGAGGGGAACAGACCCCAGGAGTCCTACAATTTCTATTTCCATTGGAGGTAAAAATATCAATCGTGCTCTACTCGATTTAGGTGCTAGTGTTAACTTACTTCCGTATTCTGTTTATGAGCAATTAGGGATCGGAGAGTTAAAACCTGCGCATTGCACTCTTCAGATGGCCGATCGATCTATCACCCAACCTAAGGGTGAGCTAGAGGATGTGTTAATCAAAGTCGGGGAATTCATATTCCCTGTGGACTTTATTGTTTTAGATACACAGCCTATGGCAAACCCACGCAATCAAATCCCGGTGATACTCGGTCGACCCTTCCTAGCAACTTCCAACGCAGTAATCAATTGTAGAAACTGCTCTATGACCCTATTCTTTGGAAAGAAGTCAATTGAGCTTAACATTTACAAGTTAGGAAGTGAACCCTCCGAACCCTATGCTCATGTGTGTTCTGTCGAATTAATGGATATCGACAGCAGCGAATTTGATCAACCTGATGATACTAACTCTTTTCATATGTTGTTGCTTGACCCAACCATGTATTATACATACACGGACTCTTCCACCGAGTTGTCCAGGTCAACATCTAACGCTGATGAGGAACTTTTTATAGAGTCTGACGATTACCCCATTTTTTCTGATGACATTATTATTCAAGGTATCGATGAAAGCTTTGAGAAAATTTTCGCTGATGAACTCGCATTTTTAAAAGACATGGGTGTTGAGATGAATCAACTCCAAGATAAAGAAATTGAACCTCCACCCCTTCTTCTGGACAATCACGATAATGCGAGTAATCCATCATCACTATCACTGTATCGTCTCTCCAAATTGAGACGCAATCCTTTTCCATCACACCTCTTATCACCTCCCCTACTTCTTCACGTCGAAAGGTGACATGTTCTTCCACCAACCTTGGTGCTTCATCGATAAAATTTTTGAATGGTTGGTGTTAACTTTCGGTCTTTGCAAAGTTTGGAATTGACCAATAACCTTGACCCCCTCGTGTGATTTTAAAAGATTAATATTGTTTAACTCAAGTTTGGGGGGGGTTATATTTTGGCTCTTGAAAGAAAATGATTTTTACAAAATTGTAAGCCAAAAAGAAGTATAGGGGAGGATTTCACTTTCATTATTTCTTGTCCCCTTTCTCCTCCCAAGTCTACAGGTTTTTGAGCTTAACGGATAACAACAGTGAGGACACTGCTGCAAACGGGTTTGGGGGAGGTTTGTGTTTATTTACGCATTACTTTGCATTATACTATATATAAGCACACAAAAAAAAATTTGATAATAAAAGATTAGATAGTAAAAAATTACATCCAAAAGATTGGAAAAATTTAAGAAAACCAAGAAAATTAGAAGTTTTCTTAAACGAACTAGTAATAAGTAGTTATGAGCCGTTGTCCCAAGGGTTGGTAAGATGAAAGAGGCCACTAATCTGAGAATAAAAATAAGTCTGAAAAATAGTTTCTATTCTGAAAGCCAAACATTTGAATGTTGATACCCTACTATACGCACTTACACACATCTTGAAACTCGGGATAGTAGAGGATACCTTGAAATGCTCTTGTTTAAAAGCCAAAGTATGAAGGAAATAATAAATGGAAAAGAAAAGATAAAATGATAAAAAGAAAAATGAACACTGGTTTTGTTATCACCAAGGCAGCAATAAAAAAAATATAGCGAGGGTGCTTCATCACCTAGTGCCTTAGACCAACTGGTTTGGGAGTCACTGCTAAGCCTTAGGTGTTGCAAGACGAGGAAATACACCTAAATAAACAAGCACATGAGTAATCGGTCGGTTAGTACCTCAAGAAGTATTAACGGTCGCATGAAAAATGTGTGAGCAAATTCCATCTAAATATCTATTAAAAAAGTACTAAGGGAGATGGACAAGAGTATGATTGCTTGAATTGAATTCTCCGAGTTTAGGGATGTTCTATACACACACGTAGGGGCGTATGATCGATGTTTGGATGAAAGGTAGGAATGAAGAATAAAGACGATGTTTTATTGAGGGATGATGTGATTTCTAACATTTTTCATGACTATTAAGATAGGGCTCATGACAACTGAAAAGCTAGTGTAGTTGGAAACTCTAATTTTCAAAGTCTTTCTTTTATAATTCTTATCTTTATATGTAACTTTCACAGTCTTCCTTTTATTATGGGATTTTGTGGGTGCAATCCGCTGAAAACCCTTAGGAGACAACACTCCTCCTATCAGGGACACCTAGGGGTTTAACGGCTTGTTGCACGTGCTCAGTGCAATCGTGTTACCTACGAAAGTGTGCTTAGCTTTCTCCTTTCTTTTTATCATTCTCTTGAATAAACTAGTTTGCTCGGGACGATCAAAGATAAGTTTGGGAGTATTTGTTCAGTTGATAAAACTGCATATTTGTTATTACATTTTTCCTACTATTTCTATACTAGAAAAGATGTTTATTATAATATATGATACATATAAGGGTTTATCTGTAAAAAATACTATTTTTCATGTGTTGATATATTATAATTAACATTTGGTAGGAAAATGTATGCAAAAATACCATTGACCAAATCTTAATGTTGAAATTAATATCTCAATAAAACAAAACTCCACTTATATTATTTGTTGAGATTGTGCAGAATTTTTCAGGGCTAAAAATCAAGGGAATCAAAGTTGTTAAGAGCAAACCTGCCTAATTAAGAAAGCAAACTAAGAAAGCAAACTAAGAAATCAAGTCTGGCAGCAACTACGAGAAGGTTTTCAGTTCCTGAGATTCAAAAGATAGCCACGTGTCAATATAGATGAAGCCCAGATAAAAAAGAACAGAAGATTTCACTGTTTGGCCGCGGATCCGCGGCCAAACCCACCCTTTGGCCGCGGATCCGCCGCGTTCTAGAAGATTTGTCAGCTGGGATTTTTTCTGTTAAATCTTAACCTCTGGCTTCCAAATTTGGAAGCTAGGGTTCTGGCTTTTGGAGTATAAATAAGGATCGAGAGCCTCTTGAAAAAATCATCAAGTCGACGAGATCACGAAGTCTAAGACGGCTCACGCATCCAGGCTGATCATCAACAGTCCATCTACCTCCTTAGAAGTGATCGAGAAGCAAAATAGTATTTGTAATCATTTTTTAAGGAAACAAAGTGTAAATGAGTTTTGTTGATTAATAAAGATAGTTCTTTTTCTTATTCTATTTCTTTGTAGTTTCATTATGAATTCTCTCTCCATCTCTTCTTCTCCCAACATGCGCGAGTAATTCTTCGCTTGTTAGGGTTCATAGGATTATGGTAGATTAATGGATGATGAAGATCCTTAAACTCTTTTTACGTCCTATAAAGTTTATAAACTTTACTAAAAGAATCATTAACATCCTAATCGGGCGCGCTACCAATTTATTGTTAGTCCCGACCGCGATTAGAGATTAGATTAATGATTGTTTTGGTAAAGGCTAGATATGAACGGAGTTCCATGTCGAGATAGGGGTTAAGAGTGGGAACCATTTTTCCCTCCAGAAACCCTAATCTACATGAATCACCGTCATTCTAGTTTTAAATTTATTAACGGATAAAAAGGGTAATCTTTAATTATTCATCCATAACTACTAAATCCTAATGAACCCTACAAGCCCCCTTTTTTATATAAACTTACCTCGTAATTAATCTAGATCTATATTTTGCATCAGTGTTTAACATAGATCTAGATCCTACAACCATTCTTCAATATTCTTTATCCTCTTTTTCAACACATCTAAAGTAAGATTAAAATATTCAACGTTTTCCAGAGGACGACCCGTACTCCTCTCGGTCTAGATACACGCGACACCGTTATTGATTGCGGTTAACTTCTACACATATACACAGATCAATCAGTAAGTAAATGGCATGAAATAAATACTAAGAACCCAAGTGCAAAAATAGAAGCTTTATTAATTTCGAATGATGATACATACCATGAGTTCAATAACCAAAACTTAAACCTGCAAGCTCAAGGAAGAGCTTGCAAGATCAAGAGAAGACAAAGAACTCAAGGAAAACTACTATGTACAAGAACAAAATGAAAAGCGAAACAAAGAGTAAACTATAGCTCAAAATATATCAAATGTGAGCCCTTTTTCCCTTGCTCACTGATCTGTATTTATAGGCACAACTCCTAAATAAATAAAAAATATAGCTGGGCTGATGTGACCCTAATAAATGACCAAAAGAAAAATGGGGACGAATGGAGCTAGGGGGACCGGTGGCGCCGGGTTTTGGTGGGGTCTCGCCGGGCTAGGTCCGAGCTATTTGGCTCGTGTTGGTGTGGTGGTCTAGTATTCTCTCCACAATCCTACTGGTATTGTTTGATTTGTCTATATGAACTTGGTTATACTCAGTAGCCTTGGAGGGAAACTTGATAGTTTAAATCACATCACAACTTTTAGTATTTATTACACATCATCTCACATATGCCCACTTGTGCCATGGGCAGCCCCACCATGGTCCATATGCCAAAGAGCTTATGTGCACACTTGTATTGTGTTAGACCAAAAATGTGTACACTTTATTTGTTGCAAAATAACTCTTTGGATATCGATCGGTTTGCAGTTCCGGTTGCAGTGTCGGCTCACAAACGTTATATCCGTGATTTTGAGTGTGTTTCCAGTATTATGGCACGGATACCTATAATCTGTATTTACTGAGCAGACACTGGTTAATAGTACCGATATATAACAAAACAGATAATGAATGAGTGGTATTAAAATGCAGTTTTCTGTGATGAACAGAGGGGCGCATCAAGGGGCCCGCAGCCTGGTCTAAAAGACGCTACTTTAGGGGTACTATTGGCCTGGAATACATCAAGATGCCTAGAAAATGGTCCGAAGATGTAAGATTTGTCAACTCTTCGGCAGCATACTTCGTCTCCCCGCCACCGAACTAATGCCACTGAGTTCCTCTTGGCCATTTGCGCAGTAGGCGATGGATATGGTGGGACAGCTCCCCTCCGGCATGGGTGGACACAGGTACATCCTTGTCGCCGTAGACTATTTCACAAAGTGGATTGAAGCCGTGCCTATCAGGAAACCGGACGCCGCCTCTACGATAAAATTTCTGTAGAACAATATGATCTCCCGATTCGGGATCCCAAGGTGCATTGTCACCCACCATGGAACCAACTTCAAGAATGAAAAAGTCAAGGAATTTTGCAACGACTATCATATATTAATGAAGTTCGCCGCGGTCGCTCATCCCAAATGCAATGGGTAAGCCGAAATAGTGAACCGAAGCATCATTCAAGGGCTCCGAGCTTGCCTAGAAGGAAGGAAAGGCGGCTGGGTTGAGGAACCGCCTCGAGTACTATTAGCACTGCAGACGTCGAGAAAAACACCCATGAGAGAAACTACGTTCAGCCTCTGCTACGGTACCGAGGTGATGGTCCCCAAAGAAATTGGACTACCCAGTTATCGGGTCGAGCACTTTGACGACGAAGCTAACACCTTGGCACTACGAAGAAACTTGGACATCTTATTAGAAAAACGAGATCGGACGCAAATCAAGATGGCCGCTTATCAGCAGCAAACCGCCCGCTACTACAACGCCCGAGTCAGGCATCGAGCCTTCAAGATAGGAGACCTGGTCCTATGACGAAACGAGTTCGTAGACTAAGCGAAGCTACATAAGTTATTCCCAAAATGGGATGGGCCCTTCCTCGTGACAGAGGCACTTTCCGGTGGAGCCTACCGCCTCCAGGAATCCAAAGGGCGCAATTTCCCTCGGCTATATAACGCCGAAAAGCTTAAGTTGTACAGATAAACATATACCCCTTTTTTTCGAATAATGTAATTTCTTACCACATCGAATAAATTTTCTAAACTAAGTCTTCATGCAAGATAGACTTCGACACTGACCCGTAACCTAGCCCTTCCTTCTTTTCCTCGGCTCCGAGTTAGGGGGTATGGAGGGGGCACAGGTCGGCCGATGCGCAAAAAAAAGGGGGAGGAGAGAGAGAAATAATACATCATAATCTTGACCAAAAGAAAATTTATTTATACTTTATTCGGAGGTATTCTTGGCTCCACAGCCTTAAAACCATTACAGTAAAGGAGGAAGAGGATTAAGAAAACATTGACGATGGTACCCGAAAGAGAGCTTCTCCAGCCGAGCCCAGGCAACCTCCGCTCGCTCCCTCTGACGGTGCCCATGGACCCTAGAAGCTACGGATTTACCGGAATCCCCAACCGCCGAGCACGATGCCACAACCAACTTTTGCTGGAAGCATTCGAGAAGAATGTCCACCGAGCGATCCTGCCAGTTCTTCGAGATAAGGCCAAGCTCATGGACCGTATGCATATTATCAAACACCTCATCCATCGCCTGCGGGGACAGAACATTATAAAGACCTGGGGATGACCTCCATATCGCATAGATTAGCACTTACAGGAGAGGAGATCGTCGGGGAAGTAGACGCCTGCAGTGCCCCTCCAAACGACCTATCACACCTCATACGTCGCCTCAGAACGGTCAAGATCATAGAAATACATGTCATCTCGGGATACGATCTCCGTGATAGTGTATATGCGGCCCGTCATCTTCAAGAAACGTAGCATATAGGAGGAATTCAATGTGGGAACTCGAAGATGAGTCCATACCTTCGATATTTATAGCTTCAACAAAAATCTTCTAACGGCCGAGATCTTCTCATGCTACAACGCAAATCATGAGATGTCGCACTTTCTCGAAGAGGCACAGCTACATGGCACCCGATTGCTGGTCGCTTCCCCCATACGGGTCAAAGAAGGTTGAACGACATTTCCCAGGAAAAACATAGAATCTGGAAGCCCTCGTCAAGAGGCGGCCGAGTAGTTTCCTGCTTGGCTCATCTGCTGAAGGCAGCTTCCTGCCCGGCTAGTCTGCGGATCCAAAGACCTCGCTAAGAGGAGGCCGAGTAATTTCCTGCTCGGCTCATCCGCTGAAGGCAGCTTTCTGTCCAGCCACTCTGTTGATCCAAGGCCTTCGCCAAGAGGTGGCCGAGTAGTTTCCTGCTCGGCTCATCCACTGAAGGTAGCTTCCTGCCCGGCCATTCTGCGGATCTAAAGCCCTCGCCAAGAGGCGGCCGAGTAGTTTCCTGCTTAGCTCATCCGCTGAAGGCAACTTCCTACCTGACCACTCTGCGGATCCTAAGCCCTTGCCAAGAGGCCGCCGAGTAGTTTCCTGCTCGGCTCATCCACTGAAGGCAGCTTCCTTCTTGGCCACTCTACGGATCCTAAGCCCTCGTCTAGAGGCGACCGAGCAGCTTCCTGCTCGGCTCTATCAAGGTCTAATTCAGACGCGACAATCTATCGTCATCTCGACTCCGGGGTGAAGGGGACGCCGACCTACTTATACTTGGCGTTCGTCCAATTTATATGCGGCACATGATCGTCACCTCGACTCCAGATGATGGTAGACGACGGTCTACCTATGCTTGGCTTTCGCTAGCTCTTATTTCGCGCTCGTCCAGTATTTGACACTCGACTTTGCATGTGCTAGACGTCTGCTAGACACCAACCTATTTGCACTTGCGAAAATAGAAGCACTCCGAAGGCGAGCAAAAAATACTTGCGAGATAAAAATACTTGCGAGCTAAAAGTACTTTATTTATATCCAAAATTGTGTACAAGGTACTATGGGCTCCCCAGCCTTATAAAATGCCCGGAGGCTTACAAAATTTGGTAACCGAGGCAGGGGTAGCACAAACTGCCTTCTCGGCTGTCACTTTCCCTTGATTGACGCCTCCGTCTGGGGCTACGATCGCAACATCCAGCTCGGCGCTTCCGCCCGCCGCCTCTCCTTCCCTGGTCAGCTCGGCATCGCCCCCTGTGGCGCTTCCTTGCCTAAGCGATACCCAACACGAAGCTCCTGATCGTCGAACCTGGGCATGGCTTCCTTAACGGCATCAAGGGTGTTGTGCCACCCGACGGCCATAGAGTCGGTGTGGTCGAGGTAGAACCAGTCGGAAGTCTTATACTCCTCCACGGCCCTTTCCGCTCTACCCTCCGCAAGCTTCGCCGCCTCGCAAGACGCCTGAGCATCCCGCTTGAACGAGTCCCTCTGCCTCTTCAAGGCATCGAAGAGCTAGTTGACCTCCCCTGTCTGGGCCTAGATAGCCCGGTTAGATTCGGTCAAGAGCCGATGTGACTCCTTCAATTTAGCGACAGTCAGGCCCTCCGTGACCAACCTCGAGTCGAGAAAGGCCACCTTCTCTTCCGCCTGTTGCAGCCGGGCGAGGAGCTCTTCTTCTTGTGAAGAAGATTTGCCTGCCTTCTTCATCGCCGGGGCCACCTCCTCGGACTCTATTGCAGTAAGGAGGGCGCAATGCTGGAGGACCTGGGAAAACGGGAGCCGTGTTAGGAGCTAAAAAAACTCGGAGAAATTCTGGGAGAGTTACCGACCTGAACAGCCTCCTGAGCTATCGCCGCCACTTGTGCCTTCATGGTGCCTCAGGAGATCTTGGTCCCCGCCGCCTTCTCTATGCCCGCCAGTAAACTGTCGGCCATAGAGAGCCCCGAAGGCACCTCGATGCAGAAGTCGCTCTTCTGCACCTGAATCCCGACCTAGGGGGCCGAGAAACCACCCTTTTCTGCCTCTTGAGTGGGGATTCGGTAGGGGGCGGCGCTTCCGTCCTAGCCCTGGGGGCCGAATCTCACGCGTGCTTCTGCCCTCTCCCGCGGCGCTCCTTCGGAACGAGGGGCTCTGTGGGAGCCTTGGCTGAAGGTGCTTGCCGGGGAGTCATGCACGGAGCAGGACGAGACGAGTTTGCGCTACCGCCCTTCCTCCCCTGGGCCTTAGCGGCCATGGCGGCCATAATCTTCGAGCGATCCATCGGCTTTGCAAGATACCATAAGAAAAAGATCTGCGACCAAAAACAACAACTAAATTTGGATAAGTCTAAATAGGGCACAAGCTCTAACTTACCCCCAAAGCGTGCATGACTGAGTCCCGCCCAGCTCAAAGCCTGTTCGGAAAGCAGAATATCGGCCCGCTGGATCGGTTCCCATTGAGACACCACTCTTGCTTTGGGGGCATTCGACTGCATAACCCTAAGACAGTCAGCCTTATGCCAGTTGATGGGCACAGGCCAATCCTCACTCTCCAGTGGCCTGATGAAGATAAACTTCTCTTTCCATTCGTGGATAAAAGAAGGGACGACCAATACCCCCGACCCAGCCGCCCTACCCTTGTGATTTTTGAATGAAAGGTACACCCAGCTCCGTTCGTCCTTACTGATACTAGGGTGATTTTTATATCAAAGAAAAGAAAGGAGTAGGCTCAAATTAAAGGGGATCCGATCAATTTTCAACTGGACCATAAATCCGAGGAGGATTCTCCATGAATTCGGCGCTAGTTGGCCCGGGGCGAGACGGAAACAATGGAGCACGGCACAATCTCAGGCGAGAAGGGTAGACATTTTCTTGCCCGAAACGCTTCCAAGTACAGAGCAATCTCTTTGTCTTACACCCGGTCTGCCCGCTTGCCCTCTCTGGCCCAACGGAGTGAATAGCCAGAGAGTATATGAAAATGGGCCCGGATATCGGAAAGCTCATCCAGACTGTTCAAAACTGAAGGAGCATCGCGGGTATTCCCGATGTGCGCCTTGGGAGCCTTTTTCGCCCCCCGACGACAAGGGACAAGGGCATCGTTCCTCTTGGGGTGTGAGCCCGATGCAGAAGACGAAGACAAAGATGATGAAGAAGAAGAACTCTCACGGCTATTGGAAGCCGAGGAGGAAGAAGACTTGCTAGGCTCGGCTCCAGAAACTGAAGCCTCATCGCCCGACTCAACTCCTACTACGTCAATAGATATTTTGGAGGAAGACATCTAACCTGATTCAAGAAAGGTTTGGCCGAGGAAAGTTTTGTCAGCTGAAGTTCCGACCTAAGCGAATGTGTGCCGGGCAATCTTCAGACGACAAGAGACGGTTAGGATAAAGTATCGGCCATGGGATGACCTCCCTATTTATACACTCAGCAAGAAGGCATCCAACGGCCCGCATCCGTTCCGGCCAAAACGAAGCGTCACACCTGGTGGCCACCGAGACTCCACATGGCGACTGGCCATTGGACACGTCCCCTCTCGCCATGATTCGGGTGACAGCCACTCACGTTCTGCCACCCAGTGGTGGACACATGGCATGTAGCCCAACCGACCGAGTGAACGAAACGGTGCCCCTTTTTTAGACGCAATCATTTCACTGATATGCTGACGTCACCAAAGATACGCGCGGGAACTGAGATGCTTCGCGAGCCGCCATGTGGATCCAGAGATTTAAGATGAGTAGCCGCCAAATGTCACGTCTTCGTCCGACAACCCATTGCAGGGGAATCTTAGGCTGAATCGTTAAAAACCAGGCTTACCACTCTTGACCCTGACCCATAAATAGGTCAGAGTGAGAGTGGGGGGCTAATGATGAGGCTCATAAAGGAGTATTCCTCAGATCAAGACACGTAGCGGATGACGTATTATCCACGTAAGACCGCTAGACTCCTGGGGGCTACGGAGCTGGAATAAATATGATGCATTGGGAACATTCTTCGGCACCTCATCTCTGAAGTTTCATTCGACCTTTTGGAGGTCTCTTCGGAGTACCTTCTCTATTCATCTAGCAACCAGCCGACGGCTCACCTCCGAGCAATCCTATAGCTGAGCTTCCTCGGCCTCCTCGCTCGCTCCCGAGCAATCCTACAGCTGAGCTTTCTCGGCCTCCGAGCTATCCACCGAGCTGAGCTTCCTCGGCTTCCCTGTTCAACCGAGAGCACGAAGCCCAAACGCTCTCGTAACGGCTCCATGTATCTCTCCACGACAAGATCTCCGCCGCTCCACGACCCGCATCTCGCGCTAGCATATCTCGTCATTAATGAGCGCATCCCGCCATTAATAGGTGTGTCCCGCCATCGACGCAAACGTGACGCAGATGTGTAACGGACGGCGAGAATCTTGCGCCGGTTCACCTCATGCGACCACTATATAAACCCCCTCCATCAAACGACTAAGATAAGTGGAATTCATTCCAATACGCCGCTACGCTGCCATTATTCATTGGTACTTACTTGATCGTCGGAGGGTCTTACGGTGGTTTCCCATCCCGGGACTTCCCTTGCAAATAGCTCGGCGTCAACAACATCCAATCCATTGAGATCCACATGTTCAATTCTCACTCTCAATCACAACCGTTCAGAACCGTTTATAGCAAGATCGACGGAGTACAACATCTGAGGAAGATTCCGACCTCCATCGGGGTAAACTGCCAGAGTATATAGACATACAACTGTTCATCAAGGATGAGTGCTCAGAATACACAAATAACCTATGCACAGAAAATTACCAGAGAACCAAAGTAAGAAAAAACAAGTCTACTACAGCAATTGTAGTAATCAGCCTCTTTAAAGGAACACTGTAAAGCATACAAGATCATAACCAAGTAGAAACATTCATTTTTAGGATTTGGTGCAAGCTAAAACCAGATCATCGATCCTTTTTTCATTTTTATATAAACACTACGCGCGCTCATGAAGCCAATTGATATATATGCAGAAAGCGCACTAAACTACTTTTAAAGAGAGTCGATAGATGATATTGACCAAAACTCAAAACCTATAAAACCTCCAAATACTGATTCGTCCATGTGATAAATATCTTTAAAAAATAAAAAAAATAGAAAGTCACATTTTATAATAATGTTTGGCCCATGGTAAAGTATGTCAGTTTAGCCACTTCTAATGATTATTTCTAGATTTTTACTCATGATAAAGCATGCCACTCTAATCACTTTCAAGGTATTAGAGAATGACTAAAGAGTCACCGTTCTTAGCCCCTATGGAAGATCAAGCAAGGTCAACACTAAACTAAACTCAGTAAGAAGAAAGCTAGCTGTAGGACATAGAGATAAAACATGAGAGAGTAGTCTAGTCTAGTCTAGACATTAAATCTGAGTTATATAAATATCATCAAGAAACAAAGTTCTATGTGGATCATAACCTATATGTACAACCCAAATCCAATTTTTGAGAGGAGATTTCTACAGACTATGCAGTAGAAGTAGCATACCAGGGCACATATATATGGTAAAGAAAAATGCAAAGAGAGAGAGAAGTTTTTGTACGAAAAAACAGGCGTAGAAATTAAAGGGGTCACTCATCCAAAAAGAATAACAGTAATGTATACAGGCAGTAATGAAAAGATTAGGCAAATCCCCTACTCAAATGCTAAGTTTATATTTTCAAAGATTCTTGAATTTCTCTCCTTCCAAACTGCCCAACTTGTAGCAAAAAGGGTTAGAATTCACAAAAAAATGTGAATATCAAACCAAGTAGACAAGGCATCTTTTACAGAGTCAGGATAAGAGGCAACATTAAAAAAAATGAAGAACATCATGCAACCTAGATTTTTTTTGACAAAGGGGCAGTGCAAAAGTAAATGATTTGTATCTTCAATAGCCATATTGCAAAGAGCACAAGATGAGACCCAGCCCCTATGCATGAGGTTATCTTTGGTCAGAATTCTATCTTTTGTGACTAGCAAACCAATTAAAGATCATAATTTTGAGTGGAAGGTTGACAGTCTACCCTAGCACCACCACTGGGTTTTCACAAGCATCAAGTATGCTATTTTAAAAAAATTGAGGTGCTAAGATAGACTAACCTAGAATCTAAACTAGATGATTATGGTTTAAGCTATGATATTAAAAACTTTAAGCTAAGAGAAAGAAACTACAACCTTTGTATACCGTGTCCTTCTGTTCTAAACCTCCGTGTAATAGTCCACGCGACTCCACTAGGCTCCACTTAAAGTTGGATCGAGCTTCCTACTGCAATCTTCATGCCGAAAATGATCCATCTGAAACTTCGCTAATCCAAGCTAGCTCTTCACTAAACTTACTTTAGTGAAGAAAACACCCTACACATAAGTGCTAATCAAATGTAGGATGGTGATGTAGGGGTTTTGTTTCCTCACTAAGGATGTCTTAAGCCATATGGTTCACATCACATGTGAGGGTTTATGGCTTAAACATGAGGAGGAAGAAGATTAATGGAGAGAGCTAGAAAAATGGTTAAGGCATGAACTAGAGAAAAATCTCAAGTGATCTCCAAATGGCTCTCATCTCTCTACGTACTTACTGAAGCATACAATATATTCAATTAATATATTGAACCATGCTTCAATAGTGCAAACAAATAAAATAAAATAATAGAAAAAGCCATGCCTCACCATTCCTCAAAAGTCACCCCATTTTCCACCTCATTTTCTATTTTCACAAAATAGAAAATCTAACCATACTTCATATATATATATATATATATATATATATATATATATATATATATATATATATTATGAAGAAAATAATTAGTGAGCAATAATATTAGTTAATGTATATATATCAAATATAAATATTCATCTTATTATTAAATCAACACTTGATTTAATAATCCGGTTATATCACATATAACCGTCTAATATCATTTATCTATATATTACATTATCAAATCAATACTTGATTCAATAATCCGGTTATATCACATATAACTTAATCGATATCAAATAACCGACAGATTAGAATACGGTATCACATACTCGTATTTAATCAGGCTTCCGTACATATCAACATATGTGCCCTACTTCATTTCTCCTGAACTATGAAACTTCTGTGTGGGACTCTAAAGACTACTCAATACGCCAGCAGTAGGTAATGATCACATTAGTTACCCACAAGCCGTCAGCGGTACTAGCTGGACGTAACGGCTACCCAAGTATTGATCGAATAGAAGATCAACAAGAAAGCTTGTCCAAACTCCCACAGCTCCATTGTTATCACAATACACAGGTATTAGATGCTCAATGGATAGAACCACACCAAGTTCATTAATGAACTTCTTCATTCAGACAGACTCTTTGGCAGTATCGTTGGCAGCGATATATTCAGCCTCCATCGTCGAGTCTGCTATGATATCTTGCTTGGAACTCTTCCAACATATCGCCCCTCCATTGATGGTGAAGACAAAACCCGAAACCGATTTACCGTCGTCCTTGTCACTCTGGAAGCTTGAATTGGTAAAGGACTCCACCTGGAGTTCACCATTACCATACACCAAGAACATATCTTTAGTCTTTCTTAAGTACTTAAGACTGTTCTTCACAGCTGTCCAGTGTTTTTCCCCAGGATCTGATTGATATCTACTCACTACACCTAGTGAGTAAGTTACATCCGGTCTGGTATATAACATCGCATACATGATAGACTCAACTGCCGAAGCATACGGTATCTCTTGCATGCGTGCCATTTCCAAATCAGTCTTGGGAGACATGTTTAGAGAGAGTGATTTCTGACCAAGAGGGTAAATTACCATGCTTAGAATCTTCCATACAAAACCTCTTTAGTATGGTGTCAATATACCTGGATCGGGACAATCCCAACATCCTTTTAGATCTATCTCTATAGATCTTAATCCCCAGGATGTAGAAGGCATCACCTAGATCTTTCATGGAGAACTTATGTGATAAGAAGAGCTTGACCGAGTATAGCATAGGAACATCGTTTCCTATCAAGAGTATGCCATCCACGTACAATACGAGAAAGACAATCTTACTCTCTATAACCTTTTGTATGTACAAGGTTCATCTACGTTTTTGATGAAGTCAAACTCTTTGATAGCTTCATAAAAACAGATGTTCCAGCTCCGCGATACCTGCATTAATCCGTAGATTGATTTAAGCAGCTTGCACACGCTTCTGCTGCTCTAAGCTCTCTGGCTGTGTTATGTACACGCTCTCTTCTAAATCACAATTTAGAAAAGCGGTTTTGACATCCATTTGCCAGATTTCGTAGCCATGGTATGCAGCAATGGCAAGTAAGATCCTGATGGACTTAAGCATAGTGACAGGAGAAAAGGTTTCATCATAGTCGACGCCTGGTCGTTGACGAAAACCTTTTGCTACAAGTCTGGTTTTGAAGGTCTCAACTTTTCCATCTACACCAAATGGGTTTTACCTAAAGATCAACTTTTCTTTTTAAAGATCAACTTTCTGCCTAAAGATCAACTTTCTCCCAATGGGTTTTACCTCTTCAGGAGTGTTCAGTTGATAAAACTGCACTTTTAATATGACATTTTCCTTACTATTTATATCTAATAAAAGATATTTATTATAAATATGACACATATACGGGTTTATCCGTAAAAATACTATTTTCATGTGTTTATATATTATAATTAACATTATAAAGGAAAATGGTAAGCATATAATATTCATATAATATTTGGACTATTTTAATATGAAATATTTTTGACCAATTCTCTTAAAACTAAAATATCATGACAAATGGTTAAGATAATATCTCGCTAAAAACAAATTCTACTAACATCATTTATTGAGATAATTGTGCAGGAATTATATCATGACTAAAATCAAGGAAATCCGAGTTGGCGAGATCAAATCTGCTGAAGATATTCAAGTAAATTGAAGAAACCAATTCTGGCAGAAACATAGAGAAGATTTTCAAAGTCTAGATATTCAAACGATCACCAAGAGCTACATAGATGAAGCCTCAGAAATTTAAGGCCAAGATCCCACCATAAGACTGCGGATCTGCGGTCAAACCCATCCAACGACCGCGGTTCCGCCGCACTTTAAGAGAGTTGGGGTTCTGGATTTTTTGGTTAGAATCGTAACAACTAGTTACCATATTAGGAAACTAGGGTTTCGGCTCTGTGAGTATAAATAAGGACCGAGAGTCTCTTGAAAAAATTATAAAGCTGAAGAGATCACGAAGTTCGTGACAGGCTCACGCATCCAGGCTGATCATCAACGGTTCATCTACCTCCTTAGAAGAGATCGAGAAGCAAACTAGCATTTTATAATAAGTTTCTAAGGAAACAAAGTGTAAATGAATTTTGTTGATTAATAAAGGTAGTTGTTTTTCTTCTTCTATTTCTTTGTAGTTTTAATATGATCTCCATCTCCATCTCTTCTTCTCCCAACATGCGCGAGTAATTCTTCGCTTGTTAGGGTTCATGAGATTAGGGTAGGTTAATAGATGATGAAGATCCTTAAACTCTTTTTAAGTCCTATAAAGTTTATAAACTCTATCAAAAGAATAGTTAACATCCTAATTGGGCGCGCTATCAATTCATTGATAATCGCGACCACGATTAGAGATTAGATTAACAATTGTTTTGGTAAAAGCTAGATATGAACGAAGTTCCATGTCGAGATAGGGGTTAAGAGTGGGAACCCTTTTCCCTCCAGAAACCCTAATCTACATGCATCACTGTCGATCTAGTTTTAAATCTATTAAAAGATAAAAAAGAGTAATTTTTAATTAATCATCCATGACTACTAAATATTAATGAACCCTACAAGCCCCCTTCTACTATAAAACCTACATCCGTAGTTAATCTAGATCTATATTTTGCATCCGTGTTTAACGTAGATCTAGATCCTACAACCATTCTTCACCATTCTTTATTCTTCCTCTTTTCTTTCTCAACACGCCTAAAGTAAGAATAAAATATTCAATGTTTCCCAGAGGACGACCCGTACTCATCTCGGTCTAGCTACATGCGACATCGTTATTGATTACGGTTACACTACAAACACTTTTTTTACATCAATCAAATGGCGCTGTTGCCGGGAATACGTGCGTAATTTTTTATTCTTACTATTTGTGTTGAATTCTTATTTGATCATTATCATAAACAAAACAAAACTGCAAATTGTATATTTAACGATTATTGTGTAAGTTTTGCGAGGGGATCTGGAGTCGCAGACTTGAGGAAACAAAGAGCCAGAGACATTCATCAAGATCCAGAGGAGCACAGGAGGCCACATAGCAAAAATCATCAAAAGATTCCCTCAAAGCACGGCGGAAGCGCGGCAGAAAGGCTATTTTAGCGGGAGATCCGCGGCTTAAATGAGGAATTAGGGTTCCAAACTTCTCTGGTGAAATTTTGAACTCATTCTCTCTCCTCTGAAATCCAATAAAATATCTTTTCTGCAGGATTCTTTGCAAAATGTCGCCGCTCAAAAATCTTTTTGCAAAGTTTTGTTATTGGTTTGTTATTTCATATTTTAATACGGATTTTAAGGGGCAAGACCAAAATTTAGATTAGGTGGGGATTTCATCACCCTTCCTAAGCCTCACAAATCACAAAACGAGCATCCACATCAACCCTACATTAATTTAAAAAATATCTAGACAAGACTCTAAGGACTGTCGTGCTCAATAAAGACAGAGAAAGGTCGTGGGTAATCTATCAGTTATCCGCATTACTTTTGTGGTGTCTAGGCAAGTGTATCGAAGGCAAGTAGTTACTTAATTAGGCCCGCTATTTTCGGTGATTCGTATAGCGGATACCTCCCACTTACCTGGCACTTACCTGACCACAAAAGTAGTAAAGAGGTGGTAGAGGATTGATCCTGCGGCTTGTCCTTTGGAAATCTAGGAGTGGTCTAGAGACTTGACCTAGGTAACCTCAGTTCTAGGGCTGTTTGTGCATTTTTGTGTGATTTGTTTTAAATTCCCACTTTTTTCAAACAACAAACCGATTTTAAATCACACACATGCTTCCACTTGCGCTAAATCCGCTTAGAGCATGCTTGGCTGGACACGGGATTCTAGTGCCCGTCTTGTCCGTGTTCCTGCTATCGACTCCGAAGTCAGTGCTTCTTCATCTTCTTTTCCCCCACCACCCACCACATCAACCAAGATGGACGGTATTTTATCAAATTATAACACCACGCTGTCACCGCCCGTAGGTGATCAGAATCCACCGTACATCTCTCTCCAAGAAAGATGCTATCTTATCTGTGGTTCACTTCCCACTTGCTTATCTATTCCACCAGCCAACGGGGATAATTTTGAAATTAAACCCCACTACATCAATCTGTTGCCCAAATTTCACGGGCTCGAGTCTGAAGACGCGTACGTTTTCATCACTAAATTCGAAAACGTATGCGCAATGATGGGTACTTCACAACTGACTGTGGATGTTATACGCTTGCGTCTTCTCCCATTCACTCTGTGCGACTTGGCAGAAAATGGCTTTATAATACTGCCGCACACTCTATCACTAATTGGGATGAATTCGTAATAGCAGTTCTTAAGAAGTTTTACCCAAACCAAAAGACCGCCCGTGTTAGGAGCGAGATCAACCAGTTCACCCAGCTTCTCAATGAACCATTTTGGAAGTGCTTTGAACGTTTCAAGGATCTGCTTGTCCAATGTCCTCATCATGGAATACAAAGATGGGATTTGTGCCGAATTATATATGAGGGCATTAATCCAGCGACAAAGCAGATGCTTGAAACAAATTGTGAATGCAATTTCATGTCTAAAGATGATGGTGAAGCTTGGAAATATCTGGAAGACCTCGCTGAAAACACTTTGCAGTGGGAAAGCGTAAGACCACCTTCATCTAGGAGAGGTATTCATCAGCCCGATGTTTCCATCGCAGTAAAAGCCGAAATGGCAGCGATGCAGAAGAAACTTGATGCTATTGAGAACAAATTCTCATCAGTCTCCCTAAATCAGGTAACGCTTCCCAAGACAGTATGTGGTTTCTATTCAGATCCTTCACACTTGACGAAAGAATGTCTTATGAATGCACCGTTTCAAGGTCACAAGCAAACTAATGCTGCTTTTCAGCAGCGACCTAGAAACGATCCTTATTCTTCCACGTATAATCAAGGATGGAGGAATCATCTTAACTTTGCTTGGAACGAAAACCAACCCCAAAATCAAAACCGGTTCCAAAGAAATTATCAAAGACCACCTCCATAGCAACAGCAACCACAACCACAAAGTCAGCACCCCTTTCAGTCACAAAATTTTCAAAATCCGGCCAACACATCTGCACCGCAATTGGCCGGTACTGATAACTCTTCACTCGCACAAATTTTGGATTTGTTTATGAAACATACCATTCAAATGTCGGCTGATATGAAGTATTCTATTGATACCATAAAGAAAGACTCCACCTCCCACGGTGAAAGTATTAAATCAATAGAAAACCAAATTGCACAGTTGAACGCCGCAATGAGTGCGAGAGAGAAAGGAAAACTCCCATCTCAACCCCTACCGAATCCTGGCCACTCAAAAAATCATAACGTGAGTACCGTGATTACGTTGAGATCGGAAAAAGTGTTGAATAACCGAGTGGGTGAACAAGTTGATAGCGTTAGTGATACCAATGAAACCCCAGCTTCTACTTCTTCCCCTAATTCGTCTAGTCTCCCACTTTCTTCCGAGCCTATTCTCCATTTTCCCCAAGGCTCGAACACTCAGCCCACATCCACAAATCTATCTAAAATGATCCCCACTCCAATTCTGGGATCCATTCCATCCCCACAATTCTCTCTAATGTTGGACCCCACCCTTATTGATAAAACACTTTATCCAAACAGATTAAGGGGCAACAGACCAAGTTCACAAATGGAAAAGATTGTGGAAATTTTTAAGCAAGTTAATATAAACATTCCTCTCCTAGATGCTATTCAACAAGTTCCGTCTTATGCGAAAATCCTAAAGGACTTGTGCACTAGGAAGAAAAAAGTTCAAGTACCTAAAAAAGTTTTCTTTGCGAGTAATGTGAGCACTGCTTTTACACAACAACTACCCAAGAAACGAGAGGACCCCAGAAGTCCTACAATTTCTATTTCTATTGGGGGTAAAAATATCAATCGTGCTCTACTCGATTTAGGTGCTAGTGTTAACTTGCTTCCGTATTCTGTTTATGAGCAATTAGGGATCGGAGAGTTAAAACCGGCACATTGCACTCTTCAGATGGCCGATCGATCTATCACCCAACTTAGGGGTGAGCTAGAGGATATGTTAATCAAAGTCGGGGAATTTATATTTCCTATGGACTTTATCGTTATAGATACACAACCTGTAGCGAACCCACGAAACTAAATTCCGGTGATTTTAAGTCGACTTTTTCTTGCGACTTCCAACACTGTAATCAATTGCCGTAACGGCTCTATGAACCTATCCTTCGGGAAGATGTCAATTGAGCTTAACATTTACAAGTTGGGAAGTGAACCCTCCGAACCCTATGCTCATGTGTGTTCTGTCGAAATAATAGATTCCGACAGCAGCGAAATTGAAGAGCTTCACGATACTGATCTCGACTCCGCTATTACGTTGTTGTCCGGGTCAACATCTAACGCGGAATATGAACCTTTTATGGAGTCCGAGTATCATCTTGTTCTTTTCGATGAGATTATTATTTGGGATATCGATGAAAGCTTTGAAGAAATTTTTGCTGAAGAACTTGCATTCTTAGAAAATATGGGTGGTGTGATGAATCAATCTCAACACAAAAAAGTTGAACCATCACCACTTCTTCTTATCGATAACAAGAATGCGAGTAATCCATCATCATTGTTTTGTCTCTACAGACCGAAACGTAAACCTTTTCTATTACACCTCTTATCTCCTCCCCACTTCTTCACATCAATTGGCGACATGTTCTTCCACCAACCTTGGTGCTTCATCGATAAAATTTTTGAATGGTTGGTGTTGACTTTTGGTCTTTGCAAGGCTTTACTTGACCAATAATTTTAACCCCCCCCAAATAATTTTAAATACTTAATACGATTTTACTTAAGTTTGGGGGGGGGGATATTTTGGCTCTTGAAAGAAATTTTTTATAAAATTGTGAGCCAAAAATAAGTTTGGGGGAGGATTTCACTTTCATTATTTCTTGTCCCCTTTTTTCTCCCAAGTCTACCGGTTTTTGAGCTTAATGGATGACATCAGTGAGGACACTGCTGCAAACAGGTTTGGGGGAGCTTTGTGCTTATTTACGCATTACTTTGCATTATACTATATATAAGCACACAAAAAAAATTTGATAATAAAACTTTGAAAGTGAAAATTTACATATGAAAGATATGAATAGTTTGAGAAAAACAAGAAAGTTAGAGGTTTTTTTAAACGAAACTAGTAATAAGTTGTTATGAGCTGTTGTCCCAAGTGTTAGTAAGATGAAGGAAATTGCCAATCTGAGGATAAAAATAAGTCTGAAAAATAGTCCATATTCTAGAAGCCAAACATCTGAATGTTGATACCCTACTATACGCACTTACACACATCTTGAAACTTGGGATAGTAGAGGATACCTTGAAATGCTCTTATCTAAAAGCCTTAGTATGAAGGAAAATAAAATAAAATATATGTGGTGAAGAAAAAAAATGAACACTGGTTTTGTTATCACCAAAGCAGCAATAAAAAAATATAGCGAGGGTTCTTCATCACCTAGTGCCTTAGACCAACTGGTTTGGGAGTCACTGCGAAGCCTTAGGTGTTGCAAGATGAGGAAAATACTACCTACGCCTAATCAGCAAGCACATGAGTAATCGGTTGGTTAGTACCTCAAGAAATATTAACGGTCGCATGAAAAATGTGTGAGCATATTCCATCTAAATATTCACCGACTAAAAATTACTAAGGTAGATGGACAAGAGTATGATTGCTTGAATTAAATTCTCCAAGTGTAGGGATATCCGGTTCATACACATAGGGGTATATGATCAATGTTTGAAAGAAAGATAGGGAGGAAAACAAAAGGCGATGTTTTATTGTGGGATGGTGTGATTTCTAACATTTTTTCACGACCATTAAGATAGGGCTCATAGCAACTGAAAAACCGGTGTAGTTGAAAACTCTTATTTCCAAGTTCTTTCTTTCATAATTCTTATCTTTGTATGTAACTTTCACCATCTTTCTTTTATTATAGAATTTTGTGGGTGTAATCTGCTGAAAACCGTCAGAAGACAACACTCCTCCTACTGAGGACACCTAGAGGTTTAACAGTTTGTTGCACGTGCTCAGTGCAATTCGTGTTGCCTACGAAAGTGTGTTACTTAGTTTTTTCTTTCTTTTTCTCCTTCTTTTGAAAAACTAATTTGCTCGGGACAATCAAAGATAAGTTTGGAGGTATTTGTTCAGTTGATAAAACTGCACTTTTAATATGGCATTTTCCTTACTATTTATATATAATAAAAGATGTTTATTATAAATATGACACATATAAGGGTTTATCCGTAAAAATACTATTTTCATGTGTTTATATATTATAATTAACATTATAAAGGAAAATGGTAAGCATATAATATTCATATAATATTTGGACTATTTTAATATGAAATATCTTTGACAAATTCTCTTAAAACTAAAATATCAAGACAAATGGTTAAGATAATATCTCAATAAAAAAAAATTCTACTAACATCATTTATTGAGATAATTGTGCAGGAATTATATCATGACTAAAATCAAGGAAATCCGAGTTGGCGAGATCAAATCTGCTGAAGATATTCAAGTAAATTGAAGAAACCAATTCTGGCAGAAATATAGAGAAGATTTTCAAAGTCTAGATATTCAAAGGATCACCAAGAGCTACATAGATGAAGCCCCAGAAATTTAAGGCCAAGATCCCACCATAAGACCGCGGATCCGCGGTCAAACCCATCCAACGGCCGCGGTTCCGCCGCACTTTAAGGGAGTTGGGATTCTGGATTTTTTGGTTAGAATCGTAACAACTAGTTACCATATTAGGAAACTAGGATTCCGGCTCTGTGAGTATAAATAAGGACCGAGAGCCTCTTGAAAAAATTATCAAGCTGAAGAGATCACGAAGTCCGCTACAGGCTCACGTATCCAGGCTGATCATCAACGGTTCATCTACCTCCTTAGAAGAGATCGAGAAGCAAACTAGTATTTTATAATCATTTTCTAAGGGAACAAAGTGTAAATGAATTTTGTTGATTAATAAAGGTAGTTGTTTTTCTTATTCTATTTCTTTGTAGTTTTAATATGATTTCCCTCTCTATCTCTTCTTCTCCCAACATGCGCGAGTAAATCTTTGCTTGTTAGGGTTCATGAGGTTAGGGTAGGTTAATGGATGATGAAGATCCTTAAACTCTTTTTAAGTCCTATAAAGTTTATAAACTCTATCAAAAGAATAGTTAACATCCTAATTGGGCGCGCTATCAATTCATTGATAACCGCGACCACGATTAGAGATTAGATTAACAATTGTTTTAGAAAAGGCTAGATATGAACGGAGTTCCATGTCGAGATAGGGGTTAAGAGTAGGAACCTTTTTCCCTCCAGAAACCCTAATCTACATGCATCACTGTCGATCTAGTTTTAAATCTATTAATGGATAAAAAGAGTAATCTTTAATTAATCATCCATGACTACTAAATCTTAATGAACCCTACAAGCCCCCTTCTACTATAAAACCTACATCCGTAGTTAATCTAGATCTATATTTTTCATCCGTGTTTAACGTAGATCTAGATCCTACAACCATTCTTCACCATTCTTTATTCTTCCTCTTTTCTTTCTCAACACGCCTAAAGTAAGAATAAAATATTCAACGTTTCCCAGAGGACGGCCCGTACTCATCTCGGTCTAGCTACATGTGACACCATTTTTTATTGCGGTTACACCAGAAACACTTTTTTTACATCAATCAAGGAGCAACTTCCAAAGTCCATACTTTGTTGGTGTACATGGATTCCATCTCAGATCGCATATTATCCAGCCATTTTACAGAGTCTCCACTTGTGATGGCCTGCTCTAAATAAGTTGGGTCATCATCTTTCATGATGCAATCCTCGCTCCCACCGTCTATGAGAAAACTGTAGTATCTCTAAGGTGGATGAGGAACCTTATTAGATCTGCGGAGTGGCTGAGGTTCGTCGGATACTATTGGATCCTCCGGTTCTATCAAATCGTCAGTTGTAGTTTGTGCAGTTGGAACTTCTTCCTGTTCTACCTCATTACAACTAATTTCTTTCACAAGAAATTCATTTTCTAAAAAGGTGGCATGTTGAGCAACAAACACTTTTTGCTCCTCGCTATGGTAGAAAAGGTATCCATGCGAGTTTTTTGGATACCCCACAAACTTGCAAAGAACTGATCTTGCCTCGAGTTTGTCCGGATTTTGCTTTTTGACATAGGCCGGATAACCCTATATCTTAACTCGTTTAAGATATGGTCTCTATCCATTCCATATCTCATATGGTATTTTAGGCACAGATTTTGATGGAACTTGATTCAATAGGTATGCGGCTGTCTCAAGCGCATAACTCCAAAAAGAAATAGGTAACTCAGTAGTACTCATCATAGAGCGCACCATATCTAATATGGTGCGATTTCTCCACTCCGATACACCACTGTGTTGTGGTGTATACGGAGGAGTAAACTGAGAGAGAATCCCATTCTCTTTTAACTAGTCACGGAATTCCGTGCTCAAGTATTCTCCTCCCCGATCAGATCGAAGGATTTTAATAGTGTTACCCGTTTGGATCTCCACATCGTACTTATAATCCTTGAATTTCTCAAAAGATTTATATTTTTGTTTCATCAGGAACACATGTCCGTATCTTGAGAGATTATCGGTGAATGTAATGAAGTATGAGAAACCATTCCTGGCATGTGTAGATATAGGACTGCATACATCACTATGTATTAGTCCTAAGAGTTCAGTGGCTCTTTCTCCGTGTCCAGTAAAGGGATTTTTGGTCATCTTTCCTTTGAGACATGACTCACAAGTTTCATACAAAGTAAATTCAAACGAATTTAAATAACTATCTTTATGCAACTTAGCTAGTCTTGTTGCATTGATATGATCTAGTCTACAATGCCACAAGAAGGTTTCATTCATTTCTGAACTTTTCCTCTTTTGTGTGATCGGTATGCTTAGATCTGTTGGATATAGTGCCCTCAGAGTCAATTATTGGATCGCAGGCACGTGATTGCAATAATTGAGGGAGGATCTATGCCGGTAGGACAGTCTTACTCGAGATGATAGTATACTATCGGGTTTATCTTTATCATCGTGTACTGCTTTAGGTGACCTTACAGGTCACTATTGCACGTTGATAGAGCCTATAGGATTCTTGCTTGACGGCCAGCAGTATGATGGTGATCATATACGTGGGAGCTGGGGTCTATAAGCACATCCTTAAAAGGTCCCTAGTCGTGGGAGTTTCGAAACTGGGCATCGATACTCTAGTAGTATACTAGTGTATACAGTCGAGGCCCCGATGAGGGGCGGTGGCCGGTCTCACAAGCCATTGGTGTCAGTTGGTTCACCTAAGATATATACAGGTGCTCATTGGGTTATGAGTACACCAGACAGGACTCGCTGGGAACATGCTAGTTGGTATTATACTTGACGTCAGATAGCAGTTCCATGGTGACATGTGTACAGGTTAGTTCATCGACCTGAGATCATCATTTGTCTCGTGTGAGTTCCCACTGTACTTTGATTACTACCCTACCACGGCTCAAAGGAGTCGTGCAAATAGGTTTTAGTTGGGTACAGTCCCGAACCACATGGAGGCAGTGAGCGGATCGGCAGGGGTTTCGTCTCTCCCGGTATTGGGGGTGAGATCGCGCTGTGTCTAAGAGAGCCATTACACGAAGTCCTTGGCCAAGGCAGGAGATTTACTGGTAGGTATTCCAGTAGTATCTCAGGGTATTCTGGGCTACACTCCGACACGACTTGTACCGCTTTTGGGGGTCTGACTTTTACCAACCCCCTAGGCCCGCCATGCGATGCTTATAGACGAACGGACCGGACTGTACGGATATTGTCCCTAACAGGCTCAGTTGGGTGTCAGGATGAGTTCGCTCATCGACCACCCTTTTGGTCAATACCTGGTGGCCCGTTACGTACGACTAGTACCTCTGACGTGCTAGTGGTTAAATCCACAGCCAATGTATTGACGTGTCTTTAGAGTCCCCCTCATACAGTTTTCAAGTTTCGGGCGAAACGTTGTACAGGCCGTATGATATATGGCAGGGTTCGATCATATACGTGCAGTAGTGCACGGATCATGATCGGACGGATCATGCTAGTGGGCTTTAGTTTAAGCTGGATCCTAGTATTAGATTTGTTGGATTACTTTAGTCTCATCGCATTCGCATTCAGTCGGAATGCGGATGCAGGTATGTATATACAGGTGAGGGGTATCCTTGTGATCCGTCATGAGTTATCTTTTTATTGTTGTAAACATTTGGGTTAATGTTTACAAATGGAAATTGTGAGCTTAAGCCATCATTTTGTGCATTAAATGATACATGTACTCATAGGTAACTCCTGGTATCATTTCTTGTGCATATGTCACTTTATTTGATGGATTTGAGTCTTGATATGATAAGGAGAGAGAGGGGGGCAGCCATGATATAGTTTGGTCTTGTATTTTTCTCACAACACTTCTCACTCTTATTATCATCACAAGACATAAGAAAAGGAAAAGGGAACTTCTTCTTCTTCCTCTTCTTCTTCTTCCTCTAGCTCACAACCTCCATTAATGGCGTCATCTCTAACCTCCATCCATGCAATGGATGCAAGAGACAAAGTTGTCACAAACATTCTCTACTTCATCTTGGACACGTCGGCTAGCGAACTTCGTGCCCGAGTTGCTTCGGATGAAGCGGGAGCTCGTAAAAAGACTCGAAGATGTGGTGCCCTTTCCGACGAGGAGATCAAGACCGGAGATGCCGTGAGGAGCTTGGGATGGTAGCCAAGACCGAAGGACACGGATCGATCGGTATAGCTTTTCCAACCCTTCTCTTGTTAGCTAGTTGTAGGTTAATGGTTCGATCCGGGTTTTAAGCATACGATAGCGCCGGTTTAATGTTTTGAAAAAGTTTTCGTTTCCGCAATTTAGCCTCGGACAGACGGCCGGGGCGCTACCGTAGACTTACATGGTATCAGAGATACGCCATTAACCTTTACTAGCGTGCTCTAACGTGTTTAGAACTTCGATCGAACGAAATTTCCAAAACCGCGATTCCAATTTGTGCAGTTTCTGTCGAAATTTTTTTGTCGTCTAAATTTTTTTTTGAGTACGTCAGAAAATCATGCAGACACGCCATTAACCTTTACTAGCGTGCTCTAACGTGTTTAGAACTTCGATCGAACGAAATTTCCAAAACCGCGATTCCAATTTGTGCAGTTTCTGTCGAAATTTTTTTGTCGTCTAAAATTTTTTTTTAGTACGTCAGAAAATCATGCAGGCTTTTTTAAGACCACTGGTGAAATTTCGTGAAGTGAGCTTACTGTTGCGCTGCGGAACCGCGGCCTTACCTAAGTTTTAGCCGCTGTTCCGCCGCCGAACTATAGCATCACTACACCATTTTTCCTACAGTGGTCTCTGAGTTGGAATTGGGGTTTCTGGTAATTTTTGTTTTGGCCCAGATTATTTTGAGTACTGGGAATTGTGCTTGGGGCCCACTTCGGGAAATTTTGTTGATCGAAAATTTTAAACATGTTAGTTCACAGTATTTACATTATATCTGCGACCGTGAATGTCATTTGATTGGTAAATCTTGTCTAATTGCTATAGTTCTTTTAGACGGATTTGCGAACGTGACATTCACGTTGATGTTCTGTGTTGTGCTGTGATGTTGCGGATTTGTCGTGGTGGATAGCCTGGTGCAATGGTAGTACAGTTTGGTTATATTTGTACATTTGATATTGCGGTGCGAGCGTCCGACATGTGGACTGCCTTCACTGCCTGTTTGTATATTATTCTTTTGGGGCACGACCGGGCCGAGGTCGATGTACCCATTGTATATTTTACTTTCTATACTAGGATTACCCCGCGGTGGGGTGCACGGATAGCCGGATTCTAGAAGGCAACGGGCCCGCATCTAATGGCTTTGAGACGGAGGGGGCTTCACTCTAGAATTGGCGGGCAATTCGCCGCACTCGTAGGGGGTATAGGTTGACCCAAGGAGGGGTACTTAAGTTACCGGAATCCGTGAAGTGCTGGGTGGTCCATTCACGTTGTTGAAGGGGACTGCCTCGCTTCAGGTTTTGGCGGGTAACTTGCTGCGCCCGTAGGGGTCTAGGATTTCATTGCACAGGCTATCCACACGATCAGGGGAACGTCGGGTTTCAGTAGAGGCTCTATGAAACCCGGGAATCCTAGATTATCTGTATTGTTCTGTGATGCTTATTACATTTCTGTGATGTTGCATTTTATCACACCTGGAGCGAATATTATATATTGATATATATACTAGTAGATGTTGTATATGTTTTACACCCACGCTAGTCCAGTCCCCGCTCTGTCGTTAGTTAAGTAACCTAACGGGTGATGACGGGACCCAGTGGCGAATGCGGATGGCATATACGTACATCGTATTTTCGTTCTTTTGTGGTGTGATTAATGATGGGACTGCATTGATTCGGATCAATGCAAGCTAAACAAACCTAATCTGATGTTGTTGGAACATTTTACAAAAAAAAAGCTGTTATTGCAAGAACGTTCTCTTTTGTTTTGCACAGTGGTATTCGGTTATGAATATCCAGCACCTCAGTCGACGAGGCAAAGGCCGAGATCCCTTCACCGGGAGTGACCCCTTGGACAGAAGTTTGCGTCAGGGTAATAACTTCACTATAGCCGATTACTTTTTGCTTTACATCGTGGTATTCAGTTGGAATATCCTGCATCTCATTCTACGGGGAAAGAGCCGATATCCCTTCACCGGGAGTGACCTCTTTAGCAAAGGTTTTCGCCACTATATATTTATAAAAGCTATGCAGTTCCTTCAACGATATAAAGTTCATTACGTTAAAGGTCTTTCGCTAAAAACCATTCGTAGCCCTCCGTCATTTCTTACAAGTGGTACTTGGTATTCGTGCTGCGTTTGTTGACTCCATCAAGGCGTAGTGTACGGTAGCTAAGTGGTGCTTGTTTGTAGCATGGATATGCGATTGGTTAGGACAGTCGTGTGGCCTTGTTGACTCCGTCAAGGGCACGTACGGGTGGGTTTAATGCAATCAAGATAATGAAGGGTTGAACTTGACTAGGACTCTTTGATTTGTTGACTCCGTCAAGGTCACTTGGGTCCTAGGGGTAAAAACACACATCGGGTGTTTCTAAAGAAACTGAAACTTGCCAGGCATGCGCATACCTTCTGGAGTGTGGTGACTTGAGTGGATTCCATCAAGTTATCATGCGATGATAGTTGGATCCCGATTCCCACTGATGAGTTGGTTTACTCCTCGGGTGATCCCGACTAATTCTTCTTTCAGGTTTGGAGGAGAATTTGAGGGTACAGTGGGAGGTTTCCTGATTAGATAAAATGATAACCATTCTGATCTAGGTTAGAGTGCACGCAGAGTGTTTCTTTTCTCTCTCTCTCTTTGGCAGCGACCATGACCCGACCTTTGACTATGACTCAGTGACCAAGTTAACCGATCTTTCTTAAAACACTGGCTTTTGGATTGTCAGAGTTGCATACCTCATTACCACTCCTACTTTTTACCCTTTTCTCCAGAATACCCCGTATTACTACGAACATCCACTTCCATTGGATAAAACCATCGTATGGTTATATATGAACTCGAAGGAACTTGTTCCAGATTCTAGGATGGTTTCCGGTTCTGGAGAAAATGAATAGGACTATTCAGTTGTCTTTCCCTTTTACCTTCTCTCAGGTTGTGAGTGCTCCTTGGATTAGGACGGTACACCTATTACACTAATTGGATAGTCTTCTTGCAAACCATAGGCCGGTTCCGAACAGTAGGGAATGAAGAAAACCATTTAGCCTAAACGGTGTACAGAAGGTATTAAGTAAAGACAAATAAAGGGATCAGTAAGAAAGCAAAGTAAATTGCGACTGCTGTTCATGACCAAACCAAGTATTTCTTCGCCAAATCCTATTTCACCTTTGTATTTCTCCGGAACACCCCATATCACTACGAAGATCCACGGTTTATTGGATACTCCATCATATGGTTATATACGAACTCGAAGGAACTTGTTCCAGTTCGGGGATGGATTCTGGTTCAGGAGAAATAGGAATAAGGTTTTATTCAGTTGTCTTTTATCTTCACCTTCTCTCAGGTTACGAGTACTCCTAGGATTAGGAGAGTACACCCATTATGCTTATTGGATAGTCTTCTTCCAAACCATAGGCTGGTGCCGAACGGTAGGGAAGGAAGAAAACCGTTTAGCCTAAAGGGGTGTACATAAGGTAATGACTAAAGACATATAAAGGGATTTGGAGAGATGGAAAAGAAGTATACGGTTATAGTTGTGAATATGATAATGGAAGAGGCATTACTAGGAATGCCCGGATACCCCTCCGAAACATTTACATGTTTCAGTTTCACTGTATATTGTTAAAAGGAAAACTGATTTCCCAATTGGTCCTTGCTCCAGGGTATGTATTTACTAGGTTTGATTCTCACATTTGTATGGTTTTACAGATGATGAGTGGGAGTAAGTTATTGGGAATTGGGTGATCATCCTCATTATATCAGGATTCGTTGTAATTGGTGATATTTGAGGAAATCGCCTGGGTTGTTTGCCGGACAACAAATATTTGGTTTTGAATATCCGTTGTTATGCACCAATTTCAAATTGATATATATGTACGTTTATTTTTATAAAGTGAGATATTACTTTTTGAAATTATGTCTATGACATTTACCTATATCAGTGGATGGTTAGGTTAGGAGTATTAAACAGCGGTGTAATTTTTCTTAACCATAAGTACAGTTTTCAACCTACGACACACGGGGAAGGAGTTATTAGACTAAGGGGACTTATACAGAGTATTGTATGTTGTCCAGTATCCAAGAGGACAGAGGGGTTGGTACACGTACTATATTCTGTTTACTTGTGACATCTCTAGTTCTTAGACATGTGTTTCGTAGAAATGCAAGGTCTAAGTTTTGAGAAGTTATAGGTATAAGAATAAAGTAGAGAACCAAGTGTTGCAAGTATCAGGATTCTTCAAGGTGATCGAAGATGTAGATACTTGTGTATGGTATTCAGTTAATAGTAATGATTAAGAGAACTTACTTCTCTTTCAGGTTACTCATAATTGGAAGCACTCCTAAGTTGAGTAATGCTGATCGGCCTCTTTCCATTTAGTTGACATGCACTGGAGATAGCTGCATGATTTGAATCTGGTTCTAATTAAATCAGTGCCTCTATTTCTATATTGGATATAGAATAGTTCATATCTTAACAATGTTAAGGTACGGGGAGTTGTCCGGCTTATGCTTAAAACCAGACTCTGGATAACTCAAGGCACGTTTCTGTAATGGCTGTTTGTGGGTTGACCCGGGCTATGAAGAGGGTTGACTTTCTACCATCTGGAAGATCAATAGTGATATTGTTCTTGACTCGCCACAGTTTTGATAAAATGGATTTTTCAGAAAACAGAAGTGGGAGTATGGTAGAACTGGAAGTGATTCCAGAACCGCAAACGATTACTGAAAATTTGATAAGAACCTAAAGATTCAATCTGGTTTGACATTCCATTGGCCACTCCGCAGATATGGTGGGTAACCTCAGGCACCCGAGAGGTACTCCGGTAGCCTCAAAGACAGTGACAGGGAGGTTCTTGTTTACCCAGACTTACCATTTCTATTGTTCCAGACCGTGTGACCCGGCAGGAGGAAGAGTATAGCGTCATTCTAAACTAGCTTTAGAAGTGCACGTGTATATAACTCTGCCAGAGGGTTGTCGTAGTCAGTGGGAGCAGCGGAAGCATAGTGGACAAGTAGCTAATGTCTATTTATGGACTAAAGCAGATATAGCGGAGATAGACCATCTATTTCTGATATAACAGTCATAGGTTTGACTTCATCAGAATAGGGGATGGATCTGTTGAGAAGGTAGTAGTGTGTGATGTCCTGGTATTTGGATGACATACACAGAGTAGGAAGTGAAATTCCTATACTACGATCGGTTATACTTTGGTTGTCACACAGTGGTTTCTCCACAAAGGACATGGATATTGTATCAGATATTCTGATTACTAGATCTATGGTTTTAGATCTAGATTTGGGTAGTTTCCCAATCTGGGTACTTAGACAACATTCTAAAGGTGTTTTAGAATAGACGACTCCTGGCACGATAGTGTACCTGCAAGTGATGGAGTCACCTGTTGGAGATAGTGCCCTCATAGTCAATTATTAGATCACAGGTACGTGATTGCAATGATTGCGGAGGACCTATACCGATAGGACAGTCTCACTCGAGATGATAGTATGCTATCTGGTTTGCCTTTATCAGTCGTGTACATGTTCAGGTGACTGATTACATGTTACACTTTGATAGAGCCCTTAGGATCTTGCTTTACCACCAACAGTATGATGGCGATCATATACGTGAGAGTTGGGTGGTTTATATGCATACCCTTAATTGTGGTCCCTAGTCGTGGGAGTTTCGAGACAGGGCATCGATACTCCGGAGTAGACTAGTGTGTACAGTCGAGACCCCGACGAGGGGCGGTGGCCGGTCTCACAAGCCACTAGTGTCAGTTGGATCACCTAAGATGTATACAGGTGCTCATTGGGTTATGAGTACACCGGACAGGACTCGCCGGGAATCTGCTAGTTAGTACTATATCTATCGTCAGATAGCAGTTCCCTGGTGACATGTGTACAGGTTAGTTCATCGACCTGAGGTCGTCATTTGTCTCGTGTGAGGTTCCACTGTGCTTTGATTTCTACCCTACCACGGCTCAAAGGAGTCGTGCAAACAGGTAGCTTTTGGGTACAGTCCCAAGCCATATGGAGGCACGTGAGCGGATCGGCAGGGGATTCGTCTCTCCCGGTATTGGGGGCGAGATCGTGCTGTGTCTAGGAGAGCCATTACACAAAGCCCACGGCCGTGGCAGGAGATTTACTGGTAGGTACTCCAGTAGTATCTCAGGGTGTTATTGGGGTACACTCCGACACGACTTATACTGCTATTGGGGGTCTGACGTTACTAGCCCCCTAGGCAGATATGCGATACTCATAGACGAACGGACCGGACTGTATATACATTGTCACTGTTAGGCTCAGTAGGGTTTCTGGATGAGTTCGCTCATCAGCCTCCCTTGAGGTCAGTCCATGGGCAGCCGTTACGCATAGCTAGTGCCGCTGACGGTTTGTGGTTAAACCCACTGCCAGGGTACTGACGAGTCATTAGAGTCCCCCACAGACAGTTTCTCAAGTTCGGGCAAAACGTTGTAGAGGCCGTATGGTTTTATGGCAGAGTTCGGGAAATGCACGTGCGTTTACGCACGTGTTATTTTTCGGGCAGATGATACTGGTCGGCTTTGGTTTAAGCCGGATCCAATTATTATATTGAGTAGATATAATATCTTTGTCTCAGTTGCATTTGTATTCGGTCGTAATACAAATGCGGGTATATTTATACAGATACGGGGTTATCCTGAAAGTCGTTTCAGGATCACTTTTGGAAGTTGCCATTTTCCAGTTTTCTATCAGCCGTCTTTTAACATTCGGTTAAAGACGGATTTATCTTTTCTTGGATGAGGTGAGTCGTGCTTCTAGAAGCTTCTAGATTGGTGACTAGATTCATGCATCTTTCTTTGCATTTATTAAATGGTGACTAGGTTTTTGTGACTCATGGTTTTAATTAATGTCTTTTGGATTGCTTAAGATCTTTTGTTATGATAAGGATCAATTCTTGTGGTCACCTCCCCTCTCCTACACTCACTTCCCCATCTATATATATGGCCGGCCCCTCCCCTCTCTCATTAGCACACTTGATGTTTCATTTTGTGAAAAAGATTATGATAGATTTTGGGGTGTATGGAATTTCACAACTCATTTCATTCCATCACCCGATTCCCATGGCAACTTCATTAACCGTTCGTCCATGGTTTTGGACGAAGCGAGACAAAGTATTCCACTCATTCTCTACATCATTCTTGGTCGTCTCTTTTAGCAAACTTGACGACCGAGTTGCCTCAAGTCAGAGGCGGGAGCCCGTTTAAAGAATCGTTGACGTGGTGCCACCTGGACGAGCAGATCGGAGATCGACGAGATCGGAGCAGCCGCAACGGAGCGTGGGATGATGGTTAAAGAACGAAGGACTCGGATCGTTCGATATAACCTTTCTACACTCTTTACAGTTTGTTAGTTTAGCAATAATGGCAGATCCGGGTTAAAGTATACGGTAGCGCAAGTTAAAAAATTTTTGTTCCGCATTTGGCGTCTGTAGACGGCCGGGACGCTAGCGTAGACTTACAGTGGTATCAGAGCCTCACCATTTTTCTATACTAACTTGTGCTAACGCGTTTAAAACATCGATCGAACCGGAAATCAAAAAACACATTTTTTCATTTTCACATTTTCTGTCGATTTTAAATGGTGTCCTAAAAATATTCCACATATCACAGAAAGTTATGCAGGGTTTCAGAAGTACACCGACAAAATTTGAGCACGTGATCCCACTAAAGCGCCGCGGATTCGCGGCCAAACCCATGGTTTGGCCATGCATCCGCGGCCATTCTATGGGATCAGTGCACCAAATTTTGTCTGTGTCTTCTCTGTTGGAATTTGGGGTTTTTGGTATATATCTTTTGGGCCCAGATTTTGTTACTGTTCACCAGTTGTTCGTGGGGCCCACTTTGTGATATTTAGTCGATCGAAATTTAAACATGTTAGTTTACAGTGCTTACATTATATCTCCGACCGGGAATGTCATTTGATCGGTAAACCGCGTCTGATTGCTATAGTTCTTTTAGATGGGTTTGCGAACGTGACATTCGCGTTGATGTTCTGTGTTGTGCTGTGATGTTGCGGATTTGTCGTGGTGGATAGCAGTGTGCAATGGTAGTACAGTTTGAGTTTATTTGTACATTTGATATTGCGGGGCGAGCGTCCAACTTGTGGACTGCCGTCACTGCCCGTTGTATAATATTCTTTTGGGGCACGACCAGGTTGCGGTCGATGTACCTGTTGTACTATTTTTCATTACTGTACTAGGTTTTGCCCCGAGACGGAGTGCACGGATAGCCGGGTTCTGGAGGGCAACGGGTCCGCATATCATGGCTTTAAGAGGCAGAGGGGCCCCACTCTAAAATTGGCAGACTATTCGCCGCACTCGTAGGGGGTACAGGTTGACCCAAGGAGGGGTACCCAAGATTACCGGATTCCGTGAAGTGCTGGGTGGTCCATTCACTTTGCTGTAGGGGGCTGCCTCGCTTCAGGTTTTGGCGGGTAACTTGCCGCACCCGTAGGGGTCTAGGTTTCATTGCATAGGCTATCCACACGACAGGGGAACGTCGAGTTTTAGCAGCGGCTCTATGAAACTCGGGGATCCCAGATTATCTGTATTGTTCTGTGATGCTTATTACTTTTCTGTAATGTTGCATATTATCACGCCTGGAGCGATTATTGTATATTGGTTTATATACTATTAGATGTTGTATATGTTTTACACCCGCGCTAGTCCAGTCCCCGCTCTGTCGTTAGTTAAGTAACCTAACGGGTAATGACGGGACCCAGTGACGAATGCGGATGGCATATACGTACATTTTATTTTCGTTCTTTTCTGGTGTGATTATTGATGGGACTGCATTGATTCTGATCAATGCAAAGTAAAACAAACCTGTTTACAGTTGTTGGAACAAATTTAAAAAGTGTTATTGCAAAGACGTTTCCTTTTGTTATGCATAGCGGTATTCAGTGGAATATCCTGCACCTCATTCGACGGGGCAAGGGCCGATATCCCTTCACCGGGACTGACCCCTTGGGCAGAAGTTTTCGTCAGGGTAATGACTTCACTATAGTCGATTACAAGTTGCTTTGCATAGAGGTATTCAGTGGAATATCCTACACCTCATTCCACGAGGAAAGAGCCAAGATCCCTTTACCGGGAGTGACCTCTTTAGCAAAAGGTTTTCACCACTATATTTTAAAAAAGCTATCAGGTTCCTTCAGCGATATCAAGTTCATTACGTTAAAGGTTTTTCGCCAAAAACCAGTCGTAGCCCTCCGTCACTTCTTTTGGGTATTCAGTAGTATTCAAGCTATGCATTTTAGCCAAAGTTAAGGCATAGTGTTTGGTAGCTGCTGGGTATTCATTTGTTGCATAGATAGATGAGTTAGTTTGGGACAGTCGTTCTACCAATTGGCCAAAGTCAGGGGCATGTGCGGGTGGGTTCAAATTGACAAGATAGTGACGGGTAGAACTTGGCATGTGACCTATGACATTTTGACCAAAGCCAAGGTTATAAGAGCATGGGGCAAAAATCATATCGGGAGTTTCTAAAGAAACTGAAACTTGCCAAGTATGCGCATACCTTCTGGAGTATGAGTAACGTGGATGCATTCCATCACGTTATCATGCGATAAGAGTTGGATCCCGATTCCCACTGATGAGTTGGTTTACTCTTCGGGTGATCCCGATTGATTCTTCTTTCTGGTTTGGAGGAGAATTTGACAGGACAGTGGGAGGTTTCCGGATTAGATAAAGTGATAACCATTCTGATCTAGGTTAGAGTGCACGCAGAGTGTTTCTTTTCTCTCTCTCTTTGGCAGCGACCTTTGACCGACCCTAGACTATGACTCAGTGACCAAGTTGACCGAACCTTCTTAAAATACTGGCTTTTGGATTGTCTATGTTGCATAAGTCATTGCCACTCCTTCTTTTACCCTTTGAATTTCTCAGAACACCCGTATTACTACGGATATCCACTTCCATTGGATAGATCCATCGTATGGTTATATACGAACTCGAAGGGACTTCTTCGAGGATGGATCAAGGTTCAGGAGAAATAGAATTGGTTTATTCAGTTGTCTTTTATTATCACCTTCTCTCAGGTTGCGAGGGCTCCTTGGTTTAGGAGAGTACACCTATTACGCTTATTGGATAGTCTTATTCCAAACCATAGGCAGGTGCCGAAAGGTAGGGAATGAAGAAAACCAATTAGCCTAAGTAGGGTGTGCAGAAGGTAATATGTAAAGACAAAATAAAGGGATTAGAAAGAGGGCAAAGTAAATTGCGACTGATATCATTCACGACCAAAACCGCGTACTTCATCGCCACTCCTATTTCACCTTTAAAGGAATAAGGTATTATTCAGTTGTCTTTTATCATCACCTTCTCTCAAGATACGAGTACTCCTTGGTTTAGGAGGGTACACCTATTATGCTTACTGGATAGTCTTCTTCCAAACCATAGGCTGGTGCCGAACGGTAGGGAAGGAAGAAAACCATTTAGCCTAACGATGGTGTACAGAAGGTAACGACTAAAGACAAATAAAGGGATTTGGAGAGATGGCAATAAAATATACGGTTGAAGTCATGAATTGGATTATGGAAGAGGCATTGCTATGAATACCAGGATACCCCTACGAAACATTTTCATGTTTCAGTGCATTGTTTAAGAAAAACTGTTTTCCCGATTAGATACTTACTCCATGGGTATGTATTTACCAGGTTTCATTCTCATATCTGTATGGTTTTACAGATGATGAGTGGGAGTAAGTTATTGGGAATTAGGTGATTGTCCTCATTATATCGGAATTCGTTGTAATTGGTGATATTTGAGGAAATCACCAGGGTACAGTTTTCAACCTACGACGCACAGGTTTTGAGTTGTTTAACTCAGCGGACTTATACAGAGTATTGTATGTTGTCCAAGTGTCCATCAGGACAAAGGGGTAGGTCCTCGTACTATGTTCTGTTTACTTATAACTTCTCTAGTATTTAGACAAGTGTTTCGTAGAAATACAAGGTCTAAGTTTTGATAAGTTGTGGGTATAAGAATAAAGTAGAGAACCAGGTATCACAAGTATCGGGATTCTTCAAAGAGATCGAAGATGTAGATTCTTGTGATTGGTATTCAGATGATAGTGATGGTTTTGAGAAACGTGTTTCTTTTTCAGGTTACTCATAATTGGATGGATTCCTAAGTTGAGTAATGCTGATTAGCCTCGTTCCATTAAGTTGATATGCACTGGAGACAGCTGCATGATTTGAATCTGGTTCCAATTAAATAAGTGCCAAAGTTTCTGTATTGGATATAGAATAGTTCATACCTTAAAAGATATTAAGGTACGGGGAGTTGTCCAGCTTATGCTTAAAACCAGACTCTGGATAACTCAGGGCACGTTTCTGTAATGGCTGTTTGTGGGTTGACCCTGGCTATGACGAGGGTTGATATTCTACCATTTGGAAGATCAATAGTGATATTGTTCTTGACTCGCCACAGTTTTAGTAAAATGGATTTTTTCAGAAAACAGTAGTGGGAGTATGGTAAAACTGGAAGTGATTCCAGAACCGCGAACGATTACGGAAAATTTAATAGGACCTATATATTCAATCAGGTTTGACATTCTAATAGCCACTCCGCAGATATGATGGGTAACCTCAGACACCCGAGAGGTACTCCGGTAGCCTCAAGGACGGTGACAGGGAGGATCTTGTTTACCCAGACTTGACACTACTGTTGTTCCAGGATATGAGACCCGGTAGGAGGGTTGTCGTAGTCAGTGGGAGCAGCGGAAGCATAGTGGGAAAGATGCTTATATCTAATTATAGACTTGAGTAGTTATAGCGGAGATAGATCATCTAATTTTGATGTGACAGTCATGGGTTTGACTTCAATCAGGATAGGGGATGGATCTGTTAAGAAAGTAGTAGGGTGTGATGTCATGGTATCTGGATGACATACACAAAGTAGGAAGTAAAATTCCTATACTACGATCGGTTGTACTGTGGTCGTCACACAGTTGTTTCTCCAGACAGGATATGGATATAATATTTGACATTCTGGTTTCTAGATCTATGGTTTTAGATCTGGATTTGGGTAGTTTCCCAATGTAGGTACTTTGACAGTATTCTAATGGTTTTTAGAATAGATGACTCCTAGCATGGTGGGGTACCTGCAGGTGATGGAGTCACCCTCTCTAAAGGTGTCGTATAGACTAAAGGGGAGAGGGATGTGCAAGATTGACAGATCACTTGCTTAGGCAATTGAGTCAATCGTGAGATGTCAAGTACCACACCAAATGTTGTTTTTGCACTAGATGCGATGAGTTTATATTAATCAAATCCTGGAGAAACATAAGGAAGCAGTTTTAGAACATAAGTACATGTTCTACGGATTTGATGAAGGCAGCCTCCTTCGGGAGACGATTATCATTCCAGGCTTCAAAGGTGACATGGATGACAGAGTGATTGTCAGAGTTATAGTTTATCCCTCTGACGAAGAGGGACAGTATTATGGACAGGTGGTCCAAGAGGATACTGTGGGAGGCTTGGTGCAGGATACTGATTAGGTTCAGTGATCGATACAGTCTAAGAAGTTTGGATTTGGAGTTCATTTATGAACTAGGTCCCATCAGATATCCAGACATATTCTAAGACAGGTATTACTCGATTCGGGAGATGGCTTTCTCCGTGAATTTGAGATTAAGAGAGATATAGAAAGAAACATCTAGGCGGATCCACTCACTGAGGCTATTTCTCGAACACAATAGTTTTACAAACGGGCTTTGTGAAACTGATTAGTAGAGGAGTTGGATGTTCGGTTTCACACGGGCTGTGAGTAGTCGACATTGCAATAATTAGCCTTGAGTGCAAGTGGGAGATTGTTGGAGATAGTGCCCTCATAGTCAATTATTGGATCGCAGGTACGTGATTGCAATGATTGCGGAGGACCTATACCGGTAGGACAGTCTCACTCAAGATGATAGTATGCTATCTGGTTTGCCTTTATCAGTCGTGTACATGTTCAGGTGACTGATTACATGTTACACTTTGATAGAGCCCTTAGGATCTTGCTTTACCACCAACAGTATGATGGCGATCATATACGTGAGAGTTGGGTGGTTTATATGCATATCCTTAATTGTGGTCCCTAGTCGTGAGAGTTTCGAGACAGGGCATCGATACTCCGGAGTAGACTAGTGTGTACAGTCGAGACCCCGACGAGGGGCGGTGGCCGGTCTCACAAGCCACTGGTGTCAGTTGGATCACCTAAGATGTATACAGGTGCTCATTGGGTTATGAGTACACCGGACAGGACTCGCCGGGAATCTGCTAGTTAGTACTATATCTATCGTCAGATAGCAGTTCCCTGGTGACATGTGTACAGGTTAGTTCATCGACCTGAGGTCGTCATTTGTCTCGTGTGAGTTCCCACTGTGCTTTGATTTCTACCCTACCACGGCTCAAAGGAGTCGTGCAAACAGGTAGCTTTTGGGTACAGTCCCGAGCCATATGGAGGCACGTGAGCGGATCGGCAGGGGATTCGTCTCTCCCGGTATTGGGGGCAAGATCGTGCTGTGTCTAGGAGAGCTATTACACAAAGCCCACGTCCGTGGCAGGAGATTTACTGCGATCATTTCAGGCTTTCAAGGTGACCTGGATGACAGAGTGGTTGTTAGATTTATAGTTTTCCCTCTGACGAGGGGCAGTATTTTGGACAGGTGGTCCAAGCGGATACTGAGGGAGGCATGGCGCAGGATACCGATTGGTTTCAGTTGACCATACGGTCTAAGAAGTTTGGATTTGGAGTTCATTTATGAACTAGGTCCCATCAGATATCCAGACATATTTTAAGACAGGTATTGCTCATTTCGGGAGATAGTTTTCTCCGCGAACTTGAGATAAAGAGAGACATAAAAAGAAACATCAGGGCGGATCCACTCACTGAGGCTATTCCTCGAACGAAATATTTTCGCAAACGGGTTTTGTGAGACTGATTAGTAGAGGAGTTGGGTGTTCGGTATCACACGGGTTGTGAGTATGCGACACCGCAATAATTAGCCTTGAGTGCAAGTGGGAGATTGTTGGATATAGTGCCCTCAGAGTCAATTATTGGATCGTAGGCACGTGATTGCAATGATTGAGGGAGGACCTATGTCGGTAGGTCAGTCTTACTCGAGATGGTAGTATGCTATCGGGTTTATCTTTATCATCGTGTACTACTTTAGATGACCTTACAAGTCACTATTGCACGTTGATAGAGCCCATAGGATTCTTGCTTGACGGCCAGCAGTATGATGACGATCATACACGTAGGAGCTGGGGTCTATAAGCACATCCTTAAAAGGTCCCTAGCCGTGGGAGTTTCGAGACTGGGCATCGATGCTCCAGTAGTAGACTAGTGTATACAGTCGAGACCCCGACGAGGGGCGGTGGCCGGTTTCACGAGCCATTGGTGTCAGTTGGTTCACCTAAGATGTATACAGGTGCTCATTGGGTTATGAGTACACCGGATATGACTCGCTGGGAACATACTAGTTGGTATTATATCTGGCGTCAGATAGCAGTTCCCTGGTGACATGTGTACAGGTTAGTCCATCGACCTGAGATCGTCATTTGTCTCGTGTGAGTTTCCACTGTGCTTTGATTACTACCCTACCACGGCTCAAAGGAGTCATGCAAATAGGTTTTAGTTGGGTACAGTTGAGCCACATGGAGGCAGTGAGCGGATTGGCAGGGGTTTCGTCTCTCCCGGTATTGGGGGTGAGATCGCGCTGTGTCTAGGAATGCCATTACACGAAGTCCTTGGCCAAGCCAGGAGATTTACTGGTAGGTATTCCAGTAGTATCTCAGGGTGTTCTGGGCTACACTTTGACACGATTTGTACCGCTTTTGGGGGTCTGACTTTTACCAACCCCCTAGGCCCGCCATGCGATACTCATAAACGAATGGACCAGACTGTACGGATATTTTCACTGACAGGCTCAGTAAGGTGTCAGGATGAGTTCGTTCATCGACCTCCCTTTTGGTCAATACCTGGTGGCTCGTTACGTACGGCTAGTACCTCTGACGTGCTAGTGGTTAAATCCACAGCCAATGTATTGACGAGTCTTTAAAGTCCCCCACAGGCAGTTTTCAAGTTTCAGGCGAAACGTTGTAGAGGCCGTATGATATATGGCAGGGTTCGATCATATACGTGCAGTAGTGCACGAATCATGATCGGACGGATCATGCTAGTGGGCTTTGGTTTAAGCCGGATCCTAGTATTAGATTTGTTGGATTACTTTAGTCTCATCACATTCGCATTCAGTCGGAATGCGGATGCAGATATGTATATACAGGTGAGGGGTATCCTTGTGATCCATCACGAGTTTACTTTAGATGTTGCCGTATCTTTTTATTGTTGTAAACATTTGGGTTAATGTTTACAAATGGAAATTGTGAGCTTAAGCCATCATTTTGTGCATTAAATGATACATGTACTTCATAGGTGACTCATGGTATCATTTCTTGTGCATATGTCACTTTATTTGATGGATTTGAGTCTTAATATGATAAGGAGAGAGAGAGAGGGGCTGCCATGATATAGTTTGGTCTTGTATTTTTCTCACAACACTTTTCACTCTCATTATCATCACAAGACGTAAGAAAAGGAAAAGGGAACTTCTTCTTCTTCCTCTTCTTCTTTTTCCTCTAGCTCACAACCTCCATTAATGACATCATTTCTAACCTCCATCCATGCAATGGATGCAAGAGACAAAGTTGTCACAAACATTCTCTACTTCACCTTGGACACGTCGGCTAGCGAGCTTCGTGCCCGAGTTGCTTCGGATGAAGCGGGAGCCCGTAAAAAGACTCGAAGATGTGGTTCCCTTTCCGACGAGGAGATCAAGACCGGAGATGCCGCGAGGAGCTTGGGATGGTAGCCAAGACCGAAGGACACAGATCGATTGGTATAGCTTTTCCAACCCATCTCTTGTTAGCTAGTTGTAGGTTAATGGATCGATCCGGGTTTTAAGCATACGATAGCGCTGGTTTAAAGTTTTCGTTTCCGCATTTTAGCCTCGGACAGACGGCCGGGGTGCTACCGCAGACTTACAAGATCTGTGGTTTGATTTAGAATATATATACAATTACTTAACGTACCAAACCCAATCAACACTTGATTTAGGAAAATGTTCATAACATTATCCTCCAATACAAAGTTATATCCTTCTTTATGCAAAAAAGAAACCGATATAATATTGCACATCATGTTTGGTACGTAATAACAGTCGTTCAGAATCATTGTATTACCATTTGGTAATACTATGTGATATTCGCCAACAGTTTTGGCTGCAACAATTGCTCCAATCCCTACTTATAGAGACATATCACTCTTTCCCAGTTCTCCACCTCTCTTTAGCCCATATAACAAATTATATACGTGGGATCCTGATCCGGTATCCAATACCCATGACATAGAGCAAACTGAGAAACAGTTCTCGGTAACGAACACACCCGAAGAAGATGCATCAACATGCTCCTTTTTCGTTCGGGTGGCTTGGGAATCCTAATATTCCCTTATTCCTTACTTAGACTTATGACAATCATAAGAAAAAGCGGAACAAACGTTCTCCAGCTTAGTATAATAAGAAGGTTCGGTCAATACATCTATATTATTATCTTGATTAAGGCGTGTCATTGGTCGCTACCTAGAGAGAGAGAGAGAAGGAAACGCATTAGCGTGCGCGCTTTGTAAGATTAGATTGATTATTATCTTAACTAATCAGGATGGCTCCCACTATTTTTATCAAATTTTTCTTCAAACCATAAAAGGTAAGATTAACCGGGAATTACACCCTACAAGTTCGCCAATCGGTCAGCCAGACATGTATTGGTACTCCGAGGAAGTCTTCCAATGCTTTCGCATGGAACTAATTAAATAATCTCGTTTCCGCAGGGGCATAACCCCGTTAACACCTTTCTTAGACACCTACTAGATCGGCTAATTGTAAAGTGGAAAACTCTCTCAGGAGTAACTTTTACTAGCAGTGGGTATCGGGATCCAACTATCTCATAGATGGTATGCAATCTCATTGCAAATTTCAACACTTGAAATTCCCAATATTTATTTTTTACCCCAAGCGATTTATGACCTTGAAAAGGTCAACAAACCATAAACCACAAGTCAAGTTCAACCCGTTCATTTCGTGATTGAATTAAACTCACCCGCACGGCCCTTGACAAGGTCAACAAAGCCATACGACTAGCCTAATCCAATCGCATCATATGCGGCAGATAAACACTAATCAGCTACCGTACACTACGCCTTAAAAAGGTCAACAAACGCAGCACGAATACTAAATAGCACTTATATGAAATGACGGAGGGCTACGACTGGTTTTGAAGAAAACCTTTAACGTAATGAACTTGATATCGTTGTAGAATATAGTGTCTTGAAAAGGAGTGTTTTTTGTAGCTTTTGCTTGATTTAATAAAGAGGTCACTCCCGGTGAAGGGATCTCGTCTCTTTCCTCATCGAATAAGGTGCTGGATATTCATCAAGGAATACCACTATGCAAAGTAGGAACTAGAGAATCTATCAAAAACAAAACCGAGTAGGTTGTAGCATTTGCTAGTTTTTCTAAAGAGGTCACTCCCGGTGAAGGGATCTCGGCTTTTTCCTCATCGAATGAGGTGCTAGATATTCATCAAGGAATACCACTATGCAAAGCAAGAACTAGAGCTACCTTTTTAAAATTTCGATTCTACAATATTTTTAGGTTTCTTTTCTTTCGATTAATCTCATCATTTATGTTTCCCTAAACATCACAGAAAAGAAATGAAAATAGAACGTACGCGTATGCCATCTGCATTCGCCACGGGGTCCCATCATGGACCGTTAGCTTTCTTAACTAACGGCAGAGTGGGGGATGGACTAGTATAGGTGCAAAACATAAGCAACGTTTATTATATATATGTGTATATATATATATAGCATTCGTCTTACGCAGTTATATGGTCACACACAGAACCAAGCAGCAGAAGTCAACATATGAAATATTGGATATATTAAGAGGTCCGTGTTTTAAATTCAGCCAGTAACGAAAAACACGGATTCTACGGTCGTGATGAATAGCCAAATCCACATCCCTAGACCCCTACGAGAGCGGCAAGTAACCCTACCAATTCTAGATTTAGGAGACCCGGTCTCGACTCCTCGAGATGGTCTCCCACCGGACTTTAGAACCCGGTTACTTGTGCTTCCCGCCTTGGGTCTATCCTAAGGCGGAAAAGTAAATAATATACATCAATGGTGACATTATTCTCTACCCGGTAGTGTCCCAATAAAAGAATATTACATACATTTTTACATGAATGAAAATTGAAAAACTCTCATCTCACATAAAAACCCCCGGCTATTCATTCACGACGATCCAATATAACATATCACAGCAACACATAACATCATATGTCATCAACGTAAGTAAATATGCGTATTCCGAATGTCGTTGACATATAGCAACAAGATTTGGGATACCCTTACGGCCGCAGAAAATAAATGAAAAACTACAATAATTAGAATCTGCATATTCCTTAGACATCATAAACCCGAAATATCTCATATTCCGAATTTCATGCCTAACCTATAAACCTTGCATTTTAGTCTCAAATCGAAAACACTTTCAATAACTTAGTCAGGTAATTCAACAAAATTCCCAACTACTTGATCGAATACTCGTCCGGAACTTTAGTAGATGGCCGCACCCCCAATACCGTCGACGAAGTGCACTTAAGCGGAACACTGTGTCCATGAGCATCCAAGTGGATGCTATTGGCAACGGGGTTCTCCTACAGTCACTTGATCGGGATTATGGGGCGTGGCTATCTAGAAAAGTTATCTGGCGAGTATTCGCGTACTATATGAGATTGCGACGGAGTTTTGATCCGAATCAAAACTCCGTGGCAATCGATCAATGGAGACTAAATTGCTAGATTTACAATTACAAACTAATTTTCACAAAACTAATTAACTGTGGATTCTAAGTATTGTATCACATATCAAACTTAAACCCGAAACAACGTTAAAACGCGACTACGAAACACTCCGAATAGTCCTGATAGAAAAGTTAACATCACATGCAAACTGAGCTAAACAAACATAACCTGAAACCCTAAAACCAAGCTATTAGAACACTAAAAAAATACGAGATCCTAACTTGAATGGGGGGCCGGCCAGGCCGGGATTTTTGGGGTTTTGGCCGGTGAGATTAAGGAATGTTGGTCTCGTTTTTGTTCGGTGTTCTAGTTACATCACATGCAATATTCTGCAGTTGTTTAAAAGAATTTTAGAGTCCATTTAAAAATCGACAGAAACTTGGTCGTAGGGTTTGCAGTTTCGGGCTTGTTTTGTTTTTGTAGTTATACTAACATCAGCTAATCTCTAACTTTGACTCTGATACCATGATGGTCTACCCTTGTACCACCACTGGGTTTTCACAAGCATCAAGTATGCTATTTTAAAACAAATTGGGGTGCTAAGCTAGACTAATCTAGAATCTAAACTAGATGATTAGGGTTTAAGCTATGATATAAAAAAATTTAAGCTAAGAGAAAGAAACTACAACCTTTATAGACCGTGTACTTCTCATCTAAAGCTCCGTGTGGTAGTCCACGCGACTCCACTAGGCTCCACTTGAAGTTGTATTGAGCTTCCTACTGCGATCTTCGTGCCGAAGATGATCCACCCAAAACTTCGCTAATCCAAGCTACCTCTTCACTAAACTTACTTTAGTGAATGAAACACGCTACACCTAAGTGCTAATCAAGTGTAGGATGGTGAAATAGGGATTTTGTTTGCTCACTAAGGATGTCTTAAGCCATATGGTTCACATCACATATGAGGGTTTATGGCTTAAGCATGAGGAGGAAGAAGATCAATGGAGAGAGCTAGAAAAATGGTTAAGGCATGACTAGAGAAAAATCTCAAGTGATCTCCAAATGGCTCTCATCTCTCTACACTTATTGAATCATACAATATATTCAAATAATATATTGCACCAAGCTTCAATAGTGCAAACAAATGAAATAAAATAATAGAAAAAGCCATGCCTCACTATTCCTCAAAAGTCTCCCCATTTTCCACCTCATTTTCTATTTTCACAAAATAGAAAATCTAACCATGCTCCATATAACATATATATATATATATATATATATATATATATATATATATATATTATGAAGAAAATAATTAGTGAGCAATAATATTAGTTAATGTATAATTATATCAAATATAAATATTCATATTATTATTAAATCAACACTTGATTTAATAATCCGGTTATATCACTTATAACCGTCTAATATCATTTATCTGTATATCACATTATCAAATCAACATTTGGTTCAATAATCCGGTTATATCACATATAACCTAACCGATATCAAATAACCGCCAGATTAGAATACGGTATCACATACTCGTATTTAATCAGACCTCCGCACGTATCAACATATGTGCCCTACTTCATTTCGCCTGAACTAGAAAACTTCTGTGTGGGACTCTAAAGACTCGTCAATATGCCGGCAGTAGGTTATGATCACATCAGTTACTCACAAGCCGTCATCGGTACTAGCCGGACGTAACGGCTACCCGGGTATTGATCGAATAGAAGATCAACAAGCAAGCTTGTCCAAACTCCCATGAAGCCTATAAGTAACACTTACCGTATAGTCCGATCTCTTCGTCTGATACGTCGCATATCAAGTCTAGGGGTGGAATCGCCAGACCCCAGTAATTTGATAAGTCATGCCGATGTATGACTCATAACGGTTCGAGAAACTACTCATAACTCTTACCAGTAAATCTCATCTTCTCTGGCCAGAGACTTACTGTTATAGCCAATCGAGAATAGCGCAACATCAACTCTCAATACCGAGAGAGACGAAACCCCTCCTATCGCTCCCTGCCTTCATGTGACTCGGGCCTATACCCAAAATCCACCTTTTTGGACGACTCCTTTGAGCCGTGGTAGGGAGGAAATCAAAGCATAGTGGGAATCACACAAGACACTATGACGATCTCGGTACCAGTGTCACCAGAGAACTGCTATTTGACGATAGGTATGGTACCATCTACGAGTTCTCGGCGAGTCTTGTTCAGTGTACCCATTCTCTAATGAGCACTTGTGTACAATCTTTGATTTCAAAAACAAATGGTTATGGGATCAACCATCGCCCCATACAGGGTCAAAAAACATACACACTAGTCTACTCTGAAATATCGATGCCCTCTCTCGATACTCCCTCGACTATGAACATTTAAAGGATGTGCTTGTGAACTACTCAAGTCCCAATAGTATGATCTGCATCATAGTCCTGCTATCCAAGAAAACATCCTAAAGGCTTTATCAACATGTATGAGAGAGACAGTATAATAATACAAGTGTACATGTTAAGATAAAGAGCAACCAGATAGCATACTAACATATCGAGCAAGAAAGTCCTCTATGTATTGTAGGGTTACTAGGCACTCTAAGAAGGTTCTACAAGGCATCAACCATGCCCGATTTAAATTTTAGGCGTGCCGAATAACCCTAAACGAGATCTTTGCTAGATAATTAGGGTAACACATGCGAGTAAATAACATTTACGACTAAGTGAATACGAAATACAACCTTTGTAGATCGGTCCTTCACTTCTAAAGCTCCTTGTTGTAGTCCCTTCGCTGCGATCATCGAACTCCCGGACTCTCGGACGGCTCTATGAGAAGAGGGCAACGGTTTTGCTGGAAGTCTTCGAGGCCGAAGATGATCTACGTCGAGGGAATACGAACTCAAGCTTCTACTTCACTAACTAGAGAATTAGTGAAGCAAACACCCTAAACTAAAGTGCTAGTCTAGTAGAGAATGATGAAATAGAAAATGGGTAGACTTTAGAATTTCTTTTCTCACTATCATTCTCTCTCTTTATCAAACCCTAAAAAGAAATTAAAGGAGGAAGAAGATGAGCTCAAAATGAGAATGAAAACTAATCAAGAGAGAGTTAGCTAACCATGGTGAGTGAGTATCATATATTAACTCATGTAGAGACATAACCATGGCTAATTATAGTGGTTAGGTTAATTAATATCTTAAGTAAAACAAAACTAGTGGACTAAGTCAATGCAGCCATAAGCTTCATGAAGCCTCATGCATGTGAGCTCATTATCCATTTGTTTTTAGAATTACTTTAAATATAAAAACCTAACCAATATAATTATAATGGTGTATGTCTCATACACCCATGTAGTGTGTATCAACAACCATGATACAAAAATGAACACAAATAAATATATATCATATATATATTAAGTTGTGCACAAGTGAGAAAAATAAATGCTTAAGTGAACCAATGTTAGTTAATGTAAATTAGTATATCACATATACAATTATACACTAAATTATTAAATCAACACTTGACTTAATAATCCGGTTATATCTCATATAACCGACTAACAACCAATGTATCGACTTATCGAATTAACCCTTGATTTGATAACCTGGTTATATCGCATATAACCGATCGATACAAACATCGCGAGAATAGAATACGGTATCACATACTCACATTATTCTCGGTCTGCACATATCACATATGCGCTCCTATTTCGGTTTGCCTGAGCCAGTAAAACCTCTATGTAGGACTCTAAAGACCCGTCAATACGCCTGCAGTAGGTGATGATCATATCAAGCACCCACAAGCCGTCAGCGGTACTAGCTGGATGTAACGGCTACCCGGGTATTGAGCGATCAGAAGATCAGCAAGCAAGCCCGCTCCAACTCCTGCAAAAAGCTTGACAGTGACACTACCGTACAGTCCGGTCTCCTCGTCTGATATGTCGCATATCAAGTCTATGGGTGGTAAACGTCAGACCCCAATAACCGATAAGTCATGCCGATATGAGGCTCATAACGGGTCGAGAAACTACTGGTAACACTTACCAGTAAATCTCTAAACCAGCCCTGGCCAGGGACTTCCCTGTTATGGCTAATCGAGCATAGCGCAACATCAATCCCCAATACCGGGAGAGACGAAACCTCTCCTATCGCTCATTGCCTCCATGTGACTCGGGACTGTACCCAAAAACCACCGTTTTGCACGCCCTCTTAGACGTGGTAAGGTGGAAATCAAAGCACAGTGGGAATCACACAAGACTCTATGATGATCTCGGGTCTACAGACTAAGCTGTACCAGTGTCACCAGAGAACTGCCATCTGACGTAAGGTATAATACCATCTGGGAGTTCTCGGCGAGTCCGTCCAGTATACCCAGTCTCCACTGAGCACCCGTATATCATCTCTGATGTCAAACACCAATGGATATGGGATCATCCATCGCCTATCTATATGGGTCGAGAAGCTATACGCTAGTCTACACCGGTATATCGATGCCCCGTCTCGATACACCCACGACTAGGGACCTTGAAGGATGTACTTATGGATTACCATGTCCCCACTAGTATGATCCGCATCATAGTCTAGGAAGTCAAGTACACATCCTAAGGGCTTTACCAACATGTAACAGAGAGATAATCAGTGTACACGTTAAGCTAAAGAGTGACCATATAGCATACTATCATGTCGAGCAAGAAAATCCTCTCTATATATGTCCAAGCATCCACTACAATATACATCTCATGTATAGTAATGGCCTCTAGGGCATACATATAACTAACAATCTCCCACTTGCACTAGGGCCATATGATAATAGTGGTTGTAGTATCTCATACTCAACCATCCCATAAAAGTCTCTCTCTGGGAAAAGGCCTTTGTGAGTGGATCCGCCGTGTTGTCCTCTGAGTCTGCTCTCCTAACCTCGATCCCCTGGAGATCAACCATCTCCATGATCAGGTGATACTACCTTAGAATATGTCTGAATCACTGATGGGACGGGCGTTCCTAGGCATAAGCCACAACTCCATTGTCACACAATGGTAGGAACGAAGTTCATCTCATGAACTAATATACACCCAGACTGCCTCTTTGGTAGCATCTTTGGTAGCGATGTATCTAGCCTTTATCGTCTAGTATGCCACGGTATCTATCTTGGAACTCTTCCAACATACCGTCCCTTTACTGAGGGTAAAGACAATGCCCGTGACTGACATTCAGTCGTCCTTATCACCCTGGAACCCTTCCAGTGATTCTCCCCAGGATCAATTGATACCATCTCACTACAGCTAGTGTGTATCCTAACATCCAATTAGATCTATCTCATAGATCCAAAACCCAGGATTTAGTAGGTATCACTTTGATCCTATGTGGAGAATCATTGTGATAAGCGGAGATTGATCGAGCGTAGCATAGGAAACTCCTTTCCAATCAAGAGTATGTCATCCACGTACTCTACGAGGATCTCCACCATACACTCTACTACCTTTTTGTATATACGAGGTTCATCTACCATTTTGATGATGTCAAACTCTTTGACTAACTCATCAAAACAGATGTTCCAACTCCGCGATGCCTGCTTTATCACATAAAACATCTTGCACACGTTTCCGCTGCTCCCACTGTCTACGAAGCCCTCTGACTGTGTACTTATAGACTCTCTCTTCTAAAACATCATTTAGAAAAGCAGTCATGACACCCAACCACCAGATGTCGTAGTCATGGTATGTAGCCGTGGCAAGTAGGATCTGGATGGACTTAAGCATAGCTTTGAAAGTCTCAACTTTTCCATGTACACCAAGTAATCTTCTCAAGATATACTTGCTCCTGATGGGGATTTAACCCTTCAGATAAAGTAACCAAAGTCCATACTTTGTTGGTGTATAAGGATTCCATCTCAGATCGCTAAGCATCTAGCCATTCTTATAGAGTCCCACTCCTGATGGCCAGCTCGAAACTAGTTGGGTCATCATCTCATGATGCATTCCTCGCTCCCACTGTCATAGAGAAACTGAAGTATCTCTCAGGTGGGTGAGGAGCCCTACTAGATCGGCGGAGAGGTTGAGGTTCGTTGGAAACTATTGAATCCTTTGGTTATACCAAATCATCAGCTGCAGTTTGTATAGCTGGAACTCCTTCCAGTTCTACCTCATGTCCACTAATTTCTTCACAAGAAATTCTCTTTCACAAAGGTGACATGCTGAGAAACAAAATATCTTTTGTTCCTCAGTTTGGTAGAAGATATTCCTTTGCGAATGCTTGGGATATCCAACAAACTTCCACCGAACTGACTTTGCCTCGAGCTTGTCTGGATTATGCTTTTAGACATAGGCTGGACAACGCCAAATCTTAACAAATATAAGATATGGGCTCTTCCCTTTTCCATATCATATATGAAGTGGTAGGCAACTGATTTGATCGGAACCCTATTCATTAGGTATGCAACTTCTCCAATGCATAACTCCCAAAAGGAAATAGGCAACTCAGTAATACTCATCATAGAGCACACCTTATCACATAGGGTGTGATTGCTCTGCCCCGATACACCGACGTGCTGTGGTGTATACGGAGGAGTAATGCTGAGAGAGAATCTCATTATCCTTTAGAATAATCCAGAAATAACGTGCTCAAGTATTCTCCTCCTTGATCACATCAAAGGATATAATACTTATACCCGTTTTGGTTCTCTACTTCTAACTTATATTATGTGAATATCTCAAAAAGCTTCGGACTTGTGTTTCAACAGGAACATATGTCTGAATCTTGAGAGATCATCAGAGAATGTAATGAAGTACAAAGAACCGGTCTTGGCATGTGTAGACAGGGGACCTTCATACATCAACATGTATCATCTCAAGAGTTTACTAACTCTTTCTCTGTTTCCAATAAACGGAGCTATGGTCATCTTATCTCTGTGACATGACCGGCAAGTTTCACAAGATGTAAATTCAAACTAATTTAAATATGCATCTATATGTAACTTCAGCTAGTCGGGTCGCATTGATATGACCTAGTCTACAATACCTCAAGAAGGATTTGTTCATTTCTGAACTCTTCCACTTGTGTGTGTTCTGTATACTAAGAACTGTAGTTTGATTTAGAACATCAATGCTTTTAGATAACGTGCCTGAACCGATCAACTCATGATATAGGAAATTTTCAAAACATTATCCAACAATACAAAATTATATCCTTTTTTTACTAATAAAGAGACTGATATGATGTTGTATATCAGGTTCGATATCTAATAACATTCGTTCAGAATCAATGTATTCTGGTAATACAGGGTGATAGTGACCAACAAATTTGGCTGCAACACTTGCACCATTTTCTATCTCATGAAACTTATCACCCGTTCTCAGTTCTCTATCTATCTGTAGCCCATGTAACAAATTACATATGTGGGATCCTGATCTGGTATCTCATACCCAGGACGTAAAGGATACTGAGAAACAGTTCTCTATAATGAACATACCCGAAGAAGATGCATCAACATGCACTTTCTTAGTTTGGGCGGCACGGGAATTCTGGTAATCCCCAATTTCCTGCTCTGTCTTATAACAATTATAAGTTGGAGCGGGACCAACGTTCCCCAGCTCAGTATAACAAGCGGGTTCGGTCAATACATCCGTATTATTATCTTGATTAAGGCATGATATAGTCGCTACCTGAAAAGAGAGAGAAGAAAACACTCTGCGTGCGCTCTTGCAAGATCAGATTGGTTATTATTTTATCTAATAAGGATGGCTCCCACTGTTTTTTATCAAATCTTCCTTCAAACCCTTAAAGGAAAGACTAGCCGGGATTAATTACACTCTACAACTTCGTCAATCTTTCAGCCAGGCCAGTGTCGGTACTTTGAGGGAGGTTCCCCGTGCTTTCGTACGGACCTAATTAAAATAAATCTCGTTTTCCCAGAGGCGTAGCCCCGTTGACACCTTTCTAGACACCTACTTGATCGGCTAATTGTAATGTGTAAAACTCCCCCAGGAGTAACAATTACTCGCAGTGGGTATCGGGATCCAACTATCTCATAGAAGGTATGCAATCTCATTGCAAATTTCAACACTTGAAATTCCCGATAATATTTTTCCCCTAACGTACTATGACCTTGACGAAAGCCAACAAACCATAGCCCGCTAGTCAAGTTCAACCCGTACATTTCTTGACTGAATTAAACTCACTCGCACGACCCTTGACGAAAGCCAACAAAGCCATACGACTACCCTAATCCAATCGCATCATATGCAGCAGATAAGCAGCATATAGCTACCGCACACTACACCTTGACGAAAGCCAACAAATGTAGCACGAATACTATATACAACTTATCTGAAATGAAGGAGGGCTACGATAGGTTTTTCAGAAAACCTATTGCGTAATGAACTTGATATCGTTGTAGAATCAAATGATTTTAAAATGGAGTGTTTTTTGAGGCTTTTACTAGTTTCGCTAAAGAGGTCACTCCCGGTGAAGGGATCTCGGCTCTTTCCTTATCGAATAAGGTGCAGGATATATCATATATATCACTGTGCAAAGCAAGAACTAGAAAAGCAATCAAAAGAAAAAACCGAGGGGTGTAGAATATGCCAGTCATTGCAAAAGGGGTCACTCCCGGTGAAGGGATCTCGGCCCTTTCCTAATCGAATAAGGTGCAGGATATTCTACAAGGAACACCGCGATGCAAAGCAAGAACTGTTGCTACCTGTTTTTGAAAATTCGATTCCACAACATCTTTAAGGTTTTTTTTCTTTCATTAATCATATTAATGAAGTCCCATCATTTAAGCCACCTAAACATTACAGATAAATATGACGTACACTTATGCCATCCGCATTCGCCTCGATGTCCCCTCGTGCACCGTTAGGTTAGGTAACTAACGGCAGAGCGGGGCAGGGCTAGCGCGGGTGTAAAACATAAGTAACGTCTATATAATATATCATATATACTATATACAGTATTTATCACAACATATCAAATGATCACATCACAGATATCGCAGCAGAAGAAACATATAAAACATTGGATATACTAGGACGTCCGTGTTTTATTTTGAGCCTCTATAAAACACGGATTCCACGGTCGCGATGAATAGCCAAACCCACACCCCTAGACCCCTACGAGAGCGGCAAGCAACCCTTCCAATTCTAGAGTTAGAAGACCCGGACTCGACTCCTTGAGTTGGTCTCCCACTGGACTCTAGAACCCGGTTACTTGTGCTCTCCTCCTTGGGTCTACCTAATGCGGAAAAAGTAAATAATATACAAATGGTGACATCTACCTCATCCTGGAAGTGCCCCAATAAAAGAATATTACATACAATGAATTTTACATGAATGAAAATAAAAACCCTCATCTCACATAAAAAAAAACCCGGCTATTCAGAACACGACGATCCAATATAACATATCCAGCAATACATAACATCACATGTCATCAACGTAAGTAAATATGCGCATCCCAATTATCGTTGGCATATAGCAACGAAACCGGCGATAACACATATTACACTTACGGTCGCATAAAAGAAAGCGTAAAACTACAACAGTTGGAATCCGCAACCTCCTTAGACATCACATGCCTAACAGTTATAAACCCCGCATTTTAGTCTCTATATCGAAAACACTTTTCAATATGTAGTCGGGCAATTCAACAAGATTCCCGATATGTGATCGAATACTCGTCGCAAACTTTAGTAGACGGCCGCACCCCCGGATGCCGTCGACGAAGTGCACTAAGGCGGAACACCGCTGCCTCGAGCACCCGAACGGATGCTTTTGGCGACGGGGTTCTCCTATAGACACTTGGTCGGGGCTATGGGGCATGGCTGTCTATTAAGTTTACCCGGCGAGTATCCGCGTACGCTACGTGATTGCGACGGACTTTTGATCACATCAAAATTCCGTGGCAACCGATCATTTGAGACTAAACTGCTATGTTTATAACATTCAAATTAGTTATCTCATAACTACTTGTGGATTCAAAATATTGTATCACATTCCAGATAAATAAACAATGTTAAACTTTCTGATCGAATGATCAAACACCCAAGTTTTCCCAAATAGTTCTCAACGCTTGAGGGGAGTTTAAAAACATCCATCACATGCCACAGTACCAATAGTCCAGCCGTAGAAGGGTCAAGCCAACGCCTCACATGTGGAAACGCCGTACTGCCCCAAACCCTAAGGTTCAAAAGGCGGTTCAAGACGGTCACATAATCGAGTTAAGGTTTGTTTTCTTCTAGAGGGTCCATTGCGTAACTTGCACGATTTAGACGTTCTTAAACTACGGAAAAAATCCAACACTTGGAAATTTCCCGGGTCGGGAAAAAGTGAGTTATTGATATCCGTTCGAACTTTTTAATACTTTCTAAATATCCGGAAAACATAACGAAATTAAATTTTCCGATCGAATCAACGAATACAAAATAAACCCCAGAATACTCAACACTTAAGTCAGATTAAAAATACCCAGAAAATAGCACTTACAGATGGGGATATTACTGTTGAAGAACAAAAGCCCAATTCGACATAACCGTCGCGGATCCGTGGCCCAAGCCAGGTACTGCCGCGGTTCCGCGGCGGAATGTACGGTTTGCTGGCTTGTTTTTCACAGTAATGCATAAAATTGCCTGCTGAATTTTTTAGGTATTTTTAATACAGAAAAATCACGGTTTTGAAAAATTTTCCAGAGAGGGGTTCATTATTGTCGTATCGGGGTTCGATCGGAGTTTTAACTTCGTAAACACGTCGCCTAATGCTCTAACTAGGCTCTGATACTACTGTGGGGTTACTAGACACTCTAAGAAGGTTCTACAAGGCATCAACCATGCCCGATTTAAATTTTAGGCATGCCGAATAACCCTAAACGAGATCTTTGCTAGATAATTAGGGTAACACAAGCAAGTAAATAACATTTAGGACTAAGTGAATACGAAATACAACCTTTGTAGATCGGTCCTTCACTTCTAAAGCTCCTTATTGTAGTCCCTTCGCTGCGATCATCGAACTCCCGGACTCTCGGATGGCTCCATGAGAAGAGGGCAACGGTTTTGCTTGAAGTCTTCGAGGACGAAGATGATCTACGTCGAGAGAATACGAACTCAAGTTTCTACTTCACTAACTAGAGAATTAGTGAAGCAAACACCTTAAACTAAAGTGTTAGTCTAGTAGAGAATGATGAAATAGAAAATGGGTAGACTTTAGAATTTCTTTTCTCACTATCATTCTCTCTATTTATCAAACCCTAGAAAGAAATTGAAGGAGGAAGAAGATGAGCTTAAAATGAGAATGAAAACTAATCAAGAGAGAGTTAGCTAACCATGGTGAGTGAGTATCATATACTAACTCATGTAGAGACATAACCATGGCTAATTATAGTGGTTAGGTTAATTAATATCTTAAGTAAAACAAAACTGGTGGACTAAGTCAATGCAACCATAAGCTTCATGAAGCTTCATGCATGTGAGCTCATTATCCATTTATTTTTAGAATTACTTTAAATATAAAAACCTAACCAATATAATTATAATGGTGTATGTCTCATACACCCATGTAGTGTGTATCAACAACCATGATACAAAAATGAACACAAATAAATATATATCACATATATATTAAGTTGTGCACAAGTGAGAAAAATAAATGCTTAAGTGAACCAATGTTAGTTAATGTAAATTAGTATATCACATATACAATTATACACTAAATTATTAAATCAACACTTGACTTAATAATCCGGTTATATCTCATATAACCGACTAACATCCAATGTATCGACTTATCGAATCAACCCTTGATTTGATAACCTGGTTATATCGCATATAACCGATCGATACAAACATTGCGAGAATAGAATACGGTATCACATACTCGCATTATTCTCGGTCTGCACATATCACATATGCGCTCCTATTTCGTTTTGCCTGAGCCAGTAAAACCTCTATGTAGGACTCTAAACACTCGTCAATACGCCGGCAGTACGTGTTGATCATATCAAGCACCCACAAGCCGTCAGCGATACTAGCTGGACATAACGGCTAGCCGGGTATTGAGCGATCAGAAGATCAGCAAGCAAGCCCGCTCCAACTCCTGCAAAAAGCTTGACAGTGACACTACCGTACAGTCCGGTCTCCTCGTCTGATATGTCGCATATCAAGTCTAGGGGTGGTAAACGTCAGACCCCAATAACCGATAAGTCATGCCGATATGAGGCTCATAACGGGTCGAGAAACTATTGGTAATACTTACCAGTAAATTTCTAAACCAGCCCTGGCCAGGGACTTCCCTGTTATGGCCAATCGAGCATAGCGCAACATCAACCCCCAATACCGGGAGAGACGAAACTCCTCCTATCGCTCATTGCCTCCATATGACAAGGGACTGTACCCAAAAACCACCGTTTTGCACGCCCTCTTGGACGTGGTAAGGTGGGAATCACACAAGACTCTATGACGATCTCGGGTCTACAGACTAACCTGTACCAGTGTCACCAGAGAACTGCCATCTGACGTAAGGTATAATACCATCTGGGAGTTCTCGGCGAGTCCGTCCAGTATACCCAGTCTCCACTGTGCACCCGTATATCATCTCTGATGTCAAACACCAATGGATATGAGATCGTCCATCGCCCATCTATATGGGTCGAGAAGCTATACGCTAGTCTACACTGGTATATCGATGCCCCGTCTCGATACACCCACGACTAAGGATCTTGAAGGATGTACTTATGGACTACCATGTCCCCACTAGTATGATCCGCATCATAGTCCAGGTAGTCAAGTACACATCCTAAAGGCTTCACCAACATGTAACAGAGAGACAATCAGTGTACACGTTAAGGTAAAGAGTGACCAGATAGCATACTATCATGTCGAGCAAGAAAGTCCTCTCTATATATGTTCAAGTATCCACTACAGTATACATCTCATGTATAGTAATCGACTCTAGGGCATACATATAACTAACATGTATATATCCAAATATCCACCATATCATACACTAATGGGCTCTAGCACATACATATTCCTTACAAAGTTGACTTTTTCGAAGAACATAGTAAAAATAAAATAAAAAACCAAGTGCAAGAATGATTCAAAGCAGCGCAAACAGTTTTAACTGCATACGCAGCATTTGCACTAAGCCCCAAAAGAGATGTTAAACTTTCTCAGATTCAGAATACCAAGACCACCCTGTTTTCTATCTATGCAAATGTTGCCTCATTTTATCAGAACTAGCATCCCTCCAAAGAAAATTTGACCTAAGCTTGCCTATTTTTTCAACCACCCAAGAAGGTAATTTAAAAAAGACATATAGTAAAGGGGAAGGGAAGTTAGGACAGGATTTATAAGAACCAGTCCGCCTCCAATTGAAAGATGCTTACCTCTAATTTAGAGAGGTGATTGGCCTCACTTGCATTAATAAGCATCGTAGTAGAAAGTACATCAACTGCAAGGTTAAAAAGAAGAGGAGGAAGGGGATGCCTTGCTTGAGCCCTTTTAATTTGCATTTGAAAATTTCCCCTTGTGTACCATTCACAACAATCTGAGATTTGGAAGATTGAAAAGTAAGAGAGATCCAATGCATCCACTGAGGACTAAAACCTCTGGCAGCTAACAAATCTAACATGAAATCCCATCTAATAGTATCAAAAGATTTTTGAAAATCAAGTTTTAAAATCAAGTTCTCTGCTTCTTGATACTTGTACTTGAGAGATGGTTCTGATTTAATCGTGTAATTAGTCAAACTCAATTAATTATCAAATGTCATATATCATCTTTACTATTTTAAATAGAACCCATGCATATGACGTCATAATGTCTTTTTTCAAAAAATATAAATTCCAAAAATACCTAGAAAAATTCTTTACCTTATGCTCCATCTAGAGAATGCCACATCATTCCGTTTCTTCTCTCTGTTTCTTCTCTCTATCTAAACAATCTAAAGCCTGGCACATGCTTGTCAAGCTATTTCTTGTCCTCATCCCTGGAGAATTAGACTCCACCCCCTAGCTAACAGGAAAATTTAGTTTTGGCCCCTCACCATTAATGAATGGTGATTTGTGATGGAAAAATTTAGATTTAGCCTCTATATTTTAAGAAATTTGCATGTAACCCCTTTTCTGTTTATCCATATGTATAGGAAAAAAAGATTGGAAAATTAGTTTTTCCCCTTCTTTTTTGTTGAAATTATCATTTGAACCTTTAACAATGTATCTTTTCGCCTTCTCAAATTTATCTATTTATGGCTAAAAGATTAAAAAAATTATTTCAGTTCCTTATATATTTATTGATTAAATTTAGAGACGTTATCTAAACCGATATATATTTAGGGTTATATGAATTGCGGTCAACAGTAATAAACTCGATATGGTTTACTGCGTCTCAAAAATAAAAGTCTGTTGAAAATTGTGACTTTTAGGTTTATTAGAGTGGTGCTCATCATTAGATTTACGTTATGCGATCGCGGTCATGAGGTTGTTGACGATCTTAAGGCCATTTTGCCTATATTTTGTATGGTTTTTGAAATAAATTAGTGTGACAGAATCAACTTACTTTACGTTTTTTTTTGCTAAAGACATTTGAAATAAATAAGTTACTTCCGATAAATATATAGATAACTTAATTATTACTTTAAATACATTTTCAAAGTTAATTATTTTTATTCAAACACAATATCCATATAGATCGTGGCATTTTATTTTTCCTTAATTGTTATAAATTATTCCACATTTAAGTCGATAAACTTTCCAAATTATACAACTTTCTTTTATATGAATTATTTAAATTCATCGTAAATCATAAAAAAAAAATAACAGCATATAATCTTCCCAGTATTTTTACATAGACCGGTGCATTTGCGTGGGAAGCTAGCCACAATTAAATGCAAGCTATTTTTTGTCCTTTTCTTAGCATGGAAAATGGAGGGCAAAGAGATTCAAGCTAATTTTTGTCTTTATCTAAGCATGGAAAATGGAGGGCAAAAGAAATTTTTTCCTTCATATTTACTTCTAAGGAAATTTTAATTCAAGATAACTTTTGGGACGTGCATGTTGGAGTTAAAATTTTAACTCTTAAAATGTGAAAAATACTTATATAAGTATTTTTACAAAACACACCCCAGTGGTCCAATTTTTAATCAAAAGGTGATAGAGAACAAGTCAAAGGCTTGTTCATCACTGGTAGGACCCTCTACTTAGGGAGCTCCCCCAACTCAAAATTGAGCTGTCTCAACTCAAAATTGAGTTGATTTGGGGTATCCCCTATCGGGATGCTCCCTCCCGATCGTGGGAGACTCCTAATTGGGATACCACAACGCTAAATAGCATCGGGATCTCCTTCTTCAGAATAGATTTGATCTATTTGTCAGGAGATAGTGAGGGGATTTCCACTCCCCAACTTCTCTTGATATCCAGAGAGTAGTTATGCACTACTCCCCATCCACAGAGGGGTATAAATATCCCCTGTGAGTAACTGAACAAGGATCGAACTTTTTTTCCTCAGAGCATTTAAATTTTTGCTAAAGTTCCTTCTGAAGAAGAAGAATGAAAAAGAAGAAGAGAAAGAAGGTGAGATATAGGAATGGGATAGTCTCATTCCTTCACTCTTTTCTCTGTCTCTACTTTTCCCTATCTCTTCCTATGTCCCCCTCTCAAAGGTGAGATATAGGAATGGGATAGCCTCATACCTTCACTCTTTTCTCTGTCTCTACCTCTCCCTATCTCTTCCTATGTCTCCCTCCCTCTCTTTCACACACACACACACACACACACACACACACACACAGAGAGAACTCATTTGAGATTTCAGCTCTCATTTGCAGAGCTTGAAAAGCCATAGCCATGGCTTTCACCGAGAAAGATGAAGACCTATGTAACTGTTAGTGATATATGCTCTAGAGGCCATTATTGTATAGTACAGAATTGTATATTATATTTTGAAAGCTTGGGATATATAAAGATATATAATAGTCTTGCTCAATATGATAGTATGCTATCTGGTTGTATCTATTTTAACATGTGTATATATTTCTTTTAATGTATCCTTAATACATGTTGATAGAGCCTGTAGAATCTTTGCTTGACTACCAGCGTTGTGATGGTAGTCACACTAGTAGAGGCTGGGTAGTCTATAAGCATATCCTTAAACTTGTTTCTAGTCGTTGGATTATTGAGACAGGGTATCGATACTCCAGAATAGACTAGTGTATACGCTTCTTATCTCCGTCAAAGGAGATAGCCTGTCCCGCAGCCATTGGTATATGGTACCAAAGATAGTATACATGTGCTCATTAGGTTATGATTTACACTGGATGGAGTAGCTGGGAACTGCTGGTTGGTATTATACCTATAGTTGGATAGCAGTTCTCTGGTGACATGAGTACAGGTTAATCCGTTGACTTGACATCACTATTCTTCTCGAGTGTGTTCCTATTGTACATAGATTACTACCCTACCACGGCCCTAATGAATCGTGCAAAAAGGTAGTAGTTGGGTGCAGTCCCGAAACACTTGGAGGCGGTAGGTGATAGAAAGGATTCGTCTCTCCCGGTATTGAGAGTTGATATCGCGTCGTGTACGGTTGGCCAATACTAAAGGTCCTTGGCCAGGGCAAATGAGATTTACTGGTGGGTATACCAGTAGTTTCTCAGTTTGTATTGGGTTCCACATCGACACGACTGTCGTGCTATTAGGGGTCTGACGTTTACCATCCCCTAAGCCTGATATGTGATACTCTTAGATGAACAGACCGGACTATACGGAGAATGTCACCTATAGGCTCAGTAGGGGATCGGGTGAGTTCTCTTGTCGATCTTCCTTTCAACAGATACTTGGCTAGCTGTTACGTACAGCTAGTGCTACTGCGTGCTTGTGGTTAAACCCACTTCCAGCGTATTATTGAGTCTTTAGAGTCCCACACAGAGGGTTTCCCGGTTCAGGCGAAACGGTGTAGTTTGCGTATTTCGATACACTCGGGTGTTCAATTGAACACGTGTATTTATATACATGCTTTAATCAGACGGTTTAGTAGTACTAGTAGCTTTTAAAGATAGCCAGTTTTGATGCTAGTATTATATTGCTCTCTATTGGGTATTTGTATTTTAACGTAAATATGATATTTATACGAATACGTGTATTTGTATAAATACGGGTATTTGTGTTTTGATACAAATACATGTATTTCTTTCTAAATATAAATATGCATATTTTGTATTTTCAGTACAAATACGGTATTCGTATTTTGGTAGAAATACGGTATACGCATTTATTATAAATATGAGTTTTAGGATATACTTGATTATATACACATTTATATATGTGTGTGTATACCTAGATAAGGCGACCTCTCTCTACTTTCTCTCTCTCTATCATTTCTTCATGAAGTGTGTGGGCTTGTGACTCACACTGGTGAGTCACTAGCCCACCTACTCATTTGTTTCTATTATGATGAGATAAGAGATAGTGTGAGGATGTTTTTGAGAGAGGTTGATGTTTATCACAAGTGAGATATTTTTCTCTAGTTGCCATCTCATCATCTTCTTCTTCCGCATTTTCTCTACTTGAGTTTTGAGAAAGTATATAGAGCAACTTGTTTCATAAACTATACCCTCCTAAGAATCATATCTTAGCAAGACTCGATCTTTAGTTATTTCGTAGAAGCTATCGCTTGAATCAGCATGCTCGGGTGGACCGTCTTTGACACAGAAGTTCGACTTTGAGAGCTCGATCCGAGTACCTAGGAGCTTAAGGAGTGAACCATTCAAGATCCGAAGGACCGTCTACAAAGGTTGTTGCACTAAGCTAGTAGTTAAATCTTTAGTTAGTATAGTTTTAGTTTAGTGTTTGGGCTTGTATTCTAGGGTTTCAAATTTGTAGTGCTCAAGATTTTAAAGTTTTTGATTCCGCAAAGCCGTAGTAGTCATGGCAAGGAGCACCATACACTTATACTGGTATCAAAACCTACCCAAACACTTAACTAATGGAATGGACAAGGTTTAAAGTTTCAAAATCGAAATGGTTTCATAACAAAAATCCGAATTCCAAGTTTCTGTCAAAATATTTTTTGATCTCTGAAAATTATTTTTCCTATTACAGAAAGATCTATATGCTAGTAGTTTACCGCCATTGAAACACAAACCCATAATTTTAAAAACTGGCCGCAAATTTATTCAAAATCCCTGCAATTTGCGGCCGTACTTTTGGCAATTGGGTCGTGTTTCATGCAGTGGTTTGGACACTTGGAATTAGGATTTTTGTGATACGCAATTTTGGCCCAGATTTCCTGCAGTGTTATCTTTGTATTCAGGCTTCACGGAATGTTTCAAAGTCAAGATTTTAGCATTGTTTAGTCGCTTTGTGTTTGTATATGTGTTTCTAAACTTCGACTAATTGTTATACGTCGATTAGTAGGGGTTGCACATATCTTGTATCTTGTTATTGCGGTTTGTGGATATGAAGTATTGGATCATCGTGATTGAATAGCCGGGGGATGTGAGAAGAGTGTTCTTTTCTTTCATTCATATATTTGTAAAGTGATGTAATATTCTTTTGCGGGACACATCCGGGTTGAGGTTGTAGCCACCGTTGTATTATTCTTACTTTTCTTGCACCTAGGATAGACTTAAGGTGTGGTGCACATACTACTGTGTTCTTGAAGTGCTATGTATCCTACTCATTTTATTGAGAGAGGTTGCTTCACTTTGGGGATTTGGCTGGTAGTTTGCCATAGCTGTAGGGGTCTAAGGTGAGGGTTTTGGTTATTCATCATGACCGTGGAATCCGTTTTTCGTTCTAGGCTAAAACGAATCACGGAAATCCTAGTATATCAAATATTTTCTTTTGTGTTGCTTCTGCTATGATCTGTGATTTGTGATGACTATTATTGCGTGAGACGGATGACTATATATAGATTATATATAATAACCTTTGTTTATATTTTGCACATGTGCTAGCCCTTCTCCCGCCCTACCGTAAGTTAAGTGATTGATGTGAAAAAGTGTTTGTTTTTAGTTTAACCGCAATCAATAACGGTGTCGCACGTAGCTAGACCGAGATGAGTACGGGTCGTCCTCTGGGAAACGTGGAACCTTTTTACTTTTACTTTAGATGTGTTGACAAAGAGAGGAGGGATAAAGAATTTTATAGAATGGTTTCTAGATCTACGTTAAACAAGAATGTAAAATATAGATCTAGATTATTTTAAAGATGCAGTAAATATAATAAGAAGGCTTGTAGAGTTCGTTAGGATTTAGTAGTTATGGACGATTAATTAAAAGTTACCTTTTTTATCCATTAATAGATTTAGAACTAGAACGACGGTGATGCGTGTAGATTAGGGTTTCTGGAGGGAAAAGGAATCCCACTCTTAACCCTTATCTCGACACGGAACTCCGTTCATATCTATCCTTTAACAAAACAATTATTAATCTAATCTCTAATCGCGGTCGGAACTAGCAAAGAATTGCTAACGCGCCCGATTAGGATGTTAATGGTTCTTTTGATAAAGTTTCTAAACTTTATAGGACTTAAAAAAGGTTTAATTATTTTCATCGTCCATTAGCCTACCCTAATCCTACGAACCCTAACAAGCGGAGAATTACTCGTGCATGTTGGGAAAAGAAGATGAAAAGATAGAGAGGGAAAACATAATGTAAAATGCAAAAGAATTAAATAAAACAACTACCTTTATTAATCAACTTGAACAATCTACATTTTATTCCTTAGAAAATGATTACAAAAACTTGGTTTGCTTCTCGATCTCTTCCAAAGAGGTAGACGAATAGTTGATGATCAGCCTGGATGCGTGAGCCTTCTGGGACTTCGTGATCTCTTCGGCTTGATCACTTTTCCAAAAGGCTCTCAGTGCTCTTTTATAGTGTAAAGCCGGAATCTTTTTGTTGAAAACTTGGTAAAATTCAGCAGAGATTGATTCCCCAAAAGTTTAGCAATTGATCCTTCTAGAAGGCCGCGGATCCGCGGCCAACAGGTGGGTTTGGCCGCGGTTCCGCGGCCAATGGTGGAGATCTCCTGATGAAAATTCTTGGGCTCTATCTTTGGGACATGTGGCAATCCTAAGCACCTTCAGAATTCAGAAATCTTCTCTCGGTTGCTTCTAGACTTGGTCTCCAAGTTTTGATTCTTAATTAGGCAAGTCTTCTTCAACAACTTGATTTGCTTGATAAATTCTGCATAACAACTTGGAAAATTCTGCACAATAATCTTAAATGATATTTAGTAGACTTAGTTCTACTAGGATTTGGTCAATGGATTTATTTGCATACATTTTTTTACCAAATACTAATTAAAATATATTAACACATGGAAAATAGTGTTTTTACACATAAACCCTCATATGTATAATATATTATAATAAAGTCCTTTTTTAATATGAAAATGGTAGGAAAAATGTAATACAAATGTGCAGTTTTATCAACTGAACAAATACTCCCAAACTTATCTTTGATCGTCCCGAGCAAACTAGTTTATTTAAGAGGAGAAAAAGAAAGGAGAAAACTAAGCACACTTTCGTAGGCAGACACGATTGAACTGAGCACGTGCAACAAGCCGCTAAACCTCTAGGTGTCCCTAGTAGGAGGAGTGTTGTCTCCTGAGGGTTTTCAGCGGATTACACCCACAAAATCCTATAACAAAAGAGAGATGGTTAAATTTACATATAAAGATAAGAACCATCAAAGAAAGGCCTTGAAAAGAAGAGTTTCCAACTATACTAGCTTTTCAGTTGTCATGAGCACCATCTTAATAGTCATGAAAAGATATTAGAAATCACATCATCCCTCAATAAAACATCGTCTTTATTCTTCATTCCTACATTTCGTCCAAACATCGATCATATACCCCTACGTGTGTGTAATGGACATCCCTACACTCGGAGAATTCAATTCAAGCTATCATACTCTTGTCCATCTACCTCAGTACTTTTTAATTTGATGAATATTTATATTTGCTCACACATTTTAATGCGACCGTTAATACTTCTTGAGGTACTAACCAACCGATTACTCATGTGCTTGCTGATTAGGTGATAGTATTTTCCTCATCTTGCACCACCTAAGGCTTAGCAGTGACTTCCAGACCAGTTGGCCTTAGGGCACTAGGTGAAGAGGCACCCTCGCTATATTTTTTTATTGCTGCCTTGGCGATAACAAAACCAGTGTTTATTTTTCTTTTCACCATTTTTATATTTTCTTCATTTTTTTTCATTTCCTTCATACTTTGGCTTTTAGACAAGAGCATTTCAACGTATCCTCTACTATCCCGAGTTTCAAGACGTGTGTAAGTGCATATAGTAGGGTATCAACATTCAAATGTTTGGCTTCCAGAATAGAAACTATATTTCAGACTTATTTTTATCCTCAGATTAGTGGCTTTCTTCATCTTACTAACCCTTGGAACAACAGCTCATAACTACTTATTACTAGTTCGTTTAAGAAAACTTCTCATTTTCTTGGTTTTCTTAAACTATTCCTATCTTTTGGATGTAATTTTTCACTTTCTACTCTTTTGTTATAAAAAAATTTATTTTTTTAAAAATTTTTTGAAAATGTTGTGCTTATGCAAAATATGATGCAAATTGATGTGTAAATAAGCACAAACCTCCCCCAAAGCTGTTTACAGCAGTGTCCTCACTGATGTCATCCGTTAAGCTCAAAAAATTGTAGACTTGGGAGGAAATTATTAATGGGGGCAAGAATAAATGAAAGTGAAAATCCTCCCCCAAACTTATTTTTGGCTCACAAATTTGAGAACAAAAGTTATGATTAAGAGCCAAAAATATACCCCCCTCAAACATGAGTTAGACAAAATGAAACATTTTAAGAGGGGGTGAGTCATTTGGTCAAAGTAAGACTTTACATAGACTAAAAGTCAACACCAACCATTCAAAGATTTTATCAGTATATCTTATAGGTTGGTGGAAGAATGCGTTGTATCGAGTCAAGAAAAAGTGGGGAAGGGATAAGAGGTGGTCAGGAAAGGGTTTGAATTTAGAGAAAAGAAAGAATGAGGAGGAATGTGAATGATTAGGAAGAAAGAATGGTGACGGTTCAAGCTCTATAGGTGGAGATTGATCAATCACAAAATCCGTATTGTTTAAAAATTCAAGTTCGTCAGCAAAAAGTTCTCCAAAACTTTTATCAATGGTGTGATTGAACATTTTACTGTCAAAGAGTTTTATGCCAGAATTTATTCTACTTGATTCATAAAATATCACTGAGGTAGAGGACTCGAAAAACTCATCTACCTCATTTTCAAAAATATCTAAATCAAGTTGAATTTCTGGTATTATTGAACTTGAATTAACGGATTGTGATTTATCAAAACTCACTGAAACTATAGGAACAGAAGAAGAACCGGAGAAAGTAGAAGGTGAAATGGGTAAACAAATTGGTGTGTCGAGTGTTGCTAAACCAGATGTGGAAGATGGAGGCTGTATTTCGATCTGATCTTCGGGTATACCATTATCATCAACTTCAAGACATATTTGGGGTTCGGGAAGAGTTAAAGGCTCAAGATGATGACCACAAGGAAGTGAAAGGATTTGATGAATTGGTGGGACAAAATCATCCAATATTTCGGGTTCATCAATCAAAATATCCCCAACGTCAATCACCTCATTCAAGTGAAGGTTAAAATTCTCAAACTCCTCATCAAAAGTATGGTTTTCAATCAGTTTTGGTTCAAGAGTGGAGGTGTAGAGATCACAAGGGTTGGGTGTGGTTTCACTTGAAATGGACCCTTCACAGTCGGGTAAATCAAACACTACAAAGTCACACAACTTATCAGACATTGTACTTGATGAATCTATGAAACTAGAGTTGTGGATTTCAGTTTGGAATGGGGAGGTTTGATTAGGAAGGGTGTACAGTTCTGTCTTACTACGCAAATCCAACATAATTTGATTTGTCAGTTCCATAAATTTTTCTAATGTCTGCTCCAGACTAGTGTTGGGTTGATAAGGGGTTTCAGTATAAGATTGAAATTCCTGTGGATAGTTAAAACTCCCAAATGACTGATTAGAAGAACTGTCTAGAGTAGGTGGAAAAGTCGGATTGGATTGATAGGAACAGAATGGTCGTTGAACTTGGGTAGGAGTAGGATCAATATTATGATAAGAAGAATATTGATATGGGTTGGTTGGTTGGCTATATACAAACCGCATATCAAACTCTTCTCCGGACAGTGGTGGTGATGGTTGATATTGGTCCGGGTTGAAACTTTGGCCTCTAGACCTAGCTATGTGCTCAGCAATGGACATTCGTCTAGGGGCTTCCTCACTCTGGGTATGAACTGAAACAGGTGTAGGATTAGGATACGGTGGATAAGACCTAGACTGAGGTGGCCAACTGTTTCTTCCTGCTTGTTCTATATGATCTCTTAAGGACATGGAAGAGCCGGACGGTATACCGAAGGGATTTCGAAAATAAGAGATATCTGGTTGTGGACAGCAAAGCTCGGCAAGTGTTCTTCTGTTTAGGTCACCCATTATAAGAAGAGAAGAAGGGGGAAGGGGTAAAAAGGAGAGAAAGTAATTGGTTTGTTTTTAAAAAAGACGGATTTAGACAAATCACAAAAATGCACAACCCTAGAACTATGGTTACCTAGGTCCAGTCTCTAGACCGCTCCTAGACTTCCAAAGGACAAGCCGCAGGATAAATCCTCTACCGCCTCCGTACTACCCTTGTAGCCAGGTAAGTGCCAGGTAAGTGGGAAGGAACCACGTCGTGGGCCTAATTAAAAACCACTAGCCTTCGACACACTTGCCTAGGCACTACAAAAATAATGCGGATAAACGATAGATTACTCACGACCTTCCTCTGTCCTTATTGAGCGCGACAGTCCTTAGAGTCTGGTCTAGATATTTTTTAAATTAATGAAGGGTTGATCTATATACTTGGTTTGTGATTTGTGGGGCTTAGGAAGGGTGATGAAATCCCCACCTAATCTTGATTTGGTCTTTGCCCCTTAAAGTCCGTATTAAAATATGCAAAACAAAACCAATCACAAAACTTTTGCAAAAAGATTTTTTGAGCGGCGTGATTTTGCAAAGAATCCTGCAGAAAATAGATTCACTAGTAAAATAAGGGGTTGCCCCTACGGATAATAACATCCGTAGGGGCAGTTAAAGTTTGGCCCTACGGATTAATTCGTAGGGTAAAACGGTTGCCCCTACGGTCCTTCAATATTTATTTAAAATTTATTAAATCTTAAAGTGTTTTTTGCCCCTACGGAGCCGCAAACCAAGCACCTACGGGTATATCCGTAAGAGCATATAAATAGGGATTTAAGAGATCGATCCCTATGCTGATTATTTCTTTTTCTAATTCTCGCGCGAAACCAAATTTTCCCAAATAATTGAGATCGTCGCCGCCGCCGCGCTGCAGTGATCTCGTCATCGCCGAATCCAAGCCGAATCGTCGTCGCCATGCCTGCGCAATGATCTCGTGGTCGCCACCGTGCTCCGTTCTCGTTGTCACCACCGCCATCGTCGTCGCCGATTGCGTCTCCGTCGTCGCCTACAGGTAATTAGTTAAACATTATTATAATGATGTTAGGGTAGCGATCGATGAGGGTTAGGATTAGGTATCGGTTGTGGTTAGGGTTAGGATTAGGGTTAGGGTACGAGTTCGATCGGCGGTTGGGGTTCGACGACTGGTGTTGGGGTCAGGGTTAGGGTTAGGGTTCGGTTGGGGTTTGGTGTTGGGGTTGGGGTTCGGCTGGGGCTGGGTTGGGGTTAGGGTTAGGCCGGGTTAGGGTTTGGTGTTGGCTTGGGGTTTGGCTGGGGCTGGGTTGGGGTTAGGATGAGTTGGAGAGATTGAAGGCGAGCTAGGTTTTGGGAGAAGAGAAGGAAATGGCACTGCTTGCTGCTTCAATTTTTTGATATAGATAGATAAGGTTCTTTTGGGATTTTGGAGGGGTTTTGGGGGAAAAAATAGCTTTGGAGATGAAATGGGGCATTTTGGTAATTTGATTCTCTGTTGCAAATATTATTTATCAATATATTTAATTATAAATATTAAATAAAATAAAGTAAACTATAAATAATATGAAACCAATATATGATACTCGATGATAATATGAAACCTTCATATTCCCATCGATACTCATATATGAAACTAAAAGCGCCACTTAGTCCCCGTCTATCGGTTAACATACATGTGATGCTCGTCGTGACCTAGAACTATACGAAGGTTGTTAAATATCGGACAGTATAGATCGATACTAACAACCGTCGTATAGTCTACGCGACGAGAAAATTCAATCGTATGGTAACCCATAGATTTGTCCCGTGTGGACAAGTTAAGAATGTATAAAGCAAACGCCTTCATTCACTTGTGTTTTCATCCGTTTCGAGATATTTCGTCTGTACCTTTCCGCTGGTTCTCCGTGTACAAAGATAGATTAGATGTTCATTTCAACGTTGTTTCACAGCTTTGAAATGATTATCTATTCTATTACAGTGTACTCGGAGAACAGCGGGGAGGTGCTGCCGAAATTTACTCGAAACGGTTGAAAGCACAAGTGATGGGCGTTCGCTCTATACATTCTTAATGGGATAGAAGCCTACCCCCGACAGCCGGAACACACACATACAACAAGAATACACAACAAACGCATAATTAAAGAGCGATTCGAGATGTTCGGGTTAAAACCAATATATGATACTCGATGATAATATGAAACCTTCATATTCCCATCGATACTTATATATGAAACTAAAAGCGCCACTTAGTCCCCGTCTATCGGTTAACATACATGCGATGCTCGTCGTGACCTAGAACTATACGAAGGTTGTTAAATATCGGACAGTATAGCTCGATACTAACAACCGTCGTATAGTCTACGCGACGAGAAAATTCAATCGTATGGTAACCCATAGATTTGTCCCGTGTGGACAAGTTAAGAATGTATAAAGCAAACACCTTCATTCACTTGTGTTTTCATCCGTTTCGAGATATTTCGTCGGTACCTTTCCGCTGGTTCTCCGTGTACAAAGATAGATTAGATGTTCATTTCAACGTTGTTTCACAGCTTTGAAATGATTATCTATTCTATTACAGTGTACTCGGAGAACAGCGGGGAGGTGCTGCCGAAATTTACTCGAAACGGTTGAAAGCACAAGTGATGGGCGTTCGCTCTATACATTCTTAATGGGATAGAAGCCTACCCCCGACAGCCGGAACACACACATACAAACGCATAATTATAAAGCGATTCGAGATGTTCGGGTTAAAACCAATATATGATAATATGAAACCTTCATATTCCCATCGATACTCATATATGAAACTAAAAGCGCCACTTAGTCCCCGTCTATCGGTTAACATACGTGCGATAATTTATTCTTTTCAACGACAAACTCACACACAAAGCATATACACGGATTTTCTCCTTTGTCAGTAACTATCCCGTTCTTATATTTCTCAATATAGTCAGCATAACCTACAATTTATATGTTATTCAGTTTAACATGGCCCATGAGTACGTCAGAGTTAAGGACTGGATGTATGTGGATTGGAAACAACGTATGCAACCTAAGTTTGTCGCAGGAGTTGCTGCTTTCCTTGAATTTGCACGCGCACATAATAAGATCATAATAGAGAAGATTCTCTGTCCGTGCGATAGATGTGGCAATAAGTACTGGCAGAAGGTAGAATTGGCAGAGCTTCATATTGTAAAACATGGGTTTACTAGACTTTATTCAACTTGGAAATATCACGGGGAAGGAGAAGAATGCAGTACTGCGGTAGAAGAAGAAGGAGAACACGATAATGCGGCAGGAGAAGAAGAAGAATTAGGTAATACGGCAAGAGACGGAAATTTATTTCCATCAGAAGAAATGGAGGATATGGTAGAGGCTGCCCTAGGTGAATCTATTCGTACCGAAGATGACATTCCTTCCGGTCAAGGACCGCATGCGGATAAATATGAAAATTTTATGAATGATGCTACGAAACCAATTTATGAGAATGCGAAGTATTCCACCCTCTCATGGTTCGTCCAACTTTTCCAGATTAAGTGCCTAAATGGATGGAGCAACAAGTCATTCACAATGCTTCTTTCGTTCTTGAAAGATTCTATGCCTCCGGGAAATAATGTGCCCGAAAGCTGGTACGAAGCCCAGAAGATGATGTCTGATTTGGGTCTAAAGTGCGAGAAGATTCAAGCATGTCCTAAAAATTGCGTGTTGTACCGGAAAGAGAATTCAGATTTGAAAGAGTGTCCAACATGCGGAGAGGCCAGGTATAAGCCGAAAGATTCTGATAAGAAGCCTGATATACCTGTGAAGATAGCACGATACTTTCCCATAACACAGATGCTACAGAGGCTATTCAGGTGCAAGAAAACAGCCGAGGCAATGATTTGGCATCACCGTGCTCCTCCAAGCGAAAATGGAAAAATGAGCCATCCAAGAGATTCACCGGCATGGAAGGATTTCGATAGGAGGCACGCAATATTCAGTAGCGATCCTCGCAATGTCCGGCTCGGACTGGCTACCGATGCCTTCTGCCCATTCAACTATATGGCTGGAAGTCACAGTACATGGCCCGTTATAATGATAATTTATAATCTGTCGCCTTGGTTGGCTATGGACCAATCATACTTTATGATGCCTCTTCTTATCGACGGACCAAACTCACCGGGGAACAATATCGACGTCTATCTCCGACCTCTGATCGAGGAGCTGAAAACTTTGTTCATTGATGGTGTAGAGACATATGATTCAAACACAAATACAACCTTCATACTGCGTGCGGCTTTAATGTGGACAATTAATGACTTTCCTGCGTATGGAATGCTATCAGGTTGGTCCGTACATGGTCATAAAGCATGTCCTCATTGCCATGAACACACAACATCAAAATTTTTGAATTTTAGCAGGAAGGTTTGTTATTGCGGCCATCGACGTTTTCTGCCTCCAGACCACCCTTATAGGTTAGACACAGTTCACTTTGATGGTCATCAGGAGCTTCTTGGACCTCCATCCCCATTGTCCGGAGAGGACGCGACTGCTAAATGGGATGGTTACAATAACGAGACCTTCGGGATGGATCCGACGAAACAGGTCAAACCACAATATTGGAACAAGTTAAGCATTTTCTTCGAGCTTCCGTACTGGTCTACAAATTCAGCGTGTCATTGTCTGGACGTCATGCATATAGAGAAGGGAGTATCAGAGCACATACTTAACTTGCTTCTGTGTAAAGACGGGAAATCGAAAGACAACATGAATGCTCGGATGGATCTACAAGAGTGGGGAATAAGAAGTGAACTGCACCCTAAACCGGTAGCGGGTAAACCGGGCAAGTTTGTACTTCCCAATGCCGCTTATCATATGTCACAACCGGAGAAGAAAAGATTCCTGCAGGTGTTGCATGATTTGAAAGTCCCCACAGTATACTATTCGAATTACATTTTATTGCTATCAGTTTTAATCTAAACTTGTATCGTTATGTATTTGTCGTAAAATTTGTTTTGTTAGATCCACGATCCGAACTTGTCAGCATCATTTGAGAGTGATTCAAGATGTTTAGCTCAATTTCCTAGTATGGAGGTTGCATATTACAAAGGATTTGGTGTCCTTGGATACAAATTCGAAGTTAAGGACATAGAAACATCTAGAACCACTCAGAATAGTGGGATTGCGACGGTAGGATCGGACGGTGTGATTTACTATGGGTACTTAAATTGTATACTCGGCATCCACTATCCCGGACGATCAGTACCCTTTTATATATTCCAGTGTACTTGGTACAATCCGCGAACCGATACGGACAGGTGGAGAAGCAGTCTTGGGACTTGGAAAGATGAATATGGATTGACCAGTGTGAACACACTTCGATTTTATGGTCAGGACGATCCGTTTATCTTTCCGAACCAAGCGTTCCAAGTATACTATTCACAGTATTTGAAGCATCCGGGGTGGAGTGTTGTATGCCGATAGAAACCCAGAGATGTCTATGATGTCCCAGAATACGAGGACAGCGATGAGGACGAAGAAGAGAGAAGGCTTAAAGTGCCCCGACCGTCTGTTTCGAAGGACGGGTTGTCTTCGACCGATCATGAAGTTACGTGGGTTAGAAATGATATCGACGATGAAATCCAAGTAGATATGTATGATGCGCCCATGAAACGAAAAAGGTTATCAGTAATGTTATATTATTACTTCACATTTTACGCTCTATACATATATAGTCAATACTTTTAATGATTGTCTAATGCGTCCACGAACCGTTTATCTAGATTTGATGACGATGTCGGGAGCAGTGAGGGACGGCAGGAGCTCCAGCCGCGGCAGAGGCAGAGGCAGAGGCAGAGCGGTTCTGCCGCCCGGAGAGCTCCGTAGGGAGCTTCAGAGGGCCGGTCTTGCACCCAGATCGGAGACCCCTTTGGATGCCTCCTTCCGTGTGGATTTTGCCACATCTCCAGGTATACTGCACGCATATCCATTTTGAATGTAATATTACAGATATTCATGCCTGTTTATGTCAAAATTACTTATATTGTCAATGTTTGATTGTCTAGTTGTTGGTGATGCGTCCACATCTGGGACAGAGGCCACCCCCGCTACTCCAGGTATGTTTATATATCATATAGTGTATGTATATTGATTTAGAATGCTATATCATAAATACACACATTCCTTTTGCTCTTACTTAGCAATTTTTATTATTGTCTAGCTGTAGGTGGTGACACCACCGCACCTGCGGGTATGTTTATATATCCTATAGTGCATGCATATTGATTTAGAACGTTGTATTATTGATCTACACATTCTTTTGGCAATTACTTATATAATCTATTTTTAATTGTCTAATTATAGGTGGTGCGTCCACACCTTCCGCAGGGGCCACTCCTGCCGCTTCCATACCCTCCGCATCGTCTGCAGGTTAGTATGAATAAATTTAAAATATTTACTCATTTTACATATGCTCTATAGAATAAATATGAACTTCATGGAAATTTAGCGTCGATGTTTATTTTCTAGTTGGAGGGGATGCGTCCGCATCCGGGACCCCGGTTGTTCCTCACCAGAGGAACTATCGTCCCGCTCGTGCTGCTGCCCGGGCCCAGGCTCGTGCGATAGTCACCGGAGGTATATATCACACTTGAATTTTCGTTTAACCTTGATTTCTTAATACAACTTTGTCTTATTATTGATTGTCTTGATATTTCGTGCAGACGCAGGGCCTCCCCATCCCCAGAGGGGGACTCGAGGCCCGAATCAGTCCCATAGGGTGAGGCCTGACAGAGCTAGGGGGAGGCAGCATTCCCCCTTTTTTTTTACCCTTGACTATCGCTATACCGGTCCTCATGCCGAGAGGTTCGGCCGGTATTTGGGGGACGAGAGCCGGCTCGTGAAGAACTATCCACTTCACGTTGAGTGGGGCGAGCAGCACCAGCGCTCATTCGCCCTCTTCTTTGATTAGGCTCGGGTATGTATTAATATATATTTTCATTTGATCTATCCAATATATTTATTATTAACACTTGCAATCTAATAACAATGTTTTTTTGTATTTTCAGTTGGATTACGATTTTCATCCTGTAGCCGACCCTGATCACCCGGGGAGGGTGCTCGACCTTCATGCTCTGTACAATGGCCTGATGAAGAACATGCAGGCCAAGATCCGATACAACAAGAATGAGCTGAAGGCCGACTGCTACTCCCTGTGATGGCGACCCCCGAGGCAGAGAGAGCGGCCCTCCTATCTACTCCGGCGTTTGCGAGAGTCGACGTAGAGACATGGCCTCTATTGTGCGCTTATTTCGACTCCCAACGCAAACAGGTATGTATTTTAAATATAATTCATTATTTATGATATAATTTATTTCTTTGTGTTTCTTAATTAGAAAACTAAATGTTAATGCGTTGTGCAGAAACAGGCCGCTCAGAATACCGAGAACAGGAAGTCGGCGAAGAGGGGTCGCCCCACTTACACAGGTGGCTCGAGGAACATTACTCGAGCCATGGAGTTATCGGTAAATTACAATAGACCGACGTTTGTGATATTCTGCAATATTAAGAGTTATTTTCTAATATTTCTAATATTAAGAGTTACTTTCTAATATTGCAGACATCTCGGACCGTGGCGTCAGGTGGTACACTGAGCGTGCTGTCCGCATATCTTGCCGTCCACGGCACCTCGATAGATCCCGCCACGGGTGAGGTTCGATATCCCGACGTTGCTACCCAGGAGTACTGCGTAAGTGTTAATATTTTTTCTATCCAAATTTGAAATTTTAGTTTTGGAAGGTTCAAGTTTAAATCTTATACTTATACTTTACTGCTTAATGTGGGTGTAGGAGCGGGTGGTTGAGCAGGCCCAGGCCTCGGGGATCGATTTTACCGGACAGAGCGATCCGAGGCTGCTGACCCCAGTTCTGGACGCCGCACACGGAGGGCACCACGGAGGTTGGGAGAGAGGCCGGGGACTGGGCCTTAACAGGGCCCATATGAGGTTTGACTCCACCCCGGCGGTTACTTCCTCCGTCTCCGGTGACCGAGGTGTCCATCAGGAACTGGAGAGCTTGAGGGCCACCGTTCAGGAGTTGAAGGAGATGCTGGTATGTATACTGCTTTATAGTAAAATATCATGTCATATTATAAAGATATCAACATATCCATAATTAGTACGTAGCTTGAGCTTATTTGGTTTTAGACTTAAGTTTGATTAATCATACATACATATGTAATTAAAATAAACAACAAACTAGATATCCAAACGGGGTTTCGAAATAACTTAATAATGATACGAATTCGAATAATACACAGTTCTTACACGCTTATTACACACGTTAGGTCCAGACGCGACAGGGTACATCGGCCGAGCCTCCACATGCATCTCCTTCGGCTGCAGCTCCGCAAGCCACTACATCGGTTGCGCTTCCGCAGACAGCTCCTGTAGCTCCACTGCCCACTCAGACTCCCGCAGCCGCGGCTCCGCAAGTGACTACCTCGACGGCGGCTGCGCAGACCACATCGCCAGCTCCACAGGCCGCTCAGACTCCCGCTCGTGCCGAATTGCAGAGTTTATTGACCGAGGAGCAGGTGCGCGTTATTCAGAGGTGGAGCTGGACCGAACTAGGGTAGCTTTTTGGTTCTTATTTTTTGAAACATGTATTTATTTATATCATACACATTGTACTACATTTTGAAACGATATCGATATTGGTTTATATTTATATCATATTCAGTTTTTGGATTTCTTTTGTATATTATATGCGTGAGATGTGATTATGAATACTGCGATATATGTTGTGTGATGATTATTTTTATATTTGATTGATGTATATATTATTGTGCACAGGACGGGAAAAAATCAGGCAGCACTTTTAAAAAAAATACAGACAATATGTACCTACGGATTAATCCGTAGGCACACATGTTGCCCCTACGGATATATCTGCAGGGGCAAAATGTCAGCAGTAACTGACATTTGCCCCCTGATCTCAGTACCAGGGGTTGGAAGTGCCCCTACGGACATATCCGGAGGGCTACAGCCTCTCCCTTACGAAGATATCCGTAGGGGCAAAATATCAGGAATCCTGATATTTTGCCCCTACGGATAGGTACCTACGCAGTTATCCGTAGGGTATATATCTTGGACCTACGGACATATCCGTAGGTACACTTAAAATATTTAAAAAAACCGTAAATAATATAAATTTTTTTACCCTACGGCTTCGTCCGTAGGGACACTAGGACCTACACAGAAATCCGTAGGGGCAAGAATTTGCCCGTAGGGGCAAGTTCAGGGCCTCAACTTGCACCTGCGGCCTTTGCACCTACGGAGTATTTTTTCGTCCCTACGCATATATCCGTAGGGGCAACCCTTATTTGAGGAGAGAGAGAAGGAGTTAAGAAAGATACCAGAGAATTGTGAAACCCAAGATCTGCTGTTTCCTCAAGTCCGTGACTCCAGATTCCCTCGCAAAATTCACACACAAATCGTTAAATATCCAATTTGCAGTTTTGTTTTATTATAATATAGATCGTATAAGAATTCAACACAAATAGTAAGAATAAAAAAATTACGCACGTCTCCCCGGCAACGGCGCCATTTGATTGGTACGAAAAAAGTGTATGTTTTGTAGTTTAACCGCAATCAATAACGGTGTCGCACGTAGCTAGACCGAGATGAGTACGGGTCGTCCTCTGGGAAACGTGGAACCTTTTACTTTTACTTTAGATGTGTTGACAAAGAAAGGAGAGATAAAGAATTTTATAGAATCGTTTCTAGATCTACGTTAAATAAGAATGTAAAATATAGATCTAGATTATTTTAAAGATGTAGTAAATATAATAAGAAGGCTTGTAGGATTCGTTAGGATTTAGTAGTTATGGACGATTAATTAAAAGTTACCCTTTTTATCCATTAATAGATTTAGAACTAGAATGACGGTGATACGTGTAGATTAGGGTTTCTGGAGGGAAAAGGAATCCCACTCTTAACCCTTATCTCGACACGGAACTCCGTTCATATCTAGCCTTTACCAAAACAATCATTAATCTAATCTCTAATCGCGGTCGGAACTAGCAAAGAATTGCTAGCGCGCCCGATTAGGATGTTAATGATTCTTTTGATAAAGTTTCTAAACTTTATAGGACTTAAAAAGGGTTTAATTATTTTCATCGTCCATTAGCCTACCCTAATCCTACGAACCCTAACAAGCGGAGAATTACTCGCGCATGTTGGGAAAAGAAGATGAAAAGATAGAGAGGGAAAACATAATGTAAAATGCAAAAGAATTAAATAAAATAACTACCTTTATTAATCAACTTGAACAATCTACACTTTATTCCTTAGAAAATGATTACAAAAACTTGGTTTGCTTCTCGATCTATCCCAAGGAGGTAGACGAACAGTTGATGATCAGCCTGGATGCGTGAGCCGTCTGGGACTTCGTGATCTCTTCGGCTTGATCACTTTTCCAAGAGGCTCTCGGTGTTCTTTTATAGTGCAAAGCCAGAATCTTTTTGTTGAAAACTTGGTAAAATTCAGCAGAGATTGATTCCCCAAAAGTTTAGCAATTGATCCTTCTAGAAGGCCGCGGATCCGCGGCCAACAGGGGGGTTTGGCAGCGGTTTCACGGCCAATGGTGGAGATCTCCTGATGAAAATTCTTGGGCTCTATCTTTGGGACATGTGGCAATCCTAAGCACCTTCAGAATTCAGAAATCTTCTCTCGGTTGCTTCCAGACTTGGTCTCCAAGTTTTGATTCTTAATTAGGCAAGTCTTCTTCAACAACTTGATTTGCTTGATAAATTCTGCATAACAACTTGGAAAATTCTGCACAATAATCTTAAATGATATTTAGTAGACTTAGTTCTACTAGGATTTGGTCAATGGATTTATTTGCATACATTTTTCTACCAAATACTAATTAAAATATATTAACACATGGAAAATAGTGTTTTTACGCATAAACCCTCATATGCATAATATATTATAATAAAGTCCTTTTTTAATATGAAAATGGTAGGAAAAATTTAATACAAATGTGCAGTTTTATCAACTGAACATTAAGTAACCTTACGGTGAAGACCCAGGGCCCTGTGGCGAATGCGGATGGTATAAGCGTACGTTCTATTTTCGTTTTTTCTGCAATGATAGGGTTAAATGATGGGACCACATAAATTTTGATTAGTGCAAAGAAAAAAAACCAAAAGTTTAAATCGTTGGAACAATTTAAAAACCACACGGTTTTCTTTAAAAACAACTCGGTTTTCTTTAAAAACAACTTTTAAATGCGGAGCGTAAACCACTCCTTTTAAAAGCTATCAGGTTCCTTCGACTATATCAAGTTCATTACGTTCACGGTTTTTGCCAAAACCAGCCGTAACCCTCCTTCATTTCAGATGGGTATCCAGTAGTATTCAAGCTATAAATTTTGACCTTCGCCAAGGCATAGTGATTGGTAGCTATTTGGATATCTGTCTGCAGCATAAATAGATGCGTTAATCTAAGACATGTGTACAACTATTTTGGCCTTCGTTAAGGGTTTGTACGAAAGGGTCTAGATTAGCCTGGACAATGATGAGTAGAACTTGACTTGTGTCTTATGATATTTTGGCCTTCGTCAAGGTCTTAAGCGCCTGAGGCAAAAATCCACATCGGGAGTTTCAAAGGAAAAGGAAACTTGCTACTTTTGCATACCATCTTGAGTGTGATGATTTTGGTAGGATTCTTTCAAATTTATCACACAATGATAGTTGGATCCTGATCCCACCGTAAGTAATTATTATTACTCCTCGGGAATTTTCACTTTGCGATCAATACTATAAACCAAGTAGGTATTTAGAAAGGAGTTAGCAGGGCAACGCCTTCAGGGAAAAGAGATTATTTAATTAAGGAACTTCACGAAAACGTTGTAAAACCTCTCACGAAGTACTGACACTAGCGTGGCCGAAAGGTTAAGCAAGTATTGTAGGGTGCAATTAATCTCAACTAATTCTTCTTTTATGGTTTGAAGGAGAATTTGAGGAAACAGTAGGAGCCATCCTGTTTAGATAAACTAAAAACCAATCTAAACTTCTAAGAGCATCATACTGAGTGTTTCTTCTCTCTTTCTCCTAAATGCAGCGATCAAGATGACCGGGCTTAAGTTACTATTAGATAAAAATATATTGACGGGGCCAAACTATAAAGATTGGCTAAGGAATGTCCAGATGACCATTACTTATGACAAGCTGGGCTATCTCCTTACTACTAATGCCCACGCCGTCTCAGGTCCAAATTCCACCATCGCGTATATTGAGATCTGTAAGACATGGGATATAGACTGTGTGAAAGCCAAGTGCCTCGAGCTGACCTCTAGAGATAATGAACACCATAGGCGACACGTGAAGATGGACTTAGCTTCCATCTTCCTCCATACCAAAGATTTATATGGAGAGCAATCTCATATCTCATGATACGAGACCTCGAAGAAAATATTTCAGGGGAGATTGGATATTGGGTCATCTGTAGGGAACCACGTCCTTAAGATGATCAGCTTTATTAAAGAGCTCGCGGACCTTATGACCACGTTGGAGAACGAGTTGTATACAGATTCTACAGACCCTCCCCTCTACCTATACCCAGTTTATATTTGTAAGTGTTTCTTAGTACCTCTACTTTGGTTTAAACATCAATATGTGAATGATTTTAAAAATTTAGAGAGCTAAAGCATACAAACCACGAATCGAACTAGAGATTAGGGTTACTATCAAAAGTTAAGAATGTAAAAACCTAAGAGAAAGAGAACTACAACCTTTGTAGACTACTCATTCTCTTCAATGGCTCCGTGTAGAAGTCCTTGGGCTCCTCTTGGCTCTACTTGAAGCTTTGAACAACTCCGCTTGAAGTCTTCGATGTCTACGATGATCCACCATGGAGAATCTTACACTCAAACTCCTAGAAGTGAAGCTAACAATCTATACAAGTTTGCTAAACTAATATAGATTGATGAAGTGGGATTTTTCTCACTAAAAAACCTTTCTTTTTCTTTTTCTTTTTCTTTCTAGAAAAAGCTAGAGAGCTTAGAGGAAGAAGATGAACTAATGGCTTTTTTAAGAAAGATAATGAACCCTTGGAAAATATCTTAGATATTTAAGATGTGAGTGGAGAATAAAATAATGAGCCATAGTTAAGATATTTTTAGAACAGTGTAGAAACCATGACTCATTACTACAATTTCCATTTTCTAAAAAATATTTAAATATCTAATATATTTTCATATGAGTCTAGCATAGCCATGTGCAATGTATCATCCACCATGATACATACACACACACATATATATAAATACAAATATAAATATTTATATACATATGTGAATATATAAAGAAAGGAAATATAAATAAGCAATTAGTCATTTTATTAAATTAACACTTGATATAATAAACCAGTCATATCATATATATAATCCGACTAATCAAAACTGCTAGATTAAATTACGGCATCACATACTCGCATTTAATCAAGCTCCCGCACATATCTCCATATGCGCCCCATTTCGTTTCGTTTGACCTCGGAAACCCCTATTGTGGGACTCTTAAGACTCGTCAATATGCTAGCAGTAGGTAACGATCATATCAGATACCCATAAACCATCAGCGGTACTAGCTAGACGTAACGGCTACCCAGGTATTGTACGAACAGAAGAACAACAAGCAAACTTGTTCAAACTCCCGTAGAGCCAACAAGAAACACTTACCATACAGTCCGGTCTCTTCGCCTGATATGTTGCATATTGAGTCTGGGGATGGAATCGTCAAGCCTTAATAACTCAATATTCCATGCCGATGTGTGGCCTATAACAGGTCGAGAAACTATTGATAACACTTATTAGTAAATCCCATCAGCCCTAGCCAGGGACTTTCAGCTATAGCCAATCGCGCATAGTACAACATCAACTCCAAATACCGGGAGAGACGAAACCCCTTTTATCGCTCACTGCCTCCATGTGTCTCGGAACTGTACCCAAAAGCCACCTGTTTACACGACTCAGTAGAGCCATGGCAGGGTGGAAATTAAAGCACAGTGGAAAACACACAAGGCTCTATGACAATCTCGGGTCTACAGACTAACCTGTACAAGTGTCACCAGAGAACTGCTATTTGACGATAGGTATAATACCATATAGGAGTTCTCGGCGAGTCTGTTCATTGTAATCAGTCTCCAATGAGCACCTGTATACAATCTTTGATGTCAAACACCAATGGATATGGGATCATCCATCGCCCCTATACTGGGTCAAGAAACGTATACACTAGTCTACTCTGGAATATCGATGCCCTGTCTCGATACTCTCTCGACTAGGAACAGTTAAGGATATGCATATAGACTATACATGCCCCACTAGTATGATCTGCATCATAGTCATGGTAGTCAAGCTGATATCTTAAGGGCTTTATCAACATGTATCAAATGAACAGTAAACATAATCAAGTGAACATGTTAAGATTAAGAACAACCAGACAGCATACTATCATGTCAAGCAAGAAAGTCCTCTATGTATATACATGTCCAAGCATCCACTATACAAATAATAGCCTCTAGGGCATATATATATCCAACAATCTCCCGCTTGCACTAAGGCCAATTATTGGCGTATCTCATACCCAACATCTCAAAATGTCTCTCATGTTGCGGCTGTGGAAGGGCCTTGGTGAGTGGATCCGCGGTATTATTCTTTGTATCTACTCTCCGAATCTCGATCTCATGGCGATCAAATATCTCTCGGATCAAATGATATTGCCTCAGGATATGTCTGGATCGTTGATGGGACCCGAGCTCTTTCGCCAATGCCATAACCCCATTATTATCACAATACAATGGTATTGGATCAATAATGGTAGGAACTACTCCAAGTTCTGAGATGAACTTCCGCATCCAAACTGCTTCCTTGACAGCATCATTTGCAGCAATGTACTCAGCTTCTATCGTTGAGTCTGCAACGGTGTCCTGTTTGGAACTTTTCTAACAAACATGTTGGCTATAGTGCCCTCAAGACAATTATTATAGTCGCGGACTTGTGATTATGATGATTGAGTGAGGACCTATACCGGTAAAACAGTCTTACTCAAGATGATAGTATGCTATCTGGTTAGTCTTTATCATCATGTATGTGTTGATAGAGCCCATAGGATTCTTGCTTGACTGCTAGCATTATGGTGGCGATCATATATGTGGGAGCTGGGGTCTATAAGCGCATCCTTAAATGTCCCTAGTCGTAGGAGTATCGATACCGGGTATTGATACTTCAGTGTAGACTAGTGTATACTGATCGAGACCCCGACGAGGGGCGGTGGCCAGGTCTCACAAGCCATTGGTGTTAGTTTGTTCACCTAAGATAGTATGCATGTGCTCATTGGGTTATGAGTACACTGGACGGACTCGCTGGGAACCTACTAGTTGGTATTATACCTATTGTCAGATAGCAGTTCCCAGGTGACATGTGTACAGGTTAGTCTGTCGACCTGAGATCGTCATTTGTCTCGTGTGAGTTCCTACTGTGCTTTGATTACTACCCTACCATGGCTCAAAGGAGTCGTGCAAACAGGTTTTAGTTGGTTACAGTCCCGAGCCACATGGAGGCAGTGATCGGATCGTCGGGGATTCGTCTCTCCCGGTATTGGGGGTTGATGTCGCGTTGTGTACGGATGACCATCACCAAAAATCCGTGGCCACGGTGGACGAGAATTACCGATCCAGGATCGATAGTTTCTCAGGTAGTGATAGGTTTCATACCGACACTAAATGTCGCGTTGTTAGGGGTCTGACTTTATCCACCCCCTTAGACTCGATATGCGATACTCTTAGACGAACAGATCGGACTGTACAGATATTGTCACTATCAGGCTCAGTAGGGGTTCTGCATGAGTTTGCTCGTCGGCCTCCCTTTCGCTCAATACCTGGGTAGCCGTTACGTACAGCTAGTGCCGCTGACGTGCTTGTGGTTAAACCCACTACTAGCGTATTGATGAGTCTTTAGAGTCCCACACAGAGGGTTTCCCTGGTTCTGGCGAAATGATGTAATAGCCGTATTGGATACGTGCAGGGTTCCGATCGATTGATGTACATTGTACTCGGGTTTTCAATTGGACAGTTGATAATGCTAGCCAGCTCGGAATTGAGCCGGATTATTAAATCAGGTATTGATTTAATAATTTACGTATTTCAATACGTATATTCTAGTATTATATTCTTTGTGTTATGCTATCTCTTTAGGTATTTGTATTTCGGTACGAATGCAGATATATTTACAGTAGAATGCAATCCGTATTTTTTACCGGATAACATTCTAGAAGGTGCCACCTCATTTCTTGCTTTGACCATTTTATTAAAATGGTAAATGAGGTGGATATTAGCATGATGAGGTGTGGAGACAACCATGCTTGCAGTAGTGCACACAAATGAATTGTTAATTCATTTGTGTTCACTATTCAAGTATGGTGGGATTTTAAAATTGAAAAATGATTTTTACAAAACCTTGCATGCTATTTTCTCTTTCTTGAAAAAAAGCTCATTTTTCAAGCATGAAGGTTTTTGTTCATTGTTTTTCTTCTTGAGCTCCTCCTTCACCATTAGAGCTTTTCCTCCTTCTTGAGCTCCTCCTTCATTGCTTTCATGCTTTGCTTCCACCTTCATGAATTGAGATAGCTAACACTAAGAAACATTCACACTACATCCTAGGCTCTCTAGGGTGGAATCCTAGAGACCCTAGTTGCTCCGTATGCATCATGTCGTGGAGCTAGAGCCGGAGTTATATCCCTCGGGTGGATCATCGGAGATGGAGGAAGACCGGTAACCAAACATCATCAAAGGATCACGAGGAGCTTGGAATGAAGACCGAAGGACACGGATCAACTCGGTATAACGATTCTAACCTCTTCTTAGTTTGCTAGTTTAGGGTTTAAGGTCGATCCGGGATTCGGGTAGCGGTAGCGCCGGTTTAAGAAATTTTTGTTCCGCATTTTAGCCACGTTTCGATGGCCGGGACACTGCCGGGACCCTTCATGGTATCAGAGCCACCTTTTAAACCCCTTACTAGCTTGTTTAAACGTGCTTAAAAGATCGATCGACGGAATTTACCAAAATCACGTTTTCATTTTTGGGTTTGTTGTCGATTTTCAAAAGTGGTCAAAAAATTATTTCCAGAGGCTTAAAAAACCGTGCAGGCGTTTTTAAGGGTACAGAAAAAATTTGGGCTCCTTACGCCTCCAAGGAGCCGCGGAACCGCCGTACTTACCCTTTCCGCGGCCATTTAGTGGCGACGGGCTTCGAAATGTTTCCTGTAGCCCCCTGACTTGGAATTGTGATTTTTGTAATATCCTGTTTTGGCTCAGGTTTCTGTGAAGTGTTGGTTTTGCTATTGGGGCCAATTTGAAAGTTAGTCGATTGATATTTTAATCGTGCGTTTGACAGTACATACATTTATATCTGCGACCGTGAATGTCATTTGATCGGTAAACTCGTCTAATTGCTATATGTCTTTTAAACAGGTTTGCGAACGTGACATTAACGTTGATGTTTTGTGTTATGCTGTGATGTTGGTTGGATCGTCGTGGTGGATAGCTATGGTGCAATGTTAGTACCGTTTAATTTCATTTGTAGATTTGATATTGCGGGGCGAGCGTCCGACATGTGGACTGCCGTCACTGCCAGTTTGTATATTATTCTTTTGGGGCATGACCGGGCTGAGGTCGATGTCACCCTTATATATTATTTTATTTTCTGTACTAGGATTACCCCGAGGTAGAGTGCACGAATAGCCGGTTTCTAGAGGGCAACTGGTCCGCATCTCAAGGTATTCAGACGGAGGGGACATTACACTAGAATTGGCGGGCTATTCGCCACACTCATAAGGGGTATAGGTTAACCCAGGAGGGGTGCTCAAGTTACCGGATTTCGTAAAGTGCTGGGTGGCCCATTCACGTTGTTGAAGGGGGCTGCCTCGCTTCTGGTTTTGGCGGGTAGCTTGCCGCGCTCGTAGGGGTCTAGGTTTCATTGCACAGGCTATCCACACGACAGGAAACATCGGGTCTTACTTGCAGCTCAAGTGAAACCCGGGGCTCCAGATTATCCACCATTCTGTGTTGTTTCTATGATGTTTCTGTGATGTTGCTTTTTATCATGCCTGGGACGAATGTTATATATATATATATATATTTATATATACTAGTAGATGTTGTATATATTTTGCACCCGCGCTAGTCCAGTCCCCGCTCTGTCGTTAGTTAAGTAACCTATCGGGTGATGACGGGACCCGGTGGCGAATGTGGATGGCATATACGTACATTTTATTTTCGTTCTTTTCTGGTGTGATTAATTGATGGGACTGCGTTGATTGTTATCGATGCAAGGATAAAACAAACCTATATATATGATGTTGTTGGAACCAAGTTTTTAAAACTGACATTACAGACGTTCTCTTTTGCTTTGCACAATGGTATTCAGTTTAGAATATCCTGCACCTCATTCGACGAGGCAAGGGCTGAGATCCCTTCATCGGGAGTGACCCTTGAGTAAAAGTTTGCGTCAATGTAATAACTTCACTATAGTCGATTACTTTTGCTTTGCATCGTGGTATTCAGTTTGGGATATCCTGCACCCCATTCGAAGGGGAAAGAGCCGAGATCCCTTCACCGGGAGTGACCTCTTTAGCAAAAGTTTTCTCCACTATATATTTATAAAACCACTTGGATTCCTTCAATGATATCAAGTTCATTACGTTAAAGGTTTTTCGCAAAAAACCAGTCGTAACCCTCCGTCATTTCAGACGAGTATTGCTAAGTATTCGTGCTACGTATGTTGACCTAGTCAAGGCGTAGTGTTCGGTAGCTCTGTAGTACTTTTCTATTGCATGGATATGCGATTGGTTAGGATAGTCGTACGGTCATGTTGACCTAGTCAAGGGCTCATACGGGTGGGTCTAATTAATCCAGGATAATGACGGGTTGAACTTGACTTGTGACTTATAATATGTTGACCTAGTCAAAGTCATAAGTTGCTTGGGGTAAAAATCATATCAGGAGTTTCAAACATATAGGAAACTTGCCAAGCTTGCGCATGCCTTCTAGAGTGTGGTGACTTGAGTGGCTTCCATCAGTTTATTATGCGATGATAGTTGGATCCCGATTCCCACTGATGATTAGGATTACTCCTCGGGTGATTCCGACCAATTCTCCTTTTAGGTTTGGAGGAGAATTCGAGGAAACAGTGGGAGCCATCCAAATTAGATAAAATGATTAACTATTCTGATCTAGGTTAGAGTGCACGCTGAGTGTTTCTTCTCTCTGTGGCTGCGACTATGACTTGACCTTTGACTAAAACTCATGAAACCAAGTTAACCGAACCTTCTTAAAACATTTTGGCTTTTGGAATGTCACGGTGTCGCATACATCATTGCCACTTCTATATCACCTATTCTTTTCTCCAGAACACCTCGTATCACTACGAACATCCACTTCCATTGGATAAATCCATCGTATAGTTACATACGAACTTGAAGGAACTTTTTCGAGGATGGATTCTGGTTCTGGAGAGATTGAATAGGATTATTCGGTTGTTTTTTCTCTTTACCTTATCTCAGGTTGTGAGGGATCCTAGGATTAGGAGAGGGTACACCTATTGAGCTTATTGGATAGTCTTCCTCCAGACCATAGGCAGGTGCCGAACGGTAGGGAAGGAAGAAAACCAACAAGCTTAACTGTGGTGTACAGAAGGAAATAAGTAAAGACATATAAAGGGATTTGAAAAATGGCAAAGGAAATTGCGATCACCATCATTCACGACAAAGACCGAGTATACCCCTGTCACTCCTATATCCACTTTGCATTTCTTTATGATACTCCGTATCACTACGGATATCCACTTCCATTGGATAAATCCATCGTATAGTTACATACGAACTCGAAGGAACTTTTTCGAGGATGGATTCTGGTTCAGGAGAATTAGAATATGATTATTCAGATGTCTTTTCTCTTTACCTTCTCTCAGGTTGTGAGGGCTCCTAAGATTAGGAGAGTACACCTATTACGCTTATTGGATAGTCTTCTTCCAAACCTTAGGCTGGTGCCGAAAGGTAGAAAATGAAGAAAACCAATTAGCGTAAAGGAGGTGTACAGAAGGTAATAAGTAAAGACATAATAAAGAGATTGCAGTGAGGGCAGGTAAGTATATGGTTACTGTCGTGAATCATGATATTTGAAGAGGCATTACCAGAAATACCAGTTAACCCATTTGAAACATTTTCATGTTTCAGTTTAACTGTGCGATGTTAATTGAAAACTATTTTCCCAATTGGAATCTAACTCCAGGGTATGTATTTACCAGATCAGTTTCTCACATCTGTATGTTACTACGGATGGTGAGTGGGAGTAAGATATTGGGAATTGGGTAATTAGATCCTCATTATATCGGAATTTGTTGTAATTGGTGATATTTGAGGAAATCAACTGGATTTTTCCGGATGGCAAACATTTGGTTTTGAATATCCGTTGTTATGCACCAAATTCAAACTGATATATCTGTACATTTATTTTATAAAGTGAGATATAACTTTTTGATATTATGTCTGTGACATTTACCTATATTAGTTGGTGATTAGGTAATGTGCATTCAACAGCGGTGTAATTTTTCTTAACCATACTACAGTTTTTCAACCTACGACGCACAGAGTTTGAGTTGTTGAACTCAGAGAACTTATACAAAGTATTGTATGTTGTCTAGTGTCCATTAGAACAATGGGGATGGTACTCGCACTGTATTCTGTTTACTCATAAATTCTCTAATTCTAGACATGTATTTCGTTGAAATGCAAGGTTTAGATTTTGAGAAGTTATAGGTATAAGAATAAAGTAGAGAACCATTAATTGGAAGTATCAGGATTCTTCGATGAAGTCGAAGATGTAGATACTTGTGTTTTGTATTCCATTGATAGTAATGGTTTTGAGAACTTGCTTCTCTTTCGGGTTACTCATATATGGATGCACTCCTAGATGAGTAATGTTGATTGTCCTCTTTCCATTTGGTTGAAATGCACTGGAGACAGCTGCATGATTTGAATCTGGTTCAAATTAAATTAGTGCTTTTATTTCTATATCAGATATATATAGAATCAATTTATATCTTGACGATGTTAAGGTATAGGGAGTTGTCCGGATGATGCTTAAAACCAGAATCCGGATAAACTCAAGGCACGTTTCAGTAATGGCTGTTTGTGGGTTATCCCGGGCTTTGACGAGGGTTAACTTTTTACCATCAGGAAGATCAATAGTGATATTGTTCTTGACTCGCCACAGTTTTTAGTAAAATGGATTTTTTTCCAGAAAAACAAAAGTAGGAGTATGGTAGAACTAGAAGTGATTCCAGAACCACAAACGATCACTGATGATTTAATAGAACCTAAGGATTCAATTAGTTTCGACGTTCCATTATCCACTCCACAGATTTGGTGGGTAACCTCAGGCACCCGAGAGGTACCTCGGTCTTCTCAGAGACGGTGACAGGGAGGTTATTGTTTACCCAGACTTACCATTGCTGTTGTTCTAGGCTATAAGACCCGGCAGGAGGATGAGTATAGCGTTATTCTAAACTAGCTTTAGAAGTGTACATGTATATGACTCTGCCAGAGGGTTTTTGTAGTCAGTGGGAGCAGTGGAAGCATAGTAGGCAAGTAGCTTATGTCTAATTATAGACTAAAGCAGGTATAGCGGAAACAGATCATCTATTTTTGTGTGACAGTCATAGGTTTTGACTTCATCAGAATAAGAGATGGATCTACTAAGAGGTAGTAGAGAGTGATGTCCAGGTATTTGGATGACATGCACTTGATAGGAAGAGATAATCCTAAATTACGATCGGTTGCACTATGGTTGTCACAAAGTTGTTTCTCCACACAGGATATGGATGTAATATCAGGGTTTCTGGTTACTAGATCTATGGTTTTAGATCTAGATTTGGGAAGTATCCTAATCTGGGTACTTTGACATTATTCTAAAGGTATTTTAGAATGGAAGACTCCTGGCATGGTGGTGTACCTGCAGGTGATGGAGTCACCCTCTTTAAAGGTGTCTTACAGACTAAAGGGGAGAGGGATCTGCATGATTAGTATATCACTTGCTTAGGCAATTGAGTTAATCATGAAATATCAAGTACCACACCAGATGTTGTTTTTGCACTAGCTGTAATAAACATATATTAATCCAATCCTGGAGAAACATTGGGAAGCAGTTTATGAACATAAGTAAATGTTCTAGGGAAATGATTACGGCGGCCTCCTTCAGGAGACGGTTATCATTTCAGGTTTCCAAGGTGACCTAGATGACAGAGTGACTATCAGAGTTATAGTTTTTCCCTCTTCTGAGGGACGGTATGTTGGACAGGTGGTCCAAGCGGATACTGAGGAAGGCATGGCGTATGTTACTGATTAAATTCAGTGGATGATACAGTCTAGGTAGTTTGCTGGATTTGGAGTTCATTTGTGAACTGGGTCTCATCAGATATCCAGAAAAAATTCTAAGACAGGTATTGCTCATTTTGGGAGATAGTTTTCTCTGTGAAGTTGAGATACATAGAGATACAGAAAGAAACATTGGAGCGGATCCACTCACTGAGGCTATTTCTCGAACGCAATCATTTTCGCAAACGGGCTTTGCGAAACTGATTAGTAGAGAAGTTGGGTGTTCGGTATCACACGGGCTGTGAGTATGCGACATCGCAATAATTTGCCTTAAGTGCAAGTGGGAGATTGTTGGCTATAGTGCCCTCAAGGCAATTATTATAGTTGCGGACTTGTGATTATGATGATTGAGTGAGGACCTATACCGATAAAACAGTCTTACTCAAGATGATAGAATGTTATTTGGTTTGTCTTTATCATCATGTACGTGTTGATAGAGCCCATAGGATTCTTGTTTGACTGCAAGCATTATGACGGCGATCATATATATGGGGGCTGGGGTCTATAAGCGCATCCTTAAATGTCCCTAGTCGTAGGAGTATCGAGACCGGGCATTGATACTCCAGTGTAAACAAGTGTATACTGATCGAGACCCCGACGAGGGGCGGTGGCCAGGTCTCACAAGCCATTGGTATTAGTTTGTTCACCTAAGATATTATGCAGGTGCTCATTAGGTTATGAGTACACTGGACGGACTCGCCGGGAACCTGCTAGTTAGTATTATACCTATTGTCAGATAGCAGTTCCCAGGTGACATGTGTACAAATTAGTCTGTCGATCTGAGATCATCATTTGTCTCGTGTGAGTTCCCACTGTGCTTTGATTACTACCCTACCACGGCTCAAAGGAGTCGTGCAAACAAGTTTTAGTTGGGTACAGTCCCGAGCCACATGGAGGCAGTGATCGGATCGTCGGGGATTCGTCTCTCCCGGTATCTGGGGTTGATGGCGCGTTGTGTACGGATGACCATCACCAAAAATCCGTGGCCACGGTGGACGAGAATTACCGATCCAGGATCGATAGTTTCTCAGGTGATGATGGGTTTCATACCGACACTAAATGTCGCGTTGTTAGGGGTCTGACTTTATCCACCCCCTTAGACTCGATATGCGATACTCTTAGACGAACAGATCGAACTGTACGGATATTGTCACTGTCAGGCTCAGTAGGGATTCTGCATGAGTTTGCTCGTCGGCCTCCCTTTCGCTCAATACCTGGGTAGCCGTTACGTACAGCTAGTGTCGCTGACGTGCTTGTGGTTAAACCCACTACCAGCGTATTGACGAGTCTTTAGAGTCCAACACAGAGGGTTTCCCTGGTTTTGGCGAAATGATGTAGTAGCCGTATTGGATACGTGCAGGGTTCCGATCGATTGATGTACATTGTACTCGGGTTTTCGATTGGACAGTTGATAATGCTAGCCGGCTCGGGATTGAGCCGGATTATTAAATCAGGTATTGATTTAATAATTTACGTATATGTATTTCGATATGTATTTTCTAGTATTATATTCTTTGTGTTATGCTATCTCTTTGGGTATTCGTATTTCGGTACGAATGCAGATATATTTACAGTAGAATGCAATCCGTATTTTTTACCGGATAACGTTCTAGAAGGTGCCACCTCATTTCTTGCTTTGACCATTTTATTAAAATGGTAAATGAGGTGGATATTAGCATGAGGAGGTATGGAGACAACCATGCTTGCAAAAGTGCACACAAATGAATTGTTAATTCATTTGTGTTCACTATTCAAGTATAGTAGGATTTTAAAATTGAAAAATGATTTTTACAAAACCTTGCATGCTATTTTCTCTTTCTTGAAAAAAAAGCTCATTTTTCAAGCATGAAGGATTTTGTTCATTGTTTTTCTTCTTGAGCTCCTCTTTCACCATTTGTGTTTCACCTCTACTAGCTTTCATGCTTTGCTTCCACCTTCATGAATTGAGATAGCTAACACTAAGAAACATTCACACTACATCCTAGGCTCTCTAGGGTGGCATCCTAGAGACCCTAGTTGCTCCGTATGCATCATGTCGTGGAGCTAGAGCTGGAGTTATATCCCTCGGGTGGATCATCGGAGATGGAGGAAGACCGGCAACCAAACATCATCAAAGGATCACGAGAAGCTTGGAATGAAGACCGAAGGACACGGATCAACTCGGTATAACGATTCTAATCTCTTCTTAGTTTGCTAGTTTAGGGTTTAAGTTCGATCCGGGATTCGGGTAGAGGTAGCGCCGGTTTGAGAAATTTTTGTTCCGCATTTTGGCCGCGTTTCGATGGCCGGGACGCTGCCGGGACCCTTCAAAACCGCCCCTCCATTGAGAGTAAATACAAAACCCAAGATAGATTTGATATCATCCTTATCACTTTGGAAGCTGGAATCGGTAAAGGCCTCCATCTGGAGATCCTCATTATCATACACCAAAAACATTTCTTTAGTCCTTCACAAGTACTTAAGAATGTTCTTCACTGCTGTCCAGTGTTTCTCCCCTGGATTGGATTGATACCTGCTAACTACACTAAGTGCATAACCAATATCAGGGCGAGTATACAACATCACATACATGATAGATCTTACAGCGGAAGCGTAGGGTATAACACTCATGCGAGCTCTCTCTTCATCAGACTTTGGACAAAAGTATTTGGAGAGAGTGATTCCATGACAAGCGGGTAAAGTATTTCGCTTAGAATCTTCCATACTAAACCTCTTTAGGATGGTGTTAATATACCTTGATTGGGACAATCCCAACAATCTCTTAGATCTATCTCTATAGATCTTGTCACGCACCGCTTCCCAGAGTACACTAAATGGGCACTTGACATAGCCAACCATGCTACCTGTGGGTAGGAAGTATCCATCCACAGTCACATTACGGCTGTAGAGATATCAAGAACAAAAATAAAACTATCTAATACATGTCCATAAGCCAAAATAGAATGAGTCAAGAATAATAATAATGCGGAAGCAAAAGATCCAATACAAGAATAACTGGAATGTATGTCCTATAATGCGGGCTCACATCAGAAATAAAATGCTGAAAAGTAAAGAACTAACTACTACTGAATCCTCACTGCTCAGCCTGCTGGCTGAAGTACTCCTGCTCGGACTGCAACAAAGGTATGGAATCTGAGCCATGCAAAACCCAGACGTCAGCGCGTCATGTCATCAAGCAATATAATATAAACAGGGACCAAGCAATGCAAGTAATCATAAATGGTAAATCAGGTGTAACAGCAAAATAAATCAGGGCAGTGAAGGGTAGTGTGCAGTGAGTAAACTAAACTGGTCTATTGGGTTATCTACTCTCAAGTCTTTGAAATCAATTTGATGAATCATCGATGTAACTCAATAGTATCTCGTGCATGCCCGGGACCACGGTCTAAGACTCTCGGGCTGAAACCGAGACGTACCGCTAGGCACAAAAAGGAAAAAAGGGAAAGACGAACGATGTCAGCAGCATCATCCCGAGGCGGGCCTAGCCTCAAAAACTGATCAGTATAAGCGAGCAACTGTCTAGTTACAAGTCAGGATTTCATCATTGATTTCCCCATACCCCCAAGTTATATGTGTTCAAGTCAGGTATTAAGTAATCACGAACTAATGCCAACTCAGGATCAGGTACGTGCAGATTTGTCTGGATAGACAACAGGAATGGTCCGTAAGGACTACATGTCAGGTTTGTTGGCATTAGACACAAGATCAGGTAACGGTAAAACCATGGTACATCAGGTCAAGCCAAGTAGTGTATTTAGGTGTCATGTCTTGTCAAGAGTGTACAGTACCATGTCATATCAGGTAGAAAGTGTAACAAGTCATGACAGCCAGTACAAAATGTTATGTGGATGCTCATAAAGCAAGCTAATATAAACATGGTCATAAATAAACAAGCACGGTTACTGTCAGAACAATAAACTAGAACATGATATGCAAATAGGTACAGATTAAATTATATCGATACACGGTTATCATTACTTAACTACAGTATACAAATATGGATGTTAGAATCATGCTATCATGTATTATGTAATCTAGAGATGCAATGTTATGTATAATAGGTTCAATAGATACCATTATAACTAAAACAAGTCAAGTATGCACACGGGTGTCTAATAGAGTAAACTATAGAAAGGGTACCACAAACTAGGTAACTATTTATTATGTGATTAGAATATAAACATGGTTAATAGGTTTAATAAAGTAAATGCCACGGGTAGGTTTCACGTTTTGGAACTAAAATGATATAACGTGACATCGAACCTGAAAAAGGGAAATCATGATATTAAGGTTAAACTACGGGTTTAAAGTGCCATTAAATGTATATATAATATATTAAGTAGCATGTAGCAAGTTTTACTTGCCTCGACGGATCGCGATACGAAAAACGGAACGTCTCGCGTCGGCGGGAAAAGTCACGATGCGCGCACGGTACTCGGAATGAGTCCAAACAACGAACAGTGGGATCACACGGATTAGAGGTCCTCGCTGGGTCGTCGGGAATCGTCACCAGTACGGTCGGATTCCGGCCACTAAGAAAACAGTGAACGCCAATAAACAAAATGACTGCAGAAGTGAAGAAGAGAAGAAGGATGGAGGAGAGGAGGCTTACATTGATCTGCAGAGGGGTCGTGAACGTCGACTGCGCTGACGGAGCTCCGGGGAACTGCCTGCAGGGGGTCAATCGGCCAACACAGAACCGGAAAGAATAAGAGAAGGGAAGAGGAAGGAAGAAGGAGGAGGAAAGGGTGTGAAAGCTCACAGCTATGTCGATCTGGAATAGTGGACGGCGACGAGATCCCTCCGGTGGTCGTCGCGGTGAGGGGACGTGCAAGCCTCGGCTGTGCTCACCGGCGATCGACGTGCGCATAGGAAACGGGGAAGGAGAAGTGAGAATGGAGGTGAGGGTGACGAGCGGCGAAGAACGACGATGGTGGCGTCGGCGCTAGGGCAGCGGCGAGAGGGGAGATGGCGGCTATGGTTACTGGGGATAGGTTGTGTTCTGTTTTGAAGAACGACGAGGAAGAAAAATATAAAAGGAAGAGAGATACGCGGGGAGGAGAGAGAGAAAGATTCGAGAGGAGAGAGAAGATGAGAGAGATTGAGAGACGAGAAAGACCGAGAGGGGAGAGAGAGAGGAAGAGGAGATATAAAATTGGCCTTTTGCGGGGAGAGATAAAGAGAGAAGAGAGAGAAAGAGAAGGGGAAAGGTGAGAGAGGGAGAGAGCTGTAGGTCCCAGAGAGAACGGATGATTGCGATTGGCTGGGGAAGGAAATAGATTAGGGGAAAAAATAGAAAAAGATTTTCTATACACTAGAGAGCCATTTCATTGGCTGGGGAAAAATTGGGAAAAATGTCTTGGAAAAATAAAAGATTTACCGGTTAAATAGTGGCTTTGAAAATATATTGTTAGCTGTAGAACTATATTTTTGTTTAAAGTTGATTTATAAAATTTAAAATTAAATAGGATTTGGCGGGATGCAAAATATTTCAGAATTGCGCCCGGGCCGGGTCCAAAAATTTGGATTTGAAAAATGAAAAATATTAGCAAGTTCCAAAAATTAAAATGAAGGACTATGTAAAGAAAAAGTATGCCCCTAAGAACAGACGCACGTACGTGCGCGTAGTCGTCCAAATACGTCTGTTTCACTGAACGGGACGAGAACACGATGTAAGGACGCTAACACAGGGTTAGGGATATCGAGCAGGCCATGTGAAGCATTTTTAAATTATTTTGAGTGACCTAGATTGTTATATGCAACAATATGTAATGTTAGGGTAATCTAGAAACTATGAAGCAACGAGCTCAAGTAAACGGATCGAATATAAAGTAAATTGCCATTTTGCAACCAAACATGATGAATGAAATAATTACCACAAACAACACATATGGTAACTGAACTTGGTATAACTGGACTCGGTTGTTACATTATACCCAACTACAAAAAGAATTTCGTCCTCGAAATTCCAAAACAAGAAAGGATAAACAATCAATCAAACTACAAGAAAAGATGAGGAAACTTCTGCCAGATTTCATCTTCTCGTTCCCAAGTTGATTCTTCATGTGAGCGACTACCCCAAGGAACAAGTACAAGGGGGATAACTTTGTTCTTAAGAACCTTTTCCCTTCGATCCACAATCGCAATCGGTCGCTCCTCAAAATTCAAGTCTTCTCGTACTGTCAGCTCCGATTGATCCACCACATGCTTTTCATCCCGAACATATTTACGGAGTTGAGATACGTGAAACACATCATGCATATTCGCCAAGGACTGCGGTAACGCCAAACGATACGCTATCTCACCAACACGCTCCAAAATCTCTGGGTCTGACGAATCGAGGACTGAGCTTCCCTCGACTTCCAAAACGAATCACCCATCTAGTCGGTGATATCTTCAATAATACCAAATCACCCACGGCAATCTCTAGAGGTCTTCTCGACGTATCTGCCCAACTCTTCTGTCTGTCTTGTGTTGCTTTCATATGATTCCTGATAGTGTTAACTTTCTCAACGGTCTGCACAACCAAATCTGGTCCCAACACTCTTCGTTCACCGACATCGTCCCAACAAACAGGTGAACGACACTTGCGACCATACAAAGCTTCGAGTGGAGCCATCTAGATAGTTGCCTGGAAACTGTCGTTGTAAGAAAACTCCACCAAATGTAGATGATCCTCCCATGAACTCTTGAAGTCCAACATGCAAGCTCTCAACATATCTCCAAGAGTTTGGATCGTTCTCTCCGACTGGCCATCTGTTTGAGGATGATAAACTGTGCTAAATTTCAATCGAGTCCCCAAACTTTCCTGTAAGCTCCTCCAAAAGTGTGATAAGAACCGAGTGTCACGGTCGGACACGATGCTCACCGGTACTCCATGCAATCTTACAATCTCCTGCACGTACCGTTCTACCAAAGTTTCTGTTGATTGACCAATCCGAAAAGGAATGAAATGAGCTGCCTTGGTCAAATGATCATCAATCACCCAAACTGCATTGTTGCCTTTTGGACTCCGCGGTAGAGCTGTCACGAAATCCATGGTTATATGTTCCCACTTCCACTGATGAATCGGAAGTGGTTGCAATAAACCAGCAACACTTTGATGTTCAGCCTTAACTTGCAGACACACCAATCATTTTGCCACGAAGCGAGCAATCTCCCGTTTCATACCTTCCCACCAGAAATGTTGTCGTATCTCGGTACTTCTTCGTGCCTCCTGAAAGTACGGAATAAGCTGAGCTGTGCGCCTCTTACATAAGTTCTTCATGAATATCTCCCTTGGCACACGCAACCGGCTACCATATCTCAACGAACCATCTTCATGGATCAATAAATCTGTTCGAAGTCCAGATTCAACCTATTCTCGAAACTTTTGCAATCTAGGGTCCTGTAATTGTGCTGCTTTAATATTCTCGATCAACGATGAATGTACCTGCAGCTGCATCCACTTTCCCGAAGAATCACAATCTTCCAAATCAAATCTTCGAAAGTCTTCAATGAGGTTCGTCTGAGCAGTCCACGTCTGAATTGCTGGCAACCGACTGAGCGCATCCGGCACGACGTTAACTTTCCCCGGATGGTACTTAATGATCAAGATCGTAGTCAGCCATCAGCTCCAACCATCTACATTGCCTCATATTAATCTCCTTCTGCATGAACACATACTTCAAGCTCTTATGATCAGTGAACACCTCTACCCTTTCGCCCAAAAGGTAGTGTCTCCAAATCTTCAAAGCGAAGATCACAGCCGCAAGCTCCAAGTCATGAGTTGGGTAATTCTTCTCATGGGTCTTCACCGTCTCGATGCGTATGCTATAACCTTCGCATGCTGCATCAAAACACATCCCAATCCCTTCCCAGATGCGTCGCTGTGAATCACCAATCCTCCGGAACTGTCTGGCACGTTCAGAATATGAGCGGTTATCAATTTCTGCTTCAACGCTTCGAAAGCTGACGCATACCTATCCGTCCACACAAAAGGTACCTCCTTGCACGTAAGCTTGGTCAACAGCTCCGCCAGACAAGCAAAGTTCTCCACAAATCTTCTGTAATACCCGGCGAGTCCAAGAAAACTTCTTATCTCCACAACATTCTTCGAAATCGGCCAATCTCGAACTGCTGCAATCTTTTCGAGATCGACGGTGATTCCATCGCCAGATACAACATGCCCCAAAAACTTTACTTCTTCCAGCCAAAACTCGCATTTGCTCATCTTCGCATAATTTCTCTTGTCTCAACGTCTGCAGTGCGATCTTCAAATATTCAGCATGCTCTTCAATACTCTTCGAGTAGACCAGAATATCGTTAATGAATACCACAATAAACTGGTCCAAGAATGGTGAAAAGATTTGGTTCATCAAGTCCACAAATATTGCCGGTGCATTCGTTACTCCGAAGGGCATCACTAATACTCGTAATGTCCATATTGAGTTCGGAACGCAGTCTTGCAAATATCTTCTGTTTTCACTCGGACCTGATGATACCCGGATCGCAAATCCAGCTTCGAGAATACCCTTGTGCTACTAAGCTGCTCAAATAGTTGACAATGCGAGGGATCGGGTACTTGTTTTTAATAGTCACCCGGTTTAATTCTCGATGGTCGATGCACATCCTTCTTGTGCCATCCTTCTTCTTGACTAGAAGAACTAGAGCTCCCCAAGGCGAGTTACTGCTGCGAATCCAACCCTTCTCAAGTAATTCAGTAACCTGCTTCTTGACTTCTTCCAACTCCACTGGTGCATTGGATAATATGCCTCTGAGACTGGCGCTTCATCTTTATTAACCTCCAACGATGGAAAACACTGCTTGTCGGCCTAGCCTTAAACTCAACTGGCCCGACAGAACTGCTTCCTTCAGACAACTTCTGGATGTCCGGGAATCTGGAAATTTGCTTTCTTCACTCCACACTCAATGTGAGCGTGGAAAGTGCCGAGAAATTCCATTCCCAAGAATACATCAAATCTACCAGTAGCAACTTCCAAGACCTCCGCAATAGCTCCTGTCCACAAACAACGACGAAACCATCCTTACACCCTCTACTAGTTATGATTTACCCATTCCCAGTGTGTATGTCGCATAATTAAACAGGGTCGTGGAAGTCATCGAGTGTAAAGCAATAAACTTAGACGACATAAATCAATAGGATGCACTAGAATTGGATAAGGCTAATGCGAGAAAACCATGAACAAATAGGGTACCTGAAACGACTTCCTCTGAAGGTTTTGCCTTTTCAGCCAACAAAGGAAAAGCCTGAGCCTGATTTGTAAGTGCACGGCGGCGCCCCGGTCGTCATTCCGACGGCCAAATGCGGAAGCGGTGATAAACTTTGATTTTGCGAACTTAGCAAACCGGCACCACCGCACACTAAACACCCGGATCGGGCCATTAAACTAGTTCTAGCTAACTACAAGACGGGTTAGAGATATACCGAGTGATCCGAGTCCTCCGGTCTTCTCGTCATCGTCCCGATCTCCTGCGGAAAGTCCTGTCTCCATATCGTCGCCTCCTCGCCGGAAGGGCACCACATCGCCTGCGTCTTTTACGGGCTCCCGCCTTAATACCGAGGCAACTCGGGCATGAAGCTGGCAAGTCGACATGCCCAAGATTTGCTGTAGAATGTAGTGGGGTTGTGTCTCATTTAGGGTTTTGTTGCCATGGAGGATGGAGGAAGAGGTAAGGAAAATTGGTGCTTTCAATTTTCTAGCAAGAAGAAGATGAGATGAAGAATTCCTCACATAACAAAAATGAATTCTCTCATTCTCTTCTCTCAAGTGTGGCCAACCTCTTCTTGTGAGAATGGTGGAGGAATGAATATGAATCCATAACAAGAAGGGAGGTGAGTGTAGGAAAAGAGAAAGGGTGACCATATCCAAAACCATCATCACAATATCAAATCAAGTCCTAATCCATTCTAATCACCAAAAAGCAAAGGAAAAGACTAAGAAAGCATCTCATGATTATGAACCATCATGAAGCCCCACAAATGCAAGAAAACCCCTCCACAAATACCAATTTGCACAATTGCAAATTAGTCCCTCCATCGAAAAAGTCCGGCCGGGAAAGAACAAAGGAAAACCGGCCGGAACGGAATGCAAACTGGCAACTCCAGAAAACTGGTCCCGTAATAAATTACAGGAAAACCCCGATACTGTGCATACACACCCACATCTGTATTCCGACCGGATACAAATGCAATGAGACAAAATCTACACTGTACTATATTAGGATCCAGCTTAAACCAAAGCCGGCTAGTAATATCCGTTCGATCCTGATCCGTGCAATACCGCACGTATCCGATCGAACCTTGCCATATATCTATACGGCATCTAGTACTAACCGTCCGATCCTGATCCGTGCAAAACCGCACGTATCTGATCGGACCCTGCCATATCTCCATACGGTCTCTACAGCGTTTCGCCCGAAAGCTTGAGTAACTGAAAGTGTGGTGGACTCTAAAGACTCGTCAATACTATGGCTGTGGATTTAACCACTAGCACGTCAGAGGTATAAGCCAATACGTGACGGGCCACCAGCTATTGACCAAAAGGGACGTCGATGAGCGAACTCATCCTGACACCCTACTGAGCCTGTCAGTGACAATATCCGTACAGTCCGGTCCGTTCGTCTATGAGCATCGCATGGCGGGCCTAGGGGGTTGGTAAAAGTCAGACCCCCAAAAGCGGTACAAGTCGTGTCGGAGTGTAGCTCAGAACACCCTGAGATACTACTGGAATACCTACCAGTAAATCTCCTGCCTTGGCCAAGGACTTCGTGTAATGGCTCTCCTAGACACAGCGCGACCTCACCCCCAATACCGGGAGAGACGAACCCCTGAAGATCCGCTTACTGCCTCCATGTAGCTCGGGACTGTACCCAACTAAAACCTGTTTGCACGACTCCTTTGAGCCGTGGTAGGGTAGTAATCAAAGCACAGTGGGAACTCACACGAGACAAATGACGATCTCAAGTCGATGAACTAACCTGTACACATGTCACCTGGGAACTGCTATCTGACGTCTGGTATATGCCCAACTAGCATGTTCCCGGTGAGTCCTGTCCGGTGTACTCATAACCCAATGAGCACCTGTATACATCTTAGGTGAACCAACTGACACCAGTGGCTTGTAAGACCGGCCACCGCCCCTCGTTGGGGTCTCGACTGTATACACTAGTCTACTCTGGAGAATCGATGCCCTGTCTCGAAACTCCCACGACTAGGGACCTTTTAAGGATGTGCCTATAGACTCCAGCTCTCACTTATATGATCGCCCTCATACTGCTGGTAGTCAAGCAAGAATCCTAGGGGCTCTATCAACGTGCAATAGTGACCTGTAAGGTCACCTAAAGCAGTACACGATGATAAAGATAAACCAGATAGCATACCATCATCTCGAGTAAGACTGTCCTACTGGGACAGGTCCTCCCTCAATCATTGCAATCACGTGCCTGTGATCCGATAATTGACTCTGAGGGCACTATCTCCAACATGATTAACTCCCCGAATTAACTGCTCCTGATCTGGAAGCTGCTCTTGCGGTGGCTCCCGAGTATCTTCCTTCAATTTTAGCCTTGACGGACAATTATCAATGGTGTGATCCCCTAATCCACAAATCAGACAAAGTCCAAGCCTCTTACGACAATATCTTCGATAATGACCCGGTCGTTGGCAGAAGTCGCACAACATCCTTCCCTTTTTCTTGGGTAACACTGGCCTCCGAACATTCTCTTCCTTATGAAGTTTCGACGGACAAATATGGATAGTGTGATCCGCCGATCCACAGACCAAACAGAGTCCACGCTTTCTTCGACACTCCCTTTGCACATGCCCAGGAAAACGGCAAAAGTCACGGATCACGCTCCCTCTCCGACCAACAACGATTTTTTTCTTCATTGGTGCCACACTGCGTTGGTTCACCGGAATACTTCTACGTACGGACGTTTGATTTGGTGCAAACGCCGGCTTCAGCTCGGTCTGCTGCTTGTGGTCCTCAAGCAAGTTACGAATTACTCCAAGCAAAGTAGCGTCATCCATACACCTCTGGTACGGTTGTAGATTCCTGGCTTCCATGATACTGCAACCAAACACTAAAGAGTATTAGTACGATAACAGATTCAACATATAGATCAAGGATATGAGTCAAGGCTAGAACTCCAAATTACTTAAATAGAGTACCGCATTGTAACTATGCCGCGGTATCATAGTTACAATCACATAACTCCACCTAAGTCGCCTAAGCTTTAAAGATAAACAAGGAACCAGGTTTCGAATCGATATGCAAAGGAGGTTTGCATATCGTAAAAGTATAATCAGGAAGAGGTTAAGATTCAAGAACGGTTTAACGGCAAGGTGGTAGGACATGTTTCATCATCACGAGTATTCTGATTCATGTATTGGGTACAATACCCAACTACAAAAGAATCAACCCGATTAACCTATCGCTCTAATACCAAAAGAACCATGTCACGCCCCGCTTCCCAGAGTACGCTAAATGGGTACGTGACATAGCCAACCATGCTACCTGTGGGAAGGAAGTATCCATCCACAGTCACATTACGGCTGTAGAGATATCAAGAACAAAAATAAAACTATCTAATACATGTCTATAAGCTAAAATAGAATAAGTCAAGAATAATAATAATGCGGAAGCAAAAGATCCAATACAAGAATAACTGGAATGTATGTCCAATAATGCGGGATCACATCAGAAATAAAATGCTGAAAAGTAAAAAACTAACTACTACTGAATCCTCACTACTCAGCCTGCTGGCTGAAGTACTCCTGCTCGGACTGCGACAAAGGTATGGAATCTGGGCCATGCAAAACCCAGACGTCAGCGCGTCATGTCATCAAGCAATATAATATAAACAGGGACTAAGCAATGCAAGTAATCATAAATGGTAAATCAGGTCTAACACCAAAATAAATCAGGGCAGTGAAGGGTAGTGTGCAGTGAGTAAACTAAACTGGTCTACTGGGTTATCTACTCTCAAGTCTTTGAAATCAATTTGATGAATCATCGATGTAACTCAATAGTATCCCGTGCATGCCCGGGACTACGGTCTAAGACTCTCGGGCTGAAACCGAGACGTACCGCTAGGCACAAAAAGGAAAAAAAGGGAAAGTCGAACGATGTCAGCAGCAGCATCCCGAGGCGGGCCTAGCCTAAAAAACTGATCAGTATAATCGAGCAACTGTCGAGTTACAAATCAGGATTTCATCATTGATTTCCCCATACCCCCAAGTTATATGTGTTCAAGTCAGGTATTAAGTAATCACGAACTAATGCCAACTCAGGATCAGGTAGGTGCAGGTTTGTCTGGATAGACAACAGGAACGGTTCGTAAGGACTACATGTCAGGTTTGTTGGCATTAGACGCAAGATCAGGTAACGGTAAAGCCATGGTACATCAGGTCAAGCCAAGTAGTGTATTTAGGTGTCATGTCTTGTCAAGAGTGTACGGTACCATGTCACATCAGGTAGAAAGTGTAACAAGTCATGACAGCCAGTACAAAATGTTATGTGGATGCTCATAAAGCAAGCTAATATAAACATGGTCATAAATAAACAAGCACGGTTACTGTCAGAACAATAAACTAGAACATGATATGCAAATAGGTACAGATTAAATTATATCGATACACGGTTATCATTACTTAACTACAGTATACAAATATGGATGTTAGAATCATGCTAACATGTATTATGTAATCTAGAGATGCAATGTTATGTATAATAGGTTCAATAGATACCATTATAACTAAAATAAGTTAAGTATGCACACGGGTGTCCAATAGAGTAAACAATAGAAAGGGTACCACAAACTAGGTAACTATTTATTATGTGATTAGAATATAAACGTGGTTAATAGGTTTAATAAAGTAAATGCCATGGGTAGGTTTCACGTTTTGGAACTAAAATGATATAACGTGACATCGAACCTGAAAAAGGGAAATCATGATATTAAGGTTAAACTACGGGTTTAAAGTGCCATCAAATGTATATATAATATATTAAGTAGCATGTAGCAAGTTTTACTTGCCTCGACGGATCGCGATACGGAAAACGGAACGTCTCGCGTCGGCGGGAAAAGTCGCGATACGCGCACGGTACACGGAATGAGTCCAAATAACGAACAGTGGGATCACAAGAATTAGAGGTCCTCGCTGGGTCGTCGGGAATCATCACCGGCACGGTCGGATTCCGGCCACTAAGAAAACAGTGAACGCCAATAAACAAAACGACTGCAGAAGAGAAGAAGAGAAGAAGGATGGAGGAGAGGAGGCTTACATTGATCTGTAGAGGGGTTGTGAACGTCGACTGCGCTGACGGAGCTCCGGTGAACTGCCTGCAGGGGGTTAACTGGCCAACACAGAACCGGAAAGAATAAGAGAAGGGAAGAGGAAGGAAGAAGGAGGAGGAAGGGGTGTGAAAGCTCACCGCTATGTCGATCTGGAACAGTGGACGGCGACGAGATCCCTCCGGTGGTCGTCGCGGTATGGGGACATGCAAGCCTCGGCTGTGCACACCGGCGCTCGACGTGCGCACAGGAAACGGGGAAGGAGAGGTGAGAATGGAGGTGAGGGTGTCAATCGGCGACGAACGGCGATGGTGGCGTCGGCGCTAGGGCAACGGCGAGAGGGGAGACGGCGGCTAGGGTTACTGGGGATGGGTTGTGTTCTGTTTTGAAGAACGATGAGGAAGAAAAATATAAAGGAAAGAGAGAGAGAGAGAGATACGCGGGGAGGAGAGAGAGAAAGATTCGAAAGGAGAGAGAAGATGAGAGAGATAGAGAGACGGGAGAGAGAGAAAGGAGTGAGAGAGAGGAAGAGGAGATATAAAATTGGCCTTTTGCCGGGAGAGATAAAGAGAGAAGAGAAAGAGAAGGGGAAAGGTGAGAGAGGGAGAGAGCTGTGGGTCCCAGGGAGAACGGATGGCTGCGATTGGCTGGGGAAGGAAATAGATTAGGGGAAAAAATAGAAAAAGATTTTCTATACACTAGAGAGCCATTTCATTGGCTAGGGAAAAATTGGGAAAAAATGTTTTGGAAAAATAAAAGATTTACCGGTTAAATAGTGGCTTTGAAATTATATTGTTAGCTGTAGAACTATATTTTTGTTTAAAGTTGATTTATGAAATTTAAAATTAAATAGGATTTGGCGGGATGCAAAATATTTCAGAATTGCGCCCGGGTCGGGTCCAAAAATTTGGATTTGAAAAATGAAAAATATTAGCAAGTTCTAAAATTTAAAATGAAGGACTATGTAAAGAAAAAGCATGCCCCCAAGAACGGATGCACGTACGTGCGCGTAGTCGTCCAAACATGTCCTTTTCACTGAACGGGACGAGAACACGATGTAAGGACGCTAACAAAGGGTTAGGGGTATCGAGCAGGCCATGTCAGGCATTTTTAAATTATTTTAAGTGACCTAGATTGTTATATTCAACAATATGTAATGTTAGGGTAATCTAGAAACTAGGAAGCAGCGAGCTCAAGTAAACGGGTCGAATATAAAGTAAATTACCATTTTGCAACCAAACATGATGAATGAAATAATTACCACAAACAACACATACGGTAACCGAACTTGGTATAACTGGACTCGGTTGTTACAGATCTTAATGCCCAAAATGTATGAAGTATCACCCAAGTCCTTCATGGAGAACCTTTGTGATAAGAATAGTTTGACCGAATATAGCATAGGAATGTCATTTCCTATCAAGAGAATACCATCCACGTATAATACGAGGAATGTGACAGTACTCCCTACAATCTTCTTATAAATGCAAGGTTCATCTACATTTGTGATAAAATCAAACTCTTTGATTGTATCATTAAAGAAGATGTTCCAACTCCGTGATGCCTACTTTAATCCATTGATGGATTTAAGCAATCTGCGTTCCTTTTCGCTGCTCCCACTGTCATTGAAGCCTTCCGTCTGATCCATAAAAACGCATTCTTCCAAATCACTATTTAGAAATGCAGTCTTAACGTCCATCTGCCAGATTTCATAGTCATAGTAAGCAGCAATAGAAAGTAGGATTCGAATGGATTTAAGCATTGCGACTGGAGAAAAAGTCTCATCATAGTCCAATCCTGGTCTTTGACAGAATCCTTTGGCTACAAGTCTTGCTTTATAGGTCTCTACCTGTCCATCCACACCAATATTTTTCTTAAAGATTCATTTGCACCCTACGGGTTTTACTCCAGAAGGTGCAACTTCCAAAGACCATACTTTGTTGGTGTGCATGGACTCCATTTCGGATCTCATGGCATCCAGCCATTTCACCGAGTCACCACTCGTGACAGCTTGTTGAAAACTAGTATGGTCATCATCATCCATGATGCAATCTTCTCTATCACCATCTATGAGGAAACCATAGTATCTCTCTGGTGGGCGAGAAGTCCAACTAGATCTACGGAGTGACTGAGGTTCATGGGGTTCTATTGCAACTTCAGGTTCAACCAAATGGTCAGTAGTTATTTGTGTCTCTAGGACTTCTTCTAGTTCTACCGCATTGCCATCAATATTATTTGTAAAAAAATCATTTTCTAAAAATGTGGTATACTGAGAAACAAACACTCTTTGTTCCTCCTTGTGGTAGAAAAGATATCCATATGAATGTTTTGGATATCCCATAAATGTACATAGAACCGATCGTGTCTCGAGTTTGTCTGGATTCTGCTTTTTAACAAAAGCAGAACAACCCCATATCCTAACTCGTTTAAGATATGGTCTATTCCCATACCATATCTCATATGGAGTGGTAGGCACGGTTTTGGTTGGAACCCTGTTCAATAGATATACTGCAGTCTCCAATGCATGTCCCCAAAATGAAAGTGGTAACTCAGCATCACTCATTATTGAACGTACCATATGCAATAGGGTACGATTCCTCCGTTCTGACACACAGTTGTGTTGTGGTGTGTAAGGGGGAGTGAGCTGAGAGAGAATCCCATTCTCTTTTAGGAAATCTAGGAACTCTGTACTCAAATACTCTCCTCCTCGATCTGATCAAAATTTCTTGATGCTCAATCCACTTTGTTTTTCTACTTTAAGTTTATACTCCTTGAATTTTTCGAAAACTTCAGACTTATGTTTCAACAAGAACACGTATCTGAACCTCGAGAAATCATTAGTAAAAGTTATAAAGTATGAATAACCACTTCTAGCATGTGTAGACATTGGTCTGCATACATCACTATGTATGAGGCCTAAGAATTCTGTAGCTCCCTCTCCGTGTCCAGTAAACGGAATTTTGGTCATTTTACCGTTGATGCAAGACTGACAAGTCGCATAAGAATTTATATTCAAAAGGATTTAAATACCCATCTTTATGTAGCTTGGTTAGTCTTGTTTCGTTAATATGACTAAGTCTACAATGCCATACAAAAGCTTCATTTATATCTGAAAATTTTCTTTTGTTTGTGTGTCGTATGTTGAAAACTGTATGTTGATTTAGGACATAAATGCCGTTATTTAGTGTACCATACCCAATCAACTGTTGATTCAGGTTAATGTTTGCAACACAAAATGATATCCATCATTGTCTAACAAACATATAGATATTATATTACATAGCATGCTTGGTACAAAATAACATGGGTTCAAAACCAATATACATCCCGAAGGCAACCTTAGGTGGTACTCTCCCACTGATACAGCATGTATATTGGAACCATTTCCAACTCGGAGAGTGTGATCAGCTGTCTTCAAAACTTTGCTATTTCTCAGTCCCTGCACACAATTGCAGATGTAAGAACTCGAACAGGTATCTAATACCCTGGATGCAGAGTTTATAGAAAAACAGTTTTCAGTGACGAACACACCTGAAGCGGAAGTATCGCCATGCTTCTTCTTCTTCTTGAGATCAGCGAGGTACAGAGTACAATTACGCTTCCAATGTCTCGATTTTTGGCAGAAGAAACATTCTCCTTTTCCACATCCCGCAGCCCCGGATTTGCCTTTCACCTTTGCCTTTTCAACTCCACCTCTCGGTTTAGTGGATTTCTTCTTCTTCTTTCCGTTAGCCTTGGCTTTTGGGACGAAAGGGAAAATGGGCCCATTAATCGGATAGGGAGTTTTCACAGTCTTAAGCGTGCTCTCTGTACTTCTCAACATATTGAGAAGTTCAAGAAGTGACTTCTCCATATTGTGCATATTGAAATTCACTATAAATTGAGCATAGGCAGGGGGAGACTGTAGAACAATATCAATATATTGTTCGTTCTCCATTGTCCATCCTTGGTCCTCAAGTTCTACAATAAGTCCTATCATCTTCAAGACATGATCACCTACCGATGTACCAGCAGCCATTTTCATCTAAAACAACTTTCTTGCTGCCTCGTAACGTAGAGCATGAGATTGCTCCCCATACAACTCCTTTGTATGGAAAAAGATGGATTGAACATCCATCTTCTCATGTTGCTTTTGATGTTCATTGTCCATCGAAGCTAACGTGTGGCATTTGGCTGTGGCACAATCAATATCCCATATCTTGCGGATCTCCTTATCTGCAATAGAGGAATCAGGGCCTAGGATGGGAAGGGCTGGAGCAGTGAGGACATATGCAACCTTATCGTATGTAAGGGCAATGTTCACGTTCCTCAGCCAGTCTTTATAATTAGGTCCTGTTAGTTTATTTTTCTTTAATAAAATCTTAAGTCCAGTCATTGGTATCTGCCATTAGGAGAGAGAAAAGAAAACACTTAGCGGATGCTCTTGCAAGATTAGATTGATTATTTATCTTATCTAATCGATGTCTTCCACTGCTTTTATCAAATTTTCCTTCAAACCTTAAAAAGAAAATTTGTCAGGATTAATTACATTCTACAAGTTCGCTAACCGGTCAACCATGCCAGTGTCGGTACTCCGAGGCAGGTTCCCCGTGCTGTCGCATGGACCTAATTAAAATAAATCTCATTTCCCTATAGGCTTAACCCCGTTGACACATTTCTAGACACCTACTGGATTATCTAATTGTAAAGTGTAAAACTCTCCCGGGAGTAACTTTTACTCACGGTAGGATTGGGATCCAACCACCAATATAGAAAGTATGCAATCTCATTGCAAATTTCAACTTTTGAAATTCCCGATATGATTTTTACCCCTGGCAGCTTATGACCTTAACTATGGTCAACAAATCATAAGCACTAATCAAGTTCTACCCGTTATTTCGTGATTAATTAAACCCATTCATATGACCCTTAACTATGGTCAACAAAGTCATATGAATGTCCTAATTAATCGCATCATATGCAATATAGGAAGATATCACTTAGCTACCGTACACTACGCCTTAACTATGGTCAACAAATGTAGCACGAATAATAAGTACTCTACTTCCTAAAATGACGGAGGGTTACGGATGGTTTTGATGAGAACCTTTAATGTTTTGAACTTGATATCGTTGTAGAACCAAATGATTTAAAAAGGAGTGGCTTAAGCTCCATATTTTGAAACTTGTTTTTTCATAAAAAGGCCGAGTAGGTTTCAAATTTGATTCTACAGCATCTTTAGGCTTCTTTTCTTTACATTAATCTCATTAATGTAGCCCCATCATTTAAGTTTCCTAAACATCACAGAAGAAACGAAAATAGAATGTACGCTTATGCCATCCGCATTCGCCACGGGGTCCCGTCAGGCACCGTTAGGTTACTTAACTAACGGCAGAGCAGGGCAGGACTAGCACGGGTGCAAAATATAAGTAACGTTTATTATATATCATATATATAAATAACATTTGTCTCACGCAGTTCATATGATCACATCACAGAGTAACAGCAGCAGAAGTAGATATATGAAAATATAGGATATATTAGGAGGTCCGTATTTTTAGATTAAGCCAATGATAAAAAATACGGATTCTACGGTCATGATGAATAGCCAAGCCCACACCCCTAGACCCCTATGAGAGCGGCAAGCAACCCTGCCAATTCTAAAGTTAGGCGACCGGTCTCGACTCCTCGAGATGGCCTCCCACTGGACTGTAGAACTCGGTTACTTATGCTCCCCACCTTGGGTCTATCCTAATGCGGAAAAGTAAATAATATACATCAATGGTGACATCAACCTCAACCCGGAAGTGTCCCAATAAAAGAATATTACATACATTGAATTTACATGAATGAAAAAAATCTCTCATCTCACATAAAAAAAAACCCGGCTATTCAATCACGACGATCTTATACATCATATCAGTACAACAACAAAATAATCATCACAGATCATCAACGTAAGAAAATATGCGTATTCCTAATGTCGTCGACATATAGCAACGAGATTAGGGACATACATATTGCACTTACGGTCGCAGAAAAGAAATGTAAAAGTACAATAGTTGGAATTCGCAAAATTCTTAGACATCGCAAACCCGAATTGTCTCATATTCCGGATTTCATGCCTAACCCAGTAAATCTTACATTTAAGTCTCGAATTGAAAACAACTTTTCAAAAATGAAGTCAGGTAATTCAACAAGATTCCCGATTATCAATGAGACTGAAATGTTAGATTCACAAACAACCAATTAATTTTCTTAAAACTAATTAGTGTAGATTCCAAATAGTTTATCATATATAGTAACTGTCTAGACGATATTAAACATTTTGATTGACATCACAGATCATCATCAAACCACAGAGATCAACACCTTGAGCCTTACAAAAAATATCCAGAAAAGTGCAAAATATCCATAAAAGTGCAAAATATCACTATGGAGCAGCACAAGAAGAAAGAATCTACAACTTATCAATACTGCCGCGCAACCGCGGCTACACGCCTTGTTAGGTCATGGTTCCGTGGCCAATTTATTGAGTTAGGCCCTCAAATTTCTTGGGGCTCCACTATATACCCTTCACGAATTTCTGATTATTTTTAATCTGCAAAACACGAACTTTTGGAAAAATGCCCAGAAACTAGTAAAAACCGTGATTTTGATTTCGATTGAACACTTTTAACGTCGTCTAAACTACCCTAATGCTCTAGCTTGGCTCTGATACCATGTAAGTGTGTCTTAGCACCTCTACTTTGGTTTAAACATCAATATGTGAAGGATTTAAAAAATTTAGAGAGCTAAAGCACACAAACCATGAATCGATCTAGAGATTAGGGTTACTATCAAAAGGTAAGAGTGTAAAAGCCTAAGAGAAAGAGAACTACAACCTTTGTAGACCACTCCTTCTCTTCAATGGCTCTGTGTAGAAGTCCTTAGGCTCCTCTTGGCTCCACTTGAAGCTTGGAACAACTCTGCTTGAAGTCTTCGATGTCTACGATGATCCACCACGGAGAATCTTACACTCAAACTCTTATTTCACTAAACTAAGTAGAAGTGAAGCTAACAAGCTATACAAGTTTGCTAAACTAATATAGATTGATGAAGGGGAATTTTTCTCACTAAAAAACCTTTCTTTCTTTTCTCTTTTTCTTTCTAGGAAAAGCTAGAGAGCGTAGAGGAAGAAGATGAACTAATGACTTTGCTTAAAAAAGATAACGAACCCTTGGAAAATATTTTAGATATTTAAGATGTGAGTGGAGAATAAAATAATGAGCCATGGTTAAGATATTTTTAGAAGAGTGTAGAAACCATGACTTATTACTACAATTTCCATTTTCTCAAAAATAATTAAATGTCTAATATATTTCCATGTGGGCCTAGCATAGCCATGTCTAATGTATCATCCACCTTGATACACACACACACACAGATATAAATAAAAATATAAATATTTATATACATATGTGCATACATAAAGAAAGGAAATATAAATGAGCAATTAGTCATTTTATTAAATCAACACTTAACCGGTCATATCACATATATAATCCGACTAATCAAAACCGCTAGATTAAAATACGGTATCACATACTCGCATTTAATCAAGTTTCCGCACATATCTCCATATGCGTCCCACTTCGTTTCGTTTGAGCTCAGAAACCCCTATTGTGGGACTCTTAAGACTCGTCAATACGCTAGTAGTAGGTAACGATCATATTAGATACCCACAAACCGTCAGCGGTACTAGCTGGACGTAACGGCTACCCAGGTATTGTACGAATAGAAGAACAATAAGCGAACTTGTTCAAACTCCCGTAGAGCCAACAAGCAACACTTACCGTACAGTCCGGTCTCTTCGTCTGATATGTTGCATATTGAGTATGGGGATGGAATCGTCAAGCCCTAATAACTCAATATGCCATGCCGATGTGTGGCCTATAACAGGTCGAGAAACTACTGATAACACTTATCGGTAAATCTCATCAGCCCTGGCCTGGGACTTTCAGTTATAGCCAATCGTGCATAGTACAACATCAACTCCCAATACCGGGAGAGACGAAACCCCGCTTATCGCTCACTGCCTCCATGTATCTCGGGAATGTACCCAAAAGCCACCTGTTTGCATGACTCGGTAAAGCCGTGGTAGGGTGGAAATCAAAGCACAGTGGGAACACACAAGGATCTATGACGATCTCGGGTCTACAGACTAATATATACAAGTGTCACCAGAGAACTGCTATTCGACGATAGGTATAATACCATATAGGAGTTCTCGGCGAGTCCGTTCAGTATAATTAGTTTCCAATATGCATCTGTATACAACCTTTAATGTCAAACACCAATAGATATGGGATCATCCATCGCCCCTATACTGGGTTGCTAACGGAGCGAGCGTAGATGCTGTTTCCGTAGGGGAATATCTCCCAGGATTAACAAGTGGAAACATTTTGATTTTGCGTACCTATTTTTGTATACCAAATTTGATATGTAATATTATCTCTGTATTTTTACTATCTAAATAAGGTTATGATTTTACATTTGTTAGCAATGTTGTAAACATTCACCTTAATCATGGTTTGATTAGGTCTGGTACACCAGACAATGGTATATACATATTAAATCAACACCAAGTTTTCAATGTCCAGAACACACTCAAAATAAAAACTCCATAATTGAATCAAGCTTTCTTATAGTATTGTAGACTAGGCCACATCAATGAAACACGGTTGATGAAGTTATATAAAGAGAGATATTTGGATCCGTTTGAATATATATCTTATACAACTTGTCAATCATGCATCAAAGGAAAGATGATAAATACTTCGCTCACTGGACACGGAGTAAGAGCTACCGAGCTCTTGGGACTCTTATACAGCGACGTGTGTGGTCCAATGTCTATACATGCAAAAAGTGGTTATTCCTACTTCATTATTTTTACGGATGATTACTCAAGGTATGAACATGTATTTTTGATGAAACATAAATCCAAAGCCTTTGAGAAATTCCAGGAGTACAAGAATAGAGTGGAAAAACAAACAGGCAAAAGCATCAAGACACTTCGATCTGATCGGGATGGTGAATACTTGAATATCGAGTTCCTGGGATATTTAAAAGATAATGGAATTTTCTCTCAGCTTACTCCTCTGTACACACCTCAACACAATGGTGTATTGGAAAGGTGGAACTGCACCTTACTAGATATAGTGTGTTCCATGATGAGTAATACTGAGTTACCGCGATTCTTCTGGGGTTATGCACTAGAATCTGGTGCATATCTTTTGAACAAAGTTCTGACTAAGTCTGTGCCTACCACTCTACATGAAATATGGTGTGGGAAGAAACCCTATCTTAAGTATCTTAAGATATGGGGATGTCCAGTTTTTGTTAAAAAGCAGCATGCGGACAATCTCGAGACACGATCAGTATTGTATAAGTTTGTGGGATACCCAAGGAATTCCAGGGGGCATCCTTTCTATTATGCAGAGGAACAAAAGTTTTTTATTTCTCGGCATGCCCACTTTCTGGAGACTCAATTTCTTGAAAAATAAATAAGTGGGAGCGCAATAGAACTTGAAGAAATTCCAGAACCAAAATCTATTACTGAAAGCTTGGTGGAATCCAAAATTTCAAGAGAAACGAATGTTCCTGCGCCACTCCGCAGATCTACTAGGCAGTCTCATCCGTCCAAAAGATACGACGGTTTTCTCATAGACGGGAATAGAGAGGATTTCATCATCGATGATGATGAGCCAACTAGTTTCCGGCAGGCCATTACGAGCAGAAACTCAGTAAAGTGGCTTGATGCAATGCGATCCGAGATGGAATCCATGTACACCAACAAAGTTTGGACTTTGGACGTTGCACCTCAGGGGGTAAGACTCATAGGCTGCAAATGGATCTTCAGAAAGAAAATTGGTGCAGATGGATAGGTTGAAACTTATAAAGCTAGACTTATAGCAAAAGGTTTTCATCAAAGTCCTAGCTTGGAATATGATGAAACCTTTTTCTCTAGTTGCTATGCTTAAATCCATTTGGATCCTACTTGCCATTGCTGCCTTCTATGATTATGAAATTTGGCAGATGGACATAAAGACCTCTTTTCAGAATGGAAATTTGGAAGAGTGTGTTTATATGGATTAGCCAGAGGGCTTCATAGAGAGTGGGGGTAGCGGAAGAGTGTGCAAGTTGCTTAAATTCATTTATGGATTAAAGCAGGCATCACGGAGTTAGAACATCTGCTTTGATGAGACAGTCAAAAAATTCGACTTTATCAAAAATGAAGATGAACCATGCATTTATAGTAAGATTGTAGAGAGAGCTGTGGTATTCCTCATCTTGTACATAGATGACATTCTCTTGATAGAAAATGACATTCCTATGCAACAATCAGTCAAAAGCTACTTGTCACAGAAGTTCTCCATGAAAGACTCGTGTGATGCCTCCTACATTTTGTGGATCCAGATCTATCACGATAGATCTGGAGGATGTTGGGATTTTCACAATTCAGGTACATTGACACCATACTGAAAAGATTTAGTATGGAAGATTCTAAGCGTGGTAATTTACCCGCTTGTCATGGGATCACCCTCTCCAAAGAGAAGTCTCCCAAGACTGATTTGGAAAGGGATCGCATGAGCACTATACCCTATGTTTCGGCGGCAGGATCTATAATGTATGTGATACTATGTACCATACCAGATGTAGCTTATGTGCTTAGCGTGGTGAGCTGGTATCAGTCGAACCCAGGTGAGAATCATTGGACAGCTGTGAAGAACATCCTCAAGTATCTGAGAAGGACTAAGGAGATTTTCTTGGTTTACGGTAATGGAAACCTCCAGGTCAAGTCTTTTACCAACTCAAGCTTCCAAAGTGATAGGATGGCAGCAAGTCTGTCTCGGGTTTTGTATTTACCCTCAATGGAGGGGCGGTCTGTTGGAAGAGCTCCAAACGGCACACCGTCACAGACTCTATGATGGTGGCTGAATACATTGTTGTCAATGATGCCGCAAAAGAAGCGGTCTAGATGAAGAAGTTCATTACTGAACTTGAGGTGGTTTCATCCATTGTTGATTCGATACTTTTGTATTGCGATAACAATGGGGCTATGGATTTAGCGAAAGAACCGCGGTCCCGTCAGAAATACAGATACAGCTTGAGGCGGTATCACCTGATTAGGGAGATCGTAGATTACCGGAAGATCGAGGTCCGGAGAGTAGATACGAAAGACAACACGACAGATCCATTTACCAATGCCCTCCCTCAAGCGCAGTTCGAGTGACTTTTTTAGATATTGGGTATGTGATATACCAACAACTGGCCTTAGAGTAGATGTTGGGTATTCGGCATACCAATTACAAGCCTTAGTGCAAGTGGGAGATTGTTGGATATGTATGCTCTAGAGGCCTGTATTGTATAGAATGCTAGGCATATGTATGTGTTGGATATGTATGTCCTAAAGGCCTGTATCGTATAGGATGCTGGGAATATGTATGTACAGGATAATTTTGCTCAGTTATATAGTATACTATTTGAGTTGTCTTTATCTGAACATGTGTATTTGTTTTTCTTATTACTTTGTATTGCTTATACACGTTGATAAAGACTCGTCACAGTAGTATACGATTTTGGTTTGTCTTTATCTTAACATGTGCATATGTTATACAAGATATCATATATGGCTGATACATATTGATAAAGCCCGTAGGATTTTCCTTGACTACCAGCGTTATGATAGCAATCATACTTATGGGAGCTGGGATGTCCAAAAGCACATCCTTAAAGGTCCCAAGCCGCAGGAGTATCGAGACTGGATATTGATATTCCAGAGTAGACTTGTGTATACATTTCTAAACCCCGACGATGGACGGTGGTTGGTCCCACAGCCATTGGTGTAATCATCTAAGATTGTATGCATGTGCTCACTAGGGGTGAGTACACTGGATGGACTCGCCGAGAACTTCTAGATGGAATTATACTTATTTTCAGATAGAGGTTCTCAGGTGAAATGAGTACAGGTTAGTCTTTAGACTTGAGATCATCATTTTTCTCATATGAGTTCCCACTGTACTTTGATCACTACCCTACCACAGCTGTACTAAGTCGTGCAAATAGGTTTTGGTTAGGTACAGTCCCGAGGCAGTGAGTGATTGTCAGGGATTCGTCTCTGCCGGTATTGGAAGTCAATACCGCACTATGTCCGGTTGGCCAAAACCATAAAACCTTGGACAAGGCAGTTGAGATTTAGTGATGGTCAAATCAGTAGTTTCTCGGATAGGTCTTGAGCTGAATCGACACAACTTATCAGGTTACTAGGGACCTGACGTTTACCACCCCCTTAGACCCAGTATGCGATACTCTTAGACGAAGAGACCAGACTATACGGAGATTGCCAAAGATAGGCTCAGTAGGGGTTCAGATGAGCTTACTCGTCGGCCTTCCTTTCGACAGGTACCTGGATAGACGTTACGTACAGTTAGTGTCGCTGACGTGCTTGTAGTTAAACCCACTGCCAGCATACTGTCGAGTCTTTAGATTCCCATACGGAGGGTTTTCCTGGTTCAGGCGAAATGATATAGTAGCCGTATTTTGATACGTGCAGGGTTCCGATCGAATGATAATACTATACAGCTTAGGATTAAGCCAGATTATTAAATCAAGTATTGATTTAATAATTTACATATACATATTTCGATATGTATATTCTAGTATTATACGGGCTTTCGATTGGACGGTTGATTATATTAGCCAGTTTAGGATTAAGCCGGATTATTAAATCAGGTATTGATTTAATAATTTACATATGCATATTTTGATATGTATATTCTAGTATTATGTTCTTTGTATTATTCTACATTTTGGGGTATTCGAATTTTGATACGAATAAGGGTATGTATATACGATAGAGTGTATTCCGTATTTATACGAAAAACATTCTAGAAGGAGGACACCTCATTTCCATGATTTTTCTTTTCTAGAAAATAAAAATGAGGTGGAGGGATGAGGTGGCATGAGAATGGTGTGAGGCATGGTTGAATAGGGTAGACAAATGAATTTATAATTCATTTGTCTATACTATTCAAGTATGGTTGCTTTTTATTATTGCAAAATATTTTTGATAAAACCATGCTTTCATGTTTTTGTTTGGTGATGAGATTTTCATTTTCACCCTTCTCTCTCTCTCCATTCTAGAGCTCCTTCTTCCTCTTCACCCTACACTCTCATGAGTTGAGAATCAAGGGTGAAGAGAGATAGAGAAATTACTAGAACAACACGCTACATCACTAGACATTCTAGATTAGCAACCTAAAGCCTTAGTTGCTCCGTTAGGTTTTTTGTGTGGAGCTAGAGCCATGAACCACATCTCTCATGTAGAGTATCTTCGATGGAGGAAGACCGGCAGTCAAGCTCGATCACGGAGACGCAAGGAGCTAAGGAAAAGGGTAGAAGACCGAAGGACAAGAATCTTTTGGTATAACCCTTTTCAGAGTAGCTAGAACTCCTTTAGGTTTTCTAGTTTAATATTTGGTTAGATTCTAGGTAGTCGTTTCTACCGCCAAGTTTTTAAAAATTAAAGTTTTTTGTTCCGCAATGGCCGCAGTTAGCGGCCAGGGCACTAAGAACGTGAAAAAATATCACTCAGGATTGACAAGTGGAAATATTTTGATTTTGCGTAATTATTTTTGTGTACCAAGTTTGATATGTAATATCATCTCTATATCTTTACTATCTAAAGAAGGTTATGATTTTACATTTGTAAGCAATGTTGTAAACATTTACCTTAATCATGGTTTGATTAGGTCAGATACTCTAGACAACGGTATATACATATTAAATAAACACCAAGTTTTTAATGTCCAGAACACACTCAAAAGAAAGACTCCAGAATTGAATCAAGCTTTTTTATGGAATTGTAGACTAGGCCACATCAATGAAACACAGTTGATGAAGTTACATAAAGAGAGATATTTGGATCCGTTTGAATATCTATCTTATGCAACTTATCAATCATGTATCAAAGGAAATATGATAAAAACTCCGCTCACTGGACACGAAGTAAGAGCTACTGAGCTATTGGGACTCATACACAGCGACATGTGTGGTCCAATGTCTACACATGCAAGAAGTGATTATTCCTACTTCTTTACTTTTACGGATGATTTCTCAAGATATGGACATGTATTCTTGATGAAATATAAATCTGAGGACTTTGAGAAATTCTAGGAGTACAAGAATGAATTGGAAAAACGAATTTGCAAAAGTATCAAGACACTTCGATCTGATCAGGATGCTGAATACTTGAGTGCCGAGTTCCTTAGATATTTAAAAGAGAATGAAATTCTTTCTCAGCTTACTCCTCTATACACACTTCAACACAATGGTGTATCGGAAAGGCGGTGCCCCACCTTACTAGATATGGTGCGTTATATTATGAGTAATGCTGAGTTATCGTGATCCTTCTGGGGTTATGCACTAGAATCTCCCACATATCTTTTGAACAAAGTTCCGACTAAGTCTGTGCCTACTACTCCATATAAAATATGGAGTGAGAAGAAAACCTATCTTAAATATCTTAAGATATGGGGATGTACAGCTTTTGTTAAAAATCAGCATGCAGACAAGCTTGAGGCACAACCAGTATTATGTAAGCTTGTGGGATATCCAAGGAATTCTATGGGTATCTTTTCTATTATGCAGAGGAACAAAAGGTTTTTGTTTCTCGGCATGCTCACTTTCTAGAGACTCAATTTCTTGAAAAATAAATAAGTGGGAGCTCAATAGAACTAAAAGAAATTCCAGAACTATAATCTATTACTGAAAGCTTAGTGGAACCCGAAATTTCAAGAGAAATGGACGTCCCTGCGCCACTCCGCAGATCTAGTAGGCAGTCTCATCCGCCCAAGAGATACTATGGTTTTTACGTAGACGGGGATAGAGAGGATTGCATTATCGATGATGATGAGCCAACTAGTTTCCAGGAGACCATTACGAATAGAGACTCAGTAAAGTGGCTAGATGCAATGCGATCCGATATGGAATCCATGTACTCCAACAAAGTTTGGACTTTGGACGTTGCACCTCAAGGGGTAAGACCCACAGGCTCCAAATGGATCTTCAAAAAGAATATTGGTGCAGATGGATAGGTTGAAACCTATAAAGCTAGACTTATAACAAAAGGTTTTCGTCAAAGGCCTGGCTTGAACTATGATGAAACCTTTTCTCCAGTGGCTATGCTTACATTCATTTGGATCTTACTTGACATTGCTGCCTTCTATGATTATGAAATTTGGAAGATAGATGTAAAGAACACTTTTCTGAATGGAAGTTTGGAAGAGTGTATTTATATGAATTAGCTAGAGGGCTTCATAGAGAGTAGGAGCAGCGGAAGAGTGTGCAAGTTACTTATATCCATTTATGGATTAAAGTAGGCATCACGGAGTTGGAACACCTGCTTTGATGAGACAGTCAAAGAATTTGATTTTATCAAAAATGAAGATGAACCATGCATTTATAGTAAGATTGTAGGGAGAACTGTGGTATTCCTAGTCTTGTATGTGGATGACATTAGAAAATGACATTCATATGCTACAATCAGTCAAAAGCTACTTGTCACAGAAGTTCTCCATGAAAGATCTAGGTGATGCCTCCTATATTCTGGGGATTCAGATCTATCGTGATAGATCTAGAGGATGTTGAGACTTTCATAGTTCAGGTACATTGACACCATACTGAAAAGATTTAGTATGGAAGATTCCAAGCACGGTAATTTACCCGCTTGTCACGGGATCACCCTCTCTAAAGAGATGTCTCCCAAGACTGATTTGGAAAGGGATCACATGCGTATTATTCCCTATGCTTCAGGGGTAGTATTTATAATGTATGTGATGTTGTGTACCAGACCAGATGTTGCTTACGCATTGAGCTTGGTAAGAAGGTATTAGTCGAACCTAGGGGAGAAGCACTGATAGCAATAAAGAATATTCTCAATACCTGAAAAGGACTAAGGAAATGTTCTTTTTATACGGCAGTAAAGATCTCCAGATCGAGGCCTTTGCCGACATTAGCTTCTAGAGTGATAAGGATGACTCCAAATCTATGTTGGGTTATGTCTTCACCCTCAATAGAGCGGCGGTCTGTTGAAAGAGCTCCAAACAGGACACCGTTGCCGACTCGACGATAGAGGCAGAGTATATAACTGCATGTGATGCCGTGAAAGAAGCAGTCTTGATGAGGAAGTTCATTACAGAATTTCAGGTGGTTTCATCCATTGTTGACCCAATACCTTTGTATTATGACAGCAACGTGGCTATTACTTTACTGAAGGAACCACGGTCCCATCAGAGATCTAGACATATCTTGAGGCGGTATCACCTGATTAGAGAGATCGTAGATCGCTGAGAGATCGAGGTGAGGAGAGTAGATATGGAGAATAACACTGCAGATCCACTCACAAAGGCCTTCCTTCAGACACAGTTTGAGAGACTATTCAAGATAATAAGTATGCGATACGCCAATACATGGCCTTAGTGCAAGTGGAAGATTGTTAGTGATGTATGCCCTAGTGGCCATTATTGTATAATACAGGATTGTATATTACATTTTGGAAACTTGGGATATATATAGATATATAACAGTCTTGCTCAATAAGATAGTATGCTATCTGATTTGTATCCATCTTAACATGTGTATATGTTTCTTTTACGTATCGCTGATACATGTTGATAGAGCTTGTAGGATCTTTGCTTGACTACCAGCATTATGATGGCAGTTACACTAGTAGGGGCTGGGTAGTCTATAAGCACATCCATAAACTTGTCCCTAGTCATAGGATTATCGAGACAGGACATCGATGCTCCAATGTAGACTAGTGTATACACTGCTTATCCCCGTCATGGGAGATGGCCTGTCCCACAGCCATTAGTATACGACACCAAAGATAGTATACAGTTGCTTATTAGGTTATGCGTTATAACTGGACTGACTCGCTGGGTATTGTTGGTTGGTATTATACCTATTGTCGGATAGCATTTCTCTGGTGACATGAGTACAGGTTAGTCCGTTGACTTGACATCACTATTCGTCTCGAGTGTGTTCCCACTGTACTTAGATTACTACCCTACCACGGATCTAATGAGTCCTGCAAACAGGTAGTAGTTGGGTGTAGTTTCGAAGCACTTGGAGGCAGTAGATGATAGAAGGGATTCATCTCTTCCAGTATTGGGAGTTGATATCGCGCTGTGTACGGTTGGCCAATACTAAAGGTCCCTAACTAGGGCAAGTGAGATTTACTGATAGGTATACCAATAGTTTCTCAGGTTGTATTGGGTTCTACACCGACATGACTTGTCGCGCTATAAGGGGTAAGATGTTTACCATCCCCATAAGCCCGTACGCGATCCTCTTAAACGAACAGACCAGACTGTACGGAGAATGTCACCTATAAGCTCAGTAGGGGTTCGGACGAGTTCTCTTGTCGATCTTTCTTTCGACAGATACCTGGGTAGCCTTTACGTACAGCTAGTGCCACTGACGTGCTTGTAGTTAAACCCACTGCCAGCATATTGTCGAGTCTTTAAAGTCCCACACAGAGGGTTTCCCGGTTTAGGCAAAATGGTGTAGTTTGCGTATTTTGATACGCTCGGGTGTTCGATTGAACACGTGTATTTATATACGTGCTTTAATCGGACGGTTTAGTAGTACTAGAAGGTTTGAAAGACAAGTTTTGATACTAGTATTATATTGCTCTCTTTTGGGTATTTGTATTTTAACACGAATATGGTATTTATACGAATAAATGTATTTGTATAAATATGGGTATTTGTGCTTTGATACAAATACATGTATTTCTTTCTAAATATGAGTACATATATTCTGTATTTTTAGTACAAATACGGTATTCATATTTTGGTAGAAATACGGTATACGTATTTATTATAAATACGGGTTTTAGGGTATACTTGATTATGTGTGTGTGTGTGTGTGTACCTAGATGAGGTGGCCTCTCTCTACACACTCTCTCTCATTTCTTTATGAAGTGTGTGGGCTTGTGACTGACACTAGTGAGTCACTAGCCCACCCACTCATTTGTTTCTAGCATAAAGAGATAAGAGAGAGTGTGAGGATATTTTTGAGAGAGGTTGATGTTTATCACAAGTGAGATATTTTTCTCTAGTTGCCATCTCATCATCTTCTTCTTCCTCATTTTCTCTACTTGAGTTTTGAGAAAATATAGAGAGCATCTTGTTTCATAAACTACACTCTCATAAGCATCTTGTATGAGCAATTTAGTTGCTTCGTAGAAACTATCGCTTGAATCGGCATTCTCGGGTGGATCGTCTTTGACGCGGATGTTCGAGTTTGAGAGCTTGATCCGAGTACCTAGGAGCTTAAGGAGTGAACCATTTAAGACCTGAAGGACCATCTGTAAAGATTGTTACACTAACCTGTAGGTAAAACTCTAGTTAGTGTAGTTTTAGTTTAGTGTTTAAGCTTGTATTCTAGAGTTTCAAGTGTGTAGTGCTTAAGATTTTAAAGTTTTTGATTCCACAAAGTCGTAGTAGTCACAGCAAAGAGCACCATACACTTACAGTAATGACCCTAAATTTCGTATACCATCCCCTTTGTTTTATTTAACAAATGAGGTAGTTTTCTGTTCATGTTTCGAGTTATAAGTATTTCTTGATAATTAAGAGCAAGAAGTTTTTATAGCCCATTGGTTAAGACTCTCCACTACTATCCTATAGCCCGCGTGTTCGAATCCTTGCATTCTAAATTATTTTATTTATTTTTCCTTTTAACGTTCTGTAAGCCCAAGAGTTTACACGAGCATTTCATGAGGTTACGAAAAGTTATAACAGAAAAGATAGGCATTTATGGCTTAATTAACCCAACCCGAACGCATGACCCAGGAGCCAGACCCAGACGTCGTAGTAGAGGAGGTTCGGGCGGCCCAAAAGGCGGTTCAGGAGGCCAGACCTAGCCTAAACGGGCCCCGCCTGGATCAGTGTAACCTTTGAACTCCCCTCTACACTTTTTCATATACCATAACTCCTTATTCAATCCAATGAATTGCCCCACTCCTTTTTCATATTAAAATTCATTTTCAATGCCTCATTTAATCCAATTTCAATCCCGACTTAATTCTAATTTCCCCTAAAAACGCCAAGCCATCCCAAGTCATCTACCCTCTAAACTATTCTAAAAATATCTCTCTCAAAACTCTCTCTCAAATCCTAACTCTCAACTTCTCTCCAAGAAGCTCGAGCTCGTTTCCGTCAAGCTCGGTCTCGTTCTTCTTCATTCTCTTACCTATGCTACACTACAAGTTGCCGTGAGGAAGCCGGAAGCTCAAGTTTGTCATCCTGCTTTCATCGTCAGTCTCGGTTCTTCAAACCGAGGCTGCTTCGCTTCTTTTCTCGCTCGTACGAGTACGAATGGTATGGGTAAGTCCTCTTTTCCTTCTTATCCTCTATTTTCCCCTCGTTTCTTACCTCTCGTTGAATCCCTATGTTGTCATCTCGCCACTGTTTTTCATTTGTGCTACGCTAAAGTCCCCGATTCATTCAAATCCATACATTAACATACACATACATATATTTCTTGTTTGGCAAAACTATATTCATTTTGTTCCTATATTTAATCACCAAATTTAAATGTCTTTGTATAAAAAAATTTTCCATCGACATATTCTCTTTTCATGTTAGATAAATTATTATTTTAACAATACTAGTTAATATCAAAATATCGTTGCAAGTAAATACCATGTTATATCGTCTTTTGTTGTGATAGGTTATTAGTTAAACTTTAGTCAAGTACATGGCACGGGGTAATGACCTACCCCACACACGCACACTTTGGAAATATAGCACGATCATATGCTTGTAACGTTGTTTGTAAAGAACCGAATTACACCAAAATACCATCAATTTTAAAATACGATATTTTCCTTTATAATTATGATTTTACAACCCTCTTTAGAGGACCGTTTATAGATAATGTGTATTATCGCATATCCCGAGGATAGTAGAATGAGATGCAAAACTCCTCATGGAGAATTCGGTCTCGAAAGGAATAAAATATGTTTTTAAAGAAAATACGTTTTTTTTAAAAGTAAAGTTAAATTATATGTTCGTAATTTCAAAGAAAAACAAATTTGTGAAAATTAGATTTTTATAAATACTCTAAAATGAAAGATTAAAGTTTTAAGAAAATACCCTCAAGTTTCCAAAAGATTGTTTTTTATTAAAATACCATAAACTCTCAAAACCTAGATTTTATCACTAAAATACCAATCGGCCTAAAATATATATTTATTGAAACCCTCGGCTTTCTAATTAATATAAGTTTTCTCAAAAACACCTTCGATGTTTATTTTTAAAATGAAATATTTTACATGAAACCCCCTCGAGAAATTTAATGGTTTAAATCATGTAAATACGTATAGTATATAACCTATTTAATCTTTCAGATATTAAATAATAATGAGTTTAAGCAGTATCTTTTCTCTTGAGCCTCGAGGAGCCGGAGAAAGTGAGTGCTTTCCTAGTTTAGGCAAACTGTTATTTGTCTGGCAATCGTCCTTGAAAAGGACACAAATGCTGCCGGCCATGTGCAGTGGTTGCCAAATTAAATCACATGAATATCAAATATATAATCAAACACATGATATCCTACATGACTTAACATGAATCCTTGAACTTGAACTTGAACTCGAACTCGAATATGACTTGAATATTTGAACCCAATATATACACTTGTATCGATTTGACTTGAACCATGAATACATTTCACATGACTTGCAATTGACATGAATACATGATCTTGACATGAACTCAATCTTGAATACTTGACTTTATACACATCTTTTGTATTCATGAATTCGATTAATGCTTGTAATTTTAATCATAGAATAATATACACGGGGCGTTGGGGTAGTTTGAGTATGAATCCAACGGAATCTCATGAGTCCCATACTTACATCACGAAATCATAAATTTACAAATGAGGGCCCGTGGTTCCTTGCCCTTGGATTACAGCCTGTTGTGTTCAAGAACACTCCAGAGATACGTCAACATTCACACTTAAACTCACGTTAGGTAGATTGCCTTTTAGTGACTTCTGTAGGGCATATTGACAGTACACTTCATGTTCATAATATCTTCACTACACGGCCATGCTATACTTGTTTGCTATGCTGATGTTATATTTCCATGCTTACATAGTTTCCTTTAACACTGCCATGTTATACTTGTTCATACTTCATTTCATCCATACTATATCACATTATACCTTACATTTCATTTATATACATCACCTATCTTTTATGGAGACTTATCGAGTGAAAGTTCGCTGACGGGCATTCTCCCCATCTTTCTTTCTTTCTTGGAATGTTCGTCAGATAATCTAGAGACTAAGGAGGTAGAACCGACTTCAGAGAACTACTCGCAGTTTGATGCCCGGCCTGACTACTATTCCTTCAACAGTTATTTCTTTTCATTCCAGCATGCCACCTGTTTAGGCAAATTGTATTTTTTTTATTGTTCAAACATCATGTATCAGTTTAAATCTTATAAAGTTGGGATGTAAATATATAAAATGGTTGGATTTTCATTTATCATTGTCATCTCTTGTGTAACATTTTGAAATTTTGAAATATTATTTATAATTTAAATATAGTTATAATGAGTTTTACGGATATTATATCGAGTATGGATTTGTGTTTTCATATATTGGTATAATTAGTTATACCTTCATTTTTGGAAAGTAATTGGAATTAAAATGAATTTATAATTATGAAAACATTCATTTAAGTGGGGTTTTCATAGATTAGCATGTAATTACATCCATAAAAGTAGCATGCTAAAACTAATACTTTGTTTTCCTAATTACTTCTTTTTTTAATGTGTATATGACACGTTAACAAGTGGGTGTATATTAGCTTTCTTTTTATTCTTTTTTTCATTTGTGTTTTTATGATAGTTTTCATTTCATTTTTGAAATGAGAGAGAGGGGGGAGACATGGAGGTATGGTGAGTATAATAATGGGAATGGGGGGAGAGAGAGAGAGTGAAGGGATGGTTATGGCTTGGCAACCATTCATTCTTCATATCTTTTTCTTCTCCTTCTCCATCTCCTCCATCTCCAACTCCAAACCAACATACACCAACACAAATCCCTTCCAAACACTATGAAGACTTCATTAAAGATGTTCAATTTCTCATCCTACACATGATGAAGTGGTCAAGTCTTCAACTTGAGACCATTTGCAAGCTTGGAACTTTCCTTAATCTCGATCTAGAGGTAAAAATGCTCTCTTTAACCATATTTTAAGTACACTTGCCATAACAAACCTTATTTGGAATTAAAGTGCATTTTTTCTTAGTCTTGAGATTTCAAAAGTGAAGTTTTTATATTAAAGTTAGGATTTTTGATAAGGTTAGTTATTGTGATGGAGATAGCAGTGGTTAATTAGCGATCACAACCTTATTAGTGATAGATGAGGGTATTTTATTGCATGTATCATTGGTTTTAAATAGTTTCAAGTTTTAAAACTTGCTTTTCATTGATTTTTAAATTTGATTAAAATTTGGAGCAACATGAGAGCTCTGAAAAATATTTAGAGAGTACTGTGAGATGATAGGACCAATATAAGACCACCCCTAAAGCTTGATCCCCTATTTCCTTCCCCAGGCCGCAGATAAATCCTTTTTGGCCGCAAATTGTGGCCAAGAATTTGAGTTAGGGTTTGGGGTTTGGTCTGTAGCTCACACACTTGATAACTTAGCCACTGTATTCTTAGTTTTGTCCTAGACTACCTATGTCAAAATCTGGGAGCATTTTGAGTTGGTTTTGGCAATATTTTGCGAGTTTTGAAACTTGTTTTTCAAATTTTTATGTCTTGACTTGGTCGTTCGACATTCGTACGTCGACATCGGGGGGTATTTTGTCGTTTTGGCACGCGATGACCATAGGTTCTAACCTATGTACACTTCACTCATCGTTTCGATTTTGATATAAGTTTTTATTTGATTTTGTTACAATTTCGATTATAAGTACAATCGCGGGGACTTCCGAGACGACGAAGAAGGGCAAGGCATTATCGACTTCGACTAGAATGAGGCGCGTATCGGTGAGTAGATGTATATCTATGGGGAAAGTCGGGTGGATGGCGTATAACACCCCTTAACCGTTGTAATTAGAATACTATATATATTAGAAACGTATACCTAGCCTATAGGGTTTGCTAGAACACCATATGCGTATATTTTTATACTTAGTAGATATTTATATACTTAGTCTCTATTTCATAACCATTAGGATACACACACACATATATATAGGTATATAAGTATAAAGATGATTCCTGTACATGTTGTACGTGACTAGATATCCGTACATTATATAACATGATATAAGTTGGCATATACGACTATAGATCCGTACTGTTTTCTTTGGATGATATCGTATGAATGAGATTCCGTACATTATATGATGAGGATAGACTGCCGAATATAGCTGATATTCACTTGACTAAAGGAGTCTTGCTAAATCCTAAATCGGGAATTTATGAGATATTTGGAGCCAAACTTATTTTGAAAACTAACGATTCGTTACGTACTTTTAAAGGGTAACGTGAAGGGTGTACTATAAATTTTCAAATGATATCTATTTCAAAAACATTATAGTCCCTTATTTCCAAAACAACGTTTCGTGCTATTTTAATCTATAACTATATAACTCATAAGTAGTCAGATATTTTAAACGCTTGCTTACGTTACGATTTCCTTATTTCTGTATACGCTCACGGTTCGATTACATATAATACATACTACGTTTATACCTTTAGCTCTACTTAATTTCGTTTTCTAGGACACTCGCACCATTACCAATGATTTCATTTTACACTTGCACATACCCGCATGTTACACCTACACCTCATCTGTAATTGATATGCCATATACACATAGAAAACTTGCTATGTCACTCGTATCACACTATACCCTGTTAGTATTATAGATTATTGCTTATATGAACACACTTGTAGAACACTGTACAATTGCCAATGATTTACATGTTGCATGTACACGAGCTCGTATGTTTCACGCATACATCATTGGTAATTGCCATGCTACGTGCACATATAGAACTTGCCATATTATTTCACATCATATTGAATTCCTACCAGTAATTTAAATCATTGCTCATTACATATCTGCATGTATTACACCACTGTTCTGTACTTTTAATTTGTTCCATTATTGCTATATTCTTATGCGATAGTGTTTTCATGGGATTTCTGTTTTTATGAGATTTGAGAAACCGCAGATATGATTTTATATGATTTTATAAAACTTTTGAATGTTTTAAATGTGGTTTTCTCTTGATATGATAATTTGGCATCCCCCATGAGTTTTATGTATTTTGATGATATGAGCATTATCCGAATCGAGGCAGGGGAAGGAACCGATTACGGATACATGGTGGATTCGGTATGGTACCCAGGGGAAAGAAGCCCGTATAGAAAGACGGGTGAGATTAGCGAAGGTGAGGCCGACCGGTGGTAGTATGGAAACTCGGCGGATATCCGGAGGATACCGATCGGAGTTATATGTTGCAGATGGATATTAGGACCGATCTAAGAGACGGCGCCTGAGATATGAGGATTTCGAGTGTTGATACCGGACACGAGATTTATGAGGATTTCGAGTGTCGATGCTGGACTCTCAGTTGTTTTTATGAGGATTTCGAGTGTCACTGATGGACAATCATTGGATGACATATTTATTTATGTTACGGACGGCATATTTCTATATATTGATTGATCATGGGGATCATGTGTGTTATGCGCGATCCGATATGACACACATGTTGATACTGACATGATATTTATGTATATACACATCCACATTCGTTATCACGTAGTGTAATAGTATTATACAGTATGCCCTAGGTAGATCGTAAAGCATTCGATTGCTACCTGATGATATTTTCTACTCACGAGTTGGCAACTCACCCTCTTTGTGCCATAGTTTCTCGTAGGACCGACCGCTCAGATCAGTAGTGGCTTGTTGGCACGCTTTTTCTTCTTCGGGTGATTGCTTTGGTAGGAGGGTTACATTTTAGATCATAACCGCCACTTATATATGTTAGCTATAGTGTCTTCAAGGCAATTATTGTAATCGCACGCAGGCGATTATGATGATTGAGGGAGGACTTATACGGGTAGAAAAGTCTTACTCGAGATGATGGTATGCTATATGGTTCATCTCTATGATCATGTATATGTATAATGTGGCATTACGGATCACTGTTACATGTTGATAGAGCCCATAGGATTCTTTCTTGACTACCAGGGTTATTGTGGCGATCATACTTGTGAGAACTGGGTAGTCTATAAGCAAATCATTAAATGTCCCCAGTTGTGGGTATATCGAGACTGGGTATCAATATTCCAGAGTAGACTAGTGTATACGTTTCGAGACCCCGATGAGGGGCATTGGCCAGTCTCACAAGCCATTAGTGTCAGTTGGTCACCTAAGATAGTATACAGGTGCTCACTGGAGGTGAGTACACAGGACGGACTCGCCGGGAACATGCTAGATGGGATTACACATTTTGTCAAATAGCAGTTCTCTGGTGACATGAGTACAGGTTATTATGTCGACCTGAGATCGTCATTTGTCTCATGTGAGTTCTCACTGTGCTTTGATTACTATCCTACCATGGCTCAAATGAGTCGTGCAAATAGGTTTTAGTTGAGTACAGTCCCGAGCTACATGGAGGCAGTGAGTGGATCATCAGGATTCGTCATTCCCGGTATTGTGGGTAGATGTTGTGCTGTGCATGGGTGACCATCACCAGAAATTCTTGTCCAAGGTGGACGAAATTTACTGATTTGGATCAGTAGTTTCTCAGTAGGTGATGGGTTTCTGTTCAGACGAAAATATCGTGCATTTGATATGACATTTTCCTTACTATTTTTATATAATAAAAGGTGTTTATTATAAATATGACACATATGAGGGTTTATCTGTAAAAATACTATTTTCATATGTTTATATATTATAATTAACATTATTAAGGAAAATGTAAGCATATAATATCTATATAATATTTAGTCTGCTTACCTTATCAAATATCCTTAACCAATTTTCTTAAACTATAATATCATATCAAATGGTTAGGATAATATCTCAATAATCCCAAATATTACTAATATTATTCATTAAGATATTGTGCAAGGTTTAGTTCAGATCAAAAGATTGAAATATGAGATGTCGGGAATCAAAAATCTGCCGATAAAGTTAGATAAAATCGAAGAATCAATATTGGCAGAGACTCAAGAAATATTATCAAATTCCAGATACCCAGAAGATCTCCATGTGTCGCATTGAAGCAACCCCAGAAAACTGAAGCCAATATCTCACCAAACGGCCATGGATCCGCGGCCAAACCACGCCAAACGCGGCGGATCCACGCCGAGTCAACAATTCAGGGTGTGGGATTTTGTGGATTGGATATCAATAACAACACCTGATTCTTAGGATCTTTTGTTTCTTGTTTTGGTGCTATATAAAGGACCGAGGGCTAAACCTAGAAAACTGATCAAACCGATGAGATCATGAAGTCCAAGACGGCTCAAGAATTCAGGTTGATCATCAGCTGTTCATCTACCTCCTTAAGAAGAGATCGAGAAGCAAACTAGGGTTTTGTAATCATTTTCTAAAGGAACAAAGTGTAATTGATCAAGTTGATTAATAAAGGTAGTTGTTTTATTTTTATTGCATTTTATTTTCTTCATGATCTCTATCCGTTCTTCTATCTCCATCATGTGCGAGTAATTCTCCGCTTGATAGGACTCGTAGGATTAGGATAGATCAATGGATGATTAAAATCCTTTAACTCCTTTTACGTCCTATAAAGTTTATAAACTTTACCAAAAGAATCGTTAACATCCTAATCGGGCACTCTATCAATTCATTGATATTCATGACCACGATTAGAGATTAGATTAACAATTGTTTTGGTAAAGGCTAGAAATGAACGGAGATCTATGTCAAGATAGGGGTTAAGAGTGGGAACCCTATTCCCTCCAGAAACCCTAATCTACATGCATCATTGTTGATCTAGTTTTAAATCTATTAAAAGATAAAAAGGAGTAATCTTTAATTAATCATCCATGACTACTAAATCTTAACGAACCCTACAAGCCCCTTCTAATATAAAACCTACATCCGTAGTTAATCTAGATCTATATCCTACATCCGTGATTGACGTAGATCTAGAATCTACAACCATTCTTCACTATTCATTATTCTTTCTCCTTTCCTAATCAATAAGCATAAAGTAAGATTAAAAGGTTCAACGTTTCTCCGAGGACGACCCGAACTCATCTCGGTCTAGCTACACGCGACACCATTATTGGTTGTGGTTACCACACACATAAAAAATCATCAATCAAATGGCGACGTTGCCGGGGAATATGAGCGTAATTTTTTATTTTTACTATTCGTGTTGAATTCTTATCCAAAGATTCATAAATAAACAAAACAGCAAATTGTGTATCTAACTATTATTGTGTGAATTTTGCAAGGGGATCTGGAGTCACAAATTTGAGGAAACGGAGATTCAGAGAAAAGAGCTATTCGGCAGTGGAACCGCGGTGTAATTGCGGGATCTTGCTTCCCAACTTCTCTGGTAACTTTCCTATCTCCTTCTCTCTCCTCTGAAAAATCCAATAATATATTTTCTGCAGGATTCTTTGCAAAATATCGCCGCTCAAAAATCTTTTTTCAAGTTTTGTAATTGGTTTGTTTGTGCATATTTTAATACGGACATTAAGGGGCAAAGACCAAATTCAGATTAGGTGGGGATTTCATCACCCTTCCTAGGCCCCACAAATCACAAAACGCGCATCCTCATCAACCTACATTAATTAAAAAATATCTAGACCAAGACTCTAAGGACTGTCGCGCTCAATAAGGACAGAGGAAGGTCATGGGTAATCTATCGCTTATCTGCATTTCTTTTGTGGTGCTTAGGCAGGTGTGTCTGGGTAAGTGGTTACTTAATTAGGCCCACTATTTTTGGTGATTCATATAGCGGATACCTCCCACTTACCTGGCCACAAGATTGATAAAGAGGTGGTAGAGGATTGATCCCGGGGCTTGTCCTTTAGAAGTCTAGGAGCGGTCTAGAGACTTGACCTAGGTAACCTTAGTTCTAGGTTTGATTGTGCATTTTTGTGTTATTTGTCTCACGTCCGACACTTTTTAAAACAAACCAATTTTAAATCACACACACGCTGCCACTTGCGCTAAACCCGGTTAATACATGCTCGGCTGGACACGAGATTCTAGTGCCCGTCTTATTCGTGTTCCTGCTATCGACTCCGAAGTCGGTACTTCCTCATTTTCTTTTTCCCCTCCACCCACCAAATCGACCGAGATGGATGGTTCTCCATCAGATTATAACACCACCCGCCGGTGCGTAGAATCCATCGCGCATTTCTCTCCAAGAGAGATGCTATCATATACACGGTCCCCTTCTTACCTGTTTATCTATTCCACCAGCCAATGGGGATAATTTTGAAATTAAACCCCACTTCATCAACCCGTTGTCCAAATTTCACGGGCTTGAGTCTGAAGACGCATATGTTTTTACCACTAAATTCGAAAACGTATGCGCAATGATGGGTACATCACAATTTTCAGTGGATGCTATGCGCTTGCATTTTATCCCTTTCACTTTGTGCGATTTAGCAGGAAAATGGTTTTATAACACTGTCGCACACTTTATTACCAATTAGGATGAATTCATGATAGCATTCCTTAAGAAATTTTACCCCAATCATAAGACCGCCCGTGTTCGGAACGAAATCAACCAGTTTACCCAGCTTCCCAATGAACCATTTTGGAAGTACTTTAAACGGTTTAAGGATCTGCTTTTCCAATGTTCTCATCATGGAATACATAGATGGGATCTGTGCCGAATTATATATGAGGGCATTACTCCAGCGACAAAGTAGATGCTTGAAACCATGTGTCAATGCAATTTCATGTCCAAAGACAATGGAGAAGCTTGGAAATTTCTGGAAGATCTCGCTGAACACACTTTGTAGTGGGAAAGCGTTAGACCATCATCTAGGGGAGGTATCCATCAACTCAATGTTTCCATCGCAGTAAAAGCCGAAATGGCAGCAATACAAAAGAAACTCGATGCTATGGAGAACAAATTCTCATCAATCTCCCTAAACCAGGTTACGCTTCCTAAGACCGTGTCCGGTTGCTCTTCCGATCCATCACATCTGATGGAAGAATGTCCTTCAAATGCACCATTTCAAGGTTAAGAACACACTAATGCTACTTTTCAGCAGCGACCTAGAAACGATCCTTATTCTTCCACGTTCAATCAAGGATGGAGGAATCATCCTAATTTTACTTGGAACCAAAACCAAACCCAAAATCAAAACCAGTTCCAAAGCAATTATCAAAGACCTCCTCCACAGCAGCAGCAACCAAACCCACAGAGTCAGCACCCCTTTCAATCGCAACCTTTTCAGAATCTTGCCAACAATTCTACACCTTATTATAATTCTTTCCAAATGGCCAGGAATGAAAACTCATCTGCACTCGAACAAAGCGTGGATATATTTATTAAACATTCCATGCAATCGACGGATGAAATAAAGTCTTCTATCCGATCATTAACACAGACCACCACCTCCCACGGTGAAAGTATAAAATCGATAGAAGCACAACTTGCACAAATAAATGTTGTGATGAGTGCGAGAGAAAAAGGGAAACATCCATCTCAACCCCTACCGAATCCTGGCCACTCACAAAGTCATAATGTGAGTGCCGTTACCACGTTGAGATCAGGAAGAGTGTTAAACAATCAAATGGATGAACATATTGACGTTGAGGAATCAATTGAAACCCCGGCTTCCACTTCTTGCCTTATTTCGTCTAATCTCCCACCTTCTTCCGAGCCTATTCTCCGTTTTCCCCAAGGCTTGAACACTTCGCCCACTTCCTCGAATCTACCTAAAACGATCCCTACTCTAATTCTGGGATCGATTTCATCCCCACAAACTTCTCCACAAATGTTGGACCCAAAACTTATTGATAAAGCTCCATTTCCAAACAGGTTGAGGGCCAACAAACCTAACGCAAAAATGGAGAAGGTTGTGGAATTTGTTAAGCAATTTAACATAAATATCCCTCTCCTAGATACTATTCAACAAGTTCCGTCTTATGCGAAAATCCTTAAGGACTTGTGCACTAGGAAGAGAAAAACTCAAGTGCCGAAAAAGGTATTCATGACAAGTAACGTGAGCACAGCCTTTACCCAACAATTGCCTAAGAAACGTAAGGACCCCGGTTGTCCTACAACATCTATAACTATTGGGGGAAAAGCATCAATCGTGCTCTACTTGACCTCGGCGCTAATGTTAGCTTGCTTCCATATTCCGTCTATGAGCAGCTAGGTACAGGAGAGTTGAAACCTGCCCTGCACTCTCCAGATGGCAGATCGATCTATCGCCCAACCTAGGGGTGAGCTTGAGGATGTGTTAATCAAAGTAGGGAAATTCATATTCCATGTGGAATTTATTGTTTTAGATACACAGCCTATGGCAAACCCACGCAACCAAATCCCGGTGTTACTCGGTCGACCTTTCCTAGCAACTTCCAACGCTGTCATTAATTGTCGTAACGGTTCTATGAACTTATACTTCGGGAAGATGACAATTAAGATTAATATTTATAAGCTGGGAAGTCAACCATCTGAACCTTTTGCTCATTTAATCAATGTCTGTTCCATCAACGAGATAGCTTCCGACAGCTGCGAAGCGGAAGTACTTTTCTATGATGATCTCGACAACACTAGTGCGACATTGTTTGATCTGGAAAATCATTATAGTTAGGATATCTTCGATGAGTCCATCCCCGAGTTTGAATCTGTTGACTCGTCACAAAAGTCAGTAGCGCTTTCCGAGTCAATATCATACGCAAGTTATGAACCACTTAGGGAGTCCGAGTATCATTCTTTTACCACACCTTCTATTGTCTCTCCACCAATACTAGATCTCAAACCGCTATCTTCTCATCTTAAATATGCATATTTAGGAGAGAATGGGTCTTTGCCCATGATCATATCCGCTTCTCTAGGTTTAGAGCAAGAGAGCGCACTTTTGGCGGTATTGAGATCAAATCGGCAAGCATTTGGTTGGACAATGGCTGACATCAAAGGGATTAGTCCCTTAATTGTTGAACATTATATACATCTGATGGATGAAGCCAAACCAACACGCGACCCACAAAGATGGTTAAATCCCGTTATGAAGAAGGCGGTAAAGAAAGAATTCGTCAAGTGCCTAGATAGTGGTATAATTTACCCAATATTTGATAGCCAATGGGTAAGTCCTATTCATGTGGTCCCTAAAAATCTGGCATCACGGTCATAACTAATGAGGATAATGAGTTGATCCAAACACGCACCCAAACTGGATGGCGCGTATGTATTGATTACAGAAAACTCAATGCCGCAACGAGGAAAGATCACTTCCCTCTATCTTTCATTGACCAGATGTTAGAACGATTAGCTGGACATGAATACTATTGTTTCTTATACGGATACTCTGGCTATAACTAGGTCCCCATCGTCGAAAAGGATCAAGATAAAACAACATTTAGTTGTCATTTCGGTACGTTTGCTTATAGACGCATGCCCTTTGGGTTATGCAACGCTCCCGCTACATTTCAGCGGTGTATGTTGGGGATATTCTCAGACATGGTTGAGAATTTTCTGGAGATATATATGGAAGATTTCTCCATATTTGGGGACTCCTTTGAGGAATGCCTACGTCATCTTGACGCGGTTCTTACCCGCTGTAAGGATAAGAACTTAATTTTGAATTGGGAAAAATGCTATTTCATGGTCCAAGAAGGTATTGTCCTTGGACATATCATTTCACGAAAAGGCACTGAGGTTGACAGAGCTAAAATTGATGTCATCCATAACCTTCCTCCTTCCAAATGCATCAAAGATATACGATCTTTCCTTGGTCATGTAGGATTTTATAGGAGATTCATTAAGGACTTTAGCAAAATTGCTAGACCCTTAACTCTTCTCTTGGACAAGGATACAATATTTCACTTCGATTCGGATTGTGAGGCTACTTTTGAATCGCTTAAAAGATCTCTCACTACAACTCCAGTTCTATCATCTCCGGATTGGAACCACCCGTTCGAGCTTATGTATGATGCATCAGATTTTGCTATTGGTACAGTCTTAGGACAGCACATTAATAAGATGCCACATGTAATTTACTATGCAAGTAGGACCTTGAACGATGCATAAATTAATTACACAACTACCGAGAAAGAACTTTTGGCAATTGTATTTGCATTAGAAAAATTCAGGCCCTACTTGATTGGCTAGCCAATAGTGGTTTATGTAACACACGAGCTCAATAATACTATTTCTGGTACTAGTTGAGTGTTATACATTGCTCATTCCAATTATCCTGATTGTTTGGTGTTTATTGCTAAATTCTAACCGGTTAAGTCATTTTGGCACATAACAAATTTTAACACCTAAAATGAAATTAAAAATATCCATGTTGGCCTACTCGTCGCCACTAGTCGCGTGGTAGCGTCCGCGTGTCGAGATTTCTTCCCGTTCGGTTAAACGAGCAAGTTTGGACGGCTACGCGCGCGTGCAAGTGTCCGACTTGGGGGCATGCATTTTAATCATAAAACACCCCTTTTCAAAATTTGGAACTCGCTTAAAATCCTATAATTTGAATTTGAAATATTTGGGCGCAACCCGGGCGCGATTTGGAAATGTTGCATTTAGCGCCAAAATCCCAATTTAATTAATTGAACTAAACTATAAGAATATATTCGAAATTTAACTGTTACAGGATTTTTAACCAATCAAATATTTCTGAAAATCTCATTTAAATCTTTTGGATTTGCCCTGGCCAATCAAGTCTCTCGTGGGCCCCCCCAATCCACCGTCTCTCTCTATCTCTCTCTAATCTCCTTCTCTCTCTCTCTCTAAAATCATTCTCTACATCTAATCTCTCTCTCTCTCTTTCCTATATATTTGCGCAACCGCCTCCTTCTTCTTCTCCATCACGAGGAAAAACCCCACGAGAACCCCCCGAACCCTAACCTTAGCCACCTCTCGCCGTCGCCGTCGACCTCCCCGCGACCTCGCCGTCACCGTCCTCGCCTCCTCAGCCTAGCCGCACCCTCCCTACCTCCTCTCCTCCCTCCTTCAGAGCCCGCGACCCAACCCCGACGCCACCACCTGCACGCAGGTCTCACCGTCGCCGCCGCCTCCCATCGCCGACGACGCCAGAGGCTCCCTCTCTTCACCCTCGTCCCAACCTCGTCGTCTTCTTCCTCCTTCCCTCGCCGGTGCTGCAGCTGCACCCGAGCCTAACCCTAGCATCCTCCGGTAGCCGGGAAAGCCGCCGTCGACCATCGTCGGCGTTGCCAGAGCCACCGCCGACCACCTCTTCTTTCCCCCTACGATCCAGATCAGGCCAGGACCTCCCCTACGCACAGCACCATCACCTTCCAGCGACCTCCAGCCAATTTCAGCCAGCCGCGTTTACTGTTCGCCGCCGGCGCCCCATCGCCGTCGAACCCGTCACGGTTGCCACCTTTGCCATCCCTGTAAGCATCTCTTGACTTTCCATTAAGGTAAAACCCCCTCGCTGGTCTTTGTTTACGTATATCGTATGGTTGCTAACTCGTCGTCGCTTTGACCTGTGCCGGATTCCGGCCATGCCTTCGTTTGGACCCGACGCTCCAGCAAAGTACTCTGGTCCGTGTGGTCCCGCTGTTCGTTGTTTGGACTCGATCCGTGGCCCGTGCATCCGTCTCGTGTTTTCCGCCGACATCGCATTCGCGTTTTCCGGTTTGCGAAACCGTCGAGGCAAGTATCCGAATACTTGCTCTAACATGCTAGCATACAAGATCTAGTCTTGCAATGCAGTTGAATATCATATTATAATACAACATAATGATGGTGATATCGATAGTACAGTATGACTAGAATTGACGGTTGCATTTCTCTTTAACATTAAATCAGTATAGTAGTTCGTGAAATTAAGTGGTATGCTATTAATCCACGATTTAACTAATTAAACCAATTAGAACGTCCTTGCTTAACTTGCTAGATCATCCACGTGACTATTATCTATGTTGTAGTTTTAATAGCTTCATTGCTTCGTGTTATTAATATTGTTTTACCCTGTGATTATTGCACCCCAAAGGTGCTCGAACCTGTTAGTATAATACAACTGCATCATAATCATATACCATTGTGATTAAGTGACTATTAGTGCTGTTTACTTTAAATTCTTGCTGCTGTTACTTATTCGATTGTATACCTGTTGAGAGCACCCACTCGATCACATTACATATTGACCTGACCTGCTACCTGATTTCATGCCTAATGCCAACAAACCTGACTTGGGGTCCTCATGGACCATTCCTGCTGTCTATCCAGACAGACCTGCTTTTACCTGATTCTGTGTTGGCATTAGTCCTTGACTACTGAATACCTGACCTGACATACATAACTTGGGGGTATGGGGAAATCAAAGATGAACCTGACTTGTAACTCGACAGTTCACTACCTGTTCGAGTGTACACATTCCTGTTTTGTGCCTAGCGGCATGTCTCGGTTTCAGCCGAGAATATTGTGGCCGTGATCCCGGGTATGTACGGGGTACTACCGAGTGTACACTTTCCTGTTTTGTGCCTAGCGGCATGTCTTGGCTGCAGCCGAGAATATTGTGGCCGTGGTCCCGGGTATGTACGGGATACTATTGAGTTACATCGACGATTCATCAATTGATTTCAAAGACTTTAGAGTAGAAACCTGATAGAACAGTTTAGTTACCCACTGCACATCACCCTGCACTGTTGTTTCATAATATTGCTTTATTCATGTTTATCCCTGCATTGCTTATTACCATGTTCATATTATATACTTGGTTGACATGACGCGCTGACGTCTGGGTTTTGCATGGCCCAGATTCTTTACCACTGTCGCCGACCGAGCAGCAGTACTTCAGCCAGCAGGCTGATTTGTGAGTTCTGTAGTGGTTAGTTCATTTATTGCATTTTATTTCCAGGTGTGATCCCACATTATGGGACGTACCTTTCTATTATTGTATTGGATCATTTGCTTCCGCACTTAGTTATTTTGACTCTTGTTATTCTGGATTTGGACATGTGTTAGATAGTTTATTTATCTTGTTCTTGTTCTTGATATCTCTACAACCGTAATGTGACTGTGGATGGATACTTCCTACCCAGAGGTAGCATGGTTGGCTATGTCACGTGCCCAATCTTGCGTACTCTGGGAAGCGGGGCGTGACATGGTTCTTTTGGTATCAGAGCTATAGGTTAATTGGGTTGATTCTTTGTAGTTGGGTATTGCACCCGATACACGAATCATAATACCCGTGATTAGGAAACATATCGTTCCACCTTGACCGTTTTACCATCCTTGAATCATTCTTCCGGATCATGTCGACATGCAAACTTTATTTGCATTGTCAACTCTAAAACCTAATTTCTTGTTATCTCTAGGACTTAGGCGACTTGGGTGGAGTTAAGTAATTGCGGCTATGATACCGCGGCATAGCTACAATGCAGTACTCTATTTAAGTATCTTGGAGTTCTAGCCTTGATTTATATTCAGAATCTATCAGCATGTTAATGTTGGGTGTTTTGAGTTCAGGATTATGACAGGTAAGAAGTTGAAGACGTACCGGAGGCGTGTGAACGAAGCCGCCGTGCTTGGAGTGATAAGAAGAATGCTGGAAATCAAGAGACAGACTGAGCTGATCCAGCAATAGCAGATTCGTTTCAGGAAGGTTTGCGGGTCGTTCAGCAGTCTGTAAACAACGATGGAAATAGACCAGTCGAACGAGTAGGGACCGTAGCAGATTTCAGACTTTTGGGTCCGTCTACTTTCACTGGTCTGCAGGAGCCGTTGCCAGCCGAGCAGTGGCTAATGGCACGGAGAATTTGCCGATTGCGGCACAGATTCCAGAGGACAAAGGAAATGATGTGGTGCGCTTTCAGCTAGTGGATTGCGCCCGAGAGTGATGACTTGTGGAGGAGAACCGCTTGCCCAAGCCGATCAGTTGGGCGGATTTCCCTAAAGGTTTCCAGGAGAAATTCTTCCCGCGGACTGCATGGGAGGAAATGGAAGAGAAGTTCATCGGACTAAGGCAGAATGGAGCGACCGTGGACATGCATGCAGCAGAATGGAGGAGACTCAGTAGTCTCGCTGGACCTTTCACGGCCAACGATGTAGACAGCAGTTGCGGTAAGGAAGCAGTTCTGTTGGGCCAGTCGAGTTTAGGGCTAGGCCGACAAACAATATTCTTGCAGCAATGGAAGTTGATAGTAGTGAAGAGCCGGCGGTTGTTCGCGATTCTATGGACGTATTTGAAGATATATCGGGCTTACCGCCGAAGCGAGACGTGGAGTTCGCGATTGACCTTATTCCTGGTGCAGCGCCAGTATCTAAAGCGTATTATCCAATGGCACCAGTAGAATTGGAAGAAGTTAAGAAACAAGTTGGTGAATTACTTGAGAAGGGTTGGATTCGAAGCAGCAACTCATCTTGGAGAGCTCCAGTTCTTCTAGTAAAGAAGAAGGATGGCACGAGAAGGATGTGCATCAATTATCGAGAATTAAACCGGGTGGCTAGTAAGAACAAGTACCCGATCCCTCGCATTGGAGAACTTTTGAGCAGCTTAGTGGCGCGAGAGTATTCTCGACACTGGATTTGCGATCCGGATATCATCAGGTCCGAGTGAAAGCAGAAGATATTTGCAAGACGGCGTTTCGAACTCGGTATAGACATTACGAGTACTTAGTGATGCCCTTCGGAGTAACGAATGCGCCAGCAGTATTCATGGACTTGATGAACCGAATCTTTTCACCGTTCTTGGACCAGTTTATTATGGTATTCTTTGACGATATTCTGGTCTACTCGAGGAGTTTTGAAGAGCTTGCTGAGCATTTGAAGATCGCACTGCAGACGCTGAGACAGGAGAAATTATTCGCGAAGATGAGTAAGTGCAAATTCTGGCTGGAAGAAGTGAAGTTTCTGGGGCATGTTGTGTCGGGCGATGGAATCGCCGTTGATCCCGAGAAGATTGCAGCAGTTCGGAATTGGCCTATTCCAAAGAATGTTGCGGAGATAAGAAGTTTTCTTGGACTCGCCGGATACTACAGGAGATTTGTGAGAACTTCGCTCGTTTGGCAGAGCCGTTAACCAAGCTTACGCGCAAGGAGGTACCGTTTGTTTGGACGGATGGATGTGCATTGGCCTTCGAGACGTTGAAGCAGAAGTTGATAACCGCCCCGATCCTGACCGTACCAGATAATTCAGGAGGACTGGTGATTCACAGCGACACATCCGAAAAAGGATTGGGATGTGTTTTGATGCAGAATGGGAAGGTTGTAGCTTACGCATCGAGACAACTGAAGACTCATGAGAAGAATTATCCGACTCATGACTTGGGGCTAGCAGCCGTGATCTTCGCCTTGAAGATTTGGCGACACTACCTTTTGGGCGAGAGAGCCGAAGTCTTTACAGATCACAAGAGTTTGAAGTATGTGTTCACTCAGAAGGAGTTGAACATGAGGCAACGCAGATGGTTGGAGCTGATGGCCGACTACGACCTTGATCTTAAGTACCATCCGGGAAAAGTTAATATCATGCCGGATGCGCTCAGTCGGTTACCAGCAATTCAGGTATTGACCGCACAAAGGGAGATCATTGCGGATTTTCAGAGATTTGACTTGGAGGTTGTGCTACCACATGATACGGGACAGTTGATGCAGTTGCAAGTACAGTCGTCCTTGGTTGAGAAGATTAAAGCGGCACAATCGCAGGATCCTAGACTGCAAAAGTTTCGAGAGCAGGTTGAAGCCAGACTACGAACCGATTTACTGATCCACGAAGACGGTTCGTTGAGGTATGGTAGCCGTGTGTGTGTGCCAAAAGGGGATGTGCGTGAAGAGCTTATGAAGGAGGCACACAGTTCAGCTTACTCTGTACATCCAGGAGGGACAAAGATATACCAAGATATTCGACAGAATTTCTGGTGGGAAGGTATGAAACGAGAGATTGCTCGCTTCGTGGCTAAGTGCTTGGTGTGTCAGCAAGTCAAGGCTGAACACCAAAGGGTTGCTGGTTTGTTGCCACCACTTCCGACTCCTTAGTGGAAGTGGGAACATATGACCATGGATTTCGTGACAGCTTTACCGCGGAGTCCAGAGGGCAACAATTCAGTATGGGTGATTGTCGACCTATTGACCAAGGCAGCTCACTTTATTCCTTTTCGGGTTGGTCAGTCGACAGAGACTTTGGCAGAGCGGTACATGCAGGAGATTGTAAGATTGCATGGAGTACCGGTGAGCATCGTGTCCGATCGGGACACTCGGTTCTTGTCGCACTTCTGGAGGAGTTTACAAGAAAGTCTGGGGACTCGATTGAAGTTTAGCACAGCTCATCATCCTCAGACTGATGGACAATCGGAGAGAACGATCCAGACCCTTGAAGATATGTTGAGGGCTTGCATGTTGGACTTCAAAGGTTCTTGGGAGGATCATCTACACCTGGTGGAGTTTTCGTACAACATTAGCTTCCAAGCGACTATCCAGATGGCTCCGTTTGAAGCGTTGTATGGTCGTAAGTGCCGTTCACCGGTTTGTTGGGATGATGTTGGTGAACGAAGGTTACTAGGACCAGATTTGGTAGTACAGACAGTCGAGAAGGTGAATACAATCAGGAAGCATATGAAGGCAGCTCAAGACAGACAAAAAAGTTGGGCTGACACGTCAAGAAGACCTCTAGAGTTCGCCGTGGGTGATCTGGTATTCCTGAAGATATCACCGACTAGAGGAGTGATTCGCTTTGGGAGTCGGGGAAAGCTTAGTCCCCGATTCGTTGGACCCTTCGAGATATTGGAGCGTGTTGGGGAGGTAGCGTACCGTTTGGCACTACCACAGTCATTGGCAGGAGTGCACGATGTGTTTCATGTATCTCAGCTACGGAGGTTTGTCCGAGGTGAGACTCACGTCTTGGATTATTCTGAGTTGACTGTACGGGAGGACCTAACTTTTGAGGAATGACTAGTTGAAATCAAGGATCGAAGAGAAAAGGTTCTTAAGAACAAGGTTATCCCTCTTGTGCTAGTTTCTTGGGGTAATCGATCACATGGAGAATCTACTTGGGAGCGAGAAGACGAGATCCGGCAGAAATTTCCTCACCTTTTCCTGTAGTTAGCTATCTTGTATTCTTGGAATTTCGAGGACGAAATTCTTTTTGTAGTTGGGTATGATGTAACACCCGAGCCCAATAATACTATTTCTGATACTAGTTGAGTGTTATATATTGCTCATTCCAATTATCCTGATTGTTTGGTGTTTATTGCTAAATTCTAACCGGTTAAGTCATTTTGGCACATAACAAATTTTAATACCTAAAATGAAATTAAAAATATCCATATTGGCCTACTCATCGCCACTAGTCGCGTGGTAGCGTCCGCGTGTCGAGATTTCTTCCCGTTCGGTTAAACGGGCAAGTTTGGACGGCTACGCGCGCGTGGAAGTGTCCGACTTGGGGGCATGCATTTTAATCATAAAACACCCCTTTTCAAAATTTGGAACTCGCTTAAAATCCTATAATTTGAATTTGAAATATTTGGGCGCAACCCGGGCGCGATTTGGAAATGTTGCATTTAGCGCCAAAATCCCAATTTAATTAATTAAACTAAACTATAAGAATATATTCGAAATTTAACTGTTACAGGATTTTTAACCAATCAAATATTTCTGAAAATCTCTTTTAAATCTTTTGGATTTGCCCTGGCCAATCACGAGAGACTTAAGTCTCTCGTGGGCCCCCCCAATCCACTGTCTCTCTCTATCTCTCTCTAATCTCCTTCTCTCTCTCTCTCTAAAATCTTTCTCTACATCTAATCTCTCTCTCTCTTTTCCTATATATTTGCGCAGCCGCCTCCTTCTTCTTCTCCATCACGAGGAAAAACCCCACGAGAACCCCCCGAACCCTAACCTTAGCCACCTCTCGCCGTCGCCGTCGACCTCCCCGCGACCTCGCCGTCAGCGTCCTCGCCTCCTCAGCCTAGCCGCACCCTCCCTACCTCCGCTCCTCCCTCCTTCAGAGCCCGCGACCCAACCCCGACGCCACCACCTGCACGCAGGTCTCGCCGTCGCCGCCGCCTCCCATCGCCGACGACGCCAGAGGCCCCCTCTCTTCACCCTCGTCCCAACCTCGTCGTCTTCTTCCTCCTTCCCTCGCCGGTGCTACAGCTGCACCCGAGCCTAACCCTAGCATCCTCCGGTCGCCGGGAAAGCCGCCGTCGACCATCGTCGGCGTTGCCAGAGCCACCGCCGACCACCTCTTCTTTCCCCCTACGATCCAGATCAGGCCAGGACCTCCCCTACGCACAGCACCATCACCTTCCAGCGACCTCCAGCCAATTTCAGCCAGCCGCGTTTCCTGTTCGCCGCCGGCGCCCCATCACCGTCGAACCCGTCACGGTTGCCACCTTTTCCATTCCTGTAAGCATCTCTGGACTTTCCATTAAGGTAAAACCCCCTCGCTGGTCTTTGTTTACGTATATCGTATGGTTGCTAACTCGTCGTCGCTTTGACCTTTGCCGGATTCCGGTCGTGCCGTCGTTTAGACCCGACGCTCCAGCAAAGTACTCCGGTCCGTGTGGTCCCGCTGTTCGTTGTTTGGACTCGATCCGTGGCCCGTGCATCCGTCTCGTGTTTTCCGCCGACATCGCATTCGCGTTTTCCGGTTTGCGAAACCGTCGAGGCAAGTATCCGAATACTTGCTCTAACATGCTAGCATACAAGATCTAGTCTTGCAATGCAGTTGAATATCATATTATAATACAACATAATGATGGTGATATCGATAGTACAGTATGACTAGAATTGACGGTTGCATTTCTCTTTAACATTAAATCAGTATAGTAGTTCGTGAAATTAAGTGGTATGCTATTAATCCACGATTTAACTAATTAAACCAATTAGAACGTCCTTGCTTAACTTGCTAGATCATCCATGTGACTATTATCTATGTTGCAGTTTTAATAGCTTCATTGCTTCGTGTTATTAATATTGTTTTACCCTGTGATTATTGCACCCCAAAGGTGCTCGAACCTGTTAGTATAATACAACTGCATCATAATCATATACCATTGTGATTAAGTGACTATTAGTGCTGTTTACTTTAAATTCTTGCTGCTGTTACTTATTCGATTGTATACCTGTTGAGAGCACCCACTCGATCACATTACATATTGACCTGACCTGCTACCTGATTTCATGCCTAATGCCAACAAACCTGACTTGGGGTCCTCATGGACCATTCCTGCTGTCTATCCAGACAGACCTGCTTTTACCTGATTCTGTGTTGGCATTAGTCCTTGACTACTGAATACCTGACCTGACATACATAACTTGGGGGTATGGGGAAATCAAAGATGAACCTGACTTGTAACTCGACAGTTCACTACCTGTTCGAGTGTACACATTCCTGTTTTGTGCCTAGCGGCATGTCTCGGTTTCAGCCGAGAATATTGTGGCCGTGATCCCGGGTATGTACGGGGTACTACCGAGTGTACACTTTCCTGTTTTGTGCCTAGCGGCATGTCTCGGCTGCAGCCGAGAATATTGTGGCCGTGGTCCCGGGTATGTACGGGATACTATTGAGTTACATCGACGATTCATCAATTGATTTCAAAGACTTTAGAGTAGAAACCTGATAGAACAGTTTAGTTACCCACTGCACATCACCCTGCACTGTTGTTTCATAATATTGCTTTATTCATGTTTATCCCTGCATTGCTTATTATCATGTTCATATTATATACTTGGTTGACATGACGCGCTGACGTCTGGGTTTTGCATGGCCCAGATTCTTTACCACTGTCGCCGACCGAGCAGCAGTACTTCAGCCAGCAGGCTGATTTGTGAGTTCTGTAGTGGTTAGTTCATTTATTGCATTTTATTTCCAGGTGTGATCCCGCATTATGGGACGTACCTTTCTATTATTGTATTGGATCATTTGCTTCCGCACTTAGTTATTTTTGACTCTTGTTATTCTGGATTTGGACATGTGTTAGATAGTTTATTTATCTTGTTCTTGTTCTTGATATCTCTACAACCGTAATATGACTGTGGATGGATACTTCCTACCCACAGGTAGCATGGTTGGCTATGTCACGTGCCCAATCTTGCGTACTCTGGGAAGCGGGGCGTGACAGTTTAGACTGATCACTCCGCCCTTTGACACCTTTTATCGAAGAAGGATGCTATGGTCAGGCCAATACGTTGGATCCTGTTGTTACAAGAATTTGATCTTATCATACGAGACAAGAGTGGATGTGAAAACTTTGTAGCCGACCATTTTTCACGCATCAATTCTTCACCAACGTTGACCGTGCCAATAAACGATTCCTTCCCTAACGAACAGCTCTTGACCATATCTTGCGAATCTTGGTTCGTGGATATTGTGAATTATCTAGCGACGGGACTTATTCTTAGCGATTGGTCAAAATAAGACAATCTTCGATTTATATCCCAAGTAAAACAATTTTACCGGGATGAACCTTATTTGTTTAAGTATTGTTCCGATTAAATCATTCGCATATGTATCCCTAACGATGAATTCAAGAGTGTATTGTCTTTTTGTCATGATCAAGCATGTGGCGGTCACTTTGGTCTACGTAAAACGGCGGAGAAAGTTTTGCAATGTGGTTTTTATTGGCCAACATTATTTAAAGATATTTATGATCATTGCAAAACTTGTCATCGGTGTCAACACATGGGTCGGATTTCACGAAGAAATGAGATGCCGCTCCAACCTATCTTGGTTGTGGATATATTCGATGTTTGGGATATTGATTTTATGGGCCTTTTTCCCAACTCTTTTGGGAATTTATATATCTTGTTAGCGGTTGATTATGTCTCAAAATGGGTGGAAGTAATACCGTGTCGCACTAATGGAAACAAGGTTGTTATTAAATTAATTAAAGAAAATATCTTTTCGCAATTCGGGCACCCTCGCGCTATAATTAGCGACAACGGGACACATTTCTGTAATCGGTCTTTCGAGGCTTTGATGCGGAAATATTCAATCAACTACAAACTTTCTACGCCTTATCATCCCCAAACGAGCGGGCAAGCTGAGATTTCTAATAGGCAGATAAAACAAATTTTGAAGAAGACGGTTTCTAAAAACCATAAAGATTGGTCAACCAAATTAACGGATGCTCTTTGGGCATTTCGTAGCGCTTATAAGACCGATCTTGGTATGTCTCCATATCGCCTAGTGTTTGGAAAGGCTTGCCACCTTCCTATCGAGATCGAGCATAAAGCAATGTGGGCTATTAAAGAGCTAAACTTCGATTTTGATCAAGCCTGCAGCTATCGGAAGCTGCAATTAAATGAGCTAAGAGAACTCCGCGATGAAGCTTACAATAATGCGGTTATAGTAAAGAACTGGACTAAAGTGTTCGACAATAAAAACCTTTATAGAAAAACCTTCATACCAGGACAACAAGTCCTTCTTTACGATTCCCGTCTTCATCTTCATCCGGGTAAGCTAAAATCTCATTGGAAGGGATCTTTTGTGGTGCGGTATGTATACCCACACGGGGTAGTAGAAGTTGAAAATATGAAAAACGGTTCATATTTTAAAGTAAATGGGTATAAATTGAAACCATATTTTTCTGCTGACCCAGCGGAGGAGCTCTTGTTTTTACAGGAGGCGCTCTATCATAACTGAATATCCTCCGCCTCACCTCCATGTTTCGGTAACATTTTTTTCATTTTAAGAATAGAGGTGAGTGAAAAAGGACTTAACTGAATATCTGTGCGTGCCAAAGTACAAGTTTGGGGGTAGTTTTCATTTGACTATTATTTTACCCCTCTTAATTTCTCTCCCCAAGTCTACAGGTCTATGCATTCAAAGATGACATCAGTGAGGACACTGCTGAAAACAGGTTTGGGGGGGAGGTTTGTATTCACTAAATTATCTTTTGGCACTTGGCACTATACAATTTTTTTTATATATAATAAAAGAGTAGAAAGTGAAAAATTACATATAAAAGATAGCAAAAGTTTAAGAAAAGCAAAAAAGTTAGATGTTTTCTTAATGAAACTAGTAATAAGTAGTTATGAGCCGTTGTACCAAGGGTTAGTAAGATGAAGAAATTGCTAATCTGAGGATAAAAATAAGTCTGAAAAATAGTCCATATTCTTGAGGCCAAACTTTTGAACGTTGATACCCTACTATACGCATTTACACACATCTTGAAACTTGGGATAATAGAAGATACCTAGAAATGCTCTTGTCTAAAAGCCTTAGTATGAAGGAAAATAAAATAAAATATAAGTTGTGAAGAAAAAAATGAACACTGGTTTTGTAATTGCTTAAGGCAGCATAAAAAGTATAGCGAGGGTGCTTTATCACCTAGTGCCTTAGACCAACTGGTTTGGGAGCCACTGGTAAACCTTAGGTGTTGCGAAACGAGGAATTATGCCTAAATACGCGAGCACATTTTGTAATCGGTCGGTTAGTACCTCAAGAAGTATTAGCAGTCCCATGAAGAATGTATGAGCAATTTTATCGAAAATATTCACCAATTATAAAGTACTTTGGAAGATGGACAAGAGTATGATAGCTTGAATTGAATTCTCCAAGTGTAGGGATGTCTTTTACACACACGTAGGGGTATATGATCAATGTTTGGAAGAAAGATAGAAAGGAAAACTAAAGACGATGTTTTATTGATGGATGATGTGATTTCTAACATTTTTTCATGACCATTAAGATAGGACTCATGACAACTGAAAAACTGGTGTAGTTGGAAACTCTTATTTTCAAGTTCTTTCTTTTATAGTTCTTAACTTTGTATGTAACTTTCACTATCTTTCTTTTATTATAAGATTTTGTGGGTGTAATCCGCTGAAAATCCTCAGGAGACAACACTCCTCCTACTAGGGACACCTAGAGCTTTAACGGCTTGTTGCACGTGCGCATTGCAATCGTGTTGCCTACGAAAGTGTGCTAGTTTGTTTTTCTTTTTCTTCTTTTTTCTTTCTCCCTCTATTGAATAACTAGTTTTCTCGAGACGATCAAAATTAAGTTTGGGGGTATTTGTTCGGTCGAAAATATCGTGCATTTGATATGACATTTTCCTTACTATTTTTATATAATAAAAGGTGTTTATTATAAATATGACACATATGAGGGTTTATCTGTAAAAATACTATTTTCATATATTTATATATTATAATTGACATTATGAAGGAAAATGTAAGCATATAATATCTATATAATATTTAGTCTATTTAAATATGCTTATCTTATCAAATATCCTTAACCAATTTTCTTAAACTATAATATCATATCAAATGGTTACGATAATATCTCAATAATCCCAAATATTACTAACATTATTCATTGAGATATTGTGCAAGGTTTAGTTCAGGTCAGAAGATCGAGATGTGAGATGTCGGGAATCAAAAATCTGCCGATAAAGTTAGAAAAAATTGAAGAATCAATACTGGAAGATACTCAGGAAATATTATCAAATTCCAGATATCCAGAAGATCTCCATGTGTCACATTGAAGCAACGCCAGAAAATTGAAGCCAATATCTCACCAAATGGCCGCGGATCCGCGGCCAAACCACGCCAAACGCGGCGGATCCGCGGCCGAGTCAACAATTCAGGGTGTGGGATTTTGTGGATTGGATCTCAACAACAACACCTGATTCTTAGGATCTTTTGTTTTTGGTTTTGGTGCTATATAAAGGACCGAGGGCTAAACCTAGAAAACTGATCAAACTGATCACGAGTTGATCATCAGCTGTTCATCTACCTCCTTAAGAAGAGATCGAGAAGCAAACTAGGGTTTTGTAATCACTTTCTAAAGGAACAAAGTGTAGTCGATCAAGTTGATTAATAAAGGTAGTTGTTTTATTCTTATTGCATTTTATTTTCTTCATGATCTCTATCCGTTCTTCTATCTCCATCACGCGCGAGTAATTCTCCGCTTGATAGGGTTCGTAGGATTAGGGTAGATCAATAGATGATTAAAATCCTTTAACTCCTTTTACGTCCTATAAATTTATAAACTTTACCAAAAGAATCGTTAACATCCTAATCGGGCGCGCTATTAATTCATTGATATTCATGACCATGATTAGAGATTAGATTAACAATTGTTTTGGTAAAGGCTAGACATGAACTGAGATCCATATCAAGATAGGGGTTAAGAGTGGGAACCCTATTCCTTCCAGAAACCCTAATCTACATGCATCACTATCGATCTAGTTTTAAATCTATTAAAGGATAAAAGGAGTAATCTTTAATTAATCATTCATGACTACTAAATCTTAACGAACCCTACAAGCCTCTTCTAATATAAAACCTACATCCGTAGTTAATCTAGATCTATATCCTACATCCGTGATTAACGTAGATCTAGAATCTACAACCATTCTTCACTATTCATTATTCTTCCTCCTTTCCTAATCAATACGCCTAAAGTAAGATTAAAAGATTCAACGTTTCCCTGAGGACGACCCGTACTCATCTCGGTCTAGCTACAAGCGACACCGTTATTGATTGCAGTTATTACACACATATAAAAAATATCAATCAGTTTCACACCGACACGACTTATCATGTTATTAGGTGTCTGACTTTATCCACCTCTAGACCCGATATGTGATACTCTTAGACGAACAGAGCAGACTGTACGGAGATTGACACAGACAGGCTCAGTAGGGGTACAGATGATTTTGCTCGTCGGCCTTCCTTTCGTTCAATACCTGGGTAGCCGTTATGTACAGTTAGTGCCGCTGATGTGCTTATGGTTATGGATTTATCCAGTAATCACTACCAGTGTATTGTCAAGTCTTTAGAGTCCCACACAGAGGGTTTTCCCTCTTTAGGCAATATGATGTAGATGAAATATGTGGGTACATATAGGTGTCCGATTAAATTTGTGTATAGGCTACACGGACTTTAATCAGACGGTTGATAATACTAATGTTTTAGGATTAAGCCAGATTATTAAATATAATATATATATATATATATATTTAATATATGTACTATAATATTATTGTTCACTATTCATTTTCTCTCTTGGCTATTCGTATTTTTATACAAATACGCGTATATGTATTTCGATACGTATACCGAGTTGTATTCCGTATTTATACGGAATTTGTTCTAGAAGATGTTCCTCATTTGTGAAAATTCATTTATGAATATTCATAAAATGATGTGGAAGGTGAGGTGGCGTTGAGCATGGTTGAAGACATGTAAAGAGGAATGGGCTTCATTATTTTATTACAAATTGTTGTGAGATTTTTATTGCGTTGTTGTAAAAATTATGAAGCCGCTCCACTTTATTCTCTTCTTCATTCACTCTCTCATGCTTTTCAAGACTTGTTCATGGCTATGTTTCCTTACCTTCTCCTCCTTCTTTACCTGCTCTCTTGAGATTTAGATATGAGAGAAAATTATAGTGAAATATTTCTACATCCCCACTCTTCATTCCTAGCGAGCTTGGAGCATCAGTTGCTTTACTAGGTGAAGATGGAGCTTGGATAGGTTCCTTCAGTTGGATCATCTTTGGCGAAGGAGGACTGGCTTGCAAGCGCGATCCGGAACTCTTGAGAGCATGCTAGAGTCCACAATATTGAATCCCTCGAAGCAAGCTTAAGGATGTGAGTATTACTAACATAGTAGATTAGCATAGCTCACTAGTTTTTGTTAGTAAGTTCTAGCATTTTAGTTTGATTCATGGTTTCGGAACTTTAGCAAACTAGAAAATTTTTAAATCCATGTTACCATCTTCTAAAATTAGCTTGCTGGTGCACTTGAGTTTCCAGCAGTGGTATAAGAGCAGAGCTAAAGGCTAGACTTGTTTACAAAAATTTATAGTTTTGATCGACGGAATTTTCCGATTCACATTTCCAAAACTTTGCTTATTGTTCAAATTTTAAAGTTTGTCAAAAAAAAAATTCAGGTTGTATAAAAAATGTGCAGGCAAAATTAGAGCTAGGAAAAAAATTTGAAATGCGCCTATTGGCGGCAGATCTGCGCCCAAAATTTTGGCTACAGTGTCTCAAATTTTTCCGGGGCTCTAATACATGGAAATATGATTTTTGGAATATTTAGTTTTGGTCCAGATTTGTTTGTGTACTGGTTTGTACTTGGGGCCAATGCGGAAAGTTTTAATCAATTGAAATTTTAAATTCGTTATTTTCTGTGCATTTGTTTCTAGGACCATGAATATCATAGCGTGGTATAATCCGACTGATTGCTATATGTACAATCAGACGGGTTTATGAACATGATATTCGCGTTGATGTTCTGTATTGCTCTGTTGATTATGGTTATGTTGGATTTATCGCGATAGATAGCCCGATGTATATAGTATTTGATGTAGTTCTCTATGATATAATGTATATTCATATTGCGTAACTAGCGTTCGACATGTGGACTACCGTCACTGCAGCTTGTATATTATTCTTTGGGGCTCGTCCTGGTTGCGGACTAGTCACTATTGTATATTCCGGTTTTCATTACATGCACCAGGATTACCCCACGACAGAGTGCTTGAGTAGCCGGGTTCTAGAGGACAACGGGTCTCGATCTCATGGCGTTGAGACCGAGGTGCCTTAATATAAATTGGCGGGCTATTCGCCGTACTCGTACGGGGTATAGGATTGACCCGCGGAGGGGTGCCCAAGTCACCGGATTTCGGAAGTGATGGGTGGCCCACTCACTTCGTTGATTGGGGTTGCCTCACTTCTAGGATTGGCGGGTGGCTTGCCGCACTCGTAGGGGGTCTAGGATCTGATATTACGGGCTATCCACATGACCAAAAAATTGCATTTCATATTTGGCTCCATTGAAATGTACTTTTCCTAGATTATCCACATTTCCATACCGTGTTTGCTTCTACTGTGATGTTTTTGTGATGTTGCTTGAAATCGTGCGTGACACGATTGTTCGTATATATTATATATATATTTAGTAGTCGCTATATATGTTTTGCATCAATGCTAGTCTTGTCCTCTCCCTGCCGTAAGTTAAGTAATCTTACGGTGAAGACCCGGGACCCTGTGGCGAATGCAGATGGCATATATGTGCGTGCCTATTTTTGTTTCTTTTGGCATGATATAATCAATTGATGAGACTGCATTAATTCTGATTAATGTAAGAAAAACAAATTTAAATGATGTTGTTAGAGCCAATTTTTGAAAACTATAGGCGTTTCATTTTTCTTTGCGACGAGGTATTCAGTTAGGAATATCCTGCACCTCATTTAATGAGGAAAGAGCCTAAATCCCTTCACAGGGAGTGACCTCTTTGGCAAAATTTTACGTGATTATAAACTACTCGGTTTTCTTCAAAACCATCGGTTTTCTATAAAACCACTCGTTTTTAAAATGCGGAGCCTAAACCACTCCTTTTCAAAATTGATTGAGTTCTTCAACGATATCAAGTTCATTACGTTAAAGGTTTTTCGCAAAAAACCAGTCGTAGCCCTCCGTCATTTCAGATTAGTAGTACTTAGTATTCATGCTACATTTGTTGACTTTCTTAAGGCGTAGTGTGTGGTAGCTAAGTGGTACTTTTTTGTGCATGGTGATGCGATTAACTAGGACAGTCGTACGACTTTGTTGACCTTGTTAAGGGCCGTACGGGTGAGTTTAAGGTAATCAAGATAATGACGGGTTGAACTTGACTAGCAGCTCATGATCTGTTGACCTTGTTAAGGTCATAAGCCGTTTGGGGAAAAAATCTAAATTAGGAGTTTCAAATGTAAAGAAAACTAGCAAAGTGTGCGCATACCTTCTGGAGTTTGGTGATTTAAATGGCTTCCATCAAGTTATCACGCGATGATAGTTGGGCCCCGATTCCCACTGATGAGTAGGTATTGCTTCTCAGGAGATTTTCACTTCACAATTATCTAGCCTATTAGGTGTCTAGAAAGTGTTAACGAGATTACGCCTCTGCGGAAATGGGGTTATTTAATTGGGTCTATGCGAAAGCACGGGGACCTCCCTCGGAATACTAACACTGACCTGCATGAACGGTTAGCTAACTTATAAGGTGTGTATGATCCCGACTAGTTCTCCTTTTAGGGTTTGAAGGAGAATTCGAGAAAACAGTGGGAGCCATTCTGATTAGATGAAGTGATTAACCAATCTAATATTGATAGAGTGCACACCGAGTGTTTCTTTTCTCTCTCTAGATTGCGGCCATGACTTACCTTAAACTAAAACTCATGAACCAACTTAGCCGAACCTTCTTACACACTTTGGCTTTTGGATTGTCATGATTCACGACAAAGTCGCATATATCCTTTCTACTCCTACTTCCCCTTTGCATTTCTCCAGAACACTCTGTATCACTATGAAGATCCATATTGCTTGGGTATGTCATCGTATATTTACATACGAACTCGAAGAAACTTGTTTCGGTTCGAGGATGGATTCTGGTTCTGGAGAAATTGAATAAGATTATTTGGTTGTCTTTTTTCTTTACCTTCTCTCAGGTTGCGAGGGCTCCTAGTATTAGGAGAATACACCTATTACGCTTATTGGATAGTCTTCTTCCAAACCTTAGGCAGGTGTCGAAAGGTAGGAAAGGAAGAAAACCAATTAGCCTAAGTGTAGTGTACAAAAGATAATAAGTAAAGACATATAAAGGGATTGGAATGAGAGCAAAGGAAATTGTGACTACTGTTATAAATATGAATGTGGCATTACTAGGAATACCCGGTCACCCTCTCGAAACATTTTCATATTTCAGTTCTGTTGTGCGGTGTTAATTGAAAACTGCTTTCCCAATTAGATTCTGACTCCAGGGTATATATTTATTAGACTTGATTCTCACATCTGTATGGCGTTACAGATGCCAAGTGGGAGTAGAATATTGGGAATTGGTTGATTAGATCCTCAACATCAGAATTCTTTATAATTGGTGATATTTGAGGAAGCCACCTGGGTTTTGCCTAACGGCAAATGTTTGGTTTTGAATATTCGTTGTTATGCACCAATTTCAAACTGATATATCTGTACGTTTATTTTATAAATTGAGATATAACTTTTTAAAATTATGTTTATGGAATTTACCTATATCAGTTGATAATTAGATAAGGTGCATTCAATCATGGTGTAATTCTTCTTAACCATAACACATTTTTCAACCTACGACGCACAGGGTTCGAGTTATTAAACTCAGAAGACTTATACAAAAAATTGTATATTTTACGATGTCCATTAAGACAAGGGGTTAGTACTCGTACTATATTCTGTTTACTTATGACTTCTCCGGTACTAGACACGTATTTCGTTGAAATACAAGTTCCAAATTTTGAGAAGTTATAGGTATAAGAATAAAGTAAAGAACCATGTGTTGGAAGTATCATGATTCTTCAAGGTGATCGAAGATGTAGATACTTATGCTACATATTCCGTCATAAGTAATATATTTGAGAACTTGCTTCTCTCTCAGGTTACTCATCCATATGCGCGCTCCTTGATAACTAATTCTGCACGGCCTTCTTCTATTTAAACAGCTGCATGATTTTTGAATCTGGTTCCAATTAAATTAGTGCTTTTGTTTCTATATTGAATATAATTTGGATTCATATCTTAACGATGTTAAGGTATATGGAGTTTTCCGGCTTATTCTTAAAACCAGAATCTGGATAAACTCGAGGCACATTTCAGTAATGGCAGTTTGTGGGTTATCCCGTGTTTTGATGAGGGCTAACATTCTACCATTTGCGGGATCAATAGTTATATTTTTCTTGATTCGCCATCCGTTTTAGTATAATGAATTCTTTTCATAACCACAAACGGTTATTGAAAATTTGGTAGAACTTAAGGATTCAATGGGATTCGACAATCTATTAGCCACTCCGCAGATTTGGTGGGTAACCTCAGCTACACGAGAGGTACTTCAGTCTCCTCAAAGACGGTGACAGGGAGATTTTGATGACCCAAGCATGCCACTACTATCCTAGATAATGAGATCTGGCAGGTGGATAACTATAATATCGTTCTAAATTAGATTTAGAAGTGCATGTATATACGACTTTGCTAGAAAGTTGTTGTAGTCAGTAGGAGCAGTGAAAGCATAGTAGGCCAGCAGGTTATATCTATTTATAGACTAAAGCAAGTACAACGGAGAAAGATCATCTTTTTTTATGTGACAGCCATAGAGTTTGACTTTATCAGAACAACAGATGGCCTGGTAAGAAAATGGTAGGGAGTGATGTCCTGGTATTTGGATTACGTGCTCCTTGATAGGAAGTAATGTTCTTATACTAAAATCGGTTATACTGTGGTTATCACATGTATTTTTCTACAAGGGATCTGGAGAAAATATCAATAATTCTTGTTACTAGATCTATGGTTTTAGATCTAAGTTTGGGATGTGTCCCAATTCAGATACTTTGACACTATTCTAATGTGTTTTAGAATGGATGACTCCTAGCATGGTGGTGTACCCGCAGGTGATGGAGTCACCCTCTCTAAAGAGATGTCTTCTAGACTGATGAGGAGATGGATTTGCATGATTGATATATCACTTGCTTAGGCAATTGAGTCAATCATGAGATGTCAAGTACCACAATAGATATCGCTTTTTGCACTGGCTGTAATAAGCAGATATTAATCGAATCCTGGAGAGACATTGGGAAGCAGTTATGAACATAAGCAGATGTTCATGGTATATGGTAACGGCAACCTCCTTATGGAGGCGATTATCATTTCAGACTTCCAAGATGACATGGATGACAGAGTGATTGTCAGAGTTAATAGTTTTCGCTCTTTTGAGGTGTAGTATGTTGGATAGGTTTCCAAGCAGGTTACTGAGGTAGTTATGGCACTGGAAAATGGATATACTCTAAGAAACTTATTGGATTTGGTGTTCATGTTATGAGCAAAGTCCCATCAGATATCTAGACAAGTTCTAAGACGGGTATCGCTCATTTCGGGAGATAGTCGTTCTCCGCGAAGTTGAGATATAGAGAGATAAAGATAGAAACATTGGAGCGGATCCACTCACCGAGACTATTTCTCGAACGCGAATGTTTCGCAAACATGCTTTGCGAAACCGATTAATAGAGAAGTTGGGTAATCAGTAGCACGCGGGCTGTGAGTATGCGACACTGCAATAATTATCCTTAAGTACAAGTGGGAGATTTTTGGATATAGTGCCCTCAAGATAATTATTGTAATCACATGTATGCGATTATGATGATTAAGGGAGGACCAATACGGTTAGAACGGTCTTACTCGAGATGTTAATATTCTATCCAGTTCATCTCTATCATCATGTACATGTATAATGCGGTATTACGGATCACTGTTACGTGTTGATAAGGCCCATAGGATTCTTACTTGACTACCGGGGTTATTATGGAGATCACAGTTGTGAGAACTAGGTAGTCTATAAGCAAATTCTTAAATGTCCCTAGTCATGGGAATATCAAGACTGAGCATCGATATTCCAGAGTAGACTAGTATATACGTTTCGAGATTCCGACGAGGGGAGGTAGCCGGTCTCACAAGCTATTGGTGTTAGTTGGTCACCTAAGATAGTATACAGGTGCTCACTTGAGGTGAGTACACTGAACGGACTCGCCGGGAACATGCTAGATGGTATTATACCTATTGTCAGATAGTAATTCTCTGGTGACATGAGTGCAGGTTAGTCTGTCGACCTGAGATCGTCATTTGTCTTGTGTGATTTCCTACTATACTTTGATTACTACCCTACTATGGCTCAAAGGAGTCGTGCAAACATGTTTAGTTGGGTACTGTCCCGAGCCATATGGAGGCAGTGAGCGGATCATCAGGGATTCGTCTCTCTCGGTATTGGGGGTAGATGTCGCACTGTGCACGGGTAGCCATCACAAGAAATCGTTGGCCAAGAAGGACGAGATTTACTGATTTGGATCAGTAGTTTCTCATTGGGTGATGGGCTTCACACCGACATGACTTATCGCGTTATTAGGGGTCTGACTTTATCCACCCCCTTGACCTGATATGCGATACTCTTAGACGAATAGGCTGGACTGTACGGAGATTATCACAGACAGGCTCAGTAGGGGTATGGATGATTTTGCTCGTCGATCTTCCTTTCGTTCAATATCTGGGCAGCTGTTACGTACAACTAGTGCCGCTAACGTGCTTATGGTTATGGATTTATCTAGTTTTCACTGCCAGAGTACTGTCTAGTCTTTAGGGTCCCACATATAGGGTTTTCACGCTTCAGGCGATATGATGTAGATGAAATAGTTGGTACATACAGTTGTCCAATTAAATATATGTACAGGCTACACGAACTTTAATCGGACGGTTGATAATACTAGCGGCTTAGGATTAAGCTGGGTTATTAAATCAAGTTTTGATTTAATAATATATATGTATATATATTTTTAATAAATGTATTCTAGTATTATTGTTCACTATCCATTTTCTCTCTTGGCTATTCGTATTTTTATACGAATACGCCTATATATATTTCAATACGTATACGGAGTTGTATTCCGTATTTATACGGAATTTGTTCTAGAAGATGAACACCTCATTTGTGAATATTCATTTATGAATATTTATAAAATGAGGCGGAGAGTGAGGTGACATTGAGCATGGTTGAAGACATGTAGAAAGGAATGAGCTTCATTATTTCATTACAAATTGTTGTGAGATTTTTATTGCATGGTTGTAAAAATTATGAAGCCATTCCACTCTATTCTCTTCTTCATTCACTCTCTTATGCTTTTCAAGACTTGCTCATGGCTAAGTTTCCTTACCTTCTCCTCCTTCTTCTTTACTTTGTCTCTTGAGATTTAGATGTAAGAGAAAATTATAACGAAATATTTCTATATCTTCACTCTCCATTCCTAGCATGCTTGGAGCGTCGGTTGCTTCATTAGGTGAAACTGGAGCTTGGATGGGTTCTTTCGGGTAGATCGTCTATTCTCCCAAAATTTAAACAATATAAAAATAGCTAAGCTCTGTTGAATTTTAATGAGGCAGCGCCTTACGTGCTCTTCACGAGGGCGCCAGCTCCAATCTTGTAGGATTAAATCCTAAGATGACGCCGCATGTGCTCTTCACATAGGCGCCAATGTGCAAAGCACAGGAGCACTTATTATATAAGAATTAGATTCTTATATGGCGCCGCACGTGCTCCTCACGTGGGCGCCAATGTGGAAAGCACAGAAACGCCTATTATAAATAAGAATTTAATTCTTAAGTGGTGTCCACGTGCACAACACGTGAGCGCCGGTGCCTAAGTTTATACCAGTAGAATTAAATTCTACATTTCCCTAACAAAAAGTTGGGAAATTCTCTGTTAAATAGAGCCGTTGGATCAAAGATCTAAGGGTGATAATAAATCATCAAACAACAGAATTAAATTCTATTTTGAGGAATATTTGTCCTCAATGTTTCAAACAAAGAAGATTGTTCTCTGTAAAACAGAGAACCCTTGGATCAAAAATCCAATGGTGATTAAAAATCACAGCTTGACAGAATAAAATTATGTATATTGGAAAATATTTTCCCAATCTTATTAAAAACAAGAAAACATATTCTGTAAAATAGAAATACTTGGATCAAAGATCCAACGGTGGGTAAAATGCCTTAAACCAATTTTGAGACCAATTAAATCAATTGGAATCTCTCAATAAGAGATTTTCTCAAAGTTAATTAACAAACTTGCCTCCACTATATAAAGAACCCAAGACTTCAAGTCTCATATAGAGGAAACCCCCCCATAAGCTTCTAAAAATACATAAAGCTTTAAAAAACAACAGAGAAGAAGAAGACTTGCCTCCTCAAAAAACCCTAGGTAAAAAAAAACAGATAGATCAAAATATCTCCTTTTAGCTATCTAAGGGTTTAATCCTTCTCAAAGAACTTAGTTCTTTCTCTGGATCAGAGATCCACAAGATAAGTCTCACATAAATTGAGAATTTAATTCTCATCGAGAAGATCTTGTTCTTGAGAATCAAAAATTCAGAAAAAAAATAGATTAAAAAGAAAAAAAAGTAAGAAAAAAGAACATGTGTTCTGGGAATTTAATTCCTCCGAAATTAGGGTTTAACCCGACATAAAGAACTTAGTTCTTATAAAAAGAAAAGAAGAACATAGTTCTCCAATGAAGAAAAACGATCCAAGGTCCTCAAAATAGAGATCTTGATGATCATTAATGACCAAAATGTCATTAACAGAGATTTAATCTCTAAAAAAGAAAAGAGATTAGCGCTTCATGTATTTTCCACGTGGGCACGCTCCCAATAGCGCATGGCGTCTCAAGTGAAAAACACGCGGACGCCCAAAGCAGAAGGCCAGCGCCTTACGTGAAATACACGTGGGCGCTGAATAAAAGTGCTTAGCACTTCATATACAGCCAAAACGGCTGAGTGCTTAGCACTGATTGGGCAGCGCCCAGCGCCTTACGTGCTCCTCACGTGGGAGCCACACAAAAAGTGCTCAGCACTTCATATACAGTCAAAACGGCAGAGTTCTTAGCACAGCGCCCAGCGCCACACGTACTCTTCATATGGACTCCATATAAAAAAATTGCTTAGCACTATATATGACTGAATGCTTAGCACTGATTAGGCAGTGCCCATAACTGAAGGCTTCACATGATACCCATGTGAGTGCCAGAGCTCCAAACAAGTTGTCACGACCCAGAATTTGGCATGTGACCGACACTTAAATCACTCAACGTCTAAAGGCGTAACATAATTCAAGTAAGCCGAAGCCCAAAAATCTAAACATTTTTGCTGAAAATAGTGGAGGTGCAGTTTTGAAATATCGGCATAATGAAATTCAAGCCATCCTTTAAAATATAAGTTATATCATATGAAAATGCAACAGTTTACTATCTTTGAAAACATTTCCGTCCTTGAAAATTTGGACAGCACCTCCCTTATATATTTTGATCCAAAACCACATACATGTAATATATAGGCATCTCCAAGCGGGAGCTAGCTCTTCACCAATTGGCGGAATCACAACAACGCAATAAAGCACATATATACGACGCCCTACGGCAAAGATCAAACACATAAAGAATAAGTAAAGCTAGACATCATCAGCTCAAATAGTGAACATACAAGTGAACATACACCCATCTTGCTCTAAGTCTCGCAAATATACAAGTCTGTCTAGGTCTACCAATAATACATAGTCTAGTTACTAATTGATGGAGCTTTAACTAGATACAATAGAAAAATAGGTACAAAAGTGGTCACGATCCAAATGTGTGTCCCACCTACCAAAGCAAAACAACGTGAAGAAAGCTGTGTGCCAGCGATACCGCTACTGATCCAAACGGTCGAACCTGAAGAAAACTGTGGCACAACGGGGGTGAGTTGCCAACTCGTGAGTAGAAAATATCAGCAGGTAGAAATCTAATAGACAACGATCCCTAGGTCCTACTGTATCATGAAGGTAAAACTATGGTATCTAGGGTGATCATGAATGCACATGTGTATAACAACAATGTCATGCCAGTAACAGTATGTAATGCTCGTCATCTGAATATATATGCATGTATGCATGTGTATCAAGCAACATGTGTCCACCAACAACACATCAACATCATGAAACCTGAGTGTCCAACATCGACACTCGAAACATCATGAAACTCGTATCCAATATCGACACGTAAATCCTCATATCTCAGGCGCCGCATCATCGGACCGGCCCTCATATCCATCTGATCTCACGTCTCCGATCGGTATCCTCCGGATAACCATAGGGTCTAAACTATCACCGGTGGGTAGTGCATCCCCTTCCGAGCTCATCGCCTTTCTATACGATCTTCTTGCCCTGGGGTACCTTACCGGATCCACCATGTACCCGCAGACGGTTCCTCCTCACTCCTCGAATCGGGTATAACATAGCTCAGAACCGAGAAAACTCATTGTGGACACGAAATATCACATCACGAGAAACCGCGTTTTTAAAACAATTCATAATTTCCTTTGAAATATAACTGCGGTTCTCAAATCCATAGATCTCATGAAGACAACATATCAATGCATGTAACCATAAAATACTGTATATGAAAACATAAAACAGTACTGTAAGCATCTCAAGTAATATCATGTAAGCATGTCCTGTGATAATTACTGAACTATGATTGTACTTTACAGTTAAGAGTAATACCATGATATAGCAGTTCTACTGTGTAAGTGGCATGGCAATTACTGATGATGAATGTGTGAGCCGGCAAATCTATTTAAGTGTAACATGAGCATCGTCGATAATAGTGCAGGTGAACTAGTAGACAAAGCCATATGCAGGTAAGTACTGGGAGCATAGTACGTATATCATGGGGAATGATACAACATAACATGAACGGTAATAAGATATGTAACTACCCCTAGATACATTAAATATAACCCATTATCTACTAAGGTGTTTAGAAGCAATAATTCTCCGAATCAAGACAAATCCATAAGTCGGCGATCCAGCCTCATAGTATCAGATATGATATAACCCTCGTACATCATCCTCGAGTTGAGAGTGCGGATCAATCATTCGGTATCTTATCATATACGGTATAATCCATCATACGGTGTCATCAAATCAGAATAAGGATCTATCGCTCTATACATAAACAAGGGTACGGATCTATGGTCTCGTACGTCATATCATCTTTCATTCTCATATATATATACATACATACATATATAGATATCTCATGTCATATCTATATCAACCTCGTATCATATCTATATCAATATCATAACATATCTTGGCATATGTATCTATATTTTCATATCGCCCCACATCCTCATATCAAGCATATCCGCTCATGTTATCTTATTTCATCATATTCTCATTTGTGTGTGTGTGTGTGTGTGTAATCTCACATCATATATTGGCACATGAATATAATATGTATATTGCCTTACATCCTTAAGCCAACATATCCACTAATGTCATCATTCATCATATCATCTCATACTAAATCCTTTGATAATATCCGTAAGTTCATAGCATAGGTTTCTCCAAAATGTATTCTAAATATCGGTTTTCCATAACTTTGGTTGTAGGGGTGCTATACGCCATCCACCCGACTTCCCACATAGATATAGATCTACTCACTTGCAATATCCTTGCTTAGTCGAAGTCCATGAACTTCTTGATCTCCTTCGTCGTCTCGGAAGTCCATGTGAAGGTACATGCAATCAATACACATCGTAACGATATTAAAACCAAGTCTGAAAACCGATACGGCACAAGAAGTGCTCATAGGTTAGAACCTATTGCCCACACATGCAAGAACAACCAATCAACCCTCTGCGTTGATGTCCAAACGTCCAACGACCAAGTCCAAACTCAAATACCAAAACCAAGTTTTCACGAATCAGACATTCAAAATCAGCAATATGGGAAAACACTCCCAGATTCCTAGGTCAAATTAGGAGATTTAGCATATAGGGTAGGTCTAAATATCACATAAAGGAGATATGAACCAAACTTGGGGCCCATACTTATAGGCCAGGCCGCAAATTGCGTCCAGAAAGTATTTATTTGCGTCCATAAGAGGGAATTGGGGGCTCGGGTCTCTAGGGCATGCTTATATTTGCCTGCACAACTCTCTGTATTGGCAACTTAGTTTGCTCTCGAGTGATACCAGATTCCATATAAACCTCACAAACTGTCACAAACCGACATCGAGAAAATCCTAAGTTTGTGTATTAGGGTTCTAGTTTCAAGTTTAGCCAGAAAATCAGCACTAATGGCTTGGGGGTCACTAACTAAACCTCAATTACATCTCTACTACTCAAATCACCCACTAAAACATCCTAGAATTTTCTAAGGTCACTAATCTTGCTTAAACAAACTCTAAACTTAACTAGAAGATGAAGAAACTAAATAATATGAAGGATGGTGAAAGTTTTATCTCCTGGAAGTAACTCAAGAAAAACCTTAGATGCTCCAAAGTGCTCAAAGTTCTAACTTGGTCCCGCCCAAGGGGTATAGGATGAGGTAGTGATCATTTTTTGTGAAGGGAGCCATAGGTTTTGATGATGTTTTGAAGATGATTCCCATGGGTAGTGAGGTGGAGTAAAGAGGAGATGAAGAAAGATGAAGGAGTTGAAGAAATGAAATGAAGTGAAGAGATGGGAGCCATGGTGTAGAGATAAAGACCCCCCCTCTCTCTCTTTCTTTCTCACTCTCACTCTCTCTCTTGGCCCATGCCCTCTTGTCCCCCTCCATATCACCCTTGTCCCCCACTCATATAAATATCTTTTCCTTTTTCTCTTTTCCTTTTAAATAAAACCAAATACCACAAACATAAGAAGCCATGCATGAATCAAACACAATGTGTCATGGTGCACTAGCCATGATTATTAATAAAAAGATGGATTTGGCTTAATCATGATTAGTAGTGCATTAATCAAGTTTAATTTAAACTTGCATATAATTAATTGCATAATTATTTATAAAATGTCCAAATTCAATAAATACCTTTATAATTAATAATTCATATTAATATCCAATTATTTTCCAAATATTGGTATTTAATTATACCATTTTACGAAAACCCCAAATTCATACTCGAATAGTTTTCGTAAAATATATTATTTTATTATTTAAATTCCAAAAATATTATTTTATATTTCTGAAATGTTACACAAGTGCTTAGCATTTTTGCATAAACAAGGGGGCTAAACAAACAGAGCCTAAATAAGTGCTTAGCATTTTTGAACAAAAAGAAAGACTGAGCAGATTAAGCCTAAATTGGTTTAGCCTCTCTGAAAAAGGTTTCTTACAGCTGAGCCCAAATGCTCTGTTGTTGGATCTGAAATAAAAATAATCCTCAAAATTTTACTAAGTTGATCTTAGTCTCAAATTAGACTAACGTATCCTTGGTTAAAATAAATTGAGCCAAAATGCTCATATATTTAAGTTGATCTTAATATCAAACTAGATTAACGGTCCTTAAATAAACCAAACATAAATCTAAAATATACGGATTTGGACTGATCCGCACCTACGGGTGACGACATAAACTAGTCTTCGTATACAATCCACGGGCTACCAAAACAAAAAAAAATACAACATGGCACGAAGTGAACTGCTGGAGAAGGAGAAATCGGTTATCGCAATGTGGTAACATAATTAACTGCAGGGGCTTGCGCCTGTAGAGAAGAGCATCCCCACAATCAAAAACTCCTCACAAACGAGAGAGAATATAATGAAGTCTGCTACAACGGCCGCGTCTGTCCAAACCTCCGATATATGGTGCCATAAATCAACTTGGTATCTTCGGAGAGATGGATGGATAAGTCCAAATAGCATATGCCCCAAATTCAGGCCAGACGTCCCAATGTCTTGGTCCCTATCTTTCGGCGGTGAACATCGTCTTCGGCGAAGAAGAACCGGCTTGCAAACGCGATCTGGTGCTCTTAAGAGCATGTTAGAGTCTATAACATTGGAGCCCTTGAAGAAATCTTGAGGATGTGAGTATTGCTAACATAGAAGATTAGCATAGCTCACTAGTTTTTGTTAGCAAGTTCTAGCACTTTAGTTTGATTCATGGTTTTGGAACTTTAGCAAACTAGAATTTTTTTTAAATCCATGTTGCCATCTTCTAAAATTAGCTTGCTAGCGCGCTTGAGTTTCCAGAAGTATATGTATATTCTTTTGTGATCCAGTTAAAAACTCCATCGACCAAAACTTGTATATTTTTGTGGACTTAAAGACGAGACTTGTATGATATTCTTTTTTATGTCGAGTTTGGATATAGTTGAGTTGATGATGCTTTTAATGTTTCTTTTACTATTTATTGTGTTGATTTTCGCCGTGGGCGTCGTATATTTCTGCGTGGTTGTGTTTCCGCCGATTGGGCGATGAAACAGCTCCTGATTAGGGATGCTGATATTATATTTATTTATATGTATCGGTTTTATCAAAATTTACAAAGGAGGTGCTGCCAAAATTTTAAATGATGAAAATGTTTTCAAATCTTAGTTTAAAACCCATTTGTGTTTTTGAAACAAACTTTACTTACGCTTTAAAAAGGGCAGCAGTAGCATGGAGTGTTAGTGTATATGCCCTAGAGGCCATTACTGTATCATACTAGTTTGTATATTACTTAATGGAAGCTTGGGATATTCACAGTTGTATAGACAATCTTGCTCAAAATGGTAGTATGCTACTTGGTTTGTTTCTACTTTAATGTGTACATGTGTTTCTTTTAGTATATCACCTATACACATTAGTGGAGCCCTTAGGATCTTTACTTGATTACCAGCGTTGTGATGGCAGTCACACTCGTGGGGGCTAGGTAATCCATAAGCACATTCTTATACAGGTCCCTAGTCGTAGGACTATTGAGACAAGGCATCGATACTCCGGAGTAGACTAGCGTGTGCGCTTCTCATCCCAGCAGGGGAGACGGTCTGTCCCACAGCCGTCAGTACGTCGTACTTGAGATAGTATGCGGGTGCTCGTTAGGTTACGAGTACACTGGACAGGACTCGTCGGGAACTGTTGGTTGGTACTATACCTATCGTCAGTTATCAGTTCCCAGGTGACATGAGTACAGCTTAGTCCGCTGACTTGACACTGTCACTTCGCCTCGAGTGTGTTCCCACTGTACTTTGATTACTACCCTACCACGGCTCAAAGGAGTCGTGCAAACAGGTAGTAGTTGGGTGCAGTCCCGAAGCACTTGGAGGCAGTGACGGTTAGACAATATTCGTTTCTCCCGGTATTGGGGGTTGATATCGCGCTGTGTCTAGGAGAGCCATTACACAAAGTCCCTGGTCAGGGCAAGCGAGATATACTGGTAGGTTTCCAGTGTTATCTTAGGGTGTTCTGGGCTACACTCCGACACGACTTGTACCGCTATTAGGGGACTGACGTTTACCGCCCCCTAGGCCCGCCATGCGATATGCTCAGACGAACAGACCGGACTGTACGGAGACTGTCACATTCAGACTCAGTAGGAGTTCAGATGGGTTTCACCTCGTCCGTCTTCTTATCGGCATCTACCTGGGGGCCGTTACGCACAGCTAGTGACACTTGCGGTCTGTGGTTAAACCCACTGCTAGCGTAGTGTCGAGTCTTTAGAGTCCCACACAGAGAGCTATTCTTCTTTAGGCAAAAGAGTAGAGGTCGCATGGTTTTGCGACAGGGTTCGGTCACATCCGCGCACTTGCGCACGTTTGGTGTCCGGGTAGTTATTACTAGTGGGCTTTGGTTTAAGCCAGATCCTAGTATACGTTTTGGGATTGGTTTTGTCTCTTTGTATTCGTGTTCCTCGGAACAAGGATGCGGGTGTGTATGCACAGTTGACAGAGACAGAGGCAGAGGATTCTCATTAGGGTTGTTGACTGTTGACTTTTTCTAGACCCTAATGAGAATAGGAAATATGATTAATAACAATATTAATTAAGTATTATTGTGCCATGGTTGTGTTGAAAGTTTGACTTTGTTGACTTGTTGACTTTGTTGACCGGTTGACTAGTTTGGACTTGTTGACCATCATTATTACGTGGCTATCATTTCATGGCTATGACTTTTGGCTTGCTTGTTGTTCTTTACAACATGAGTGCATGAAATGATAATGCCATTGACATGAACCATCAAAAAATACCTTAATTATTATTATGATGATGATTATTTTCCTTTTGAGAGCATGGTTGTAAAAGTCTTACTCATTCTATCATTTGGATTCTCTCTCATCCAAGCTCTCTCCTCTTCCTCTTGTTCTCCCTCTTCCTCTCGCTCAAGGCAAAAATCTCTCATGTGTTCAGAACCATTTGCCTTGGAGATAAAACCCTAAAACACTTCTCTACTCATTCTAAGGTCCAAGGTCTAGCAAGCCAAGGATTTTAGTTTCCTCTAGATTGAGGTTGGAGCCAAAGGTAGAAGCTTTCGAGTGGATCCATCTTCGACATAAGGAGACGACGAGGTGGGGCCGATCTGACCACCACGAGGAGTTGAAGAGAAAGAGTTCAAGATTAGGCATAACCCTTAACATAGTAGCTAAACTCTTAGCTAGGTTGTTAGATAGTTTGTTTAGCAAAGATCCGTTTTTTGAGTCTATGTTACCTCCACCGAAAAAATCGTTTTTCACCATTTCCGCAACCCCAAAGAACCGTGGACGGGTAACGTGGCCTTACAGTGGTATCAGTGCCTAGCTAAACACTATCTAACATGTTAGCAAAATAACTAGAAATTCGATCGGAGAAAAAGTCACAAAACATGCCCGAGACACAAACTTTCTGTCGATTTTTTTACTGCTCAAAAAATGATTTAACATATCTGAAAAATCGACTCAGGGTTTTTAGTGAACAGTGCAGAAAAACAATCCACTGAACCAACCAACTCACCACGGAAACGTGGCAAGAAGAGCTTCTTGCCGCGGATCCGCGGCCGAGTTGACTCGGCCGTGGATCGGTTTTGCTGTAGTATGTTTCCTGGGGTATTTTGGGATTTTTGGAATATGATTTTTCTGCCCAGATTTTCCAGAAAGCAAAATTTGTTTTTGGGGTTTAAAAATCCGTATTTTGATCGAACTTCTAAAGACTTAAGCTAACGGGTTATATCTGTGATGTGATATATGTATTGAACGTCTGCTAATCGCTATACGTCGATTAGTGGGGGTTATACATATCTGTGATCTGTAATGTTGATGGTATGTGTATATGAATTCGTTGGATTGTCGCGGATGAATAGCCGGGGTTTGTGAGATGAGAGTTTTCTTTATCTTTCAATTAATGTAATATGTAAATTGATGTAATATTATTTATTTGGCCGCACAACCGGGATGAGGTTGTAGCCGTCATTGTATAATTTCTTTTTTTTGTTTTTGCTCTTAGGATAGACCCAAGGTGGGGTGCACAAACTACCGGGTACCTCGAAGTGCCGAGTGGCCTACTCACGGTGTTGAGAGAGGTTGCTTCGCTTCGGGTATTTGGCGGGTAGTTTGCCGCACCCGTAGGGGTCTAGGATGGGGTATTGGCTATTCATCGCGACCGTGTAATCCGCTCTTCGTTACAGGCTCGTACGGAATGCGGATTCCTAGTATATCCAATGTGTTCATCTGTGATCTGGAATGGCTATCATTGCATGTGATGAATGTGTATATCTATATATGATATCTATTTAGGCGTTGCTTATGTTTTGCATCCGCGCTAGTCCAGCCCCCGCTCTGTCATTAGTTAAGTAACCTAACGGGTAATGACGGGCCCCATGGCGAATGCGGATGGCATAAGCGTACGTCATATTTTCGTTGTTTTCTGCAATGGTAGGATTAAATGATGGGACGCATTAAAATTAATGCAAGAAAATAAACCAAAGTTAAAGTCGTTGGAACAATTTCAAAAACCACTCGGTTTCTTTTCAAAAACAACTTTTAAACGCGGAGCTTAAGCCACTCCTTTTAAAAGCTATCAAGGTTCCTTCGATTATATCAAGTTCACTACGTTCACAGTTTCGCCAAAACCATTCGTAGCCCTCTGTCGTTTCGTATGAATATTCAATAGTATTCAAGCTATGTTTGTTGACCTTCGTCAAGGCATAGTGATTGGTAGCTGTTGGGTGTTCATATGTAGCATAGATAGATACGTTGGTTTGGGACAGTCGTATTACCTTGTTGACCTTCGTCAAGGGTATATACGGGTGGGTTCAAATTAACCTGGACAATGACGGGTAGAACTTGACATGTGACTTATGATTTATTGACCTTCGTCAAGGTTATAAAAGCATGGGGCAAAAATCCACATCGGGAGTTTCTAAAGAAACTGAAACTTACTAGCGCTGCATACCATTTGGAGTGTGATGATTCTGATAGGATTCCTTCAGTTTTGTCAGACGATGATATTTGGATCCCGATCCTACTGTGAGTATATGCTACCCCTCCGGAACTTTCTCACTTAACAATCAATGCTATAAACCAAGTAGGTGTCTAGAAAGGTGTTAGCGGGGCTATGCCCACAGGGTAAAGAGGTTATTTAATTAAGGAACTTCGCGAAAGCGTTGGAAAACCTCCCTCGAAGTACCAACACTGGCCTGGCTGAACGGTTAAGCAAGTATTGTATGGTGAGATTGATCCTGACTAATTCTTCCTTTTTGGTTTGAGGAGGGATTCGGGAGACAGTGGGAGCCATCCTGTTTAGATAAATTAAAAACCAATCTATACTTGCAAGAGCATCATGCTGAGTGTTTTCTTCTCTCTCTCTTAATTGCAGCAACCCAGTGACCACACATAGGTTACATCTAGATAATAAAATGACTGAACCTGACTGTTTTGATTGGCAAAGGTCTGTCCAGATGTCCATTGCCCATGACAAACTGGGACACCTCATAACTAATCAAACCCCTGCTGTCTCAGGACCAGTTTCCCCTGTCACGGATAGTGATATCGGTAAGACATCGGAAAAAGACTGTGTGAAAGCCAAGTTCCTTGTGTTAGCCTCAGTTGATGGTGCATACCAGAGGCAGCACGAGAAGATGGACTTAGTTTTTGTCTTCCTCCATAACAAAGATTTATATGGAGAGCAATCTCGTATCGTAAGATATGAGACCTCGAACGAATTGCTTCAAGCGAGGTTGGCTATCGGATCATCTGTAGGAGGCAACATCCCTACAGAAACCAGCTATTTTGAGCTCACGGACCTGAAGACCATGTTGGAGAACGGGTCAGATGCTGACTTGATTCTACAGTCTCTACCTTTTACCCTGAAGGAAACCAGGGAAGTAGAAGGAAAGGGAAGGGCAAAAGTTTCGGGACTGGATGTAGTAAAGAAGGGACGTTCCTATTGTTACGGGAATGAACATTGGCAGAAGGATTGCAGGGCTAGCAAGGCCAGTAGCCAGAATTCGAAGCATGTTGTGGCTTCGGCTTCGGGTGTGTTTGTGGTAGAGAACTGTATGTCGGTTAACCCTACTTCCTGGGTATTGGATACCGGATCATGATCTCACATCTGTAATTTATTACAGGCTCTGAGAAACTGTAGGGTTATCAGGAAAGGTGATATGACTCTCAGGGTTGCTAACGGAATGAGCATGGACGCTAAATCCGTAGGGGAATATCATCTTGGACTGACAACTGGGCAGATATCGATTCTGCGTAACTGTTTGTATGTACCAGGTGCGACTTGTAATATCATATCTATATCCTTACTTTCTAGGGAAGGATATGATTTTACTTTTGTAAGCGATGTGGTTCACATCCACCTAAATCAAGTTCTGATTGGGTCAGGTACATTAGAAAACGGGATATACGTATTAAATCAAGCTCAGATTTTCAGTGTCCAGAACACACTTAAAAGAAAGTCTCCGGAAACAAATCAGGCTTTCTTATGGCATTGTAGACTGGGTCACATTAATGAGACACGGTTAACAAACTTACATAAAGAGGGATATTTGAATCCGTTCGAGTACCAGTCTTATGCCACTTGTGAATCTTGTCTCATGGGAAAGATGACAAAGACTCCGTTCACTGGACATGGAGAAAGAGCAAGTGAGCTCTTGGGACTCATACACAGTGACGTGTGTGGTCCAATGTCTACACATGCGCGAAGTGGTTATTCATACTTCATTACTTTCACAGATGATTTCGCTAGGTATGGACTTGTCTTCTTAATGAAGCACAAATCCGAGGCCTTTGAGAAATTTCGGGAATACAAGAATAAAGTTGAAAAAAAAACAGGCAAAAGTATAAAGACGCTGAGATCTGATCGAGGTGGTGAATACTTGAGTGCTAAGTTTCTGGACTACTTAAAATAGAATGGAATTCTCTCTCAGTGTACTCCTCCATACACACCACAACACAACGGTGTATCTGAAAGGCGGAATCGAACCCTATTGGATATGGTTCGTTCCAAGATGAGTAAGGCTGAGTTACCGCAATCTTTCTAAGGTTATGCACTAGAAACAGCTGCATATCTCTTGAACAAGGCTCCAACCAAGACTGTGCCTACCACCCCATATCAGATGTGGAGTGGGAAGAAACCCTGTCTTAAGTATCTTAAGACATGGGGATGTCCAGCTTTTGTAAAGAAGCAGCATGCGGACAAGCTCGAGGCACGCTCAGTACTGTATAAGTTTGTGGGATACCCAAAGAACTCCAGGTTGTATTTTTTCTATTCCGCAGAGGAACAAAAAGTTTTTGTTTCTCAGCATGCCCACTTCTTGGAAACTGATTTTTTGGAAAATCAGATAAGTGGGAGCGCAATAGAACTGGAAGAAATTCCAGAACCACAAGCTATTACTGAAAGCTTGGAAGAACCAGAAGTTTCAGGAGAACCGGACATTCCTGCGCCGCTCCGCAGGAGTAGTAGGCAGTCTCATCCGCTCGAGAGATACTACGGTTTTCTCATAGACGAGGATAGAGAGGATTGCGTCATTGATTATGATGAGCCTACTAGCTTCCAGCAAACCATTCAGAGGGGTGACTCGGTAAAATGGCTGGATGCAATGCGGACCGAAATGGAGTCCATGTACACCAACAAAGTATGGACGTTGGACGTTGCTCCAGATGGGGTAAAACCCGTAGGATGCAAGTGGATCTTCAAAAGGAAGATTGGTGTAGATGGACAGGTTGAGACCTATAAGGCTAGACTTGTTGCAAAGGGTTTTCTTCAAAGACCTGGTTTGGACTATGACGAAACCTTTTCTCCAGTGGCTATGCTTAAATCCATTCGGATCCTTCTTGCTATTACTGCCTTCCACGATTATGAGATTTGGCAGATGGACGTAAAGACCGCTTTTCTAAATGGAAATTTAGAGGAGTGTGTCTATATGGACTAGCCAGAGGGTTTCATTCAGAGTGGGAGCAGCGGAAAGGTGTGCAAGTTGCTCAAGTCCATCTATGGACTGAAGCAGGCATCATGGAATTGGAACATCTGCTTTGATGAAACTGTCAAAGAATTCGACTTTATCAAAAACCCAGATGAACCATTCATTTATAGTAAGATTTTAGGGAGAAATGTGGTATTCCTCGTCTTGTACGTCGATGACATTCTCCTAATAGGAAATGATATTCCTATGCTACAGTCAGTCAAAGGATTCTTGTCACAGAGGTTCTCCATGAAGGACCTGGGCGATGCCAACTACATTCTGGGGATCCAGATCTATCATGATAGATCTAAAAGGATGTTGGGACTTTCACAGTCCAGGTACATTGACACCATACTGAAACGATTCAGTATGGAAGATTCCAAGCGCGGTAATCTACCGACTTGTCATGGAATCACCCTCTCCAAAGAGATGTCTCCCAAGACTGATTTGGAAAGGGCCCGTATGTCATCAATACCCTACGCATCTGCGGTAGGCTCTATTATGTATGCGATGTTTTGTACCAGACCAGATGTAGCATACGCATTGAGCGTTGTAAGCCGGTATCAGTCAGACCCAGGGAAGAAGCACTGGATAGCGGTAAAGAACGTTCTCAAGTACCTGAGAAGAACTAAGGAGATGTTCTTGGTGTATGGCGGAAAAGACCTCCAGATCGAGGCCTTTGCTGACTCCTACTTCCAGAGTGACAAGGAAGACTCCAAGTCCATGTCGGGTTATGTCTTTACCCTCAATGAAGGGGCGGTTTGCTGGAAGAGCTCCAAGCAGGAAACCGTTGCTGACTCAACTATGGAAGCGGAGTACATAGCTGCTTGCAATGCCGCAAAGGAAGCTGTCTGGATGAAGAAGTTCCTCACGGAGCTTCAGGTAGTTCCTACCAGTGTTGATCCAATACCGCTGTATTTTGACAACAACGGTGCTATAGCTTTAGCGAAGGAACCCAGGTCCCATCAGAATTCCAGGCACATTTTGAAGCGGCACCTCCTGATCAGGGAGATAATAGATCGCCGGGAGATCGAGGTGAAGAGAGTAAATACGGAAGATAACACTGCTGATCCACTCACGAAGGTCTTACCCCAGACTCAGTTCGAGCGGCTGATCGAGATGATAGGTCTTCGATACGCCAGTTCATGGCCTTAGTGCAAGTGGGAGATTTTTAGTGTATATGCCCTAAAGGCCATTACTGTATCATACTAGTTTGTATATTACTTAATAGAAGCTTGGGATATTCACAGTTGTATAGACAATCTTGCTCAAAATGGTAGTATGCTACTTGGTTTGTTTCTACTTTAATGTGTACATGTGTTTCTTTTAGTATATCACATATACACATTAGTGGAGCCCTTAGGATCTTTGCTTGATTACCAGCGTTGTGATGGAAGTCACACTCGTGGGGGCTGGGTAATCCATAAGCACATCCTTATACAGGTCCCTGGTCCTCGGACTATCAAGACAGGGCATCGATACTCCGGAGTAGACTAGCGTGTGCGCTTCTCATCCCAGCAGGGGAGACGGTCTGTCCCACAGCCGTTAGTACGTCGTACTTGAGATAGTATGCGGGTGCTCGTTAGGTTACGAGTACACTGGACAGAACTCGTCGGGAACTGTTGGTTGGTACTATACCTATCATCAGTTATCAGTTCCCAGGTGACATGAGTACAGCTTAGTCCGCTGACTTGACACTGTCACTTCGCCTCGAGTGTGTTCCCGCTGTACTTTGATTACTACCCTACCACGGCTTAAAGGAGTCGTGCAAACAGGTAGTAGTTGGGTGCAGTCCCGAAGCACTTGGAGGCAGTGACGGTTAGACAGGATTCGTCTCTCCCGGTATTGGGGGTTGATATCGCGCTGTGTCTAGGAGAGCCATTACACAAAGTCCCTGGCCAGGGAAAGCGAGATATACTGGTAGGTTTCCAGTGTTATCTCAGGGTGTTCTGGGCTACACTCCGACACGACTTGTACCACTATTAGGGGACTGACGTTTACCGCCCCCCTAGGCCCGCCATGCGATATGCTCAGACGAACAGACCGGACTGTACGGAGACTGTCACATTCAGACTCAGTAGGAGTTCAGATGGGTTTCACCTCGTCCGTCTTCTTATCGGCATCTACCTGGGGGCCGTTACGCACAGCTAGTGCCGCTTGCGGTCTGTGGTTAAACCCACTGCCGACGTAGTGTCGAGTCTTTAGAGTCCCACACAGAGAGCTATTCTCCTTTAGGCAAAAGAGTAGAGGTCGCATGGTTTTGCGACAGGGTTCGGTCACATCCGCGCACTTGCGCACGTTTGGTGTCCGGGAAGTTATCACTAGTGGGTTTTGGTTTAAGCCAGATCCTAGTATAAGTTTTGGTATTGGTTTTGTCTCTTTGTATTCATATTCCTTGGAACACGGATGCGGGTGTGTATGCACAGTTGACAGAGACAGAGGCAGAGGATTCTCATTAGGGTTGTTGACTGTTGACTTTTTCTAGACCCTAATGAGAATAGGAAATATGATTAATAATAATATTAATTAAGTATTATTGTGCCATGGTTGGGTTGAAAGTTTGACTTTGTTGACTTGTTGACTTTGTTGACCGGTTGACTAGTTTAGACTTGTTGACCATCATCATTGCATGGCTATCATTTCATGGCTATGACTTTTGGCTTGCTTGTTGTTCTTTACAACATGAGTGCATGAAATGATAATGCCATTGACATGAACCATCACAAAATACTTTAATTATTATTATGATGATGATTATTTTCCTTTTGAGAGCATGGTTGTAAAAGTCTTGTTCAATCTATCATTTGGATTCTCTCTCATCCAAGCTCTTTCCTCTTCCTCTTGCTCTCCCTCTTTCTCTGGCTCAAGGCAAAAATCTCTCATGTGTTCAGAACCATTTGCCTTGGAGATAAAACCCTAAAACACTTCTCTACTCATCCTAAGGTCCAAGGTCTAGCAAGCCAAGGATTTTAGTTTCCTCTAGATTGAGGTTGGAGTCAAAGGTAGAAGCTTTCGGGTGGATCCATCTTCGGCACAAGGAGACGAGGAGGTGAGGCCGATCCGACCACCACGAGGAGTTGAAGAGAAGGAGTTCAAGATTAGGTATAACCCTTAACATAGTAGCTAAACTCTTAGTTAGGTTGTTAAATAGTTTGTTTAGCAAAGATCCGTTTTTTGAGTCCATGTTACCTCCACCAAAAAATCGTTTTTCACCATTTCCGCAACCCCAAAGAACCAGGGACGGGTAACGTGGACTTACATGGAGGCAATTAGATAGCATATGGTCCCACATCAGCCTTTACCAATTCACTTATTTTAAAAGAAAACAGCAGAAAAGATGCTTGGGATAAAGCAACAAAGCCAGCAGCACTATTCCAGTAGCAGCACGGAGCCCGAAATTTAGAATCTCCTTTTTAATCATCCACTAACATCTCAGAGTAGCAAAGAGTAGCAAAAAAATCCAAAAGAGGACAGGATCGAGGGTCTTGGAGGGTTTCAGGGGTTGATCGAGGCTGCTGGAGATGTCTTCAGGGTGGTTCGAGGGGCTGGAGAGGGAGATCGAGGTGGCTGGGAGGGTCTTCAGGGAGATCGAGGTGGCTGGAGAGGTTTTTAGGGTGATCGATGGTGCTGGAGAGTGTAATTCTATGTTGCACACTCTACGGGGTTTGTAGAGAGGCGGAATTTTCAAAAAAACGATTTTAAAGCATGCAACAGCGACAATAAACACAAGAACCCATAAGCCTTAACTAGCAAAACTACATAGATACTAATCTACTCGAAAAGAGATTATACCTATGAGATCGAGTCCTTCGGGTCTTCAAAGTCCTCTTATTAAGCTCTTCACAGTCCTGGATTAAGCTTGGTCATCGGTCTCCTCGCATCAAAGAAGATCTACCCGAGAGTTTGTGGTTCAAGTTTCAACCTCAAAAAGGAGGTGACTAAAAGACCTAGTTTGCTAATCTAGGTAATTTAGAAGATGTAGAGTGTGTTAATTGGATTTGTTTATCTCAATAACCCTATGATTCTCAACTCATGAGAAGGGTTAGGGTTTGAGGAAGAAGAAGAACTCAAGAGAGGAGAGAGAATGGCTAAGTGAGAATGAGGATAGAATGGCTAGAATAAAAACCATCAAGCATTTTCTTTTTGCAATATAAAATCAAGCCATGCTTGGATAGTTTTCACAAATGAATAAACAAAGATAATAGCCATGCCTCTCACCATCCTCAAAGCTACCTCACCCCTCCACCTCATTTTCTATTTCCAATAAATAGAAAAACACATAATGATGTGTCCTCATCCAAAAGCATTCTTATATAAATACAAGAATACATAAACTGTATATACATACATGTATTCGTACTACAAAATATACGAATACTAAGAGATAAAATAATCCAATAATATAATACTAGATTATTATTAAATCAATACTTGATTCAATAATGCGGCTTAATCCTAAGCTCGCTAGTATTAACCGTCCGAATATAAATCTGTATAGCTAGAATATGTATATGATTGGAACCGTGTACGTATAACCATACGGCCTCAATATCGTTTCGTTTGAACCAGGGAAACCCTCTGTGTGGGACTTTAAAGACTCGACAGTACGCTGGCAGTGGGTTTAACCACAAGCACGTGTCATAACCCGGAATAGTACGTGACCAGCACTTGAATCACGTAAAGTTTATAGGACCCCACCGTAACCCAAGTAAGCCGAAAACCACGAATCTAAACCCTTTTAAGAAAATAGTGGAGGTGAAGTTTTAGAAAGAGGGGTATAAATGAAATCAAGTTCCTCATTTAATGTATAAGTAAAGTTTATAGAAATACAAGTAGATTGCATGCAATAGTTTGAAAACATTTTCGTCATTTGAAATTTGGGCAGCACCTTCTTTGTAAATTTTGATCAAAACCAGCACATAAACAATAATAATAATGGCATCCCCAAGCGCGAGCTAACTCATCGCCAATCGGTGGAATCACAACCACGCAACATATATATACGACGCCCAAGGCGAAGATCAACTAAGAAAAGAAATTAAAGAAATACCAAAACATCACCAAACTCAAGTATAAAGAATATATACAAATCTCCCCTCTGAGTCTGAAAGAATATACAAACTGGTCTCTAAGTCCATAAATATATATAGTCTGGTTGATGGAGTTTTTAACTAAATACAAATGAATATAAAAATGATACAAGCGGTGATTACGATCTGGTGTGTAACCCACCTACCAAAGAAAATCACCCAAAAAAACATGCTAGCAATCCGCTATTGATCCGAACGGTCGGTCCTGCAAGAAAACTATGGGACAATAGGGGTGAGTTGCCAACTCATGAGTAGAAGACATTATCAGATAGAAATCGAATGCATAACAATCTACATAGGTCATACTGTAATATAATATCGTATCGTGTGGTAACGAATGTATAAATGCATATATATAATATCCTGCCTGTATCAATATGTGGTAACATGTCATCCATAGCATGTATTTATATATATCATCCAAGAAGTGTCCATCAACGACACTCGAAATCATCATAAGACCCTGAGTGTCCAGTATCGACACTTGAAATCATCATAAATCCCGTGTCCAGCATCGACACGTAAATCCTTATATCGCAGGCGCCATCTCTCGGATCGGTCATCATATCTTAGGTACCGTCTCATCAGATCGGTCCTCATATCCATCTGTCTCATATCACTCCGGTCGGTATCCTTCGGATATCCGCCGAGTCTCATAACATCACCAGTAGGTAGTGTTCCCAGGCAGGCTTAACGCCTTTCTATACGATCTTCTTATCCCTGGGTACCGTACCGGGTCCACCATGTACCCACAGACGATGACTCCTCGCTCCTCGAATCGGGTAGTAATCATAGCTCAAAACTGAGAAATCTCATGGTGGACATCGAAATATCATATCAAGAAAAACCGCATTTTTAAAACATTCACAATTTTTAAAATCATATCTGCGGTTTCTCAAATCCAGAAAACTCATGGAACCAGAATCTTATAAGAATATGGCAATAATGAAATAATATGTATAGGCAAAGAACAATACTGTAATGCGTAGCAAGTGAGTTCATATAAGCGTGTCATATAACAATGTAAAGAAGATACTAATAGAATCTAATTGCTAACGGGTTATAATGTGATACGGTGACATAGCGAGTTCTATATGTGTATGTGGTATGGTAATTACCGATGATATGTGTGTGGACATACGAGTCTGTGTATGTGCAATATGTAAGTCATCGGTAATGGTGAGCGTGTCCTAGCAACGAAGTCAAGTAAAACAAAAGGTATAAACGTAGTATGTATCGTAATGATCGAAACGCGAGCGTATGCAAAAATAAGAAATCGAAATGCGGGCATAAACGGAATAAAGAAATCATAACGTGAACAAGTATAAAAATAACCAACTATGTATGAGCCATACAGTTATAGTTTTAAATAGTACGAAACGTTGTTTTAGAAACACGGGGCTACAATATTTCTGAAAAAGATACCACTTGAAAATTTGTAGCGTATCCTTGAAGTATCATTTTAAAAATACGTAACGATACGTTAGTTTTGAAAGTAGGTATGGCTCTAAACATCACATAATATCTACTTTGATGAATTTAAATAAGACTCCTCAAGTCAAAATAAAATTCGGCGATCCATCCTCATCATATCACGTACAGAATATCCATCGTACGACATCATCCATCAATATGGTATGTATCTATAGTCATGTACATCATCTCATCTCATATCATATTGCCTCATATCATATCCATTCTCATATATATATATATATATATATATATATATATATATATATATATATATATATATATATATATATATATATATATATATATATATATATATATACTTATACTTATTCAAAATAAATACTCATAATATGTGTGTGTGTAAATAGAAACTAGATATTTATAAACTATTAAGTATACTAATTTCCGCATAAGGCATTTTAATAACCCTATAGGCTATGTTTACGTTTCTACTATAAATAATATTCTATTTCTACGGTTACGTAGGTGCTATACGCCATCCACCCGACTTCTCCCGTAGATATATATCTACTCACCTTAACACGTTCCATCCTAGTCGATTCCGACGGATGCCTTGTCCTCCTTCGTCGCCTCAGAAACTCCCACGATTGTACTTACAATGGAAACTATAACCAAAATCACATAAAAACCCGAATCGAATTTGAAATCATGAGCGAAGCGCACATAGGTTAGAACCTATAGTCAACACGTGCTAAAACGACAAAATACCCCGCGACGTCGACGTACAAATGTCAAACGACCGAGTTAAAACACAAATATCCAAAACCCAAGTTTTTAAATATCGCAAAATATTGCCAAAATCAAGTTAAAACAACTCCGGATTTTGACTTTTTAGCATTTCAAGTAGGCTTAGTTATCTAGTGAGTGGGCTACAGAACAAACCTCAGAGCCTAACTCAAAAATTTGGCCGCAAATTACGGCCCGGGGGATTATTATTGCGGTAAGGGAGAGGAGTTGGGGACTTAGGCTTCTACGATGGTCTTCTTCTGGTCTACACATCTCACCGTATCCTCTATAAAATTTTCAGAGATTCCTAATTGCTCCAGATTCTAATTGATCACCAAAACTCAATGAAAACCGATATTTGAAATTTCTAAACTCATCTAATTCAAGGATTCCTCCGCTACATCACTCTCATCTATCACTATTGGGCTTGTATTCACTTACTAAAGCTCTACTAAACCACTACTACAAGTTATATCCAGCACAACTCACTTTTGAAAAACTTAAATTTTGAAAATATACACTTTAAGCTCTAAAACCAATTCTGACTAGTTTGTAATGACAAGAATACTTAAAACTTGATTAAAAGTGAGAGTTTTACCTTAAGATGGCAACTAAGGAAATTCCAAGATGGCCAAAGACTTCAAATTGGAGACTTGATCATACCATGATACTTAGTATGACCTTAGAAACATTTTTAGTGAAGGGTTCATGGTGTTTTGAGGAGGTTGGCATAGTGTTTGTGGGGTTATAGTGGGAGGTGGAGGTGGAGGTGGAGAAAGAGGAGAGGAAGAAGAAGATGAAGGAGCTGAAGAAGATGAGGTGAATAAATGCAATGGTTATAGCAACCATACCTCTCTCTCTCTCTCTCACATGCCCATATCTCTTTGCCCCCCCCCTCATTTTCTTTTCTTTTATTTTTCTTTTTTCAAAACAAAAAGAATAAAACCAACATGCAAATCATAACTAAAATGCTAACCCTTACAATAAATGTGTTATGGTATTTTAAAATATGGTTAACACAATAAACTTGGTTTAATGCACAATTAGGAAAAAATTAATTAAATTTAATATTAAACTTGTACGTATATTGATTAGTCAAATATATTGCACATTTGTATGAACATTTTCCCTACTACTATTAATAAATAAAAGGAGTTAATTGTAAATAAAGAACATATGTTGGTTTATTTGTAAAAGTTTATTATCATATGTTTCTTCATTTAAAAATTAATATAATTAGGGAAAATATATACATATAATATTTAAATGAAATATTAGTAATTGAAATATGTATATCATATCAAATATTCCTAATCAATATTCTTAAGATAAGATATCATATAAATGGTTGGAATAATATCTCAAAAATATCAAATGCTACAAACACTTTGATTTGAGATATTATGCAGGTATTATAAAAGATTAGCTCAGATCTGAAATCTATGTAGGAGATCTAAGTCAAATCGGGATATCGAAACCGAATCTACCAAATTTTAGAAGCAAATCGAGAAATCTAGCAACGGCAGAGACTCGGAGCAATATTTTCAGAATCTATATATCAAGAGGATCTCCAAATATCAAGAAGAAAAACCAGAAAAAATCCCAAGACTTAAACTAATAAGACGGCGGCGGAACCGCAATCAAACGTGGCAGTAGGCTACGGTTTCGCGGTCTTTTAGTGGCCGTTGGATCTGGGATTTTAGGGGCATGATCATAATCACACCTAATCCAATATGGAATCTAGGATTTGTAGTTTTAGGGGTTATATAAAGGACCGAGAGTAGGAATGCCATTCAGCTAGTAGGAGCGCTGTGCATTCCAAAGTCATCCAATAATTCAAGATCCCAAATAAAAAGTTCAAGAGAAATATCTACGACCGAAACTAGGGTTCTTATAATCTATCTTTTTAAGAAGAAAATTGTGATGCAATAGTTGATTAATAAAGCTATTTTTTGTTTTAATTCTTTTTGCATTTACTTTAGGCATTACTTTTCCGCATTAATTTTACGCATCACTTTTCTACACTTTTAATTATGGTTTCATTCATCTTCAATCTTTTTTTTAAATCGCTACTAACCATGAGCGAGTAATTTCTTGCTTGGTAGTTTTTGTAGGATAGGGTAGAATAATGGATGAAATATTTTTTAACTTCTTTTGACATTTTAATGTTTATAAATTTTATCAAATAAATGTTAACCCTCTTATCGGGTGCGCTATCAATTTATTGATAGTCACGACCGCGATTTGAGATTAGTTAAACACTTGTTTTGCTAAGGACTTGAGATTAATAGAGATCAATGGAAGGATAAAGGGCGGCAGTAGGAAACCCTAATTCCCTCTAAGAACCCATAATCCACATTCATCGCTATATCTCTAAGTTTTAAACTATTAAAAGATAAAAAGAGACATTTCTAAATATTCATCCATTAACTACTAAGTCCTATAAACACTACAAGCCTTTCTATTATAAAATTTTATATCCATCTTAATAAAAATGACAACAGTCTCTCATCTCTTTTATCAACTCGTCTAAAACAAGAAAAGAAGTTCACGTTTCCCTGCAAACGACCCATACGCATTGTGGCTAGCTATTTGCGACACCGTCTTGATTGCGGTTATTTACAAAACACATACAAACACCTTCTTTGCACGTACAATCAAATGGCGTCGTTGCCGGGGAAACGGTCATAATTATTTTTCTTTTTATTCGGGTTGATTTCTAATAAAAACCAGTGAACATAAAAAAATAAAAATATAAATAAAAAAACCGCATTTTGAATTTTTAACGAATTTTGTGCGGGTTTTGCGAGAAATCTGGGGCACTTGGAGCAAACCATCAGAGATTCAGAGACTTTCAAATTGGACCAGAGGAGCAGTTGAGTGGTTTGAAGAAGATTGGAGGGAAGATCACATCACACGACGGCGGAACTGCGGCCCTATTGATGAATTGGGCCCCCAATCTTCTCTGGTATTCTCCTATTGTCTTCCTCTCTCCTCTAAAACTCCAATAAATTGTTTTTACCTGCAATATTCTTTGCAAACATTGCCGCTAAAAATATTTTTGCGTGTTTTAGATTTTGGTTTGTTTTGCATATCTAAAACGGATTTTAAGGGGCAATAAACCAAAATTCAGATTAGGTGGGGATTTCATCACCCTTCCTAGGCTCCACAAATCACAAACAAGCATACTATTACCCTACATTAATAAAAAATATCTAGAACAAATCTCTAAGGACTGCCGCGCTCAATTAGGACAAAGGAGAGTCATGGGTAATCTATTGTTTATCCGTATTTCTCTTGTGGTGTCCAAGGAAAGTGTGACTAAGGAAAGTTGTTATTTAATTAGGCCCGCTATTTCGGTGATTCGTATAGAGGATACATCCCACTTACCTGGCTACAAGATTGATAAGAAGGTGATAGAGGATTGATCATACGTCTTGTCCTTTGGAAGTCTAGGAGCGGTCTAGTAATTTGACCTAGGTGACCCTAGTTCTAGGTATAGTTTGTGCACGTTTGTCGAGTCCTTCTTTCAAAGCAAAACAATTTCCAAAATCCAAAAAAAGATCTTAAATTATTATCATTTCACTCTCTTTCCTTTTCACTTTCTTATTATGGGTAACCCAAACAGACGAACTCTTGCCGAGATTTGCTATCCAGAACCAGATATTTCTTGTTTTCGTAATTGTTTTGGTACAAATTTCAACTCTACCATTTCTTTAAGGGATAGGATAGAGCGCGCGAAAAATAACAGTTGGACACCTCACTCAAGATCCTATCAACCGTGTCAAAATTCAATATCTTCTTATGTTGATAATCTTTTTAAGGCTAGTGAGGAAACGTCTAAACGTATGTCCATCGCTGAGTATATTGCGAAGGCTCGTAGCCAAAGTTTCATACTTTTCACTAATCCAAAATCGTTAGGACAACAACAACAATCATTTCCATATGAAAATATTGATATTCATTTTGAGGCAAATACGGCAACTTTTACACCCATGACCATTGCTGAACAAATTGCAATTTCCAGTTGCCAACTACCCAACCAATATCAATATTCTTCATATCACAATATTGATCCTAATCCTATTTATGAAACTTGGATATACCCTTCTAATTCTTATCCACAGCACCAAACTTTCACACCCGCTCATGTTAACACTTCTCTTGAGCCTAATATGGCAAGTGGTAAACGCATGTCGATTGCGGAACATATTGAACTCGCTCGTAGCCAACAATTAAAACCATCTCATGTTAACACTTCTCTTGAAGCTAATATGGCAAGTGGTAAACGCATGTCGATTGCGGAACATATTGAACTCGTCCATATCCAACAATAAAAACCATCTCATGTTAGCACTTCTCTTGAAGCTAATATGGCAAGTAGTAAACGCATGTCGATTGCGGAACATATTGAACTCGCCCGTAACCAAAAATTAAATCATTTTCAACCGTACTCAACTTTTTCACTGTATCTGGACAACGCTTATGAATGTAAAGTAGGGAGTTCCACGGTTCAATGAGAATCCTTCATTGAAACTTCTTCACAAAACATGTCTAGTCTTGAAGTAGAGTTGGAATTGATAAGAGAGAAAGAAACTGGGATTCCCCCAGGTCAAGCCAAAACCAGTTCTTTTGATCTCGACACCATCCATTCTGCACTCCAACCGAATGTATTTGATGATCAACCGCTTTATACTCTAAGGGATGAGGTGCCCGAGAATAACATGTTTGACTTTTCCAATCATGAGTGTGAAAGAGAGCCTTACACCCTTCCAAATCAAACAGATCCTTATTCGACTACACTTGATATTTCAAACCTTTCAATTCCATCAAGTGAACCAAGTGATTCATCGATTGGGGATAGTATAATTGATGAATTTTTAGAGAACTGTTCGTTTGATTTAACTGAAGGTGTTAGTGAGAGCGGTGATGAGAATATCTTTGAAGATGAACCCGTTATGTTGGATGGGTTGGATTTACCAACCCATCATATCCCTTTTATTAAATGCGAATATCTTCATGTGCATTTAACTGATCCAATTCTTACCACCGACCTATCTAATAAGCAAAACGATATTCATCCTTCATCTCCCACATCTGGTTCAACAATGCTCGGCACCTAAGTTCGTTTACCCATTTCATTACCCACTTTTTTTGGTTCTTCTTCTAATCTTCTTTCAATTCCATCAAGTTTTGATGAACCACACTCTGATATTTCAAGTTATATGATTCTTGAAAGACCATTCGAGTTAAACTCTTTTGAGAATGAGGGAGACGATCTTCTCGAGTCTCCTACCTCCATAATTTCTGACGAATCGAGTGTTTTGAATCTTGGTGCGCAAAAGACTGACCTTGAACTTTCAACCGTTCTAGTGAATCTGCATATTCCACTAATATGATATCGATTCCTTTCTTTCTGATGAGATTATCAATTGGACCTTCGATGAAAGTTTCGAAAATATTTTCGCCGAAGAACTCGCATTCCTTAAAGACTTGGATGTTGTGATGAGTCAATCTCCACCCGAAAAACATGAATCACCACCCCTTCTTCTAGTCACATACGAGAATGTGACTATTCCACCTATTCCTTATCTTTCAAATTCTCGTTTTCGTTTATACTCACTTTTTCGTCTCCACCAATCGAGACGTAAAACCATTTGATTACACCTCTTATCTCCTTCTCACTTCTTCACGTCTATCTGTAACATGATCTTCTACCAACCATGGTGTTACATTGATAAAATATTTGAATGGTTGGTTTTAACTTTTGGTCTTTGTAAAACTTTGCATAGACCAATAATATTTATCCTCCTCTTATGATTTTAAATGCTTAGTAATGAAAACATTGTTTTAATTAAGTTTGGGGGAAATATTTTTTGGCTCTTGAATGAAAAGAAATTTTTGCACGATTGTGAGCCAAAAATAAGTTTGGGAGGGGGATTTCACTGTCATTAACTCTTATCCCCGTTACTAATCATTGAGAACTTTTCCTCCCAAGTCTACAGGTTTTGAGCTTAAAGGATGACATCAGTGAGGACACTGCTGCAAATAGGTTTGGGGGGGAGGTTTGTACTTATTCATTTTGCATTATATTATAAAAATAAAAGCACAAAATTTTTTTTTTGAAAATAAAATTTAGAAAGTGAAAAATACATATGAAAGATTGGAAAAAAATTAAGAAATGTAAGAAAATTAGATATTTTAAAACGAAGCTAGTAATAGGTAGTCATGAGCTGTTGTCCCAAGGGTAAGTAAGATGAAAGAAATCACTAATCTGTGGATAGAAATAAGTCTGAAAATAGTCTCTAGTCTTGAAGCAAAACTTCTGAATGTTGATACCCTACTATATGCACTTGCACACATCTTGAAACTTGGGATAGTACAGGATACCTTGAAATGCTCTTGCCTGGAAGCCTTAGTATGAAGAATTGACAAAATATAAGTGGTGCATAAAAAATTAAAAAGAAAAATGAACACTGGTTTTGTAATTACTTAAGGCAGCATAAAAAAATTATAGCGAGGGTGCCTTATCACCTAGTGTCTTAGACCAACTGGTTTGGGAGTCACTGCTAAGCCTTAGGTGTTGCAAGACTAGGATATTTCTAATTACGCCTTAAATAAGTGAGCACATTTGGTAATCGGTTGGTTAGTATCTCAAAAAGTTTTAACAGTCGCATAAAGAATGTGTGAGCATTAAATCTATCTAAAACATTCGCCAACTAAAAAGTACTAAGGAATAAGGACAATGGTATGATAGCTTGAATTGAATTCTCTAAGTGTAGGGATGTCTTTTACACACACGTAGGGGTATATGATCGATATTTGGAAAAGAGATAGGGAGGAATACTAAAGAAGATATTTTATTGAGCGATGATGTAATTATTGATATCTTTTCAAGACCATTAAGATAGGGATCATGGCAACAAAAAAACTAGTGTAGTTTGAAACTCTTATATTTAAGTTCTTCTTTTATATAATCCTTATTTTTGTATGTAATTTTCATCTTTTTTCTTTTATTATGGAATTTTGTGGGTGAAATCCGCTGAAAATCCTCAGGAGACAACACTTCTCCTACTAGAGACACCTAGAGATTTAAAGGCTTGTTGCACGAGCTAAGTACAATCATGTTGCCTACGAAAGTGTGCTAGATTTTTTCTTTTTCTTTCTGTAATAAATAGTTTGCTCGAGACGATGAAAAATAAGTTTGGGGGTATTTGATTAGTCAAATATATTGCACATTTGTATGAACATTTTCCCTACTATTATTAATAAATAAAATGTATTAATTATAAATAAAGAACATATGTGGGTTTATTTGTAAATGTTTATTATCATATGTTTCTTCATTTAAAAATTAATATAATTAGGGAAAATAAATGCATATAATATTTAAATGAAATATTAGTTATTGAAATATGCATATCATATCAAATATTCTTAATCAATATTCTTAAGATAAGATATCATATAAATGGTTAGATTAATATCTCAAAAATACCAAATGCTACTAACACTTTGATTTGAGATATTATAAAAGATTAGCTCATGTATGAAATCTATGTAGGAGATCCAAATCAAATCACGATATCGAAACCGAATCTACCAAATTTTAGAAGCAAATCGAGGAATCTAGCAACGACAAAGACTTAGAGCAATATTTTCAGAATCTATATATCAAGAGGATCTCCAAACATCAAGAAGAAACGCCAGAAAAATTCCAAGACCTAAACCAACAATATGGCGGCGGAACCGCGGTCAAACATGGCAATAGGCGGCGGTTCCGCGGTCCTTTAGTGGCTGTTGGATCTGGGATTTTAGGGGCATGATCGTAATCACACCTAATCAAACATGGAATCTAGGGTTTGTACTTTTAGGGGCTATATAAAGGACCGAGAGCTGTGCATTCTAAAGTCATCCAATAATTCAAGATCCCAAATAAAAAGTTCAAGAGAGAGATCTACGAGCAAAACTAAGGTTCTTGTAATATATCTTTTTAAGAAGAAAGTTGTAAAGCAATAGTTGATTAATAAAGGTATTTTTTGTTTTAATTCTTTTTGCATTTACTTTACGCATTTACTTTACGCATTACTTTTCCGCATTAATTTTACGCATTACTTTCCTGCACTTTTAATTATGGTTTCATTCATCTTCAATTTCTCTGTTAAATCGCTACTAACCATGAGCGAGTAATTTCTTTCTTGCTAGGGTTTGTAGGATATAGTAGAATAATTGATGAAATATCTGTTAACTTCTTTTGACATTTTAATGTTTATAAACTTTAGCAAAATAAATGGTAACCCTCTTATCGGGCACACTATTAATTTATTGATAGTCACGACCACGATTTGAGATTAGTTAAACACTTGTTTTGCTAAAAGCTTGAGATTAATAAAGATCAATGGAAGGACAAGTGGCAGTAGTGGGAAACCCTAATTCCCTCCAAGAACCCCTAATCCACATTCGTCGCTATCTCTTTAAGTTTTAAACTATTAAAAGATAAAAAGAGACATTTCTAAATATTTATTCATTAACTACTAAGTCATATAAACCCTACAAGCCTTTCTATTATAAAATTTTATATCCGTCTTAATAAAAACGACAACAATCCCTTCCCTCTTTTATCAACTCGTCTAAAGTAAGAAAAGAAGTTCACGTTTGCATGCAGACGACCCGTACTTATTGCGGCTGGCTATTTGAGACACCGTCTTGATTGCGGTTATTTACAAAACACATACAAACACCTTCTTCGCACGTACAACATATATAATTATATACCAATTTAAGAAAAGTCCTATTTAAATATATGCTTTGTAATTAATAATTCATTTTAATTTCCAACTATTTTCCAAAATAGAGGTATATAACTATACCATTCTACTAAAACTCAATTCTATACTTGTATAATATCCGTAAAAATTTCACTATTTTATTATTTAAATTCTAAAATAATATTTTTCTATTTTCTGAAATGTTACAGCACGTCAGTGACATTAGCTGTACTTAACAGCTACCCAGGTATCTGTCGAAAAGAAGGTTGTCGAGCAAACTCATCCGAACCCTTACTGAGCCTATCTGTGAAAATCTCCGTACAGTCCGGTCTGTTCATCTGAGAGTATCGTATACCAGGTCTAGGGGTGGAAAACGTCAGATCTCTACTAGCCTGACAAGTCATGCCGATGTGGCTCAAGACCATCCGAGGATTTACTAATCTAATTATCAAAAATTCTCAACCGCCCTGACCAGGGACTTATAGTGTTGGCCAACCGAACACAGCACGACATCGACTCTCTATACCGGGAGAGACGAATCTCTGCCTCCATGTGTCTCGAGACTGTACCCAACTAAAACCTGTTTGCACGACTCAGTGGAGCCGTGGTAGGGTAGTAATCAAAGCACAGTGGGAACTCACACGAGACATATGACGATCTCAGGTCGACAGACTATCTATACTCATGTCACCAGAGAACTGCTATCTGACAATATGTATAATACTATCTAACCAGTTCTCGGCAAGTCTGTCCAATGTACTCACTCCTAGTAAGCACCTATATACAATCTTAGGTGAAACACACCAATGGCTGTAGGACCAACCACCGCCCCTCGTCAGGGTCTAGAAACGTATACACTAGTCTACTCTGGAATATCGATACCCACTCTCGATACTCCTACGACCAGGGATATTTAAGGATGTGCTTATCGACTACCCAGCTCCCACAAGTATGATTGCCAAGGATCTTATGGGCTTAATCAACATGGATAAGCGATATGAAATAATCAGTAAAACATATACACATGTTAAGATAAATTCAAACCAAATAGCATACTATCATATCGAGCAAGATTGTCCTGTACATACATACCCTTAGCATCCTATGCAATAAAGGCCTCTTGGGCATACATATCCAACAATCTCCCATTTACACTAAGGTCTGTTATTGGTATATTGAGTATCCAATGTCTGCACTAGGGCCAGTTGTTGGAGTATCGTATACCCAACATCTCGAATAGTCTCTCGAACTGTATTTGAGGGATGTCCTTAGTGAATGGATCTGTCATGTTGTCTTTTGTATCTACTCTCCGCGCCTCGATCTCCCGGCGATCTACGATCTTCCTGATCAGGTGATACCGCCTCAAGATATGTCTGGATTTCAGATGGGACCGTGGTTTCATTACCAAAGACATGGCTCCATTGTTATTGCAATACAAAGGTATTGAATCATCAATGGATGGAACCACCTGAAGTTCGTAAATGAACTTCATCATCCAGATTGCCACTTTTGCGGCATCGTTAGCAGCGATGTACTCAGCCTCCATCGTCGAGTCTGCTACGGTGTTCTATTTGGAACTTTTCCAACAGACCGACCCTCCGTTGAGGGTAAACACATAACCCGAGACGAATTTTGAGTCATCCTTGTCATTTTGTATGCAGAGTCTGTAAAAGCCTCAATCTGGAGGTTCCCATTACTGTACACTAAGATCATTTCCTTAGTCTTTCTCAGATACTTAAGAATGTTCTTTACTGCTTTCCAATACTTCTCACCTAGGTTGGGCTGATACCTGCTTACGACGCTAAGTGCGTAAGCAACATCTGGTCTGGTACATAACATCGTATACATTATAGACCCTACCGCCGAAGCATGGGATACAATGCTCATGCGAGCCCTCTCTTCATCAGTCTTGGGAAACATCTCTTTGGAGAGGGTAATTCTGTGACAAGCGGGTAAATTACCTTGCTTGGAATCTTCCATACTAAACCTCTTTAGTATGGTGTCTACGTACCTTGACTGTGAAAGTCCTAACATTCTTTTAGATCTATCATCATAGATCTAAATCCTCAGAATGTACGAGGTATCATCCAAGTCTTTCCTAGAGAACTTCTGTGACAAGAAAAGCTTGGCCGATTGTAGCATAGGAATATCATTTCATATCAGGAGAATGTCATCTACATATAAAACGAGAAATACCACGGTTCTCCCTACAATCTTCCTATAAATACAAGGTCCATCTACATTTTTTATAAAGTCAAATTCCTTGAACATTTCTTCAAAGCAGATGTTCCAACTCCGGGATGCCTGCTTTAATCTATAAATGGATTTAAGCAACTTGCACACTTTTCCACTGCTCCCACTGTCCATGAAACCCTCTGGATGATCCATATAAACACACTCATCTAAACTTCCATTTAGAAAAACGGTTTTAATATCCATCTGTCAGATGTCATAGTCATGGAAGGCAGCAATGGCAAGTAGGATCCTAATGGATTTAAGCATAGCCACTGGTGAAAATGTTTCATCATAGTCCAATATTAGTCTTTGACGAAAACCTTTTGCAATGAGTCTAGCTTTGTAGGTTTATACCTTTCCATCTACACCAATCTTCTTTTTGAAGATCCATTTACATCCAACGGGTTTTACCCCAGGAGGATCAACATCCAAAGTCCATACTTTGTTGGTGTACATGGATTCCATCTCGGATCGTATAACATCCAGCCACTTCACCGAGTCTCTACTTGTGATGGCTTGCTGAAAACTAATAGGCTCATCATCATCGATGATGCTACGAGAAAACCGTAGTATCTCTTGGGTGAATGAGACCGCCTATTAGATTTGCAGAGTAGTGTAGGTACGTTCGGTTCCATTAAAACTTCAGGTTCTACTAAGTCTTCAGTAATAGTTTGTGGTTCTGGAATTTCTTCCAGTTATATCGCGCTCCCACTGATTTCTTTTTCAAGAAATTGAGTTTCCTTAAAGCGGGCATGATGAGAAATAAAAACCTTTTGTTTCTCAGCGCAATAGAAAAAAATACCCCCTACAATTCTTTGGGTATCCCACAAACTTACACAATGCTGAGCGTGCCTCGAACTTGTCCGGATGATACTTTTTGACAAAAGCTGGACACCCTTATATCTTAAGATACTTAAAACAGGGTTTCTTCCCACTCTACATTTCATATAGAGTGGTAGGAACTGACTTAGTTGGAACTTTATTCAATTGGTATGCAGCAGATTCTAGTGCAAAACCTTAGAAGGATAGCGGTAACTCAGCATTACTCATCATACAACAACAACAACTGAGCCTTTTATCCCAAGCATAAGGGGTAGGCTACATGAACCAACATGAGAATCACGCCGGGTCCAACACATGAATCATCTGTCTCCACTCACTTCTATCGAACAATATACTTTCATTGAGTCCTTTGGCAACCATATCATTTCGTATCACCTCCATCCATGTTTTCTTCGGTCTCCCTTTTGCCCTTTTGCCATTCCCCATATCGAGAGTATCTATTCGTCGAACCGGTGCTTCCATAGGTCTGCGTCGCACATGACCAAACCATCTAAGTCGGTTTTCCCGCATCTTCTCCTCCACGGGTGCTACACCAACTTTTGCACGGATATCCTCATTTCGTACCTTGTCTTTTCTAGTGTTACCGCACATCCAACGAAGCATGCGCATCTCCGCTACGTGCATCTTCTGTGTATGATGCTTCTTAGGAGCCCAGCATTCTGTACCATATAATAAGGCAGGCCGAATAGCGCTCCGATAAAACTTCCCTTTCAATTTTAACGGAAAGTTACGATCACACAAAATCCCTGTTGCACTCCTCCATTTCAACCAACCAGCTTGGATCCTTTGATTAACATCACTATCGATCTCCCCATTCCTTTGGATGATGGAACCTAGATATCTAAACTGGTCGCTCGGTGATATCTCTTGCCCTTCCAATGTTATACCAATATGGTTTTGATTTCTCTGGCTACTAAATTTGCAGTGCATATATGCTGTCTTGGACCTGCTCAATCTGAATCCCCGAGATTCCAATGTTTGTCTCCATAATTCCAATTTGGCATTAACCCCTGCTTTCGTCTCATTTACTAGAACAATATCATCAGCGAATAGCATGCACCAAGGGACTTCATCTTGGATAGTTCTAGTAAGCTCATCCATCACGATGGTAAACAGGAAAGGACTTAATGCAGATCCTTGATGTAAACCAATAGTAATCGGAAAATCACTTGTTAAGCCACCGCAAGTTCTGACATTTGCCACTACTCCGTCGTACATATCCTTGATTATGTCAATATACTTGACGGGGACCCCCTTTTTCATCATTGTCCCCCATAATACCTCTCTAGGTACCTTGTCGTAAGCTTTTTCTAAATCAATAAATATCATATGCAAATCTCTTCTCCTCTCTCGAAAGCGCTCGACAAGTTGACGAAGCAAATGAATCGCCTCTGTCGTCGATCGTCCAGGCATGAACCCAAATTGGTTCTCTGTTATCTTAATATCCTTCCTTAGCCTGTGTTCAATCACCCTCTCCCAAAGTTTCATGGTGTGACACATTAGTTTTATTCCACGGTAGTTTGAGCAACTTTGAATGTCACCCTTATTCTTGTAGATAGGTACAAGGATACTTTTCCTCCATTCATTTGGCATCTTTTTTGTCTGCCAAATCTTATTAAACAGATCTGTCAGCCATTTAACGCCTATTTCGCCTAAGCATCTCCAAATCTCGATAGGAATCCCGTCAGGACCAACCGCTTTTCTTAAACCCATTCTGTTCAAAGCTTCTTTAACCTCAGTAAGTCTTATTTTACGCATGAAATCACGATTTATATCTTGAGATTGAATGACAAGTCCATTCAAATTCTTAGTAAAGCTCTCATTGAACAATTTGTCAAAATAATCTCTCCATCTTTCCTTGATATCCTCATCTCGAACTAAAACCTTCTGATTTTCATTTTTGACACACTTCACCGCACATAAGTCTCTAGTCTTCCTTTCCCGCATTCGAGCAATCCGGTATATATCATTTGCAGCCTCTTTAGTGTCTAATTTCTCGTACACCTCCTTGTAGACCTTAGATTTAGCTTCCCGAACAGCTTTCTTAACTTCCTTTTTAGCCATTTTGTACTTCTCAAATCTCTCCACATCTCTACTTTTCTTCAAATCTTTATAAGAATCCCTTTTAATTTTAATAGCAGCCTTTACATCTTCATTCCACCATGATATGTCCTTAGATGGTGGAGCACCACCTCTCGACTCACCAAGTAGATCTCTAGCTACTTTCTTGATACAACTAGCCATTTTGTTCCATGTTTTGTCTGGATCATCTTCCGACTGCCAATCCGCTTCTTGTACTACACGATCTATAAAAGCCTTTTGATTACCTTCTTTCAATCGCCACCATTTAATTTTAGGCTCTACCTTACGTCTAATCTTCCTAGGTTCTCTTCTAAATCGAAAATCTAGAACTAAAAGTCTATGTTGGGTAGTTACACTCTCACCTGGCACTACCTTACAGTCGATACAACAACCTCTATCTATTCTTCTCGTCAGAAAAAAGTCTATTTGACTAGCATTTGATCCGCTCCTAAAAGTGATAAGGTGGGACTCTCTTTTCCTAAACCAGGTGTTTGCTAAGATCAAGTCATAAGATAAAGCGAAATCTAAAATCGAGTCACCTGCTTCATTCCTTTGTCCGAAACCAAAACCTCCATGGATAGTATCAAACCCACTACGACTAGTACCTACATGTCCATTAAGATCACCACCAATAAATAACTTCTCTCCACTAGGTATACTTTGCACCACCTCGTCTAAATCCTCCCAGAATAGACGCTTACTAGCGTCATCAAGACCTATCTGTGGTGCATAAGCACTAATAACATTAAAGATCTCTCCACCTAGAATAAGCTTAACCAGTAAAATTCTATCACCTTTTCTCCTAATCTCAACTACATCCTCAAGCAACCGTCTATCTATGATTATACCTACCCCATTACGATTTTTATCTCTACCCGTATACCAAAGCTTATAACCCTAAGGCTCTATGACTCTACTCTTTTCACCTACCCACTTAGTTTCTTGCAAACACATAATACCAACTCCCCTCCTAATCATCACCTCCACTAATTCTATTAGTCTACCCGTAAGGGAACCTATGTTCCAGGAAGCATTACTCATCATAGAATGCACCATATCTAGCAAGGTGTGATTTTGTCTTTCTGATACACCGTTGTATTGTGGTGTGTATGGAGGAGTAAGCTAAGAGAGAATTCCATTCTCCTTTAGATATTCCAGGAACTCGGCATTTAAGTATTCTCCGCCTGATCAAATCGAAGTATCTTGATACTTTTGCCGGTTTGTTTTTCCACTTCATCCTTATACTACTGGAATTTCTCAAAGGCCCCGGATTTATGTTTCATCAAGAATACATGTCCATACCTTGAGAAATTATCGGTAAAAGTGATGAAGTAGGAATAACCATTTCTTTCATGTGTAGACATCGGACCACACACGTCGCTGTGTATGAGTCCCAGGAGCTCAGTGGCTCTTTCTCCATGTCCAGTAAATGAAGTTTTTATCATCTTTCCATTGATACATGATTGACAAGTTGCATAAGATAGATATTCAAACGGATCTAAATATCTATCTTTATGTAACTTAGTTAATCGCGTTTCATTGATATGACCAAATCTACTATACCATAAGAAAGCTTGATTTAATTTTGGAGTCTTTCTTTTTAGTGTGTTTTGGATGTTAAAAAATTGATGTTGATTGAGTACATATATTCCGTTATTTAGTATGCCCGACCCAATTATTTCATGATTCAAGTGAATGTTTATGACATTAATTTCAAGTGCAAAATTATATCTTTCATTAGATAATAAAGATACAGATATAATATTACACATCATGTTGGGTACACAAAAGCAGTTATGCAACAACAAAATATGTCCACTAGCCAATCCAAGACGATATTCTCCCACTGCAACAGCATCCACACTAGCTCCGTTGCCAACCCTGAGGATCATATCACCTTTTCTCAAAACTCTATGGTTTCTCCGCGCCTGCAAAAAATTACAGATGTGAGATCCTGATCTGGTATCCAATGCCCAGAAGGTAGAGTTAATAGAGAAACAGTTTTCAATCACGAACACACCTGAAGCCGAAACCATAACTTTCTTCGTGTCCAGATTCTTAGCTTTCAAAGCCCGGCAATCTTTCTTCCAATATCCCTTCTTATGACAGTAGAAACCTTCCTCCTTTGTAGCTGATCCCTCGATCTTTCCCTTTCCTTTACCCTGCACCTTCTGCACTCACCCTTTCGGTTTGGTGGGGGCTTTCTTCTTCTTCCGCTTGGTCTTAGCTTTGGATTTAGAGGAATAAGATTCCCTAACAAATAAAGAGAGTGTTTCCTTGGATTTCTTCAAGGTGCCTTCCGCAACCCTCAACATGTTGAGGAGCCCAGGAAGTGTAACTTCAGTTTTTTGTATATTGAAGTTCAATACGAATTGGGTATAGGTGGAGGGAAGGTACTGTAGAATCAATTCGATATATAACTCATTCTCCAATGTAGTTTCTACGTCTGCGAGCTCTTCAATGAGAGTAATCATCTTTAGGACATGGTCCCCTACAGATAATCCGACAGCCAAGCTCGCCTAAAATAACTTTTTCGAGGTCTAGTATCTTACGATACGAGATTGCTCTCCATATAAATCTTTGGTATGGAGGAAGGTGGAAGCAAAGTCCATCTTCTTGTGCCGCCTCTGATGTTCATTATCCATGAAGACCAACACGAGACACTTGGCTTTCGCACAGTCAAGATCCCAAGTCTTACGGACCTCAATGTCCGTGACTGAGGATTCTGGACTTGGAGAAAGGGGGCTTTAGCCGTGAGGACATATGCAGTCTTATTATAAGTAAGAGCCATGTGGACGTTCCTTAGCCAGTCTTTATAGTTCGGCCTAGTCAATTTATTTTTATCTAGTATAAGCTTAAGTCCCGTCATAATTGCTGCAATTAGGAGAGTGAGAAAAGAAACACTCAGCATATATTCTTGCAAGTTTAGATTGGTTATTAGTTTATCTAAACAGGATGGCTCCCACTGTTTCCTCGAATTCTCCTTCAAACCTTAAAAGAAGAATTAGTCGGGATTTATCGCACCCTATAAGTTCGCTTATCTTTCAGCCACGCCAGTTTTGGTACTTTGGAGGGAGGTCTTGTTGGATATGTATTCCCTAGAGGCCATTATTTTATGTGTATACATTTGGATGCTTGGACATATATATGTACAGGACAGTTGTAGGGTGTTTTTCGTCACCCCATGATGATGGGAATACGCGCACACTTTTCAGGCGCATTACAGATTCCCCCTGCCTAGGATAGGCTAGGGATTATTGATTGTGGGGATCCGAATCTCCGGCAGCCGCGGACTAAGCTGCCGTTAATTACCCCTCGCCTTTGGAGCAAGGAAACCTCTGATTGACTAGTCAAACAGGTCATGCGAATTCAATGTTAAGTGTTATGTTTTGAAGGGGTTTCGGATATATCGGGGGCCCGCAGAGTTTTTTACGGGGGTCCCGCTACCCGGATAGCGAGCTGGGGGTCAAGGGGGCTAGCAGCCCCTTTGCGGGGTGCATGGCAGCATCCCGTTAGAAATTTTTTTCAAACCGGGACAATGTTGTGGAGTATGTGTGTGTGTGTGTATACATATATATATATAAAAAGGAAATGCATCCAAAGGATGTGTGGGAGAAGGTGGCGGCGCCTCATGTGCGCGGTACGCAGGCGCTGGGTGCAAGGCACCAGCGGAAAGTAAAGGGGGGCTCAGCCCCCCATACTGGGAGTTGTACTCCAATTGACTTTTGGGAGTTAAACACCTAAAAAAAGATGTATTATTATTGTCAATTTATTCTTATGGAGTTAAACTCCCAGTAACTTTGATTTGTGGAGTTAAACTCCAAGAAATCTTTGTAAATGCTCAAGGGGACCCCTTTCTTCTCCCCTGAGGCTTGGATCTTTCCCAAAATGGGATCTCTGGAGATGGGTCACCTTCCTCCTCTTCTGTCGGCCGGATCTTGGAGAACAAGAGGGGGTGAAATTTAAAATTCTCCCCTTTTTGAGATCTAATGGAAGATCTGAGCTCCTCTTTGTGGGTTTTGTGGTGAAAACTACTTATTTTTGGAAAAAGAAGAGTAAAATTCTTGATTTAATTCAAAAGGGGAAGAAGGTTTTAGAACCTTGAGGAAGGAGAAGGAGGCACAAACCCTAGAGTTTGAGATAAATGAAAAGTTTATTTCAACATCATTTTGCCTTATATAGGCTTACAAATTTACATATAGCCCCTAGGGCTTTACGAAATGCCATTTTGCCCATCCCATGCCTCAAGTGCTCATTTCTTTTGCACATGAGCCATGGGCTTTACAAAATTTTGGCTTTAGGCCCATTTTGCTTACATTCATGCATAAAAAATTACATCAAAATTATTTATTACATGATTTTTATTTTGGCATGGGGGAGGCTGGCCGCGGGGCTCGACTTAGGCATGGGCCCCCTTGAGCTGGACTTGGACCCGCTTACTTGGGGATGACTTTGACTTTGACTTGGTCAACCAGGGTGCAATTTTTGACCCCAACAAAGTGCCCCCCATCAATAAATGCATACCACATATATGAGTCGTGTGCATGAAATTGATGGATCTTCTTTCGTGTGGAGGCGACTTGCTTTGGTTCCCGCTTTATAGGAAGCTGGCACTGCCCTTTTTACGACATGGACGGTCGACGCTTGACGCGTCTCTGAGATGAAGTGTTCATGGTAGACGTTTCCCCGGCACGGAGTGATTTGGTTCCCGCTTTGTGGAAAGCTGGCACTGCCCTTTTTACGACATGAACGGTCGCGCTTGACGCGTCTCTGAGACGAAGTGTCCGTGGTAGACGTTTCCCCGGCACGGAGTGATTTGGTTCCCGCTTTGTGGGAAGCTGGCACTGCCCTTTTTACGACATGGATGATCGACGCTTGACGCGTCTCCGAGACGGAGTGTCCGTGGTAGACGTTTCCCTGGCACACAGTGATTTGGTTCCCGCTTTGTGGGAAGCTGGCACTGCCCTTTTTACGACATGGACGGTCGGCTTGATTCTGAGTCGAAACATAATTCCGACAGGGAAGGCAGATACACCGAGGCGAAGCATGATTTTGATACTGGGTGCACTCTAAGACGAAGCATGATTCCGACGCAGGGCTTGTTGGGTGACTTGATTCCGAGACGGAGCCGACGGGAGGCCACTGGTCGACTTGATTCCAAGGCGGAGCATAATTCCAACAGGAAGGTCGTTCGTTGAATCCAAGCCGAAGCATAATTCTGACAGGGAAGGCATATACACCGAGGCGAAGCATGATTTCGACACGGGGTGCACTATGAGACGAAGCATGATTCCGAAGCAGAGCTTGTTGGGTGACTTGATTCCGAGACGGAGCATAATTCCAACGGGAGGCCACTGGTCAACTTGATTCCAAGGCGGGGCATAATTCCGACAGGGAGGTCGTTGGTTGATTCCGAGCTGTAGCATAATTCCGACAGGGAAGGAAAATACACCGAAGCGAAGCATGATTTTGGAACGGGGTGCACTCTGAGACGAAGCATGATTCCGACACAGAGCTAGTTGGGTGACTTGATTCCGAGATGGATCATAATTCTGACAGGGAGGTCGTTCGTTGACTTGTCCCTGGCACGGAGTGTCTGTGGTCGACGTTTTTACGGAACGGAGTGTCACTGGTTTTGATGTAGAGGCTGATTCCCAGGCGAAGCATAATTCCGATAAGGAAGGTAGGTACTCCGAGGCGAAGCATGATTTCGACACGGGGTACACTCTGAGGTGAAGCATGATTCCGACGCAGAGGTCAATTCCCAGTCGAAGCATAATTCCGACGGAGAAAGCAGGTATTCCGAGGTGAAGCATGATTTCGACACGGGATACATTTTGAGATGAAGCAAGATTCCGCCGCAGAGGTTGTTGGATTGATTTGATTTGGGATGACATCAGCATCGCTACACTGGAATATGGTACCAAAAGCGAATCATCATTTTCCATGGGAGGATTTGGGGATTTTGGTTTTGGTTTGGCATCAGCATCGCTATACTGGAATGTGGTACCAGGAGCGAATCATCATTTGCCGTGAGAGGATTTCCCTCGTTCCCAGTTTAACGACTTAGGAGTCATCTGTTCCCAGTTTTGTTAGTTATGTGTATGCCCTAGAGGCCATTACTATACATGAGATGTATATTGTAGTGGATGCTTGGACATATATAGGGAGGACTTTCTTGCTCGACATGATAGTATGCTATCTGGTTACATTTTATCTTAACATATACATTGATTGCCTCTCTGTTACATGTTGGTAAAGCCCTTAAGATGTGTACTTGACTACCTAGATTATAATGCGGATTATACTAGTGGGACATAGGTAGTCTGTGAGTACATCCTTTAATGTCCTTAGTCATGGGTGTATCGAGACGGGGCATCGATATACCAGAGTAGACTAGCGTATAGCTTCTCGACCCATGTAGATGGGCGATGGATGATCCTATATCCATTGGTGTTTGACATCAGAGATGATATACGAGTGCTCAGTGGAGACTGGGTACACTGGACGGACTCGCCGAGAACTCCCAGATGGTATTATACCTCACGTCAGATGGCAGTTCTCTGGTGACACTGGTACAGGTTAGTCTGTCGACCCGAGATCGTCATAGAGTCTTGTATGATTCCCACGGTGCTTTGATTTCCACCTTACCACGTTTAAGTGGACGTGCAAAATGGTGATTTTTAGGTACAGTCCCGAGTCACATGGAGGCAATGAGCGATAGGAGGGGATTTCGTCTCTCCCGGTATTGGGGGTTGATGTTGCGTTGTGCTCGATTGGCTATAATAGGAAGTCCCTGGCCAGGGCTGCTTTAAAGATTTACTGGTAAGTGTTACCAGTAGTTTATCGACCCGTTATGAGCCTCATATCGGCACGACTTATCGAGTTACTGGGGTCTGACGTTTACCACCCCTAGACGAGATATGCGACATATCAGACGAAGAGAGCGGACTGTACGGTAGTGTTACTGATTGGATTCGCAGGAGTATGAGCATGCTTGCTTGTTGATTTTCTGATCGCTCAATACCCGGGTGGCCGTTACGTTTAGTAGACCGCTTGCGGCTTGTGGGTGTTTGATATGATCATCACCTACTGCCGGCGTATTGACGAGTCTTTAGAGTCCTACACAGAGGTTTCCTGGTTCATGCGAAACGGAGTAGAAGCACATATGTGATATGTGCGGGACCGAGATTGATGCGCATATGTGATACCGCATTCTATTCTCGTGATTTGTGACATCGGTCGATTATATGTGATATAGCCGGATTATCGGATCAAGTGTTGATTCGATAAGTTGTTGCATTCGATATTAATCGATTATATGTGATATAGCCGGATTATTAAATTAAGTATTGATTTAATAATTTAATGTATAATTGTATATTAGATATACTAAATTACATTAACTAATATTAGCTCACTTATGATTTCTTTTCTCACATGTGTGCATTAGTGTATATGTGATATATATTAATGTACAACTTTTGTGTCATGGTTGTTAATATACACTACATGGGTGTATGAGACTTACACCATACTAATTATAATGAAGGGTTTAAATATTTAAAGTAAATCCAAATTAGTGGTTAATTGTTCATATGCATGAAGCTTTAAGAAGCTTGTGGATGCATTGACTTGGTCCACTAATTTTGTTTACTAAAAATATTTATTAACCTAACCATTATAATTTAGCCATGGTTTATTCTCTACATGAGTTAGTGTATGACACTAACTCACCCATGGGTGCTATTCTCACCTAATGGGTTCATTCTCTCATCTTCTTCACTTGAGCTTCTTCTTCCTCAAGCTTTTCTCAAGGTGAGAAAATATTGTGAGGAAAATAAATCTAAAGAGAGACAACTTCCTACTTCATCATCCTCTACTACTTGCCATTTAGTTTAGAGTGTTTGCTTCACTAATTTCACAATTAGTGAAGAGGTAGCATGAGCTTGAGTCTCCTCGACGTAGATCATCTTCTGCCTCGAAGACTTCGAGCAAGCTTGTTCATTTCTCCGGGAGAACCCATACTAGAGTTCGGGAGATCGATACTCGCAGCGAAGGGACTAATACACGGAGCTTTAGAATTGAAGGACCAGTCTATAAAGGTTGTATTCCTCATTCACTTAGAAGTAAAGTTGTTTACTTGTTGTTTCTTACCCTAATACTCTTGTTAGTTCCTAGCTTAGGGTTGTTTGGTACACTAAATTTTTAAATACGGCATGTGTGATGCCTTGTGAAACATTGTGGTTGTGCCTAAGAACCCTACAGTGGTATCAGAGCCTAGCTAGAGCATTAGGCGTTGTCTAGACGAAGTTTAAAGTCCGATCGAAACTCCGAAAACCTGATTATACCCCCTCTCTGGAAATTTTTCAACATGTTGGATTTTTCCATGTTAAAAATATTCAGAAAATCATGCAGGTAATTCTATGGACACACCTGAAGAACGAAACCCTAACTCGTCTAAGTGACCGCGGATCCGCGGCACCACTTGAGAGGCTTGGGTCAGGCCCTTCGGCTGTTGGTCTGTAGGTACTGTGGCATGTCTCTGGTTAACTTTAAATGTTCTCAAGTGTTGAGCTCTCTGGGAATTTTTGGGAATTCGTTGCATCGATCGAATTATCTAACTTCGCCTAGCTTTCTGTGATTGTGATACAATATTTGGAATCCACATAATTAGTTATGAGATAACTAGTTTGAATTTTATAAATCTAGCAGTTTAGTCTCATTTGATCGATTTCCACGGGATTTTGATGTGATCAAAAGTCCGTCCCAATTACGTAGTGTACGCGGATACTCGTCGGGTAACCTTATTAGATAGCCACGTCCCATAGCCCCGACCAAGTGACTGTAGGAGAACCCCTTCGCCAAAAGAATCCGTTCGGGTGCTCGCGGCAGCGGTGTTCCACCTTAGTACACTTCGTCGATGGCATCGGGGGGTGCGGCCGTCTAAAAAAGTTTCCGACGAGCACTCGATCATGTTATCGGGAATATTGTTGAATTACCCGACAGGCTATTGGAAAGTGTTTTCAATATCGAGACTGAAATGCGGGGTTTATAATTGTTTGGCATGTGATGTCTAAGGAATTCAAATGGTTAGGCATGAAATCCAAAGTATGTGATACATTGGGTTTATGATGTCTAAGATGGTTGCGGATTCCAACTGTTGTAGTTTTTCACTTTATTTTCTGCGACCGTAAGTGTAATATGTGGTGTATCGTCGGTTTCGTTACAATATGTCAACGACAATTGGGATACGCATATTTACTTACGTTGATGACATGTAATGTTATGTGTCGCTGGGATATGTTATATTGGATCGTCATGTTTGAATAGCCGGGGGTTTTTATGTGAGATGAGAGTTTTTATTTTCATTCATATAAAATTCAATATATGTAATATTCTTTTATTGGGGCACTTCCGGGTTGAGGAAGATGACACCGTTGATGTATATTATTTACTTTTCCGCATTAGGATAGACCCAAGGAGTGGAGCACAAGTAACCAGGTTCTAGGGTCCAGTGGGAGACCATCTCGAGGAGTCGAGACCAGGTCTCCTAACTCTAGAATTGGTAGGGTTTCTTGCCGCTCTCATAGGGGTCTAGAGATGTGGGTTTGGCTATTCATCACGACCGTGGAATCCGTGTTTTATACAGGCTTAATATAAAACCAGGAAATCCTAGTATATCCAATATTTCATATGTTGTTTTCTGCTGCGATATCTGTGATGTGATCATTTGATATGTTGAGATAGATACTGTATATAGTATATGTGATATATTATATAGACGTTGCTTATGTTTTACACTCGCGCTAGCCCTTCCCCGCTCTGCCGTTAGTTACCTAACCTAACGGTGCATGACGGGATATCGAGGCGAATGCGGATGGCATAAGCGTACGTTGTATTTATCTGTGATACTTAGCTAACTTAAATGATGGGACTTCATTAATGAGATTAATGAAAGAAAATAAACCTAAAGATATTATGGAATCGAATTTTCAAAAACAGGTAGCTCTAGTTGTTGCTTTGCATAGCGGTATTCCTTGTAGAATATCCAGCACCTTATTCGATAAGGAAAGAGCCGAGATCTCTTCATCGGGAGTGACCACTTTAGCAATAACTGGCATATGATACAACCTTCGGTTTCGTCTTTTGATTTCTTTTTTATTTCTTGCTTTGCATAATGGTATTGTGAATATCCTGCACCTCATTCGACGAGGAAAGAGCCGAGATCCCTTCACCGGGAGTGACCTCTTTAGCAAAACTAACAAAAGCCTAAAAAACACTCCATTTTAAATCATTTGATTCTACAACGATATCAAGTTTATTACGCAAAAGGTTTTCTTAAAAACCTGTCGTAGCCCTTCGTCATTTCAAATAAATACTTCATAGTATTCGTGCTACGTTTGTTGACCTACGTCAAGGCGTAGTGTGCGGTGGTTATTTATACTTATCTGCAAAAGCATATGATGCGATTGAGTTAAGGTAGTCGTGCAACCTTGTTAACCTCCGTCAAGGATCATGCAGGTGGGTTTAATTCGATCATGAAATGTACGGGTTGAACTTGGCTAGTAGCCTATGGTTTGTTGACCTCCGTCAAGGTCATAGGATGTTAGGGGCAAAATATTATCGGGAATTTCAAGTGTTGAAATTTGCAATGAGATTGCATACCTTCTATGAGTTAGTTGGATCCCGACACCCACTGCGAGTAATAGTTACTCCTGGGAGAGTTTTACACATTACAATTAGCCGATCAAGTAGGTGTCCAGAAAGGTGTCAACGGGGTTACGCTCCTGGGAAAACAAGGTTTATTTTAATTAGGTCTGTGCGAAAGCACGGGAAACCTCCCTCAAACTACCGGCACTAGCCTGGCTGAAAGATTGGGGAACTTGTAGGGTGTAATTAATCCCGGCTAGTCTTTCCTTTTAGGGTTTGAAGGAACATTTGATAAAAACAGTGGGAGCCATCCTAATTAGATAAAATTATAACCAATCTGATCTTGCAAGAGCATACGCTGAGTGTTTTCTTCTCTCTCTCTCCAGATAGAGACCATGTCACGCCTTAATCAAGATAATAATATGGATGTATTGACCGAACCCGCTTGTTATACTGTGCTGGGGTATGTTGGTCCCACTCCAATTTATAATTGTTATAAGACCGAGCAGGAAATAGGGGATTGCCAAGATTCCCGTGCCGCCCAAACGAAGAAAGTACATGATGATGCATCTTCTTCGGGTGTGTTCATTACAAAAAACTGTTTCTCAGTTTCCTTTACGTCCTGGGTATGAGATACCGGATCAGGATCCCACATATGTAATATGTTACATGGGCTAAAGATGGGTAGAGAACTAAGAACGGGTGATAAGTTTTAAGAGTTGGAAACGGTGCAAGTATTGCAGCCAAGTATATTGGCAGTTATCACCCTGTATTACCAAAAACATTGATTTCGAATGAATGTTATTAGATACCGAACCTGATATACAACATCTTATCAGTTTCTTTATTTAGTAAAGAAGGATATAATTTTGTATTGTTGGATAATGTTTTGAACATTTTCCTATATCAAGAGTTGATCGGTTCAAGCACGTTATCTAAAAGCATATACGTTCTAAATCAAACCACAGTTCTTAACGTATAGAACACACACAAGAGGAAGAGTTCAGAGATGAATGAATCCTTCTTGAGGCATTATAGACTAGATCATATCAATGCGACCCGACTAGCTAAGTTACATTAATATGCATATTTAAATCAGTTTGAACTTATATCTTGTGAAACTTGCCAGTCATGTCACAAAGATAAAATGACCATAGCTCCATTTACTGGAAACAGAGAAAGAGTTAGTGAACTCTTGGAACTGATACATAATGATGTATGTAAGTCCCCTGTCTACACATGCGAGGACCGGTTCTTTGTACTTCATTACATTCAGTGACGATCTCTCAAGATTCGGACATATGTTCCTGTTGAAACACAAGTCTGAAACTTTTGAGAAATTCAATGAATATAAGTCAGAAGTAGAGAACTAAAACGGGTATAAGTATTACATCATTTGATGTGATCAGGGAGGAGAATACTTGAGCACGGAGATCCTGGACTATTCTAAAGGAGAATGAGATTCTCTCTCAGCATTACTCCTCCATATACACCACAGCACGTTGGTGTATCGAGGCGGAGCAATCGCACCCTATTAGATATGGTACGCTCTATGATGAGTACTACTGAGTTACCTATTTCCTTTTGGGGGTTATGCACTTGTGAAGCTGCATACCTATTGAATAGCGTTCAAACCAAATCAGATGCCTAGCACTCCATATGAGATATGGTATAGGAAGAGCCCATGTCTTAAGTAAGTTAAGATTTGGGGTTGTCCGGCCTATGTCAAAAGCAAAATCCAGACAAGCTCGAGGCAAGGTCAGTTCTGTAGAAGTTTGTTGGATATCCCAAGCATTCGTAAGGGAATATCTTCTACTACACCGAGGAACAAAAGGTGTTTATTTCTCGGCATGCCACCTTTTTAGAAAAGTAATTTATTTTGGAAACAAATTAGTGGTCATGAGATAGAACTGGAAGGAGTTCCATCTATACAAACTACAGCTGGTGATTTGGTAGAACCGGAGGATTCAATAGCTCCCAACGAACCCCAGCCTCTCCGCCGATCTGGTAGGGTTCCTCACCCACCTGAGAGATACTTCGGTTTTCTCTATGACAGTGGGAGAGAGAATTGCATCATGAGATGATGACCCAACTAGTTTCGTGCAAGCCATCAAGAGTGGAGACTCTGTGAGAATGGCTGGATGCTATGTGATCTGAGATGGAATCCATGTACACCAACAAAGTATGGACTTTGGTTGCTATATCTGAAGGGTTAAATCCCCATCAGGAGCCAGTATATCTTAAGAAGATTACTTGGTGTAGATGGAAAAGTTGAGACTTTCAAAGCTAGACTTGTTGTAAAAGATTCTCGTCATCAACCAGATATGGTTTATGATGAAACCCATTCTCCAGTGACTATGCTTAAGTCCGTCTGGATCCTACTTGCGATTGCTACATACCATGGCTACGATATCTGGCGGTTGGGTGTCATGACTGCTTTTCTAAATAGTGATTTAGAAGAGAGTGTCTATAAGTACACAGCCAGAGGGTTTCGTAGACAGTGGGAGCAACGGAAACGTGTGCAAGTTGCTTTATGGGTTAAAGCAGGCATCGCGGAGTTGGAACATCTGTTTTGATGTGGTAGTCAAAGAATTTGACTTCATCAAAATGGTAGATGAACCTTGTATATACAAAAGGGAAGTAGGGCGTATGGTGGCATTCCCCGTATTTTACGTGGAAGATATACTCTTGATAGGGAAGGAGTTTCCTATGCTATGCTCGGTCAATCTCCTCTTATCACATTGATTCTCCATATAGGATCAAGGTGATACCTCCTAAATCCTGGGTTTTGGATCTATGAGATAGATCTAAGTGGATGTTAGGATTCTCACTAGGTGTAGTGAGATGGTATCAATAGATCCTGGGGAGAATCACCGTGCTTCACTCATTGAATGCGTTGTCGGTGGACAACATATCCCTGCCACCAGTTTTTAAAGGTCATGCACTCCACGGTAGGGTGTGCAATCCTCTGATGGTATAAGCAGAAGTTAGGATGTATGTCCTCTTCATCAAGATGTATACTGCCAGGAGAATTTCCTCTGAAAGAGGGCAACTTCATTCTTATTGACAGGGCTCTAGCGAATCGTTTCCTTACTTTAAGCTTGCTTTTGCTGACGATAGGGATACTTCGATCCGGTTAGGGTGCCTCGACCTTTTATTCAGTCGTCGGCGTTTGGCTTTTTCGAATATAGCCGCGCTCTCGATTGGCTTTGCTTTTCTGACGGGCTTCGTTCAGTAGTAAGTCGATCATCTCGTCAGACCGTTTCAAGGGTTTTGGTTTCGATCCTGCCCCCAGCTCTTTTATGCTGTCTTCTATCACCGAGTGAGCTTCTTCGTTAGTTAACACCGAATGAGAGACCATGTGACAACTTACCACATAGTCCTCAGATTCTTCTGACGAGTCATCCCCGTCGTTATTTCCGTTATCTCCGCTCTCAAGGATATTGTTAAAGAATTCTTGGAGTGTGACCGGGGTCCGCGCCTTCTGGTTATATTCCTCCAGCGCGTCAATATGCTTTTGCAAGTCCGTGCGCTTGTCATCAGGCTTCATGGGCTTCTTCTTATTCTTTGAAGACTTTGAAGGCTGGGTCTGAGTGTTTTGACCATCACTACCAATTCTCGGCGTCAGGCACGGTTTTAGCATTCCCTCAATGATCTCAGGCTCTAGCGGGCTTTTCCACCTGATTGACGGGCATGTATGAAGATCCTTCAGCATTCTTTTCGTCTTGGCTGAAAGAGAGACCTACCATGGAGCTTCTATAAAAGAGCATGATGCCCCTGGTGTGTACACCCTTTTCGGAGTGTTCTGTTGTGGGGGACTCACCTTCCGGTTTTCAGATAGTGCAAACTTGCCTTGTTTGTATTGGTCTTCAACCCAGTCTTTGAAGACGTAGCAGTCTTCGATCGGATAGCCCAATACTCGGTGGTAGGGGCAGTAATTAGGATCGTTGACGTCGTTCGGTTGCGGTGGGTGTCTCGACTCCGGTAGAGTAATGAGCCTATTGCGCACTGCCAGTTCAAACAGTTTCCTTGATTTATCCCGGGGAAATGAGTAAGGACGTCTCAACTTCTCATCGAGGGATTGCCGCTTGATACTTTGGTGAACAACCGGTCTCGGGCCACTCGGTTGTTGTTGAGCGTTAGCGAAGAAGATTACTTTCCCTTTGCCATTTTCATTCCGAGGCTCCAACTTTGAAGAGGAAGGCCTATGGCCTATCTGGTCCATTTGGACTAGCTTGTCAATCAAGGCTTGGAAGGTGGTTGTCTTGAAGAACATCATGAATTCTGAAATGGTTGCCTGAGGGTCGAGGGTCCCTACGAACATACCTACCGCAGGCACTTCTTCGATGCGCTGCTCGCACTTCGACCATATATTCCGCCACTGAATTGCATACCGAACCCATGTTTCGCCTGGCTTCACTCTGGCGTTAATTAACGCGGTGATCGGGGTGCGCTCGCTAGCGCTTGCGAAACGTTGGGTGAACAGAAATTCCATCTCCATAAAAGTTTTGACGGAGTCGTTAGGAAGCTCCGAATACCACTCGAATGCTGTCCCTGACAAGCTGCCAACGAATTGGCGAAGCAGTAGCTTGTCGTCGCCTCCAGTGTTGCTATACAGAGCCCTAAATTCATCGACATGCTGATGTGGATTTTCCGTCCCCTTATATACATGGAACTTGGGGACCGTGTATCCTGGCGGGTACTTTATTTGGTCATACCAACCAGGATAGGGTCGTCCAGTTTTTACAATTTTCCCAGCAGCTTCATTCCCCTGATGAACTCGTATCTGCTGAGCGATGTAATCATCCAGGGCGGCTTTTGAGATGGTCTCCTCCTTGGCTGCTGACAGAGCCGGCAAAGGATTTGATGTCTCTCCTCTATCATCTTCGAAGACAATCGGAGGGTCTTCAGCCGGAGGATCCGGTTGTATCATCATCCCGACCATGTCTTGGAAGAGAAGCGCCATTTATTTTATATTGGCCGCTTGTTCCGCGGCCTCTTTGTCCTTCTTCTCAAGCATTCTCCGAAAGAATTCGGCATCAATTTCCTGCTCACGGCACTGCTCCGAGGATGTCTCTGGGCTTGCTTTCGGTCCTGTGAGTGCGGCCATAGCTGTTAACATCTCTTGGAGTTTTTGTTTTTGTTCCTCCTGAGCTCTAGTCACTGATCGCGAAAGCGGTCGATGACCTGTGGAGATACGGCTATCCTCTTTTCCAGATGCCATATAAACGGTATGTATCACCATGCCCCCAGACTTAGGGCATTTAGATTCAGTGTCTTTGCGATATGCCAAAGATGCAGGGATCTTCTCCGACCTCCTTCTTTTGTGGGCGGTCGAAGCTGAGGGGGCCGTTGCAACGGGCACCCAGGTAGACGACACCTTTTGTGGCTTGACAGGATTGTCCTCTTCTCGCCATGCTTTCATCTTTTTCTGTTGGCGGGGATAGTCTTGATCAATCACGGAGTCTTGGACCTATCGCCAAACTTTATAAATTTTAGAGGACAGCCGCTGTGGGGGCTGCTCTAGCTTCGCCTTTGTGATATTTTCAACGGGCGAAGGAGACTTTTTTAGCACGGCAGTTGGAGAATTCCTGCGCACCCTGTTAAATAGTTCAAAGCTGTTCTCGGTTGGAACAGCAGCATCAACTTCCACCATTGGAGCCGGCGGAGTCAGTCCAGAAGGGGAATTGCCCCCAGCTTTCCTCACTCGGCGCCAGTGGTGACGTCGAGCATGTCGTGCGGCCGGGATCACCTCCTCTGTTGGATCAGCTTTTCCGTGCTCCCTGTTCTGATGAGAGTCTGCTGTTGGCACCGGCCTGTCACAGACAGATGCTTGCTGAGAGGGGGTAGTCAGTCTTGCGAAGGCCGACTTTCGAATAGGAGAAACATCCCTCATGACTTCACGTGGAGTTGGAGCAGAAACGGCCAGTCTTGTGAAGACCGACCCCTTAGAAGAATAAGCCGCCTTGGGGACTTCAGGAGTAGGAATGGCTATCCATTTTGGGATGACCTCTTCAGGAATTGCGGGCTTCTTCACAGGTCCGTTGGAGCTTTGGCCCAGTCTGCTGAAAATTGAGACGCATGGTCTGGGAGACGCGTTAAGAGGGGCTGCAATAGTGGTAAGCCAATCAAAGACCGACTTCTTCGGAGCTTCTCTTGATGGTACAGGAGTGTTGAAGCTTGTTGGCAGAATCATGGTCCCGAAGAACAATCCAATGGTGGCCTGAGTCACCTGTTCCACCGGCATAGCAAAGATGGAGGCCGCTTAGGGCCCGTAAGTCACTCCTCTGGACGGGACGGAGCGAGAGTTGCAGTTGCAGTTAGTGCAGTTTGAAGCCATTGATCTTCTGTTTTCTGCACGGAGCAAGACACCAAATCTTAGTACCTCGAATCCACAGGCAACCACAGCAAACCGCGATCCGTTCGTGAACACGACACACGAAGTGTGGAGTGGGAAGAGGAAAAGGTCCCACCGGGCGTGCCAGAATCAGTTCTCCTCTGAAACACAGAGACGCGACCGCGTAGGTCCGTCTTGCCTGAATTTAGGGGCAGACGCTAATTTGTGCTATTCGTCCACCTTTCCGAAGATGCCAAGTTGATTTATGACACGATGTATCAAAGGTTTAAACGGATGCGGCTGATGTAGCAGACTTCGTCAGATTCCCCCTCATTGAGGGGGTTTTGATTGTGGGGACGCTCTTCCCTGCAGACGCAAGCTCCTGCAGTTAATTACGCTACTGCATCGCGGTAACCACTTTCTCCTTCTCCAGATGGTCACTTCGTGTCGTGTGTGTTTATTTTGTTTTTGGTTGCCCGTGGATTGTATACGGAGACTAATTTATGTTGTCGCCCATAGGGCGTGGATTTGTCCAAATCTGTATTCTCTTAGATTTGGGTTTGGGGTTGGTTTTAAGGATACGTTAGTCTCATTTGAGACTAAGATCAACTTAAACGTTTGTTAAGGATACGTTAGTCATACGTTAGTCTAATTTAAGACTAAGATCAACTTAACGGGACCGTTTAGATCCAACAAAAGAGCATTTGAACTCTATTGTTTTAGTTTAGGGACTTTGCAGTCGATTGCCAGTTTAAGGACATGGTGGTCCAATGTTATTTTAAGGACATCTCGGTCCATGGGTTTAAAGGACCCCACAGTCTGAGGTTAAGGACATCATAGTCCATGGGTTTAAAGGGACCCCACAGTCCGAGGTTAAGGACATCATAGTCCATGGGTTTAAAGGGACCCCACAGTCCGAGGTTAAGGACATCATAGTCCTTAGGTTTAAAGGACATCATAGTCATAGGTTTAAAGGACCCCACAGTCCGAGGTTAAGGACATCATAGTCCATGGGTTTAAAGGGACCCCACATTCCTAGGTTTAGGACATCATAGTCCATGGGTTTAAGGACCCCACAGTCCGAGGTTAGGGACATCATAGTCCGTGGGTTTAAGGACCCCACAGTCTGAGGTTAGGGACATCATAGTCCATGGGTTTAAGGACCCCACAGTTCGAGGTTAAGGACATCATAGTCCATGGGTTTAAGGACCCTACGGTCCATGGATTGATTGGTTATCGGAACCCGTCACCTCTCTGAAGACGTTGAAGGATTACAACGACAAATATCAAAGGAGTGAAGAGATGTGCCCTTGAACCAAAATTGATTGGGAAAATCTGTAGTCCAATTTGGAACTACGATCAATTAATTAAATTATGAGCGCATGGGCTCAATTAAATCTGAATTGAGGACTTATGGACAACTTGGGCTAACTCCAATTAGTTTTAGAATGCTGGACCTTTGTTGGGACTGTTGAACACTTGTCTGGGTTCAGCCCCTCATTATTTAGCAATGCTAAATATGAAACTGGGTTCTGGCCGTATTTTGTCTTTTATTGAGTGCTGAGCACTCATATACCATATGAGATGATCAATCTTGGAATACAAGAATGTATTTGAGGCTCAGTCAAAAGGGGAATCATGCCTCTGGAAGATTTAGCCAATTTAGGCTAAGACTGGTTTGTAAATAGTGTTAAACACTAGCATATATCTGGCGGTCACATGTTCCTACGTGATGCATTTAAAATAGTGTTAAACACTAAGGATGCAATTCTTAAAATAGTGTTAAACACTAAAAAGATGAAGCACTCATGTGAGGACACGTGAGGCGCCCTAGGATTGGGCTAAGCTCCCTTTATTTTATTCTCAGAATATTCAAATAAATGTTAAACACTTAAGTCTTCACAGCCATCACATGTGGGCACGTGATGGGTATCCATGCACGGGATATTAAAGGGATTTGCTAGGGGTCACATGGGGACACGTGAGGGCGCCCATGCGTTGGATTTTAATCCTTCAGTTCTTTCCATCTCTCTTTTTTTTAAAGAGGTATTTGTCAGGGGTCACGTGGGGACACGTGAGAGCGTCCAAAATTGATTATGCCCTGGCCTTGTTCTGTTTATCTTGAGGAATTTATCCAAGGGTCACGTGGGAGCACGTGACCCCATCTCATTCATTATATTTTGTCCATTGAGGGGGAAGATCACGTGTTGCTACGTGATCAAGTTGGGCACTGACTTCTTTTACGTGCATGAAAAGTCTGAGTCCCTTGTTCAAGAATTAAATTCTTTTGTAGGGTTGAACCCTAATTTTATTTAGAGGAATTAAATTCCTATATATATGGAAGAATTAAATTCTTTAAACCCAACTCTCCCTCTAAATTTTGGATCTGCATGGCAGAATCTCCCCGATGAGAATTAAATTCTCAACTTATGGGGAGATCTACCTCTGCAGATCTTCAACCATGAAGAAGAACTAAGTTCTTGTTTTAAGGGTTAAACCCTATCTCTGTTGGTGGAATTAAATTCCTAAGTATTTGGAGGAATTAAATTCCTTAAACTCAATTCTCCCTCTAAGTTTTGGATATGCATTAAATTCTAATCTTATGAGGAGATCTGCTTCTGCAGATCTTCAACCAAAGGAAGAACTAAGTTCTTATTCAGAAGAGTTAAACTCTTAGTTTGAAAATTAAATTCTCTTTTTGTTTTGTGGAGCTTATGATCTCTTTTCCTTTCTCACCTAGGGTTTCTTTCTCTTCTGTGGAAATCTTCTTTTCTCTCTAGAGAATTAAATTCTCTTCTTTTTTCTCTCTATTGTTGTATCCCTTTTTTCACCCCTCTTGGCTTTTATTTATAGGAGAAAGAAAAGAATCAGTTTGTTTAGTCAATCTTTCATTGAATGATTTTAATTAATTTTGTAACCAACATGATCTCTTAGATCACTCAGTGAATTTTATTCACCATTGGATTTTTAATCCAAAAGATCTTTTATCTGTTATTCCTGGCAAATTTCAGGGAAATCTTTTCTTGTATAGAATCTTTCTATAAATTGGTGATTTTTAATCACCATTGGATTTTTAATCCAACGGTGCTCCACTTTACAGAGCACAATCTTTTTGTTTGGAAAGATCTAGGGAAATATTTTTCCAACTAGGGATTTTGATTTCCCTTAATTAAAATTTAATTTTATTAGTTCAGAAGATTTAAGAGCCTATCACGTGTTACCACGTGACCCCACTGATTGACCAATTAATTAGAATTTAATTCTATTGGTTTAGAGGGCTCAGGAACCCATCACGTGTTGACACGTGACCCCACTGATTAATTATTTATTTAGAATTTAATTCTATTGTTTTAGAGAGTAAGAGCCTATCACGTGTCGCAATGTGACTCCACTGATTAATTATTTCCAATTATTTATTTTATTCAATCCCTACAGGATTTGCCTGTAAATGGTCACGTGTCTGCACGTGATGCCCGGTCACGTGCGGGCACGTGATGCCTCATAAATTTTGATCCCGGATGAATTACGAGGCCCATAATATATCAAATCGAAGGATTTTTCGAGACACTTTTGATACTTTCAGAATTTAGCTGTTTCACATTCGAGAGTTTGTCAAAATAAAGCCCAGAAAATACTGGTTCACATTTTCTTAAACGTATCGCTGCCATTTGATACCTTGGGCTCTTTTGCGCAGAAATTTTTTTGGCGGGAACAAATGCCCCCCACTACTTTTTCCACGTAAGTATATACGTGGGTGAAGTAGTGCAGAGTAATTCATAGCGTATGACCAATTTTGGGTTGGTATATAATTTTCAGGATCTTGATCTGAGAAGATAATGGGACACAAGCGTCGTCATTTATCATTGACTCAAATCTCGACTCTTAATGGATATAGTTCCAAACCCTCAGCTCCATGAGCCGCACCCTTCTATTTCTTTATGTTTTACTCTGGCGTGAAGTAGTTTATATGCTCATGAGTAACTTATCCATTTCAGTGGCATGTAGGTTTGGCAAGTGTGGCCTATAGATGGTAGATAACAGTTCATCTTGAACTTTTTATAAGGTAGCGATGGCTTAGGAAACAGGGTTAGGATCTGTTGCCTAAGACTTTCCAACTTTATGAGCTGTGAGGGTCTCACAAAGGCTTTTCTCCCTACGAGTCGTGAGGATCTCGTAGGTGTCATTTCTCCTTAGGAGTCGTGAGGACTCCTAAGTGCGTTTTCTCTTAAGAATCGTAAGGATCTCACAAAAGAATTTTCTTTATGCGTAAGGACACTAATTTTCCCGCAAGTTGAGACGAATTGAGATATTCTCGCAAAACCACTGATTTCCTTATGGGTCGAAACGAATCGAGAGGTTCTCGCCAAGGACACTGATTTCCCTGAATCGAGATAAGAAGCGATGGCTTAAGAAACAGGTTTAGGATCTGTTGCCTAAGACTTTTCAACTTTATGAGCCGTGAGGGTCTCATAAAGATTTTTTCTCCCTACGAATCAAGAGGATCTCATAGGTGTATTTTCTCCTTAGGAGTCATGAGGATTCCTAAGTGTGTTTTCTCTTGAGAGTCATAAGGATCTCACAAGAGAATTTTCTTCCTTACAAGTCGAGAGGACTCATAAGTGATTGATGAGTTAACCTACTCCCGAATCAAAGCATTGCTTCAACAGGGAGGTCGAGGGTTGACTTTGGGTTGTCTGTGCACCGCCGAGTCATGGAACTGGGAACTTTGCCGCGGCTCCGCTTTACTGGCGTCGTATATTCCTGCAGAGACACTGATTTCTTTGCGATTCGGCACGAATCGAGATGTTTTCATCAAGGACGATGATTTCCCTGAATCGAGGTATTTGCCAAGGACGCTGATTTCCTCGGAGTTGAAACGAATCGAGGTATTCCTACAAAAACACTGATTTCCTTGCGGGTCGACGCGAATCGAGATGCTTACACCAAGGATGCTGATTTCCCTGAATCGAGGTTTTGCCGAGGACACTGATTTCCCTGGAGTCAAAACGAATCGAGGTATTCCAGCAAAGACACTGATTTCTCTGCGGGTCGACGCGAATCAAGGTGCTCTCATCAAGGACGCTGATTTCCTTGAATCGAGGTTTTTGCCAAGGAAATCGATTTCCTCGGAGTTAAAACGAATCGAGATATTCCTGCAAAGACGCTGATTTCTCTGCTGGTCGATGTGAATCGAGATGCTCTCGTCAAGGACGCTGATTTCCCAGAATCGAGGTTTTTGCTAAGGATCCTGATCTCCTCGGAGTTGAGACGAATCAAGGTATTCCTGCAAAGACACTGATTTCCTTGCGGGTCGATGCGAATCGAGATGCTCTCGTCAAGGATGCTGATTTCCCTGAATTGAGGTTTTTGCCAAGGACACTGATTTTCTCAGAGTTGAAGCGAATCGAGGTATTCCTGCAAAGACACTGATTTCCTTGCGGGTCGATGCGAATCGAGATGCTCTCGTCAAGGACGCTGATTTCCCTGAATCAAGGTTTTTGCCAAGGACACTGATTTCCTCGGAGTTGAAACGAATTGATGTATTCCTGCAAAGACACTGATTTCTCTGTGGGTCGACGTGAATCGAGATGCTCTCGTTAAGGACGCTGATTTCCCTGAATCGAGGTTTTTGAGTTGACTTAATTCTGAGACGGGGCCATTGGATGACTCCAGGTTGTCTATGAACCGTAGAGTCTTGGAACTGGGGACTTTGTCGTGGCTCCGATTGATGGTGTAGCATTTGTGTCCTGCTGGAATAAGGAGGCACACCGTCGTTGGTCTTCAGGCCATAGATGTGGCCATTGAGATTTGGAACTGGGGACTTTGCCATGGCTCCGCTTCGTTGCGACTCTGAGGTCGGTTGCTGACGTCACGTCTGCATCTGGTTGGAGTGAGGAGAAACGCAATTGGTAATCTCTAGGCTGTCTGTGAACCGTCGAGATTTGGAACTAGGGGACTTTGCCATGGTTCCGTTGTTTTGACCCTAGGGTCGTTTGTTGACGTCGCATATGCATCCTGCTGGAGTAAGAAGAAACGCCGTTGGTGATCTCTAGGCTGTCTGTGAACCATCGAGATTTGGAACTAGGGGACTTTGCCATGGTTCCAGGGTAGTCTCTAGGCTGTCTGTGAACCGTCGAGATTTGGAACTAGGGGACTTTGTCGTGGCTCCGTTCATTGATGTTGCGTCTGCATTCGATTGGAAGGGGGAAGAACGCCGGTGTTGATCTCTAAGTTGTCGATGTTGACGTCGAGACCCTGAAGCTAGGGATCTTCCTTCACTTCGTTTGTTGACATTGTGTCCGCAATATTGCGACGAATGTCGAGATTGTCTTCAGGTTGTCTATGAACCGTCGAGATTTGGCTTCGCTTCAACGAAGCCCGGTGGGACAATATGGTTCCCTTCTTGTTTATGCCCATAGATTGTATACACGGGTCAATGTGACCTCACCTGCAGGGTAAAAAGTTTCATTCTTTCATTTTTTTAATTCTTTCCGCGATGCTCAATCATTTCAGCTTTTTATATCGCGGAAATCGCGATTGACCAATCATTTCGGCTATTTTTCTTTTTACTCGCTGCTTTTTATTGCGAGTTGCCTAATCATTTCGGCTGTTTTTGTATGCATACATTTTTACTTGCTGATTTCACTGCAAATTGCCCTATCATTTCGGCTATTTCATATGCATTTTTGGCTCGCTGATTTTTTATCGCGGGTGTGGAACTTGGAATCTGGTGCCAATCTCAGCATCAGCATCGCTGCGACTAGAATATTGCCAGGAGCGAATCATCATTTGCCATGAAAGGACTTGGAATTTGATACCGATTTAGGCATCAGCATCGCTACAACTGAGATATTGCTAGGAGTGAATCATCATTTGCCTCTGTTGATGTCGAACAAAGGTGGCTTAGCAAACAGGGTTAGGATCCCGTCGACTAAGGCTTTTGACTTCATGAGCCGTAAGGGTCTCATAAAGGTGTTTCTCCCTACGAGTCGTGAGGATCTCGTAGGTGCATTTTCTCCTTAGGAATCGTGAGGATTCCTAAGTGTGTGTTCTCTTATAATTCGTAAGGATCTTACAAGAGTGTTTTCTCCTTGCAAGTCGAGAGGACCTACAAGTGTTTGTTCACCATGTGAGCATATCCCTAGTCGCTGGTGGGACTCTGTTAGGGAAATGTCCATTCATGCCCGTGGATTATATACAAGGGTCAATATTGAACCGCTTGTAGGGCAAAATCGGGGGGTATGACTGCTTAAGAACTGGTTCAGATTCCTGTAGCTTAAAGCTTTTGAATCTTATGAGCCGTGAGGGTCTCATAAGAGGGTTCTCCTTACGAGTCGTGAGGATCTCGCAAGTGTAATTTCTCCTTAGGAATCGTGGGGATCCCTAAGTGTGTTTCTCCTTTGTGAGTCGTAAGGATCTCACACAGGTGGTTTCTCCTTACAGGGTCGAGAGGACCTTGTAAGTGTCTTTTAACGAGATTGCGCCCTTTCGGGTTTTCATAAAACTCACCGGTAGTCCCGCTGTTTTTACTCACGGAGCCCTTTCGGGTTTTCATCCGTGCCCATTTCGCTTATGGACGTACTTTTTTTTACCATATCAGCCAAGGGATGCCGCAGGTTTGTAGTAGTTTAACGACGTTTCGGTCATAGGTCCAAGATTTTTCGGGCAACGTGCGATTACACAGCTAGATTTTCTCGCAAATCTTCGTATCTTTTGTGTCGGAGGTGGATTCCTTAAAGAGAGGGCTGAGGGCGATTTCTTTGTCAAGGTCGCTTCCAAATGTGATAACTTGTGATTCCTTGGTGTCGACTATATGACAGTTGCCAGCAGCTCTTTTGCGCTCATCTGTCGTGCTTTTTTGTTTCCGACGAGCCTTGCGCTTCACTCATTGAACGCGTTGTCGGTAGACAACATATCCCTGCCACCAGTTTTTAAAGGCTATGCACTCCTCGGTAGGGTGTGCAATCCTCTGATGTTATAAGCAGAAGTTAGGATGTATGTCCGCTTCATCAAGATGTATACTGCCAGGAGAATTTCCTCTGAAAGAGAGCAACTTCATTCCTATTAACAGGGCTCTAGCGAATCATTTCCTTACTTTAAGCTTGCTTTTGCTGACGATAGGGATGCTTTGATCCGGTTGGGGTGCCTCGACCTTTTTATTCAGTCGTCGGCGTATGGCTTTTTCGAATATAGTCATGCTCTCGATTGGCTTTGCTTTTCTGACGGGCTTCGTTCAATAGCAAGTCGATCATCTCGTCAGACGGTTCCAAGGGTTTTGGCTTCGATCCTGCCCCCAGCTCTTTTTTGCTGTCTTATATCGTCGAGTGAGCTTCTTCGTTAGTTAATGCCGAATGAAAGACCATGTGACAACTTGCCACATAGTCCTCAGATTCTTCTGACGAATCATCCCCGTCGTTATTGCCGTTATCTCCGTTCTCAAGGATATTGTTGAGGAATTCTTGGAGTGTGACCGGGGTCCGCACCTTCTGGTTATATTCCTCCAGCGCGTCAATATGCTTTTACAAGTCCGTGCGCTTGTCATCAGGCTTCATGGGCTTCTTCTTCTTCTTTGAAGACTTTGAAGGCTGGGTATGAGTGTTTTGACCATCGCTTACAATTCTCGGCATCGGGCGCGGTTTTAGCATTCCCTCAATGATCTCAGGCTCTGGCGGGCTTTTCCACCTGATTGCCGGGCATGTGTAAAGATCCTTCAGCATTCTTTTCGTCTTGGCTAAAAGAGCGACCTCCCATGGAGCTTCTTCTATAAAAGAGCACGATGCCCCTGGTGTGTCCACCCTTTTAGGAGTGTGCTGTTGTGGGGGACTTACCTTCCAGTTTTTAGATAGTGCAAACTTGCCTTGTTTGTATTGGTCTTCAACCCAGTTTTTGAAGACGTAGCAGTCTTCGATCGGATGGCCCAATACTCGGTGGTAGGGGCAGTAATTAGGATCGTTGACGTCATTCAGTTGCGGTGTGTAGGGTTGCTAGGCACGCGGACAAGCGTCTACGAGGCATCAACCATGCCCGATTAAAAAATTAGCCGTGCCGAACAACCCGAAGCCGGATCTTTAAACTAGGGTTTAGGCGAAAATGAACATGTTAAACTCATTAACACTAAGTGAGAGGGATTACAACCTTTGTAGATCCAGTCCTTCACTTCTTAAGCTCCATGTTGAAGTCCTTTAGCTGCGATCATCGTGTTCCGAACTCTCGAGAGGCTTCACGAAGAGAAAGATGCAGTCTTGCTTCCGATCTTCGATAACAAAGATGATCTACCTTGAAGTTTCATTAACACAAGCTAACACTCACTAAATGAAGTGAACACCCTCATCTAAATGGCAAGGATAGATGAGGATGATGAAGTAGGATTTTTTCTCTCATTTGTTCTCATTTTCTCACTCACTTTCATCACAAAGCAAAAACTAGAAAGCTTTTGCTCAAAGGAAGAAGAAGAAAGAAGATGAAGCCTTAATCCTTTTGTGATGAACAATGAAAAGATAAATAATGATGAATAATGCAACCATGGTTAAACAAACCTTTGTAGAGATTTAACTAGGGCTAAGGTTTGGGTTGAGTTAAAGGTGAGTCACTTTAAAATATCTAACACAAAACAAAAGAAAAACCTTCTAGAAGGTTCTTGAAAGACCTAACCCTAATCAAGCCCTAACCTTGTTTAATCTCTACTAAACATGTTGCATTAGCTATCATATCATGTTACAATATTATATATCACATATATAATATTTATTGTAACCAAATAAAATAATACAATTAACATATATCGCATATATATCAATGTATTACCCGAGTGAGAAAAAGAATCTTTTAGTGAGCTAATATTAGTTAATGTAATTTAATATATCATATATATTATTATACATTAAATTATCGAATCAATACTTGATCCGACAATCCGGTTATATCGCATATAACCGACTAATATTTATCTGTACCGATTCATCGAATCAACACTTGATCCGATGACCCGGCTGATATCAAATATAGCGAGAATAGAATACGGTATCTCATATCGCATTATCCTCGGTCCTGCACATATCACATATGTGCCCCTACTCCGTTTTGCTTGAGCCAAGAAACCTCTGTGTAGGACTCTAAAGAATAGTCAATACGCCGGCAGTAGGTGATGATCATATCAAACACCCACAAGCTGCAAGCGGTCAGCTAAACGTAACAGCCACCCAGGTATTGAGCGCTCAGAAGATCAACAAGCAAGCAAGTACATTCTCCTGTGAATCCAAACAGTAACACTCCCGTACAGTCCGGTCTCGTCGTCTGATATGTCGCATATCTCGCCTAGGGGTGGTAAACGTCAGACCCCAGTAGCTCGATAAGTCGTGTCGATATGAGGTCTATAACAGTTCGAGTAACTACTGATAACACTTACCAGTAAATCTCAGCAACCCTGGCCAGGGATTTCCGGTTATAGCCAATCGAACACAGCACAACATCAACTCCCTATACCGGGAGAGACGAATCCCCTCCTATCGCTCATTGCCTCCATGTGATTCGGGACTGTACCCAAACACCACCTTTTTGCATGCCCTCTTGGACATGGTATGATGGAAATCAAAGTACAGTGGGAATCACACAAGACTCTATGACGATCTCGGGTCAACAGACTACTCTGTACCAGTGTCACCCGAGAACTGCCATCTGACGTGAGGTATAATACCATCTGGGAGTTCTCGACGAGTCCATCCAGTGTACCCAGTCACCATTGAGCACCCGTACACCATCCTTGATGTCAAACACGGATGGATATGGGATCATCCATCGCCCATCATATGGGTCAAGATGCGTATACGCTAGTCTACTCTAGTGTATCGATGCACTGTCTCAATACACCATCGACTAGGAACAGTTATAGGATGTACTCGTCGACTACCGTGGCCCCACTAGTATGATCTCATCATAGTCCCAGAAGTCGAGTACATATCCTAAGGGCTTTATCAATATGTAATATAGAGACATCAGAGTACATGTTAAGATAAAGTACAACCAGATAGCATACTATCATGTCAAGCAAGAAAATCCTCCCTATATATGTCCAAGCATCCATTACAATATACATCGTATGTACAGTAATGGCCTCTAGGGCATACATATAACTAACATGGTGGGTGTCTCGACTCCGGTAGAGTAATGAACCCATTGCGCACTGCAAGTTCAAACAGTTTCCTTGTTTTATCCTGGGGAAATGAGTAAGGATGTCTCAACTTCTCATCGAGGGATTGCCGCTTGATGCTTTGGCAAACAACCGGTCTCGGGCCACTCGGTTGTTGTTGAGCGTTGGCGAAGAAAATTACTTTCCCTTTGCCCTTTTCATTCCGAGGCTCCAACTTTGAAGAGGAAGGCCTATGGCCCATCTGGTCCATTTGGGCTATCTTGTTAATCAAGGCCTGGAAGGTGGTTAGCTTGAAGAACATCATGAATTGTGAAATGGTCGCCTGAGGGTCGAGGGTCCCTACAAACATACCTACCGCAGGTGCTTCTTCGATGCGCTGTTCGCACTTCGACCATAGATTCCGCCACCGAATTGCATACCGAACCCATGTTTCGCCTGGCTTCACTCTGACGTTAATTAACGCGGTGATCGGGGTGCGCTCGCTAGCGCTTGCGAAACGTTGGGTGAATAGCAATTCCATCTCCGTAAAAGTTTTGACAGAGTCGTTGGGAAGCTCTGAATACCACTCGAATGCTGTCTCCGACAAGCTGTCAACCAATTGGCGAAGCAGTAGCTTGTCGTTGCCTCCAGTGTTGCCACACAGAGCCCTAAATTGAGCGACATGCTGATGTGGATTTCCCGTCTCCTTATATACGTAGAACTTGGGGATCGTGTATCCTGGCGGGTACTTTATTTGGTCATACCAACCCGGATAGAGTCGTCCAGTTTTAACAATTTGCCCAGCCGCTTCATTCGCCTGATGAACTCGTATCTACTAAACGATGTAATCATCCAGGGCGGCTTTTGAGATGGTCTCCTTCTTGGCTGCTGACAGAGCCGACAGAGGATTTGATGTCTCTCCTCTATCATCTTCGAGGACAATCGGAGGGTGGTCTTCAGCCGGAGGATCCGGTTGTATCATCATCCCGACCATGTCTTGGAAAAGAAGCGCCATTCGTTTTATATTGGCCGCTTGTTCCGCGGCCTTTTTGTCCTTCTTCTCAAGCATTCTCCGAAGGAATTCGGCATCAATTTCCTGCTCACGGCGCTGCTCCGAGGATGTCTCTGGGCTTGCTTTCGGTCCTATGAGTGCGGCCATAGCTGTTAACATCTCTTGGAGTTTTTGTTGTTATTGCTCCTGAGCCCTAGTCACTGATCGCGTAAGCGGTCGATGACCTGTGGAGATACGGCTATCCTCTTTTCCAGATGCCATATAAACAGTATGTATCACCATGCCCCCAGACTTGGGGCATTTAGATTCAATGTCTTTGCAATTTGCCAAAGACGCAGGGATCTTCTCTGACCTCCTTCTTTTATGGGCGGTCGAAGCTGAGGGGGCCGTTGCAACGGGCACCCATGTAGACGACACCTTTTGTGGCTTGACAGGATTGTCCTCTTCTCGCCGCACTTTCATCTTTTTCTGTTGGCGGGGATAGTCTTGATCAATCACGGAGTCGTGGACCTGTTGCCAAACTTTATAAATTTTAGAGGACAGCCGCTGTGGGGGCTGCTCTAGCTTCGCCTTTGTGATCTTTTCAACAGGCGGAGGAGACCTTTTTAGCATGGCAGTTGGCAAATTCCTGCACACCCTGTTAAGTAGTTCAAAGCTGTTCCCGGTTGGAACAGCAGCATCAACTTCCACCTTGGAGCCGGCGGAGTCAGTCCAGAAGGGGAATTGCCCCCAGCTTTCCTCACTCGGCGCCAGTGGTGACATCGAGCATGTCGTGCGGCCGGGATCACCTCCTCTGTTGGATCAGCTTTTCCGTGCTCCCTGTTCTGATGAGAGTCTGCTGTTGGCGCCGGCCTGTCACAGACAGATGCTTGCTGAGAGGGGGTAGTCAGTCTTGCGAAGGCCGACTTTCGAATAGGGAAAACAGTCCTCATGACTTCACGTGGAGTCGGAGCTGAAACGGCCAGTCTTGTGAAGACCGACCCCTTAGCAGGAGAAGCCGCCTTGGGGACTTCAGGAGTAGGAACGGCTATCCGTTTTGGGATGACCTCTTCAGGAATTGCGGGCTTCTTCACGGGTCCGTTGGAGCTTTGGCCCAGTCTGCTGAAAACTGAGACGCTTGGTTTGGGCGACGCGTTAAGAGGGGCTGCAGTAGTGGTAAGCCAATCAAAGACCGACTTCTTCGGAGCTTCTTGTGATGGTACAGGAGCGTTGAAGCTTGTTGGCGGAATCATGGTCCCGAAGAACAATCCAGTGGCGGCTGTCCTCAAAAGAAGATGCCAAGTTGATTTATGACACCATGTATCGAAGGTTTAAACGGATGCGGCCGATGTAGCAGATTTCGTCAGATTCCCCCTCATTGAGGGGTTCTTGATTGTGGGGACGCTCTTCCCTGCAGGCGCAAGCCCCTGCAGTTAATTACGCTACCGCATCGCGGTAACCACTTTCTCCTTCTCCAGATGGTCACTACGTGTCGTGTGTGTTTATTTTGTTTTTGGTTGCTTGTGGATTGTATACGGAGACTAATTTATGTTGTTGCCTGTAAGGCGTGGATCAGTCCAAATCCGTATTCTCTTAGATTTGGGTTTGGGGTTGGGTTTAAGGATACGTTAATCTCATTTGAGACTAAGATCAACTTAAACGTTTTTTAAGGATACGTTAGTCTAATTTAAGACTAAGATCAACTTAACAGGATCGTTTAGATCCAACAAAAGAGCATTTGAACTCTATTGTTTTAGTTTAGGGACTTTGCGGTCGATTGCCAGTTTAAGGATATGGTAGTCCAATGTTAATTTAAGGACATCCCGGTCCATGGGTTTAAAGGACCCCACAGTCCGAGGTTAAGGACATCATAGTCCATGGGTTTAAAGGGACCCCACAGTCCGAGGTTAAGGACATTATAGTCCATGGGTTTAAAGACCCCACAGTTCGAGGTTAGGGACATCATAGTCCATGGGATTAAGGACCCCACAGTCCGAGGTTAGGGACATCATAGTCCATGGGTTTAAGGACCCCACAGTCCGAAGTTAAGGACATCATAGTCCATGGGTTTAAGGACCCCACAGTCCGAGGTTAAGGACATCATAGTCCATGGGTTTAAGGACCCCACGGTCCATAGAATGATTGGTTATCGGGACCCGTCACCTCTCTGAAGACGTTGAAGGATTACAACGACAAATATCAAAGGAAGTGAGCGACGTACCCTTGAACCAAAGTTGATTAGGAAAATCTGTAGTCCAATTTGGAACTAAGATCAATTAATTAAATTATGAGTGCATGGGCTCAGTTAAATCTGAATTCAGGACTTATGGCCAACTTAGGCTAAATCCAATTAGGTTTAGAATGTTGGACCTTTGTTGGGACTGTTGAACACTTGTCTGGGTTCAGCCCCCCATTATTTAGCAATGCTAAACATGAAACTGGGTTCTGGCCGTATTTTGTCTTTTATTGAGTGCTGAGCACTCATATACCATATGAGATGATCAATATTGGAAGACAAGAATGTATTTGAGGTTCAGTCAAAAGGGGAATCATGCCTCTGGAAGATTTATCCAATTTAGGCTAAGACTGGTTTGCAAATAGTATTAAACACTAGCATATATTTGGCGGTCACGTGTTCCCACGTGATGCATTTAAAATAGTGTTAGTTTGTTTTGTCTACTAGCTCAAGTCCGGTTTCCTCTATCTTCTGTTCTGCTCGGCTGGTTTTATGGTCCACCTGTTGAAGTAGCTTGGCTTGAACGCAACGCTTGGATAACTTGGCTTGTGGAAACCTATGTTTACTCAAAAGCATAGAATGGATTCCGCAAACACTAAGGATGCAGTTCATAAAATAGTGTTAAACACTAAAAAGATGAAGCGCTCACATGAGGACACGTGAGGCGCCCTAGGATTGGGCTAAGCTCCCTTTATTTTATTCTCACAATATTCAAATAAGTGTTAAAGACTTAAGTCTTCACGGCCATCACGTGTGGGCACGTGATGGGTATCCATGCATGGGATATTAAAGGGATTTGCTAGGGGTCACGTGGGGACACGTGAAGGCCCCCATGCATTGGATTTGAATCCTTCAGTTCTTTCCATCTTCTCTTTTTTTTTAAAGAGGTATTTGTCAGGGGCTACATGGGGACACATGAGAGCGTCCAAAATTGATTCTGCCCTGGCCTTGTTTTGTTTATCTTGAGGAATTTATCCAAGGGTCACGTGGGAGCACGTGACCCCATCTCATTCATTATATTATGTCCATTGAGGAGGAAGATCACGTGTTGCCACGTGATCAAGTTGGGCACTGACTTCTTTTACGTGCATGAAAAGTCAAAGTCCCTTGTTTAAGAATTAAATTCTTTTGTAGAGTTGAACCCTAATTTTATTTAGAGGAATTAAATTCCTATATATATGGAAGAATTAAATTCTTTAAACCCAACTCTCCCTCTAAGTTTTGGATCTGCGTGGCAGAATCTCCCCGATGAGAATTAAATTCTCAACTTATGGGGAGATCTGCTTCTGCAGATCTTCAACCAAAGGAAGAACTAAGTTTTTATTCAGAAGAGTTAAACTCTTAGTTTGAGAATTAAATTCTCTTTTTGTTTTGTGGAGCTTATGATCTCTTTCCCTTTCTCACCTAGGGTTTCTTTCTCTTCTGAGGAAATCTTCCTTTCTCTCTAGAGAATTAAATTCTCTTCTTTTTTCTCTCTGTTGTTGTAACCCTTTTTTCTTCCCTCTTGGCTTTTATTTATAGGAGAAAGAAAAGAATCAGTTTGTTTAGTCAATCTTTCATTGAAAGATATTAATTGATTTTGTAACCAACTTGATCTTTTAGATCACTCAGTAAATTTTATTCACCATTTGATTGTTAATCCAAAAGATCTTTTATCTGTTATTCCTGGAAAATTTCAGGGAAATCTTTCCTTGTATAGAATCTTTCTATAAATTGGTGATTTTTAATCACCATTGGATTTTTAATCCAACGGTGCTCCACTTTACAGAGAACAATCTTTTTGTTTGGAAAGATCTAGGGAAATATTTTTCCAACTAGGGTTTTTGATTTCCATTAATTAGAATTTAATCCTATTAGTTCAGAAGGTTTAAGAGCCTATCACGTGTTAGCACGTGACCTCACTGATTGACTAATTAATTAAAATTTAATTCTATTGGTTTAGAAGGCTCAGGAACCCATCACATATTGGCACGTGACCCCACTGATTAATTATTTAATTAGAATTTAATTCTATTGTTTCAGAGGGTTTAAGAGCCTATCACGTGTCGGCACGTGACCCCACTGATTAATTATTACCAATTATTTATTTTATTCAGTGCCTACAGGCTTTGCCTGTAAATGGTCACGTGTCTGCACGTGATGCCCGGTCACGTGTTGGCACGTGATGCCCGGTCACGTGCGGGCACGTGATGCATCATAACTTTTGATCTCGGATGAATTATGAGACCCATAATATATCAAATCGAAGGATTTTTCGAGACACTTTCAATACCATCAGAATTTAGCTGTTTCACATTCGGTAGTTTATCAAAATACAGCCCGGAAACTACTGGTTCATAATTTCTTAAACGTATCGCTGCCATTTGATACCTTGGGCTCTTTTACGCAGAAATTTTTTTGGCGGGAACAGTCGACTGAATGTCAGTAATTGGCATTATCTTTACCCTCAAAAGAGGGACGGTATGTTGGAAGAGTTCCAAGCTAGATACCTTGGGAAACTAGACGATAAAGGCTGGACACATCGCTACCAAAGAGGAAGTCTGGGTGTATATTAGTTCATGAGATGAACTTCGTTCCTACCATTGTGTGATAATAGAGTTATGGATTAGGCCTAAGAACCCCCGTCCCATCAGTGACCCAGACATATTCTAAGGCAGTATCACCTGATCATGGAGATGGTTGATCTCCAGGAGATCGATGTTAGGAGAGTAGATTCAGAGAACAACATGGCGGATCCACTCACAAAGGCCTTTCCCAGAGAGAGACTTTTATGGGATGGTTGAGTATGAGATACTTCAACCACTGTTATATGATGGCCCTGGTGCAAGTGGGAGATTGTTAGTTATATGTATGCCCTAAAGGCCATTACTATACATGAGATGTATATTATAGTGGATGCTTGGACATATATGGGGAGGATTTTCTTGCTCGACATGATAGTATGCTATCTGGTTACACTTTATCTTAATATGTATACTGATTGTCTCTTTGTTACATGTTGGTAAAGCCCTTAAGATGTGTACTTGACTACCTAGATTATGATGCGGATAATACTAGTGGGACATAGGTAGTCTGTGAGTACATCCTTTAATGTCCCTAGTCGTGGGTGTATCGAGACGGGGAATCGATATACCAGAGTAGACTAGCGTATAGCTTCTCCAACCATGTAGATGGGAGATGGATGATCCCGTATCCATTGGTGTTTGACATCAAAAATGATATACGGGTGCTCAGTGGAGACTGGGTACACTGGACGGACTCGCCAAGAACTCCCAGATGGTATTATACCTCACGTCAGATGGCAGTTCTCTGGTGACATTGGTACAGGTTAGTCTGTCGACCCGAGATCGTCATAGAGTCTTTTGTGATTCCCACTATTCTTTGATTTCCACCTTACCACGTTCAAGAGGACGTGCAAAACGATGGTTTTGGGTACAGTCCTGAGTCACATGGAGGCAATGAGCGATATGAGGGGATTTCGTCTCTCCCGGTATTGGGGATTAATGTTGCGCTGTGCTCGATTGGCTATAACAGGAAGTCCCTGGCCAGGGCTGCTTTAGAGATTTACTGGTAAGTGTTACCAGTAGTTTCTCGACCCGTTATGAGCCTCATATCGGCACGACTTATCGAGTTACTGGGGTCTGACGTTTACCACCCCTAGACGAAATATGCGACATATCAAACGAAGAGACCGGACTGTACAGTAGTGTTATTGATTGGATTCGCAGGAGTATGAGCAGGCTTGCTTGTTGATCTTCTGATCGCTCAATACCCGGGTGGCCGTTACGTTTAGCAGACCGCTTGCGGCTTGTGGGTGTTTGATATGATCATCACCTACTGCCAGCGTATTGACGAGTCTTTAGAGTCCTACACAGAGATTTCTTGGTTCATGCGAAACGGAGTAGGAGCACATATGTGATATGTGCGGGACCGAGATTGATCCGCGTATGTGATACCGCATTCTATTCTTGCAATTTGTGACATCGGTCGATTATATGTGATATAGCCGGATTATCGGATCAAGTGTTGATTCGATAATTTGTTGCATTAGATATTAGTCGATTATATATGATATAGCCGGATTATTAAATCAAGTGTTGATTTAATAATTTAATGTATAATTGTATATTAGATATACTAGATTATATTAACTAATATTGGCTCACTTATGATTTCTTTTCTCACATGTGTGCATTAGTGTATATGTGATATATATTAATGTACAACTTCTGTGTCATGGTTGTTAATACACACTACATGGATGTATGAGACTTACACTATACTAATTATAATGTAGGGTTTAAATATTTAAAGTAAATCCAAATTAGTGGTTAATTGGTCATATGCATGAAGCTTTGAGAAGCTTATGGATGCATTGACTTGGTCCACTAATTTTGTTTTACTAAAGATATTTATTAACCTAACCATTATAATTTAGCCATGGTTTATTCTCTACATAAGTTAGTGTATGACAATAACTCACCCATGGTTGCTATTCTCACTTAATGAGTTCATTCTCTCATCTTCTTCACTTGAGCTTCTTCTTCCTCATGAGAAAAGCTTACTAGCTTTTCTCAAGGTGAGAAAATATTGTGAGAAAAATAAATCTAAAGAGAGCCCACTTCCTACTTCATCATCCTCTACTACTTGCCATTTAGTTTAGGGTGTTTTCTTCACTAATTTCACAATTAGTGAAGAGGTAGCATTAGCTTGAGTCTTCTCGACGTAGATCATCTTCGGCCTCGAAGACTTCGAGCAAGCTTGTTCATTTCTCCGGGAGAACCCATACTAGAGTTTGGGAGATCGATACTCACAGCGAAGGGACTACTACACGGAGCTTTAGAAGTAAAGGACCGGTCTACAAAGGTTGTATTCCTCATTCACTTAGAAATAAAGTTGTTTACTTGTCGTTTATAACTTTAATACTCTAGTTAGATCCTAAGTTAGGGTTGCTTGGCACACTAATTTTTAAATACGGCATGTTTGATACCTTGTGAAACCTAGTTGTTGTGCCTAAGAACCCTACAAGTTTAACGACTTAGAGATCATCTGTTTCTATTTTAAAGACTTAGGGGTCTATTGGATCGGAAGTTTGTAATTATTGGGTAGGGGCCGGCATCTGCGTTGCTAACACTGAAGCACAGGTGTCAGGAGCAATTCACCATTTGCCTTTCCCTGTTGGGGAGCGATGGCTTAGGAGACAGGTTTAGGTCCTTATCACCTAAGACTTTTTCAATTTTATGAGCCGTAAGGGTCCCATAAAAGTATTTTCTCCCTACGAGTCGTAAGGATCCCATAGGTGTATTTTCTCCTTAGAAGTCGTGAGGACTCCTAAGTGTGTTTTCCTTTGTGAGTCGTAAGGATCTCACAAAGGTGTTTTCTTATCAGTCAAGAGGATCTCGTAAGTTTGTTCTCCTCAAGTATCGTGAGGACGCATGAGTGGGTCTTTCCAAATGGAGCATAATTCCGTGGGCGGAGACCGGCCGCCTGACTGGTGGTTGCGGTAGGGCATGGATGTGAGGAGAATTTTTTGAGCCCGTAGATTGTAAACGGTAGTCAATTTAGGGACCACCCGTAGGGCTGGAAGAATTTTGGGAAATTGGATTTTGGTTGGCGTCTGCATCGCTACACTGGAATATGGTACCAGGAGCGACTCATCATTCGCCGTTGGGATATTCAAAGATTTGAAATTTTGGTTGGCGTCTGCATCGCTGCACTGGAGTATGGTACCAGGACCGACTCATCATTCGCCATTTGGGAACTTGGATTTTAATTGGCGTCTGCATCGCTGCACTGGAATATCGTACCATGAGCGACTCATTATTCGCCATTTTTTTACCGCGACTGCTCTATCATTTCAGCTTTTTTATCGCGAAAGTCGCGATTTCTCTATCATTTCGGCTATTTATTCGCGGTTGACCCATCATTTCGGCTTTTTATTTTTATTTTATTTTTTATCTTTTTTTATTTACACATTTTTACATCCCCAGTTTAACGACTTAAAGGTCGACTATTCCCAGTTTAACGACGTGGTGGTCATCTGTTGTGTATGAAGTTGGCGGTTGCAGCTTAACTGTTTGCCAACACGCCTTTAGACTGTTCTATCTCTCCTGCCTTATATCGTTTTTCGACCCAATCTTTGAAAACGAAACAGTCTTCAATAGCATGACTTATCACTCTGTGATAGGGGCAGTATTTGGGGTCGTCAGTCATATCGCTTCTTGCGGTCTTTTTGATTCTGGCAATCGTAGACTGTTCCTCAGGGCGTCTTTGAATATTTTACGGATTTTGTCCCTTCTGAAGAAATAAACCTTATCCAGCTTCTCTTTCAGTGGAGTTTCTCCGCCCTCTCCGAACACTGGCTTCCAAGGCTGGTTGGCATTAGGCCCGCTCATCCCTCGCTTATTTCGGTTAGCCGAAGTGTTGAAAGATTCAGTATCGTCGAAATTTCTGTCTTTGCGATTATCGTCTTTTCAGTTTCTCCAAGACCTATTGTTATTTTGGGATCCGAGGAGGACTCCTGCTTTGAGCGCTCCAGCATCTGGACTTTCCTGGTCAGCTTTTGGAATGTTTTGAGACCCGCGGTGCATAGAAACGGGGCCATCCAATTGTTGAGATTTCCGACAAGGAGACTGACAGATTGGTCCTGCTCTATCGGCGATTCATATTTGACGGAGAGATTACGCCATCGGGTTATAAAATCTGTACTTCTTTCGTTGTTCTTTGGCTTGGTCCTTATGAGATCGGCAATGGTGATCTTATCGCTGACGCTCATGAACCTCTGCCGAAACAGAGACTCCATTTAGACGAAAGTTGTGACAGAGCCATCCGGTATGCTCGCATACCAGTTGAAAGCAACATCGGTCAAGCTATTAACGAACTGGCAGAGGAGAAGCGCATCATTGCCCCCAGTATTCCCGCATGAGGATTTAAAGTGGGCGATGTGCTGATTCGCATTTCTCGTCCCATCGAATCTTCCGAATTTAGGGATGACATAGCCGCTAGGAAATTCTACCAGATCATACTGAGCAGGATATGGTCTCCCGCTACTGCTAACATCATTTTGCGCTTCAGCTTTGGCTACCAATGTTTTGACTTTGTAGGCAACCAAATCCATGATTTGATCTTGAGTTAGCGAGCTACTGTTATCGGTAGCCAAGACATTTCCCGAGATAGGATGCGACTGACTTTCATGCGGTCCGCCCACCTTTGGATTTGAGGGAATAGGCGTTAGCTGCCTTGGGACACCGTTTCCCAGTTCATGAGCAGAGCCATGCGCTTGATTGGGCGACTGAGAGGCAAGTCAGGCCGTGAGCCGTAAGACGACATTCGTCAAATCGTCAATTTTGGAGTAAAGTTTGGTCATCTTCTTATCTTTACTTCTGAGCTATTTTCGGAGCTCTTGGAAAAGTTGCTGCTCTGCGTTCTTGGGACGGAAGATTGGTTCCTCTTCGCTTTCCGAGCCCGACTCTTCATGAACCGAGGGATCTCTCCGCTTATCAGCTTCGCTGGGAGGATTTTCATTATCTTTCGGAGGATGCTGGTCTTGGGAAGTGACAGCCACATTCACACCAGATTGGATTTGAGATGCAGTGACCCCGTCCTTGCTCTTGCTGCGCGTGCCCATCATGTAGACAGTGTAGACCACATATCCAGCCATTTCCTCATCTTTGGCAGGGTAACCCTGTTCTTTGAAGCTCATGAAGTTCAGCCTAGAAGGAGCCCTAGCCCTTTTGTTGGCTCTATATCTGAGTCTTTTCTGCCTTAGCTTCTCAATTTTAAGGGCTAGGCGGGCATCTGTTTCCTGGGAAGCCACCGTGAGTCGATTGATGAGGAGCTTAGAGAAGATACCCGATCGAGCAGTTGTTGAAGGCACCGCTGGAGCTTGCTCGATATGCCTCGTTGCTTTGTTCGTGTTGATGGCCTTGCCCCCAGCTGGAGCAATGGAGAGTCGTTCGGAAACGGACTTACGCTTGGGCTGGGGTACCCTCGCGACCATGACATTCGGCCTTTTCCCCTTTGAGGCTGGTTTATCCATCACTGGGGCTTGAAGAGCAGGGATGGCGTTAGTTGGCACGAACAGAATAGAGCCAAATGGTAGCGGCGGCTCCTCCCACTGTTGCCTAAGACTGGCTGGAAAGACCGTCCTGGCGTCCATCTTCAGCTGAGTTCATCTTTGGAGACATTGTTGAAAATTATTTGCTTGAAAGCCTGTATGAAAGAGCATTATTTTAGTATAAATGTCATTATGTATGTTGATTGAGTTCACATGAATGTTTAAACCGAAATATGGGAGGAGAAATTGGGTCCCACCGGGGGTGCCAGAATCTGTATGGTGTTTTTCGCCCCCCCCCCCCCCATTGAGATAGGAATACGCGCGCACTTGTGAGGCGCATTACAGATTCCTCCTACCTAGGATAGGCTGGTGTTTATTGATTGTGGGGATCCGAATCTCCGGCAGCCACGGACTAAGCTGCCGTTAATTACCGCTCGCCTTTGTAGCGAGGGAACCTCTGATTGATGGGTCAAACAGGTCATGCGAACTCAATGTGCAGTGTTGTGTTTTGAAGGGTTTTCGGATATTTCGGGGGCCCCGCAGAGTTTTTTACGGGGGTCCCGCTACCCGGATAGCGGGCTGGGGTCAAGGGGGCTAGCAGCCCCCTTAAGGTGTGCGGGGCAGCGCCCCATTAGAAATTTTTTTCTAACTGGGACAGTGCTATGGAGTATGTGTGTGTGTGTATACATATATATAAAAAAAAAAAAAGCAAAGTCATCCAAAGGATGCGTGGGAGAAGGCGGCAGCGCCTCACGTGCGCGGCACACGGGCGCTGGGCGCAAGGCACCAGTGGAAAGTAAAAGAGGGCTCAGCCCCTCGTACTGGGAGTTGTACTCCAATTGCCTTTTGGGAGTTAAACTCCTAAAAAAAAGATGTATTATTATTGTCAATTTATTCTTATGGAGTTAAACTCCCAGAAACTTTGATTTGTGGAGTTAAACTCTAAGAAATCTTTGTAAATGCTCAAGGGGACCCCTTTCTTCTCCTCTGAGCCTTGGATCTTTCCCAAAATGGGATCTCTGGAGATGGGTCTTCTTCCTCCTCTTCTGTCGGCCGGATCTTGGAGAACAAGAAGGGGTGAGATTTAAAAATCTCCCCTTTTTGAGATCTAATAGAAGATTTGAGCTCCCCTTTGTAGGTTTTGTGGTGAAAAACTATTTATTTTTATAAAAAGAAAAGTAAAACTCTTGATTTAATTCAAAAGGGGAAGAAGGTTTTAGAACCTTGAGGAAGGAGAAGGAGGCACAAATCCTAGAGTTTGAGAGAAATGAAAAGTTCTTTTTTATTTCAACATCATGTTGCCTTATATAGGCTTACAAATTTACATATAGCCCCTTGGACTTTACAAAATGGTATTTTGCCCATCCCATGCCTCAAGTGCTCATTTCTTTTGCACATGAACCATGGGCTTTACAAAAATTTGGCTTTATGCCCATTTTGATTACATTCGTGCATAAAAATTATATCAAAATTATTTATTACATGATTTTTATTTTGGCATGGGGGAGGCTAGCCGCGGGGCTCGACTTGGGCATGGCCCCACTTGAGCTGGGCTTAGGCCCGCTTACTTGGTGTTGACTTTGACTTTGACTTGGTCAACCGGGGTGCAATTTTTGACTCCAACAACAGTCTTGCTCGATATGATAGAATGCTATTTGGTTTATCTTTATCTTAACATGTGTATATTTTACTTACTATTACATATCTTCTGTACATGTTGATAAAGCCCGTAGGATCATTGCTAGACTACCCGCGTTGTGATGGCGATCATACTTGTGGGAGCTGGGTAGTCGGTACGCACATCCTTAAATGGTCCCAATCGTGGGAGTATCGAGACTGGGCATCGATATTCCGGAGTAGACTAGTGTATACGTTTCTAGACCCCCAACGATGGACGATGGTATGGTCCCGCAAGCATTGGTCTTTCGCACCTAAGATCGTATACAGGTGCTCGCTGGGGGTGAGTACACCGAACGGACTCGCCGAGAACTTCTAGGTGGTACTATACCTATCGTCGGGTGGAAGTTCTCAGGTGACATGAGTACAGGTTAGTCTTTAGACCTGAGATCGGCATTTGTCTCGTGTGAGTTCCCACTGTGCTTTGATCACTACCCTACCATGGCTCTACTGAGTCGTGCAAACAGGTTTTGGTTGGATACAGTCCCGAGCCACATGGAAGCAGTGAGCGATTGTCGGGGATTCATCTCTCCCGGTATAGGGAGTCGATATCGCACTGTGTTCGATTGGTCAGGACCATAAGACCTTAGCCAAGGCAGTTGGGATTTACTGATAGGTTGATCAGTAGTTTCTCGGATTGGTCCTGAGCCACATCAGCACGAATTACCGGGTTATTAGTGTAAGTGCACGGCGGCGCCCCGGCCCCACGCCGTAACGCGGAAACAAGAAAAACTTTGCAAACTAGCAAACCGGCACCACCGCGCACTATAACCCGGATCGAGCCATTAAACTAGTCCTAGCTAACTACAAGATGGGGAAGAGAGATATACCGAGTGATCCGTGTCCTCCGGTCTTCTCGCCGTCGTCCCGATCTCCCGCGGAATCTCCGGTCTTCACCTCCTCGCCGGAAGGGCACCACATCGTCGGCTTCTTTTACGGGCTCCCACCTCTGGTCCGAGGCAACTCGGGCACGAAGTTGGCGAGTCGACGTGCCCAAGGGTGCTGTAGGTTAACTGTAGAGTCCTATGTCTCTTGGGGTTGTAGGAGTTTGCCATATGCTGGAGGTATGAGATGATAGAAATTTTTGGAGATGAAATTGGGGATTTTTGCAAACTCTAGAGAACCAAAAATCCCCACCAAATAATGGGCAGCCCCTCCCTCTTCATTGGCCGGCCAAAATCATGAGGAAAAGCCAAAAGGAGAGAGAGGAAAAGAATGAGGGAGCCACACACTATTATCCAAGGGAGAGAGAGAAAAGGCTATCATGCAAAGAAATGATCACTAGCCTAAACCAACACTCCATCAACTATCATCACTTCCAAAAGTCATGCCATCATGAAGATAGAAGTCAAGCAATGATGAAGTGAACAAGTCAAGGTTAACAAGAGCTATCATGAAGCAACAAAAGGCAAAGAACACCCTCCACTAATGCTTATTTGCACCAATGCAAATAAGCCCTCCTCCACCAATCTTCGGCCAATGAAAGATACAAAGAAATATGGCCAAAACGGAAAACAAACTGGCAACTCCAAAAAACTGATCCCCGTAATAAATTACAGGAAAACCCCGCTACTGTATATACATACCCGCATTTGTATTCCGACTGAATACAAATGCAATGAGAAAAAATCTACACTGTCCAATACTAGGATCCGGCTTAAACCAAAGCCCGCTAGTATTCTCCGTCCGATCATGATCCGTGCAATACCGTACGTATCTGATCGAACCCTGCCATATCTCCATACGGCCTCTACAGCGTTTCGCCCGAAACTTGAGCAACTGGTCTGTGGGGAACTCTAAAGACTCGTCAATACTATGGCAGTGGATTTAACCACTAGCACGTCAGAGGTATTAGCCATACGTGACGGGCCACCAGCTATTGACCAAAAGGGACGTCGATGAGCGAACTCATCCTGACACCCTACTGAGCCTGTCAGTGACAATATCCGTACAGTCCGGTCCGTTCGTCTATGAGCATCGCATGGCGGGCCTTGGGGGTTGGTAAAAGTCAGACACCCAAAAGAGGTACAAGTCATGTCAGAGATCAGCCCAGAACACCCTGAGATACTACTGGAATACCTACCAGTAAATCTCCTGCCTTGGCCAAGGACTTTTCATGTTCTGGCTCTCCTAGACACAGCGCGACCTCACCCCTAATACCGGGAGAGACGAACCCCTGAAGATCCGCTCACTGCCTCCATGTGGCTCGGGACTGTACCCAACTAAAACCTGTTTGCATGTCTCCTTTGAGCGTGGTAGGGTAGTAATCAGGTCTTGAAAATCAACTCCTTCAGGTCTACTCGGAAAGAGATTATACCTATGAGATCAACTCCTTCAGGTCTTGAAAATCCACTTCTTTAGCTTCTCGCGGTCCTAGATCGAGCTTGGTCATCGGTTTTCTCGCGTCAAAGACGATCCACCCGAGAGTTTGTGGCTCAAGCTTCAACCTCAAAAAGTAGGTGGCTAAAAGACCTAGTTTGCTAATCTAGGCAATTTAGAAGATGTAGAGTGTGTTAATTGTTGGAGATAGTGCCCTCAGAGTAAATTATTGGATCACAGGCACAAGATTGCAATGATTGAGGGAGGACCTATACCGGTAGGACAGTCTTGCTCAAGATGATAGTATGTTATCTGATTTATCTTTATCATCGTGTACTGCTTTAGGTGACCTTACGAGTCGCTATTACACGTTGATAGAGACCCTAGGATTCTTGCTTGACTGCCAGCAGTATGAGGGCGATCATATACGTGGGAGCTGGGGTCTATAAGCACATCCTTAAAAGGTCCCTAGTCGCGGGAGTTCCGAGACTGGGCATCGATACTCCATTAGTAGACTAGTGTATACAGTCGAGACCCCGACGAGAGGCGGTGGCCGGTCTCACAAGCCACTGGTGTCAGTTGGTTCACCTAAGATGTATACAGGTGCTCATTGGGTTATGAGTACACCGGACACGACTCGCCGGGAACCTGCTAGTTGGGATTATACCAGACGTCAGATAGCAGTTCCCTGGTAACATGTGTACAGGTTAGTTCATCGACCTGAGATCGTCATTTGTCTCGTATGAGTTCCCACTGTGCTTTGATTACTATCCTACCACGGCTCAAAGGAGTCGTGCAAACAGGTTTTAGTTGGGTACAGTCCCGAGCCACATGGAGGCAGTGAGCGGATCTGCAGGGGTTCGTCTCTCCCGGTATTGGGGGTGAGGTCGCGTTGTGTCTAGGAGAGCCATTACACAAAGCCCTCGGCCGAGACAGGAGATTTACTGGTAGGTATTCCAGTAGTATCTCAGGGTGTTCTGGGCTTCACTCTGACACGACTTGTACCGCTTTGGGGGGTCTGACTTTTACCAACCCCCTAGGCCTGCCATGCGATACTCATATACGAATGGACCGAACTGTATGGATATTGTCACTGACAGACTCAGTAGGGTGTCAGGATGAGTTCGCTCATCGACGTCCCTTTTGATCAATAGCTGGTAGCCCGTCACGTATGGCTAATACCTCAGACGTACTAGTGGTTAAATCCACAGCCATAGTATTGACGAGTCTTTAGAGTCCCCCACATACAGTTACTCAAGTTTCGGGCGAAACGCTGTAGAGTCCGTATAGAGATATGGCATGGTTCGATCATATAGGTGCGGTATTGCACGGATCGTGATCGGACGGTTTTTACTAGCCGGCTTTGGTTTAAGCCGGATCCTAGTATTAGACAGTGTAGATTTTGTCTCTTTGCATTTATATTCAGTGGGAATACAAATGCGGGCATGTATATGCAGTAACGGGGTTTTCCTGTAATTTATTACGGGATCAGTTTTCTGAAGTTGCCAGTTTGCATTCCGTTCCGGCCGGTTTTCCTTTGTTCCTTCACGGCCGGACTTTCTGATGGAGGGGTTTATTTGCAAGTTTGCAAATAACTTATTGAGGAGGAGGTTTTATGCATTTGTGGTTTCATGATATGACTATCATCATGAGATGCTTTATCCATCTTTTCCTTTGCATTAAATAAGATTAGAAATTGATATGATATGGTTATCATTGCATTTGGATGTGGTCACCCCTTTGCTTTTACTACACTTACCTTCCTTCTTGTTTTGATTTTCCCTCCACCATTTTGTGATAAGGGTGGGCCGGCCACATTAGGGAAGGAGAGAAAAAATGAGAGGTTCATTTTTGGATGAGGGAAATTTATCATCTCACATGCTTCACAAATACACCTTCCTCCTCTCCAAAGTTCATTCTCTTCTCCAACATCAAAGGCAACTTCATAAACCCCAAGAGACAAGGTTCTACACTACAACCTACAGTACCCTTGGACGCGTCGGCTAGCCAACTTCGCGCCCGAGTTGCCTCGGTCCAGAGGTGGGAGCCCGTAAAAGATATCGGCTACATGGGGCCATTTCCGACGAGGAGGCGACGGACGGAGATTCCGCGGGAGATCGGAGTGGAGACGAAGACCGAAGGACACGGATCGCTTGGTATTGTTAGTTATATGTATTCCCTAGAGGCCATTACTGTACATAGGATGTATATTGTAGTGGATGCTAGGACATATATAGGGAGGACTTTCTTGCTCGACATGATAGTATGCTATCTGGTTGTACTTTATCTTAACATGTACTCAGATTGTCTCTATGTTACATGTTGATAAAGACCTTAGGATGTGTACTCGACTACTGGGACTATGATGAGATCATACTAGTGGGGCCACGGTAGTCGACGAGTACATCCTATAACTATTCCTAGTCGAGGGTGTATCGAGACAGGGCATCGATACACCAGAGTAGACTAGCGTATACGCATCTTGACCCATATGATGGGTGATGGATGATCCCATATCCATCGGTGTTTGACATCAAGGATGGTGTACGGGTGCTCAGAGGAGACTGGGTACACTGGACGGACTCGCCGAGAACGCCCAGATGGTATTATACCACACGTCAGATGGCAGTTCTCCGGTGACACTGGTACAGAGTAGTCTGTTGACCCGAGATCGTCATAGAGTCTTGTGTGATTCCCACTGTGCTTTGATTTCCATCATACCACGTCCAAGAGGGCGTGCAAAAAGGTGGCTTTTGGGTACAGTCCCGAATCACATGGAGGCAATGAGCAATAGGAGGGGATTCGTCTCTCCCGGTATAAGGAGTTGATGTTGTGCTGTGTTCGATTGGCTATAACCGGAAATCCCTGACCAGGGTTGTTGAGATTTACTGGTAAGTGTTATCAGTAGTTTCTCGAACTGTTATAGACCTCATATCGACACGACTTATCGAGCTACTGGGGTCTGACGTTTACCACCCCTAGGCGAGATATGCAACATATCAGACGACGAGACCGGACTGTACGGGAGTGTTACTGTTTGGATTCACAGGAGAAAGTACAGGCTTGCTTGTTGATCTTCTGAGCGCTCAATACCTGGGTAGCTGTTACGTTTAGCTGACCGCTTGCAGCTTGTGGGTGTTTGATATGATCATCACCTACTGCCGGCGTATTGACGATTCTTTAGAGTCCTACACAGAGGTTTCTTGGCTCAGGCAAAACGGACTAGGGGCACATATGTGATATGTGCGGGACCGAGGATAATACGATATGAGATATCGTATTGTATTCTCGCGATATTTGATATCAGCCGGGTCATCGGATCAAGTGTTGATTCGATGAATCGGTACGGATAAATATTAGTCGGTTATATGCGATATAGCCGGATTGTCGGATCAAGTGTTGATTCGATAATTTAATGTATAATAATATATATGATATATTAAATTATATTAACTAATATTAGCTCACTAAAAGATTCTTTTTCTCACTCGGGTAATACATTGATATATATGCGATATATGTTAATTGTATTATTTTATTTTGTTACGATAAATATTATATATGTGATATATAATATTGTAACATGATATGATAACTAATGCAACTTGTTTAGTGGAGTTTAAACATGATTAGGGTTTGGATTAGGGTTAAGCCTTCTAGTAGATTCTAGAAGGTTTTCTTTTTTGTTTTGGAAAAGATATTTACAAGTGACTCATTCTTAACTCAACCCAAACCCTAACCCTTGGTTAATTCTCTACAATGGTTAAGTCAACCATGGTTGCATTATTCTTCATATTAATCCTTTCATTATTCATCACAAAAAAAAATGGATCACTATTCTTCTTCTTCCTTGAGTTCTTCATGCAAAGCTTTCTTGTTTTGATTTTTGTGATGAATAAATATGAGAAAAAGATAAATAAAGAGAGTAAAAATCATACTTCATCATCCCCATCTTCCCTTGCCATTTAGATGAGGGTGTTCACATCATTTCATGAGTGTTAGCTTGTGTTAACGAAACTTCAAGGTAGATCATCTTAGTATCGAAGATCGGAAGCAAAGGTTGCATCTTTCTCTTCGTGGAACCTCTCGAGAGTCCGGAACCCGATGATCGCAGCGAAGGGACCACAACACGGAGCGTATGAAGTGAAGAACCGGATCTACAAAGGTTGTAATCCCTCTCACTTAGTGTTAAAGTTGTTAACATGCTAGTTTTCGCCTAATCTCTAGTTTAAAGATCCGTATTCGGGTTGTTCGGCACGGCTAATTTTTAAATCGGGCATGGTTGATGCCTCGTAGACCATTGTGCGCGTGCCTAATAACCCTACAGTGGTATCAGAGCTACTAGGCATTGGATGTCGACCTATGGGGGGTTCTCACTGTGTGACAGTGTGGCGAAGCATAGGCTCTTACCCCCAGGGTGTCCCGAGACCGGAAGGTGTTCCTGCGGGTTGTAGTCCTCGCGAGGGGGCATGCGTAAAAAGTAGCGGCTGAGGGACCCGTTGTGTAGGGTTCCTAGGCACCCTAGTGAGGTCTCACAAGGCATCGATCATGCCAATTTCAAATTTTAACGGTGCCTACAAACCCTAACAAGATCGTTGGCTAGAAAACTAGGCGAAACATTTAAACTAGTTAACAATTAACTAAGGGAATACGGAAATACAACCTTTGTAGATCCGTTTGTCCACCTCCATAGCTCCGCAATGAAGTCTCCTCACTGTCCATAACAAGTCCCGGGCTCTAGCGTCGGCTTCGTCGGAGAATGGGCAAGCTAGGTCGTCGATGTCCATGCCGAAGATGATCTACGTCGAGGCATCGCTAAATCAAGCTCCGACTTCACCAAGTCAAGAAGCTTGTGAAGTAAACACACTCTACTACTTGGCAAGAGGTAGAGGATGAAGAAATAGGAAGTGGGTAGACTTTAGATTTGGATTTCTCACTCATTTCCATCAATCACCATTGATGGACCTTGCTTTCTTCACTTGAAGAAAGGAAGAAGAAGAAGAATATTGTTATGATAAGTTATTCCAAAATGAAAAGAAAAATCAAAACTTATCATAATCTAACCATGGTAAAGTGTAGAGAGTTAATCATGGTTGAATGGAATGGTTAGGGTTAAGCATGAGACAAAATGGTCACTTGGTCAAAGTCTTCAAGAAGCTTCAACAAGAATACAAAGAAAGCCACCATTTTGCATTATGCTTATCATTTTCTAAAAATGAATAAATAAACAAATAAATGAATAAGTAAATACCCTAGTCATCCAGTTAACCATAGTTTAATACTTTACACTTAACCAAAAAGCATGTATCATCAAACATGATACAATCATGTGCACAAAATCATATCGCATATGCAATGCGCACACCCGAGTGAGAATATCCATTTAAAGTGAACCGATACTAGTTAATGCAAAGTAATATATCAAATATATAATTATACATTAAATCATTAAATCAACACTTGATTTAACGATCCGGTCATATCACATATAACCGACTAGTATCCAATGTATCGTTTTATCGAATCAATCCTTGATTCGATAACTAGGGTATATCGCATATAACCTAATCGATACATTCATCGCGAGAATGGAATAAGGTATCACATACACGCATTATTCTCGGTCCCGCACATATCTCATATGCGCTCCTATTTCGTTTCGCTTGAGCCAGGAAACCTCTGTGTAGGACTCTAAAGACTCGTCAATACGCCGGCAGCAGATGATGATCATATCAAGCATCCACAAGCCACAAGCGGTCTGCTAAACGTAACGGCCACCCGGGTATTGAGCGATCAGAAGATCGACGAGCAAGCCCGCTCACACTCCTGTGAATCCAACCAGTAACACTACCGTACAGTCCGGTCTGATCGTCTGATATGTCGCATATCTTGCCTAGGGGTGGTAAACGTCTGACCCCAATAGCTCGATAAGTCGTGTCGATATGAGGCTCATAACGGGTCGAGAAAATACTGGTAACACTTACCAGCAATTCTCTGATCAGCCCTGGCCAGGGACTTCCTGTTATAGCCAATCGAACACAGTGCAACATCAACTCCCTATACCGGGAGAGATGAATCCCCTCCTATCGCTCATTGCCTCCATGTGACTCGGGACTGTACCCAAAAACCACCGTTTTGCACGCCCTCTTGGACGTGGTAAGATGGAAATCAAAGCACAGTGGGAACCACACAAGACTCTATGACGATCTTGGGTCAACAGACTACTCTGTACCAGTGTCACCAGAGAACTGCCATCTGACGTGAGGTATAATACCATCTGGGAGTTCTCGGCGAGTTCGTCCAGTGTACCCAGTCTCTACTGAGCACCCGTATATCTCCTCTGATGTCAAACACCGATGGATATGGGATCATCCATCGCCCATCTGTATGGGTCGAGAAGGTACACGCTAGTCTACTCTGGTATATCGATGCCCCGTCTCGATACACCCACGACTAGGGACTTTGAAGGATGTACTTATGGACTACCATGTCCCCACTAGTATGATCCGCATCATAGTCCAGGTAGTCAAGTACACATCCTAAGGGCTTTACCAACATGTAACAGAGAGACAATCAGTGCACACGTTAAGGTAAAGAGTAACCAGATAGCATACTATCATGTCGAGCAAGAAAGTCCTCCCTATATATGTCCCAGCATCCACTACAATATACATCCTATGTACAGTAATGGCCTCTAGGGCATACATATAACTAACAATCTCCCACTTGCACTAGGGCCATCTGTAGCAGTGGTTGTAGTATCTCATACTCAACCATCCCATAAAAGTCTCTCTCTGGGAATAGGCCTTCGTGAGTGGATCCGCTGCGTTATCCTCTAAGTCTGCTCTCCTTGCCTCGATCACCTTGGAGATCAACCATCTCCTTGATCAGGTGATACTGCCTTAGAATAAGTCTGGATCACTGATGGGACCGGCGTTCCTTGGCATAAGCCACAACTCCATTGTCTCACAATGGTAGGAACGTAGTTCATCTCATGAACTAATATACACCCAAACAGCTTCTTTGGTAGCATCTTTAGTAGCGATGTATCCTGCCTTTATCGTCTAGTATGTCACGGTATCTAGCTTGGAACTCTTCCAACATACCGTCCCTTTACTGAGGGTAAAGACAATGCCTGTGACTGACATTCAGTCGTCTTTATCACCCTGGAACACTTCCAGTGATTCTTCTCAGGATCGATTGATACCATCTCACTACAACTAGTGAGAATCCTAACATCCATTTAGATCTATCTCATAGATCCAAAATCCAGGATTTAGTTGGTATCACTTTGATCCTATGTGGAGAATCATTGTGATAAGCGGAGATTGATCGAGCGTAGCATAGGAAACTCCTTCCCTGTCAAGAGTATGTCATCCACGTACTCTACGAGGATCGTCACCATACTCCCTACTACCTTTTTGTATATACAAGGTTCATCTACCATTTTGATGATGTCAAATTCTTTGACTACTTCATCAAAACAGATGTTCCAACTCCGCGATGCCTGCTTTATCCTATAAAGCATCTTGCACACGTTTCCGCTGCTCCCACTGTTTACGAAGCCCTCTGGCTGTGTTCTTATAGACATTCTCTTCTAAATCATTATTTAGAAAAGCAGTCATGGCACCCAACCACCAGATATCGTAGTCATGGTATGTAGCCGTGGCAAGTAGGATCTGGATGGACTTAAGCATAGGTACTGAAAAGGTTTCATCATTATCCACGCCTGGTCAATGACGAAAACCTTTAACAAGTCTAGCTTTGAAAGTCTCAACTTTTCCATTTACACCAAGTAATCTTCTCAAGATATACTTGCTCCTGATGGGGATTTAACCCTTCAGATATAGCAACTAAAGTCCATACTTTGTTGGTGTATAAGGATTCCATCTCAGATCGCTAAGCATCCAGCCATTCTTACAGAGTCTTACTCCTGATGGCTAGCTCGAAACTAGTTGGGTCATCATCTCATGATGCAATCCTCGCTCCCACTGTCATAGAGAAACCGAAGTATCTCTCAGGTGGGTGAGGAACCCTACTAGATCGGCGGAGAGGCTGAGGTTCGTTGGAATCTACTGAATCCTTTGGTTCTACCAAATCATCTGCTGTAGTTTGTATAGCTGGAACCTTTCCAGTTCTACATAACTGACGTTGCCTCGAGCTTGTCCGGATTTTGCTTTTAGACATAGGCCGGACAACCCCAAATCTTAACTAACTTAAGATATGGGCTCTTCCCTTTCCATATCACATATGAAATGGTAGGCTTTGATTTGATTCGAACCGTAATTCAATAGGTATGCAACTTCATAAGTGCATAACTCCCAAAAAGGAAATAGTAACTCAGAAGTACTCATCATAGAGCACACCTTATCATATAGGGTGTGATTGCTCCGCCCCGATATACCATCGTGCCATGGTGTATTCGGAGGAGTAATTCCGAGAGAGAACCTCATTCTCCTTTAGAATAGTCCAGGAATTCCGTGCTCAAGTATTCTCCTCCTTCATCACATCAAAGGACATAATATTTATACCCGTATTTTGGTTCTCTACTTCTAACTTATATTCTGTGAATATCTCAAAAGGTTCGGACTTGTGTTTCAACAGGAACATATGTCTGAATCTAAAGAGATCATCAGAGAACGTAATGAAGTATAAAGAACCGGTCTTGGTATGTGTAGACAGGGGACTTACATACATCAACATGTATCATCCCAAGAGTTCATTAACTCTTTCTTTGTTTCCAATAAACAGAGCTGGTGTCATCTTATCTTTGTGACATGACTGGCGAGTTTCACAAGATGTAAATTCAAACTAATTTAAATATGCATCTTTATGTAACTCTAGCTAGTCGGGTCGCATTGATATGACCTAGTCTACAATACCTCAAGAAGAATTCGTTCATTTCTGAACTTTTCCTCTTGTGTGTGTTCTGTATACTAAGAACTGTAGTTTGATTTAGAACATCAACGCTTTTAGATAACGTGCCTGAACCGATCAACTTTTGATATAGGAAATGTTCAAAACATTATCCAACAATACAAAATTTTATCGTTTCTTTACTTTTAAAGAGACTGATATGATTCTGTATATCAGGTTCGGTATCTAATAGCATTTGTTCAGAATCAATGTATTACAATACAGGGTGACAGTGACCAACAGACTTGGCTGCAACACTTGCCCCGTTTTCTGCCTCATGAAACTTATCACCCGTTCTCAGTTTTTCTACCCTTTTGTAGCCCTATGTAACAGATTACATATCTGGGATCCTGATCCGGTATCATATACCAAGGATGCGGAGGATACTGAGAAACAGTTCTGTATAATGAACACACCCGAAGATGATGCATCAGCATGCACTCTCTTCTTTTGGGCGGCATAGGAAATCTGGTATTCCCCAATTTCCTGCTCTGTCTTATAACTATTATAAGTTGGAGCGGGACCAACGTTCCCCAGCTCAGTATAACAAGCGGGTTCGGTCAATAATCCGTTTTATTATCTTGATTAAGGCGTGATATGGTCGCTACCAGGAGAGAGAGAGAAGAAAACACTCAGCGTGCGCTCTTGCAAGAATAGATTGGTTATTATTTTATCTAATCAGGATGGCTCCCACTGCTTTTTATCAAATCTTCCTTCAAACCCTAAAAGGAAAGACTAGCCGGATTAATTACACACTACAAGTTCGCCAATCTTTCAGCCAGGCCAGTGTCGGTACTTTGAGGGAGGTCCCGCGTGCTTTCGCACGAACCTAATTAATGTAAACCTCGTTTTCCCAGAGGCGTAACCTCGTTAACACCTTTCTAGACACCTACTTGATCGGCTAATTGTAATGTATAAAACTCTCCCAGGAGTAACTCTTACTCGCAGCGGGTATCGGGATCCAACTATCTCATAGAAGGTATGCAATCTCATTGCAAATTTCAACACTTGAAATTCCCGATAATATTTTGCCTCTAGCAGCTATATGACCTTAACATAGTCAACAAATCATAAGTGCTAGTCAAGTTCAGCCCGTCATTTCCCGATTGAATTAAACCCACCCGCACAACCCTTAACATAGTCAACAAAGTCGCACGACTACCCTAATCCAATCACATCATATGCTTATACAGATAAGCACTAATTAGCTACCGCACACTACGCCTTAACATAGTCAACAAACGTAGCACGAATACTAACTAGTACTTAACTGAAATGACGGAGGGCTACGACAGGTTTTTCTGAAAACCTATTGCGTAATGAACCCGAAATCCTAACACGACTTCACAGTAACTCTTAGATATTCCTGCATGTTTTTCTGCATATTTTTAATACTGAAAAATCTCTGTTTTTGAAAATTGGACAGAGAGCATGGGTGTGTTAGGATTTCGGGTTCGTTCGGAGTTCAAAATTCGTCTAGACTTCGCCTAAGGCTCTAGCTAGGCTCTGATACCACTGTAGGGTTCCTAGGCACCCTAGTGAGGTCTCACAAGGCATCGATCATGCCAATTTCAAATTTTAACGGTGCCTACAAACCCTAACAGGATCGTTGGCTAGAAAACTAGGCGAAACATTTAAACTAGTTAACAATTAACTAAGGGAATACGGAAATACAACCTTTGTAGATCCGTTTGTCCACCTCCATAGCTCCGCAATGAAGTCTCCTCGCTGTCCATAACAAGTCCCGGGCTCTAGCGTCGGCTTCGTCGGAGAATGGGCAAGCTAGGTCGTCGATGTCCATGCCGAAGATGATCTACGTCGAGGCATCGCTAAATCAAGCTCCGACTTCACCAAGTCAAGAAGCTTGTGAAGTAAACACACTCTACTACTTGGCAAGAGGTAGAGGATGAAGAAATAGGAAGTGGGTAGACTTTAGATTTGGATTTCTCACTCATTTCCATCAATCACCATTGATGGACCTTGCTTTCTTCACTTGAAGAAAGGAAGAAGAAGAAGAATATTGTTATGATAAGTTATTCCAAAATGAAAAGAAAAATCAAAACTTATCATAATCTAACCATGGTAAAGTGTAGAGAGTTAATCATGGTTGAATGGAATGGTTAGGGTTAAGCATGAGACAAAATGGTCACTTGGTCAAAGTCTTCAAGAAGCTTCAACAAGAATACAAAGAAAGCCACCATTTTGCATTATGCTTATCATTTTCTAAAAATGAATAAATAAACAAATAAATGAATAAGTAAAAACCCTAATCATCCACTTAACCATAGTTTAATACTTTACACTTAACCAAAAAGCATGTATCATCAAACATGATACAATCATGTGCATAAAATCATATCGCATATGCAATGCGCACACCCGAGTGAGAATATCCATTTAAAGTGAACCGATACTAGTTAATGCAAAGTAATATATCAAATATATAATTATACATTAAATCATTAAATCAACACTTGATTTAACGATCCGGTCATATCACATATAACCGACTAGTATCCAATGTATCGTTTTATCGAATCAATCCTTGATTCGATAACTAGGGTATATCGCATATAACCTAATCGATACATTCATCGCGAGAATGGAATACGGTATCACATACACGCATTATTCTCGGTCCCGCACATATCTCATATGCGCTCCTATTTCGTTTCGCTTGAGCCAGGAAACCTCTGTGTAGGACTCTAAAGACTCGTCAATACGCCGGCAGCAGATGATGATCATATCAAGCATCCACAAGCCGCAAGCGGTCTGCTAAACGTAACGGCCACCCGGGTATTGAGCGATCAGAAGATCGACGAGCAAGCCCGCTCACACTCCTGTGAATCCAACCAGTAACACTACCGTACAGTCCGATCTGATCGTCTGATATGTCGCATATCTTGCCTAGGGGTGGTAAACGTCAGACCCCAATAGCTCGATAAGTCGTGTCGATATGAGGCTCATAACGGGTCGAGAAACTACTGGTAACACTTACCAGCAATTCTCTGATCAGCCCTGGCCAGGGACTTCCTGTTATAGCCAATCGAACACAGTGCAACATCAACTCCCTATACCGGGAGAGACGAATCCCCTCCTATCGCTCATTGCCTCCATATGACTCGGGACTGTACCCAAAAACCACCGTTTTGCACGCCCTCTTGGACGTGGTAAGATGGAAATCAAAGCACAGTGGGAACCACACAAGACTCTATGACGATCTCGGGTCAACAGACTACTCTGTACCAGTGTCACCAGAGAACTGCCATCTGACGTGAGGTATAATACCATCTGGGAGTTCTCGACGAGTCCGTCCAGTGTACCCAGTCTCTACTGAGCACCCGTATATCTCCTCTGATGTCAAACACCGATGGATATGGGATCATCCATCGCCCATCTGAATGGGTCGAGAAGGTACACGCTAGTCTACTCTGGTATATCGATGCCCCGTCTCGATACACCCACGACTAGGGACTTTGAAGGATGTACTTATGGACTACCATGTCCCCACTAGTATGATCCGCATCATAGTCCAGGTAGTCAAGTATACATCCTAAGGGCTTTACCAACATGTAACAGAGAGACAATCAGTGCACACGTTAAGGTAAAGAGTAACCAGATAGCATACTATCATGTCGAGCAAGAAAGTCCTTCCTATATATGTCCCAGCATCCACTACAATATACATCCTATGTACAGTAATGGCCTCTAGGGCATACATATAACTAACACGTTGGTGCCACGGCGACCCCATTGGATGGGGTGGCTGCCTGACCTACAGTGGTATCAGAGCCAAGTTAGAGCTTTAGGCGATGCGTTGACGGAGTTTGAAGTCTGATCGAACCGAAATCCCATTTCCAAAATGCTCTCTGGACTTTTTTCAAAAACTGGGTTTTTTCCAGATTAAAAATTGCTAAAAAATTCAGCAGGGTCTTAGATGAATTACTGTGAAATTCGAGGGGCTAACTCATCTAAAGCGCGGCGGAACCGCGGCATAAGCATGCCTTATGCGGCGGTTCCGCGGCCATATGATGACGTCAGCCCTCCATTTTGCACAGTAATTCCTCTTTCACAGTGCTGAGTTTTATGGGAATTTTTAATATTTATTCAAGAGTTGAATTTTCTGGGGTTGTTTTGGGGATTCGATTATTCGATCGGATTGTCTAATTTTGTCTATATGTTGTCCGGATAATTTTAGAAACTGTTAAAAAGTTCGAATGGATATCAATAACTCACTTTTTCCCCTGTCGGAAAATTTTTTCAAAAGTTGGATTTTTTCCTCGTGTTTAAGAACGTTCTAAGTCGTGCAAGTAATGCGGTGGACCCTCTAGAAGACAACAAACCTTAACTCGATTATGTGACCGTCTTGAACTGCCTTTTGAACCTTAGGGTTTGGGGCAGTACGGCGTGCCACATGTGAGGCGTTGGCTTGACCCTTCTACGGCTGGACCATTGGTACTGTGGCATGTGATGGATGTTTTTAAACTGATTTCAAGTGTTGAGATATATTGGGGAAATCTTGGGTGTTTGATGATTCGATCGGAAAGTTTAACTTTTTCTATTTATCTGGAATGTGATACAATATTTGGAATCCACAGGAAGTTATGAGATAACTGATTTGAATATTATAAACATAGCAGTTTAGTCTCAGATGATCGGTTGCCACGGAATTTTGATGCGATCAAAAGTCCGTCGCAATCACGTAGCGTACGCGGATACTCGCCGGGTAAACTTAATAGACAGCTACGCCCCAAAGCCCCGACCAAGTGACTGTAGGAGAACCCCGTCACCGAAAGCATCCGTTCGGGTGCTCGCGGTAGCGGTGTTCCGTCTTGGTGCACTTCGTTGACGGTATCGGGGGTGCGGCCGTCTACTAAAGTTTGCGACGAGCATTCGATCAGTTTTTCAGGAATCTTGTTGAATTGCCCGACTTGATATTGAAAAGTGTTTTCGATAATGAGACTAAAATGCAGGGTTTATAATTGTTAGGCATGCGATGTCTAAGGAATTCATTTGGATAGGCATGCGATGTCTAAAGAGGTTGCGGATTCCAATTGTTGTAGTTTTACACTTTCTTTCCTGTGACCGTAAGCGTAGTATGTGGTGTATCGCCGGCTTCGTTGCTATACATCAACGACAATCGGGATACGCATACTTGCTTACGTTGATGATATGAGATATTATGTGTTGCTGTGATATGTTATATTGGATCGTCGCGTTCTGCATAGCCGGGGGTTTTATGTGAGATGAGAGTTTTTCCTTTTTCATTCATGTAAAATTCATTTGTATGTAATATTCTTTTATTGGGGCACTTCCAGGTAGCGGAAGATGTCACCGTTGTATATTATTTACTTTTCCACATTAGGTAGACCCAAGGAGGGGAGCACAAGTAACCGGGTTCTAGGGTCCAGTGGGAGACCATCTCGAGGAGTCGAGACCGGGTCTCCTAACCCTAGAATTGGCAGTGTTACTTGCCGCTCTCATAGGGGTCTAGGGATGTGGGTTTGGCTATTCATCGCGACCGTGGAATCCGTGTTTTATACAGGCTCGTATTGAATTCACGGACGTCCTAGTATATCCAATATTTCATATATGTTCTTCTGCTGCAATGTTCTGTGATGAGATCATATTACTGCCTGAGATGAATGTTTATATTATATATATGAGATATATGTTATATTGCAGATTTCGTTTCAAAAAGAGATGCTTGCGAAGCATAATTAAAATGGGACTTCATTAATGAGATTAATGAAATAAAAACCTAAGATGTTGTAGAAACTTGTTTAAATTAAAAACTGGTAGCTCTAGTTCTTGCTTTGCATCGCGGTGTTCCTTGTAGAACATCCTGCACCTTATTCGATAAGGAAAGGACCAAGATCCCTTCACCGGAAGTGACTCCTTTAGCAATGACTGGCAGATGCTACAAACTCGGTTTGTCTTTTGATTGCTTCTATAGTTCTTGCTTTGCATAGTGGTATTTGTGAAATATCATGCACCTTATTCGATGAGGAAAGGGTCGACGATCCCTTCACCGGGAGTGACCCCTTTAGCAAAACTAGAAAAGCCTCAAAAACACTCCATTTAAAATCACTCGATTCTACAACGATATCAAGTTCATTACGCAAAGGGTTTTCTTAAAAACCTGTCGTAGCCCTCCGTCATTTCAGATAAGTACTGGTTAGTATTCGTGCTGCGTTTGTTGACCTCTGTCAAGGCGTAGTGTGCGGTAGCTGATTAGTGCTTATCTGTATAAGCATATGATGTGATTGATTTAGGGTAGTCGTGCGACCTTGTTGACCTCTGTCAAGGGTCGTACGGGTGGGTTTACTTCAATCAGGAAATGACGGGTTGAACTTGACTAGCAGCCTATGGTTTGTTGACCTCTGTCAAGGTCATAGGACGCTTGGGGCAAAATATTATTGGGAATTTCAAGTGTTGAAATTTGCAATGAGATTGAATACCTTCTATGAGATAGTTGGATCCCGATACCCGCTACGAGTAAGAGTTACTCCTGGGAGAGTTTTACACGTTACAATTAGCCGATCAAGTAGGTGTCTAGAAAGGTGTTAACGGGGTTATGCTCCTGGGAAAACGAGGTTTGCTTTAATTAGGTTCGTGCGAAAGCACGGGGGACCTCCCTCAAAGTACCGACACTGGCCTGGCTGAAAGATTGGCGAACTTGTAGCACGTAATTAATCCCAGCTAGTCTTTCCTTTTAGGATTTGAAGGAAGATTTGATTAAAACAGTGGGAGACATCCTGATTAGATATATTAGATAACCAATCTAATCTTGCAAGAGCATACGCTGAGTGTTTTCTTCTCTCTCTCCAGGTAGCGACCATATCACGCCTTAATCAAGATAATAAAACGGATGTATTTTACCGAACCCGCTTGTTATACTGAGCTGGGGAACGTTGGTCCCGCTCCAACTTATAATTGTTATAAGACAGAGCAGGAAATTGGGGATTACCAGAATTCCCGTGCCGCCCAAACGAAGAAAGTGCATGTTGATGCATCATCTTCGGGTGTGTTCATTACACAGAACTGTTTCTCAGTAACCTTTACGTCCTGGGTATGTGATACCGGATCAGGATCCCGCATATGTAATTTGTTACATGGGCTACAGATTGGTAGAGAATTGAGAACAGGTGATAAGTTTCATGAGACAGAAAACGGTGCAAGTGTTGCAGCCAAGTCTGTTGGTCACTATCACCCTGTATTACCAGAATACATTGATTCTGAACGAATGTTATTAGATACCGAACCTGATATACAAAATCATATCAGTCTCTTTATTAGTAAAGAAAGGATATAATTTTGTATTGTTGGATAATGTTTTGAACATTTCCTATATCAAGAGTTGATCGGTTCAGGCACGTTATCTAAAAGCATTGACGTTCTAAATCAAACTACAGTTCTTAGTATACAGAACACACACAAGAAGAAGAGTTCAGAAATGAACAAATCCTTCTTGAGGTATTGTAGACTAGGTCATATCAATGCGACCCGACTGGCTGAAGTTACATATAGATGCATATTTAAATTAGTTTGAATTTACATCTTATGAAACTTGTCGGTCATGTCACAAAGATAAGATGACCACAGCTCTGTTTATTGGAAACAGAGAAAGAGTTAGTGAACTCTTGGGATTGATACATGTTGATGTATGAAAGGTCCCCTGTCTACACATGCCAAGACCGGTTCTTTTTACTTCATTACGTTCTCTGATAATCTCTCAAGATTCAGACATGTGTTCCTGTTGAAACATAAGTCCGAACCTTTTGAGATATTCACAGAATATAAATTAGAAGTAGAGAACCAAAATACGGGTAAAAGTATTATGTCCTATGATGTGATCAAGGAGGAGAATACATAAGCACGGAATTCCTGGACTATTCTAAAGAAGAATGAAATTCTCTCTCAGCATTACTCCTCCGTATACACCACAGCACGTCGGTGTATCGGGGCGGAGCAATAGCACCCAATTTGATATGGTGTGCTCTATGATGAGTACTACTGAGTTTCCTATTTCCTTTAGGGAGTTATGCACTTGTGAAGTTGCATACCTATTGAATAGGGTTCAAATCAAATCAGTTGCCTACCACTTCATATATGATATGGAAAGGGAAGAGCCCATATCTTAAGTTTGTTAAGATTTGGGGTTGTCCGGCCTATGTCTAAAAGCAAAATCTGGACAAGCACGAGGCAAGGTCTGTTATGTAGAACTGGAATGGTTCCAGCTATACAAACTTCAGCTGATGATTTGGTAGAACCAAAGGATTCAATAGTTTCCAACGAACCTCAGTCTCTCCGCCGATCTAGTAGGGTTCCTCACCCACCTGAGAGATACTTTAGTTTCTCTATGACAGTGGGAGCGAGGATTGTATCATGAGATGATGACCCAACTAGTTTCGTGCTGGCCATCAGGAGTGGGACTCTGTAAGAATGGCTGGATGCTTATCGATCTGAGATGGAATCCTTATACACCAACAAAGTATGGACTTTGGTTGCTTTATCTGAAGGGTTAAATCCCCATCAGGAGCAAGTATATCTTGAGAAGATTACTTGGTGTACATGGAAAAGTTGAGACTTTCAAAGCTAGACTTGTTAAAGGTTTGCATCATAGACCAGGTATGGATTATGTTGAAACCTTTTCTAAGGATCTATGCTTAAGTCCATCCAGATCCTACTTGCCACGGCTACATACCATGACTACGATATCTGGTGGTTGGGTGTCATGACTGCTTTTCTAAGTGATGTTTTAGAAAAGAGCGTTTATAAGTACACAGCCAGAGGGCTTCGTAGACAGTGGGAGCAGCGGAAACGTGTGCAAGATGTTTTATATGATAAAACAGGCATCGCGGAGTTGGAACATCTGTTTTGATGTGGTAGTCAAAGAGTTTGACTTCATCAAAATGGTAGATGAACCTTGTATATACGAAAAGGTAGTAGAGAGTATGGTGGTGATCCTCATAGAATACGTAGATGACATACTCTTGATAGGGAAGGAGTTTCCTATGCTACGCTCGGTCAATCTCCGCTTATCACAATGATTCTCCGTATAGGATCAAAGCGATACCTCCTAAATCCTGTGTTTTGGATCTATGAGATAGTTCTAATTGGATGTTAGGATACTCACTAGTTGTAGTGAGATGGTATCAATCAATCCTGAGGAGAATCACTGGAAAGGTTCCAGGGTGATAAGGACGACTGAATGTCAGTCGCAGGCATTGTCTTTACCCTCAGAGAAGGGACGGTATGTTGGAAGAATTCCAAGCTAGATACCGTGACTTACTAGACGATTAAAGGCAAGATACATCGTTACCAAGGATGCTACCAAAGAGGCAGTCTGGATATATATAAGTTCATAAGATGAACTCCGTTCCTACCATTGTGTGACAATGGAGTTGTGGCTTCAGCCAAGGAACTACCGTCCCATCAGAAATCCAGATATAATTCTTAGGCAGTATCACCTGATCATGGAGATGGATGATCTCCAAGGTGATCGAGGATAGGAGAGCAGATATAGAGGACAACAGCGCGGATCCACTCACAAAGGCCTTTTTCCCAGTAGAGACTTTTACGGGATGGTTGAGTATGAGATACTTCAACCGCAGCTAATTGTTGGGTATGCGATACCATAACAGATGGCCCTAGTGCAAGTGGGAGATTGTTAGTTATATGTATTCCCTAGAGGCCATTACTGTACATACGATGTATATTGTAGTGGATGCTAGGACATATATAGGGAGGACTTTCTTGCTCGACATGATAGTATGCTATCTGGTTGTACTTTATCTTAACATGTACTCAGATTGTCTCTATGTTACATGTTGATAAAGCCCTTAGGATGTGTACTCGACTACTGGGACTATGATGAGATCATACTAGTGGGGCCACGGTAGTCGACGAGTACATCCTATAACTGTTCCTAGTCGAAGGTGTATCGAGACAGGGCATCGATACACCAGAGTAGACTAGCGTATACGCATCTTGACCCATATGATGGGCGATGGATGATCCCATATCCATCGGTGTTTGACATCAAGGATGGTGTACGGGTGCTCAGTGGAGACTGGGTACACTGGACGGACTCGCCGAGAACTCCTATATGGTATTATACCACACGTCAGATGGCAGTTCTCCGGTGACACTGGTACAGAGTAGTCTGTTGACCCGAGATCGTCATAGAGTCTTGTGTGATTCCCACTGTGCTTTGATTTCCATCATACCACGTCCAAGAGGGCGTGCAAAAAGGTGGCTTTTGGGTACAGTCCCGAATCACACGGAGGCAATGAGCGATAGGAGGGGATTCGTCTCTCCCGGTATATGGAGTTGATGTTGTGCTGTGTTCGATTGGCTATAACCGGAAATCCCTGGCCAGGGTTGTTGAGATTTACAGGTAAGTGTTATCAGTAGTTTCTCGAACTGTTATAGACCTCATATCGACATGACTTATCGAGCTACTGGGGTCTGACGTTTACCACTCCTAGGCGAGATATGCAACATATCAGACGACGAGACCGAACTGTACGGGAGTGTTACTGTTTGGATTCACAGGAGAAAGTAAAGGCTTGCTTGTTGATCTTCTGAGCGCTCAATACCTGGGTAGCTGTTACGTTTAGCTGACCGCTTGCAGCTTGTGGGTGTTTGATATGATCATCACCTACTGCCGGCGTATTAACGATTCTTTAGAGTCCTACACAGAGGTTTCTTGGCTCAGGCAAAACGGAGTAGGGGCACATATGTGATATGTGCGGGACCGAGGATAATACGATATGAGATATCGTATTGTATTCTCGCGATATTTGATATCAGCCGGGTCATCGGATCAAGTGTTGATTCGATGAATCGGTACGGATAAATATTAGTCGGTTATATGCGATATAGCCGGATTGTCGGATCGAGTGTTGATTCGATAATTTAATGTATAATAATATATATGATATATTAAATTACATTAACTAATATTAGCTCACTAAAAGATTCTTTTTCTCACTAGGGTAATACATTGATATATATGCGATATATGTTAATTGTATTATTTTATTTTGTTACGATAAATATTATATATGTGATATATAATATTGTAACATGATATGATAACTAATGCAACTTGTTTAGTGGAGTTTAAACATGATTAGGGTTTGGATTAGGGTTAAGCCTTCTAGTAGATTCTAGAAGGTTTTCTTTTTTGTTTTGGAAAAGATATTTACAAGTGACTCATTCTTAACTCAACCCAAACCCTAACCCTTGGTTAATTCTCTACAATGGTTAAGTCAACCATGGTTGCATTATTCTTCATATTAATCCTTTCATTATTCATCACAAAAAAAATGGATCACTATTCTTCTTCTTCCTTGAGTTCTTCATGCAAAGCTTTCTTGTTTTGATTTTTGTGATGAATAAATATGAGAAAAAGATAAATAAAGAGAGTAAAAATCCTACTTCATCATCCTCATCTTCCCTTACCATTTAGATGAGGGTGTTCACATCATTTCATGAGTGTTAGCTTGTGTTAACGAAACTTCAAGGTAGATCATCTTAGTATCGAATATCGGAAGCAAAGGTTGCATCTTTCTCTTCGTGGAACCTCTCGAGAGTCCGGAACCCGATGATCGCAGCGAAGGGACCACAACACGGAGCATATGAAGTGAAGGACCGGATCTACAAAGGTTGTAATCCCTCTCACTTAGTGTTAAAGTTGTTAACATACTAGTTTTCGCCTATTCCCTAGTTTAAAGATCCGTATTCGGGTTGTTCGGCACGGCTAATTTGTAAATCGGGCATGGTCGATGCCTCGTAGAACATTGTGCGCGTGCCTAGTAACCCTACAGGTATAGCTCTCTACCACATTCTCTTGATAGCTAGGATTAGGTTAATAGTTACGATCCGGGTATATTGTCCGCGGTAGCGCCGGTTTAAAGTTAAGAAAATTTTTGATTCCGTATTTTGGCCTCGGATAGACGGCCGGGGCGCTGCCGTGGCGCAACATGGTATCAGAGCCACGCCATTAACCTAGTCTAGCTTTGTCTAATGTGTTTACATTTCCGATCGAACAAAATTCCAAAAACCGCGTTTTCACGTGCATCAGTTTCTGTCGAAATTTTTTTAGCTCCAAAAAATTTTCAGATTGTTGCAGAATGATGTACATGGAATTATAAGAACACTGTAAAATTTTGGTAACTTGATCCTTCCATACTACCGCGGAACCGCGGACATAACCCCTATTTGGCCGCGGTTCCGCCGCAGGATGTTGGCTTCACTTCACCAATTTTTTGCAGTGGGCTTTTGGGCTGAAAATAGGGGTTTTGGTATACTTTGTTTGGGCCCAGAATTTCTTTATGTGCTACAGTAATGCTTTGGGGCCCACTTGGTAATATTTGATCGATCGAATGTTTCAAACATATTAGTTCACAGTATTTACACTATATCTGCGACCGTGAATGTCACTTGATCGGTAAATCCTGTCTAACTGCTATAGCCCGATTAGACGGATTTGCGAACGTGACATTCACGTTGATGTTCTGTAATTATGTTGTGTTGTTGCGGATCGGTCGTGGGGATAGCCTGGTTGCAGTGGTAGTACAGTTTTGTTTTATATGTACATTTGATATTGCGGGGCAAGCGTCCGACCCGTGGACTGCCGTCACTGCCTGTTTGTATTATTCTTTTGGGGCACAGGCGGGTCGAGGTCGATGTACCCGTTGTATGTATATTTTACTTTCTGTACTAGGATTACCCCGCGGAGGGGTGCACGGATAGCCGGGTTCTAGAGGGCAACAAGCCCGCATCTCATGGCGTTGAGACGGAGGGGGCTTTACTCTAGAATTGGCAGGCTATTCGCCACACTCGTAGGGGGTACAGGTTGACCCAGGAGGGGTGCCCAATTACCGAATTCCGTGAAGTGCTGGGTGGTCCATTCACGTTGCTTAAGGGGCTGCCTCGCTTCAGGTTTTGGCGGGTAACTTGCTGCGCCCGTAGGGGTCTAGGTTTTCATTGCATAGGCTATCCACACGACCAGGGGAACGTCGGGTTTCAGTAGCGGCTCTATGAAACCCGGGGATCCCAGATATCTGTATTGTTCTGTGATGCTGGTTACATTTCTGTGATGTTGCATTTTATCACGCCTTGAGCGAAATATTATATATTGATATATATACTAGTAGATGTTGTATATGTTTTGCATCCGCGCTAGTCCAGTCCCCGCTCTGTCGTTAGTTAAGTAACCTAACGGGTGATGACGGGACCCAGTGGCGAATGCGGATGGCATATACGTACATCATTATTTTCGTTCTTTATTGGTGTGATCTATTGATGGGACTGCGTTGATTCAGATCAATGCAAGCTAAACAAACCTATTCTGATGTTGTTGGAACATTTTTCAAAAAGCTGTTATTGTAAGGACGATCTCTTTTATTTTGCACAGTGGTATTCAGTATGAATATCCAGCACCTCAGTCGACGAGGCAAGGGCCGAGATCCCTTCACCGGGAGTGACCCCTTAGACAGAAGTTTGCGTGAGGGTAATAACTTCACTATAGCCGATTACTTTTTTCTTTGCATCGTGGTATTCAGTTGGAATATCCTGCACTTCATTCTACGGGGAAAGAGCCGAGATCCCTTCACCGGGAGTGACCTCTTTAGCAAAGGTTTTCGTTACTGTATTTTTATAAAAAGTTATCCAGTTCCTTCAACGATATCAAGTTCATTACGGTAAAAGGTTTTTCGCCAAAAACCATTCGTAGCCCTCCGTCATTTTGGATTAGTATTGCTTAGTATTCGCGCTACGTTTGTCGTTGCTATTCGCCGAGGCGTAGTGTGCGGTAGCTCTGTAATGCTTTCTGTCGCATGGATATGTGGGTTGGTTAGGACAGTCGTACGACTTTGTTGATTATTCGTCAAGGGTCATGCGGGTAGGTTTAACGCAATCAAGATAATGACGGGTTGAACTTGACTAGGACCTTTTGATTTGTTGATTATTCGTCAAGGTCACTTGGGTCCTAGGGGTAAAAATCACATCGGGAGTTTCTAAAGAAACTGAAACTTGCCAGGCATGCGCATACCTTCTGGAGTGTGGTGACTTGAGTGGATTCCGTCAAGTTATCATGTGATGATAGTTGGATCCCGATTCCCACTGATGAGTTGGTTTACTCCTCGGGTGATCCCGACTAATTCTTCTTTCAGGTTTGGGGAAGAATTTGACGTTACAGTGGGAGGTTTCCAGATTAGATAAAGTGATAACCATTCTGATCTAGGTTAGAGTGCACGCTGAGTGTTTCTTTTCTCTCTCTCTTTGGCAGCGACCATTGACCCGACTCTTGACTATGACTCAGTGACCAAGATTAACCGAACCTTCTTACAAGACTGGCTTTTGGATTGTCAGAGTTGCAAACCTCATTGCCACTCTTACTTTTACCCTTTTCTCCAGAACACCCCGTAATACTACGAACGTCCACTTCCATTGGACAAAACCATCGTATGGTTATATACGAACTCGAAGGAATTCGAGGATGGTTTCCGGTTCTGGAGAAAACGAATAGGACTATTCAGTTGTCTTTTCCTTTTACCTTCTCTCAGGTTGCGAGTACTCCTTGGTTTAGGAGATAGTACACCTATTACGCAAATTGGATAGTCTTCTTCCAAACCTTAGGCTGGTGCCGAACGGCAGGGAATGAGGAAAACCAATTAGCCTACACGGTGTACAGAAGGTATTAAGTTAAGACAAAGAAAGGGATTAGTAAGGGGGCAAAGTAAATTGCGACTGATATTCATGACCAAACCAAGTATTTCATTACCACTCCCATTTCACCTTTGTATTTCTCCAGGACACTCCGTATCAGTACGAAGATCCACGGTTTATTGGATACTCCATCGTATGGTTATATACGAACTCGAAAGGAACTTGTTCCAGTTCGGGGATGGATTCTGGTTCAGGAGAAATAGGAATAAGGTTTATTCGGTTGTCTTTTATCTTCACCTTCTCTCGCATTGCGAGTGCTCCTAGGATTAGGACAGTACACCCATTATGCTTATTGGATAGTCTTCTTCCAAACCATAGGCTGGTGCCGAACGGTAGGGAAGGAAGAAAACCATTTGGCCTAAAGGGGTGTACAGAAGGTAATGACTAAAGACATATAAAGGGATTTGGACAGATGGCAAAGAAATATACGGTTACAGTTGTGAATCTGGATAATGGAAGAGGCATTACTAGGAATACCAGTATACCCCATCGAAACATTTCAATGTTTCAGTTTCACTGTGTACTGTTAAAAGAAAACTGATTTCCCAATTAGACACTTGCTCCAGGGTATGTATTTACCAGGTTTGATTCTCATATCTGTATGGTTTTACAGATGATGAGTGGGAGTAAGTTATTGGGAATTAGGTGATCATCCTCATTATATCGGAATTCGTTGTAATTGGTGATATTTGAGGAGGTCACCTAGGTTGTTTACCGGACGGCAAATATTTGGTTTTGAATATCCGTTGTTATGCACCAATTTCAAATTGATATATTTGTATGTCTATTTTTATATAGTGAGATGTACCTTTTTGAAATTATGTCTATGACATTTACCTGTATCAGTGAATGGTTAGGTAAGGAGCATTGAACAGTGGTGTAATTCTTCTTAACCATAAGTACAGTTTTAAACCTACGACACACAGTGAATGAGTCACTAGACTCATAGGACTTATACAGAGTATTGTATATTGTCCAGTATCCATTAGGACAAAGGGGTTGGTCCTCGTACTATATTCGGTTTACTTATGACTTCTCTAGTTCTTAGACAGGTGTTTCGTAGAAACACAGGGTCTAAGTTTTGAGAAGTTATAGGTGTATGAATAAAGTAGAGAACCAAGAGTTGCAAGTATCGGGATTCTTCAAGGTGATCGAAGATGTAGATACTTATGTATGGTATTCAGTTGATAGTAATGATTAAGAGAACTTGCTTCTCTTTCAGGTTGCTCATAATTGGAAGCATTCCTAAGTTGAGTAACGATGATTGGCCTCTTTCCATTTAGTTGACATGCACTGGAGACAGCTGCATGATTTGAATCTGGTTCAATTAAATCAGTGCCTCTATTTCTATATTGGATATAGAACAGTTCATATCTTAACGATGTTAAGGTACGGGGAGTTGTTCGGCTTATGCTTAAAACCAGACTCTGGATAACTCAAGGCACGTTTCTATAATGGCTGTTTGTAGGTTGACCCAGGCTATGATGAGGGTTGACTTTCTACCATCTGGAAGATTAATAGTGATATTGTTCTTAACTCGCCACAGTTTTAAATAAAAGTGGATTTTTTCAGAAAACAGTAGTGGGAGTATGGTAGAACTGGAAGTAATTCCAGAACCGCAAACGATTACTGAAAATTTGATAAGAACCTAAAGATACAATCTGGTTTGACATTCCATTGGCCACTCCGCAGATAAAGTGGGTAACCTCAGGCACCCGAGAGGTACTTCGGTATGCTCAAGGACGGTGACAGGGAGGTTCTTGTTTACCCAGACTTGTCATTGCTATTGTTCCAGACTGTGAGACCCGGCAGGAGGATGAGTATAGCGTCGTTCTAAACTTGCTTTAGAAGTGTACGTGTATATGACTCTGCCAGAGGGTTGTCGTGGTCAGTAGGAGCAGCGGAACCATTGGTGGACAGGTGGCTTATGTCTATTTATAGACTAAAGCAGATATAGCGGAGATAGATCATCTATTTCTGATGTGACAGTCATAGGTTTGACTTCATCAGAATAGGGGATGGATCTGTTAAGAAGGTAGTAGGGTGTGATATCCTGGTATTTAGATGACATACACAGAGTAGGAGGTGAAATTCCTACACTACGATCGGTTATTCTTTGGTTGTCACACAGTGGTTTCTCCACATAGGACTTGGATATTATATCAGACATTCTGGTTACTGGATCTATGGTTTTAGATCTAGATTTGGGTGTTTTCCCAATCTGGTTACTTTGACAGCATTCTATGAGTATTTAGAATGGACGACTCCTGGCACGGTAGTGTACCTGCAGGTGATGGAGTCACCCTCTCTAAAGGTGTCTTATAAACTAAAGTAGAGAGGGATGTGCATGATTGGCAGATCACTTGCTTAGGCAATTGAGTCAATCATGAGATGTCAAGTACCACACCAGATGTTGTTCTTGCAGTAGATGCAATAAGTTGATATCAATCCAATCCTGGAGAAACGATCGAAAGCAGTTTTAGGACATAAGTGCGTGTTCTAGGGATTTGATAACGGCAGCCTCCTTTAGGAGACGGTTATCATTCCAAGCTTCCAAGGTGACCTGGACGACAGGGTGGCCGTCAGAGTTATAGTTCTCCCTCTGACGAGGGGCAGTATTTTGGACAGGTGGTCCAGGCGGATACTGAGGGGGCATGGCGCAGGATACTGATTAAGTTCAATTGACGATACAGTCTAAGAAGTTTGGATTTGGAGTTCATTTATGAACTAGGTCCCATCAGACATCCAGACATTCTAAGGCAGGTATTGCTCATTTCGGGAGATGGCTTTCTCCGCGAACTTAAGATATAGAGAGACATAGAAAGAAACATCTGAGCGGATCCACTCACTGAGGCTATTCCTCGAACGCAATAGTTTCACAAACAAGCTTTGTGAGACTGACTAGTAGAGGAGTTGGGTGTTCGGTATCACACGGGCTGTGAGTATGCGACATAGCAATAATTAGCCTTGAGTGCAAGTGGGAGATTGCTGGAGATAGTGCCCTCAGAGTCAATTATTGGATCACAGGCACGTGATTGCAATGATTGAGGGAGGACCTATACCGGTAGGACAGTCTTTCTCAAGATGATAGTATGCTATCTGGTTTATCTTTATCATCGTGTACTGCTTTAGGTGACCTTACGAGTCGCTATTACACGTTGATAGAGCCCCTAGGATTCTTGCTTGACTGCCAGCAGTATGAGGGCGATCATATACGTGGGAGCTTGGGTCTATAAGCACATCCTTAAAAGGTCCCTAGTCGTGGGAGTTTCGATACTCCATTAGTAGACTAGTGTATACAGTCGAGACCCCGACGAGGGGCGGTGGCCGGTCTCACAAGCCACTGGTGTCAGTTGGTTCACCTAAGATGTATACAGGTGCTCATTGGGTTATGAGTACACCGGACACGACTCGCCGGGAACCTGCTAGTTGGGATTATACCAGATATCAGATAGCAGTTCCCTGGTGACATGTGTACAGGTTAGTTCATCGACCTGAGATCGTCATTTGTCTCGTGTGAGTTCCCATTGTGCTTTGATTACTACCCTACCACGGCTCAAAGGAGTCGTGCAAACAGGTTTTAGTTGGGTACAGTCCCGAGCCACATGGAGGCAGTGAGCGGATCTGCAGGGGTTCGTCTCTCCCGGTATTGGGGGTGAGGTCGCGCTGTGTCTAGGAGAGCCATTACACAAAGCCCTCGGCCGAGGCAGGAGATTTACTGGTAGGTATTCCAGTAGTATCTCAGGGTGTTTTGGGCTTCACTCCGACACGACTTGTACCGCTTTTGGGGGTCTGACTTTTACCAACCCTGTAACACCGAGCCCAATAATACTATTTATATTACTAGTTGAGGGTTATATATTGCTCATTCCAATTTTCCTGATTTTCTGGTGTTTATTGTTAAATTTTACCCGGTTAAGTCATTTTGGCACATAACAAATTTTAACTCCGAAAAAGAAATTTAAGATGTCCATGTTAGCCTACTCGTCGCCACTAGTCGCATGGTAGCGTCCGCGTGTCGAGATTCCGTTCCGTTTGGCTAAACGGGCCAGTTTGGGCGACTACGCGCGCGTGCAAGTGTCCGACGTGGGGGCATGCATTTTAATCACTAAACGCCTATTTTCAAAATTTGGAACCCGCTTAAAATCCTATAATTTGAATTTGGAACATTTGGGCGCAACCCGGACGCGATTTGGAAATGTTTCATTTTGCGCCAAAAAGGGCCCGTTTCAATTTAAAATATATAACTAAAATTATATGCGAATAATTCCTTAACTGCTTATCTTGCCAAAGATTAACTGCATATCCCTTTTAAATTTTTCTTGTGGCCAATCACGGGGCTGAGTTCGTGGGCCCGCCTCCTAATCCTTCTCTTTCTCTCTCTCTCTCTATATCTCATCAAATTTATCTCTCTCTCTCCAATCTCTCTCTCTCTCTCCCTCTATATAACCTAAACCATGCAGCCGCCTTCACCCAACCCTCTTCCATCGCGTGAAACCCATCAAACCCTAACCCTAGCCCACCGCAGACCTCACCGCCGGTTCCCCCGCGACCTCGTCGTCGCCGTCAGCACCCTCAGCCTAGCCGCGCCTTCTTCCTCCCTCCTTCCTCCTCTCTCCTGCGCCTGCACCCATTCCCGACCTTGCCTCCACCCTCGCAGACCTCGCCGTCGACGCCACCCATCGTCGTCGACGACTCCCACGGATCCCTCTCACCCTCCTCGTCCCGACCTCGTCGTCGCTGCCCTCCTCCCCTCGCCGGAACACCAGCATGAGCCCTAACCCCTCGCCTACCCCGCTGTTCGCCGGAGAAACGCGCCGGCAACCTCGTCGACGCCACCTCCGACCACTTTCCTTTCCCCTCGGCCACCAGAGTCGACTACCACCCTCACACTCGCTACAGCACCCTCGTTCCAGCAAACTCCGGATTTTTTCCAGCCACCGTGCTTCGCCGTCGCTGCCTCGCCGGCGTCCCAGTGCCGTCGAGCCATCGTGTGCACCCTGTTTCTCCTCTGTGAGTTTTCCTTATGCTTCCTTCTGGTACAATCCCTTCGCTGGTCGTATTTTGCGTGTATCGTATCTTGTTGCTAACTTGTTACCGATGACATTTTGCCGGAATCCGACCGTGCCGTCTTGGCGAACCCGACGCTCCAGCGAAGCCCCCTGGTCCGTGTGATCCCGTTGACCTCTGTTTGGACTCGATCCGTGGCCCGTGCTATCTTACCGCATTTTTCTGCCGACATCGCATCCGTGTTCCCGTTTGCAGACCGTCGAGGCAAGTATTTGAATACTTGCTCTAACATGCTAGAGTGCGAGATCTAGTCTCGCCATGCACTTGAATTCATGCTATAAAACAACTTAATGATGGTAATGTATATCATAGTATTGCAGTTATCTTAACCTGGAATCGTTCCAACAGTCCTCGTAATTAATCAACCCACATAAACCCGTATTTCAAATAAATAAAACGAATGAATCATACCCGCCTAAACTGTTAAATCATTCATGAGACAACCCTTATATTTAGTATAATTTCATGTAGTTTCCTTAACTTATAATCGTGGATATTGCTTTACCTTGTGGCTATTGCACCCTAAAGATGATTGAACATGTTAATAAGAGAATATAAACATCACTGTGGTTATATGGAATATTATGGTTAAATACTGTTTCCTGCTATTGTTCATTATTGATTGTGTACCTGTTGTGAACACTTACCCGATTGCATGACACATTGGCCTGACCCTGATACACCTGACATATACATGCATACCGTCCCATCCTGTTGTACCATGACATTACTTATTCCCTGATTTCATGCCTAATGCCGACAACCTGACCGTTCCTGCTGTCGATTCAGACAGACCTACTTTTACTGGACTTTATGTTGGCATTAGTCCTTGACTACTGAATACCTGACCTGACATACATAGCTTGGGGGTATGGGGAAATCAAAGTTGAACCTGACTTGTAACTCGACAGTTCACTACCGTTCGAGTGTACACATTCCTTTCTGTGCCTTACGGCATGTCTCGGTTTCAGCCGAGAATATTGTGGCCGTGATCCCGGGTATGTACGGGGTAATACCGAGTGTACACTTTCCTTTCTGTGCCTTACGGCATGTCTCGGTTCAGCCGAGAATATTGTGGCCGTGGTCCCGGGTATGTACGGGATACTAATACTTCCTTTCTGTGCCTTACGGCATGTCTCGGCCGCCGCCGAGAATATCGTGGCCGTGGTCCCGGGTATGTACGGGATACTATTGGGTTACATCGACGATTCATCAATTGGTTTCAAAGACTATAGAGTAGAAAACCTGATAGGACAGTTTAGTCACCGTTGCACATTACCCTGCTTGTTACTTCTTATTACTGCTTTATTCATGTTCATGCTTACATTGTTTATTACCATGTTTATACTGTATACTTGATATCATGACGCGCTGACGTCTGGGTTTTGCATGGCCCAGATCCCGTACCTTTGTCGTCGGCTGAGCAGGAGTACTTCAGCCAGCAGGCTGAACAGTGAGTCCTTAGGATTTAGTTTATTTATTGCTTTTCATTTCCAGATGTGAGCCCGCATTATGGGACATACTGTTTATTCATTGTATTGGATCATTAGCTTCCGCACTTATTATTTATTGATTCTTGTTATTATGGATTTGGACATGTATTAGTTTAGTTTATTTTACTGTTCTTGATATCTCTACAACCGTAATGTTACTGTGGACGGATGCGTCCTACCCGCAGGTAGCATGGTTGGCTATGTCACGTGCCCAAGTTTGCGTACTCTGGGAAGCGGGGCGTGACATGGTTCTTTTGGTATCAAAGCCATAGGTTAATTGGGTTGATTCTTTGTAGTTGGGTATTGCACCCGATACGCGAATCATAATACCCGTGATTAGGAAACATGTCCTGCCACTTTGACCGTTTTACCGTCCTTGAATCATTCTTCCAGATCATGGCGACATGCAAACTTACTTTGCATTGTTAACTCGAAAACCTAACTTCTTGTTATCTCTAGGACTTAGACGACTTGGGTGGAGTTAAGTAATTGCGGCTATGATACCGCGGCATAGCTACAATGCAGCACTCTATTTAAGTATCTTGGAGTTCTAGCTTTGAGTTACATAATGAATCTATCATCATGCTAATGTTGTTTGTTTTGATTTCAGGACCATGGCAGATAAGAATTTCAAGACGTATCAGAGGCGTGTGGATGAAGCCGCCATGTTAGGAGTGATACGAGGGATGCTGGAAAATCAGAAGAGGCAAACTGAGCTGATCCAGCAGCAAGCAGATTCATTTCAGGAGGGTTTGCAGGCTATGCAGCAGTCTGTAAACACCGCTGTAGCGAAGCCAGTCGACCGAGTAGGGACCGTGGCAGATTTCAGACGGTTGGGTCCTACTACTTTCACTGGCTTGGAGGAGCCGTTGCCAGCCGAGCAGTGGCTGGTGGACACGGAGAATTTACTGATTGCAGCACAGATCCCAGAAGACAAGAAAGTTGATGTGGTGCGCATTCAGCTGGTGGATTACGCCCGAGAGTGGTGGCTCGTGGAGGAGACCCGCTTGTCCAAGCCAATCAGTTGGGCGGATTTCTCCAAGAGTTTCTTGGAAAAGTTCTTCCCGCGGACTGCACGGGAGGAAATGGAGGAGAGATTTATTGGACTGAAACAAAATGGAGCAGCTGTGGATGTACATGCAGCGGAGTGGACGAGACTTAGCCGTTTCGCTGGACCCTTAGTCGCCAAGGAGGCAGACAGGGCGCGAAGGTTCTTGCGCAGTTTGGATGTGGACATCCAGAGGCAGATTGTCTCTCTGGGTTTGACCACTTTCTCGCAGGTTCTTACGGCAGCCAGAGAGCAGCAGAGTTTGTCAGGATCGAAAGGGAACCTTCACCAGACAGCAGTTGCAGCCAGGAAGCCTGCATTTGTGCCTAACCGAGATCATGGGCGCAAAGGTATTCCAGTGGACCGTCGAGGTGTAGCGCCAATGAAGAAGCCTGTGATCGTGGATCGAAGAAAGAGCATAAGTTGTAACTACTGCAATTTACCGGGCCACATGCAAAAGGATTGTCGAAGGAGACTGGGACTTTGTCTGGTTTGTGGAGCAGCCGATCACGCAGTGAGTGCTTGTCCGTCGAAGCTTCGCACGAGAGATGATATACAGAAGCCTCCGCAGAGACCGTTCCAGGGGCAGAAGCAGCTGACACAAGGACCCAACCAGGGTCGAGCTTTCACTTTGACAGCTGAGGAAGCCAAGGCATCAGGAGAAGTGGTTTCAGGTACTGTACTCGTTCGTGGTTTTCCCGCTTTGGCATTATTTGATTCCGGAGCATCCCACTGTTTTATGTCATCCAAATTTATAACTACACACTCGATCACCTGCACGACCCTGTCTAGTTTTTGGGACATGCACACTGGGAATGGGAAAATCATAGCTAGTAAGGAATGTAGAGATTGTACTGTTGTTGTTTGTGGACGGGAGCTTTTTGCAGATTTCTTGGTGATTGATACGGGCAGCTATGAAGTAGTCTTGGGAATGGATTTTCTTGGCACTTTCCACGCACACATTGATTGTAGGGCAAGGAAAGTAATTTTCCATATTCCCGGACACCCTGAGTTTACTTTCATCGGAGGAAGCAGTTCTGTCGGGCCAGTCGAGTTTAGGGCTAGGCCGACGAACAATGTTCTTGCGGCTATGGTAGTGGATAGTAATGAAGAGCCGGCAGTTGTTCGCGACTTTATGGATGTGTTTGAAGATATTTCGGGCTTACCGCCGAAACGAGATGTGGAGTTTGCGATTGACCTCATTCCTGGTGCAGCGCCAGTGTCAAAATCTTATTATCCGATGGCACCGGTGGAATTGGAAGAAGTTAAGAAACAGGTGGGTGAATTACTCGAGAAGGGATGGATTCGAAGCAGCAACTCACCTTGGGGAGCTCCAGTTCTTTTAGTAAAGAAGAAGGATGGCACGAGAAGGATGTGCATTGATTACCGAGAATTGAACCGGGTGACTATTAAGAACAAGTACCCGATCCCTCGCATTGGAGAACTCTTTGAGCAGCTTAGTGGCGCGAGGGTATTCTCGAAACTGGACTTGCGATCAGGATATCATCAGGTCCGAGTGAAGGCAGAAGACATTTGCAAGACGACGTTTCGGACTCGGTATGGGCATTTCGAGTATTTAGTGATGCCCTTCGGAGTGACTAATGCGCCGGCAATATTTATGGACTTGATGAACAGGATCTTTTCACCGTTCTTGGACCAGTTTATTGTGGTATTCATTGATGATATTCTGGTGTACTCGAAGAGTCCGGAGGAGCATGCTGAGCACTTAAGGATCGCACTGCAAACGCTGAGACAGGAGAAATTATTTGCGAAGATGAGTAAGTGCGAATTCTGGTTGGAAGAAGTGAAGTTTCTAGGGCATGTCGTGTCGGGCGATGGAATCGCCGTTGATCCCGAGAAGATTACAGCAGTTCGAGATTGGCCTATTCCGAAGAATGTTGCGGAGATAAGGAGTTTTCTGGGACTCGCCGGATACTACAGAAGATTTGTGGAGAACTTCGCTCGTCTAGCTGAGCCGTTAACCAAGCTTACGCGTAAGGAGGTACCGTTTGTTTGGACGGATGGATGTGCATTGGCCTTCGCGACGTTGAAGCAGAAGTTGATAACCGCCCCGATCCTGACCGTACCGGATAATTCAGGAGGACTGGTGATTCACAGCGACGCATCTGGAAAGGGATTGGGATGTGTTTTAATGCAGAACGGGAAAGTCGTCGCTTACGCATCGAGACAGCTGAAGACGCATGAGAAGAACTATCCGACTCACGACTTGGAGCTTGCAGCCGTGATCTTCGCCCTGAAGATTTGGAGACACTACCTTCTGGGCGAGAGAGTTGAAGTATTTACGGATCACAAGAGTTTGAAATATGTGTTCACTCAGAAGGAGTTGAACATGAGGCAACGCAGATGGTTGGAGCTGATGGCCGACTACGACCTTGATCTTAAGTACCATCCGGGAAAAGTTAATGTCGTGCCAGATGCACTAAGTCGGTTACCAGCAATTCAGTTATTGACTGCACAGAGGGAGATCATTGAGGAGTTTCGGAGATTTGACTTGGAGGTTGTGCTACCGCGTGCTACAGGACAGTTGTTGCAGTTGCAAGTACAATCGTCCTTAGTTGAGAAGATTAAAGCGACACAATCGCAGGACCCTAGACTGCAAAAGTTTCGAGAGCAGGTTGAAGCCGGACTACGAACCGATTTACTGATCCATGAAGATGGTTCGTTGAGATATGGTAGCCGTGTGTGTGTGCCAAAAGGAGATGTGCGTGAAGAGCTTATGAAGGAGGCACACAGTTCAGCTTACTCTGTACATCCAGGTGGGACAAAGATGTACCGAGATATTCGACAGCACTTCTGGTGGGAAGGTATGAAACGGGAAATTGCTCGCTTCGTGGCTAAGTGCTTGGTGTGTCAGCAAGTCAAGGCTGAACACCAAAGGGTTGCTGGTTTGTTGCAACCACTTCCGATTCCTCAATGGAAGTGGGAACATATAACCATGGATTTCGTGACGGCTTTACCGCGGAGTCCAAAGGGCAACAATGCAGTATGGGTGATTGTCGATCGGTTGACCAAGGCAGCTCACTTTATTCCTTTTCGGGTTGGTCAATCGACAGAGACTTTGGCAGAGCGGTACATGCAGGAGATTGTCAGATTGCATGGAGTACCGGTAAGCATCATGTCCGATCGGGACACTCGGTTCTTGTCGCACTTTTGGAGGAGCTTACAAGAAAGCTTGGGGACTCGATTGAAGTTTAGCACAGCTTATCATCCTCAGACTGATGGGCAATCGGAGAGGACGATCCAGACCCTTGAAGATATGTTGAGGGCTTGCATGTTGGATTTCAAAGGTTCTTGGGAAGATCATCTACACCTGGTGGAGTTCTCATTCAACAACAGCTTCCAAGAAACTATTCAGATGGCCCCGTTTGAAGCACTGTATGGTCGTAAGTGTCGTTCACCGGTTTGTTGGGATGATGTTGGTGAACGAAGATTACTAGGACCAGATTTGGTGGTACAGACAGTCGAGAAGGTGAATACAATCAGGAAGCATATGAAGGCAGCTCAAGACAGACAGAAAAGTTGGGCCGACACGTCAAGAAGACCTCTAGAGTTCGCCGTGGGTGATTTGGTATTCCTGGAGATATCACCGACTAGAAGGGTGATTCGCTTTGGAAGTCGGGGAAAGCTTAGTCCCCGATTCGTTGGACCCTTCGAGATATTGGAGCGTGTTGGAGAGGTATCGTACCGGTTGGCGTTACCACCGTCGTTAGCAGGAGTTCACGATGTGTTTCATGTGTCTCAACTACGGAGGTATGTTCGTGATGAGACTCATGTCTTGGATCATTCGGAGTTGACCATTCGGGAGGACCTGACTTTTGAGGAGCGACCAGTCGAAATCAAGGATCGAAGAGAAAAGGTTCTTAAGAACAAGGTTATCCCTCTTGTGCTAGTTTCTTGGGGTAATCGATCGCATGGGGAATCCACTTGGGAGCAAGAAGACGAGATCCGGCAGAAATTCCCTCATCTTTTCCAGTAGTTAGCTATCTTGTATTCTTGGAATTTCGAGGACGAAATTCTTTTGTAGTTGGGTATGATATAACACCCGAGCCCAATAATACTATTTATATTACTAGTTGAGGGTTATATATTGCTCATTCCAATTTTCCTGATTTTCTGGTGTTTATTGTTAAATTTTACCTGGTTAAGTCATTTTGGCACATAACAAATTTTAACTCCGAAAAAGAAATTTAAGATGTCCATGTTAGCCTACTCGTCGCCACTAGTCGCGTGGTAGCGTCCGCGTGTCGAGATTCCGTTCCGTTTGGCTAAACGGGCCAGTTTGGGCGACTACGCGCGCGTGCAAGTGTCCGACTTGGGGGCATGCATTTTAATCACTAAACGCCTATTTTCAAAATTTGGAACCCGCTTAAAATCCTATAATTTGAATTTGGAACATTTGGGCGCAACCCGGGCGCGATTTGGAAATGTTTCATTTTGCGCCAAAAAGGGCCCGTTTCAATTTAAAATATATAACTAAAATTATATGCGAATAATTCCTTAACTGCTTATCTTGCCAAAGATTAACTGCATATCCCTTTTAAATTTTTCTTGTGGCCAATCACGGGGCTGAGTTCGTGGGCCCGCCTCCTAATCCTTCTCTTTCTCTCTCTCTCTCTATATCTCATCAAATTTATCTCTCTCTCTCCAATCTCTCTCTCTCTCTCTCCCTCTATATAACATAAACCATGCAGCCGCCTTCACCCAACCCTCTTCCATCGTGTGAAACCCATCAAACCCTAACCCTAGCCCACCGCAGACCTCACCGCCGGTTCCCCCGCGACCTCGCCGTCGCCGTCAGCACCCTCAGCCTAGCCACGCCTTCCTCCTCCCTCCTTCCTCCTCTCTCCTGCGCCTGCACCCATTCCCGACCTCGCCTCCACCCTCGCAGACCTCGCCGTCGACGCCACCCATCGTCGTCGACGACTCCCACGGATCCCTCTCACCCTCCTCGTCCCGACCTCGTCGTCGCTGCCCTCCTCCCCTCGCCGGAACACCAGCACGAGCCCTAACCCCTCCCCTACCCCGCTGTTCGCCGGAGAAACGCGCCGGCGACCTCGTCGACGCCACCTCCGACCACCTTCCTTTCCCCTCGGCCACCAAAGTCGACTACCACCCTCACACTCGCTGCAGCACCCTCGTTCCAGCAAACTCCGGATTTTTTCCAGCCACCGTGCTTCGCCGTCGCTGCCTCGCCGGCGTCCCAGTGCCGTCGAGCCATCGTGTGCACCCTGTTTCTCCTCTGTGAGTTTTCCTTATGCTTCCTTCTGGTACAATCCCTTCGCTGGTCGTATTTTGCGTGTATCGTATCTTGTTGCTAACTTGTTACCGATGACATTTTGCCGGAATCCGACCGTGCCGTCTTGGCGAACCCGACGCTCCAGCGAAGCCCCCTGGTCCGTGTGATCCCGTTGACCTCTGTTTGGACTCGATCCGTGGCCCGTGCTATCTTACCGCATTTTTCTGCCGACATCGCATCCGTGTTCCCGTTTGCAGACCGTCGAGGCAAGTATTTGAATACTTGCTCTAACATGCTAGAGTGCGAGATCTAGTCTCGCCACGCACTTGAATTCATGCTATAAAACAACTTAATGATGGTAATGTATATCATAGTATTGCAGTTATCTTAACCTGGAATCGTTCCAACAGTCCTCGTAATTAATCAACCCACATAAACCCGTATTTCAAATAAATAAAACGAATGAATCATACCCGCCTAAACTGTTAAATCATTCATGAGACAACCCTTATATTTAGTATAATTTCATGTAGTTTCCTTAACTTATAATCGTGGATATTGCTTTACCTTGTGGCTATTGCACCCTAAAGATGATTGAACATGTTAATAAGAGAATATAAACATCACTGTGGTTATATGGAATATTGTGGTTAAATACTGTTTCCTGCTATTGTTCATTATTGATTGTGTACCTGTTGTGAACACTTACCCGATTGCATGACACATTGGCCTGACCCTGATACACCTGACATATACATGCATACCGTCCCATCCTGTTGTACCATGACATTACTTGTTCCCTGATTTCATGCCTAATGCCGACAACCTGACCGTTCCTGCTGTCGATTCAGACAGACCTACTTTTACTGGACTTTATGTTGGCATTAGTCCTTGACTACTGAATACCTGACCTGACATACATAGCTTGGGGGTATGGGGAAATCAAAGTTGAACCTGACTTGTAACTCGACAGTTCACTACCGTTCGAGTGTACACATTCCTTTCTGTGCCTTACGGCATGTCTCGGTTTCAGCCGAGAATATTGTGGCCGTGATCCCGGGTATGTACGGGGTAATACCGAGTGTACACTTTCCTTTCTGTGCCTTACGGCATGTCTCGGTTCAGCCGAGAATATTGTGGCCGTGGTCCCGGGTATGTACGGGATACTAATACTTCCTTTCTGTGCCTTACGGCATGTCTCGGCCGCCGCCGAGAATATCGTGGCCGTGGTCCCGGGTATGTACGGGATACTATTGGGTTACATTGACGATTCATCAATTGGTTTCAAAGACTATAGAGTAGAAAACCTGATAGGACAGTTTAGTCACCGTTGCACATTACCCTGCTTGTTACTTCTTATTACTGCTTTATTCATGTTCATGCTTACATTGTTTATTACCATGTTTATACTGTATACTTGATATCATGACACGCTGACGTCTGGGTTTTGCATGGCCCAGATCCCGTACCTTTGTCGTCGGCCGAGCAGGAGTACTTCAGCCAGCAGGCTGAACAGTGAGTCCTTAGGATTTAGTTTATTTATTGCTTTTCATTTCCAGATGTGAGCCCGCATTATGGGACATACTGTTTATTCATTGTATTGGATCATTAGCTTCCGCACTTATTGTTTATTGATTCTTGTTATTATGGATTTGGACATGTATTAGTTTAGTTTATTTTACTGTTCTTGATATCTCTACAACCGTAATGTGACTGTGGACGGATGCGTCCTACCCGCAGGTAGCATGGTTGGCTATGTCACGTGCCCAAGTTTGCGTACTCTGGGAAGCGGGGCGTGACAAACCCCCTAGGCCCGCCATGCGATACTCATATACGAACGGACCGGACTGTACGGATATTGTCACTGACAGGCTCAGTAAGGTGTTAGGATGAGTTCGCTCATCGACGTCCCTTTTGGTCAATAGTTGGTAGCCCGTCACGTATGGCTAATACCTCTGACGTGCTAGTGGTTAAATCCACAGCCATAGTATTGACGAGTCTTTAGAGTCCCCCACATACAGTTACTCAAGTTTCGGGCGAAACGCTGTAGACGCCGTATGGAGATATGGCATGGTTCGATCAGATACGTGCGGTATTGCACGGATCGTGATTGGACGGTTTTTACTAGCCGGCTTTGGTTTAAGCCGGATCCTAGTATTGGACAGTGTAGATTTTGTCTCTTTGCATTTGTATTCAGTGGGAATACAAATGCGGGCATGTATATGCAGTAACGGGGTTTTCCTGTAATTTATTACGGGATCAGTTTTCTGAAGTTGCCAGTTTGCATTCCGTTCCGGCCGGTTTTCCTTTGTTCCTTCACGGCCGGACTTTCTGATGGAGGGGTTTATTTGCAAGTTTGCAAATAACTTATTGAGGAGGGGGTTTTTTGCATTTGTGGTTTCATGATATGACTATCATCATGAGATGCTTTATCCATCTTTTCCTTTGCATTAAATAAGATTAGAAATTGATATGATATGGTTATCATTGCATTTGGATGTGGTCACCCTTTTGCTTTTACTACACTTACCTTCCTTCTTGTTTTGATTTTCCTTCCACCATTTTTTGATAAGGGTGGGCCGGCCACATTAGGGAAGGAGAGAAAAAATGAGAGGTTCATTTTTGGATGAGGGAAATTTATCATCTCATTTTTCCATGCTTCACAAATACACCTTCCTCCTCTCCAAAGTTTATTCTCTTCTCCAACATCAAAGGCAACTTCATAAACCCCAAGAGACAAGGTTCTACACTACAACCTACAGTACCCTTGGACGCGTCGGCTAGCCAACTTCGCGCCCGAGTTGCCTCGGTCCAGAGGTGGGAGCCCGTAAAAGATATCGGCGACGTGGGGCCATTTCCGACGAGGAGGCGACGGACGGAGATTCCGCGGGAGATCGGAGTGGAGACGAAGACCGAAGGACAAGGATCGCTTGGTATAGCTCTCTACCCCATTCTCTTGATAGCTAGGATTAGGTTAATGGTTACGATCCGGGTATATTGTCCGCGGTAGCGCCGGTTTAAAGTTAAGAAAAATTTTTATTCCGCATTTTGGCCTCGGATAGACGGCCGGGGCGCTGCCGTGGCGCAACATTAATTGGATTTGTTTATCTCAATAACTTTGTGATTCTCAACTCATGAGAAGGGTTAGGGTTTGAGGAAGAAGAAGTACTCAAGAGAGGAGAGAGAATGGCTAAGTGAGAATGAGGATAGAATGGCTAGAACAAAAACAATCAAGCATTTTCTTTTTGCAATATAAAATCAAGTCATGCTTGAATAATTTTCACAAATGAATAAACAAAGATAATAGCCATGTCTCTCACTATGCTCAAAGCCACCTCACCCTTCCACCTCATTTTCTATTTCCAATAAATAGTAAAACACATAATGAGGTGTCCTCATCTAGAAGCATTCTTGTATAAATACAAGAATACATTGTTGGATATAGTGCCCTCAAGGCAATTATTGTAATTGCAGGCACGCGATTATAATAATTGAGGGAGGATCTATACAGATAGAACAATTTTACTCGATATGATAATATGCTATCTGGTTTGTCTTTATCATTGATGTGTACACGTTTTACTTGTTATTACGTGTCGCTAATACATAATGATGAAGCCCGTAGGATTCTTGCTTGATTACCAGCATTGTGATGGCAATCATATACGTGAGAGCTGAATAGTCCATAAGCACATCCTTAAATGTCCCTAATCATAAGAGTATTGAGACTGGGCATCGATATTCTGGAGTAGACTAGTATATACATTTTGAGACCCCGATGAGGGACGGTGGCCGGTCTCATAATCCCTTGGTGTTGTGTCACTTAAGATGGTATACAGGTGCTCAATGGAGGTGAGTACACTGGACAGACTCAACGAGAACTTCTAGATGGTATTATATATATCATCAAATGGAAGTTCTCTAGTGGTATAAGTACATGTTAGTGTTTTGACCTGAGATCGTCATTTGTCTCGTGTGAGTTCCTATTGTACTTTGGATACTACCCTACCATGGCTCCAGGAGTCGTGCAAACAGGTTTTAGTTAGGTACAGTCCCGAGCCACATGGAGGCGGTGAGCGATTGTCGGGAATTAGTCTCTCCTGGTATTAGGAGTCGGTAGCGCACTGTGTTCGTGTTAGTTGTATGTATGCCCTAAAGGCCAGTATTGTACAGATGATGTATATTATATTGGATGCTTGGACATATATAGAGATGACTTTCTTGCTCGATATGATAGTATGCTATCTGGTTACACTTTATCTTAACATGTATACTAGTCTCTTTAAACTGTCTTATGGTTACATGTTGGTAAAGCCCTTAGGATGTGTACTTGACTACCTGGATTATGATGCAGATCATACTAGTGGGGACATGGTAGTCCATAAGTACATCCTTCAAGGTCCCTAGTCGTGGGTGTATCGAGACGGGGCATCGATATACCAGAGTAGACTAGCGTATACGCTTCTCGACCCATGAGATGGGCGATGGATGATCCCATATCCATTGGTGTTTGACATCAGAGATGGTATACGGGTGCTCAGTGGAGACTGGGTACACTGGACGGACTCGCCGAGAACTCCCAGATGGTATTATACCTCACGTCAGATGGCAGTTCTCAGGTGACACTTGTGCAGGTTAGTCTGTAGATCCGAGATCGTCATAGAGTCTTGTGTGATTCCCACTGTGCTTTGATCTCCACCTTACCACGTCCATAAGGGCGTGCAAAACGGTGGTCTTTGGGTACAGTCCCGAATCACATGGAGGCAATGAGCGATAGGATGGGTTTCGTCTCTCCCGGTATTGGGGGTTGATGTTGCGCTGTGCTCGATTGGCCGTAACAGGGAAGTCCCTGGCCAGGGCTGATCAGAGACTTGCTGGTAAGTGTTACCAGTAGTTTCTCGACCCGTTATGAGCCTCACATCGGCATGACTTATCGGTTATTGGGGTCTGACGTTTACCACCCCTAGACTTGATATGCGACATATCAGACGAACAGACCAGACTGTACGGTAAGTGTTACTGGTTGGATTCACAGGAGTGTGAGCGGGCTAGCTCGTCGATCTTCTGATCGTTCAATACCTGGATGGCCGTTACGTTTAGCAGACCGCTTGCGGCTTGTGGGTGCTTGATATGATCATCATCTGCTACCGGCGTATTGACAGTCTTTAAAGTCCTACACAGAGGTTTCCTGGCTCAAGCGAAACGAAATAGGAGCGCATATGAGATATGTGCGGGACCGAGAATAATGCGTGTATGTGATACCGTATTTCATTCTCGCGATAGAATGTTTCGAATGGTTGTATGCGATATGACCTAGTTATCGAATCATTGATTCGATAAATCGATACATTGGATACTAGTCGGTTATGTGCGACATGACCGGATCATTGAATCAAATGTTGATTTAATGATTTAATGTATAATTATATATGTGATATATTACTTTGCATTAACTAGTATTGGTTCACTTTAAATGGATTTTCTCACTTGATGTGCAAGTTGTATATGTGATATACTTTTATGCACATGTTTGTATCATGTTTGATGATGCATGTAAATTGGTTTTGTGTTAAGACTTAAACCATGGTTATGATAATAGTTAGGGTTTTGATTTGTTTACTTATTTATTTATCTATTCTTTCTTGATAAATAAATAAAAGAAAACAAAATGGTTTCATTTCTAACATGAAGCTTGTTGAAGCTTCAAGAAGGTTTGACTAATGTGACCATTTTGTCTTCATACTTAACCCTAACCATTCTCACTTGACCATGGTCTATTCTCTACACTTAACCAAGGTTAGAAGATGATAAGTATTCATTTTATTATTCTTTTTCATATACTTATCATATTCTTTCTTCTTCTTGATCATCTTCTTCTTCAAGAAAAGCTTAAGCCCATCAATGGCAACTTGAGCAAAAGTGAGTGAAATACAATTCTAAAGTGAACCCACCTCCTATTTCTTCACCCTCTACCTCTTGCCAAGTTGTTTTGGGTGTTTTCTTCACAAGTTTCACAACTTGGTGAAGTTGGAGCTTGAACTTGTGATGCCTCGACGTAGATCATCTTCGGCACGAAGCCGACGACCTAGTCCGCCCATTTTCCCGATGAAGCCGACGATTGAGTTCGGGATTCAAGATGGACAGCGAGAGGACGCCTACGTGGAGCTAAGGAAGTGGATATCTGGATCTACAAAGGTTGTAGCTTCTGATCTTTAGTTAAGTTGTTAACTAGATTCGTATTTCGCCTAAACTCTAGTCAACGATCCGTATTAGGTTTTCTCGGCACCCTAAAAATTTGAAATTGGCATGGTTGATGCCTTGCGAGACCTCTATAGTGTGCCTAGGAACCCTACAATTCGGTTAGTGTTGAGGCACATGAAAGCAGTGAGCGATTGTCGGGGATTCACCTCTCCTGGTATTAGGAGTCGATGTCGCACTGTGTTCGATTGGCTATTACCCTAAATTCGTGGCAATGGTAGATGAGATTTACTGATATAAGTTCAATAGTTTCTCGGTTGATGATGAGCTTGACTCCAACACGACTTGTCGGGTTATTAGGGGTCTGACGTTATCCACCTCCTAGACTCAGTATGCGATACTCTTAGACGAAGAGACCGGATTGTACGAAGATTGTCACATTCAGGCTCAGTAGAGTACGGACGAACTTGATTATCGACCTCCCTTTTCGGCAGATACCTTGGTAGCCGTTACGTATAGCTAGTGCCGCTGACATGCTTGTGGTTTTTGGATATATCCAGTAAATCTCTGACAGTGTATTGTCGAGTCTTTAGAGTCCCACACAGAGGGTTTTTCCGGTTCAGGCGATATGATATAGATGACGTATATTGGTTCATACAGGTGTCCGATTAAATATGTGTATAGGCTACAGGACTTTAATCGGATGGTTGATAATACTGGCGGTTTGGGGCTAAGCCGGATTATTAAATCAAGTTTTGATTTAATAATTTATATATATTTTTTATATATGTATTCTAGTATTATTATTCACTGTTCATTTTCTCTCTCTTGGCTATTCGTATTTTTATATGAATACGCGTATATGTACTTCGATATGTATAACGGGTTGTATTTTATACGGAATTTGTTCTAGAAGATGGACACCTCATTTGTTGATTTTTCTTTATAAAGAAAATCAAAAATGAGGTGGAGGATGAGATGTAAAGAAGTGTGGTAAAGAGATATGGCTTTGGTTTTTAATATTCATATTTTCATTTGTGTTTACGATTGTAGCATGGTTGTAAAAAAAGGAGTAGTCATTCTCTTCTACCTTGATTCTTTTTCTACACAAAGAACACTTAACCATTTTCATGTCATGGCTATAACTTCTTCACCTCCCCCTCCTTCATCTTAGACGCTCTCTTGAGCTTCAAAATAGAGAGAAAAAGATAGTGGAAAATTCCTACATCCCCACTCTCCATTCGTAGCAAGTTTGGAGTGTCGGTTGCTTCACTAGGTGAAGCAGGAGCTTGGATCGGTTCTCTCGGGTGGATCATCTTCGGCAAGGGTGGTTGACATTCGAGTTTGTTCCCGATAGCCTATACGGAGCTTGGAGGGGTCTTCTACGATTGGGTGGACACACGTTAAATGTTGTATTCCCTAACCATTGCATTCTAGTTTTCTAGTTTAGGTGTTTGGATAGATCACTAGGTTTAGTTTCTAGTCGCCCTCTCAATAATATTTATTTTTCGCTTCCGCATCGGCTGCGGCCTCCGCGGTTAGGGCACTAAGAACTTACATACAAAAACCGTATATACATACCCATATTCATACTATAAAAAAATACGAATACCAAGATATAAAATAATCCAATAATATAATATTATATCATTATTAAATCAATACATGATTCAATAATGCGGCTTAATTCTAAGCCCGCTAGTATTAACTGTCCGAACATAAATCCGTATAGCTAGTATATGTATATGATCGGAACTATGCACGTATAACTCTACGGCTTCTACATTGTTTCTCCTGAACCAGGGAAACCCTCTGTGTAGGACTCTAAAGACTCGATAGTACGCTGGCAGTGGATTTAACTACAAGCATGTCAGTGGCACTACCTGTACATAACGGCTACACAGGTACATGTCGAAAAGAAGGCCGACGAGCAAACTCATCTGAACCCCTACTAAGCTTGTCCATGACAATCTTTATATAGTCCAATCTGTTTTTCTAAGAGAATTGCATGTCGGTTCTAGGGGGAGGAAAACGTCAGACCCTTAATAACCTAACAAGTTGTGCCGATGTGGCTTAAGACAATCTGAGAAACTACCGATCTAACTATCAGTAATTCTCAACAGCCCTGGCCAGAAACTTATGGTGTTGGCCAACTGAACACAGTGCGACATCTGTTAGTTATATGTATGCCCTAGAGGCCATTACTATATATATGATGTATATTGTAGTGGATGCTTGGACATATATAGGGAGGACTTTCTTGCTCGACATGATAGTATGCTAACTGGTTACTCTTTACCTTAACTTGTATACTGATTGTCTCTCTGTTACATGTTGGTAAAGCCCTTAGGATGTGTACTTGACTACCTGGACTATGATGCGGATCATACTAGTGGGGACATGGTAGTCCATAAGTACATCCTTCAAGGTCCCTAGTCGTGGGTGTATCGAGACGGGGCATCGATATACCAGAATAGACTAGCGTATACCTTCTCGTCCCATACAGATGGGCGATGGATGATCTCATATCCATTGGTGTTTAACATCAGAGATGATATACGGGTGCTCAGTGAAGACTGGGTACACTGGACAGACTCGCCCAGAACTCCCAGATGGTATTATACCTTACGTCAGATGGCAGTTCTCTGGTGACACTGGTACAGGTTAGTCTGTAGACCCGAGATCGTCATAGAGTCTTGTGTGATTCCCACTGTGCATTGATTTCCACCTTACCACGTCCAAGAGGGCGGGCAAAATGGTGGTTTTTGGGTACAATCCCGAGTCACATGGAGGCAATGAGCGATAGGAGGGGTTTCGTCTCTCCCGGTAATGGGGGTTGATATTGCGCTATGCTCGATAGGCCATAACAGGGAAGTCCCTGGCCAGGGCTGGTTTAGAGATTTACTGGTAAGTGTTACCAGTAGTTTCTCGACCCGTTATGAGCCTCATATTGGCATGACTTATCGGTTATTGGGGTCTGACGTTTACCACCCCTAGACTTGATATGCGACATATCAGACGAGGAGACCGGACTGTACGGTAGTGTCACTGTCAGGCTTTTTGCAGGAGTTAGAGCGGGCTTGCTTGCTGATCTTCTGATCGCTCAATATCCGGGTAGCCGTTATGTCCAGCTAGTACCGATGACGGCTTGTGGGTTCTTGATATGATCATCACCTACTGCCGGCGTATTGACGAGTCTTTAGAGTCCTACATAGAGGTTGTACTGGCTCAGGCAAAACGAAATAGGAGCACATATGTGATATGTGCGGGACCGAGAATAATGCGTGTATGTGATACCGTATTCTATTCTCGCGATGTTTGTATCGATCGGTTATATGCGATATAACCAAGTTATCGAATCAAGGGTTGATTCGATAAGTCGATACATTGGATGTTAGTCGGTTATATGTGATATAACCGGATTATTAAGTCAAGTATTGATTTAATAATTTAGTGTATAATTGTATATGTGATATACTAATTTACATTAACTAACACTGGTTCACTTAAGCATTCTTTTTTTCTCACTTGTGCACAACTTGATATATATGTGATGTATATTTATTTGTGTTTACTATTTGTATCATGGTTGTTGATACACTTATCATGGGTGTATAAGACTTATACCGTACTTATTGTAGTATTAGGTTTTTATATTTAAAGTAATTCAAAAATTAGTGGATAATGCATGAAGCTTCATGAAGCTTTTCTTGCATTTGACTTTGTCCACTAGTTTTGTTATACTTAAGATATTAGTTAACCTAACCACTATAATGAGCCATGGTTGTGTCTCTACATGAGTTAGTATATGATACTCACTCACCATGGTTAGATAATGCTCTCTTGATCATTATTCATTTTCATTTGAGCTCATCTTCTTCTTCCTCAAGATTTTCTTTCTAGAGTTTGAAAAAGAGAAAGATACAAAGTGAGAAATGAAATTCTAAAGTGTACCCATTTCCTATCTCACCATCCTCTACTAGACTAGCACTTTAGTTTAGGATGTTTGCTTCACTAATTCTTTAGTTGGTGAAGTAGAAGCTTGAGTCCGTATTCTCTCGACGTGGATCATCTTCGGCCTCGAAGACTTCAAGAAATACAGTTGCAATATTCTCATGGAGCCGTCCGAGAGTCCGGGAGTCCGATGATCGCAGCGAAGGGACTACATCAAGGAGCTTTAGAAGTGAAGGACCGATCTACAAAGGTTGTATTTCATATTCCCTTAGTGATAATTGTTATCTACTTGCATTTGTTCGCCTAATCTCTAGTTAACGATCTTGTTTAGGGTTATTCGGCACGGCTAAAATTTTTATCGGGCATGTTTGATGCGTTGTAGAACCTTATTAGTGTGACTAGTAACCCTATAGTGGTATCAGAGCCTAGCTAGAGCATTAGGCGATGTGTTAACGAAGTTAAAACTCCGATCGAACCCCGATATGACGAAGTAGACACCCTCTCTGTACATTTTTTAAAATCTGGGATTTTTCTGAATTAAAAATGCTTTAAAATATCAGCAGGCAAATATAAGGAAAACTGTGCAAAACGACAAAGTTTGGCGCCCAAAGCGCCGCGGAACCGCAGCACGAGATGGCTCATGCAGCGGTTCCGCGGCCATAAGGTGACGTCACCCTTGTCGTTTTGCCCAGTAAAGTTCCTATTTATTTACTGATATTTTATGGGTATTTTTATCTGACTCAAGTGTTGAGTGTTCTGGGGTTTATTTTGTATTCGTAGATTCGATCGGAAAATTTAATTTCGTTGGGTTTTCCGGATATTTAGAAAATATTAAAAGGTTCGGACGGATATCAATAACTCACTTTTTTCCGACCCGGAAGATTTCCAAGTGTTGGATTTTTTCCGTTGTTTAAGAACGTCTGAATCGTGCAAGTTACGCAATGGACCCTCTAGAAGACAACAAACCTTAACTCAATTATGTGACCGTCTTGAACTGCCCTTTGAACCTTAGGGTTTGGGGCAGTACGGCGTGCCACATGTGAGGCGTTGGCTTGACCCTTCTACGGCTGAACCATTGGTACTGTGGCATGTGATAGATGTTTTTAAACTCCCCTCAAGTGTTGAGAACTATTTGGAAAAACTTGGGTGTTTGATTATTCGTTCGGAAAGTTTAACAATGTCTATTTATCTGGAATGTGATACAATATTTGGAATCCACAAGTAGTTATGAGATAACTAATTTGGATGTTATAAACATAACAATTTAGTCTCAAATGATCGGTTGCCACGGAATTTTGATGCGATCAAAAGTCCGTCGCAATCACGTAGCGTACGCGGATACTCGCCGGGTAAACTTAATAGACAGCCATGCCCCATAGCCCCGACCAAGTGACTGTAGGAGAACCCCGTCACCAAAAGCATCCGTTTGGGTGCTCGCGGCAGCGATGTTCCGCCTTAGTGCACTTCGTCGACGGCGTCCAGGGGTGCGGCCGTCTACTGAAGTTTGCAACGAGCATTCGATCACTTATCGGGAATCTTGTTGAATTGCCCGACTAGATATTGAAAAGTGTTTTCGATATAGAGACTAAAATGCGGGGTTTATAATTGTTAGGCATGCGATGTCTAAGGAGGTTGCGGATTCCAACTGTTGTAGTTTTACACTTTCTTTTCTGCGACCGTAAGTGTAATATGTGATATCGCCGGTTTCGTTGCTATATGTCAACGACAATTGGGATGCGCATATTTACTTACGTTGATGACATGTGATGTTTTGTGTTGCTGGATATGTTATATTGGATCGTCGCGTTTTGAATAGCCGGGGGTTTTAAATGAGATGAGAGTTTTTATTTTCATTCATGTAAAATTAATTGTATGTAATATTCTTTTTTTAGGGCACTTCCGGGATGAGGTTGATGTCACCATTTGTATATTATTTACTTTTCCGCACTAGGAGAGACCCAAGGAGGAGAGCACAAGTAACCGGGTTCTAAGGTCCAATGGGAGACCAACTCGAGGAGTCAAGTCCGGGTCTCCTAACTCTAGAATTGGCAAGGTTGCTTGCCGCTCTTGTAGGGGTCTAAGGGTGTGGGTTTGGCTATTCATCGCGACCGTGGAATCTGTGTTTTATAGAGGCTCAAAATAAAACACGGACGTCCTAGTATATCCAATGTTTCATATGTTTCTTCTGCTGCGATATCTGTGATGTGATCATGTGATGTGATGTGATAAATACTGCATATAGTATATATGATATATTATATAGACGTTACTTATGTTTTACACCCGCGCTAGCCCTGCCCCGCTCTGCCGTTAGTTACCTAACCTAACGATGCACGAGAGGACATCGAGGCGAATGCGGATGGCATAAGTGTACGTCGTATTTATCTGTGATGTTTATGTGATTTTAATGATGGGAATTCATTAATATGATTAATGAAAGAAAAGAAACCTAAAAGATGTTGTGGAATCGAATTTTCAGAAACAGGTAGCTACAGTTCTTGCTTTGCATCGCGGTGTTCCTTGTAGAACATCCTGCACCTTATTCGATAAGGAAAGGGCCGAGATCATTTCACCGGGAGTGACCCCTTTAGCAATGACTGGCAGATGCTACACCCCTCGGTTTGTCTTTTGATTGCTTTTCTAGTTCTTACTTTGCACAGTGATATATATGATATATCCTGCACCTCATTCGACGAGGAAAGAGCCGAGATCCCTTCACCGGGAGTGACCTCTTTAGCGAAACTAGCAAAAGCCTCAAAAACACTCCATTTTAAAATCATTTGATTCTACAACGATATCAAATTCATTACGCAATAAGTTTTCAGAAAAACCTGTCGTAGCCCTCTGTCATTTCAGATAAGTCCTACTTAGTATTCGTGCTACGTTTGTTGACCTCCGTCAAGGCGTAGTGTGCGGTAGCTAACTAGTATTTATCTGTTTATGCATATGATGCAGATTGGGTTAGGGTAGTCGTACGACCTTGTTGACCTCCGTCAAGGGTCGTGCGGGTGGGTTTGATTCAATCAAGAAATGACGGGTTGAACTTGACTAGTAGCCTATGGTTTGTTGACCTCCGTCAAGGTCATAGAGTGCTAGGGGCAAAATTATCGAGAATTTCAAGTGTTGAAATTTGCAATGAGATTGCATACCTTCTATGAGATAGTTGGATCCCGATACCCACTGCGAGTAATTGTTACTCCTGGGAGAGTTTTGCACATTACAATTAGCCGATCAAGTAGGTGTCTAGAAAGGTGTCAACGGGGTTACGCCTCTGGGAAAACGAGGTTTACTTTAATTAGGTTCGTGCGAAAGCACGAGGAACCTCCCTCAAAGTACCGACACTGGCCTGGCTGAAAGATTGGCGAAGTTGTAGGGTGTAATTAATCCCGGCTAGTCTTTCCTTTTAGGGTTTGAAGGAAGATTTGATAAAAACAGTGGGAGCCATCCTGATTAGATAAAATAATAACCAATCTGATCTTGCAAGAGCGCACGCAGAGTGTTTTCTTATCTCTCTCTCTCCAGGTAGCGACTATATCACGCCTTAATCAAGATAATGATACGGATGTTTTGACCGAACCCGCTTGTTATACTGTGCTGGGGAACGTTGGTCCCGCTCCAACTTATAATTGTTATAAGACAGAGCAGGAAATTGGGGATTACCAGAATTCCCGTGCCGCCCAAACGAAGAAAGTGCATGCTGATGCATCATCTTCGGGTGTGTTCATTACAGAGAACTGTTTCTCAATATCCTTTACGTCCTGGGCATGAGATACCGGATCAGGATCCCGCATATGTAATCTGTTACATGGGCTACAGATAGGTAGAGAACTGAGAACGGGTGATAAGTTTCATGAGATAGAAAATGGAGCAAATGTTGCAGCCAAGTCTGTTGGTCACTATCACCCTGTATTACCAGAATACATTGATTCTGAAAGAATGTTATTAGATACCGAACCAGATATACAATATCATATCAATCTCTTTATTAGTAAAGAAGGATATAATTTTGTATTGTTGGATAATGTTTTGAACATTTCCTATATCAAGAGTTGATCGGTTCAGGCACGTTATCTAAAAGCATAGACGTTCTAAATCAAACTACAGTTCTTAGTATACAGAACACACACAAGAGGAAAAGTTCAGAAATGAACGAATCCTTCTTGAGATATTGTAGACTAGGTCATATCAATGCGATCCGACTAGCTCAAGTTACATTAAGATGCATATTTAAATCAGTTTGAATTTACATCTTGTGAAACTTGCTAGTCATGTCACAGAGACAAGGTGACCATAGCTCCGTTTACTGGAAACAGAGAAAGAGTTAGTGAACTCTTGGGATGATACATGTTGATGTATGAAGGTCCCATGTCTACACATACCAAGACCAGTTCTTTGTACTTCATTACATTCTCTGATGATCTCTCAAGATTCAGACATATGTTCCTGTTGAGACACAAGTCCGAACCTTTTGAGATATTCACAGAATATAAGTTAGAAGTAGAGAACCAAAACGGGTATAAGTATTATGTCCTTTGATGTGATCAAGGAGGAGAATACTTGAGCACGGAATTCCTGGATTATTCTAAAGGAGAATGAGATTCTCTCTCAGCATTACTCCTCCTAATACACCGCAGCACGTCGGTGTATCGGAACGGAGCAATCACACCCTATGTGATAAGGTGTGCTCTATGATGAGTACTACTGAGTTACCTATTTCCTTTTAGGAGTTATGCACTGGAGAAGTTGCATACCTATTGAATAGGGTTCCGATCAAATCAGTTGTCTACCACTTCATATGAGATATGGTAAGGGAAGAGCCCATCTCTTAAGTCAGTTAAGATTTGGGGTTGTCCAGCCTATGTCTAAAAGCATGATCCAGACAAGCTCGAGGCAAAATCAGTTCTGTAGAAGTTTGTTGGATATCCTAAGCATTCGCAAGGGAATATCTTCTGCCAAACCGAGGAACAAAAGATGTTTTGTTTCTCAGCATGCCACCTTTGTGAAAGGGAATTCTTGTGAAGAAATTAATGGACATGAGGTAGAACTGGAAGGAGTTCCAGCTATACAAACTACAGCTGATGATTTGGTAGAATCAAAGGATTCAATAGTTACCAACGAACCTCAGCCTCTCCGCCGATCTAGTAGGGTTCCTCACCCACCTGAGAGATACTTTTGTTTCTCTATGACAGTGGGAGCGAGAATTGCATCATGAGATGATGGCCCAACTAGTTTCGAGCTGGCCATCAGGAGTGGGACTCTATAAGAATGGCTGGATGCTTAGCGATCTGAGATGGAATCTTTATACACCAATAAAGTATGGACTTTGGTTGCTTTATCTGAAGGTAAATCCCTATCAGGAGCAAGTAAATCTTGAGAAGATTACTTGGTGTACATGGAAAAGTTGAGATTTTCAAAGCTAGACTTGTTAAAGGTTTGCATCATTGACCAGATATGGATTATGATGAAACCTTTTCTAAGTAGCTATGCTTAAGTCCATCCAGATCCTACTTGCCACGGCTACATACCATGACTACGATATCTGGCGGTTGGGTGTCATGACTGCTTTTCTAAATGATGTTTTAGAAGAGAGAGTCTATAAGTGCACAGTCGGAGGGCTTCATAGACAGTGGGAGCAGCGGAAACGCGTGCAAGATGTTTTATGTGATAAAGCAGGCATCGCGGAGTTGGAACGTCTGTTTTGATGTGGTAGTCAAAGAGTTTGACTTCATCAAAATGGTAGATGAACCTTGTATAAACGAAAAGGTAGTAAAGAGTATGGTGTTGATCCTCGTAGAGTACGTGGATGACATACTCTTGATGGGGAAAGAGTTTCCTATGCTACACTCGGTCAATCTCCGCTTATCACAATAATTCTCCACATAGGATCAAATGATACCTCCTAAATCCTGAGTTTTGATCTATGAGATAGATGTAATTGGATGTTAGGATTCTCACTAGTTGTAGTGAGATGGTATCAATTGATCCTGGGGAGAATCACTGGAAGGGTTCCAGGGTGATAAGGACGACTGAATGTCAGTCACAGGCATTGTCTTTACCCTCAGTAAAGGGACGGTATGTTGGAAGAGTTCCAAGAAAAATACCGTGGCATACTAGACGATAAAGGCTAGATACATCGCTACCCAAGATGCTACCAAAGAGGAAGTCTGGGTGTATATTAGTTCATGAGATGAACTTCGTTCCTACCATTGTGTAACAATGGAGTCGTGGCTTATTCCAAGGAACGCCCGTCCAATCAGTGATCCAGACATTTTCTAAGGCGGTGTCACCTGATCATGGAGATGGTTGTTCTCCAGGGGATCGAGTTTAGGAGAGTAGACTCAGAGGACAACACGGCAGATCGACTCACAAAGGCCATTTCCCAGAGAGAGACTTTTATGGGATGGTTGAGTATGAGATACTACAACCACTGTTATCAGATGGCCCTAGTGCAAGTGGGAGATTTTTAGTTATAAGTATGCTCTAGAGGCCATTAATATACATGTGATGTATATTGTAGTGGATGCTTGGACATATATAGGGAGGACTTTCTTGCTTGACATGATAGTATGCTATCTGGTTACTCTTTACCTTAACTTGTATACTGATTGTCTCTCTGTTATATGTTGGTAAAGCCCTTAGGATGTGTACTTGACTACCTGGACTATGATGCGGATCATACTAGTGGGGACATGGTAGTCCATAAGTACATCCTTCAAGATCCCTAGTCGTGGGTGTATCGAGACGGGGCATCGATATACCAGAGTAGACTAGCGTATACCATCTCGACCCATACATATGGGCGATGGATGATCCCATATCCATTGGTGTTTGACATCGGAGATGATATACGGGTGCTCAGTGGAGACTAGGTACACTGGACGGACTCGCCGAGAACTCCCAGATGGTATTATACCTTATGTCGATGGCAGTTCTCTGGTGACACTGGTACAGATTAGTCTGTAGACCCGAGATCGTCATAGAGTCTTGTGTGATTCCCACTGTGCTTTGATTTCCACCTTACCACGTCCAAGAGGGCGTGCAAAACGGTGGTTTTTGGGTACAGTCCCGAGTCACATGGAGGCAATGAGCGATAGGAGGGGTTTCGTCTCTCCCGGTATTGGGGGTTGATATTGCGCTATGCTCGATTGGCCATAACAGGAAAGTCCCTGGCCAGGGCTGGTTTAGAGATTTACTGGTAAGTGTTACCAGTAGTTTCTCGACCCGTTATGAGCCTCATATCGGCATGACTTATCGGTTATTGGGGTCTGACGTTTACCACCCCTAGACTTGATATGCGACATATCAGACGAGGAGACCGGACTGTACGGTAGTGTCACTGTCAGGCTTTTTGCAGGAGTTGGAGCGGGCTTGCTTGCTGATCTTCTGATCGCTCAATACCCGGATAGCCGTTATGTCCAGCTAGTACCGCTGACGGCTTGTGGGTGCTTGATATGATCATCACCTACTGCCGGCGTATTGACGAGTCTTTAGAGTCCTACATAGAGTTGTACTGGCTCAGGCAAAACGAAATAGGAGCGCATATGTGATATGTGCGGGACCGAGAATAATGCGTGTATGTGATACCGTATTCTATTCTCGCGATGTTTGTATCGATCGGTTATATGCGATATAACCAAGTTATCGAATCAAGGGTTGATTCGATAAGTCGATATATTGGATGCTAGTCGGTTATATGTGACATAACCGGATTATTAAGTCAAGTATTGATTTAATAATTTAGTGTATAATTGTATATGTGATATACTAATTTACATTAACTAACATTGGTTCACTTAAGCATTCTTTTTTTCTCACTTGTGCACAACTTGATATATATGTGATATATATTTATTTGTGTTTACTATTTATATCATGGTTGTTGATACATTTATCATGGGTGTATAAGACTTATACCGTACTTATTATAGTATTAGGTTTTTATATTTAAAGTAATTCAAAAATTAGTGGATAATGCATGAAGCTTCATGAAGCTTTTCTTGCATTTGACTTTGTCCACTAGTTTTGTTTTACTTAAGATATTAGTTAACCTAACCACTATAATGAGCCATGGTTGTGTCTCTACATGAGTTAGTATATGATACTCACTCACCATGGTTAGATAATTATCTCTTGATCATTATCCATTTTCATTTGAGCTCATCTTCTTCTTCCTCAAGATTTTCTTTCTAGGGTTTGAAAAAGAGAGAGAGACAAAGTGAGAAATGAAATTCTAAAGTGTACCCATTTCCTATCTCACCATTCTCTACTAGACTAGCACTTTAGTTTAGGATGTTTGCTTCGCTAATTCTTTAGTTGGTGAAGTAGAAGCTTGAGTCCGTATTCCCTCGACGTAGATCATCTTCGGCCTCGAAGACTTCAAGCAATACCGTTGCAATTTTCTCATGGAGCCGTCCGAGAGTCCGGGAGTCCGATGATCGCAGCGAAGGGACTACATCAAGGAGCTTTAGAAGTGAAGGACCGATCTACAAAGGTTGTATTTCGTATTCCCTTAGTGATAATTGTTATCTACTTGCATTTGTTCGCCTAATCTCTAGTTAACGATCTTGTTTAGGGTTATTCGGCACGGCTAAAAATTTTATCGGGCATGTTTGATGCGTTGTAGAACCTTGTTAGTGTGCCTAGTAACCCTACAACATCGACTCCCTATATCAGAAGAAACGAATCCCTAACAATCGCTCACTGTGGCTCAGGATTGTACCTAACTAAAACCTGTTTGCACGACTCAGTACAGCTGTGGTAGGGTAGTAATCAAAGCACAGTGGGGACTAAAATGAGACATATGACGATCTCAGGTCGACAGACTATCTGTACTCATGTCACCAGAGATCTGCTATCCGACAATAGGTATAATACCATCTAGCCAGTTCTCGGCGTGTTCGTCATGTGTACTCCACCCCAGTAAGCACCTGTATACAATCTTAGGTGAAACAAACCAATGGTTGTGGGACCAACCATCACCCCTCGTCACGGTCTAGAAACATATACACTAGTCTACTTTGGAATATCAATGCTCAGTCTCAATACTCCCACGACTAGAGACATTTAAGGATATGCTTATCGACTACCCAGCTCATAAAAGAATGATTGCCATCACAACGTTGGTAGTCAAGGATCCTACAGGCTTTATCAACATGTATAAGCAATATGAAATAACAAGTAAAATATATACACATGTTAAGATAAACTCAAACCAAATAGCATACTATCATATCGAGCAAGATTGTCTTGTACATACATACCCCTAGCATCCTATACAATAAAGGCCTCTAGGGCATACATATCCAACATAAAGGGTCTTCATGGTTGATCGAGGGTAGTTGAGAAGGATTGAAAGGTTTGGAAAGGGATCGAAGGGTTGGTGAGGGCTGTCGAGAGTGGCTGATGGGGATCGAAGGGTCTGCGGTGGAAGGAAGAGGGTGGCTGAGGGTGATTGAAGGGTCGTAGAGGAGTCTGCGATGGTCGTCGAGGGCTGAGGCAGCTGTTGAGGGGGTCTGGAGGAGCTGGAGTTGCTGCCGATGGTCGTTGAGGGGTCTACGATGGGGCTTGGGGGGTGCAAAGGTCCTGAAGGTGGCTGGGGTGGGTTCGAAGGTGATGAAGGTGGGAACGAAGGTGGCTGGAGGAGGGAGCGAAGCTAGATGGAGTGGCAACTGCTGGTGAGGGAAAATTAAGTTTTTTTCCTTAATTCTTTTCAGAAAAATTGATGCTCTGATACCATGAAATAAATTAAGAGAAAAAATACTTTATTGGCTTTAATTAAATAAGAGTCCATACAAATCTATATATAGAGAAATATAGATCATCTCTCAATCTAATAATAAAATATCTTCATACCTAATATCTACCAACTAAATATACTCATAACTAATATATAATAACTAATTATATTCTTAACACATATAAATAGGAATAAATATGTTATTTCTTGAAGAACATAGGTTAAAACCCTATGTTCCTTCTTTTAAGTAGAAGTGGTGAATAGAACATCCAATTCACTCTGGGACTCAGATATGTGTCTCTAAAATCATATGAACGGACATCTCATTCATTCCTTAAGACATGAAAAATATATTTTTAGGATATCTGTGAACAGGAAAATCATATTCATCATTTCAGACATGAAATACATGTCTGATTCACAATCCATAAATAGGAAAACCCTATTCATGAGACATGAAAATCTTGTCTCTTGATCATGTGAATAATGAAGCCTTATTCATATTCAGACAAAATATGTATGTGCATGATGCATGTCCATAACAAACATGTATGAATGGAACCCTCCATTCATGTCCCGAGATATGAATTATATCTTCAGGATTTTCATGAATAGGAAAATCATATTCTCAACCCACTTGTAAATAGAAATATCCTATTCATCCAGCAGACATGCAAAAAACATATTTGTTTCAGTGAATGCAGTGCCAAGGACACTATATTCATTACTTAAACATGACCCAAAAGTCGTGTTTTCACTCTTGAACACAAATCCATGTGTTCATATTGCACAAACTATTGAGAATGATACCCTATATTCTCATTATGTGCATGAAACTCAAATAAATGAGTTTCATCAAAAGAAACTCTTAAGAGTTTCCGACTTGGCTTGAAAAGACTTCAGGAGGCCCCATAATGGCCTCCTGCTTTGAAACTCCTTTCCGGTCAACCGAGAGGCCCTTAATAGGCCTCCCAAGGTAGAAACATCTCTATTTCTTTAACATATATGGACCCTATCCAGGGGTCCCATCTACACTTCGAATGAAGTGTTTCCTATTTTAACTGAAGTAGTGTAGACCCCATCTAAGACGCCTCACTCATGCTTAACTGGTATGGACCACATTTAGAGTGTTCCACTTGCAATTCAAATGAAATACCGCCTATACTTCAAATGAACTATTACCTATATTTCAAATGAAGTATTACCCTTACCTTAAAGGAGATAGTGTAGATCTCACCTAGGGTATCCCACTTGCACTCCAGCAGAATTGATGTGGCCCTCACCTAGGGCAGTGCCATCAACTTTTATCAAGTTGACACTAAAATACTTTCAAGTATTTCCATTCAACTCTCAAATGAAAGCTCTATATATTTTACATTCTTTTTCCAAATATCAATGTATTTACATTCAAATTGTATACAAAATAAATAAAATATACATTCTTTTGTTTGACCTATACTTGGTATTTACTTTACTAATATATACACGAACTCCCACACTATAATGATACGATTTGAAATGAGCTAGTACAGTATCCCGTTCAGGTATATCATGTGACAATAAGGTGTATTTAACGGTACGTGCTTGCGCTGCCGAAAGTCTCGAATTCAGGACCTTCCGATCAATTCTTAAAATACTAAATAACTTGTTTTGTTTAAACTCATCCTTGTTTTAACGTTTAATCGCTGCTGGTCCCAAAGAGGGTAAACAATGCAATGTGAAAAAAATGATATGCGGAAATACTACTCTTTTAATAAACATATGCAATGTCAAAAAATATGTATAGTTGGCATTTGATACATGAAACATTAACAAAGATATACACATCTCGAGAAACATGATGCAAATGCATCCAATTCCCAGAAATGTATACGGGCCGGTTGTAAAAAAATTTCTAAGGAATGTAGTAGTAACATACTTGGTATGTTATAATCCTTCATGGTAATACATATGCACAACAGATTTAAACATTGGTTGTTATATATGATGCCAGTGACAATAGACGACACAAAGGGAAGAATTGGTGATGAGCAGTGTTGATGGTTGACGGTTGAGCAATAGCAATGATAAGATGGCAGCGGCCCCCGGCAGCGAGCGGCCGATGACGACCGAGGACGGAGGCAATAGGTTGCAACGATTGATGAGCAAAGGAGGACTGGTGACGGTCGGCAATAGTTTGATAGACGAGAAAATTTCGTGGAATCAAATTGTAACCAATTTGAGTGGCAATAAGAATACAATAAAAATTTCTAAGAATATTATTTGCTTCAAAATCCAGCATGGGAATTTTTAGTGAAAAGTCAAGGAATCTCTTTTAGATTACCATGTATAAGCGTCCTCGAGTAATTGATAATATTTATACTAAATTATTCAAAAGAGATCATCAAATATCAGCAATTAATTCACCTTGCTCGAAAAATTGTCCCGTGCATGGGGCTACATGCCAATGCGCGCACACACACAAACCCTCATGTGATCTCTCTCTCTCACACACACACTCATCATTAAAAAAAAGGGCTTTTTACTAAAAATCTTCTCATACTTTGTTAATTACTAAAAGCCCCCTCATATTTTGTATTTACTTAAAAGATCATCCATACATTTAAATTGCACTCAAACCCCTCCCAATAAACCAAAAATAAAATCTTTTTGTTATCTTCCATTACTTCGTTAGAGGGCTAACGGTGAGTACCGTAATAGGATCTCAAAACCTCTAGCATCTTTTCTTCTCTCAAAATTCCCAATGTTTTCCTCAGATTTAGGATTAAATTTTCTATCAAAGAACTCTCAAATTGATCATGGAAACAAGCTTATCTTACTCAACGTTCTCCAACAACGAGATTTTCGAGTGTTCGTTGTCCCATCAATTGCAAGCTTAATTCGAGTTGATAGGCAATTTCATTCGAAAGTAAAGTGATTTTTTAGTTGTTTTAAATCCCAATCTCCAACTAAACAATAATGTTGGTTTTTTTTATGAGAAAAAACCTTACTTAAATACCTCAAAGATAAGAGAGCTGCTCCAGCTCAAGCCCTATCTCCCTAATCGGATGTTAAGTTTGAATGGAAAACTAGCAAGGGGGGCTTTTTAGTACAATTCAAATGTATAGAGGGTCTTTTAAATAAATACGAAACATGAGGAAGCTTTTTAGCAATTAGCGAAATATGAGAGGACTTTTTAGTAAAAAGCACTTAAAAACAGAAAGAAACTAAGGCAGCTTCTTAGTAACAAAATTACAAATAGCCTGCATATTTTATACTTATACATATTTTACATATTCCTCATATATGTATTTTAGCCAATTCATTTGATAATAATTTTTTTTTGTCACTAACATTCAAGTTACAGATAGCTACATCTTTATCTAACTTTTCTCTAACTTTTTTTTTTGTTTTGAGGTATTTTTTTTTATGATTGTTTGTAAGTTTTCTGTGATAAATTTTTTGTTAAGGTTTATTTTTTTCTAGAGGATATTGTTTATGCTTATTTGAAAAATTCCAAAAAGAAAATTATTTGTGATGAGTACATATGATGGGTTGTTACTCCTATAATAGTTTATTTGTTGCAAAACTATAACTAAATCGAATATATAAACTATTTTAATTAAATTCTTATCTTACAATTTATTTTGGTTGTATACAAAAAATTGCTAATATATACCATCGTAGATAATTTAGTCTTAAATTTTCATACCTACATTTTTATTTACACGCATGCATCGCACGTGCGCTAGTCCTGCTTGTACTTGGAAACTATTTTTCTCCAAAAGCAAGATATCCAGTTCTCAAATGAGTGGCATCCCCGAGAGAGAAAATGAAAACAAATTCAATATTGTTTGATACAACATTTCACCAAAATATGCCGACTTTCTGCATTTTATCACCCAACTATGTTAAATTCAATGAACTGCCAATTAATAAAACCATGCAAACAACGGTCACCAGTAGTAAGCTGTATGCTTTGCTTTCTGGCTACATGCTAAGATCTTGAACTTCTGGGATCCAACCTGTTACCATGCCAGGCACAAGCAACATAACTCTAATGACCATGTCAGGGCCTAGCGGTAATAATTTAATTTCAAAATGAGAGGTCACCAGTTCGATTTCCGAAGGATGTCACATCCCAAGAAAATAAAGAGAGAAAAACAACATAGAGCCTAACCTGATGCTAAAGGGGCATAGCCCATGCAATAAAATTATCCTCGCGCCGCAGTAAGATGTTGCTAGTTCTATTCCCGACAGGCTCCCTAAACAAAGAAAAAGAAAAAGAAAATTTAGCAAACAGACCCATACAAAACTAATAACATAACCATTTGCCAAATTATTCATACAACTTCTGAGAACTCTTTCTCTTTTATTTTTCCCCATTACCTCATCCTGACAGCTACCGAAGTTTATTCAGTTACCTTTTACCATAACCTGCAATCTGCTAGAATGCTTTATTCATCTGAGCTCTAATAACAAGTATTTACATAACTTGATACATTATACTTTCCATTTCTGATGCATTCCCATACATTTTCAGGGAGCCAACTACGAAAGTTTTCACATCTACACCATCTTTTTCTACATTAGAACACTACTTAGTACCCACCCCTGTACCCCTAACCTGAAAATTTTGGAACCATGCATCAGTTTTTCTACACATACAACACAAGGCGAAAGGACGCAGGAGAAAATAAAACGAAAATAATAGGGGAAAAAAATCTCTCAGCATCGTCCCATCATTTGATAGTTATATAACGGTTGGTTCCATGCTTAGCCCAGTGATCCTTGAGGTCAACTGCCACCGAAAGATCATGCCCATCGGCTGCCAGCCGACTCAACAGCTTTGTGAAAACGGTCCCGCTCATCTTCCTTCCTCCAACACGAGCGTGCCTTTTGTTGGGCATCACCGGAAGCGGATACATCGAGAGCGTGGTCGTACAGCATGCCGATTGCCACCCTCCATCCCCCCACTTGTAGCACTGCTGGTACTTGCCTGTGCACGAGCACACGGGTACAGGCATTGTCGACTCATCGAACACCACTTGGTTCAACCCCAAGTCTTGATCCTTCCACTCGTTATGATGCTTCGTGCCTTGCTTGTTGTTGCTCCATTGATTGAGTGGCTTCACATACATTGCTTGCTTGTTTAAGTCCTCACGTCCGCTGTTCTTTCTGTTACTCTTTCTCGATTTTGACTTCTTGGCTGGTGCATCAGTGGCCTGGGGTTGATCTCTAGCCTCCTTTCTAGGCCGTTTCACCTTCCGCGCCTTTGTGATACCCTCAGAGGATGTTGATATGGGGTATGCCTCGGTTACATGCATTTCTCTCGAGTGGTTATAGGGATCGTTGGCTAGCTGAGGAGGTGATGGTCCTGGATGAAGATGATGGTGAATGTGCTTAGCCCCACGGGGAACAGGACACCCAGGAGGGCACATGCTGCTTCCGTGCATGTTGTTCTCTCCACGAGCGAACTCGAGGGCTGCGATGGCGTTATCACGTTCCAAGATGGCAGTGTTGCGCTCAGCAATTGCAGTATCCCTTTGAAGGATTGCCATGTCTCGCTCGGTTATGGCCGCTTTCTTTTCGGCCAGGGCGAAGTTGCGTTCTTGGATGGCATTGTCACGTTCAGCCATGATGGCCATGAGTTTAAAAACCTGGTTATCCTTCATCTGATGTTGAGGAATCATCCACTGCAGCAGTATCAAATAAAGAATATATTATTTGCTTTTCATCTTTTTTTAAAAGATCAAAGAGCATTGGTCTTTAAAATGCATTATAAGTTACAATGGCAATCAAATTCTTATTAAATTTATGCATTGAATTTTCAGCATTAATTTACACGAGGTCAATATTTAGAGCCACAGGATGCATCACATATATTCCTGAAGACAATAATCTAAACCATGGGAATCGAGTGGAAAAATACAAAAATATACAAAACTTGAAGACATCCCTACACTATATTAGTTTACTCCCAAGAAACTACAGAAGTAACCGGGATTTTTAGATGCAAATGAGCCCATGTTGGATTTTAGAGTAAGATTTCTCATTGACTTAAGATAGAAACGGCAGAAGGATATCAGAAAGCTTTTGACTGAAGGAATGGCCATAAAAGAGTCAAACTGAAGGGTATGGACTTTCTGAAGGACTTAAACTGGAGGGGAAAGAAAAGAAGGATGATATTCAAGAGGCATGGATAAAGAAAACCTCGTGTTCAGATGCTTCAAAGATAACAAAGGAATAGCAAAGCAGTTCTCTATTTTCATACTATCATCTAAAGTTGTTATTATACAGGAAATGGGACTTGATCAGAGTTGTTACAGACCAAAAGATGAAAATACAAGCAATTGCAAAGGACATTCAGCATTTAGAGCTCTAAATGGATATAGACACCGTTTTCAGAAACAACAAAAGTAAATACAACAAGTTAATCCAGGGAAGTACTTGTCAATACCTGGGTGTGAACTGATTTGTATTGATCTGCCTTGTGGTGCCTCCCATTTTCCCTCTGTCCGCTGTCATCCATTTCCAATCACTTTCAGCAACAATATCATACAGATGTTGATACCTGCTGCAGGTTGCAGAAATGAAGTTTATTCATCAAAACCTTAATTTGCCGAAACTTTAAAAGCTGTCCAGTTCATTCTTGAAAGGGTTAAGACAAGAGCCCCAGTGGAGCTGAAATTTGTTGATGATAGGACATGGAGGAGAATCATTTGCAAAATTATAAGGTGGTAACAAGCAGTCTAAGCTCTTACCATCTTCAGAAGTCAAAGCTCAGCTCTTGTTGGCATGCCCATGGATGCCTGGAGTAGGAAGACATGCTGGAAGAGTTAATATTATGTCGGAAGGTGCAACTTACAGCAAGAACACCTGTGGCGCCGAAACTAAAGATAGGTCATGGAGAAATATTATCTGCAAAGCATAATTGTAGCAAGCGGCCTAAGCACATTCCACTGTCACATGTCAAAACCCAACACTGCCTGGCATGACCATGGACACCTGAAGTTTTTTTTAAATAAAAATAAAATAAAACAAACATAAAAAAAAAAAAAAACCAACATGCTTATGAGCATAGTTGTTAATATCTTACGATATACGATACATAGCTTACGATACGATACGATATGAAAGGTTTCTGATACATATCTGTCCTCTGTATCAAAAAATCTATCGTATCTTAAGCTATACAATACATATCGTTAGATATGATACGTTGTGATATGATATACGTTATGAATGATACAATATTTAAATGCCTCATTTATTATTGGCTCGGACCTAGATCTCTCATGTTGGGTTTAAAGACCTTAAAAATATATAATATTTCATCTCTAAAATCCTAACTAATCTGAGCCGCAAAACACAAGACTTTAAAAACTCTCATCTCGTCTTCATGTGCACTCACAGAGAAGAAATATATTAGAAGTTAGAACAACTAAGACTCAATATCTTAATTTATATTAAGTAGAACTTGTAATTTGAAATAATGAAAAAGAAAAGAGAACAAAATGAGAGACATATAGTTCGATTTGTTTATCGGATAAGAAATCCAAGAATGGATTACGGAGTCCTTGCTTACTAAAAGACGCAACCTGAAAGACACTTCCTAGATGGATGTTCATGAATACATTGAAATTGACGGAGGACCAAGTAGTATGAAAAGAAGAAATGAGATATTATGATATTATATTTACTAGTTAATTTTGTTAAATTTTTAAAAATTCTTAGTAATTTTTAGCCAATTTTTTATAAGACCTCAAAATTTTGAATGCTATTCCAAAAAAACACTTACAACGAAAAAGAAAGGAAGCTAGTGAAAGTGAAGAAAGAAGAGAAATTCGTAGAATTTAAAAGCGAAGATGAAAATATCTTCATCGACGATGATGATAGACGATGAATTGATAGAAAACTATTGAATTGATAGACGATGAATTGATCAGTAGATTTGTTCTGTTATTTTTTTTAAAAAAGTTTTTGGTTTATGACGTGTGAACTTTATGATGTGTGAACTTAGTTAGAAAATATTGCTACTTGTGAAACTTATAACTATATCTTGTAGGTTAAGCCTTTTGACTATAGTACCATTTTGCTTAATTATATAATAAACTTATGAGTTATGATTGTTCAAATGACTTATGTTATTTCACGTATATTTTTGTTTGAACTTTAAATATATTGTGTTGGTTGCGTGACTAAGGATATATTACTTTTTATAATTCTTTTAATATACTTTTCTATGTTACTAATTCAATCATATAATTGTAAAAAATATACTTATGTGCTTACTTTAAGTGATTATCATATCTTACGATATACGATACGATACAAAAGAAAAAACGATATACGATTCATATCATGATTTGACAATTGCTTATGAGTAAAATTGCTCCTTCACAAATGTATAATTGTAACTTTCAGGCACCTTAAAACCAATACCAAGATGATTACAACAATAAAATATCCCAAATGTATAAAACCAAGCAAAAAAATGGTAGTGGTATCTTAACTATATTCAAAGATTATTGAAGTTGTCTTTTTTATGGTAAGGTATGCTGATGCCCTTCTCCTTTGCTTTCGTCTCTCATCCAACTCTATTGCCACTATATTCTCTCTATTAAGTAATAACTAAATTTGGAAAAACTAAGAATACTTAATGTAACTATGTAAGTATGAGAAGTCATTAAATCTTTACAATGTATTACACAGTTTTGTGCACATCATTTCTACCAAGAAAACACAAGAAATGCTTTTAAAAGCTTCGCCTCCTTAGATCTTAGGTCACAGACAAGTTTCTACAATAATAACATTAAGAATCAATGGCACACCACTCACCATATAAACCAATAATAACAAATAATAACGAAGAAAAGAAATGAAAGGACAAGGGGAAAAAACAAAGAACCTTGTGGAAAATGTTAATATCGGCACGGAGAAATGTGGTTCGTTAATCCAGTAGAATGACTGAAATCCAGCATCATCTAGTTAAAAAAATAGTGTGAAAGTATTCTGCTATTGGAAGTGCTTTTATGCTCACATATAAACATAAGAACCCCTTATTCTAGTTTTGCTGCACGATTTAATACATGTTATCAGCTGTGAAAAGGAATGCAATAGTTGCCTGTCCCCAAGGAAAGATATATTAAGACATGCTTTTATTCAGCCTGTAAAGCCGAACTTACTTAAGTACTAGACTATATTATATTTGCAAGATTGATGCCATCCCTTGAGATATAGCATGATTGACAAAATGACTAGCACGCACTATGGTAGATCAAGACGCTAACACCATTCACATTTCCAACTCATACTTGAACGCACTATGACATATGGGTTACGATGTATGTTCCAGTAACACAAATGCATAGTCATGTTATCCGCCATTACGTGAGAGAAATATTATTTTTATATTTTAAAGGCTAAATATTAGGAAACAATGACAATTAAAGTAAAGATAAAACTATAGGGACACTCTATCTGTATAATGATTTGAAACAACTCAAGTATAATGTAAATGAATGAAAGTACATAACAAAATAACAAGTGACTACTAACAGCATTACCACGAAAATATAGATAAAAATCATTAAAATAAATAAATGATGACCAATATATATCTCGTAATTCTTAATATCAACACAAGTTAAAAAAAACCAAATAACAGTAAATAACTTAAACAATTAGAAAGTAAACAAGTAAGAAGCAATAAGCATAAAAAACTTTATAATAGCGCAGCTTGCTAGAATCATGTGTCAATTAAACAGATTATGGGACTTTACACACAAGAGTTACATGATCATACATAGAGCATGCAGTTATTATATGGATGTTGTGGTTCTATGTGCCGACATAATGATTACAATACAGTTATGCGGCTTATCTGCATAGTACCCGCAGAACCCATCTACAAGGCCTCCATAGGCCATATTGAAGCCCAATCCATGTTTTACAACACCGATGTGGCGTAGCATAGCGGTAATGTTCTAGTTTCTTCTAATGGAAATTTTCACACTGAGACAATATATTATGGATGTTGTGGTTCTATGTGCCGGCATAATGATTACAATACAGTTATGCGGCTTATCTGCATAGTACCTGCAGAACCCATCTACAAGGCCTCCATAGGCCATATTGAGGCCGAATCCATGTTTTGCAACACTGATGTGGCTTAGCATAGCGGTAATGTTCAAGTTTCTTCTAATGGAAATTTTCACACTGAGACAATATATTATTATCGTATTTCAGTCATCTTTCTTATCTTGTTGGGTGCATTGCATTTTCAATGACCATATTTCCAACCACCCTATTTATTAATCAAGGTGATTAGGCTTCTTGAATCTTCACCGTGATCTTACTCCTATTCCGTCAAATTCAGTCAAATCTAGCCCCTTAATATTCCTTGTAGAAGATTTCTTTCTTTTACACCATGGGGATGGGATCACGAGTTAACAACAGTAATGACGAAACTGCAGCATATTATCAAATTTGAAAGGTGCTACAATCAGAATATGCTAAATGCCAAATTTGGGGATTTAAAATATGCAAACCAGCTTAGAGAGCATACTTCCAACAAAATTTCCCTATAGGGTAAAGGTCCAACCCCAAACAGGCTAATTTTTTTCAAGAAAAAGAAAAAGAAAAATAAACTAAGATAAATTTATTCCAGAAGAAAGCGGACCAGAAATTAAACTCTTTAACTCATGAAAATGAGAAAAACTGTACTAACAATGCTTAAGGGTGCAATAAAAGTTTGGAATACGATTTCACATTTTACTATGGTACACAATGAAAGCATCTGGTAGTTCATTCATTTTTCCCATATTAATATCAGGAAAACTTGCATGTGCAATCCAAAGATATGTAGAGCTATCGCATACTTGATGGAAAACTTGCATGTGCAATACAAATGAAATTCACCTTTTTAATATGGAAAATCATAAACACTCATTTGCTAGCTATTTATGGATGGATGGTTTTGCTGGTAAGGTATCGATCAACTAAGTCATATTAAGTTACAGAATACTGAGTCACTATCGGACTGCCTCCTTGATAACGGCGAGATTATAACGTATAATGATAGTTGAATAATGAATCTATAATGGTTTGATGATTTATTATGATTATTGGATGCAACTGTATTGTATTTCTCGTTTTTGCATAATAAAATAATAAAGACTGTTTTAGTTAAAAAGAAAAAAGAAATGAATAAAGAGACTATGTGGTGATTAATGTGAAATTGTGTATGGTCAGGAAAGTTAAGGTTTTCAATATCCAAGTTTTCCACGTGTCTTTGGTTTTCACCGCTGTCCTGTTATCCTAATTTAGTCTGCAATTTAGTTGATTGTTTGGTATTTTCTGTTTCATTCCTATTGTTGCCATGCACCATGTGGGCTTTAATACTATATTGATGATCAACTGCTTGTTTGTTGCATGATAAGCTGTGGCCCATGCCCATTAGAATTAATTGTTAAACAGTGCATTTTGACATCCACTTCTATTCCCATTTCGAGACAGAAATTATATTCATTTACCTGACGTGTCAATGTGAAAACTGCTTGAAAGGGTAAAGCACATCACTGAATTTCCAGAGGTGTTCATTATGACTCTAAATGCATTGTAACATATAACCATGTTACTGGACAAACAGATAAATATTTCTAAATGAAGTTGGGCATTTTGTATTGACCTCACATAAAGCTTACAGCATAAATTGTTAGAACAATCCTCTAATCTCAAGTCCAAGAGAAACACATTTAACCAAGTAAATCACAAAGGGAGGTAAGAGAAATGCAGAACCAAACTGGACATCCACAAAAACCATCATATAATATGTATAATGCAAGAAACCATTTATAGACGTAAAAGATGATAGTGAATAGCCATTGTCAAGCCCACATACAAACCCGGCATCACTATCATTGTCTACTACTAACAAGCTAAATATATAAAGCCATGTGTTTGTAATTGATATAGGACCATCAAAGGATAAAAGTAAGCACGATAACCAGTCCTTGTTGTATCGTATCTCATATAATTACAAAGCATTTAGTGTCCTCGGGTTAGGTGGATATGTGAGGTACTTATTAGTGTGTCTGTGCTAGGGTGAAACACAGCCGGTAGAACCATTGCATAATGGATCAAGAACCAGCACATACTATGTCTATGAAGTATGAGTAGAGACTATGCATGGTTCAAGCAGAAGTGAGGAATACAAAAGTTTAAATGAAAGTGAACTGTTGAGATGTGAGAGACTAAAATAGCCCCGCATTGGAAAAACTATGAGAGGTACAAGGGTATAAGATATAGGATGTGCCAAACCTCAACAAGGCTTGAGTTTTATTGTTAGAACCCACTTATACCAAAAGCCCGTGTACACTCAAATATAAATATATAATCACCTCCCTCATTCTTATATATATGGTATCAGAGCCAATGACTCGATCCAAAATCTCAACAATACATCTGAGAGAAGCAGGCAACAAGCACTAAAAAAATGCCTTGAGAGACCTAGCACTACGAGTGTTGTGCAATCCATGTGGTTGCACGTGGGGGGAGTGTTGAGTACGTGACAACCACACCAAGAACAAGTGATGGTTGCACGTGGAGGAGTGTTGAGATATGAGAATAAAATAGTCCTATATTGAAAAAACTATGAGAGGTACATGGGTATAAGATATAAATGGACCAAAACGGTAAATGGGTATAAGATATTACTAGTTCAAATCTCAACAAGGCTTGAGTCTTATTGTTGGAACTCACTTATATCAAAAGGCTGTGTATATTCAAATATAAATATATAATCACTTCCCTCATATATATATATAAGAACAAACTCAAAATATTTAAAGAAAAAGCTCAGCTAGAGAACAAGCAGGATATGTCGTATCAAGGCCACCAAAAAATACTATTGTTCGTCTAAAAACGTTTATTGATCATTGTTTGTACACCCTAGCCATGTTTCATAACCCTAATGTGACATTAGTATTGCAAACTGATCCACGCTTTTTAAAAACAGGAACTCTCGATCCACGACATATATGAACGATCCGAACCATTCAAGTTGATCACCCTACCTTCCAGTCATATGTATGAAAACTCAAAGAATTTGAATACCTCTAATCCATGCATCGGATGAAGTATATGTTGCTATATTGAAAGGTGTTCATTTTGCACTCATTTGATGCATGGGTTAAAGGTTTTCAAATCTTTTGATTTTTCATACACATTGACTCGAAAGTAGGATGATCAATTTGAACAGTTCGGATCGTTCAAATATATCATGGATCGAGAGTTACAGTTTTTAAAAAACGCATACCGGTTTGCAATAGACCATATATATATATATATATATATATATATATATATATATATATATATTGTGACAAGGTTCAACCTCTTTTTTGTCCTCTAGCTAGAATTTCAAACTTTTTTCCTCTAGCCCAATATTACATATCTATATATCTATATCAATGTTTTAAATTGCGGCCATGTTGGGGTAAAAATTTACACCCCGTTAACCGAGTCAAAGTCAAGGTCAACCCCAAGCCAGGTGGGCCCAAGCCCAGGTCAAGCGGGCCAATGCCCAAGTCGAGCCCGCGGCCAGCCTCCCCATGCCAACAACAAAATCATGTAATAAATAATTTTTATGTAATTTTTTTATACATGAATATATGAAAAATGGGCATAAAGCCAAATTTTTGTAAGCCCATGGCTTATGTGCAAAAATGAAATGGCACATGAGCCATGGGATAGGCAAAATGCCATTTTTGTGAAGCCCAAGGGGCTATATGCAAATATGTAAGCCTATAAAAGGCAACATGATGAATAAAAAAGGAAGAATTTTCATTCTCTCCACAAAAATTTTAGATCTGAGATCATTTGTGCCTCCTGCTCTTTCTCCAAGGTTCTAAACCTTCTCATTTCTTTTGAATTAAATCAAGAGTTTTACTTTCTTTTCAAAAACTAAGAAGTCTTCCACCACAAAACCCACAAAGGGGAACTTGGATCTACCATTAGATCTCGGAAAGGAAAGATTTTTAGATCTCACATCTCTTGATCATCAAGATCCAGCCAACAGAGGAGGAAGAGGAAGAATCCATTTCATCAACCAAAACATTTTAGGAGTTTAACTCCATATATTTACATAGATATATATATATATAATAAATATTTCCTTTCTGAAGCATAGCTTCTGGTTCTGGGACTAAAAGTCCCTTTGTCTAGCCAGCGCCCAGCGCTCGAGCGCAAAACGCCCACGTGGCGCGCTGCGCTTAGGCGCACTGCGCTCGAGCGCATAGCGCCCACGTGCCGACACGTGGCGCGCTTGCGCTCACGCGCACTGCCCTCGAGCGCAAAACGCCCAGGTGCCGACACGTGGCGCGCTTGCGCCTGAGCGCACAGCGCTCAAGGCGCTGGCCCCACGCATCCTTTGGATGCCTTTTCCCCCTCTTTCTTATATATATATATATACATACATATTTACACATACATACTCCGCGACACTGTCCCTGTTAGAAAAAATTTCTAACGGGGCGCTGCCCCGCACCCCGCAAAGGGGCTGCTAGCCCTTTGACCCCCAGCCCGCTATCCGGATAGCGGGACCCCCGTAAAAACTCCGCGTGGCTCCCGATATATGCAAACCCCCCTTTAAAAACACAACACACGTACACTGCACATTGAGTTCGCATTACCATTTTAACCCGTTAATCGGAGGTTCTCTCGCCCCAAAGGCGAGGGGTAATTAACGGCAGCTTAGTCCGCGGCTGCCGGAGATTTGGATCCCCACAATCAATAAACCCCGGCCTACCCTATGCAGGGGGAATCTGTAGTACGCCTGACAAGCGCGCGCGTATTCCCATCTCAATAGGATGACGAAAAACACTCTACAGATTCTGGCACGCCCGGTGGGACCAATCTCTCCTCCCATATTTCGGGTTAAGCGTTCATGCGAGCTCAATCAATATACATACCTGTATTTATACTAAAAATAATGCTTTTTCATGCAGATTTTCAAGCAATCACCTTCCGACGATGTCTTCGATGATGAACTCAGCTCCCGTCTCCTACACGATGAGGATAGACTCTAGGACGGTCCTTCCGGCCAATCTGAGAGCCGCTGCTACCATTCGGCTCTATTATGTTCATGCCAGTTGGCGCCATCCCAGCTCCTCAAGCCCCGGTGGCAGATAAACCGGTCTCGAAAGACAGGAGACCAAATGTGGTGATCTCAAGGGCGCCCCAACCCAAACGCAAGTCGGTATCTGAACGACTTTCCTTGGCCCCAGCTGGGGGCAAGGCCATCAACACCAACAAAGCTACAACGCGTCCCGAGCAAGCTCCAGCGGCGCCCCTGACAAATGCTCGATCGGGTATCTTCTCTGAGCTCCCCGCTGATCAACTCACAATGGCTTCCCGGGTAACGGATGCCCGCCAAGCCCTTAAAATTGAGAAGCTAAAGCAGAAAAGGCTCAGGTATAGAGCCAACAAAAGGGCTAGGGCTCCTGCTATGCTGAACCTCATGAGGTTCGAGGAACAGGGTTACCCCGCCAGAGACAAGGAAATGGCTGGGTATGTGGTCCACACTGTCTACACGGTGGGCACGCGCAGCAAGAGCAAGGACGGGGCTACCACATCTCAAACCCAATCTGGCTTGAATGTGGTGGCCGCTTCCCAAGAGCAGCCGCCTCTGCTGGGTGATGAAAACCCTCTTAATGAGGATGATAGGCGGAAAGACCCTTCGGCCCATGAGGAGTCGGGCTCGGAAAGCGAAGAAGAGCCGACTTTCCGCCCCAGGACCGCGGAACAAGAGCTGCTTCAAGAGCTCCGAAAGCAGCTCAGAAACAAAGACAAGGAGATGGACAAACTCTACTCCAAAATCGATGACTTGACGAATGTCGTGATGCAGCTCACAGCCCGACTTGCCTCTCAGCCGCCCAATCAAGCGGAGGGCTCTGCTCGTGAACCGGGAAATGGTGTCCCAAAGCAGCCGACGCCTATTCTCTCAAATCCAAAAGTGGGCGCACTACATGAAAACCAGTCGCATTCTATCTCGGGAAATGTCTTGGCTACCGATGACAGTAGCCCGCTAACTCAAAATCAAATCATGGATTTGGTTGCCAGCAAAGTCAAAATATTGGTGGCCGAAGCCGAAGCGCAAAAGGATATCAGCAGTAGTGGGAGACCATATCCTGCTCAGTATGATCTGGTAGAATTTCCTAGCGGCTATGTCATCCCCAAATTCGGAAGATTCGATGGGACGGGAAATGCGAATCAGCATATCGCCCACTTCAAAGCCTCATGCGGGAATACTGGGGGCAATGATGCACTTCTCCTCCGCCAGTTCGTTAATAGCTTGACCGATGTTGCTTTCGACTGGTACGCGAGCATACCGGATGGCTCCGTTACTACTTTCGTCCAAATGGAATCTTTGTTTCGACAAAGATTCATGAGCGTCAGCGATAAGATTACCATTGCCGAGCTCGTAAGAACCAAGCCCAAGAACAACGAAAGCAGCAAGGATTTTATAACCTGATGGCGCAATCTCTCCGTTAAATGCGAACCGCCGATAGAGCAGGACCAATCTGTCAGCCTCCTCGTCGGAAATCTCAACAATTGGATGGCCACATTTCTATGCACCGCGGGTCTCAAAACGTTCCAAGAGCTGACCAGGAAAGTTCAGATGCTGGAGCGCTCAATGCAGGAGTCCTCCTCTGACTCCCAAAATAACAATAGGTCCTGGAGAAACCGAAAGGACGAAAATCGCAAAGGCGGAAATTTCGACGATACTGAATCTTTCAATGCCTTGGCTAACCGAAATAAGCAAGGGTCGAGCGGGCCTAATGCCAACCAGTTTCGGAAGCCAATGTTCGGAGAGGGAGGAGAATCTCCACTCAAAGCGAAGCTAGATAAGGTCTATTCCTTCAGAAGGGACAAAATCCGTAAAATATTCAAAGATGCCCTGAAGAACGGTCTACAACTGCCAGAGTCAAAAAGACCGTAGGAAGCGGATAGGACCGACGACCCCAAATACTGCCCCTATCACAGAGTGATAGGTCATGCCATTGAGGACTGCTTCGTCTTCAAAGATTGGGTCGAAAAACAATACAAGGCAGGAGAGATAGAACTGTCTAAAGGCGTGTTAACAAATAGTCAAGCTGCAACCGTCAATTTCATACAAACGGAGACCGAAGTTCTTCGTGAAACTGATTCTCTCAGACATCCGCCTTTTTCTGAAAACTATCGACCACCACGTCATTAAACTGGGAACAGTCGACCTCTAAGTCGTTAAACTGGGAATGTAAAAAAAATGTAAATAAAAAAAAATGTGTAAATAAAAGGAAAATAAAATAAAACCGAAATGATGGGGCAACCGCGAATAAATAGCCGAAATGATAGGGCAATCGCAATCTTCGCGATAAGAAAAGCTGAAATGATAGAGCAATCACGGTGAAACAAAAATAAAACAAAACAAAAAAACAAACAGAACAAAGGCGAATGATGAATCGCTCCTGGTACCATATTCTAGTGCAGCGATGCAGACGCCAACCAAAATCCAGTTTCCCAAAATTCTTCTGGCCCTACGGTTAGTCCTCAAATTGACTGTCGTATACAATCCACGGGCTCAAATAATTCTCAGCATACCCATGCCCCACCGCAACCACCAGTTACGCGGCTGTTCTCCGTCTTTGGAATTATGCTTCATTGGAAAGACCCACTCATGTGTCCTCACGATGCATGAGGAGAACAAAACTTCGTGAGATCCTTACGACTCACCAAGGAAAAACACACTTAGGAGTCCTCACGACTCTTAAGGAGAAAATACACATGCGGGATCCTTACGACTCGTAGGGAGAAAATGCTTTTATGGGACCCTCACGGCCCATAAAATTGAAAAGTCTTAGGTGATAGGGATCTAAACCTGTCTCCTAAGCCATCGCTCCCCAATCCCCAAGCGGCGAATGATGAGTCGCTCCTGGTACCATATTCCAGTGCAGCGATGCAGACGCCAACCAAATTCCAAATCCCATACCCCAACGGCGAATGATGAGTCGCTCCTGGTACCATATTCCAGTGCAGCGATGCAGACGCCAACCAAATTCCAAATTCCATACCCCAACGGCGAATGATGAGTCGCCCTGGTAACATATTCCAGTGCAGCGATGCAGACGCCAACCAAATTCCAAATCGCATACCCCAACGGCGAATGATGAGTCGCTCCTGGTACCATATTCCAGTGCAGCGATGCAGACGCCAACCAAATTCCAAATCCCATACCCCAACGGCGAATGATGAGTCGCTCCTGGTACCATATTCCAGTACAGCGATGCAGACACCAACCAAATTCCAAATCCCATATCCCAACGGCGAATGATGAGTCGCTCCTGGTACCATATTCCAGTGCAGCGATGCAGACGCCAACAAAGTCCCAAAATTTTTATGGCCCTACGGTCTGGATCATACATCCTGCAAAACCGTATACAATCCACGGGCGTAAAACAATCTCAATCTCTCCAAAAATAATAAAAATAAATAAATAAATAAATAAAAAGGTATGTCCACAAGCAAGATGGGCACGGATGAAAACCCGAAAAAGCTCCGTGAGTAAAAACAGCAGGACTGCCGGCGAGTATGTGAAAACCCGAAAGGGCGCAAACTCGTGAGAAAGAGATGAAATGCACTCATAAGGTCCTCTCGACTTTGTGAGGAGAAAATTCCAGCGTGAGATCCTTACGACTTACAAAGGAGAAACACACTTGGGAGTCCCCACGACTCCCAAGGAGAAAATACACTTACGGGATCCTTACGACCCGTAAGGAGAAAATGCTTTGTGAGACCCTTACGGCTCACAAAATTGAAAAGTCTTAGGTGATAGGGGTCTAAACCTGTCTCCTAAGCCATCGTTTCCAAATAAGTAAACGCAAATGATAATTCGCTCCTGATACCATATTCCAGTGTAGCGATGCTGATTCCAAACAAAAAAAACCAATCCCCAAATCCTCTCACGTAAATGATGATTCGCTCCTGGTACCATATTCCAGTGTAGCGATGTTGATGCCAAACAAAAACCAATTCCCAAATCCTCTCGGGGTAAATGATGAGTTGCTCCTAGCATTATCCCAGTGCAGCAATGCAGATGCCAAACCAAAGCCAAATCCTCAAATCCACTCATGGCAAATGATGATTCGCTCCTTGTAACACCCGAGCCCATTGCTACTATTTTTTCAGTTACTGTTTGAGCATTAGATGGTACTCATTTCTTTTAGCCTGTCTGTTTGTCACTTACCGTAAAATTTTATCTGGCAAAGTCATTTCTGCATATAACAATTTTCAGCATCTAAAATGAAATTAAAAATATCTATCTTGGCCTACTCGACACCCCTAGCCTCGTGGTAGCGTCCGTGCATCGAGTTCTCGTCCCGTTCGGTGAAACGGGCAAGTTTGGACGGCTACGCGCGCGTACAGGTGTCCGTCTTGGGGGTATGCTTTTTAATCATAAAACACTTAATTTTAAAATTTGGAACCCGCTTAAAATCCTATTATTTAAATTTCAAATTTTTGGACCCAATCCGGACGCGATTTGGAAATGTTTTATTTAGCGCTAAAATCCCAAATTTAATAATCTTTAAAACCTTATATATTCCGTTAACAATTAACCAATCATAATACTTTTAACAGAATAAAAATTTGATGAACAGTATAAATCTTTCCCAACTTTCCTTCTCAGCCAATCGTGAGGCTGGGAATCCTCCCGTGGGCCCCAGCTCCTCAGATTTCTCTCTCTTTCTCTCTCTATCCCTCACCGTCTCTCTTTCTCTCTCTCCCTCAAATCTCTCTCTCTAACCCCTTTGCTCCCTCTCTCTTATATTTTATTTCCCCCCCTCATTTGTTTCCTTCACGAGAACAGTGCCCACGAGAAACCCACCGCGAGCCTCAACCCTAGCCACCTTCACCATCGCCGCCGCAGTCCCGACGCCGGCGCCATTGCCACCAGCACCGTCGCCTCGTCAGCCTCGCCTCGCCCACACCTTCTTCCTTCCACCCCGCGCACCCTGCGCAGCCGCGACCGCTGCAGTCTTCCCTGCAGCCGCCTGCTCGCCGGCGGCCCTTGTCGTCGCCATCCGCGCCACCACCAGCGCCCTCCTCACCACCTGCGCACTCCAGCACCCCGACCATCTCCTCTCCCTCTCCGTTTTCCTTTCCATGCACCGAAGTTCCGTACCCGAGCCCTAACCCTAACCGCTGCAACCTCGTCGCCGGCGCCTCACCACCGTCACACCCTCTGCAACACCAGTAAGCTATCTCTTCTCTTCATCCTTCCATTCCCTCTTCCTGTTTCTCCTTTGGCTGTGCATTAAATTCTGGAATTTTGTAATCGCTGTTCGCCGGAATCCGGCCGTGCCGGTGACGTGTCCCGACGATCCAGCAGAGTACTCTGACCCGTGTGGTTCCTTGGTTCGTTGTTTGGGTTCAATCCGTGAACTGTGCGTCTGTCGCGTGTTTCCCCGCCGACGTTACGTTCCGTTTATCCCGGTTCGCGACCCGTCGAGGCAAGTACCCCTTGCTACATGCTATACAGTATATTTATATATGTATTGACACCCTAAACTTATAAAACTTAACTTGGTATAGTCGTTTCCCATTTTGTTACAATATGTCATTATATCATTTTACTGTTAACATGGAATTTACAATTTAAACATACTAATCAAATCTACCTGTTTAATCACATTTTACTGTTAAATAGCTGGTAGCACTTACCCATGTAGTTCTATTACATTCGGACATTCGTATTCAAAGGCTTGATATAACTGTATTGCACCGATACATAAATCATTGCACCGCTAAGGGTGCTTAAACCTGTTAACATAATTAAACGGCTGCATTGTATTACTGCACTCTTGTGATTAAATGAAACATGCTTATTATTTAATCCATTGCTTATTTCATGTTGTTAAATACCCTGTTCGATTATATATCTGTTTGTGAGCACACCCACGATATTGTTACATCTGGACTTGACATTGTCACACGTGGTATATATTGATACACCTGACATGGTACCGTATGCTGTTGACTTGACCCGATGTACCATGACCCGATCTGTTGCCTGATCTTGTGTCTAATGCCAACAAACATGTCCTGTAGTCCTCATGGACCGTTCCTGTTGTCTATCCAGACAAACCTGCTTTTACCCGATCCTGTGTTGGCATTAGTTCTTGATTACTGAATACCTGACTTGATTTGCACATATAACTTGGGGATATGGGGAAATCAAAGGTGAAACCTGACTTGTAACTCGACAGTTCACTACCTGTCCTGAGTGTACACATTCCTGTTTTGTGCCTAGCGGCATGTCTCGGTTTCAGCCGAGAATATTGTGGCCGTGGTCCCGGGTATATACGGGATACTATCGAGTGTACACATTCCTGTTTTGTGCCTAGCGGCATGTCTCGGCTGCAGCCGAGAATATTGTGGTCGTGGTCCCGGGTATGTACGGGATACTATTGAGTTACATCGACGATTCATCAATTGATTTCAAAGACTTTAGACTAGAAAACCTGATAGAACAATTTAGTTACCCACTGCACCCTACCCTGCACTGCTTGTTTCACATTATCGCTTTATTCATGTTTATTTTGCATTGCCTGTTACATTGTTCATATTATCTTACTGGTTGACATGACGCGCTGACGTCTGGGTTTTGCATGGCCCAGATTCTGTACCACTGTCGCAGTCCGAGCAGGAGTACTTCAGCCAGCAGGCTGAGTTGTGAGTTCAGTAGTGGTTAGTTTTATTTCCTGCATTTATTTCCTGATGTGAGCCCGCATTATAGGACATACCTTTCAGTTATTTGTATTGGATCATTTGTTTCCGCATTTATTTATTATTGACTCTTGTTATTCTGGACTATGGACATGTTTTAGATAGTTTTGTCTTGTTCTTGATATCTCTACAGCCGTAATGTGACTGTGGATGGATACTTCCTACCCACAGGTAGCATGGTTGGCTATGTCACGTGCCCAATCTAGCGTACTCTGGGAAGCGGGGCGTGACATGGTTCTTTTGGTATCAGAGCCATAGGTTAGTTGGGTTGATTCTTTTGTAGTTGGGTATTGTACCCAATACACGAATCAGAATGCCCGTGTTTAGGAAACATGTCCTGCCACCTTACCGTTTACCATTCTTGAATCACATTCTTCCTGATTATATCTTTTACGACGTGCAAACTTACTTTGCATGTCGACTCGAAAAACATGATTTCTTGTTATCTCTAGGACTTAGGCGACTTGGGTGGAGTTAAGTAATTGTGGCTATGATACCGCGGCATAGTTACAATGCGGTACTCTATTTAAGTATCTTGGAGTTCTAGCCTTGAGCTATATATTAAATCTATCATCATGCTAATGTTGGGTGTTTTTGATTTCAGGAATATGGCAGATAAGAATTTCAAGACGTACCAGAGGCGTGTGGACGAAGCCGCCATGCTGGGAGTAATAAGAGGAATGCTGGAAAATCAGAAGAGGCAGACTGAGCTGATCCAGCAGCAAGCAGATTCGTTTCAGGAAGGTTTGCAGATCGTTCAGCAGTCTGTAAACAACGCTGGAGCTAAACTTGTTGACCGAGTAGGGACCGTGGCAGATTTCAGACGTTTGGGTCCGTCTACATTCACTGGTTTGGAGAAGCCGTTGCCAACCGAGCAGTGGCTAGTCGACACGGAGAACTTGCTGATTGCGGCACAGATTCCAGATGACAAAAGAGTTGATGTGGTACGCATTCAGCTAATGGATTACGCCCGAGAGTGGTGGCTTGTGGAAGAGACCCGCTTGCCCAAACCGATCAGTTGGGCGGATTTTTCTAAGAGTTTCCTGGAGAAGTTCTTCCCGCGGACTGCACGGGAGGAAATGGAAGAGAAGTTTATTGGGCTAAGGCAGAATGGAGCACCCGTGGACGTGCATGCAGCAGAGTGGACGAGACTCAACAGATTCGCTGGACCTTTAGTCGCCAACGAGGCAGACAGGGCACGAAGGTTCATGCGCAGCTTGGATGTGGACATCCAGAGGCAGATTGTCTCCCTGGTTTTGACCACTTTCTCACAGGTTCTTACGGCAGCTCGGGAACAACAGAGTTTATCTGGGGTGAAAGGGAGCTTGCAGCAGACAGCAGTTGCGGCCAGGAAGCCCGCATTTGTACCTAACCGAGCTCATGGTCGCAGGGGTATTCCAGTGGACCGTCGTGGTGTAGCACCAATGAAGAAGCCTGTGATTGTTGATCGAAGAAAGAACATGAATTGTAACTACTGCAATTTACCTGGCCACATGCAAAAGGATTGTCGAAGGAGGCTAGGACTCTGTTTGGTTTGTGGAGCGGCAGATCACGCCGTTAATGCTTGTCCGTCGAAGCTTCGTACGAGAGATGATATTCAGAAGCCTCCGCAGAGACCGTCCCAAGGGCAGAAACAGCTGACTCAAGGACCTAATCAGGCTCGAGCTTTCACCTTGACAGCTGAGGAAGCCAAGGCATCAGGAGAAGTTGTTTCTGGTACTTTACTCGTTCATGGTTTTCTCGCATTGGCATTATTTGATTCTGGTGCATCCCACTGTTTTATGTCATCCAAATTTATAACTACACACTCGATTACCTGCACGACCCTGTCTAGTTTCTGGGACATACACACTGGGAATGGGAAAATCATATCTAGTAGGGAATGTAAAGATTGTACAGTTGTTGTGTGCGGACGGGAACTCTTTGCAGATTTCTTGGTGATTGATACGGGCAGCTATGAAGTTGTCTTAGGAATGGATTTTCTTGGCACTTTCCATGCCCACATTGACTGTAGGGCAAAGAAAGTAATTTTCCAGATTCCCGGACATGCTGAATTTACCTTCAATGGAGGAAGCAGTTCTGTCGGGCCAGTCGAGTTTAGGGCTAGGCCGACAAACAATGTTCTTGCAGCTATGGAAGTTGATAGTAGTGAAGAGCCGGCGGTTGTTCGCGATTTTATAGACGTATTTGAAGATATATCGGGTTTACCGCCGAAGCGCGACGTGGAGTTCGCAATTGACCTTATTCCTGGTGCAGCGCCAGTATCTAAAGCGTATTATCCAATGGCGCCAGTGGAATTGGAAGAAGTTAAGAAACAAGTTGCTGAATTGCTTGAGAAGGGTTGGATTCGAAGCAGTAACTCGCCTTGGGGAGCTCCAGTTCTTCTAGTAAAGAAGAAGGATGGCACAAGAAGAATGTGCATCGACTATCGAGAATTAAACCGGGTGACTATTAAGAACAAGTACCCGATCCCTCGCATTGGAGAACTTTTTGAGCAGCTTAGTGGCGTGAGGGTATTCTCGAAGCTGGATTTGCGATCCGGATATCATCAGGTCCGAGTGAAAGCAGAAGATATTTGCAAGACGGCGTTTCGAACTCGGTATGGACATTACGAGTACCTAGTGATGCCCTTCGGAGTAACGAATACGCCGGCAATATTCATGGACTTAATGAACCGAATCTTCTCACCGTTCTTGGACCAGTTTATTGTGGTGTTCATTGACGATATTCTGGTTTACTCGAAGAGTTTTGAGGAGCATGCTGAGCATTTGAAGATCGCACTGAGACGTTGAGACAGGAGAAATTGTATGCGAAGATGAGTAAGTGCGAATTTTGGCTGGAGGAAGTGAAGTTTCTGGGGCATGTTGTGTCGGGCGATGGAATCGCCGTCGATCCCGAAAAGATTGCAGCAGTTCGGGATTGGCCTATTCCAAAGAATGTTGCTGAGATAAGAAGTTTCCTTGGATTAGCCGGATACTACAGGAGATTTGTGGAGAACTTTGCTCGTCTGGCAGAGCCGTTAACCAAGCTTACGCGCAAGGAGGTACCTTTTGTATGGACAGATAAGTGTGCATTAGCTTTTGAGACGTTGAAGCAGAAGTTGATAACCGCCCCTATTCTGACCGTGCCAGACAATTCCGGAGGATTGGTGATTCACAGCGACGCATCTGGAAAAGGATTGGGATGTGTTTTGATGCAGCATGGGAAAGTTGTAGCATACGCATCGAGACAACTGAAGACCCATGAGAAGAATTATCCAACTCATGACTTGGAGCTTGCGGCTGTGATCTTCGCTTTGAAGATTTGGAGACACTACCTTTTGGGCGAGAGAGTCGGAGTTTTTACAGATCATAAAAGCTTGAAGTATGTATTCACACAGAAAGAGCTGAATATGAGGCAGCGTAGATGGTTGGAGCTGATGGCTGACTACGACCTTGATCTTAAGTACCATCCGGGGAAGATTAATGTTGTGCCGGATGCGCTTAGTCGGTTACCAGCAATTCAGGTGTTAACTACGCAAAAGGAGATCATTGCAGAATTTCGAAGATTTGACTTGGAGGCTGTGCTACCGCGTTCTATGGGACAGTTAATGCAGTTGCAAGTACAGTCGTCTTTAATTGAGAAGATTAAAGCAGCACAATCGCAGGATCCTAGATTGCAAAAGTTTCGAGAGCAAGTTGAAGCCGGACTACGAACAGATTTACTGGTCCACGAAGATGGTTCGTTGAGGTATGGTAGCCGTTTATGTGTGCCAAAGGGAGTTGTTCGTGAAGAGCTTATGAAGGAGGCACACAGTTCAGCTTATTCTGTACATCCAGAAGGCACAAAGATGTACTGAGATATTCGACAGCATTTCTGGTGGGAAGGCATGAAACGGGAGATTGCTCGCTTTGTGGCAAAGCGCTTGGTGTGTCAGCAAGTTAAGGCTGAACATCAAAGGGTTGCTGATTTATTGCAACCACTTCCGATTCCTCAGTGGAAGTGGGAACATATAACCATGGATTTCGTGACGGGTTTACCGCGGAGTCCAAAGGGCAACAATGCAGTATGGGCGATTGTTGATCGGTTGACCAAGGCTGCTCACTTTATTCCTTTCCGGGTTGGTCAATCAACGGAGACTTTGGCAGAGCGGTACATGCAGGAGATTGTAAGATTGCATGGGGTACCGGTGAGCATCGTGTCCGATCGGGACACTCGATTCTTATCACACTTCTGGAGGAGTTTATAGGAAAGTTTGGGGACTCGATTGAAGTTTAGCACGGCTTATCATCCTCAAACTGATGGTCAGTCGGAGAGAACGATCCAAACTCTTGAAGACATGTTGAGAGCATGCATGTTGGACTTCAAGTGTTCGTGGGAGGATCATCTACACTTGGTGGAGTTTTTTTACAACAGTTTTCAGGCAACTATCCAGATGGCTCTGTTTGAAGCTTTGTATGGTCGCAAATGCCGTTCACCTGTTTGTTGGGATGATATCGGTGAACGAAGATTGTTGGGACCAGATTTGGTGGTGCAGACAATTGAGAAGGTTAACACTATCAGAAAGCATATGAAGGCAGCTCAAGACAGACAGAAGAGTTGGGCTGACACGTCAAGAAGACCTCTAGAGTTCGCCGTGGGTGATTTGGTATTCTTGAAGATATCACCGACTAGAGGGGTGATTCGTTTTGGGAGTCGAGGAAAGCTTAGTCCTCGATTTGTTGGACCCTTTGAGATATTGGAGCGTGTTGGAGAGGTAGCGTACCGTTTGGCGTTACCGCAGTCCTTGGCAGGTGTGCACGATGTGTTTCACGTATCTCAACTACGAAGGTATGTTCGAGATGAAACACACGTTTTGGATCATTCGGAGTTAACAGTACGGGAGGATTTGACTTTTGAGGAGCGACCGGTTGAAATCGTGGATCGAAGGGAAAAGGTTCTTAAGAACAAGGTTATCCCCCTTGTGCTTGTCTCTTGGGGTAATCGATCGCATGGAGAGTCCACTTGGAAACGAGAAGATGAGATCCGGCAGAAGTTTCCTCACCTTTTTCTGTAGTTCTATCTTGTATTCTTGGAATTTCGAGGACGAAATTCTTTTGTAGTTGGGTATGATGTAACACCCGAGCCCATTGCTACTATTTTTTCAGTTACTGTTTGAGCATTAGATGGTACTTATTTCTTTTAGCCTGTCTGTTTGTCACTTACCGTAAAATTTTATCTGGCAAAGTCATTTCTGCATATAACAATTTTCAGCATCTAAAATGAAATTAAAAATATCTATCTTGGCCTACTCGACACCCCTAGCCTCGTGGTAGCGTCCGTGCATCGAGTTCTCGTCCCGTTCGGTGAAACGGGCGAGTTTGGACGGCTACGCGCGCGTACAGGTGTCCGTCTTGGGGGTATGCTTTTTAATCATAAAACACTTAATTTTAAAATTTGGAACCCGCTTAAAATCCTATTATTTAAATTTCAAATTTTTGGACCCAACCCGGGCGCGATTTGGAAATGTTTTATTTAGCGCCAAAATCCCAAATTTAATAATCTTTAAAACCTTATATATTCCGTTAACAATTAACCAATCATAATACTTTTAACAGAATAAAAATTTGATGAACAGTATAAATCTTTCCCAACTTTCCTTCTTAGCCAATCGCGAGGCTGGGAATCCTCCCGTGGGCCCCAGCTCCTCAGATTTCTCTCTCTCTTTCTCTCTCTATCCCTCACCGTCTCTCTTTCTCTCTCCCTCAAATCTCTCTCTCTAACCCCTTTGCTCCCTCTCTCTTATATTTTATTTCCTCCCCCTCATTTGTTTCCTTCATGAGAACAGTGCCCACGAGAAACCCACCGCGAGCCTCAACCCTAGCCACCTTCACCATCGCCGCCGCAGCCCCGACGCCGGCGCCATCGCCACCAGCACCGTCGCCTCGTCAACCTCGCCTCGCCCACACCTTCTTCCTTCCACCCCGCGCACCCTGCGCAGCCGCGACCGCTGCAGTCTTCCCTGCAGCCGCCTGCTCGCCGGCGGCCCTTGTCGTCGCCATCCGCGCCACCACCAGCGTCCTCCTCACCACCTGCGCACTCCAGCACCCCGACCATCTCGTCTCCCTCTCCGTTTTCCTTTCCCTGCACCGAAGTTCCATACCCGAGCCCTAACCCTAACCGCTGCAACCTCCTCGCCGGCGCCTCACCGCCGTCGATCTCACCGCCGTCACACCCTCTGCAACACCAGTAAGCTATCTCTTCTCTTCATCCTTCCATTCCCTCTTCCTGTTTCTCCTTTGGCTGTGCATTAAATTCTGGAATTTTGTAGTCGCTGTTCGCCGGAATCCGGCCGTGCCGGTGACGTGTCCCGATGATCCAGCAGAGTACTCTGACCCGTGTGGTTCCTTGGTTCGTTGTTTGGGTTCAATCCGTGAACTGTGCGTCCGTCGCGTGTTTCCCCGCCGACGTTACGTTCCGTTTATCCCGGTTCGCGACCCGTCGAGGCAAGTACCCCTTGCTACATGCTATACAGTATATTTATATATGTATTGACACCCTAAACTTATAAAACTTAACTTGGTATAGTCGTTTCCCATTTGGTTACAATATGTCATTATATCATTTTACTGTTAACATGGAATTTACAATTGAAACCTACTAATCAAATCTACCTGTTTAATCACATTTTACTGTTAAATAGCTGGTAGCACTTACCCATGTAGTTCTATTACATTCGGACATTCGTATTCAAAGGCTTGATATAACTGTATTGCACCGATACATAAATCATTGCACCGCTAAGGGTGCTTAAACCTGTTAACATAATTAAACGGCTGCATTGTATTACTGCACTCTTGTGATTAAATGAAACATGCTTATTATTTAATCCATTGCTTATTTCATGTTGTTAAATACCCTGTTCGATTATATATCTGTTTGTGAGCACACCCACGATATTGTTACATCTGGACTTGACATTGTCACACGTGGTATATATTGATACACCTGACATGGTACCGTATGCTGTTGACTTGACCCGATGTACCATGACCCGATCTGTTGCCTGATCTTGTGTCTAATGCCAACAAACATGTCCTGTAGTCCTCATGGACCGTTCCTGTTGTCTATCCAGACAAACCTGCTTTTACCTGATCCTGTGTTGGCATTAGTTCTTGATTACTGAATACCTGACTTGACTTGCACATATAACTTGGGGGTATAGGAAAATCAAAGGTGAAACCTGACTTGTAACTCGACAGTTCACTACCTGTCCTGAGTGTACACATTCCTGTTTTGTGCCTAGCGGCATGTCTCGGTTTCAGCCGAGAATATTGTGGCCGTGGTCCCGGGTATGTACGGGATACTATCGACTGTACACATTCCTGTTTTGTGCCTAGCGGCATGTCTCGGCTGCAGCCGAGAATATTGTGGCCGTGGTCCCGGATATGTACGGGATACTATTGAGTTATATCGACGATTCATCAATTGATTTCAAAGACTTTAGACTAGAAAACCTGATAGAACAATTTAGTTACCCACTGCACCCTACCCTGCACTGCTTGTTTCACATTGTCGCTTTATTCATGTTTATTTTGCATTGCCTCTTACATTGTTCATATTATCTTACTGGTTGACATGACGCGCTGACGTCTGGGTTTTGCATGGCCCAGATTCTGTACCACTGTCGCAGTCCGAGCAGGAGTACTTCAGCCAGCAGGCTGAGTTGTGAGTTCAGTAGTGGTTAGTTTTATTTCCTGCATTTATTTCCTGATGTGAGCCCGCATTATGGGACATAACTTTCAGTTATTTGTATTGGATCATTTGCTTCCGCATTTATTTATTATTGACTCTTGTTATTCTGGACTATGGACATGTTTTAGATAGTTTTGTCTTGTTCTTGATATCTCCACAGCCGTAATGTGACTGTGGATGGATACTTCCTACCCACAGGTAGCATGGTTGGCTATGTCACGTGCCCAATCTAGCGTACTCTGGAAAACGGGGCGTGACACTCCTAGTACCATACTACAGTGTAGCGATGCTGATGTCAACCCAAATCAAATCAAACCAACAACCTCTGTGGTGGAATCATGCTCCGTCCCAGAATTTACCCCGTGTCGGAATCATGCTTCGCCTCGGGATATCGACCTCCTCGTCGGAATTATGCTCCGCCTCGGAATCAAATCAACCAACCAGCTCTGCGTCAGAATCAAGCTTCGTCTCAGAATGTGCACCCCGTATCGAAATGATGCTTCGCCTCGGTGTACCTTCCTTCCCTGTCGAAATTATGCTTCGCCTCGGAATCAAGTCAACCAACAAGCTCTGCGCCGGAATCATGCTCCGTCTCAGAATGTACCCCGTGTCGAAATCATGCTTCGCCTTAGAGTATTTGCCTTCTCTGTTGGAATTATGCTTCGCCTGGGAATCAACCTCCGCATCGAAACTATGATTCGGTTAGAATGTCTGCCGCCCTTCGGAATGATGCTCCGATCTTGGAATTATGCTCCGCGCTTCGGAATGATGCTCCGAACCCTGGAATTATGCTCCGAACCCTGGAATTATGCTCCACGCTTCGGAATGATGCTCCGATCCCCTGGAATTATGCTCCGCAAATCGGAATGATGCTCCGACCCCGGAATTATGCTCCGCGCTTCGGAATGATGCTCCGATCCTTGGAATTATGCTCCGCTCATCGGAATGATGCTCCGATCCCCTGGAATCATGCTCCGCTCTTCGGAATGATGCTCCGATCCCCTGGAATCATGCTCCGCTCTTCGGAATGATGCTCCGAATCCTGGAATGATGCTCCGAACCCTGGAATCATGCTCCGATCATCGGAATGATGCTCCGATCCCCTGGAATCATGCTCCGCTCATCGGAATGATGCTCCGATCCCCTGGAATCATGCTCCGCTCTTCGGAATGATGCTCAGAACCCTGAAATCATGCTCCGCTCATTGGAATGATGCTCCGATCCCCTGGAATCATGCTCCGCTCATCGGAATGATGCTCCGATCCCCTGGAATCATGCTCCGCTCTTCGGAATGATGCTCCGAATCCTGGAATGATGCTCCGCTCTTCGGAATGATGCTCCGAACCCTGGAATCATGCTCCGCTCATCAGAATGATGCTCGATCCCCTGGAATCATGCTCCGCTCTTCGGAATGATGCTCCGCTCTTCGGAATGATGCTCCGAATCCTGGAATTATGCTCTGCTCTTCGGAATGATGCTCCGAACCCTGGAATCATGCTCCGCTCATCGGAATGATGCTCCGATCCCCTGGAATCATGCTTTGCTCATCGAAATGATGCTCCGATCCCCGGGAATCATGCTCCCCGAGGGATACTCTGACCCCGGAATTATGCTCCGCGAATCAGAATGATGCTCCGATCCCCGGGAATCATGCTCCCCGGGGGATGCTTCGCCCACCGGAATGATGTTCCACCTCGAAGTTCAGCTTCAAGATCCATCAATTTCATGCACACAACTCAAATGTGCGGTGTGCATTTATTGATGGGGGGCACTTTGTTGGGGTAAAAATTTACACTCCGTTGACCGAGTCAAAGTCAAGGTCAACCCCAAGCCAGGTAGGCCCAAAGCCCAGGTCAAGCGGGCCAATGCCCAAGTTGAGCCCGCGGCCAGCCTCCCCATGCCAACAACAAAATCATGTAATAAATAATTTTTATGTAATTTTTTTATACATGAATGTATGCAAAATGGGCATAAAGCCAAATTTTTGTAAGCCCGTGGCTTATGTGCAAAAATGAAATGGCACATGAGCCATGGGATAGGCAAAATATCATTTTTGTGAAGTCCAAGGGGCTATATGCAAATATGTAAGCCTATAAAAGGCAACATGATGAATAAAAAAGGAAGACTTTTCATTCTCTCCACAAAAATTTTAGATCTGAGATCTTTTATCCCTCCTGCTCCTTCTCCAAGGTTCTAAACCTTCTCGTTTCTTTTGAATTAAATCAAGAGTTTTACTCTTTCTTTTCAAAAACTAAGAAGTCTTCCACCATAAAACCCACAAAGGGGAACTTGGATCTACCATTAGATCTCGGAAAGGAGAGATTTTTAGATCTCACATCTCTTGATCATCAAGATCCAGCCAACAGAAGAGGAAGAGGAAGAATCCCTTTCATCAACCAAAACATTTTAGGAGTTTAACTCCATATATTTACATAGATATATATATATATAATAAATATTTCCTTTCTGAAGCATAGCTTCTGGTTCTGGGACTAAAAGTCCCTTTGTCTCGCCAGCGCCCAGCGCTCGAGCGCAAAACGCCCACGTGCCGACACATGGCGCGCTTGCGCTCAGGCGCCCAGCGCTCGAGCGCAAAGCGCCCACGTGCCGACACGTGGCGCGCTTGCGCTCAGGCGCACTGCGCTCGAGCGCAAAGCGCCCACGTACCGACACGTGGCGGACATGCGCTCAGTCGCACTGCGCTCGAGCGCAAAGCGCCCACATGCCGACACGTGGCGTGCTGCGCTCAGGCGCACTGCGCTCGAGCGCAAAGCGCCCACGTGGCGCGCTTGCGCTCACGCGCGCTGCGCTCGAGCGCAAAATGCCCACATGCCGACACGTGGCACGCTTGCGCCTGAGCGCACAGCACCTAAACGCACAGCGCTCAAGACGCTGGCCATACGCATCCTTTGGATGCCTTTTCCCCCTCTTTCTTTTATATATATATACACACATATATATACATATTTACACACACACATACTCCGCGACACTGTCCCTGTTAGAAAAAATTTCTAACGGGACGCTGCCCCGCACCCCGTAAGGGGGCTGCTAGCCCTCTTGACCCCCAGTCCGCTATCCGGGTAGCGGGACCCCCGTAAAAACACCGCGTGGCTCCCGATATATGCAAACCCCCCTTTAAAAACACAACACACGTACACTGCACATTGAGTTCGTATGACCATTTTAACCCGTTAATCGGAGGTTCTCTCGCCCCAAAGGCGAGGGGTAATTAACGGCAGCTTAGTCCGCGGCTGCCGGAGATTTGGATCCCCACAATCAATAAACCCCGGCCTACCCTAGGCAGGGGAAATCTGTAGTATGCCTGACAAGCGCACGCGTATTCCCATCTCAATGGGGTGACGAAAAACACTCTACATGCCATAGCGGCTGCTATAGCGTTTTAGACCCCCGGGTGCTATACGGGATGCACCGGTATGATTTTATAGCAGGTTAGCACATAACGGGCGCCATGGCGCCCGCTATCCGCAATATTTATAGTATAGCGGAGGCCATGGCATCCGCAAATGATAATTCTACCTCCGACTCTGATGTTGATGGAGATGATTGAGTTTGCTTTTGTGATATTTGATTGTTTGTTGAAAACTTATTTCATTTTGATTTTTTGAATTATGATGTATAAAACTTATGGTTGTTTGCTATACTTTTGCATTTTGGTTTTGGATAATGATGATAATTGTTCCTTTTATTTTGAATATTGATATGTATGGAAACTTATGTGAAATGTTATTTAATCTATTTCTATAATGAACTTCATTGCATAACACTTGTAGAGCCATTTATATAAAGGCCGCTATCCGCTATCCGCCATGAAACCCCCGACGGCAATGGATCGCATACGCGATTTACAACCTTGATCTATATATATATATAGCTTGGAATTTTCAAACTCAATTGTCCTTTTGCGAAAAAATTGTAGGAAAACCTCACTTTTTAGGCATCTAACGGAAAATTATGTGAAAGACCCTCATTTCCAAAATTTTGTTACGGTTATAAAATTTCATAAATAAACTCCAATACACAACTTAACTTCGTCATGTAAAATTTTTGGCTTGTGACAACCATCTTACTGCAACTATATTGGAAAATCATCGCTTAATACACTATTCATTTTTCTTTCAAATGTACAGATGGAAACTTCAGCTTTTCATGCTTTTTTTGTCATCTAGCGGATAATTATTGGAAGACCCGCATTTTCAAATTTTTCTCATGGTTGCAAACTTTCGTAAACAAATTCTAATAACACTTTAACTTCGTCATGAAAAATTACGTTTTAACTAGATCGTGGAAAATTTTTAATATGTGACAACCATCTTACTGAGGCTATATTGAAAATTGTCACTTAATGCAATGTTAATTTTTCTTTCAAATGTATAGATGGAAACTTCAGTTTTTCATGCTTTTTTGTGCATTTGGCGGATACTTATATGGAATACCATGATTTTCAAAATTTAGTCATGATTGCAGAATTTCGTAAATAAACTTTATAATACATTTTAACTTCGTCATGGAAATTACACTTTTTCTTTGTCATGGAAAATTTAATCCGCAACAACCATCTTTCTGTAGCTATATTGGGAAATCGTTGCTTAATGTACTGTTCGTTTTGCTTTCAAATATACAGATTTCGAGCTCTTTTTTGGCATATGGTCGAAAATTATATCGAAGACCGGCATTTTTAAAATATTGTCACGGTTGCAAAATTTCGTAAACAAAATTCACTAATACACTTTAACTTCCGCATGGAAATTTTTTAACTTGCGACAACCATTTTACTCCAGCTATATTGAAAAATCATCGTTTAATATACTGTACATTTTGTTTTTAGTATACGGATAGAAACTTTGGTGCCCCTGCGCTTACGCATAGCAAATGCCCACTCAAATCATTGAAAATTTTATAATTAACCCCTAAATTACTTTTTGCTTATGTTGTAGTCCCTCATGCTACTCAATCATAGTTTGTGAAATTAATTTACGATCCCAATTGTTTTCAAATTTGATTAACACCCGCATTTAAATTGTAAAAATAATTTACGATCCTCAATTGTTTTCAAATATTTGTTGAGTTGTAATACATTTGGATTTGGATTTTCAAGAGGATAACGAGATGGATTTAGTCAGAAAATGAATATATTCGGTCGGATAACATGATGGATACATTTATATAATGAGCATATTCGTTTACGTAACATGATATTAAAATCATATGACCACGTATATGATCTAGGAGGATTATTGTATGGGTGGATGCAAAAATAAATTGACACCTCATTTGATTTCGGATTTTATTTTTCCTCCTAATTAAAATACAATCTCTACTCCTCTGATTACTATTGTACTGTATAATTTGTTATGAATTTATATTTTCGAGAGGGTAACGGAATTGATTTGGTCGACTAAAATATAATTACATTTCCGAGAGAATAACAAAATGGATTGAGTTAGATTTAAATTTTAGATTTCCGAGTCCGTGATAGAATGGTTTTGATTAGGTTAAAATTAAACAAAGTTTAAAGCCATAACAAAACTCAAGAGCTTTTCAATACCATCGAAAGACGTGACATTGAAATCATCAACCAAATATATGGTCTACACGGTCAAATTGTTTATTAGTTCTTTAGGAATTTAATTTTACCTTTTTTAAGATGGTCTTCCGCAAATTACATACTACGGTGTATCAAGATGTTTTCCGAAACTGCAAGCTTTCCCTGCGCTTGCGTAGGGGTCCATGCTAGTAGTGAAATAATGAGGACCATGTCCGACACTCTTGGTTTTCTTCAAGCCCTTAACAAAGATGCTTTTCATCGGAAAACATTACATATAATTATTGCGAACTGTTATTAGTACAAACTTCCCTGGTGTAGCCTTCCCTCATCCTCCCCCTTACATCTCTAACAACTAAAAACTATTCACAAATAATATTTTCATTTATATCCTGCAATCTAACATCATGAAAGGATTCATGATAGCTTGAAGGTCCTGGACTTAAATTCAAGAACAAGTTATGTTGAACAATCACGTACAAGTAATGTTTGTGAGCCAAATTTCCGGTATGAGCTCAAGACACAAGTTGAACATTCTCCGTGCGCTTTTGTTGCATTTCAGTCTTGCTCCTAGGTTTTCTATGATTCCAAAAAAGTTTCCTCCTTTTTTCCAAATAGAAAGGTAATATTTATTTCAAGTGTGCTAATTTGTGCATCTTAGCTAGCATGCACATTTTCTTTCTTCGAATTCATTTGCTAAGCATCATGATCTATTTGTTGATTTCATAGTCTCATTGGTCAAGGTCTGAGAGATACGTGCGATTGCAATATTTTGATGAAGCTAATTAGAGATTTTTATGCAGTAAAATATAACTATCTATAATGCATCCATGTCCAAGTTGTCATGTGTATATTTTCTATGAACTCACACAGAAAGGCAAACTATATTCTGTTAAATGCAGCCCAACAATGATGACCAAATCGATTTAAAACCAAACTGTAGCTTACGGTCAATATTGTGTCGGTCTGTTCTTTGGAATCACATGAGGCAAACACCACAAACCGTACGGTTTTGACCTATTGCTTTAACTCTCAGTTAAACCTCTCCACTTTGAAATTCCGAATTCCTCTTAAATTGTGTAGCTCACTTAAGTTTTAATTTCCGTTCTTTCCAACAATGCAAGGATGATACTTTGGTTTCGGGTACCAAGAATTTCTGTCCTTACTTGAGGCGTTTAAAGTGGATTTCGCTTTCTTCCTGGATTTGTGTTATTAGAGATGTAAGGTCGCATGCATTATATGTAAAGCTGAAGGTGGTTATGTGCAATTCAGCAATCAATCCTTTGTTATATGATAGCAACCACATGAACAGCCTAAACGCAAACTCAAACCAAACAAGAAAAATATCTCATACTATTTCAAGCTACTCACTTGCAAAACCCTAACAACCAAATCCTAAAGGCATAAAATCACGAAGCACCCACTATGAGCAAAATGAGTTCCAAATGCATGCACAAATTGATGAAATTAAGAAAGGAAACAGAAACTTTCTAGGGGGAAAAAAAGAAGAAGAGTTCGATCGCTTACTAGTGTTTTCCCAGCGAGAGGGCGGAGGCTTCGTCGGAGACGTAAGAGGCTGCGGCGGGGCCGTACAAGCCTTGGTCGGAGTCGTCGATGGTCGGCGATGAGGTGTCAGTTCATGGCGGGGAGCTGATCGGCCCCCTGAGTTGAGTACTGAGGAAAAGGGGGCAGCGATGAGCTCCTACTGAATTGGATGCGAATTTTTTACTCAATTGGATTTATGGGTTACAATCCGAAACCCAATTTGTGGAGCCTATGGATCCAATTGCACAAAAATGTTACCAGCAGTTGTACCGGTCTGGTCTCTATGTTTTCATATTATGCTTTCACTTTTTCCTTGGTAATAATAATAATATAAAGTGTTTTCTAACCTCAAATCTTAGCAATTTAGTCTTAATCCTTGAAATTCTAAAGACTATTCAAATTATTTACGTTGCCCAGACTGATGACATAACATAAGGTTAGGTTTGATCGATGTGTAAAGGAATATTCTGTTGGGGTCTAACTGAGCGTTAACCAAATAATTGCACCAGATCATTTAAATTATTTCCTTTTTTGCGGGAAAGTCTTTCTAGATTTTAGAAATATAACAATATGCATTGCCAAGCACATATAAATAGAGGCGTAAACTCTCTTAGAAAAACACAAACGATCTACAAATCATCAAGCCAAAGTAAAAGGTTAGAGAGGAATTATTAGCGATGATTTAAAAAGTTCTAATGGAAAGCAGCAAGAGTTATGCAGATGGGAGTTGAAAGATCGTAACGGGCTAATAAATTCGGCATTCTTCTTTCGTAAGGATACACCCTTTCTCTTTCCTTTCTTTATTTCCTTTCAAATTCATAAGCATAAATTCTTTGCCCGCATACACAAACCTTGCATAATAAATAAATAAATCAATCTCACCTAGGTTTAAGGCGCATGGAAGACCTTCGGAAAAATCTACTCTAGAAGGTCTTGCATGCAAGCGGCTTTGGATGAGCTTCCCTTGCACCAAAGGAAAGCACATTCAAATGCTATGTAAGGGCTTGCACGGTGTAAGCCTTTGCATGCTTTGGGACCTTAAGTCTCAAACGGGCTAATTAACTTAGGAATAAGCCCGTTAAAAAAGCTCAGAGCTCGACTTGTTAAAAACTCGTCCGAGCTTGTCCAACAACTTAATAAACTGGGCTTGATCAAGAAATCAAAGCTTGGTGAAATACATGAGCCAAAAAGAATGTGGTAGGCTCGAGCTTGGCTCAGGTGCAAACGCGGCTCGTTTAAGGCAATATTTTGTATCTGGTTTGATATTTAATAATGATAATAAATTAATAAATTTTTAATTAAAATCATAATTAATTATTAGACCGTTTATGTTAACTCGAGACTCAGATTCTTATATATATTGAGTCAAATATTGGTATAGTACAATATTAAGAATTTAGATAATTAATAACTCTAAGTTTAGATTCCAAACCAGCTTTGAATTTGTTTATTTAGTTATAACAATTATATTTCTAGCTTTTCAATTTAGCATTGGACATTTATATAGTTTTCTCATATTCTATTGTAATTTCTTGCTAGTTTTCTAGATCTCAGATTAGCTTGGGAAAGCTTAAAGCTCTGGCTCGGGCTTGATGATATTGGAAATAATAGTTCAATTCTAATTAGTAAGACATTTAAATATTGATTTAAATTTAGATTTTAAGTTTTATTTTATTTTTTGATTTCAACCCCTTCGAATTTCGGGGATCGAGCTTACGACCTCTCATTTTGGAAAGAAAATTGGTACCAACTGAGATAAACCTAATTGTTTTAAAATAGTTAGTTGAATTAGATTGAGTTAGTTTGAATTTTAAATTAGATAAAATTCGAGTTAGTTTGAAAATATTTGATTTATCACTTAAGTGCTATATAAAGGGTCATGTTTTAGAGTTTGTAATGACAAAATTAATATAAATATTTAAAGAGAGCCTAAAAAGGCCAATAAAAGTTGAAGAGTTTCTTCTCCGTGTCAAATATATTTTATCTCCTCTGTTATAATTGTAGATTGTACAGGTATATTTTAATTCACCAAGAGCGATATTAAAAAGTTTCTTTATGTTGTTTGCTCTTGTATATACCTGCATATTATACGCTTAGACCGTATCGGGTAGAGTATCTACTTGGCATAGTTAAGTTGCGGGCCTCATCGTGGCTCCGCTCCCGTGTCTTGAGATGCGGGGCATGACAAAAAAGAATGAAAAGATAGAAGAAAATTTAAAAAAGAAAGAGAAAGCTCAAAAAACCAAAGAGTTACAGGAAGTGAAAAATATTATTCAAGAATTTAAAGAATGCAAGAAAGAAATAAAGAAGATTTGAGAGTACGAAGAATTGTCAGTTATATAAGTTGAACAAATCGATGAACATTTTATGAATAAGAAGGAAGAAGGAAAAAAGAAAATCAATTGCTTCAAGATATTCTCATAATAAAAAATGAGAAAGTACAAAGAGCAATTAGTGTTCAAGAAATCAACATGAATGGAAAACGAACAGAAAAAGTATTTTGTGAAGCCAAGGTTTTACATTGCCGAAAAAGAAAGAAAAGAAAGTTATCACAACATCGCAAAAGAAAGATAAAGGAGGAATGAAGAGTTCGAAATGGAGTCTGTTAAAAAAGAAAAAAAATGAAAAGAATGAGACAGAAAATTTCTTAGGTTACTGCAAAAAAGAATATAAAAAAATATTAAAAGTAAAGGGGAAAAGAAAGATTGTATAGAAAATCAAAAAATAAAAAGATTCACAATGAAAAGATTAAAGTGGTAAAAAGAAAAGGTTCAGTATTTTTGATTAGTTCGGTAAAAAGAAGTAAAATGGTGATGTTCAAGTAGAAATATTTTTGGAAATTGGACCTTCCGAGCTAATTTAGTCAAGTCTTTTGAGTGGGCAAATCCGGATCAGATTCAGCCTCGGGACTCAATTGGTCCATGATGACGGGACAAGCCTATTCGATCATATTTGGATTATCTAGGAATTTATTTGATTTATCTTGGTGTTTTCCTATTTTCCCTATGCATACCATTATATGGTGCTAGGGTTTGATACATGAGATATGCATCACTAAATCACATCTTACATGGAGTTCTGTTTTGGGCTGAAGTTTATAAAACTCTCAAAAAGTTTGGGCAAGACTTAAAACTACCAAAAAGTTTCTAAATTATAAGAAAATACCGTAACTAATAGCGATAAGTCATCACTGTTAGCACCACGTCATTAAGATGCCACGTCGTTAAAAATTTCAAAACTTATCAAAATATCCCTATCTTCCTCCTCCTATCTCTATCCTAAATCTTAGTCTAGCCCTAACCCCAACCCTAGCCTCAACTCCCTCCACCCTCTTGTCGCCGCCTTGCCTCTTACCCCTTTCCCTGATGTCCTTCTCCTTCACTGCTCATCATCATCACCTTCTTCTTCTTCTTCTTCTGCTCCTTCTTAACATCCTAAATATCTTCTTCCTCCTCCTCCTCCTCTAGTCCTCATCATCATCTTCCTCCTTCCTCTCTACTATTTTCATCATCTTCTTCCTCCTGCTCCTCTTTCTTCATTAGCTTCTCCTCATCATCATCATAATCTTCCTTCTCCTCTTCCATTCAAAGCCCTACCCTCCGATCCTCCTCCTCTTCCTCCTCCTCCTCCGCTAGCCCTAAGCACTCACCTCCGCATCGAGCTCCCCCTTCTCTTCCTGAACTTCATTATCATTATTTTAATAAAGATTAAAATTAGTAATGATAATTAATAATATAATTAACTGTGTTTATTTAAAAGAACAAAATGGTCATTTCACATGCCTAGTTAACATCGTCGGCGTTCGACCGTTACTTATGATAGTTTCCTGTAATTTAGAAACTTTTTAGTAGTTTCCTGGAATTTGTCTAAACTTTTTGGAGTTTGGTGAACTTCAGCCCTTTTGTGTTTGTCTCCTTCTCCTCGATTTCTTTGCGATAACTCTTGGCTATCGTGTATGCTAGCGTGATGGGTTGTAGGGAGTCTCTGTGAAAATGTAAGGCTCCTACTGATCATCAAGAAGAAACTATAGAAGACGATACTTAGATCCGAATCAAACTGAACCAACAATACCAACAATACGTTGCTTAATTAGGTATAATCCTAATCAAAGGAGTTTTTTTAATTGGTCAAACTTTCATCCAAGAATATACATGTTCGATTCCCGTTTCATCTATAATAGTTATGTCATTGTTTTATATATTTAAGTATCGGACTTTGGGTCTCCAACCCGGTCCATCCCGTCTAATTAAGTAGGCAAGCTGGTCATGGGTTGGAGACCCAACCCAAACCCACCGATCCCCAAGAGGGATGCCCGGGTTAACCAAGTCGCTTGCACCCTTGGGTGTGGGTGAGTGGGGCCGGCCATGAGCCAAACCCTAGCTTGACTAGGGTTCAGGCTCTGGCTTGACTAGGGTTCAGGCTCTGGTTGATTTTGGTCGTCCATTCCTATCTTACCTTACAATAGTCTATATATATGAAAGTTTGTTCAAGGGTTTGAAATATCTATGTGATAGAATATAAACTAGGGTTTTTGTGCCTCCAAGCGATTGTGTGAGTTTAGGGTTCCTATTCTCTACAGTCTCTAATTGCCACCGTGAATAACGGTACTCTCCGCTTAACCATGTGACTGCTCCCGTCGATCATCGGTAATTGTGGACTTGAATTTTCCTGACTATATGTGAAGGATCGGCTTCAAACAACAAAGAGGTACGGTCTAATCTAATGGATTGTTAGATTGTTTTGGTTTCCGCTGCATGATCAGATCCAGACATGGATCCGGATCCATGTTAGGAGATCATTTATATTCATTGTTATCCTGCAGTAATGTATAAGAGATCCAACAACACTCATATTTTAAACTATCACACAAGTAGAAAAATATGCAATAGAGAGGGAAAATTTTGCGAGAGACAAATTTCCCTCGGCGGTGTATACATTACCAAGCGAATTTTTTCTCTTACTAATATTCTCTCGGCATCTAAGGATGGAATAATAAACTACCGAAGGAAAGTATAAAAGCGTAAATTTAATTGGGCCAAAACATAGTGAGGAAAACATTGCTGACGAATATATCTCTTAACAATAGTCGTATTAACGACAAAAGAAATGCCAAGAAAATATTGCCAAGGGAACATGATCCATCGGCAATATTCCCTTGGCATTTTTTTGTCCCTAATGCAACAATTGGCAAGAGATACATCTCTCGGCAATATTTTCCTCGCTATATTTTAGCCCAATTAAATTTACACTTTTTATACTTTACCTCGGCAGTTTATTTTTTCATCCTTAGAAATAGATAATTGCCGAAAGAATATTAGCAAAAGGGAAAATTCACTCGATAGTGTACAGATTACCGAGGGAAATTTGTCCCTCGTAAATGTTTTCCTTCGCTTATAATCCTACACTTGTTATTGGGGTCAAAAATTACATCTCATTGACCAAAATTTAAAAGATCAAAGTCAAAATAAAACTCCAAATAAGTGGGCATAAACCCAAGCCCAAACTCAAGTCAAATGGGACCAATCCGGATCCAAGCTTAAGCATGAGGGCTGGCTCCATGTCAAGGAAGAAATGTAATAAATAGGTTTATTATGTAATTTGGTAAAAATAAATGTAAGAGAAATGGGCAAAAAATCAATTTTGTAAAACCCAAAGACTAAAGTGCAAAAGTATACATATATATTAAGAAAATAGGCAAGAATCCAATTTGTAAAGCATAAGGACTCAAGTGCAAAACGTAAGGGATATTTAAACCCCGCCAAAATAGAAATGATAACAACTTCTCCTATGCACTCTCAAGAGGTCTCACAAGGCATCAACCATGCCAATTTCAAAAATTCTAGGTGCCGAGAAACCCGACTACGGATCGTTGGCTAGAAATCTAGGCGAAACATAAACTAGTTAACAATTAACTACAAGAATACGGATATACAAACTTTGTAGATCCGGTGCTCCACCTCCACGGCTCCGCAATGAAGTCTCCTCGCTGTCCAAGACGGATCCCGGGCTCTAGCGTCGGCTTCATCGGAGAATGGACGGGCTAGGTCATCGACGACGTGCCGAAGATGATCTACGTCGAAGCATCACTAGATCAAGCTCCAACTTCACCAAGTCAAGAAACTTGTGAAGAAAACACACTCTACTACTTGGTAAGAGATAGAGGATGAAGAAATAGGAAGTGGGTAGACTTTAGAATTGAATTTCTCACTTGTTTCATCAATCCACCATTGATGAAGTAAGCTTTCTTCAAGTGAAGAAGATGAAGAAGAAGAAGATAATTGTAGGGTGTTTTTCGTCACCCCATTGAGATGGGAATACGCGCGCGCTTGTCAGGCGCATTACAGATTCCCCCTGCCTAGGGTAGACCGGGGTTTATTGATTGTGGGGACCCGAATCTCCGGCAACCGCGGACTAAGCTGCCGTTAATTACCCCTCGCATTTGGAGCGAAGGAACCTCCGATTAACGGGTTAAACTGGTCATGCGAACTCAATGTGCAGTATCGTGTTTTGAAGGTGTTTTGGAAATATCGGGGGGGCCCGCAGAGTCTTATACGGGGGTCCCGCTACCCGGATAGCGGGCTGGGGGTCAAGGGGGCTAGCAGCCCCCTTGCGGGGTGCGGGGCAGCGCCCCGTTAGAAATTTTTTCTAACGGAAGGCAGTGTCGTGGAGCACGTGTATGTTTTCCTCCCCCTCTTTTTTTTAAAAAAAAGTGGAGCTTAATTTCAAAAGGAATTTTATTGTGGAGTTAAACTCCAAAGAATTTTAAATGGAGTTAAACTCCTAAAAGAATTTTATGCGGAATTAAATTCCTAAAATAGAACTTTATTGTGGAGTTAAACTCCAAAGAATATATATATGTATATATTTTAAAAAGGTTTAAACTCCAGAGGGGATTTTTTTGGGGAGTGCACGTAAAACGAGGGGAAAAGAAAACAAAATGGCGTCTAAAGGACGCTCGTATGGCAGGTGGGCGCCTTAATGCCCGGGGTCACGTGCGCGCACGTGACCGATGGGCGCCTTGGCCCCCCAGGGGTCACGTGGGCACACGTGACCGATGGGCGCCTTGGCGCCCCAGGGGTCACGTGGGCACACGTGACCGATGGGCGTCTTGGCGCCCCAGGGGTCACGTGGGCACACGTGACCGATGGGCGCTTTGGCGCCCCGGGGTCACGTGCGCACACGTGACCGCGGGAGAAACCCACGGAAAGGGGAGGGGAGCCTAGCCCCTAGACTAGGGAGTTGAACTCCCAAGGAAATTTTTGGAGTTGAACTCCTAACAGAAACAAATTTATGGAGTTAAACTCCCACAGAAATCAATTTATGGAGTTAAACTCCAGCAACTTTAGAAAGGAGTTAAACTCCGGGGGATTTATTGCTCTTCTTTTGAGCCTTGGGTCTGTCCAAAGTTAGATTTTTGGAGATGGGTCTCCTTCTTCTTGCTCTTGACCGGCGGGATCTTGGAGAAAAGGGGCTGAGCTTTAAAAGCCTCCCCTTTTCGAGATCTGATTGGAGATCCGAGCTCCCCCTCGTAGGTTTTGTGGTGGAAATCTACTTATTTTTAGAAAAGGAAGAGTTAAACTCTTGATTTAATTCAAAAGAAAAAGAAGGTTTTAGAACCTTGAGGAAGGAGGAAGAGATCTCAGATCTAGAAAATTTCTGGAGAGAGAAAAAGTTGTGAGATATTTTCATTATCCTTTGCCTTTATAGGCTATACACTTTGCACATAGCCCCTTGGGCTTCACAAAATGGCATTTTGCCTATCCCATGGCTCATGTGCCATTTCTTTTTGCGCATAAGCCATGGGCTTTACAAAAATTTGGCTTTATGCCTATTTTTTCTTACATTTATCCAAAAATAAAATAAAAGAAATACAACAAAATTATTTATTACAAAATTTTTATCTTGGCATGGGGGGAGGCCGGCCGCTTCATGTTCGGGCTCGACCCGGGCATGGGCCCACTGGATCTGGGCTTGGGCCCACTTGGCTTGGGGTTGACTTTGATTTTGACTTGGTCAACGGGGGTGTAAATTTTTACCCCAACAAATTGCCCCCCATCAATAAATGCGCACCACATATATGGGTCGCGTGCATGAAATTGATGGATCCTCTTTCACGTGGAGGAGACTTGATTCGGTTCTTACCTTTTGGGAAGCTGGCACTGCCCTTTTTACGACATGGACGGTCGATGCTTGACACGTCTCCGAGACGGAGTGTCCGTGATAGACGTTTCCCTGGCCCGGAACGATCTGGTTCCCGCTTTGTAGGAATCCTGTGCTGCCCTTTTTACGACGTGGACGGTCGGTGCTGCCCTTTTTGCGACTTGGACGGTCGGTGCTGCCCTTTTAGCGACGTGGACGGTCGATGCTGCCCTTTTAGCGACGTGGACGGTCGATACTGCCCTTTTTGCGACTTGGACGGTCGATGCTACCCTTTTAGCGACTTGGACGGTCGATGCTGCCCTTTTAGCGACGTGGACGGTCGGTGCTGCCCTTTTAGCGACGTGGACGGTCGTTTCTGCCCTTTTTGCGACTTGGACGGTCGATGCTGCCCTTTTAGCGACTTGGACGGTCGATGCAGCCCTTTTTGCGACTTGGACGGTCGGTTCTGCCCTTTTTGCGACTTGGACGGTCGATGCTGCCCTTTTAGCGACGTGGACGGTCGATACCGCCCTTTTTGCGACTTGGACGGTCGATGCTGCCCTTTTAGCGACTTGGACGGTCGATGCTGCCCTTTTAGCGACTTGGACGGTCGATGCTGCCCTTTTAGCGACGTGGACAGTCGATACCGCCCTTTTTGCGACTTGGACGGTCGATGCTGCCCTTTTAGCGACTTGGACGGTCGATGCTGCCCTTTTAGCGACTTGGACGGTCGATGCTGCCCTTTTAGCGACGTGGACAGTCGGTGCTTGATTTGACTTGCTCTGCTTCTTGCAATGTCAGGGGTAGACTTGACTTGCTCCGCTTCTTGCGGTGTCGGAGTGGAAGTTGACTTGTTGATTTTGATTTGGGTTGACATCGGCATCGCTATACTGGAATATAGTACCAGGAGCGAATCATCATCTGTCATGGAGAGGATTTTGGGATTTTGGTTTTTTTGTTTAGCATCTGCATTGCTGCACTGGAATAATGCCAGGAGCAACTCATCATTTGCCCCGAGAGGATTTGGGAGAAATTGGGATTGTTTTACGCCCGTGGATTGTATACGGTTTTGCAGGATGTATGATCCAGACCGTAGGGCCGGAAAGATTTCAGGGATTTGTTGGCGTCTGCATCGCTGCACTGGAATGTGGTACCAGGAGCGACTCATCATTCGCCGTTGGGGTATGGGATTTGGAATTTGGTTGGCGTCTGCATCGCTACACTGGAACATGATACCAGGAGCGACTCATCATTCGCCGTTTGGGGACTTGGAATTTGGATCTTGTTTGGCATCAGCATTGCTGCACTGGAATAATGCCAGGAGCAACTCATCATTTTGCCTTGGGAGGACTTGGGATTTGGGTTTTTGGTCGGCATCAGCACCGCTAACACTGAAGCGAAATGCCAGGAGCGACTCATCATTTGCCGTTGCTCGTTGGGGAACGATGGCTTAGGAGACAGGTTTGGGTCCCTATCACCTAAGGCTTTTCAATTTTATGGGCCGTGAGGGTCCCACAAAAACATTTTCTCCCTACGAGTCGTAAGGATCCCGCAGGTGTATTTTCTCCTTAGGGATCGTGAGGATTCCTAAGTGTGTCGCTCCTTTGTGAGTCGTAAGGATCTCACGCAGGGGGTTTCTCCTCACAAGGTCGAGAGGACCTTGCGAGTGTATTTCATCTCTTTTCACGAGTTTGCGCCCTTTCGGGTTTTCACAGACTCGCCGATAGTCCTGCTGTTTTTACTCACGGAGCCCTTTCGGGTTTTCATCCGTGCCCATTTTGCTTGTGGACATACCTTTTTTTTTCTTTTTTCTTTTTTTTTTGCCGTTGGTGGGACTTTAAAGTAGTCTCGCCGGCAGGATTTGGGAGAAATAGGGGTCATTTACGCCCGTGAATTGTATACGGTTTTGCAGGATGTCTGATCCAGACCGTAGGGCTGATGTGCTCAATTCGCCTGCGACTTGGAGCATTCACGTGTAGTATTTCTTGAGATATCGACCATTGATGGGTGGCATGGGCCTTTCTCCCTCGGCACTTATTAGTTGGTAGGATCCTCCGTCGAACACTTTCTCAATGACGTATGGTCCTTCCCAGTTTGGCTCGAATTTTCCCTTGGCATGTCGATTGAGGATGATCGGTCTTTTGAGGACCAACACCAATTCACCTTTCTTGAAAGCGCGGAGACGGGTTATCTTGTCATAGGCCCGTGACATTTGGGCTCGGTATAGCTCCAGATTTTGCTGCACCGCGAGCCTCTTTTCTTCGAGGGCATCGAGTTCTTCAAGTCGAAGGAGCACGTTTTCCTCCTCCGTCAACTCATGCTGAACGGCCATTCTTAAGCTTGGAACTTCGACTTCGAGGGAGAGGACCGCCTCCACTCCGAAGAGCAATGAGTATGGAGTGGACTGAGTTGGAGTACAGTGCGTGGTACGATACGCCCACAATGCCTCGTGAAGCTTGAGATTCCAGTCTCTCTTGTTGGCTGAAGCATTTTTCCTCAGGAGCTTGCATAGAGTCTTATTGAAGGCTTCGGCTAGCCCATTGGCTCTTGGATTATAGATGGAGGAATATCTCCAGTCTATCTTGTGCTGAGTAGCGAACCTTGAGACATTGAAGCTCTTGAAAGAAGGCCCGTTGTCAGAAATGATTCTTCTTGGTGTACCGAAACGGTATAGAATGTTATGTTGGAAGAATGTCAGAATATCTTTTGTCTTGACTTCTTTTAGCGGGACAGCTTCAGCCCATCTGGAGAAGTAGTCTGTCGCGGCCAGTATGAACCGGTGGCCTTTGGATGACGGAGGATCAATTGGGCCAACAATGTCGGTGCCCCAAACCTCGAAAGGCCACGATGCCACCTTAGGATGCAATGGATTGGGATGCTTGTGAATAAAATCACCGTGAATTTGGCAGATATAACATTTCTTTGCATGCTCTCCACAATCGCGTATCATGGTGGGCCAGTAATACCCAAGCCGTTTGATTTGAAGTCGCATCTTGGGGCCAGATTGGTGAGCACCGCAAACGCCTGAGTGAACTTCTTTCATGACTTTTTGGGCTTCGGCCGACGACAGGCACCTGAGCCAGAGTTGGTCATATGACCTGCGGTATAGCGTGTCATTTACAAACACGTATCGGAGAGCTCTTTTCTTCAGCTGAATCCTCGCAGATTTTCCTTCGGGCAGCTTGTCATATCGGAGGTACTCTATGAAGGGTTCTCTCCAATCGGGCTCGTCTTGGATGATCGAAGCTTCTTCGGCGGGATTGCTCTTCTATTCCGCGCTTTCCTCTTCTCGTAGAGAGACAGGGGGTAGGATTTGCCAGCTCCTGACTGTGATCAGAATTTCGTCCATGTCAGGATCAGCCAGCTCCTTGGCCAAGCGAGCGAGTACATCAGCCTTTCCGTTCAACGCTCTAGGGACTCTCGTTAGTTCAATATGAGTGAACCGTTTCATGAGTTCCACCACTCGACCTCTGTACCGAGCTAACTCGGGTTTGTATATCTTATAGTCGCCGCTTACTTGGTTGACGACGAGCTGGGAGTCACCGTAAACTCGTAGCCGACGGATTTCCATTTCTATGGCGAGCTCCAAACCAGCTATCAGAGCTTCATACTCAGCTTCATTGTTTGTCCGAGGCTCGGTGAGAGCAAAAGAACGCCGTAGGGTTCCCATTGATGGTATGATGAACACCAATCCTATCCCTGCTTTTATCTCCGGGACGCTTGATTTACTGGAGGTTCTTATCGATGAGGCCCCATCGAAGTAGAGCTCCCAACATGGCTCGTCATTCTCGAGATGCAGCACTTGTTCGTCGGGTAACTCACAATTTAGTGGCGACCCTTCTGGTATGGGATGAGCAGCAAGAAAGTCTGCAAGAGCTTGCCCTTTTACTGCTTTCTGAGGAGTGTAAACTATGTCAAACTCAAGTAGCATGACAGCCCATCTTGCCATTCTGCCGGCTAGGCTTGCTTTGGTCATCAAGTGTTTGAGCGGGTCGACCTTGGAGATCAGCATAACCCGATGAGCGAGCAGATAGTGCCTCAGCTTCTTCACAGCAAATATCAGAGCCAGGCATTGCTTTTCGATTGGGGAGTAATTGTGTTCCGCCCCGACTAGAGTTCGACTGAGGTAGTAGAGGGCATTTTCTTTTCCTTCCTCATTATTCTGGGCAAGGAGCGCACTGAGTGACTCGTCCAGCGCGGCAGTGTAGAGAATCAGCGGTTTATTCGGAATGGGAGCGGCCAGCACTGGAGGGTGCAACAAGTATTGTTTAATGCTTTCGAACGCTGCTCGACATTCGGCATCCCAGATAAAAGGAGCTCCTTTCTTCATGAGCTTTGAGAAGGGCCTACATCTCCCTGATAAATTTGAGATAAACCTCCGTATGTAAGAAAGCTTGCCTTGAAAAGATCTTAGCTGCGTTAGACTCTTCGGAGGGGGCATCTCCATGATGGCCTTTATCTTTGATGGGTCAACTTCGATCCCTCGATGTCGGACTATGAAGCCCAGGAATTTTCCCGACGACACGCCAAAAGCGCACTTCAGAGGATTCATCTTCAGATCGTATTCCCTCAGTCTGGTGAGAACGGTCCTGAGATCTTGGATATGATCGGCCTTGGCTTTAGTCTTGACGACCAGATCATCAACATAGCATTCAACGACTTTATGGATTAGGTCATCAAAGATATTAGTCATCGCCCTTTGATATGTAACACCTGCGTTCTTCAGTCCGAATTGCATTACCTTGTAGCAATATATTCCGATCGGGGTTCGAAATGCTGTGTGCTTCTCATCCTCAGGCGACATCTTGATCTGATTATATCCAGACGAGCCATCCATAAAGGTGAACAGTTCGTAATTTGAGGTGTCATCGACCATCATTTCCATGACCGGTAGCGGGAAGTCGTCTTTAGGACATGCCTTATTGAGGTCCCTGAAATCGACAAAAACTCGGATCTGCCCATTTTTCTTCTTCACTGGGACTATGCATGCGATCCAGTCTGCATATTTCTCTTCCCTGATGAAGCCGGCATCGATGAGCTTCTTGGTTTCCTCGATGACCTTTTCTTCCAACTCCCTTCTCATTCTTCGAGGAGCTTGTTTGACTGGCCTAGCATCAGGAGATATAGCCAGCTTATGCACGGCTACCTCAGGGGAAAGGCCAGGCATTTCTTTGTACGTCCACGCGAAGCAGTCGACGAACTCACGCAGCAGGGCAATTATCTGCTCCTTCATTTCCTCTGACAAGAGTGAGCTGATGTAGGTCGGCCTTGGATTATCGGGCGTTCCTAAGTCAATCTCGGTTAGCTCATCAAAGGTTGCTTGTCCGCCATCTTCGAGCTCTTGAGGAGCTTCTTCTGGCTCGGCTATCTCGTCATCATCATTTGATCTCTCGCTGGTCTCACCAACATGGATCATGTAGCACGCTTTGGAATCAGGTTGAATGTAGCCTATGCCCCGTCTATCTGGAATCCGTCCATCGATGAGTGCTCGGACCTGGGGCAGATACCATAGCCCTTCGTAAAACTTTGCTTCGGACTTCGTTTGATATAACCGGCATCCGCACTTCTTAAAGTATTCCCGCATCTCGGGCGCATAGTATCTGGGATTGAGGACGGCTCTTATGCCTCTCTCATAGGGAAGGCACGCGACAGAAAGGTCGTCCGGGTGCACAACGGGGTTTGACCCATAAAACAAGATGCCCTTCTGTCCACTTTTCCTCCCGGGAACGTAGAAAGTTTTCAGCTGGTCCACGGTGGAGATTGATAATGCATCGAGCTCTTTGCACATTTGCTCTGGTACCCTTGTAACGGCTAGGGACCCTTCTGCAACTTCGAAGGTCTCTCGTAGTTTCGCTTGTTGCGTGGGGGTCCAATCTGCACCGCTGTTGCACGACGGGTCCTCCTCCTCTGACTCTTCAGTGTCACTGCCAAGATGAGGGCGGACTTTGCTGCTAGATGAGCCTTCAGTAACAGATTCGTCTGTATCGCTGCCGAAATGAGGGCGAGTTTTGCGGAAGGACGGGCTTCCAGCGTCGGACTCATCAGAGTCGCTGCCGAAATGCGGGCGCACTTGGGCATTTTTGCTTTTGAAAGTGATAGCCGGCGCAGATTTGCTTTTGAGTCTTGGGGCCGTTCTATCCTCAGTCAGTTGTGGCTTAGCATTTTGGTGGTTCGTAAAGTACCGAGAATCTTCATATCGGACTTCATGCACACCGAACGGCTGGATGTCTCCGTCAATGCGTCTTTCTTCGCCATTTTTAGTGTACTTCATGCATTGATGGAGAGTTGACGGAATGATGCCGTAATCGTGGAGCCACGGCCGCCCCAAGAGAATCTTATAAGACGTGTCGGCGTCGATCACGTATATCTTAGCTTCAGTTTGCAGATCCCCAAATTTGATTGGCAGAGCTATAGACCCCAGAACTTGCTGGCAATTTTGGTTGAAGCCTTGAATGACAATCCTTTCCCTTGACAGGTGTCGGACGTCCAATGACAAACTCTTCAGAGTTCGCAAGTTCATGATGTTCACTGAGGACCCCGGATCAATCAATATGCGATTAATTCGATCTCCGTCGCTGTACCCGGTCACGTAAAGCGGCCGATTATGCTCAGCCGTTCCCAGTAGCAAGTCTTCATCCTTAAATGTGACTGCGGCGGCATACAAAGCATGCTGGGCTTCTTTCATATTAATTTCCGCAAAGTGAGCCTGATACTGCTCGGGGTTTTGTAGAGCGTGAATGAGAACGTCTCTAAGCTCCTTAGATAGGACCAAGGCGTCGTAGATGCTCAGGAGAGATGGAAGCTTCCGGAGATGTGCCAAGACATTATAGTCCACCGAGGAAGGATTTATGTTTTCATCGGCCAGTTCTCTGCCATCTTCTTCATTAGCGACTTGTTTTTCCTTCCCTTTTGGGGCGTTGCCCTGATTTTGCGGTAGAGCCCTGCCGCTTCTGAGCTGGATTTGATTGACCTTTGTGGTGAGCTCCTCGTCCTCTTCGGGAAAACAGAGATCATCCTCGGAGTCGCTGCCAAGATGGATGGCGTAGCAGGTCACTACTGGGATCTCTTCATTGGAGTCTTCTTCTAACTCCTCCAGAATTTCAGCCGCTTGTACAGGGAAGAACTCCTTCAATTGAATCAATGTTCTTTCCTTTTGTTCATATTCTTCGAGGGAATCAATATATTTTTGAATGGTCGATCTCCCTGCAGACTCTTTTTCGCGCCGAGCTGCACTTTTCTTCTTCTTGAGCTTCTTGGATTTTGAGCCTGATGGAGACGCATTGGCAGCTGGACTGGTAGGCTTCTTCTGCCCTTCCCATTCCATCCTGGGCTCTTTCTGAAGCAGCTTTAGCATCTTCTTTGTCTTATTAGATATGTGCGTACTCCACGGAGGCCGCGATGAGTCAGTTTCGTTTGTCAGGGTAGCGGGTTCGGCTGTCTGCTCCCAGAAGGCTTCAGCTTCCGTCTGTATAAAGTTGGCGGTTGCAACTTGATTGTTCACCAACACGCTTTTGGACAGCTCGATCTCTCCAGCCTTGTACTGCTTCTCGACCCAATCCTTGAAGATATAGCAATCCTCGATCGCATGGCTCACTACTTGGTGGTACGGGCAATACAGGGGATTGTCGGTCATTTTTGCTTCTTGGGGTCTTTTCGACTCCGGCAGTTGTAGGCCATTGTTCAAGGCATCTTTAAATATCTTGCGGACCTTGTCCCTTCTGAAAGAGTAAACCTTGTTCTTTTTCTCCTCTAGGGAAGGCCCATCTCCTCCCAGCAATGGCTTTCGAGACCGGTTGGTTTTGGATTCGCCCGCCCTTCGCTTTTCTTCATTGTCGGAGGCATTGAAGACATTGGTACTGCTGGAACTCCCGCTTCTATGGTTGTCGTCCCGCTTGCTTTTCCAGGTTTTGTCTCTCTGAGAGTCCGGCGGGGACTCTTGCTTCGAGCGTTCCAGCATTTGGACTTTCTTGGTTAGCTCCTGAAACGTCTTGAGGCCCGCTGTACACAAGAAGGGGACCATCCAATTGCTGAGGTTCCCAATGAGAAGGCTGACGGACTGGTCCTGCTCCAGCGGCGGTTCGCACTTAACTGTGAGATTACGCCACCGGGCGATAAAGTCGGTGTTGCTTTCATTCTTCCCCGGCTTGGTCCTCACAAGATCGGCTATAGAGATTTTATCACTGACGCTCATGAACCTTTGCCGGAACAGAGACTCCATTTGGGCAAAGGTAATGACGGACCCGTCCGGTATACTCGCATACCAGTCGAAGGCGACGCCGGTCAGGCTGTTGACAAACTGACGAAGAAGGAGCGCATCGTTTCCCCCTGTATTTCCGCACGATGCTTTGAAGTAGGCGACGTGCTGGTTTGCATTCCCCGTTCCATCAAATCTTCCGAACTTAGGAATGACGTAGCCGCTTGGGAACTCAATCAGATCGTACTGCGCGGGATATGGCCGCCCACTACTGCCGATTTCTTTCTGAGCTTCAGCTTCGGCCACCAATGTTTTAACCTTGCTGGTGACCAAATCCATTATCCGATCCTGTGTTAGCGGGATAGTGCTATCTGGGGCCAAGGCGTCCCCAGAAGCGGAATGTAGCCTGCTTTCATTCGGCTCGACCAGTCTTGGTCCCAAAGGAACAGGCATTGGCTGCCTCGGATTGTCATCACCCGGCTGATTAGTAGCGGCCTGTGCTTGATTAGGAGGCGCTCGAGCAATTTGAGCCGTAAGCTGCATCACCACGTTCGTCAAGTCGTCAATCTTCGAATAGAGCTTGGCCATCTCTTTATCTTTGCTCCTGAGCTGTTTTCGAAGTTCTTGAAGCAGCTCTTGCTCCGCAGTCCTAGGGCGGAAAGTCGGCTCTTCCTCGCTGTCCGAGCTTGACTCTACATGGACCGAGGGGTCTATCTGCCTATCATCCTCATCGAGAGGGTTTTCTTCATCCAGCAGGGGCGGCTGTTCTTGGGCGGCGGCAACCACATTCAGGCTAGATTGGGCTTGGGATGTGGTGGCCCCGTCCTTGCTTTTGCTGCGAAGGTTGTCGCTGGGGCGCCCGCCTGCCATATAGACCGTATGGATGATATATCCGACCGTCTTTCTATCATTGGCGGCTGATTTCACAAATCGCTGTCTTGACCCCCTTGCTTCGGTAACTGGTAGCCGATTGAAGGCGGCTGGCCTAACCAGGTTCTTGAATGGTGCTGGCGCTTCTTTTCTGGGTTTGCCCCGCTGCTTTCGTGCGGCACAGAGCGCCTGATAGACCCTTGAAGAGACAGTGCCATACTTCTTCTGTTGGGGCCGGGACACGTCTCTTTGTGGCACTGTTCGGACCGCTGTCTTCTTGATTCTGGCGGTCATGGCATTTTTCTGAACCCACTTCAGAGGCTCGAAGGAATTGTTGATTCTTACGTCCAACTCAGCTATCATCGCGGGGCGACCCTGCACTTGGAACTTCACACAATTCCATTTGGCCGAAGCCTTGGCCCTTTTGTTGGCTCGATACCTAAGATGCTTCTGCCTTAACTTTTCTGTTCTAAGCACCTGGCAGACTTCGGCTCTTTGGGAAGACGCCGCAGACTGGGCGATGAGAGGCCTTGGAGATACGCTCGATTGTGCATTTGTTGGAGTCATCTCCTGAGCTCGTCCGCAACATTTGATGTTGCCCTTTGTACCAAAGTTCTTGCCCCGCGCTGGAGCACCGGAGAATCGTTCAGATACCGTCTTAAGTTTCGGTTGTGGTGCCTTGGCGATCACAACATTTGGCCTCTTGCCCCTTGAGACCGGCTTGGCCACCTGTTCCGCCGGGATCTCCGCCAGATGAGCGCTTCCGGCAGGGTAGATGATGACGGAGCCAAACTGGCGGGGCGGTTCCTCCCACTGTCGACTGAGACTCGCGGGGAGAACCACGCGGGCATTGATCTTGACCACGTACGAGATCGGGGTCACGTCGTAAGCCGAATTCGTCTTGGGAAACATCGTCATTGAAAGTTGATTGCTGCACGAAAGAAAGAAATTATTTCAGTACAAACATCGGCGTATATGTTAAATGAGTTCGCATGAACGCTTAACCCGAGATATGGGAGGAGAGAAAGGTCCCACCGGGCGTGCCAGAATCTGTAGGGTGTTTTTCGTCACCCCATTGAGATGGGAATACGCGCGCGCTTGTCAGGCGCATTACAGATTCCCCCTGCCTAGGGTAGGCCGGGGTTTATTGATTGTGGGGACCCGAATCTCCGGCAACCGCGGACTAAGCTGCCGTTAATTACCCCTCGCATTTGGAGCGAAGGAACCTCCGATTAACGGGTTAAACTGGTCATGGGAACTCAATGTGCAGTATCGTGTTTTGAAGGTGTTTTGGAAATATCGGGGGGGCCCGCAGAGTCTTATACGGGGGTCCCGCTACCCGGATAGCGGGCTGGGGGTCAAGGGGGCTAGCAGCCCCCTTGCGGGGTGCGGGGCAGCGCCCCGTTAGAAATTTTTTCTAACGGAAGGCAGTGTCGTGGAGCACGTGTATGTTTTCCTCCCCCTCTTTTTTTTAAAAAAAAGTGGAGCTTAATTTCAAAAGGAATTTTATTGTGGAGTTAAAATCCAAAGAATTTTAAATGGAGTTAAACTCCTAAAAGAATTTTATGCGGAATTAAATTCCTAAAATAGAACTTTATTGTGGAGTTAAACTCCAAAGAATATATATATGTATATATTTTAAAAAGGTTTAAACTCCAGAGGGGATTTTGTTGGGGAGTGCACGTAAAACGAGGGGAAAAGAAAACAAAATGGCGTCTAAAGGACGCTCGTATGGCAGGTGGGCGCCTTAATGCCCGGGGTCACGTGCGCGCACGTGACCGATGGGCGCCTTGGCCCCCCAGGGGTCACGTGGGCACACGTGACCGATGGGCGCCTTGGCGCCCCAGGGGTCACGTGGGCACACGTGACCGATGGGCGCCTTGGCGCCCCAGGGGTCACGTGGGCACACGTGACCGATGGGCGCCTTGGTGCCTCAGGGGTCACGTGGGCACATATGACCGATGGGCGTCTTGGCGCCCCAGGGGTCACGTGGGCACACGTGACCGATGGGCGCCTTGGCGCCTCAGGGGTCACGTGGGCACACGTGACCGATGGGCGTCTTGGCGCCCCAGGGGTCACGTGGGCACACGTGACCGATGGGCGTCTTGGCGCCCCAAGGGTCACGTGGGCACACGTGACCGATGGGCGCTTTGGCGCCCCGGGGTCACGTGCGCACACGTGACCGCGGGAGAAACCCACGGAAAGGGGAGGGGAGCCTAGCCCCTAGACTAGGGAGTTGAACTCCTAAGGAAATTTTTGGAGTTGAACTCCTAACAGAAACAAATTTATGGAGTTAAACTCCCACAGAAATCAATTTATGGAGTTAAACTCCAGCAACTTTAGAAAGGAGTTAAACTCCGGGGGATTTATTGCTCTTCTTTTGAGCCTTGGGTCTGTCCAAAGTTAGATTTTTGGAGATGGGTCTCCTTCTTCTTGCTCTTGACCGGCGGGATCTTGGAGAAAAGGGGCTGAGCTTTAAAAGCCTCCCCTTTTCGAGATCTGATTGGAGATCCGAGCTCCCCCTCGTAGGTTTTGTGGTGGAAATCTACTTATTTTTAGAAAAGGAAGAGTTAAACTCTTGATTTAATTCAAAAGGAAAAGAAGGTTTTAGAACCTTGAGGAAGGAGGAAGAGATCTCAGATCTAGAAAATTTCTGGAGAGAGAAAAAGTTGTGAGATATTTTTATTATCCTTTGCCTTTATAGGCTATACACTTTACACATAGCCCCTTGGGCTTCACAAAATGGCATTTTGCCTATCCCATGGCTCATGTGCCATTTCTTTTTGCGCATAAGCCATGGGCTTTACAAAAATTTGGCTTTATGCCTATTTTTTCTTACATTTATCCAAAAATAAAATAAAAGAAATACAACAAAATTATTTATTACAAAATTTTTATCTTGGCATGGGGGGAGGCCGGCCGCTTCATGTTCGGGCTCGACCCGGGCATGGGCCCACTGGATCTGGGCTTGGGCCCACTTGGCTTGGGGTTGACTTTGATTTTGACTTGGTCAACGGGGGTGTAAATTTTTACCCCAACAATAATGTTATGATGAGTTATTTAAAATAGATAATAAAAATGAATACTTATCATAATCTTAAGCTTAGTTAAGTGTAGAGAATTGACTAAGGTTGGGTTGAATGGTTAGGGTTAAGGATGAGAACAAAAAGGTCAATAAGTCAAAGCTTCATGAAGCTTCAACTAAAAACAAATGAAGCCACCATTCATTTATCTTTCAATTTATTCAAAATGAATAAATAAATAAGATAAATGAATAAGTAAAAACCCTAATCAACAACTTAACCATGGTTAATTCTTTACACTTAACCTAAAAAGCATGTATCATCAAACATGATACAATCTTGTGTACAAAAGTATATCACATATACAATGTGCACAATCCAAGTGAGAAAATCCATTTAAAGTGAACCAATACTAGTTAATGCAAAGTAATATATCAAATATATAATTATGCATTAAATCATTAAATTAACACTTGATTTAACGATCCGGTCATATCGCATACAACCGACTAATATCCAATGTATCGGTTTATCGAATCAATCCTTGATTCGATAACTAGGTTATATCGCATACAACCATTCGACACATTCATCGCGAGAATGGAATACGGTATCACATACACGCATTATTCTCGGTCCTTCACATATCTCATATGCGCTCCTATTTCGTTTCGCTTGAGCCAGGAAATCTCTGTGTAGGACTCTAAAGACTCGTCAATACGCCGGCAGCAGATGATGATCATATCAAGCACCCACAAGCCGCAAGCGGTCTGCTAAACGTAACGGCCACCCGGGTATTGAGCGATCAGAAGATCGACGAGCAAGCCCGCTCACACTCCAGTGAATCCAACCAGTAACACTACCGTACAGTCCGGTCTGATCGTCTGATATGTCGCATATCTCGCCTAGGGGTGGTAAACGTCAGACCCCAATAGCTCGATAAGTCGTGTCGATATGAGGTCTATAACAATTCGAGAAACTACTGGTAACACTTACCAGTAAATCTCAGCAACCCTGGCCAGGGATTTCCTGTTATAGCCAATCGAACACAGCGCAACATCAACCCCCTATACCGGGAGAGACGAATCCCCTCCTATCGCTCATTGCCTCCATGTGACTCGGGACTGTACCCAAAAACCACCGTTTTGCACGCCCTCTTGGACGTGGTAAGATGGAAATCAAAGCACAGTGGGAACCACACAAGACTCTATGACGATCTCGGGTCAACAGACTACTCTGTACTAGTGTCACCAGAGAACTGCCATCTGACGTAAGGTATAATACCATCTGGGAGTTCTCGGCGAGTCCGTCCAGTGTACCCAGTCTCTACTGAGCACCCGTATATCATCTCCGATGTCAAACACCAATGGATATGGGATCATCCATCGCCCATCTGTATGGGTCGAGAAGGTATACGCTAGTCTACTCTGGTATATCGATGCCCCATCTCGATACACCCACGACTAGGGACTTTCAAGGATGTACTTATGGACTACCATGTCCCCACTAGTATGATCCGCATCATAGTCCAGGTAGTCAAGTACACATCCTAAGGGCTTTACCAACATGTAATAGAGAGGCAATCAGTATACACGTTAAGGTAAAGAGCAACCAGATAGCATACTATCATGTCGAGCAAGAAAGTCCTCCCTATATATGTCCAAGCATCCACTACAATATACATTCTATGTATAGTAATGGCCTCTAGGGCATACATATAACTAACAATCTCCCACTTGCACTAGGGCCATCTGATAGCAGTGGTTGAAGTATCCCATACTCAAACATCCCATAAAAGTCTCTCTCTGGGAAAAGGCCTTTGTGAGTGGATCCGCCGTGCTGTCCTCTGAGTCTGCTCTCCTAACCTTGATCTCCTTGGAGATCAACTATCTCCATGATCAGGTGATACTGCCTTAGAATATATATCTGGATCATTGATGGGACGGACGTTCCTTGGCATATGCCACAACTCTATTGTCACACAATGGGAGGAACTAAGTTCATCTCATGAACAAATATACATCCAGACTGCCTCTTTGGTAGCATCTTAAGTAGCGATGTATCGTGCCTTTATCGTCTAGTATGCCACGGTATCTAGCTTGGAACTCTTCCAACATACCGTCCCTTTACTGAGGGTAAAGACAATGCCTGCGACTGACATTCAGTCGTCATTATCACCCTGGAACCCTTCCAGTGATTCTCCCAAAGATCGATTGATACCGTCTCACTACTACTAGTAAGAATCCTAATATCCAATTAGATCTATCTCATAGATCCAAAACCCAGGATTTAGGAGGTATCACTTTGATCCTATATGGAAAATGCTTGTGATAATCGGAGATTGACCGAGCGTAGCATAAGAAACTCCTTTCTTATCAAGAGTATGTCATCCACGTACTCTACGAGGATCACCACCATACTCCCTACTACCTTTTTGTTTATACAAGGTTCATCTACCATTTTGATGATGTCAAACTGTTTGACTAACTCATCGAAACAGATGTTCCATCTCCGCGATGCCTGCTTTATCCTATAAAGCATCTTGCACACGTTTCCGCTTCTCCCACTGTCTACGAGGCCCTCTGGCTATGTACTTATAGACACACTCTTCTAAAACATCATTTTAGAAAGCTGTCATGACACCCAACCACCAGATATCGTATTCATGGTATGTAGCCATGGCAAGTAGGATCTGGATGGACTTAAGCATAGGTACTGGAAAAGGTTTCATCATTATCCACGCCTGGTCAATGACGAAAACCTTTAACAAGTCTAGCTTTGAAAGTCTCAACTTTTCCATGTACACCAAGTAATCTTCTCAAGATATACTTGCTCCTGATGGGGATTTAACCCTTCAGATATATCAACCAAAGTCCATACTTTGTTGGTGTATAAGGATTCCATCTCAGATCGATAAGCATCCAGCCATTCTTACAGAGTCTTACTCCTGATGGCCAGCTCGAAGCTAGTTGGGTCATCATCTCATGATGCAATCCTCGCTCCCACTGTCATAGAGCAACCGAAGTATCTCTCAGGTGGGTGAGGAACCCTACTAGATCGGCGGAGAGGCTGAGGTTCGTTGGAATCTACTGAATCCTTTGGTTCTATCAAATCATCAGCTGCAATTTGTATAGCTGGAACATTTCCAGTTCTACATAACAGACCTTGCCTCGAGCTTGTCCGGATTTTGCTTTTAGACATAGGCCGGACAACCCCAAATCTTAACCAACTTAAGATATGGGCTCTTACCTTTCCATATCACATATGAATTGGTAGGCAACTGATTTGATCGAAACCCTATTCAATAGGTATGCAACTTCATAAGCGCATAACTCCCAAAAGGAAATAGGTAACTCAGTAGTACTCATCATAGAGCACACCTTATCATATAGGGTGTGATTGCTCCGCACCGATATACCATCGTGCTATGGTGTATACAGAGGAGTAATGCTGAGAGAGAATCTCATTCTCCTTTAGAATAGTCCAGGATTTCCGTGCTCAAGTATTCTCCTCCTTAATCCCATCAAAGGACATAATACTTATACCCGTATTTTGGTTCTCTACTTCTAAATCATATTCTGTGAATATCTCAAAAGGTCCGGACTCAAGTTCCAACATGAACATATGACTGAATCTCGAGAGATTATCAGAGAATATAATGAAGTATGAAGAACCAGTCCTGGCATGTGTAGACAGGAGACCTTACATACATCATCATGTATCAGTCCCAAGAGTTCATTAACTCTTTCTCTGTTTCCTGTAAACGGAGCTATGGTCATCTTATCTTTGTGACATGACTGGCGAGTTTCACAAGATGTAAATTCAAACTCTTTTAAATATGCATCTTTATGTAACTCTAGCTAGTCAGGTCGCATTGATATGACCTAGTCTACAATGCCTCAAGAAGAATTCGTTCATTTCTGAACTCTTCCTATTGTGTGTGTTCCATATACTAAGAACTGTAGTTTGATTTAGAACATCAATGCTTTTAGATAACGTGCCTGAACCGATCAACTTTTGATATAGGAAATGTTCAAAACATTATCCAACAATAAAAAATATTATCGTTTCTTTACTAATAAAGAGACAGATATGATTTTGTATATCAGGTTCGGTATCTAATAACATTCGTTCAGAATCAATGTATCGGTAATACAGGGTGACAGTGACCGACAGACTTGGCTGCAACACTTGCCCCGTTTTCTGCCTCATGAAACTTATCACCCGTTCTCAGTTCTTTACCTATCTGTAGCCCTATGTAACAGATTACATATCTGGGATCCTGATCCGGTATCATATACCCAGGACGTAAAGGACATTGAGAAACAGTTCTGTATAATGAACACACCCGAAGATGATGCATCATCATGCATTCTCTTCGTTTGGGCGGCATGGGAATCTTGGTATTCCCCAATTTCCTGCTCTGTCTTATAACAATTATAAGTTGGAGCGGGACCAACGTTCCCCAGCTCAGTATAACAAGCGGGTTCGGTCAATAATCCGTATTATTATCTTGATTAAGGCGTGATATGGTTGCTACCAGGAGAGAGAGAGAAGAAAACACTCAGCGTGCGCTCTTGCAAGAATAGATTGGTTATTATTTTATCTAATCAGGATGGCTCCCACTGCTTTTTATCAAATCTTCCTCCAAACCCTAAAAGGAAAGACTAGCCGGGATTAATTACACACTACAAGTTCGCCAATCTTTCAGCCAGGCCAGTGTCGGTACTTTGAGGGAGGTCCCCCGTGCTTTCGCACAAACCTAATTAATGTAAAACTCGTTTTCCCAGAGGCGTAACCCCGTTGACACCTTTCTAGACACCTACTTGATCGGCTAATTGTAATGTATAAAACTCTCCCAGGAGTAACTCTTACTCGCAGCGGGTATCGGGATCCAACTATCTCATAGAAGGTATGCAATCTCATTGCAAATTTCAACACTTGAAATTCCCGATAATATTTTGCCCCTAACCTCCTATGACCTTGACAAAGGCCAACAAACCATAGGATGCTAGTCAAGTTCAACCCGTCATTTTCTGATTGAATTAAACCCACCCGCACGGCCCTTGACAAAGGCCAACAAGGTCGCACGACTACCCTAACTCAATCTGCATCATATGCATAAGCAGATAAGCACCAGTCAGCTACCGCACACTACGCCTTGACAAAGGCCAACAAACGCAGCACGAATACTAACTACTACTTATCTGAAATGACGGAGGGATACGACAGGTTTTTCTGAAAACCTATTGCGTAATGAACTTGATATCGTTGTAGGATCGAATGAATTTTGAAATGGAGTGTTTTTGAGGCTTTTCTAGTTTTGCTAAAGGAGTCACTCCCGGTGAAGGGATCGTCGGTCCTTTCCTCGTCGAATGAGGTGCGGGATATATCATATATATCACTGTGCAAAGCAGAACTCTTAAAAGCAATCAAAAGACAAACCGAGTGTGTAGCATCTGCCAGTTATTGCTAAAGGAGTCACTCTCGGTGAAGGGATCTCGGTGCTTTCCTTATCGAATAAGGTGCAGGATATATCACATATACCGCTGTGCAAAGCAAGAACTGTAGCTGCCTATTTTATTTTGAAATTCGATTCTACAACATCTTAGGTTTCTTTTATTTCATTAATCACATTAATGAAGTCCCATCATTTAAGTACCTAAACATCACAGATAAATACGACGTACACTTATGCCATCCGCATTCGCCTCGATGTCCCCTCGTGCACCGTTAGGTTAGGTAACTAACGACAGAGCAGGGCAGGGCTAGCACGGGTGTAAAACATAAGTAACATCTATATAATATATCATATATACTATATACTGTATCTATCACAGAACATCACATGATCACATCACAGATATCGTAGCAGAAGAATCATATGAAATATTGGATATACTAGGACGTCCGTGTTTTCAATACGAGCCAGTATAAAACATGGATTCCACGGTCGCGATGAATAGCCAAACCCACACCCCTAGACCCCTACGAGAGCGACAAGCAACCCTACCAATTCTAGAGTTAGGAGACCCGGACTCGACTCCTCGAGTTGGTCTCCCTCTGGACTCCAGAACTCGGTTACTTGTGCTCCCCTCCTTGGGTCTATCTTAGTGCGGAAAAGTAAATAATATACAAACGGTGACATCTTCCGCAACCTGGAAGTGCCCTAATAAAAGAATATTACATACAAGTTTTTACATGAATGAAAATGAAAAACACTCATCTCACATAAAAAACCCCGGCTATTCGAACACGACAATCCAATATAACATATCCAGCAACACATAATATCACATGTCATCAACGTAAGTAAATATGTCCATCCCAATTGTCGTTGACATATAGCAACGAAACCGGCGATATCACATATTACACTTACGGTCACAGAAAAGAAAGTGTAAAACTACAACAGTTAGAATCCGCAACCTGCATAGACATCGCATGCCTAATCAAATGAATTACTTAGACATCGCATGCCTAACAATTATAAACCCCGCATTTTAGTCTCAAAATCAAAAACTCTTTTCAATATCAAGTCGGGCAATTCAACAAGATTCCCGACATCCTGATCGAATGCTCGTCGCAAACTTCAGTAGACAGTCGCACCCCCGATACCGTCGACGAAGTGCACCAAGGCTGAACACCGCTGCCGCGAGCACCCGAACGGATGCTTTCGGCGACGGGGTTCTCCTACAGTCACTTGGTCGGGGCTATGGGGTGTAGCTGTCTATTAAGTTTACCCGGCGAGTATCCGCGTACGCTACGTGATTGCGACGGACTTTTGATCACATCAAAATTCCGTGGCAACCGATCAAGTGAGACTAAACTGCTATGTTTATAACATTCATTCAGTTATCTCATAACTGCTTGGGAGGATTTAGACGAGGTGGTGCAAAGTATACCTAGTGGAGAGAAGTTATTTATTGGTGGTGATCTTAATGGACATGTAGGTACTAGTCGTAGTGGGTTTAATACTATCCATGGAGGTTTTGGTTTCGGACAAAGGAATGAAGTAGGTGACTCGATTCTAGATTTTGCTTTATCTTATGACTTGATCTTAGCAAACACCTGGTTTAGGAAAAGAGAGTCCCACCTTATCACTTTTAGGAGCGGATCAAATGCTAGTCAAATAGACTTTTTTCTGACGAGAAGAATAGATAGAGGTTGTTGTATCGACTGTAAGGTAGTGCCAGGTGAGAGTGTAACTACTCAACATAGACTTTTAGTTCTAGATTTTCGATTTAGAAGAGAACCTAGGAAGATTAGACGTAAGGTAGAGCCTAAAATTAAATGGTGGCGATTGAAAGAAGGTAATCAAAAGGCTTTTATAGATCGTGCAGTACAAGAAGCGGATTGGCAGTCGGAAGATGATCCAGACAAAACATGGAACAAAATGGCTAGTTGTATCAAGAAAGTAGCCAGAGATCTGCTTGGTGAGTCGAGAGGTGGTGCTCCACCATCTAAGGACATATCATGGTGGAATGAAGATGTAAAGGCTGCTATTAAAATTAAAAGAGATTCTTATAAAGATTTGAAGAAAAGTAGAGATGTGGTGAGATTTGAGAAGTACAAAATGGCTAAAAAGGAAGTTAAGAAAGCTGTTTGGGAAGCTAAATCTAAGGTCTATAAGGAGGTGTACGAGAAATTAGACACTAAAGATGCTGCAAATGATATATACCGGATTGCTCGAATGCGGGAAAGGAAGACTAGAGACTTATGTGCAGTGAAGTGTGTCAAAAATGAAAATCAGAAGGTTTTAGTTCGAGATGAGGATATCAAGGAAAGATGGAGAGATTATTTTGACAAATTGTTCAATGAGAGCTTTACTAAGAATTTGGATGGACTTGTCATTCAATCTTAAGATATAAATCGTGATTTCATGCGTAAAATAAGACTTACTGAGGTTAAAGAAGCTTTGAACAGAATGGGTTTAAGAAAAGCGGTTGGTCCTGACGGGATTCCTATCGAGATTTGGAGATGCTTAGGAGAAATAGGCGTTAAATGGCTGACAGATCTGTTTAATAAAATTTGGCAGACAAAAAAGATGCCAAGTGAATGGAGGAAAAGTATCCTTGTACCTATCTACAAGAATAAGGGTGACATTCAAAGTTGCTCAAACTACCGTGGAATAAAACTAATGTGTCACACCATGAAACTTTGGGAGAGAGTGATTGAACACAGGCTAAGGAAGGATATTAAGATAACAGAGAACCAATTTGGGTTCATGGCTGGACGATCGACGACAGAGGCGATTCATTTGCTTCGTCAACTTGTCGGGCGCTTTCGAGAGAGGAGAAGAGATTTGCATATGATATTTATTGATTTAGAAAAAGCGTACGACAAAGTACCTAGAGAGGTATTATGGGGGACAATGATGAAAAAGGGGGTCCCCGTCAAGTATATTGACATAATCAAGGATATGTACGACGGAGTAGTGGCAAATGTCAGAACTTGCGGTGGCTTAACAAGTGATTTTCCGATTACTATTGGTTTACATCAAGGATCTGCATTAAGTCATTTCTTGTTTACCATCGTGATGGATGAGCTTACTAGAACTATCCAAGATGAGGTCCCTTGGTGTACGCTATTCGCTGATGATATTGTTCTAGTAAATGAGACGAAAGCAGGGGTTAATGCTAAATTGGAATTATGGAGACAAACATTGGAATCTCGGGGATTCAGATTGAGCAGGTCCAAGACAGCATATATGCACTGCAAATTTAGTAGCCAGAGAAGTCAAAACCATATTGGTATAACATTGGAAGGGCAAGAGATATCACCGAGCGACCAGTTTAGATATCTAGGTTCCATCATCCAAAGGAATGGGGAGATCGATAGTGATGTTAATCAAAGGATCCAAGCTGGTTGGTTGAAATGGAGGAGTGCAACAGGGATTTTGTGTGATCGTAACTTTCCGTTAAAATTGAAAGGGAAGTTTTATCGGAGCGCTATTCGGCCTGCCTTATTATATGGTACAGAATGCTGGGCTCCTAAGAAGCATCATACACAGAAGATGCACGTAGCGGAAATGCGCATGCTTCGTTGGATATGCGGTAACACTAGAAAAGACAAGGTGCGAAATGAGGATATTCGTGCAAAAGTTGGTGTGGCACCCGTGGAGGAGAAGATGCGGGAAAACCGGCTTAGATGGTTTGGTCATGTGCGACGCAGACCTATGGAAGCACCGGTTCGACGAATAGATACTCTCGATATGGGTAATGGCAAAAGGGCAAAAGGGAGACCGAAGAAAACATGGATGGAGGTGATACGAAACGATATGGTTGCCAAAGGACTCAATGAAAGTATATTGTTCGATAGAAGTGAGTGGAGACAGAGGATTCATGTGCTGGACCGGCGTGATTCTCATGTTGGTTCATGTAGCCTACCCCATATGCTTGGGATAAAAGGCTCAGTTGTTGTTGTTGTTGTTGTGTATCACATTCCAGATAAACAGAAAATGTTAAACTTTCCGATCGAACAGTCAAACACCCAAGTTTTCCCGATACTGATCAACATATGAAACAAGTCTAACAACATTCAGTTCGTGCCTCAGTACCAACGGTCCAGCCGTAGAAGGGTCAAGCCAACGCCTCACATGTGGCACGCCGTACTGCCCCAAACCCTAAGGTTTAAAGGGCAGTTCAAGACGGTCACATAATCGAGTTAAGGTTTGTTGTCTTCTAGAGGGACCATCGAGTTACTTGCACTACTTAGAACGTCGTTAAACTACGAAAAAATCCAACACTTGGAAATTTCCCGATAGGGGAAAAATTGGGTATTTATATCCGGTCGAACTTTTTAACATATTCAAAAATTATCCGGAAAGACATATAGACAAAGTTTGACAATCCGATCGAATGTACGAACTCCCAATACAACCCAAAATACTCAACTCTTGATTTCAGATTAAAAATTCCCAGGAAAACCAGCACTGAAAAATAGGAGTTACTGTGCAAAATTCAATGGGAGATAAGATAAAAGGGCCGCGGAACAGCCGCATTAGCACGCTAATGCCGCAGTTCCGCCACACTTTAGAAAGATCATTAGGTAATTTTTGCATCGTAATTCTTAGAATTTCCTGCTGAATTTTCTGCATATTTTTAATCTGGAAAAAACCCAATTTTTGGAAAAAGTCCAGAGAGCAAATTAGGGTTTGGGTTTCGGTTCGATCGGACTTCTAATTCCGTCTACGCAACGCCTAAGGCTCTAGCTAGGCTCTGATACCACTGTAGGGTTCCTATGCACTCTCAAGAGGTCTCACAAGGCATCAACCATGCCAATTTCAAAAATTCTAGGTGCCGAGAAACCCGACTACGGATCGTTGGCTAGAAATCTAGGCGAAACATAAACTAGTTAACAATTAACTACAAGAATACGGATATACAACCTTTGTAGATCCGGTGCTCCACCTCCACGGCTCCGCAATGAAGTCTCCTCGCTGTCCAAGACGGATCCCGGGCTCTAGCGTCGGCTTCATCGGAGAATGGACGGGCTAGGTCATCGACGACGTGCCGAAGATGATCTACGTCGAAGCATCACTAGATCAAGCTCCAACTTCACCAAGTCAAGAAACTTGTGAAGAAAACACACTCTACTACTTGGTAAGAGGTAGAGGATGAAGAAATAGGAAGTGGGTAGACTTTAGAATTGGATTTCTCACTTGTTTCATCAATCCACCATTGATGAAGTAAGCTTTCTTCAAGTGAAGAAGATGAAGAAGAAAAAGATAATGTTATGATGAGTTATTTAAAATAGATAATAAAAATGAATACTTATCATAATCTTAACCTTAGTTAAGTGTAGAGAATTGACTAAGATTGGGTTGAATGGTTAGGGTTAAGGATGAGAACAAAAAGGTCAATAAGTCAAAGCTTCATGAAGCTTCAACTAAAAACAAATGAAGCCACCATTCATTTATCTTTCAATTTATTCAAAATGAATAAATAAATAAGATAAATGAATAAGTAAAAACCCTAATCAACAACTTAACCATGATTAATTCTTTACACTTAACCTAAAAAGCATGTATCATCAAACATGATACAATCTTGTGTACAAAAGTATATCACATATACAATGTGCACAATCCAAGTGAGAAAATCCATTTAAAGTGAACCAATACTAGTTAATGCAAAGTAATATATCAAATATATAATTATGCATTAAATCATTAAATCAACACTTGATTTAACGATCCGGTCATATCGCATACAACCGACTAATATCCAATGTATCGGTTTATCGAATCAATCCTTGATTCGATAACTAGGTTATATCGCATACAACCATTCGACACATTCATCGCGAGAATGGAATACGGTATCACATACACGCATTATTCTCGGTCCTGCACATATCTCATATGCGCTCCTATTTCGTTTCGCTTGAGCCAGGAAACCTCTGTGTAGGACTCTAAAGACTCGTCAATACGCCGGCAGCAGATGATGATCATATCAAGCACCCACAAGCCGCAAGCGGTCTGCTAAACGTAACGGCCACCCGGGTATTGAGCGATCAGAAGATCGACGAGCAAGCCCGCTCACACTCCAGTGAATCCAACCAGTAACACTACCGTACAGTCCGGTCTGATCGTCTGATATGTCGCATATCTCGCCTAGGGGTGGTAAACGTCAGACCCCAATAGCTCGATAAGTCGTGTCGATATGAGGTCTATAACAATTCGAGAAACTACTGGTAACACTTACCAGTAAATCTCAACAACCCTGGCCAGGGATTTCCTGTTATAGCCAATCGAACACAGCGCAACATCAACCCCCTATATCGGGAGAGACGAATCCCCTCCTATCGCTCATTGCCTCCATGTGACTCGGGACTGTACCCAAAAACCACCGTTTTGCACGCCCTCTTGGACGTGGTAAGATGGAAATCAAAGCACAGTGGGAACCACACAAGACTCTATGACGATCTCGGGTCAACAGACTACTCTGTACCAGTGTCACCAGAGAACTGCCATCTGACGTAAGGTATAATACCATCTGGGAGTTCTCGGCGAGTCCGTCCAGTGTACCCAGTCTCTACTGAGCACCCGTATATCATCTCCGATGTCAAACACCAATGGATATGGGATCATCCATCGCCCATCTGTATGGGTCGAGAAGGTATACGCTAGTCTACTCTGGTATATCGATGCCCCATCTCGATACACCCACGACTAGGGACTTTCAAGGATGTACTTATGGACTACCATGTCCCCACTAGTATGATCCACATCATAGTCCAGGTAGTCAAGTACACATCATAAGGGCTTTACCAACATGTAATAGAGAGGCAATCAGTATACACGTTAAGGTAAAGAGCAACCAGATAGCATACTATCATGTCGAGCAAGAAAGTCCTCCTTATATATGTCCAAGCATCCACTACAATATACATCCTATGTATAGTAATGGCCTCTAGGGCATACATATAACTAACACTTCTCATTCTATTTTTTTTAGGGTTTTGAGCATCCACCTCTCTCTTGAGGTGATTTTCTCTCTTATCTCTCACTTCATCTTCTTTCTCTAGAAAACTCAGAGAAGAGAGTTCATTTCTCTCAAAAATCCAAAATAAAACTAATTTAAGTTTCAAAACAAGAGAAAAGATATTGTCTTTCTTTAACAAAACTAAGAGGAAAAAAAGGAGATCTCTTGGGGGAATTTTACCCCAAGTAAGCATCATGGATTAGAAACCATGTCTTTAGGATGAAAGCTTATAGCTTTCACCCCCACGAACCCCCTTCGGCACCGGATCTCTCATGAGAACAACGGGAATATGGGTCACAATCCATATTTCTCATCGGAACCCTAAAAAAGAAAGTTCCCGCTCTCGGAACCATCTAAAAGGGGTTCCCGCCATCGGAACCCTCCCCAAAGGTTCCGGGCTCCCTTCCAGGGATCTTGTCTTTGGAAACCTCCCGAAAGAGGGGTTTCCTTCTCGGGAACCCCCCAAAAAAGAAGTGTCCCACCTTCGGGACCCCCTAAAGAGGGGTTCCCCCTTCGGGACCCGTTCTGAGGGGTCTCGCTTTCGGGACCCCCTAAGGAGGTCTTCGCTTCGGGACCCCCCAAAGGGGTCCCATCTTCTCGGATGGTCTCGCGGACTCGGGAGGCCACTAAAATCATCTCTCTCTCACCCATTTCGGGAGCCATTCGATACGCTTGAAGCACTTTCCCGTTCAAAAAAATTTCCACGGAACACTGCCCCGCACCCGCAAGGGGGCTGCTAGCTCTTTTGACCCTCGGTCCGCTAACCGGGCAACGGAACCTCGGTGTGATGGCTCCCGATATATTCAAGCGCCCTGAAAAATTATTTTCAAACACGACTCCACATATACAAAACGCATATTTCATATTGAGTTCGCATGATCCGTATGACCCGTTAATCGGAGGTTCTCTCGTCTCAAAGCGAGTGGTAATTAACGGTAGTTTTGTCTGCGGCTGCCGGAAATTAGATTAATCCTCACGATCAATAAACCCCTGTCCACCATCGAGCAGTTGGAATCTGTACATATCTGAAACACTTGTGCATCCTATCTCAATGGAGTGGCAAAAAACAGTCGGCATATATACTGTCATCATAATGGTAAATATAAATTATAGACACACAAGATAGACAAATAGTTTCAGTAAACAGATTAGCTTATTGCTCCTCTCTCTACACGCTTGAAACCCCCCAGTTAGAACCAATGTCCAACAACTCCACACATATTTTGTATATGGAAAACTCAGGATATATATTCAGCAGCAATTCCTTCATTTATCAAACACACAGATCCCGTCAGAAGAGCCCAGCAGCCCCTCCATCTTTCTCTCTTCCTGATCCTCTCCCTCTTGCAGCTGCAGCAGAGCCGCCATATCCGAATCATGAACGTCCACATGGAGCTCAGGCAATCCCGACGAGCTCTCCTCATGGCTCAACTGCGACGCCACGAACTTGTCGAGAGCTCTCCAATCAGTAACCCTAACTTGATCTTCAGTCTCTTCGTTCTCAGACGTTATGGAAATTAACGGGCTAATCGGTTTATTTAGTGCTAGTGGAAGGGAGGGGCTCTCGAGCTGAGGAAGCCGGTGGATGAAGCTGTTGTTAGAGCGAAGTAAAGCGAGGGCGGCTTCGAGCTCCGTCTCTTGCTTGCAGAAGGGGTCCTTTGGCAGCATCGGCAGCGTTTGCTGTTGCCTGTTGTATAGGTACTGTTGGAGGGGATCATTGAAGCAGCAGTAGGTGGAGTCCCAAGTGTCGGCGAGGACGTTTCTCGGTTGGGAGTTGGTTCTCTTTTTGAATGCTCGGCATACGACCCATCCTTCTTCCTACATCAAGTAAATAATTATAGGATAGCTAAAAGTTAAACATGGAGGATTCATGTAGTATGAAATTAATCAGCTTCAAGATGAAATGTATTGCTAAGTAATTTATAGTCCTAATATTGTGGGAGAGTGCAATGGGGAGATTTCTTCCGACACTGCCTACTGAGAACTTTTGATTTTGAATTGCTTTCTGGTTACACTTCGAAGCACTTCATAACCGACGATATATCGGTCTGCAATCCGTGATTGATATACCGGTAAATACCAGTATTTATACATTGCTTTATAAACTAAAAGCAAGCAACCATTTTCTTTTTTAACAGTTTACCTCAAGTTTTTTTAAGGGTTGAGGTAACAATATAAGCTCTATTGATATCAGGTGAAGTTTTATATCTTGATAACAGGGCCATATATATGGCTAACTAGCTTTTTAGTAGTAAAGAAACATATATATGAATAAGTTAAGGGAAACCTTTTGCCCTGGAATGAAGAATCTTTAATTGACTATTATATTTTAGTAATTTACTTAAGAATATAAAAAAATAACAATATTGATATGCTCTTCTCTTAGTGCATTCTAACTTGTTTACATATTTGCTTCTCTGATCCGATCAGTCTAGAAAAATATATTTCAATTACATCGAAATAGTTTATTAATTAGGCCATTAATTAGTATTTTTAATTTTTACTAAAGATTTAACTAGTTTATTAATTAATTTGGCAGATAATACTATATATATGTATCGACCATTTGCTACAGTAGTTGTCCATTTGTTATGAACTTCTTTGCAGAATATACTACTCATCAATTGCTATTTCAGCAATCTTATATACAGAACCAAAATTGTCGTCCCAGTTACTTAAAATGTGATCACCTCTCTTGAAACATTATATTATAAATTTTAATTGTAACAAAAAAATAAGTGTCTGTGTGCAATATCCAATCAATTAATTTGCAACTCGACTTTATTGAGCAAGGCGTCTTCTTCCTTTTCTTCTTCTTTTCGTGCCTGTGTGCAGGAAGGGTTTTGATTGAGCAAGTAAAGATGAAGTGATCATCAAATAGAAAGTTCTGTATATCTTTTCAAATTAAAAGGGTAATTAAATAATAAATGCAATACTAGATTAATAAAATTTCAGCGAAGGTAAAAAGTGATGGTTTATAGCTATAATCTTATAAAGAAATTAAGGAAGCATATGTATACAAGGCACAGCTTTGTACTAAAAGGTCGTTATCTGAAAGAGAAAGTAGCATTCCTTTATTAAAAAGACGGTGCATGCTCCAATATATATACATATCTTTAATCAAGGAAAAGTTGTGGGGAACTTGTGTTTCTATACAAAATAAAAATTTAATCCACTCCCATGTTTATTGCTTAGTTTCCTTTTCGAAAGGCGGCATTAATTGATCATTAGTTATCCATTCTCTTCTTCTATCTAACCAAGAGAATGTGTTGGAGCTAGCAATGATGCGTTATGCATCTTTACCTTTTGCTGCTTGCTTTTTCTTCTTTCTGTTCGAACTAGAGGAAACCTAGCTTTAGTAGTCCTAAGCATTTGAAATTAACATTATCAAGTGCTTCGAAACAGACCCTTTTCTTAAAGCCCCTACCCCTCCACCAAAACACCAAGCATGTGAGTTTCTGCTTACAATTAAAGCATGAGTGCTCTTTTGCGGGTTTCTGCTTAAAGTTATTTCGTTAAAATCCACACTATAAATTGCATGTTGTGCGGATTTGAACTTCAACTACTCCAATATAAATATATATATACACGCACACGCACACCATCTCAAAGCCTTCATCATTGTACTAAACATTTGGTGGTGCAGTGGTTGGGACTTTAATATGCTGGTCGTTCTATGTGTTTTAACATGTCCTCGATTTGAAAATGTTTATTTACTCAATTTAAGTGGAGTAGCCATTGCCTCATGGCTCAAATCCAATATTTAAGAACAAAATTATCTTGATTAATCCTCCACTAAATATCACTTAGTTACGCCTTAGGCATAAAAAGATTATCTGGTAAATTGGCTATGCAATGAGAAGAGAGCTTGCCTGTGGTGGTGCATTCTCTTCGGATTCGAGTCTGTACTCATGCATGATCCAATCCGTCTTCAGCCCATTGGGAGCCCTTCCTTTGTAGAATACAAGGGTTTTCCTCATGCCGATGAGCTTGTTCTTGGCATGGACGGCCTTGTCTCTTCCGGTGGCCTTCCAGAATCCGGCCAACGTGGCCCTATTGGTCCTCGTACCCGTCGGGTACTTCTTGTCCTTGTGGCTGAAGAAGTACCATTCACTTTGCTCTTCATGCCCTATCCGGCACCTCTCTTCACAATTTTCAAAACCAAGAAAACGAAAATTATAATCTTTTATTAAACAAAATCTTATGACAAATCAAGTTTAATATAAGTACTAACCTTGGAGATCCCATGGCTCGATTCTGTAGAGATCGATGTCTCTAATGACATCAAGATCTATCTTCTGAGAAGCCACCTTCTTATTGAGGTAGTAGCCGACGAGTTCCTCATCGGTCGGATGGAATCTAAAGCCAGGAGGAATGCATGATTCCAAGGAGTCCATCTTCTTCTGCATCATGATCAACTTTGTTACTCATAATGAAAACCAAATTAATAACATATATGTAGTTGATAAATAAAAATATACGGAAGAGCACTGAAAAGTTTTGGAGATCCCAAAAGAACCGAAGGCTATTGGGGATAAGAGATGATCATGATGGGGTTTCTGTGTTTCAAGGTCTGAAAGCTAAGGAAGTATAGACAAGTTACAGGTCTTGTTGATGATGATGTTCCTTTGAGGGTGAATGGTTGAAATGATTCAGCCCCAAGAACATGAGCTCTATTAGTCCAAGAAAAAAACCTTGGTTGTTAAAACAATTAGTTAAATGCGATCCGGATATATATCATATATACTGATTCCAAAATATGCATCATAGATGATTTCTGCAAATTTAAAAAAGTTCAAATATGATAAAATATATGTTGCTATATATATAATATCAAATTTTTACTTGATAAAAATCCATATTTATATATTTAACCAGCTGCTGCAATTCAATTCCAATTCAAAGAGAAAGTTATCTAGGTAAGTAACAATAAGGGCAGCAAAAGATTTCTCCCTATCATTCACAACACTAACTCACTCAAAAATTATCACACACCATGTTCTAACATATTATAACCATGAGTGCTACCAAATAACTAAGTAAATTGCCACTTTGAGCTAGCTAGCATGTACTAAAATTTTGTCAATTTCCCCCACTTTGAATTTCTTTTGCTTTCATGGGAAGTTGCTGCATATATAATCCTCTCATACAACATATGACATAAAAATATAAAATCAGGGAAGAGAATGAAAAAGAGTAGGTGACAAAAAGACTACCAAAAAAAGGCACAACAGAAGGCTGAGGGTTGCAAAGGTCCACTGTTAATGCTACAACATGCGACAAATTAAGCAGCTGACGTTGGATATGCAATTCAGCATGCGCTGGAGAGAGAGAGGGGAGAGAGAATGGAACAAAAAGAATTGGAAGAGAGAGAGGGAGAACGTTCAGTTTCTTTGGATCATGAGCATAGCTGCATAGGCCTGCCGAAAAGGAAAATACATTTTCGAAGGCATGAGAGAGGAGAGCTGATCTCTGGCACTCCTACTGACCCTTTTGTCCCCCTTGTCTACTAATTCCTTAACATGCACATCTCTGTACCTTTTCCAAATAACTAACTCCCCATGCCAACAACTTTTCTCAATATTCTACTATTAGCTCAACAACAACAAGAAGTCCATCTTGTTCATTGGATGAGAGAGAGACAGAGAGAGGGTAAAAGTTGGAAATTTTGGAAGAAGAATTCCATGGCGAGCTATATATATATATATATATGCTGAATGAAGAAACAGTAATGATATCATTTATCAGCAGCAAAGACAATGGTCCCTTAGTAAAAAATGGAGAGAGAAAATTAAAGAGTGAGTGCGCCATAATCATAGTTTGATAAAGCAGAGGTCCGAAAGCATTTCGATCGGTATATATAATGTGAAACATCTGCATTTCCTACTTTACAAAATTAAATTAGTATTTTCTTTTTGAGAAAAACAATATGGCATTAATGCATTCTAATTAAATTTAATTTTCGGATATCTGCATTCTAAAATTAATGTCAGAGTGTTGTGTATATATAGGACACACGCTACGCAACACACTCCGTGTTAATTTATATATTTAATTAATTAAAGTCTATTTTCAGCTTTTACATCTTTTGGAAATAAGCATATATATATATATATATATATATATATATATATATATATATATATATTCCATAAAAAATGACTTATGTACCGCAATAGATTAATAGTAGAGCAGTATTTTTCTTAACTGACCCTCGGTACATGCCTTGGAGATCATCTAGTGCATGCAGAGCAAGTGCATATAGAAAAAATCGACCAACAAAAATGAATATCACGTTAGGACAACAATTGAAGAAGAGAACTTATATATATATATATATATATAAAGATGACAAGGAGGAACCGAAGAAGTCATGGAAAAGAAAATAATTTTTAATCAATAATATTTTTATGGCATGGCATCAAGTAATTGTGGTTTATTATCAAGTATTCTGACCAATATGATTACATGATATTGGTGATCCCTAAGACCATGAAGCTAATTAAGGCGTTTATAAACCAGCCAAAAAAAAGATAATTAAATCACAAACTGACATTTCTCTATACAAGATATAGAAATTAGTTGTCAAAAACTAACATTTCTATTATAATCTAGCTATATATGACCCTAAAAATGGAACAAATAGTTTTTGGATCGACTCCCTTAATAAAATCAACTGAATTTTACAATTTCTCTAAACCGTAATATCAAGGTGGGAAGAGAGGGAGAGAGAGAGAGAGAATTAGATAGAAAAATTGTTCTATATCTTCTAAACTTAGTCCTATCTAGGAAAACCCTAGACCATGCACATATGACAAAAGTTAGCTAAAGCCCAAATCTCTAAACCTCAAGAGTTGCAGATTAGCATAAATAGCAATGCCCCAATAAACTTAATGAGTGATAAAGAATGAATGATTATATATATATATATATATATATATATATATATATATATATATATATATATATATATATATTTATTGTTTCTAAGAGCAATTAAAATAGATCAAAAATCTTGAAATAAATAACTAATGATTATTCTATCACACCAGTCATGCATTTTACTGCAGCAAATCGGCCTATGATAATCAATCGATGCGTGCTCACCTTCAACCTTTAGGTAGCTGCAATGTGACCTTGATGAGAGAGAGAGAGAGAGAGAGAATTAAAGAAGGAGAGGAGAAAAGAGAGTGATATAGGGTATAGAAAAGAGAAGGCCCCCCTCCCTCCCTTTCAATTGCGCGTGGGTGATGGAATGAAAAGCCTGACGTCACCTTCTCACCCTACACAAAAAAATACTTTTCTTTTTTTCTCTCTCTCTCTATAGTTCTCATAACTCTACCACCACCACCACCTCCACCACCATTCTTTGTTAGCTAGGGCCACCATTTGCAAGCTTATCATACAAGCCTCTCTCTCTCTCTCTCGGTTTGCTACTATATTATCCTCATCTTAATGTTTGAGTGATTTTATTATATAGAAAGATAGATAGATAGATAATTGGCTTAAGATTGTTAGTTTTGGAAAATGTGCAAGCAGATTAAGCTGCCGTTTAACCCGTCAATCGGAGGTTCCCTCGCTCCAAAGGCGAGGTGTAATTAACGGCAGCTTAGTCCGCGGCTGCCGGAAATTCGAATCCCCACAATCATTAAACCCCGGCCTACCCTAGGCAGGGGGAATCTGTAGTACGCCTGACAAGCGTGCGCGTATTTCCATCTCAAGCAAATTATCTATATTATCCTAACCCCAATCTGTCCCTGTTAGTAAATTTCTTATTTTTACTTCTAACTATGCATTTATTTCTGTTTTTGTTGATTATTGGATTGCTACTTGGGCTAGGGTTAGGGCTAGGGTTAGGGTTCAGGGTTCGGGTAGGGTTCAGTTTAGGGTTAGGGTTCAGTTTAGGGTTAGGGTTAGGGTTAATTAGTTGGGGTTAGGGTTAGGGGAGGACTTGGGCTAGGGTTAGGGTTAAGGTTCAGTGTATGGTTAGGGTTAGAGTTAGAGTTAGGGTTAGGGTTCAGTGTATGGTTAGGGTTAGGGTTTGGTTCAGGGTTAGGGTTAGAGGCTAGGGTTAATTTGGGTTAATTACGTAAAATAGATAGGGTTAATTGGGTTAATTAGTGATAATTTAAAAGGGTTAGGGTGTTGATTAGGGTTAATTAGGTTAATTTGGGTAAATTGGGTTAAGTTTGGGTTAATTAGGGATAATTTGTGTTAGGGTAACAATTATGGTTAATAGGGTTAATTAGGTTAATTTGGGTTACTTAGGGTTAGGGTATAGGGTGCACCAGTTCATTCAGTAGTATACTCGATGATAATGTAAACGTACAAGTTTACCTTAAACGCAAGAACAAATTATCCTGAACTAAAAACTTCGAACCCTTAATAACGAAACGTAAACGTAAAACTTATTCAAGTTAAATGTTCAAGTTAAAACCAATATATGATGCTCGATAATAATATGAAACTTTCATATTCTCATCGATACTCATATATGAAAATCAAAGTGCGACTTAGCCCCCATCTATCGGTTAACATACGTTCGATATTCGTCGTGATATAGAACTATACGAAGGTTGTTAAATATCGGACGGTATAGTTTGATACTAACAACCATCGTATAGTCTATGTGACGAGAAGATTCAATCGTATGATAACCGATAGATTTGTCCAGTGTGGACAAGTTACGAAGGTATAAAGCAAACACCTGCATTCACTTGTGTTTTCATCCGTTTCGAATTATTTCGTCGGTACTTTTCCGGTGGTTCTCCGTGTATAAAGATAGATTAGATATTCATTTCAACGTTGTTTCACAGTTTTGAAATGGTTATCTATTTTATTACAGTGTACTCGGAGAACAGCGGGGAGGTGCTGCCGAAATTTACTCAAAACGGTTCAAAGCACAAACGAATGGGTGTCTGCTCTATACATTCTTAATGGGATAAAAGCCTTACCCCCGACAGCCGAAACACACACATACAACACGAATACACAACAAACGCACACACAGCACATACACACTAACAACCCTACACTTAAGCGAAATCATAAATTGAAACACACATATATAGAATACAACTCATACATGAGTATCCTCAAATCTAACTTTGTTTATCGATAATTTATTCTTTTCAACGACAAACGCACGCACATACACGGATTTTCTCCTTTGTCGGTAACTATCCCGTTCTTAGATTTCTCAATATAGTCATCATAACCTACAATTTATATGTTTTACAGTCTAACATGGTCCATAAGTACATCAGAGTTAAGGACTGGATGTATGTGGATTGGCAACAACGTATACAACCTAAGTTTGTCGCAGGAGTTGCTGTTTTTATTGAATTTGCACGCGCACATAATAAGATCGTGTTAGAGAAGATTCTTTGGCCGTGCGATAGATGTAGGAATAAGTACAGGCAGAAAGTAGAATTTGCAGAGCTTCATATCGTTAAACATGGTTTTACTAGACTTTATACAGCTTGGCTATATCACGGGAAAGGAGAAGAAGACAGTAATGCGGTAAAAGAAGAAGGAGAAAACGGTAATGCGGCAGAAGAAGAAAACGGTAATTTCTTTTCAGAAGAAGAAATGGAGAATATGGTAGAGGCTGCCCTAGGTGAATCCATTCGTACCGAAGATGACATTCTTTCCGGTCAAGGACCGCGTGCGGATAAGTATGAAAATTTCATGAATGATGCTAGAAAACCAATTTATGAGAATGCAAAGTATTCTACCCTCTCATGGTTCGTCCAACTTTTCCAGATTAAGTTCCTAAATGAATGGAGCAACAAGTCATTCACAATACTTGTTTCGTTCTTGAAAGATTCTATGCCCCCGGGAAATTAATAACGTGCCCGACAGCTGGTACGGAGCCCAGAAGATGATGTCTGATTTGGGTCTGAAGTGTGAGAAAATTCAAGCATGTCCTAAAAATTGCGTGTTGTACCGAAAAGAGAATTCAGATTTGAAAGAGTGTCCAACATGCGGAAAGACCAGGTATAAGCCGAAAGATTCTGATAAGAAACCCGATATACCTGTCAATATAGCACGATACTTTCCCATAACACAGAGGCTGTAGAGGCTATTCAGGTGCAAGAAAACAGCCGAGGCAATGATTTGGCATCACCGTGCTCCTCCAAGTGAAGATGGAAAAATGAGCCATCCAAGAGATTCACCGGCATGGAAGGATTTCGATAGGAGGCACGAAATATTCAGTAGCGATCCTCGCAATGTCAGGCTCGGACTCGCTAGTGATGGCTTCTGCCCATTCAACCATATAGCTGGAAGTCACAGCACATGGCCCGTTGTAATGATAGTTTATAATCTGACGTCTTGGTTGGGTATGGACCAATCATACTTTATGATGCCTCTTCTTATCGACGGACCAAACTCATCGGGAAACAATATCGACGTCTATCTCCGACCTCTGATCGATGAGTTAAATCTTTATTCATTAATAGTGTAGAGACTTACGATGCAAACACAAATACAACCTTCATACTGCGTACGGCTTTAATGTGGACAATTAATGACTTTCCTACGTATGGAATGCTATCAGGTTGGTCCGTACATAGTCATAAAGCATGTCCTTATTTCTATCAACATACAATATCAAAATTCTTGAATTTTAGCAGGAATGTTTGTTATTGCGGCCATCGATGTTTCCTGCCTCTAGACCACCCCTACAGGTTAGACGTTGTTTACTTTGATGGTCATCAGGAGCTTCTTGGACCTCCAGCCCCATTGTCCGGAGAGGACGTGACTGCTCAGTGGGATGGTTACGATAATGTGACCTTCGGGATGGATCCGACAAAACAGGTCAAACCACCATTCTGGAACAAGTTAAGCATTTTCTTCGAGCTTCCGTATTGGTCAACAAATTTAGTGCATCATTGTCTGGACGTCATGCACATAGAGAAGGGAGTATCCGAGCAACTACTCAACTTGCTTCTTTGTAAAGATGGGAAATCGAAAGACAAGCTCCATACTCGGATGGATCTACAGGACTGCGAAATTAGAAGTGAATTGCATCCTAAACCGATAGCGGGTAAACCAGGGAAGTTTGTACTTCCCAATGCCGCGTATCATATGTCACAACCGGAGAAGAAAAGATTCCTGCAGGTGTTGCATGATTTGAAAGTTCCCACAGGTTTCTCAGGATCATTTAGCAAGAAGATAAAAATTATGAAAGGCAAGATCGATGGACTGAAAAGTCATGATCACCATATTATTATGGAGCACTTTCTCCCATTAGCCCTCAGGACTTCCCTTCCCGAATCGGTTGGTCTAGCAATCAATGTCCTATGTTGTTTTTTCAGAGAATTATGCGCTAAAACACTGGATGTTGTGACGCTGGAGAAACTAGAAAATTCTATTTCATTAATAGTTTGCAAGTTTGAGCGCATTTTTCCATCGTCATTCTTCGATATCATAATACACCTGACGGTTCATCTTACTACCGAGGCTAAGTTAGCCGGAACGGTACAATATCGATGGATGTATCCTGTCGAGAGGTACGTGGAATTTTTCGTTTCGCGCAATTTGTAAAATTATTGTTGTCCTGTATGCCCGTATTTATTTATTTAACATATTTTTCTTTAGCTAGCTCTACACTCTAAAAAAATATATATGCAATAGAAATCGACCAGAGGGTTCTATCATTCAAGCTTATCTTCTAGATGAAGCAACCATATTTTGTTCTCGCTATCTGGACGAGAACATTGAGACGATACTTAACCGGTCTCGAAGAATTCAGGACGTACCATATGGTAAAACTGATTATAAGAGGGTAGGCACTATGTTTATCAACAAAATATACCGGTTTATCCTCCTCAATAGCGCATGTCTTGAAAAAATTAGAGAGTAAGTTTTTTTGGATTAATTGTTATATTTGTGTTTGTGTGTGTATAAAATGATATAATATTAATGTCATAATTTATTGTTGAGAACAGAATTCATTTTAACGAGGTACGTGAGGGGCATCCTGATTGGAACGATGAACGATTGGAAAAATATCATCAGGATAATTTTTGCGATTGGGTTGCAGATCATGTAAGTTATTCGAATAACATGTTATTGCTACCAGTTTTAATCTAAACTTATATCGTTATGTATTTTTCGTAAAATTTGTTTTGTTAGATCCACGGTCCGAACTTGTCTGCATCATTAGAGAGTGATTCAAGATATTTAGTTCAGTTTCCTAGTGTGGAGGTTGCATATTATAAAGGATTCGGTGTTTTTGGATACAAATTCGAAGTTAAGGACATAAAAACATCTAGAACTACTCAGAATAGTGGGATTGCGACAGTAGGATCAGATGGTGTGATTTATTATGGATACTTAAATTGTATACTTAGCATCCAATATCCCGGACAATCAGAACCGTTTTATATATTTCAGTGTACTTAGTATGATACACGAACCGATACGGATAGGTGGAGAAACAATCTCGGGATTTGGAAAGATGAATATGGATTGACCAGTGTGAACACATTTTGATTTTACGGTTAGGACGATCCGTTTATTTTTCCGACCAAGCGTTCCAAGTATACTACTCACAGTATTTGAAGCATCCGGGATGGAGTGTCATATGCCGTTGGAAACCCAGGGATGTTTACGATATCCCAGAATTCAAGGATAGCGATGAAGATGAAGAAGAGAGAAGACTTAGAGTGCTCCGACCGTCTGTTTCAAAAGACGGGTTGTTTTCGGCTAATCATGAAGTTACGTGGGTTAGAAATGATATCGATGATGAAATCCAAGTAAATATGTCTAATGCGTCCACAAAACGAAAAAAGTTATCAGTAATGTTATATTAATACTTCACATTTTACGATCTATACATATACAGCATGCATATGTAATGATTGTCTAATACATCCACGAACCGTTTTATCTAGATTTGATGACGATGACGGGAGCAGCGAGAGGCGGCAGGAGCTCCAGCCGCGGCACCGGCAGAGGCAAAGCGGTTCTGCCGTCCGGAAAGCTGCGTAGGGAGCTTCAGAGGGCCGGTCTTGCACCCCGATTGGAGACCCCTTCGGATGCCTCCTTCCATGTGGACTTTGCCACACCTCCAGGTATATTGCACGCATATTCATTTTGAATGTAATATTATAGATATACATGCATATTTATGTCAAAATTATTTATATAGTCAATGTTTGATTGTCTAGCGGTTGGTGGTGTGTCTACATCAGGGACAAAGGCCACTCCCGCACCTCCAGGTATGTTTATATATCATATAATACATGCATATTGATTTAGAATGCTATATCATAAATATACATACATTCTTTTTGCTCTTACGTACGTAGATAATCATTTTTTAATTGTCTAGTTGTAGATGGTGCCTCCATATCTCGGGCAGAGGCCATCACCGCACCTGCGGGTATATTTATATATTCTATAGTGTATACATGTTGATTTAGAATGTTATATTATTGATATACACATTCTTTTTGCAATTACTTATATAGTCAATGTTTTATTGTCTAATTATAGGTGGTGCGTCCACATATGGTGCAGGGGCCACTCCCGTCACTTCCATACCCTCCGCTCAGTCTGCAGCTTTGTATGAATAAATATAAAATATTTATTCATTTTACATATCCTTTAAGAATAAACATGAACTTCATGTAATTTTATCGATGTTTATGCTAGTTATATATATGCCCTAGAGGCCATTGTTGTACATATAATGTATATTATAGTGGATGCTTGGATATATATAGAGATAACTTTCTTGCTCAACATGATAGTATGCTATTTGGTTTCACTTTGTCTTAACATGTTGACTTATATTAGTTTGCTGACTTGCTCTCACATGTTGATAAAGCCCTTAGGATATGTACTCGACTACTGGGACTATGATGAGATCATACTAGTGGGGCCACGGTAGTCTATGAGTACATCCTATAATGGTTCATAGTCGAGGGTGTATCGAGACAGGGTATCGATACACCAGAGTAGACTAGCGTATACGCATCTTGACCCATATGATGGGCGATGGATGATTCCATATCCATCGGTGTTTGACATCAAAGATGGTGTGCGGATGCTCAATGGAGACTGGGTACACTGAACGGACTCGCCGAGGACTCCCAGATGGTATTTGTTTCCCCAATCAGAGCAAAGCTCTGTTCAAATTCCAAGATTTGAAATGAAGCAACGCTTCTGCTTTCCCCAATCAGAGCAAAGCTCTGTTCAAATTCCAAAATTTAAAAGTTGAAGCAACGCTTCAGATCCCGTGCGCTGCGCGCCACGTATCAAAAGTAGACACGCCAGCGCCAGGAGCGCTGCGCCCTAGGCAGCGCACCCCAATCAGAGCAAAGCTCTATTTCAAAATTCAAATTTTAAAAGTTGAAGCAACGCTTCAGATCCAGTGCTCTGCGCTGCGCGCCACGTGTCAAGCACGGACGCGCTAGCGCAGTTGCGCTAGCCTAAGGTGTACCAGCACTGGAATTAAAAGAATTCCCCACTGTTAGATCAAAAGATCTAATAAAATAAATTATTAATTAATCAGAATTAAAATTTTGTTCTAGAAAGATCTTTCCAATCTTATTAAAATAAGAAAATTATCTTCTGTAAAACAGAAGCCTTAGGATCAAAGATCCAACGGTGGGAAATATTCCCAAATCAATCAGAGAAAGATCTCTTCAACTAATTTAACAAATCAATTGGCCCTATATAAAGGCTCCAAGACTTCAAGTCTTAGATAGAAAAATCCTCTGCAAACTTTGAGAAAAACTCAAAAAGAAAAAAAGGCAAGCCTTTGAAGAAAGAAGATCATTTCTTCATCTTTAAAGGTAAAGAACTATGTTCTTGAATAAACAGATATGAAATCATCTCATTAAAAGAAGAAGAACCCTCTTCTAAAAAGATCAGAGATCTAAGAACAAGATCAAGGTCTTCAACAAAAAGGAAAAGATAAAAAAGATCTAATTATAAAAAAGACTAAAAGAAGTACTCTACTTCATTCACAGATCTTTTGATCTATAAAGGCAGAGCCTTTTGATGAAAACAAGAACTTTGGTTCTTGGATCTTGAGGCAAGGCCTCGTTTGAAGAACAAAAACTTGTTCTTTGATCTTAAATTTGATCTGATGCGTTTTGCGCTACTGGAAAGTGCTTTGCACTCTTGAATTGCGCCTTTGCGCTTATTGGACTGGCGCACAGCGCCAAAACGCGCCACGTGTCAACCACAGAATAGTTTGAGCTTCGCTCTTATAAAAACAGAGCACTGCGCTCTTGGGTTGGCGCTCAGCGCCAAGCACGCCACGTGTCATTCACTAGCGTACCCATAAACTGGCGCAGCGCACTCATAAAGCGCAGCGCACTAACAAACCAGCGCTTAGCGCAAAGCGACACGTGTCACCCTTATGTGTGCTAGCGCAATGCGCTTGTTTACCCCAATCAGAGCAAAGCTCTGTTCAAATTCCAAGGCGGGAGATGAAGCAACGCTTCATCTTCTCCCAATCAGAGCAAAGCTTTGCTTTGAAAATTTAAACTTTAATAAATGAAGCAACGCTTCAGATTCTTTGCGCTGTGCGCAATGCGCCACGTGTCAGGCGCAGACGCATCAGCGCAGCGCCCAAAGCAGCGCACCTAATCAGAGCAAGGCTCTTTTAAAAACAAAAAGTAAAAGAAGCAACGTTCAGTTGCGCAAGCGCTGCGCTGCGCGACACGTGTCTGCGCAGTTGCGCAAGCACAACTGCGCACACGCAGCGCTGCGCGATACGTGTCTGCGCAGTTGCGCAAGCACAGCTGCGCAAGCGCTGTGCTGCGCGACACGTGTCACGCGCTGGGGGAGTTGCGCAAAACAGAATAAATCTTTTCTGTTCTTGTTAAAACAAGAACATTTTCTTCTGTAAAGCAGGGGCCTTTGGATCAAAAATCCAACGGTGGGGAAAATTCCCCAAATCACTCAGAAAAAGATCTCTGTAACAAATTTAACTAATTTGTGAGCACTATAAAAAGGACCCCAGACCTCATTTCAAAGGCATGAACATTTTCTAAAAAGAAAAAGAGAGAAAGAGGACTCTGAAGAACTCCTCAAGAACAAAAAAGGTAAAAACCTTTGAAAGAAGAGAAAATTCTCTTATGAACAGATCAGGGATCTAAAAACAAGATCATTGATCTTCAATAAATAAAAAAAATAAAATAAAAATAAAAATAGTGCCTTGCACTTGTTATGAACCTTTGGTTCTCTGAAACAAGGAAAAACTTGTTTAGATCAAGAGATCAAAAAGTGCTTTGCACTTCTTTTTGTTTTTGAATCTAAAAAGATTCTTAGTGCTTTACACAAATGCACTGCATTGCTTACAAAAGGGGCCAAGCCCAATTAAAGAAGGCCTAACAGGTCTAATAAAATGCAATGCATTGTTTTAAAAAGGGGCAGAGCCCAAACTAAAATAGATGCTCTGCATCATAAATAAAGGGACAGAGCCTAAATCAAAAGCCTAGAAGGCCAGAATAGAATGCAGTGCATTATTAAATATGGGCAAAGCCCTAGCACAGGCCTAATAGGCCAAAGATCAAGAAAAATGTTGAATATTCTCAACTGGACTTAACCCAATTTTGGCCGTAAGTCCTCAAATTAAATTGACTGAGCAAAATTGCTCTCTTAAATCAATTTACTACCGGTTCGAGGGTACATCTCCGAACTCCTCTGACATCTATCGTTGTAATCCTTCAACGACGTCAGAGAGGCGACGGGTCCCAACAACCACACATGAATATGGACTGCGGGGTCCTTAAACTCGCGGACCGAAACCCTCAAACAGACTTTAGTCCCAAATTGGACTACAGGTCTCCCAACCAACTTTGGTTCAAGGGTACATCTCTGAACTCCTCTGACATCTGTCGTTGTAATCCTTCAACGTCGTCAGAGAGGTGACGGGTCCCGGCGGCCATACATTTAATGGACCACTATGTCCCTAAACTGGAACAATAGAGCCCAAATGCTCCTTTGTCGGATCTAAACGATCCCGTTAAGTTGATCTTAGTCTCAAACTGGACTAACGTATCCTTAACAAACGTTTAAGTTGATCTTAGCCTCAAATATGGCTAACGTATCCTCAAACCAAAACCCCAAAACCAAATCTAAGAAAATACGGATTTGGACTAATCCACGTCCTACGGGCGACGACATAAATCAGTCTCCGTATACAATCCACGGGCAACCAAAAAAAAAAAACCAAACACCCACGACATGAAGTGACCATCTGGAGAAGGAGAAAGTTGTTACAGCGATGCGGTAGCGTAATTAACTGCAGGGGCTTGCGCCTGCAGGGAAGAGCGTCCCCACAATCAAAAACCCCTCAAACGAGGGGGAATCTGACGAAGTCTGCTACATCGGCCGCATCCGTCTAAACCTCCGATACACGGTGCCATAAATCAACTTGGCATCTTCGGAGAGGTGGACGGATAAAACCAATTAGCATCTGCCCCGAATCCCAGCAGCAGGACATCGCGGTCCTGTGCGCCGTCCTTTGGAGGGGAACAGATTCTGGCACGCCCGGTGGGACCTTTTCCTCTTTCTACTCCACACTTTGTGTGTCGTGTTCGCGAACGAATCGCGGTTTACTGTGATTGCCTGTGGATTCAAGATACTAAGATTTGGTGTCTTGATCTATGCAGAAAACAGAAAATCGATGGATTCGAACTGCACCGCCCGCAGCGATAACTCTCGCTCCGTCATTGCTGGAGGAGTGACTTATGGGCCCCAAGCGGCCTCCCTTTTCAAAATGCCGGTGAAACAGGCGGCTCAAGCCACCACTGGACTATTTTTTGGGACCATGCTCCCACCAATGAGCTTCAACGCCCCAATGACATTGCAAGAAGCTCCAAAGAAGTCGGTCTTCGATCGACTTACCACTGCCGCGACCCCTCTCAACGGGTCGTCCAACTCCACTGCTTCAGTTTTTAACGGACTAGGCCAGAGCTCTAACAGGCTCATGAAGAAGCCTGTCATACCAGAAGGCGTTATCCCGAAGCGGATAGCCATTCCAACTGGCAAAATCACCAAGGTTGCTTCCCATGTTCAGAAGTCCGCTTCTGACAAGTTGGCCGTCCCCGTTCAACGGACGTCGATCTTTAAAAAGCTGGTACCAGTATATTCTGATCAACACAGGGGGCATGAGGAGGTCACCCCTATAGCTGAAACAACTCCATCCGCAAGACACGCTCGACGTCGCCACTGGCGTCGAGTAAGGAAGGCTGGGGGCAACTCCCCCTCTGGGATAACTCCGTCAGCTCCGATGGTGAGGATCGATGCTGCTGTTCCAACCAAGAACAGCTTTGAACTGCTCAACAAGGTGCGCAGAAACTCTCCTACTGCGATATTGAAACGAACTCCTTCACCTGTGGAGAATACTCCAGAGAAGAAGCTAGAGCAGCCCCCTCAACGGCTGTCCTCTAAAATTTACAAAGTCTGGCGACAGGTCCAAGAGTCGGTGATCGATCAAGACTGCCTCCGACGACAGAAAAAGATGAAGGTTCGGCAGGGGAAGGATTACTCTGTCAAACCACAAAAAACAAAAGCTACTTGGGTGCCCACTACAACGGCTCCCTTAACTCCAATCACTCAAAAAAGGAGGCCGCAAAAAGCCCCTGTGTCTTCGGCAAATTGCAAAGACACCGAACACAAACGCCCCAAGTTTGGGGGCATGGTGGTGCACACTGTTTATATGGCTTCTGGAAAGGAGGAAAGCCGCACTTCTACGGGCCACCGACCGCTCACCCGATCCGTGACGAAAGCCCAGGAGCAACAACAAAAGCTTCAGAAAATGATGACTACAATGGCTGCACTCATTGAGCCAAAAGAAAGCTCTGAAACGTCTTCGGATGAGTGTCAAGAACAAGAAACCGACGCTGACTTTTTACGCAGAGTCCTCGAAAAGAGGGACAAAGAAGCTGCAGAGCAAGCGGCTAACATAAAACAGATGGCGCTCCTCTTCCAAGATATGGTAGGGATGATGTTACAGCCGGACCCTCCTGCTGAAGATCCTCCGATCGTCCTTGAAGACGACAGGGGAGAAACGTCAAATCCTCCGCCGGCTCTATCAACAGCCAAGGAGGAGGCAATCTCCAAAGTTGACCTAGACGAATATATAGCTCAGCAGATCCGGGTTCATCAGGCGAATGAAGCGGCTGGGCAAATTGTTAGAACCGGACGACCGTATCCGAGCTGGTATGACCAAATCAATTACCCGCCAGGATATACGATCCCTAAATTCCACGTATATAAAGGGACAGGGAATCCACATCAGCATGTCGCTCAATTCAGGGCCTTATGCGGCAATACTGGAGGCGATGACAAATTGCTGCTACGTCAATTCGTCGGCAGCTTAGCAGAAACAGCCTTTGAGTGGTTTTTGGAGCTACCTAACGACTCTGTCAAAACATTTGCAGAGATGGAGCTGCTGTTTACACAAAGATTCACGAGTGCTAGTGAACGCACCCCGATTACAGCACTGATAAATGCCAGGATAAGACCGGGCGAAACGTGGGTCCAATACGCAACACGATGGCGAAACCTATGGTCGAAATGCGAACAACGCATAGAAGAGGCACCTGCAGTAGGCATGTTTGTGGGCACTCTCGATCCGCAGGCGACCATCTCACAATTCATGATGTTCTTCAGGCCGACCACCTTCCAGGCCTTGATCGACAAATTAGCCCAAATGGACCAGATGGGCCATAGACCGTCTCCTCCAAGACCCGATCCCCGAAATGAGAAAGGAAAAGCGATCATCGTCGCCAACGCTCAGCAACAGTCGAGCAACTCAAAGCCGGTCGTTCGCCAAAACAACGTGTGTCCACGCCCATCCCTCGAAGAGAGGCTAGGACGTCATTACTCGTTTCCTCAGAATAAAACGAGAAGACTGTTCGAGCTGGCAGTGCGCAACAGACTCATTAATCTGCCGAATCCAAAACGTCCGTTGCAGCTAGGCGATGTCAGCGATCCCAATTATTGCCCTTACCACCAAACGGTAAGTCACCCGATTGAGGATTGTTTCGTCTTTAAGGGATGGATCGAGAATCAATACCTACAAGGCAAGTTCGCGCTGTCGGAAAACTGGAAGGTAAACCCACCACAGCCGCACTCTCCAAAGAAGACGGACACGCCGGGGGCAGCTTGTTCTTTAGTCAAGGATGAAAACGATGGAGAAAACTCATCAGATGAATCCGAAAACTACGTAGCGACTTGTCATGTGATTTCTCACTCACTGGCAGACGTTGAAGAGGCTCATTGCGCTGAGAAACCAATAGCGAATCCTGAGCCGGAGATCTTACAGCCATTAGACGAGTTGATCGATGCCTTCCTAAATGAAATTCGTCTGAAAGCAAAAGCCAATCAAGAGCGTGAAATGGCCATACTGGAAAGAGCCAAGGCACTCCCGTCAAATCAAAAGCCATACACTGCGGTTAAAAACAAATTCAAGACGAGGAAAAGGTTCGCCAAAGCTTTATCAGTAGGAATGAACCTACCGCCCTCTGAAGAAAATATTCTCGCTGAGGTAGAGATGCACCCTAACTTCTGTTTATATCATCAGAAGATCATACATCCTACCGAAGACTGCGAATCCTTTAACTTTTGGTGGCAAGGGTATGTCGCTCAAAAGCAACACTTCGACAGGACAAAGTGTGAAGCTTGTGGACATCGGAAAAATGCGATATATGAGCGCAAAGGAGTCGCCGCCGACTGTCATATAGCCGACTTCAAGGGATCGCAAATTATCACCTTTGGAAGCGACTCTGACGAAGAAGCTACCCCCAACTCTTCCCTCGGGGAATCTATTTCAAAAACAAAGGAACTGAGAAGCTGCGAGAATGTTCAGCCGTGCAATCGCATGCTACTCGAAAAAAATCCCGGCCCCGCAAACAACGGAGCGAACAAAAAGGATAAAGGAAAAGGAAAAACGGCTTTCGTCGCCAATGCTCAACAGCAATCAAGTGGCCCTAGACCGGTTGCTTGCCAAAGCAACAAGCGGCAACCCCTCCAGGAAAAGTTGAAACGTCCTTACTCGTTTCCGCAAGATAAAACAAGGGGACTGTTCGAGCTGGCAGTGTGCGACAGACTCATCAATCTGCCGGGTCCAAAACGTCCGTTGCGGCCAGGCGATGTTAATAATCCTAATTATTGCCCTTACCACCAAACAGTAGGTCACCTGATCGAGGACTGCTACGTCTTCAAAAACTGGGTTGAAGACCAATACCAACAGGGCAAGTGTGCGCCGTCCTTCGGAGGGGAACAGCGCTCTTTAATTGGCGCAAAGCGCCTGATGTGCCACGTGGTGCGCTGTCAGAACATACCTTGTTCTGATAAATGATGTGCATTATTAAAAGGGCAGAGCCCAAATAAAGGCCTAATAAGCAGAACATAAATAAAAATGTTAAACGTTTTTAACTAGGCTTAGCCCAATTCTGGCCATAAGTCCTCAATTTAAATTGAACTGAGCTCATCTGTTCTTCCAATCAATTTACACCCGGTTCGAGGGTACATCTCTTTACTCCTCTGATATATGTCGTTGTAATCCTTCAACGTTGTCAGAGAGGTGACGGGTCCCGACAACCACACATTACTACGGACTGTGGGGTACTTAAACTCATGGACTATGATGTCCTTAATCTCGACCGTGACGTCTTAAAACTAACACCGGACTGTGAGGTCCTTAAACTCACGGACTATGATGTCCTTAACCTCGACCGCGATGTCTTAAAACTAACAATGGACCGTAATGTCCTTAAACTAATTATCGACCGCAATGTCATTAAACTAAACAATAGAGCCCAATTGCTCTCTTGTCGGATCTAAACGATCCCGTTAAGTTGATCTTAGTTTAGAATTAGACTAACGTGTCCTTAACAAAAGTTTAAGTTCATCTTAGCCTCAAATAAAGCTAACGTATCCTTAAACACAACCCCCCAAAACCCAAATCTAAGAAAGATACGGATTTGGACTAGTCCACGTCCTACGGGCGACATCATAACTTAGTCTCCGTATACAATCTACGGGCAACCACAAACAAAACAAACACCCACGACACGAAGTGACCATCTGGAGAAGGAGAAAGTTGTTACCGCGATGCGGTAGCGTAATTAACTGCAGGGGCTTGCGCCTGCAGGGAAGAGCGTCCCCACAATCAAAAAACCCCTCAAGCGAGGGGGAATCTGACGAAGTCCGCTACAAATGCCACATCCGTTTAAATCTTCGATACATGGTGCCATAAATCTACTTGGAATCTTCGGAGAGGTGGACGGATAGCACCAATTAGCATCTGCCTCCAGATTCAGGCAAGACGTCCAGTCTTCCCGGCTTTCTGCGGTGAACAGATTCTGGCACGCCCGGTGGGACCTTTTCCTCTTTCCACTCCACACTTCGTGTGTCGTGTTCGCGAACCAATCACGGTTTGCCAATGGTTGCCCTTGGGTTTCGAGGTACTAAGATTTGGCATTTTGCTTGGTGCAGAAAGCAAAGAATCAATGGCGTTCACCTGCTCAAAGTGCTCCAACTGCAGCTGCAACTCACGCCCTGCCTCAACTGGGGGCATAGCCTACGGGCCCCAAGCTGCTTCCCAGTTCACGATGCCCGTGGAACAGATCACTCAAGCCACCACAGGGCTGTTTTTCGGGACCATGCTCCCTCCAACGAGCTTCACCGCTCCCGTGCCCGTACCAGAAGCTCCCAAGAAGTCGGTCTTCAATCGACTTACAGCTACTGCGGCCCCTCTCAACGGGTCGTCCAGCACCAGCTCCTCGGTCTTCTCTAGATTGGGCCAAAATTCCTGTGGGCCCACAATGAAGCTTGCAATCCTAGAAAAGGTTAGTCCGAAGAGAGTAACCAACCCTGCTCCCGAAGTCGTCAAGGCGGATTCTCCTGTCAAGAGGTCGGTCTTTACAAGACTGACTGTCCCAACTCCCACTCCCGCTCCTGCTACTCAAAGGACATCAGTTTTCAACAGGCTGATGCCAGCAGCATCCCCTCACCTGAACAGGGGGCAAGACAAGGCCATCCCCGTCACCGAGCCAACTCCATAGCTCGACACGCTCGACGTCGCCACTGGCGCCGAGTGAGGAAGGCCGGAGGCAACTCCCCTTCTGGGCTAACTCCACCAATCCCAACGGCGGAAATTAATGCTGCTGTTCCAACCGGGAATAGCTTCGAGCTGCTGAATAAGGTGCGCAGGAATTCTCCTACCGCCGCACTGAAAAAATCTCCTCCTCCAGTGGAGAATGTTGCGGAAGCAAAGCCAGAACAGTCCCCTCAGCGGCTGTCCTCTAAAATCTACAAGGTCTAGCGTCAAGTCCAAGACTCGGTGATTGATCCAAATTTCTCCCGCCAGCACAAGAAGCTGAAGGTCCGACAGGAAGAAAACCGTCCTGTTAAGCCACAAAAGATGGCGATTGCTTGGGTGCCCACTGCAGCGGCCCCCTCAACTTCGACCGCTCACAAGAAGAGAAGGCCAGAGAAGATCCCCGTGCCTGCGACAAATGTCAAAGGTACTGAGCCCAAACGCCCTAAGTCTGGGGGCATAACGGTCCATACTATTTACATGGCATCCGGGAAAGAGGATAGCCGCGCTTCTACAGGCCACCGACCACTCACCCGATCCATCACAAGGGCTCAGGAACAGCAATAGCAGAAGCTCCAGGAGATGCTGACTGCCATGGCCGCACTCACCGGGCCAAAAGGAAGCCCGGAGGCGTCATCGGAACAACGTCACAAACACGAGACTGATGCTGAATTCCTTCGGAGAATGCTCGAAAAGAAGGACAAGGAGGCTGCGGAACAAGTGGCCAATATAAAGCAAATGGCTCTTCTGTTCCAAGACATGGTCGGGATGATGATACAGCCGGATCCTCCAGCCAAAGACCCTCCGATCGTTATTGAAGATGACAGAGGAGAAACATTGAATCCCCTGCCGGCTCTTTCAACAGCCAAGGAGGAAACCATTTCTAAGGCTGCCCTGGATGATTATATCGCTCAGCAAATAAGAGTTCACCAGACAAGTGAGGCAGCCGGCCAAGTTGTCAAAACAGGGTGACCGTATCCAGGCTGGTATGATCAGATAAAGTACCCGCCGGGCTACACAATCCCGAAATTCCATGTCTACAAGGGGACAGGCAATCCCCATCAACATGTCGCCCAATTCAAGGCTCTTTGTGGCAACACCGGCGGCGATGATAAGCTCTTGCTTCGCCAATTCGTCGGCAGCTTGTCAGAAACGGCGTTTGAGTGGTACTTCGAACTACCAAATGACTCCATCAAGACTTTCGCAGAAATGGAGTTGTTGTTCACCCAAGCGATTTGCAAGTGCTAGTGAACGCACCCCGATAACGGCATTGATCAATGCCAGGGTGAAGCCGGGCGAAACTTGGGTTCAATACGCAATCCGATGGCGAAATCTGTGGTCGAAGTGCGAACAGCGCATCGAAGAAGCACCAGCGGTGGGCATGTTCGTGGGCACCCTGGACCCTCATGCAACTATTTCACAGTTCATGATGTTTTTCAAACCGATCACGTTCCAGGCTTTAATCGACAAGCTAGCCCAGATGGATCAGATGGGTCACAGACCATCTCCCCCGAAGCCGGAACCGCGGAACGATAAGGGTAAAGGGAAGGCGACCTTCGTTGCGAACACCCAACAGCAGCCCAGTGCCCCAAAGCTAGCGGATCAACTGGAGGAGAGACGGTGCTATTATAATGAGAAAATGAAAAGTCCTTACTCATTCCCACGGGATAAAACGAAGAGGCTGTTCGAGCTGGCGGTGCGCAACAGGCTTATCAACTTGCCAAATCCAAGGCGACCACCGCAACCCAGCGAAGTGAATAATCCCAGTTACTGCCCTTACCACCAAACAGTAAGCCACCCGATTGAGGATTGCTTCGTCTTTAAGGGATGGATCGAGGATCAGTACCTACAAGGCAAGTTTGCGTTGTCTGAGAAGTGGAAAGTAAACCCACCACAACCGCACACTCCTAAGAAGACGGACACACCGGGGGCAACATGCTCTTTTGTTAAAGAAGCTCCATGGGAGGTCGCTCTTTCAGCGAAAACCAAAAGAATGCTGAATGATCTCCAGACATGCCCGGCGATCAGGTGGAAGAATCCGCTGGAACCCCAGATCATTGAAGGGATGCTGAAGCCACGCCCAACTCCAAAGATTGGTGGTGATAGCCAAAGTTCTCACACCCAGCCGTCGAAATCTTCGAAAAAGAAAAAGAGATCCAAAAAGCCCGTGAAGCCTGGCGACGAGCGCACGGACCTACAAAAACAGATTAACGCGCTGGAAGAGTATAACCAGAAGGCGCGGACTTCAATCACGCTTCAAGAGTTCCTCACCCACGTCCTTGAGGATGAAGATGATGGAGAAGACTCGTCGGATGGATCTGAAGAGTACGTGGGAAGTTGTCACGTAATCTCTCACTCGTCCACGGACGATGAAGAAGTTCCTTGCACAGAGAGACCGGGGGCAGTTCCCGAGCCAGAACTTCTACGGCCGTCAGACGAAATGATCGACGCCTTCCTGAATGAGATTCATCTGAAAAGTAAAGCCAATCGGGAGCGTGAGATGGCCATATTTGAAAGAGCCAAACGCCGGCGACTAGAAGAAAGAGTTGAGACAATCCCGCCAAATCAAGAAACATCCGTCGTGAATAAAAACGAGTTCAAGACGAAAAAAAGGTTTGCTAAAGCCATATCAATGGGAATAAAGCTACCACCCTCCGAAGGAAACACTCCCGGTGAAGCAGAGATGCATCCTAGCTACTGCTCATATCATCGAAAGATTTCGCACCCCACCGAAGAATGCGACGCTTTTAAAAGATGGTGGCAAGGATATGTTGCTCACCGGCAACATTTTAAGCAGATGAAACGCAAAACTCGTCGGGAGCAAAGAAGTGCGACTGAGGAGCATGAAAGAACTACCGGTAACTGTCACATGGTCAACACCAGGGGATCGCAGGTTCTCACTTTCGGAAGCGACTCTGACGAAGAGATGGCTCTTAGCCCTCTCTTTAAAGAATCCACCTTGGGGAAGGATGAAGAACCGAAGGCCTGTGAAAACATTCAGCTGCGCAATCGCACGCTTCCAGAAAAGAATCTCGGACCCACGAGTAGAAAAGATAAGGGAAAAGAAAAGGTCTCTGAGGATATCGCTCTGGACGACCAAGTCATGAAAGAGCTGACTGCCAAGGACCCGCCAAAGAAGAATAAGTTAGACTACAACGTTCTGACACACTTGAGGAAGTTACCTTCGCAGCTCAGCATTCTCGACGCCCTTTTACTATCCAAAGAAGTGAGAGATTCATTGATCAAGGCGCTACAAGAGCCAGAGAAATTCCAAGCTTTTCTCACCGAAGAAAAGATGAAGGACGAGCTGGAGGAAGTACACACAGCCGATATCACCTTCGGCGACGACGACCTCCTCCTTGGGACGTGCGAGCACAATCGTCCCCTCTATGTCTCAGGGTACTGCCACGATATAAAGATAGGCAAAATCCTGGTCGACAATGGGTCTTCCGTCAATCTCCTCAACGTGCGAGTGTTGAAGGAAATCTGCATGAGCGTCTCGCATCTCGCTCGTGATAAAATCACCATCTCTGGTTTTGACTCCCAATCATCGCGGACTTTCAGGTCTGTGATATTGACATTACGATTCGGGCTACTTGTCACGGATATTAAATTTCATGTCATTGACGCCAAGACCTGCTATAACGCTTTGCTCGGCCGGCCCTGGTTACACGAGTACAATATCATCCCTTCGACACAACATCAGTGTATGAAATACTTCAAGGATGGTCTCGAGTATACCGTAACAGGAGAGCTAAACCCATTCTCCGTAAACGAAGTCCGAAAGTACGAGGATGCAAAATACTTCTTGCCAGACTTTGAAGACACAGAGAGATGTCATAAACTGGAGAACAAAACTATCACCACCATCCCAGTCTTCAAGAGTGATACCGAGGAAGAGGAAGATATAGTTTATTCAAGACCACCCCAGTACAATAAGCCGGGACCGTCCGCTCCTATGCTTATCTTTGGCAGCGACTCGGAAGATGAGGTCCACGCCGTATTCTCCGCTCGGCCTTCAATACAAACCTTCGCTAACGAAGAGCAAAGTTTGCAAGTTGCCATGGTTCCGCCCAAACATCATAAAGAACTAGACGCGCTTGATACCTACAGTGTGGAAGAGCTGCAGACGTTCTATGTCCCTCCCAGGCGAGAAGGTGAAAAGGCGATCCTATTCTACCGATCCGGGGAAACTAAAGTGGAGAAAGAAATCTGGCACGGCGCGAATTCTACACTCGACGGGCTCCAGCCCATCCGTTTGCCCAGATATTACACAGACGGACTAAGGAGAATCTTGAGACGCCAAGGGATACCCTTCAAACAGACCGCTCGAAAAGCTAAGTTCTATGACAGGATCTGGAACGTTCCCGGAACTCGGCGCAAGTTGCCCAACGGGAAAATGGAAGCTGTCGGGCTTGGATATGTTCGGTCCAAGAAACGGGAGCTGCTCCGCGACTGCTATGTCGTACATGAATTTGATGAAGAAGGAGATGCTCAATGGGAAAAAGCTAACCCTGAACCAGAAAGAGCCCCCGACGTGAAAATGCCCAGTTTGTCGTTCGAAGAACAAATGGACAAGCTTATAAGGGAAGCTGGTCAAAAAGTTCGAGACGACCATAATCGCGAAATGGCCATCTACGAGAAAGCCAGGACTCGGCGCCTTCTTCAACAGGCTGCGAAAGATGAAAATGCCCCTCCCTGTCATCCTGTTGTTCAAAAGGCCCGGCGCAGAGGCAGGGACAAACCAAAGAACGGAAAAGGCGTTCGACAGCGACAAAGCGGGACCAAGAAGTCGCGCGAACGGGAATCGAGTAGTCCGGATTTGTCCCTGATGAAGAAGATGAGTCGAGCATACTCTTTTCCTCATGACAAGACAAAGAAGATACTTGATCTTGCCATAAGATATCAAATGCTTACACTCCTGGAGTCCAAACACCCCGAGCAAGCGAACGAGGTCTCTCATCCAGACTATTGCTCTTATCACCGATCAATAGGACACCCGCTCGAAGACTGCTTCACCTTCAAGAACTGGGTCGAAGATCAATATCAGCTTGGCAAGTTCTCTCTATCCGACAGTTGGAGGATAACACCGCCGCAGAAGCATGAACCCAAATCCGCAAGAGTAGTACCAGATCAACATCGGTCGTGGAAGCGAGCTCGTACTTGTCATATGATAACATTATCAAAAGAAGAGCCTGAGGATAGGGGTGACCTCCCCTGGTGCTTCGAAAGCAATGATGACGAGGTGATCTCAGAGTTTCCACCGGCGCCAAAAGAGCTGGAAGATGGAATACATACCACTGCAGATAACTCAAGAAAATTGATTTGGGGACGACAAGTGACCCGCGACCGACATTCATCAGTGAGATATTATCTGAAGAAAGGGTGGCTGCGCTAAAAGACGCGCTTATGCAGCATAGAGATTGCTTCGCATGGAACTATTCCGAGATGCCAGGACTAGATCCAGAGATTGTTGTCCACAAACTGGCAAAATCCCTGGACGTTAAGCCAATCAAACAAGCACCGAGAAGAATGCGGCTCGAGCTTGAAATGAGCATCAACGCTGAGGTCAAGAAGATAATCGACTCTGGCTTCATCCAAGAGATTCAGTATCCTGACTGGATCGCCAACATCGTCCCGGTGATGAAGAAAAATAGGACAGTGCGCATATGCGTGGACTTTTGGGATCTCAATAAAGCCTGCCCGAAGGACGATTTCCCAGTACCGGTCACTGAGCTGATGATAGACAATACGTCCACTCACGAAGTATTCTCCTTCATGGACGGATCGTCAGGATACAATCAGATAAAAATGTATCCCGAGGACCAGAAGCACACCGCTTCCCGGACTCTCTTGGGCATATTTTGCTACAAGGTAATGCCTTTCGGTCTAAAGAACGCCGGTGCCACCTATCAGAGGGCCATGACGAAGATCTTCGATGACCTCATACATGAAATCGTCGAATTCTATATTGACGACCTTGTGGTGAAAAGCAAATCATACGAGGAGCATTTAGAGCATCTAAAGATCGTGTTTCAACGCCTCCGGCAATACAACTTAAAGATGAACCCTCTCAAATGCGCGTTCGGTGTTTCCTCGGGCAAATTTCTAGGATTCATCGTCCGACACCGAGGTATCGAGATAGATCCGTCAAAGATCAAGGCAATTATGGAGATGCCCCCGCCAAGGACTCTCAAGCAACTGCGGTCTCTCCAAGGAAAGCTCGTGTATATCCGGCGATTTATAGCCAATCTTTCAGGCAAGTGCCGCCCTTACAGTCACCTGATGAAGAAGGGAACCCCTTTCATTTGGGATCACAAATGCCAAGGCGCACTAGACGAAATCAAGCAGTATCTGCAAAACCCGCCAGTGCTGGCTGCTCCGGTCAAGGGAAAGCCTCGCATTCTGTATACAACCGCCCTTGAAGGTTCCTTAGGCGCATTATGGGCACAAGATAACGACCTAGGGAAGGAGAGAGCCCTCTACTATTTGAGTCGAGTTCTACTGGGGGCAGAAAGCAATTACTCTCCCATCGAAAAACACTGCCTGGCATTGATCTTCGCGATGACGAAGCTCAGGCACTATGCATTGGCGCATGAAGTCCGTCTCATATCGAATGTGGATCCTTTCAAATATTTGATGTCAAAGGACATATTGACGGGACGGCTCGCTAAATGGGCCTTGCTCTTGATGGAGTTCTCGATAACCTATCAGCCTCTTAAGGCAGTGAAAGGCCAGGCCATCGCCGACTTCCTCGCTGAGCATCCGATACCGGCCGATTCCCCTTTGAATTGCGAACTGCCAGACGAACATGCATTTGATGAGATCGACGGTGGTGATACCCGATGGGAACTTTACTTCGATGGAGCGTCTTCCATGAAGAAGCGCAAACAAACTACCCCTATAATCAAATCGGGGGTAGGCCTTATCTTCATGACTCCACAAGGAGGGATAATGCGCTTTGCCTTCTCCTTAACAGAGCCGAGGACAAACAATGAAGCCGAGTATGAAGCTTTGATAGCAGGTCTCGAGATCGCCATCGATATGGGAATTGAGAACCTCCTCATATACGGAGACTCTCAGCTGGTCGTTAGTCAAGTAAATGGCGACTACCAGACGTGCAAACCAGAGTTGGTGAAGTACGGCGAGAGAGTACAGCAACTGCTGACCCAATCCCTTCCTACACCTTGGAAAGCATACCGCGTGCGGAAAATAGCAAAGCGGATGCATTAGCCAAGCTTGCTAAAGAATTGGCCGATGAGAACCTCGATGACGTAAGAATCGTGGTACAAAGCCATCGGGTTCTTGCGCCGGCGGAAATATCTCCGGAGTCATCCGAAGAAAAAGGAGCGACCTGTAAGTCGATGTTCAACACCCCAATACATGTGGGGAGACGGAAATATGAATAACAATCAAGTTCTATGATCAAACATCGATTAACCGTATGAATCGTTTGCTAAACAACTTTTAACGAAAGCTATAGAGTTTTAAAATAGTATGCGAAGAAATTATACCAAACGGTTCTAGTCCTTCGTCTTGATGTTCTCTACGGCCTCTTTGGATCTCCACGCCCTCTTCGGCTTTCTCCCGTGATAGACGATCCACCCGAGAACCCTAATCCATGCTATAACCTCTAAACTTGAGGTTATTTAGTTTCTCTAGTTGCTAAATAGAGTAGCTAAGATGATGTAGAGATTGGTTATGGAGTAATTAGTCTTTCCTAATCCTTGTTCTCAACTCATGAGGGTAGGATTAGGGTTTGGTGAAGGAGAGAGAACTTGAAGAGAGAGAATGAGAAGATGATAATGATAATATCATATTGAATAAAGTTTCTCACTTGATATATATGAAACATAAAGAATAAGAAAGAAATGAATAATAAGTGAATATTCATCATGTTTCATTTAATCAAGTGGGTGATTCATTATGTGAGTCATTAAGCAATAAATGATGCTTTAATGACATGATGAATCACTCACAATGAGTCACTAATTCAATAAATGAAAAAGCCACCTCTCTCTTTATGTCACATCCTTCTAGAAGCTTCTCGGAAAATTACGAGAACGCCCCTCTCATCCGTGAAAACACGGAAAAACTTTAGACTGTATAAATCCAATAACCTGATACTAGAATCTGGCTTAAACCAAAGCCGGCTAGTAAAAACTGTCCGAATGTCGTACGTGCGATCAAACACGTATGCGTCCGAACTTTTGTCGTAAAAACCATACGACCTCTATATCTTTTCGCCTGGGTTTGGGATATATCTGTGTGGGACTCTAAAGACTCGACTACTACGCTGACAGTGGGTTTAACCACAGACCGCAAGCGGCACTAGCTGTACGTAACGGTCCCCAGGTAGATGTCGATAAGAAGGCCGATGAGGTAAATCATCCGAACTCCTACTGAGCCAGATGTGACAATCTCCGTACAGTCCGGTCTGTTCGCCTAAGACTATCGCATATCAAGCCTAGGGGGCGGCAAGCGTCAGTCCCCTAATAGCTGTATAAGTCGTGTCGGAGCGAAGCCCATTACGCCCTGAGAAGCTACTGGAACCAACCAGTATATCTCGCTTGCCCTGGCCAGGGACTTTACGTAATGGCTCTCTGACACAGCACGATATCTACTCCCAATACCGGGAGGGACGAATCCTGTCTAACCGCCACTGCCTCCAAGTGCTCGGGACTGCACCCAACTGCTACCTGTTTGCACGACTCCTTTGAGCCGTGGTAGGGTAGCAATCTAAGAACAGTGGGACACACTCGAGGCGAAGTAGCAGTGTCTAGTCTGCGGACTATGCTGTACTCATGTCACCTGGGAACTGATAACTGACGATGGGTATAATACCAACCAATCAGTTCCTCTACGAGTCCTGTCCGGTGTACCCGTAACCTTACGAGCACCTGTATACTATCTCCAGTACGGCGTACTGATGGCTGTGGGACAGACCATTTCCCTAACTGGGATGAGAAGCGTATACACATAGTCTACTCCGGAATATCGATGCCCTATCTCGACAATCCAACGACCAGGGACCTGTATAGGATGTTGCTTACAGACTACCCAGCCCCCACTAGTGTGACTGCCATCACGACGCTGGTAATCAAGCAAAGATCCTATGGGCTCTACTAATATGTATAAGTGATACGTCACAAGAAACATATGCACATATTAAAGTAGACACAAACCAAGTAGCATACTACAATTTTTAGCAAGACTGTATATATAACTGTGAATATCCCAAGCTTCCATTAAGTAATATACAATCTAGTATGATACAATAATGGCCCCTAGGGCATATACACTAACACGACCGAGCAAACGGCTCTGCAAATAAAAGACCAGGAAAAGGCTGAGGATTGGAGAGGAGTCTTTATAGACTACTTCAAATCCCGTCGAACACCTGAAGCTGCATCCTCAAAATATCAGCTCATGAAGCGAGCCCTATCTTTCGCCTTCGTCAATGATACCCTGTATAAGAGATCATTTGACTCTTTATGGCTAAGATGCCTGGGACCTGAAGAGGCGAAAAGAGTCGTCCAAGAAGTTCACGATGGACTCTGCGGTTCTCACCAAGCAGGCCCGAAGATGAAGTTGAAGATTAAACGGATGGGTTATTATTGGCCCACGATGATCCAAGACTGCCTCGAATACACGAAGCAGTGCCACTCGTGCCAGATTCACGGGGACTTCATCCATCAGCATCCGAATCCATTACATCCGACGGTGGCTAGCTGGCCGTTCGAAATGTGGGGAACTGACATAATCGGCCCCATCGAACCAGTATCGTCCATAGGTCATCGATTCATTTTGGCGACGACTGACTACTTCTCTAAATGGGCAGAAGTGGTACCACTGAGGGAAGTGAAGACGGAGAATATCCTCCATTTCTTCAAGACGCACGTTATTTATCGATTTGGAACTCCTCGACGGATCATCTCCGATAACGGGCCAGCCTACAGAAGCCACAAGATCAGCCGCTTCGCACAACAGCACAACATAGACTGGAGATACTCCTCAGTTTATAATCCCCGAGCCAACGGTCTAGCTGAAGCTTTTAACAAGCCCCTGACAAAGATTGTGAAGAAGACGGTGTCCCAAAATGATACCTCGTTAAAAGACACTTACAGGGTCCTCTCGACCTTGTGAGGAGAAACCACCTGCGTGAGATCCTTACGACTCACAAGGGAGAAACACACTTAGGAATCCTCACGATTCCTAAGGAGAAATTACACTTGCGAGATCCTCACGACTCGTAAGGAGAATCCTCTTATGGGACCCTCACGGCTCATAAGATTCAAAAGTCTTAAGTTACAGAGACCTGAACCTGTTCTTAAGCAGTCCCTCGCAACCTCCACTACTGCCCTACAAGCGGCTCAATGCTGACCCTTGTATACAATCCACGGGCGCGAATAAACATTTCCCTAACAAAGTCCCATCCGTGACTAGGGATATGTCCATATGGTGAACAACCCTTGTAAGTCCTCTCGACTTATAAGGAGAAAACCCTCCTGTAAGATCCTTACGACTTACAGGAGAACATGGACTTAGGAATTCTCACGACTCCTAAGGAGAAAACACACCTACGAGATCCTCACGACTTGTAGGGAGAAATACCTTTGTGAGACCTTTACGGCTCATAAAGTCAAAAGTCTTAGTCGACAGGATCCTAACCCTGTTCGGTAAGCCACCTTTGTTCGATATCGACAGAGGCAAATGATGATTCGCTCCTGGCAATATCCTAGTTGTAGCGGTGCTGATACCGAAATCGATGTCTAATCCCAAGCTTGCAGCAAAAAGACAACAAGCCACACATGCATACGATATAGCCGAAATGATGGGGCAACTTGCAACAAAATCAGCAAGTAAAAATGTATGCATGCAAAATAGCCGAAATGATTGGGCACCGCGAAAAATAGCCGAAATGATTGGGCAACCGCGACCTTCGCGATATAAAAGCTGAAATGATAGAGCATCGCGGAAAGAATTGAAAAATAAAAATGAAATTTATGCCCTACAGGTGATATCACATCAATCCCTGTATACAATCCAGGGGCGCAAACAAAGAAGGAATCACACTCCTCCTCCTCAGGTTTCATCAGAAGAAGAAGCCAAATCTCGATGGGTCACAGATAGCCTAGAGATCATCTCAACATTCATCTCAGCAGGCACAACATCAAGCAAAGCGGAACAGCGGCAACTCCCAGTTCCATGACTCGGCGGTGTACAGATGACCGAGAGTCAAATCCCAACTCCGTGAAATGTGGATATAATCAACAAATTTCCTGGCTATGTGGAACGCGGATAACGTCACTTCTGACCTATGGAAAACGTCCAGAGCGGATCCTGGTCCTCACAGAGCACGGCAGTGAACCCGTGTGAAGCATCCAGAGCGGAGCCTAGTCCTCGCCGAACACGGCAGTGAACCCGTGGGAAGCATCTAGAGCAAAATTCCTGGCTACGTAGAACGCGGATAACGTCACTTCTGACCCCGTGGAAAACGTCCAGAGCGGATCCTGGTCCTCGCAGAGCACGGCAGTGAACCCGTGTGAAGCATCCAGAGTGGAGCCTAGTCCTCGCCAAACACGGCAGTGAACCCGTGGGAAGCATCTAGAGAAAAATTCCTGGCTACGTGGAACGCGGATAACGTCACTTCTGACCCCGTGGAAAACATCCAGAGCGGATCCTGGTCCTCGTAGAGCATGGCAGTGAACCCGTGTGAAGCAACCAGAGCGGAGCCTAGTCCTCGCCGAACACGGCAATAAACCCGTGGGAAGCATCTAGAGCAAAATTCCTGGCTACGTGGAACGCGAATAACATCACTTCTGACCCCGTGGAAAACGTCCAGAGCGGATCCTGGTCCTCGCAGAGCACGGCAGTGAACCCGTGTGAAGCATCCAGAGCGGAGCCTAGTCCTCGCCGAACACGGTAGTGAACCCGTGGGAAGCATCTAGAGCAAAATTCCTGGCTACGTGGAACGCGGATAACGTCACTTCTGACCCCGTGGAAAACGTCCAGAGCGGATCCTAGTCCTCGTAGAGCACGGCAGTGAACCCGTGTGAATCATCCAGAGCGGAGCCTAGTCCTCGCCGAACACGGCAGTGAACCCGTGGGAAGCATCTAGAGCAAAATTCCTGGCTACGTGGAACGCGGATAACGTCACTTCTGACCCCGTGGAAAACGTCCAGAGCGGATCCTGGTCCTCGCAGAGCACGGCAATGAACCCGTGTGAAGCATCTAGAGCGGAGCCTAGTCCTCGCCGAACACAGCAGTAAACCCGTGGGAAGCATCTAGAGCAAAATTCCTGGCTATGTGGAACGCGGATTATGTCACTTCTGACCCCGTGGAAAACGTCCATAGCGGAGCCTGGTCCTCGTCAAGCACGGAAGTGAACCCGTATGAAACATCCAGAGCAAACATTGGACTGTGGAGTCCTTAAATCTAAGGACTATGATGTCCTTAACCTCGACCGTGATGTCTTAAAACTAACATTGGACTGTGGAGTCCTTAAATCCATGGACTATGATGTCCTTAACCTCGACCGTGATGTCTTAAAACTAACAATCAATCGTAATGATTTTAAACTAATTTCACCTTGGTTCAAGGGTACATCTCTTCACTCCTTTGATATTTGTCATTGTAATTCCTCAACGTCTTCAAAGAGGTGACGGGTCCCGACAACCACACATTTCATGGACTGTGAGGTCCTTAAACTCATGGACTATGATGTCCTTAACCTCGACTGTGATGTCTTAAAACTAACATTGGACTGTGTGGTCCTTAAACTCATGGACTATGATGTCCTTAATCTCGACCGTGATGTCTTAAAACTAACGACGGACTGTGGAGTCCTTAAATCCACGGACTATGACGTCCTTAACCTCGACCGTGATGTCTTAAAACTAACATCAGACTGTGAGGTCCTTAAACTCACGGACTATGATGTCCTTAACCTCGACCGCGATGTCTTTAAACTACGGTATCCTGGAAAACATCCAGAGCGGAGCCTGGTCCTCGCCAAACACGGCAATGAACCCGTGGGAAGCATCCAGAGCAACCCTTAACTCCGTGAAATGCGGATAAAAGACAACTTCATCCATCACTTGCGGGCCCTCACGGCTCGTAAGGGAGTAAATTCGCTTGTAAGGTCCTTACAACTTTCAGGAGAAAACGCACTTAGGAATCCTCACGATTCTTAAGGGAAAATTACACCTACGGGATCCTCTCGACCGGTGGGGAGAAAATTCTTTATGAGACCCTCACGACTCATAAAGTTGAAAAGTCTTAGGTGACAGATCCTAACCTTGTTTTCTATGCCATCACTACCTTACAAAGAATCCAAGACTGACAGCTATATGCTATCTACAGACCGCACTTGCTAAAATCACATGGCAAACAACACAGCAAAGAGAAGAAAGCGACAGAAAGAACATCCGAGTTGCATTTGATTAAGCGTTCGAGACATACCCATTCATGCATGTGCAAAAGATTTAATACGTGAAATAAGACAAGCTGAAATGAGAAATTTGCCATTCATACTTCAAAAAAAGGGGGGCTCTTACAATTATGAAAGCAATGAACGAAGACATCATCAAGATGATTACAATGGCAAAACCTCGGATCCAGGGCATGGATTGAGGAATTCGAAAGTAAGGCCGTCTAGAGTCTTTCTAGCCTTTCTGACTATTCTCGTGCGCATCCTCTCGCGCTCACGTGTATCAAGATCTTAGGCAATGCCCCCCACCCTCCGATAAGAAGCGATTATCGTCGTCTGTTGAAAAATTTGATGCAGAATATCGATGAGGCTATTTCGCCGTTTCTTCGAGATCAGCCCCGACAGGTACACTGAATGCACCTTGTCTTCAGCATCATCCAGCACATTAAGCGGCATGGCCTCGTGAAACCCCGGAAGTGCTCTCCAAATTGCTCCCAGTACGACTTTCAAGTGAGCAGAACGGCGAGGAAGCAACCAACCAACGCGTGCATACAGACGACCCATAATCTCCGCACACTGGGCATCTGTAAACTCTTGGTTTTGGTGACGGCCCTGTACGCGGATATCCTCATAAGTGATGAACTCGTTCAGACTGTATAAATGAACAGCCATAGTGCCTGAAAGAAACAACAATTAGAAGATTAGCAATGAGGAAAAACAGACACAGGGAGTTAAACTCCTCGAGAGCAATGCTCTTCACACAGGAGTGACACCTGTCAAAATCAATTATGAGGGGAATTTAAAGAAATTCTCCAAGAACGCTGAGAGCCATGCTCTGAGAAGATAATATAATCCATCAAAAAATAAAATTCCATTGTTGATCTTCATGATCCATGAAAAACTCTTAAGAGTTCTTCTATATGATTTGAAAGGGGCAAAGCCCCATTAATGAATTAAGAAATTATAAATAAAATCCTTTTAGAGAGTAAAGCTCTATTAATGGAACCCTAAAAGGGTTCTCTTTAGATCAAAGATCTATAAAGAGCAAAGCTCTGTTAATGGGTAAAACCCTGGTTTATTAAAAGTTTTAAACTATACCTAAGTTTTGACAGAGTTTTACTCTTGAAAAGTTCTTAAAACTGAAGAGCAATGCTCTGAACAAGAGAAAATTCTCAAGAAAGAAGATGAAAATCATCTAAGAGACCAAAGGTCCTATTTGTAGGCATTAAGAGTCATTTCAACTTCCAAAAGTTGATTCAACGGCTAAGATGTTACCCCCGCCGTGCTCACGTATGGGCCACGTAAGCGCAACGGTGCGGGGGCATTTGTTTCCCCAATCAGAGTAAAGCTCTATTCAAATTCCAAGATTTGAAATGAAGCAACGCTTCTGCTTTCCCCAATCAGAGCAAAGCTCTGTTCAAATTCCAAAATTTAAAAGTTGAAGCAACGCTTCAGATCCCGTGCGCTGCGCGCCACGTGTCAAAAGTAGACACACCAGTGCCAGGAGCGCTGCGCCCTAGGCAACGCACCCCATTCTGAGCAAAGCTCTATTTTAAAATTCAAATTTTAAAAGTTGAAGCAACGCTTCAGATCCAGCGCTCTGCGCCACGTGTCAAACACAGGCGCGCTAGCGCTCTGCGCTGTGCGCCACGTGTCAAACGTAGACGCGCTAGCGCAGTTGTGCTGCGCTCTGCGCTGCGAGCTACATGTCAAACACAGGTGCACTAGCGCAGTTGCGCTGCGCTCTGCGCTGCGCACCACGTGTCAAGCACGGGTGCGCTAGCGCAGTTGCGCTGCACTTTGCGCTGCGCACCACGTGTTAAACGTAAGTGCGCTAGCGCAAGGTGCGCCAGCGCTGGAATTAAAAAGAATTCCCCACCGTTAGATCAAAAGATCTAATATTAATAATAAATTATTAATTAATCAGAATTAAAATTCTGTTCTAGAAAGATCTTTCCAATCTTATTAAAACAAGAAGATTATCTTCAGTAAAACAGAAGCCTTAGGATTAAAGATCCAACGGTGGGAAATATTCCCAAATCAATCAGAGAAAGATCTCTTCAACTAATTTAACAAATCAATTGGCCCTCTATAAAGGCCCCAAGACTTCAAGTCTCAGATAGAAAAATCATCTGCAAACTTTGAGAAAAACTCAAAAAGAAAGAGAGGCAAGCCTTTGAAGAAAGAAGATCATTTTCTTCATCTTTAAACGTAAAGAACAATGTTCTTGAATAACAGAGATGAAATCATCTCATTAAAGAAGAAGAACCCTCTTCTAAAAAGATCAGAGATCTAAGAACAAGATCAAGGTCTTCAATAAAAAGGAAAAGATAAAAAAGATCTAATTATAAAAAAGACTAAAAGAAGTACTCTACTTCATTCACAGATCTTTTGATCTATAAAGGCAGAGCCTTTTGATGAAAACAAGAACTTTGGTTCTTGGATCTTGAGGCAAGGCCTCCTTTGAAGAACAAAAACTTGTTCTTTGATCTTAAATTTGATCTAATGCGCTTTGCGCTACTGGAAAATGCTTTGCACTCTGGAATTGCGCCTTTGCGCTTATTGGACTGGCGCACAGCGCCAAAACGCGCCACATGTCAACCACAGAACAGTTTGCGCTTTGCGCTTATAAAAACAGAGCACTGCGCTCTTGGGTTGGCGCTCAGTGCCGAACGCGCCACGTGTCATTCACTGGCGCACCCATAAAATGGCGCGGTGCACTCATAAAGCGCAGTGCGCTAACAAACCAGCGCTTAGCGCTGAACGACACGTGTCACCCTTATGTGCGCTAGCCCAATGCGCTCTTTAATTGGCGCAAAGCGCCTGATGCGCCACGTGGCGCGCTGTCAGAACATACCTTGTTCTAATAAATGCTATGCATTTAATTCCAGACGAAATGTCATAGCCCAATTAAAAGGGAAAAGCCCAAATAAAGGCCTAACAGGCAGAATAAAAATAAAATGTTAATGTTAAACATTTTTAACTGGACTTAGCCCAATCTTGACCCATATGATGGGCGATGGATGATCCCATATCTATCGGTGTTTGACATCAAAGATGGTGTACGGGTGCTCAGTGGAGACTGGGTATACTGAACGAACTCGCCGAGAACTCCCAGATGGTATTATACCTCACGTCAGATGGCAGTTCTCTGGTGACACTGGTACAGGGTAGTCTGTAGACCCGAGATCGTCATAGAGTCTTGTGTGATTCCCACTGTACTTTGATTTCCACCTTACCACGTCCAAGAGGGCGTGCAAAACGGTGGCTTTTGGGTACAGTCCCGAATCACATGGAGGCAATGAGCGATAGGAAGGATTTTTTCTCTCCCGATATAGGGAGTTGATGTTGTGCTGTGTTCGATTGGCTATAACTGGAAGTCCCTAGCCAGGGCTGATATAAGTACTACTGGTAAGTGTTATCGGTAGTTTCTCGACCTGTTATGAGCCTCACATCGACACGACTTATCGGTTACTGGGGTCTGACGTATACCACCCCTAGACTGGATATGCGACATATCAGACGAAGAGACCGGACTGTACGGTAGTGTTACTGATCGGATTCATAGGAGAATGTACAGGCTTGCTTGTTGATCTTCTGATCGATCAATACCTGGGTGCCTGTTACGTTTAGCTGATCGCTTGCAGCTTGTGAGTGTTTGATATGATCATCACCTACTGCCGGCCTATTGACGATTCTTTAGAGTCCTACACAGAGTTTTCTTGACTCAGGTAAAATGGAGTAGGAGCACATATGTGATATATGCGGAATCGAGAATATTACGATATGAGATACCGTATTCTATTCCCGCGATATTAGATATCGGCCGGGTATATGTGATATAGCCGGGTTATCGGATCAAGTGTTGATTCGATGAACTGATACACATTATATTAGTCGGTTATTTGAGAAATAACCGGATTGTCGGATCAAGTGTTGATTCGATAATTTAATGTATAATTATATATGTGATATATTACATTACATTAACTGATATAAGCTCACTTTATTGATTCATTTTCTCACCGGATAATACATTGATATATATGCGATATATGTTAATTGTATTATTTTCTTTTGTTACAAAAATATATTATATATGTGATATTTAATATTGTAACAAGTTATGATTACAAATGCAATATGTTTTGTGGAGATTAAACATAGTTAGGGTTTGATTTGGGTTAGCATTTTCATGAAGCTTCTAGAACCTTTACTTTTGTTTTATGCTTAGATATTTTGCTTTGATATTTTGGTTGATATTTCTTAACCCAACCCAAACCCTTTACCCTAGTAAAATCTCTACAATGGTTAAATCCTTTCTTTATTAACCAAGGGTTGCAATTGTAACCATAGAAATAATTCAATATTCATCACAAAAGGAATGATTCATCTTCTTCTTCTTTGAGCTCTTGAAAAAGCTTTACTAGGTTTTTCTTTTGTGATGATATTGAGTGAGATTTTGAAAACAAATGAGAGCCAAATTCCTACTTCATCATCCTCATCTAATCTAGCCATTTAGATTAGGATGTTCACTTCACTAATACTTAATTAGAGAACTGAGAGCTTGAGTTAAAGATTCTTCAAGGTAGATCATCTTCGAAAAGGAAGACTTCAAGCAAGCATGGATCATTGCGCTTGTGGAGCCTCTCTAGAGTCCGGAAGTTCATGGATCGCGGCGAAGGGACTACTACTCGGAGCTTATGAAGCGAAGGAGCGAACTACAAAGGTTGTAATCTCTTTCCTTTAGATGTAAAGTTGTTTATATGTTTTGTTAACCCTAATTATCTAGCAAAGATCCTCGCTTTAGCTTGTTCGGCACTTCTAAATTTTAAATTTGGCATGGTTGATGCCTTATTGACCCTTGTGATAGTGCCTAGTAACCCAACAGTGGTATCAGAGCCTAGCTAGAGCATTAGGCGACGTGTAGACAAAGTTAAAAGTCCGATCAAACCCCGAAACGTCAAATGTTGACCCCTCTCTGGAATTTTTTTAAAAATATGGTTTTTTCTGCTTTAAAAATACTCAAAAAATAAGCAGATGATTTTATGGATAACAGAGAAAGACGAGCCCCTAATTCCTTCAAGTCGCCGCGGAACCGCGGCCATAGCAGGCTTTTGGCGGCGGTTCCGCGGCAGTACTTGGGTATTAGGGTTAGTGGTTTCTGGGTAACATCCATTGGCATTACTACATGCTTCTGGGAATTTTTAATATTACTCAAGTGTTGAGTTTTCTGGAGATCTTTGGAATTCGTTGATTCGATCGGAAAGTTTAACATCGTTTAGTTTTTCGGGTAATTTAGAACGTGCTAAAATGTTCGAACGGAAATCGATAACTCATTTTTTTCATGACGGAAAACTTTCAAGTGTTGGATTTTTTCCTCTGTTTAAAACTTTCGGGAAATCATGCTAGCGTATCTGTGGACCCTCTAGAAGAACGTAACCTTAACTCGATTATGTGACCGTCAAAACTGCCACTGAACCCTAGGGTTTGTGGTAGTTTAGCGTTACCACATGTGAGACGTTGGTTTGACCCTTCTACGGCTGGTTCATTGGCGCAGTGACATGTTCTGGGTATTTTGAACTCCGCTCAAGTATTGAGCTATTTGGGAAATCTTGGTTATTTGATTATTCGATCGGAAAATTTAACATTGACTATTTATCTGGAATGTGATACAATATGTGGAATTCATTTAGTTAGACATGAAATGCGAAGTATGTGATATTTCGGATTTAAGATGTCTAAAGTAATTGTGGATTCCAAATGTTGTAGTTTTACACTTTCTTTTCTGTGACCGTAAACATAGTATGTGGTGTATCGCCGGCTTCGTTGCTATACATAAACGAAAATCGGGATACGCATACTTGCTTACGTTGATGATATGAGATATTATGTGTTGCTGTGATATGTTATATTGGATCGTCGTGTTCTGAATAGCCGGGGGTTTTATGTGAGATGAGGGTTTCAATTTTCATTCATGTAAAATTCATTTGTATGTAATATTCTTTTATTGGGGCACTTCCGGGTTGAGGATGATGTCACCATTGTATATTATTTACTTTTCCGCATTAGGTAGACCCAAGGAGGAGAGCATAAGTAAGCGGGTTCTAGGGTCCAGTGGGAGGCCATCTCGAGGAGTCGAGACCGGGTCTCCTAACTCTAGAATTGGCAGTGTTGCTTGCCGCTCTCGTAGGGGTCTAGGGATGTGGGTTTGGCTATTCATCGCAACCGTGGAATCCGTGTTTTATACAGGCTCGATGTAAAACACGGACGTCCTAGTATATCCAATATTTCATATGTTATCTTCTGCTGCAATGTTCTGTGATGAGATCATATTACTGCCTGAGACGAATGCTTATACTATATATATATATATATATATATATATATATATATAAATATTACAGCTTTCGTTTCTTCTGTGTTGCTTAGGAAGCATAACTGATGGGATTTATTAATGAGATTAATAAAAGAAAAGAAACCTAAAAAGATGTTTTAGAATCAAAACTTTATAAAAAGGGTAGCTACAGTCTTGCTTTGCACAGCGGTATATATGATATACTCTGCACCTTATTCGATGAGGAAAGAGCCGAGATCCCTTCACCGGGAGTGACCACTTTAGCAAAACTGGCAGATGCTACAAACTCACGGATTAGTTTTTCATTGCTTCTATAGTTCTTGCTTTGCACAGCGGTATTTATGAAAAATCCTGCACCTTATTCGATGAGGAAAGAGCCGAGATCCCTTCACCGGGAGTGAGCTCTTTAGCGAAACTAGAAAAGCCTCAAAAACACTCCTTTTTCAAAATCACTTGTTTCTACAACGATATCAAGTTCATTACGCTCATGGTTTTCTGAAAAACCTGTCGTAGCCCTCCGTCATTTCAGATAAGTCCTACTTAGTATTCGTGCTGCGTTTGTTGACCTCCGTCAAGGCGTAGTGTATGGTAGCTAACTAGTATTTATCTGTTTATGCATATGATGCAGATTGGATTAGGGTAGTCGTACGACCTTGTTGACCTCCGTCAAGGGTCGTGCGGGTGGGTTTGATTCAATCAAGAAATGACGGGTTAAACTTGACTAGCACTCTATGATTTGTTGACCTCCGTCAAGGTCATCGGATGCTTGGGGCAAAATATTATCAGGAATTTCAAGTGTTGAAATTTGCAATGAGATTGCATACCTCCTATGAGATAGTTGGATCCCGATACCGACTGCGAGTAAGAGTTACTCCTGGGAGAATTTTACACAGGACAATTAACCGATCAAGTAGGTGACTAGAAAGGTGTTTACGGGGTTAAGCCTCTGGGAAAACGAGGTTTATTTTAATTAGGTCCGTGTGAAAGCACGGGGAACCTCCCTCAAAGTACCAACACTGGCCTGGCTGAAACATTGGCGAACTTGTAAGGTGTAATTAATCCCGGCTAGTTTTTCCTTTTAGGGTTTGAAGGAAGATTTGATAAAAACAGTGAGAGACATCCTGATTAGATAAGATAATAACCAATCTAATCTTGCAAAGAGCATACGCTAAAGTGTTTTCTTCTATCTCTCTCCAGGTAGCGACCATATCAGGCCTTAATCAAGATAATAATATGGATGTATTGACTGAACCCGCTTATTATACTGAGCAGGGGAACGTTAGTCCCGTTCTTTCTTATAAGTGTTATAAGACTGAGCAGGAAATAATCTGGATTCTCACACCGCCCAAACGAAGAACAAGCATGCTGATGCATCTTCTTCGGAAGTGTTAGTTATTGAGAACTGTTTCTCAGTTCACTCTATGTCCAGGGTATTAGATACTGGATCAGGATCCCACATATGTAATATGTTACATGGGCTACGTAAAGGTAGAGAACTGGGAATGGGTGATCATTCCGTAAGAATAGGGAATGGTGCAGATGTTGCAGCCAAGGCTGTTGGCGAATATCACCTTGTGTTACCAAAAGATAATACATTGATTCTGAACGAATGATATTACATTCCGACCCTGATATGCAATATTATATCAGTTTCTTTATTGAATAAAGAAGGATATAATTTTGTAATACAGGATAATGTTATGAACATATTCCTGAATCAAAAGTTGATAGGATCAGGATCGTTAAATAATGGCATGTACGTTCTAAATCAAACTACAATTCTTAATGTACAGAACACAAACAAAAGGAAAAGTTCAGAAATGAACGAATCCTTCTTATGGCATTGTAGACTAGGTCATATCAATGCGACACGGCTAGCTAAGTTACATAAGGATGGATATTTGAATCCGTTCGAATTATCATCTTATGATACTTGCCAGTCATGTCTCAAATGCAAGATGACCAAAACTCCATTTAATAGACACGGAGAAAGAGTTACAGAACTCTTGGGGCTGATACATAGTGATGTATGTGGTCCCATATCTACACATGCCAGGAACGGTTCTTCCTACTTCATTACATTCACTGACGATCTCTCAAGATACGGACATGTGTTCCTGATGAAACACAAGTCTGAAGCTTTTGAGAAATTCAGGAAATATAAGCACGAAGTAGAGAACCAAACGGGCAAAAGTATTAAGATCCTTCGATCTGATCGAGGAGGAGAATACTTGAGTAATAAGTTCCTGGACTATCTAAAAGAGAATGGGATTCTCTCTCAGCTTACTCCTCCCTATACACCACAGCACAACAGTGTATCGGAGAGGAGGAATCGCACCCTATTAGATATGGTGCGCTCTATGATGAGCACAGCTGAGTTGCCTATTTCCTTCTGGGGATATGCACTGGAGAAAGCTGCATACCTACTGAATAAAGTTCCTACCAAATCTGTACCTACCACCCCATATGAGATATGAGAAGGGAAGAGACCATATCTTAATTTTGTTAAGATATGGGGTTGCCCGGCCTATGTCAAAAGACAAAAATCGGACAAACTCGAAGCAAGGTTTGTTTTATGTAAGTTTGTTGGATATCCCAAGCATTCGCGAGGGTATATCTTCTACCACGGTGAGGAAAAAAGAGTGTTTGTTGCTCAACATGCCACCTTTTTAGAAAAGGAATTTCTTGCAAAAGAGATTAGTGGCTCTAAGGTAGAATTGGAAGAAGTTCCAGCAGAACAAACTAGAACAGATGATTTATTGGAACCAGAGGATTCAGTAGTACCCAACGAACCCCAGCCTTTCCGCCGATCTAGTAGGGTTTCTCATCCACCTGAGAGATACTACGGTTTTCTTGTTGATGGTGGGAGCGAGGATTGCATCATGGAAGATGATGACTCAACTAGTTTCGAGCAGGTCATCACGAGTAGGGACTCTGTGAAATGGCTGGATGCAATGCGATCTGAGATGGAATCCATGTACACCAACAAAGTATGGACTTTGGAAGTTGCTCCTGAAGGGGTAAAACCCATTGGGAGCAAATGGATCTTTAAGAAGAAACTTGATGTAGATGGAAAAGTTGAGACTTTCAAAGCTAGAATTATTGCAAAGGGTTTTCGTCAACGACCAGGTGTGGATTATGACGAAACCTTTTCTCCAGTGGCTATGCTTAAGTCCATCCGGATCTTACTTGCCATTGATGCATACCATGACTACAAAATATGGCAAATGGATGTTAAGACCGCCTTTCTAAATGGTGATTTAGAGGAGTGCGTGTACATGACTCAGCCAGAGGGCTTCGTAGATAGTGGGAGCAGTGAAAAGGTGTGCAAGCTGCTTAAATCCATCTACGGGTTAAAGCAGGCATTGCGGAGTTGGAATATCTGCTTTGATGTTGTAGTCAAAGAGTTTGACTTCATCAAAAACGTAGATGAACCTTGTATATATAAAAAGGTTGCAAAGAGTAAGGTTGTCTTCCTCGTATTGTACGTCGATGACATACTCTTGATAGGAAATGATGTTCCTATGCTGCAATCGGTCAAGCTCTTCTTATCACAAAAATTCTCAATGAAAGATCTAGGTGATGCCTCCTGCATACTAGGAATAATGATCTATAGAGATAGATCTAAATGGATACTGGGATTGTCCCAATCCAGGTACATTAACACCATACTAAAGAGGTTTAGTATGGAAGAATCCAAGCGTGGGAACCTACCTACGATCTCTGGACTCACTCTCTCCAAAGAGATGTCTCCCAAGACTGATTTGGAAAGAGCTCGCATGCAAGGGATACCCTATGCTTCGGCAGTAGGCTCTATCATGTATGCGATGCTATGTACCAGACCCGATGTAGCATACTCACTAAGTATAGTGAGTAGGTATCAAGCAGATCCTGGAGAGAGTCACTGGATAGCTGTGAAGAACATTCCCAAGTACTTGAGAAGAACTAAGGAGATGTTCTTGGTGTATGGTAACGGAGAACTCCAGGTGGAGTCTTTTACCGATTCAAGCTTCCAAAGTGATAAGGACGACTCTAAGTCGCACTCGGGATTTGTCTTTACCCTCAATGGAGGGACGGTGTATTGGAAGAGTTCCAAACAGGAAACCGTTGCAGACTCGACGATAGAGGCTGAATACATCGCTGCCAACGATGCTGCAAAAGAGGCTCTCTGGATGAAGAAGTTCATTACTGAACTTGGTGTGGTTCCATCCATTAAGCATCCAATACCTTTATATTGTGATAACAATGGAGCTGTGGCTTTGGCCAAGGAACCCAGGTCCCATCAGAAGTCCAGACATATTCTGAGGCAGTATCACCCGATCCGGGAGATAGTTGATCACCGGGAGATCGAGGTCAGGAGAGTTGATACGAAGGACAACACTGCGGATCCACTCACGAAGGCCATTCCCCAGACACAGTTTGAGAGACTCCTTGGGATGCTGGGTATGAGATACTACAACAGCTGGCCTTAGTGCAAGTGGGAGATTGTTAGTTATATATATGCCCTAGAGGCCATTGTTGTACATATGATGTATATTATAGTGGATGCTTGGATATATATAGAGAGGACTTTCTTGCTCGACATAATAGTATGCTATTTGGTTTCACTTTGTCTTAACATGTTGACTTATATTAGTTTACTGTCTTGCTCTCACATGTTGATAAAGCCCTTAGGATATGTACTCGACTACTGGGACTATGATAAGATCATACTAGTGGGGCCACGGTAGTCTATGAGTACATCCTATAATTGTTCCTAGTCGAGGGTGTATCGAGACAGGGCATCGATACACCAGAGTAGACTAGCGTATACGCATCTTGACCCATATGATGGGCAATGGATGATCCCATATCCATCGGTGTTTGACATCAAAGATGGTGTACGGGTGCTCAGTGGAGACTGGGTACACTAAACGGACTCGCCGAGAACTCCCAGATGGTATTATACCTCACGTCAGATGACAGTTCTCTGGTGACACTGGTACAGGGTAGTCTGTAGACCCGAGATCGTCATAGAGTCTTGTGTGATTCCCACTGTGCTTTGATTTCCACCTTACCACGTCCAAGAGGGTGTGCAAAACGGTGGCTTTTGGGTACAGTCCCGAATCACATGGAGGCAATGAGTGATAGGAGGGGTTTCGTCTCTCCCGGTATAGGGAGTTGATGTTGTGCTGTGTTCGATTGGCTATAACTGGAAGTCCCTGGCCAGGGCTGATATAGAGTGCTACTGGTAAGTGTTATCAGTAGTTTCTCGACCTGTTATGAGCCTCACATCGACACGACTTATCGGTTACTGGGGTCTGACGTATACCACCCCTAGACTGGATATGCGACATATCAGACGAAGAGACCGGACTGTACGGTAGTGTTACTGATCGGATTCACAGGAGAATGTACAGGCTTGCTTGTTGATCTTCTGATCGATCAATACCTGGGTGCCTGTTACGTTTAGCTGACCGCTTGCAGCTTGTGGGTGTTTGATATGATCATCACCTACTGCCGGCGTATTGACGATTCTTTAGAGTCCTACACAGAGTTTTCTTGACTCAGGCAAAGCGGAGCAGGAGCACATATGTGATATGTGCGGAATCGAGAATATTACGATATGAGATACCGTATTCTATTCTCGCGATATTAGATATCGGCTGGGTATATGTGATATAGCCGTGTCATCGGATCAAGTGTTGATTCGATGAACTGATACAGATTATATTAGTCGGTTATTTAAGAAATAGCCGGATTGTCGGATCAAATGTTGATTCGATAATTTAATGTATAATTATATATGTGATATATTACATTACATTAACTGATATAAGCTCGCTTTATTGATTCATTTTCTCAACGGATAATACATTGATATGTATGCGATATATGTTAATTGTATTATTTTCTTTTGTTACAAAAATATATTATATATGTGATATATAATATTGTAACAAGTTATGATTACAAATGCAACGTGTTTTGTGGAGATTAAACATAGTTAGGGTTGGATTTGGGTTAGCATTTTCATGAAGCTTCTAGAACCTTTACTTTTGTTTTATGCTTAGATATTTTGCTTTGATATTTTGGTTGATATTTCTTAACCCAACCCAAACCCTTTACCCTAGTTAAATCTCTACAATGGTTAAACCCTTTCTTTATTAACCAAGGGTTGCAATTGTAACCATAGAAATAATTCATTATTCATCACAAAAGGAATGATTCATCTTCTTCTTCCTTGAGCTCTTGAAAAAGCTTTACTAGGTTTTGCTTTTGTGATGATATTGAGTGAGATTTTGAAAACAGATGAGAGCCAAATTCCTACTTCATCATCCTCATCTAATCTAGCGACGTAGATTAGGGTGTTCACTTCACTAATACTTGATTAGAGAAGTGAGAGCTTGAGTTAAAAATTCTTCAAGGTAGATCATCTTCGAAAAGGAAGACTTCAAGTAAGCATAGATCATTCGGCTTGTTGAGCTTCTCTAGAGTCCGGAAGTTCATGGATCATGGCGAAGGGACTACTACTCGGAGCTTATGAAGCGAAGGAGCGGACTACAAAGGTTGTAATCCCTTTCCTTTAGATGTAAAGTTGTTTACATGTTTTGTTAACCCTAATTATCTAGCAAAGATCCTCGCTTTAGGTTGTTCGACACTTCTAAATTTTAAATTTGGCATGGTTGATGCCTTATTGACCCTTGTGATAGTGCCTACTAACCCAACATTTTATTTTCTAGTTGGAGATGCATCCACGTCCGGGTCCCCGGCTGTTCCTCACTGGAGGAACTATCGTCCCGCTCGTGCTGCTGCCCGAGCCCAGGCTCGTGCTTCTGTTGCCGGAGGTATATATCACACTTCAGTTTTCGTTAAACCTTGATTTCTTAATACCGCTTTGTCTTAATATTGATTGTATTGATATTTCTTGTATATGCAGGGCATCCCCATCCTGAGAGGGGGACTCGAGGCCTTAATCAGTCCCACAGGCTGAGGCCCGACAGAGCCAGGGGGGAGGCAGCATTCCCCCTCTTCTTTACCACTGATTATCGCTATACCGGCTATTATGCCGAGTGGTTCGGACGGTATATGGGGGATGAGAGCCGCCTCGTGAAGAAGTATCCACTTCACGTTGAGTGAGGCGACTAGCACCGGCGCTCATTTGCCCTCTTCAGAGATCAGGCTCGGGTATTAATATATATTTTCATTTGACTTACCTAATATATTTATTATTATTTAACACTTGCAATTTAATAACATTGTTTTTTTTTGTATTTGTAGTTATATTATGACATTCAGCCTGTACCCGACCCTGATCACCCTGAGAGAGTGCTCGATCTTCACGCTCTGTAGCATAGCCTGATGAAGAACATGCAATCAAAGGTCCGATAAAATAGGAACGAGCTGAAGATCGACTGCTATTCCCTGTGGATGGCGACCCCGAGGCAGAGAGCGGTTCTCCTATATACTCCGGCCTTTGCGAGAGTCGACGTGGATACATGGCCTCTCTTGTGTCAATATTTCGACTCTTAGCGCAAACAGGTTTGTATTTTAAATGTAATTCATTGTTTAGTATATAATTTATTTTTTTGTGTTGCTTAATTAGAAAACTAAATCTGAATGTGTTGTGCAGAAACTGGCCGATCAAAATAAAAAGAATAGGAAGTCGGCGAAGAGGGGTCGCCCCACTTATACAGGTGGCTCGAGGAATATTACTCGTGCCATGGAGGCATCGGTAAATTACAATACACCTACTATGATATAATATAATATTAAGAGTTATTTTATAATATATGTAATTTTTTTGCGAATTACAGAGAGCTCAGACCCTGGCGCAGGGTGGTGCACTGAGCGTGCTGACCGCGTATCTTTCCGTCCACAGCACCTCGACAGATCCCGCCACGGGCGAGCTTCAATTCCCCGACACCGCTACCCAGGAGTATTGCGTAAGTGTTAATATTTATTCTATTAAATTTGAAATTTTTGTTATGAAAAGTTCAAATTTAAATGATATACTTATATTTTACTGGTTAATGTGGGTGTAGGAGCGGATGGTGGAGCAGGCGGAGGCATCGGGGATCGATTTTACTGGACATAACGATCTAATGCTGCTGACCCCAGTCCTGGACGCCGCACACGGAGGGCACCACGGAGGTTGGGAGAGAGGCCGGGGAATGGGTCCTAGCAGGGCCTATATGAGGTTGGACTCTATTCTGGCGGTTACTTCCCCTACCTTCCGTGAGCGATGTCTAGAGAAAGATGTTGCCACCTTGAAGACCACCGTCCAGGAGTTGAAGAAGATGATGGTATGTATACTACTTAATAGCAAAATATTATATCATATTATAGATAGTAATATATCCAATATTAGTAGCCTGAGCTTATTTGGTTGTAGACTTAACTTTGATTAATCTTAGATTGGGGTTTTGCAATAACCTGATAATGATACGAATTCGACTAATACACAGTTCTTACTCGTTTATTACACACAAAATTGAACAGATGCGACAGGATACTTCGACTGCGGCTCCACATGCATCTCCTTCGGCTGCGGCTCCGCAAGCCACTACCTCGGCTGCGGTTGCGCGGACCACTCCAGCAGCTCCACAGCCCGCTCAGACTCCCGCATAATCCCTTCTTCATTGATCGAGTTTTTGACGACTAGGGCTGCACCGAGGAGCAGATGCGCCAGATTACGGCGATTATCAGAGGTGGAGGAGCTGGATCGAGCTAGGGTAGATTTTTTTTATATTTTAAGCATGTATGTACTTATATGTGTAAGTCTACGGTAGCGCCCCGGCTAATAATCTGAGGCCAAACGCGGAACAAAAACTTTTACAACTGGTGCTATCGCATACTATAACCCGGATCTTGCCATTAACGCTAAACTAACAAACTGTAAAGAGGTAGAAAGGCCATACCGATCGATCCGTGTCCTTCGGTCTTTAGCCATCATCCCACGCTCCTCGCGGCATCTCCGATCTCCTGTCTCCTCGTCAAGGTGGCACCACGTCAACGGATCTTTATACGGGCTCCCGCCTCTATACCGAGGCAACTCGGACATCAAGTCTGCTAAAAGAGATGACCAAGATGAAGTTGAGAATGAGTAGAATAATTTATCTCAATACACTCTTTGGTTCTCATCATATGATTAACTAGGTTCTCTCTATGTATGTCCTCTCATCAACCTCTTTTACCATCTCACATACATCGCTCACAGCCCAATCACAATCTAATGGGACAAACATGATTCCCCACTTTTATTAATTTATTCTCATTGATTTATGCAATAGAATATCAGCTTTTTTTATCGAGCCTGGTGGCTTAGGTCAGCATGAATGCTAACCATGGGCATGATAACCATATTGAACAAAGATTATTGGGCTAAGGCCGAATTAGATAAAAATAAAAATAAAAAATAAAAAATAAAAATATAAAAAAATAAATTTTGGGAGGAAAGATTAGGTGAACTGTTAGATGCATCTTTGATGTTTACTTTCAATATTGTTATGTGTGTGCATTCTCCATCTTTCTCCCCTCCATTTTAATAGTGCTATGTGGTTATATTTGGTAATTACACTACCTTTTCAGTAGATGAACATTTCTACACTCTTGGGTATTTTTTTCAACCAAAACCTGTTAATACAATAAAACGGCTGCACTAGATTAATGCACTATTGTGATTGAATGAACTGCTTATTGTTGTTTCACTTTATTGCTTACTTTCTGCTGTTAATCCTAGTTCGATTATATACCCGTTGTGAGCACACCCTCGATTGTGTTACATCTTGACCTGACCTTGCTACACATGACATATATATATACCGATGCACCGGACATGATACCCTTTACTATCGACCTGACCTGTTACCTGATCTCATGCCTAATGCCAACAAACCTGACATGGAGTCCTCATGGACCATTCCTGTTGTCTATCCAGACAAACCTGACCTGTTATCTGATCCTGTGTTGGCATTAGTTCTTGATTACTGAATACCTGACTCGACATACATAACTTGGGGTATGGGGAAATCAAAGGTGAAACCGACTTGTAACTCAACAGTTCGATACCTGTTCTGATCAGTCTTACGGGCTAGGCCAGCCCCGGAGTGATGATGCTGACATCACTCGCCCATCCTGCTACTTGTTACTGCCTAGCGGCACGTCTCGGATTCAGCCCCGAGAATCTTGACCATGGTCCCGGGCACGCACGGGATACTATTGAGTTACATCGACGAGTCATCAATTGATTTCAAAGACTTTAGAATAGAAAACATGATAGAACAGCTTAGTTGCCCACTGCACATTACCCTGCACTGTTGTTTCATATTATTGCTTTATTCATGTTTAACCCTGCATTGCTTATTACCATGTTCATATTATATTATTGGTTGACATGACGCGCTGACGTCTGGGATTTGCATGGCCCAGATTCTTTACCACTGTCGCCGACCGAGCAGGAGTACTTCATCCAGCAGGCTGATTTATGAGTTCTGTAGTGATTAGTTTATTTATTGCATTTCATTTCCAGATGTGAGCCCGCATTATGGGACGTACTTTTCTATTTATTGTATTGGATCATTTGCTTCCGCACTTATTTTTCGTTGACTCTTGTTATTCTGGATTTGGACATGTGTTAGATAGTTTATTTATCTTGTTCTTGATATCTCTACAGCCGTAATGTGACTGTGGATGGATACTTCCTACCCACAGGTAGCATGGTTGGCTATGTCATGTGCCCAATCTTGCGTACTCTGGGAAGCGGGGCGTGACATAATCACAAGCACGTCAGCGATATTAGCTGTGCGTAACGGCTGCCCATGTACTGACCGAAAGGGAAGCCGATGAGCGAACTCATCCTGGAACCCTACTGAGCCTATCAGTGACAATATCCGTACAGTCCGGTCCGTTCGTCTATGAGCATCGCATATCTGTCCTAGGGGGCTGGTAACGTCAGACCCCCAATAGTTGTATAAGTCGTGTCGGAGGGTAGCCCTGAACACCCTGAGAAACTACTAGAATACCTACCAGTAATTCTCACCTGCCTTGGCCAAGGACTTGGTGTAATGGCTCTCCTAGACACAGCGCGATCTCACACCCAATACCGGGAGAGACGAATCCCCTGCCGATCCGCTCACTGCCTCTATGTGGCTCGGGACTGTACCCAACTAAAACATGTTTGCACGACTCCTTTGAGCCGTGGTAGGGTAGTAATCTAAGCATAGTGGGAACTCACACGAGACAAATGACGACCTCAGGTCGATAAACTAATCTGTACACATGTCACCAGGGAACTGTTATCTGACGCTAAGTATAAATACCAACTAGCAGGTTCCCGGCGAGTTCTGTCCGGTGCACTCATAACCCAATGAGCACCTGTATACATCTTAGGTGATCCAACTGACACCAATGGCTTGTGAGACCGGCCATCGCCCCTCGTCGGGGTCTCGACTGTATACACTAGTCTACTCTGGAGTATCGATGCCCTGTCTCGAAACTCCTACGACTAGAGACCACTTTGAAGGATGTGCTTATGGACTACCCAACTCTCACGTATATGATCGCCATCATACTGCTGGTAGTCAAGCAAGAACCCTAAGGGCTCTATCAATGTGTAATAGTGATCATATCACCTAAAGCTGTACATGATGATAAAGGAAAACCAGATAGCATACTATCATCTTGAGTAAGACTGTCCTACCGGTATAGGTCCTCCTCAATCATTGCAATCACGTGCCTGCGATCCAATAATTGACTTTGAGGACACTACGACCAACAATATGATACATATTGTATATATTTTGGACGATATTGGTGGTGTTTGCGTGTTCAGGATGATTTGGATTGATATCGTATTCTGTTTGTTGATTTCTTTTATATATTATGCGTGCGATGTTGATTATGAATACTGCGATATTTGGTTATATGATGTATATATTATTGTGCACAGACGACGAAAAAACAGGAAGCCCTTTTTTTTATAAAAAAAAGCCTGATATTTTGTCCCTACGGATTAAGCCGTAGGTCCATATGTTGCCCCCACGGATTAATCCATAGCTCCATAGTTTGCCCCTACATATTTGTCCGTAGGGACAAAATATCAGGATACCTGACATTTTGCCCCTATGGACTCGGTAACAGGCATTACACTTGCCCCTACGACTATATCCGTAGGGGCTTATGTCTAGACCTACGGCTAACGCCGTAGGGGCATGAAGTTGCCCCTACGGATATCTCCGGAGTGGCAAGTATTTTATTTTTTATAAACCACTAAATTAAATAAATATTTTGTCCTTACGGAATACACCGTAGGGACATGAGTCCCTACGGAGACAACCGTAGGAGCAATTATTTATCCGTAGGGGTATGTTCAGGACGAAGACTTGCACTTGCGGCCGTTGCACCTACGATGTATTTTCTATGAATATATCCGTAGGGTGCTTTGCCCCTAAGGCTCGTAGTGATGATGCACGTTTTATATGATGAGTTGATATTACCACCTTCCTATTGTTTGTTCTGACATCCCACCTAAAATTTTGAGCTGTCAGCCTCTTTGGGAGTACTAATATACGATCATTTTTATCATACTAATGGTGATTAGGTATATATGTGAACTACAAGGGATTTACGGAGAAATCGAAGAAATATATAAGAAAGAGTTGTCATACATATATACATGGAAAAACAAAATAACATGAAAGAAGCGGAGTGTAGAGCGTCACTTTGCTGTAATAATTTCTTTTTACAATGACAGCACGCATGACAACATGATCCGCATCTCTTTACTTCTTTTCATGTGTTCGCAAATTACAAATTGACCTACGTCCTCCTAATTGACCTACGTCCTCAAATTTACTAATATAAACAAATTTACTAATATTTTAAAAAATAATGAGTATTACAATGATGAGAGTAACTCTCAATCCCTAATTCCAAATACATCCTATATAAATGCACCAAAAGATGGCTTGCCGTCTCTCATACAATATCCTACAATAAAACCCTAAACTATGCAAGATATTTATCATCTTCATTTACTTGAGCATCAAGTAAGGTCCACAACACGGGGCTCCACCCGGCTCCCCTGGGCCATAGACAGGACCAACCCTACGGGGTCCAAGCACTTGGTCCACAGCTAATAACAACTCAACTAATCCTACGGGCTCAAATAACCAAATGAGTAGACTAGAGCTCGATCGGCAAGTAATGCAAATAAGACTTGATCAAGCAATACGAATCTAGGTCACTAAATTTAAGGCAGATATGACATAAATAATTATGTGGAAGACTCGGAATATATTTCCAACACCACAATTTTTATCAATAAATAATATTAACTGAAGGAACTTGAAACTAGAACCGCCCCTCGTTGATTGAGAGCCGGTTTTCTAACTACTCTTTAGGCCTTTTTTAGCAACAGGACGCGGTTTTTGAAATCCCGGTTTCGTAGGATTTCAATACCAAACTTCAATTATTGAAACAAATTAAGGCTCATTTTGCAAGCAAAATAGAATTTCCTACGCCGTGGTTTCAAAGAAGTTTGGGGCTCAACCCCTAATTTTCTGAACTCCAAAAAAAGTGGAGTTTCGCAAACTAGGCCTTCGAGTTTGTCTCTAAACTTGAAGTTTGCATTATACCAAATAACGATTGAAACTAATTTTACTTAAGGTAACAAATATAAACATGAACGTAAAACAAATTACAGTTGCTGAAAATAGTATTTTATTTACCAACATTTTCTACTGTTGTAACTCAAACCTAAAAGGGGTCATGCACTCATATTCGATCCACCCCTTAAATTTGTGCCGTGGATTTATTTCTAGACACAAACCCATCTACACACCCGTATGCATTATGCATTGCATGTGCAAAAAATTAGCAAATATACGGCAAACTCGGCAATATCAAACATGCATTTAGAAAAGTTTTGGAGTTTGTCATAGCTTGAAATCAATATCAAGATTAAGAAAACATATTTAACAAAGCGATGTCCTAAAATTTCAAAATTTAATTCTTCAAATGATCATCGATATACCGCCCCATCTAAATGAAAGTCAGCTTTAATCATTTTAGTGTAAAAGGGATAATAATTATACCACCAACTCATTGGGGCAGTGCTGATTATGAGGCAACCTCAACGGTTGACATCCTATATATAAATAGTCAAATTTAAGAATTATTATAGACTTGGACTTTAAATTATTAAACTGAAATTTTAGAGCAAAGTTTTGACTTTATCTTCAAAGTATTTTAGAACAAAGTAACATCCATATAATGCACAAAATCTGCCATCATCTAGTTCAGATACGCCACAGTGAACTCAGGGCCCAAGCTTCGACGCACTGTGAGCAGGACTTCTTACTAATAAAAAAAGGGTAAATTGTCAAAAAGCCCCGGGACCCTATCAAACTTGTGTAATCCTCATGGATTTTTGCTCTTCTTAAAAAACCCTGGATTCAATCAAAACCCCATGTATACCGGTCGCCTACAATATCTAGCAGTTGCGGTGCCCTGTAATATCTAAGCAGTTGCGTATAATATCCAAGCAGTTGAATAGCTTTCAGTCTTTCTACCTAGGCCTCTTACAGCCGCCTAGATTTATGATAACTTAAGACTCCGGCGATTGTCTCAGCAGTCTTTGAGGCCTTGTCGAGACTGGGATGTTCATCACTCCTCGAACAGGTAATCCCTCCATCGTCTTCTTTGATCAACGTAGCTTATAGATAGACGAGGAGACGACCCTCGGTCTCGCTATCGACACATGACAATTCAATGGTGCATAGTGCCAATAGAAAACTAGCCGAGTAAATTTATGACTGGATTTGGTATTAGGTCGTCCATACGGGTGATCGAGGTGTCCAACCATGCGTTCATGTATCGGCGGGTTTAGATCCGATCTCGGTAAAGATGAGGCAATTAGCACCGCCCTGTAGGAGTTCATTAGGCCGAATGACCCAGATGTCAGTCATGCGTTCGACCGAGTGACCTAGGCGTCCACTTCGAAGCCCCATGAGACGATGTAAATGCTGAGTCCTGCGTCCGAACTGGCGAGTACAAACCGAGCAAAATAAGCTGACGAGCCCTAATTAGGCATAAAGCTTGTGTCATAAGCGATCCAGTTATTTAGCCCTGCTTTAGACAAAGCCTCGACTGGAGTTAATGATAATTAGAATGAACAAAACACAAAGATTTAATAATGTTTGATCAATCTGATCTACCTTCTCGAACGAAGGAGAAGCAATCCATGTATCTTAGAAATTATACAGTTACAAGGATGATGGAGTAACTCTCAAATCTTAATCCCAAAAACACCCTCAATCTCACACAAAAGACGTCTTTTGTTCTTCTTGGCATCTATTATTTTGGCACAAATGTTTTTGGTTAAAAAAACGGTTTGAAAAGATTCAATTATACGAAATGAATTTCTAGATCCAGATCCAGAGATTCTTTAGCACCAAGTTGGTAAAAAGCGCGGAATTCTTATTGATCAATACAATTCAATATGTATTTCTGCCTTTGCTTGCTTTCCTAATTTATTTCTTAAAGAGATATCACAAAAATTGCACACTGAAACCCTACATTGTACAGAATATATATAGTCTTCAAATACCTGCATATCAAGTGAAGTCATTCACATACTAGCACCTCAAACAAGATTTGAACCGCTGGTGCAGCGCTCCCGCACCCTTGGGCCATGGGCTTCAAGACTATCTAACAAGACCGGCCCTCGGTCCATGGCATGAGCTCGTCCTTTCGGCTTCACATCAAAAAGCTCCCGTATAACTTCATATACTCGACTATAGAGCTTGGTACGAGCTTGATAAGTAGACTGATGGGGCTCGATCATAAGTATTGTTTATTTGGGTCACATAATTAATGCACAAATATGACTTAAATTGGCCTTTTCCGTTAAGATTGCCTTGTATTCAGGGCAGATTTGGAAAGATTCTTTTTAGAGATTCTTTTGAGAGATTTACATGAAGAGACAATTGAAGATTTATTTGAAAATTTGTGAAGAGATAATTGAAGATTTGTTTTGAAAATTTGATGAGATCCTAATTAGAGCAGGAGTTCTATTGTTTTGTGCTATAAATAGAGAATGGTCTGATCAAAGAAAAGTGGCAAAACATGATGAAGATGTAGAAGAAGAAGAAGAAGAAGAAGAGAAGACGAAAGCGAAGGCGAAGGCGAAGGCGAAGAAGAGGGATAGTCATCCACAGGAGAAGGTGGAGCATTAGAAGAGTAGTTTTTGTCTTTGTATGAAGAAACGAAAGCGAAGGCGTAGGAGAGGGGTAGTCATCCACAGGCGAAGGCGAAGGGTAGTCTTATCCACAGATGAAGGTGGAGGAATTTATCAAGAGTGGTCTTTATATTTGTATGGGCGTTGAGATAAGATTTGAAGAGAGACGAGAGAGAATATAAAAGGTACATGTTTTCTTAATGATTAATGAAGAGATTCTCAATATTTGCCCTATGGATGTAGGCCCGTTGGTCGAACCACGTTAAATATCGATGTTTGCGTGTTATTATTTTTACGCATCTTTCTTGCAAGCCCAGCTAAAAATCCTAACATTTTCGATGAAGCCACTCCGAGATCGAACGCGCACACACAGATAGAGAGAGATGGGAATGAATGGCTGAAACAATACACTTAATCTCTACTCCTGCCCAGCACGGGTGTGACTCATAAGCCTCTCTCTTTACTACAAGATCTATCATTTCCTCTATGCTATGGCCCCCACATATTATAGTGACAGATCATTGATGGCTAGCGAGTCCCGACTCTAAATGTAACCCATTATACCCTAACTCTATCCTTATTCTGGCAGTTGATGAAAAATCATATATAACAAAAGTTGTGGTTCTTGGATATGGGAATCATTTTGGGTGAAGCTTTACTATGCACGTAAGGGTGCAGTAGACTGGAATGATAGTTGTGCGTGTCTGAGCCACTTCAGGGCGGGCCTCAATTGCAACAGAGAATATGAAGGGAAAGGCAGCCAATGCCATGATGAATGAAAATGAGCAGCAATCACGACCGGTGCGCCCGAAACGCTGGCTTCCGCTTATGCGTCTTTATCGTCAATTGTTGGCTTCGAGCTCCTTGAACTCAAGTTAATCTGACATTGTGTTTGCCCTGAGATATGTAGTTAAAACAAAATTTAGGGTAAATCATATCAAGGGTAAAGTTCAACTTAATCACTAACCTTCAAGTTTTTTTTATAGCTATAAATACCTTAATAGGTATGAATTACAAATAATCAATGCACCTTTTTATTCAAATTGCAAATAGATGCTTCAAATTTTGAGTTCAATTTCATATCGTATATTGTTTTCAATGAGATCCGTTTTATTTTGTGCAACTTTTTATTATGTTATTTTCCGGCCGGTGTAGGATATTAGATTGAAAACCTCCAAATGGTCAATGCATATATTTGTTATTTAGGAAGCAGAATGAATGAACTCTAGATTATCCGTAAATGAGTAAGGAACTCTGCTCCTCTTCATCAACCTATTTAGTATTCAAGTGAAACTTTGCTAAACTCGTACCTTTTCTTGCTATGTCTCCAATTTGTTGCTAGAATTAATGTTTCGGCTTTTCTTATGTTGAAAATGACCTTTTTATGGGGTTTGGAATGATCTATATATAAATTACTCATTTATATTTGCAAATGGCATATGAGACGTCTATAATTAAAATTTCCCTCTGGAATTACCAAATGCAATATCTAAATGAGACGATATAGCATGATACTGATATTTGTGGCTGGTTCAGTGACACTTGTCAAGGACCCATGGAACCACCGACCTATTAACTCTCTTAGCTAGTCAGTTTTGTGGCCGCATCCACTTCCGTTTGCAGCATAGAGTGTTGTGTTTCTTTGAATTCCTTTTTAATTTCTTGTAAATGAGCAAGGTACAACGGTCTGTTTCGTTTTTTTATTCATTTTTTCAATCAGGAAAACAACACCAGTTAAGTATAAATATCTACGATGCCATAGGATGTTAGCTCTCACATCTCTACGACACCAAGGCTCAATAGCAATTACATTCTTCCACCTCAAGGTATGCAGCACACACAGTGAACCATCCATCTCAACTCTTTTGGAGATTTTCACTTCATGTTCTAAACTTGAGCTTTCTAATATTCCTTCATAAATCATTTACTTTAAGATACCTAGAATCCATTGCTCTTTCTCTTTTTCATCGATCTTCGGTATAGAAAGTGTATCTTTTGCTATACTAGCTCAAACTCTATTTTTAAAATAAGAGACTTTGCCACAATACTTTCGACATCGTTTTGCTATTTCATATGTAATAAATAACAATATTTTATCAGCTCTTAAACCTAAGTCAACTCATTAAAAAAAATAGAGAAAAAAAGAATGAAGGACACCATATGACAAAATTGGATGAGAGACGAACTAAACATGTAACAAAATTCATAATGCATATTTAATCTGTCATATAGATTTAGATGAATGGACTAAACATGTGAGCGAGGGCAAAATAGGAAAAGAGAAAATCGTGCGTGGTGCCTCGATTCGATGTCCGGTGAATTCAGAGGAGGAGGAGGAGGAGGAGGAGGGGGTTACGGTTTGGCTGCCGTCGCCGGCGTCAACGCAGCCCTAGCCTCCATTTCCGCCAAGCTCATCTCCTATCTGGTAAATTCAACTTCATGCTACATCTTGTGAGATCTCAAATCTCTTGCTTTGAGTTGTGTTAATTTGGGGGCAGTTGTGAAGTGCAGATCCCTCATCGTTTCTCTAGTCAATTTACCTATGATACTTGTTCGTTTATGTTAGGATTTGTGATCTCAGTCGGGCATTTTATTCTGAGAGCACTGCATACATTATCTAGGGTTTCTAGAGTTGAAGTCAATGCACATCAAATAATCGAATAATTGGACGGACAGAAGTAGCCAGTTTTGTAAATTCACTGTATATGATATTTTGGCCGTAAGGTTTTTGGAGTGGATCGTGATCAAAATCTGGATTGGTGATAAGACTTATCTTCAATTTCCGATGTTTTGGTACTTAAGATGTTTGTTTTGGCAGAAAACAACATCTACAGCTACTTCGTGATGCTAATGTGAATCATGTGTGCAGGTGATACCTTTGATTATTTCCATCTACCTTTCGGACTAGGAAGAAGCAGGGAAGCACACGGAATAATGCATTTTAATTTTTACTTGGCATCTATTACTTCCGAGACAAGGGAATTCTTTTGTTTTTATAGTCATCTCTCACAGAAACTCTAGTTCCCTTCACTTCTCTATCTTCTTTCCTTTTCTTCAACTTATAGTCTCCTTCTTAACCGACAAAGTAGATACAATTTTTTTTTAATATAATTTTATCAAAATTATTTGGGTTCTCTCCATCAATTACATCATGAGATTATTTTATGGGATAGGTTTTCTCTAAATTTTCCTTTATCTTGATCATGATTTCTAAGATGGAAAAGTGGGGGAAATTTTGGTGCCAAATATCTCCAGACTTCTTGCATGTTTGGAAGATGGATCCTAGGCACTCACTTTGGATCCATAATATTGAAGATATATGCAACGTGTCTTTTTCTTGCTTATCAGATCAACTTCGTATATTAAGTTTTTTTTCTTCATTGCTCATGGGAATTTTTTTGGTTATAAGTGATATCAAATTGTTCTTTTTGTTTGATCTTGCCCAAACTATAATTGTTATAATCAAAATAATTTGGGTAATTCTGTTCATTTAAAACTCATGGTCTCATTTTCCTTCTAGATAATTTTATGAAATGGAAAACTTGGGTGTTTTTTTTGCATGTATAAAATGGAATAGGGTAAAATATCATTTTTTTGCTTGTCAGGAACATCTTTAATCCTTCTTATATTGCCCATGTTTTGCTAATGCTAAATTATAGATGAATGTTGGCTGCAAAATTTTTTATTGACCTGATAGTTTAAAATGATGTTGAAATTTTTTTAATGACTTTATGGCTCTTTTGCTATAATTTAATTCACATATTTTTAATCAAGAATTCATTTTTTCATAAGCTAGTAATCTGTTTAATAAACTACTTTAAATTTTATTTACTAGTTTTTCTCACTACATAAGATTAGCTTTTAAGATATAAAAATGTAAAGAGACTTATTGTGTCAGAGGGAAAAATCTAGCCATGGTTCTCACATCCCTCTTTTGTGTTTTTCTTCATTAGCAACCAAACATTAAAAGTGCATGGAATGCAAACATTTATTATTTTCAAAACACTTCTACGGGCTAAAGACATAGGAAGTTATTTTGACTCTTCTTCTTCCACAATATTGGAAGCAAACACATGAATTTCCAATCTTTTTTTCATGACATTTTGTGGAAGTTATCTCGTCCATTACATTGTCGCTTTTGGTCATTCAAACATGCAATTAGGTTCTCTCCACCCCTTAGTTGCTCCTTTTAATTCTCTTCCTTCGAAGGAAACTTGCTATTCAGAATTTAGTGCTAGTAGCTGCATCTCCTGATTCTCTCATCGCGGAGGTAAGCCCTTTGAGCTGGTAATGAAACAAAGCCTCTCACATGTCATCTTTCCACTAGTTTCAAATTTTAAGTCTGATTTCTCTGATAGAATGTACTTCAACATCATGTCTTGGAAATGCTCAAGTGCTTAACCATAAATACTGCAATGACAAATTACAAATATGATTTGTTAACAATTTACTTTCATATAAACAAAATTGGTTTAATATGTGTTGTAGAACCGGAAATGATGATTGAGAACCGGTTAAGAGAAAAAAATTAGAGAAGAAAAGAATAGGAGGGAATTTAAAAGAAGAGATGAACAAAAAGGATTGGAGAGAATAATTATAAGAGAAGAAGAGAATCTGTTTTACTGCCGAAAACCGGAGAGAACCGCGTAGGTCGTCTTGCCCGAATTTGGGGGCAAATACTATTTGGTTTTATCCGTCCACCTCGCCGAATATGCCAAGCTGATTTATGGCACCGTGTATCGGAGGTTCGAACGGATGCGGCCGTTGTAGTAGATTTCGTCAGATTCCCCCTCTTTTGCGAGGGGTTTTTGATTGTGGGGACCCTCTTTCCTGCAGGCGCAAGCTCCTGCAGTTAATTACGTTACCGCGTAGTGATAACCACTTTCTCCTGCTTCAGATATTCACTTCGTGTCGTGTGTGTTTGTTTTATTTTTGGTTGCCCGTAGATCGTATGCGGAGGCTAATTTGTGTCGTCGCCCGTAGGGCGTGGATTAGTCCGAATCCGTATATTCTTAAATTTGGGTTTAGGTTGATTTAAGGAACATTAATCTTGTTTGAGACTAAGTTCAACTTAAATGTTTGTTGAGGATACATTAGTCTAATTTTAGGCTAAGATCTACTCACCAGGATTTTTGGGGTCATTCAGATCCAACAAAAGAGCATTTGGGCTCTATTGCTTTAGTTTAAGGACGTTACGGTCGATAGATCACCATTTTTGGTATGCAGGTTTAGTTTAAGGACGTTGCGGTCCACAGCTAGTTTAAGACCATTATGGTCCATAGCTAGTTTAAGAACATTGCGGTCCATTGTGATATGCTCATGGGTTTAGGAATGCACCCAAGAATTGTTGGTTATAAGGACCCTCCACCTCTCTGACGACGTTGAAGAATTACAACGACATGTATCAGAGGTGTGGAGAGATGTACCCTTAAACTAAATTCCAGATTGAAGAGAGAGATCATGGTGGAATGAACATCATTTTAGATACCATCTGTTAGAAGATAATTAGTCATTTCTGGAACTAAAATCGATTTGGGGAACCTAAGCATAGGAGGGCTCGGTTGATTGGTAATCAAAAAGGGTTTTGGCATCAGGAGACTTGGCTAATTTGGGTTGAGATTGGCCTCTCATAGTGTTAAACACCAATGTCTGCGTGGCACTCACGTGCTTCCACGTGAGGCTCAAAAGCAGTGTTAAACACTGAAATTTGGAGCACTCACGTGTGGCACGTGATGCGCCTGAGAATTGGGCATTGATTCTTTGGGTTCATTCCCTTTTTCTTTTATAAGTGGTGAGCACTATTGGGGGTCACGTGGGATCACGTGAGGCGCCCCAAAATGGTAGTTGTCTCCCTTTTTCTTTTTGAAAGTGCTAAGCACTATTAGGGGTCACGTGGGATCACGTGAGGCGCCCCAAAATGGGAGCTGTCTTTGGATTTATTCTCCTTTTCCTTTTGAAAGTGCTAAGCACTATTAGGGGTCATGTGGGAACACGTGAGGCGTCCCAAAATGGGAACTGTCTTTGATTTATTTCCCTTTCTTTTTTTTTATATGTGCCAAGCACTTGTTTTAAGGGGTCACGTGGGAACATGTTAGTCGATCTCAGTTGTTTTTTTTATGCAGGGTCAAACCCTAATTTTATCAGAGAAATTAAATTCCTATATTTTTTGGAAGAATTAAATTTTTCAAGCTTAGTTCTTTCCTCTAAGTTTTGTGACTGCATGACAGAATCTCCCCGATGAGAATTAAATTCTTAACTTGTGGGGAGATCTGCTTCTGCAGACCTCAACCAGAGGAAGAACTAAGTTCTTTTTTGGAAGAGTTAAATTCTTGTAATGGCGAAGAAAAATGATCTCTAGGTCTTTTTTTTCCTTACCTAGGGTTTCCTTTCTTAAAAGAGAACTCTTTTTTTTCCTCAAATCTTATGGGGGGTCTCCTCCTTTTTGACTTAAAGTCTCGGATCCTTTATATAGTAGAGGCAGGTTTGTTGATTTAGTTAAGGAAATCTCTCGTTGAGAGATCTTAATTGATTTGGGGATTTTATCCACCGTTGGATTTTTGATCCAAAGATTTCTGTTTTACAGAAGATATTTTTTTGCTTTTAACAAGATTGGGAAAATATTTTTCCATACAGAGCTTATTCTGTTGCTTTGTGATTTTTAATCACCATTGGATCTTTAATCCAACGGTGCTCTGTTTTACAGAGCGTAATCTTTCTTGTTTAGAAAAATTGGGGAAATATTTTCCCATACAGAGCTGATTCTGTAGTTTGGTGATTTTTAATCACCATTGGATTTTTAATCCAACGGTGCTCTGTTTTACAAAGCGTAATCTTTCTTGTTTAGAAAGATCTAAGAAAATATTTCCCAAACAGTGTTTTGATCTCTATTATTTAGAATTTAATTCTATCAGCTTAGAAGGTGATTAGGAACCCTCACGTGTAGCACGCGACCCCCATTTAAACTGGTTTGCTTATGTGCAGCAGTCCTAGAGAAAAGCATCACGTGTTAGCACGTGAGTTGATGTTCAAGAATGTCACGTGTGGCACGTGACCCCCACGAAGTTAAGCCCAAAAACGAGCATCACGTGCTAACACGTGAGCTTCTCTGGCCTGTTATTTGTTTTAGGAAGACGCTTATATACTTTGTATATAGATGCTCACGTGCCTGCATGTGAGGCTCAACTTCAGCCTTAATTGTTAAGCGCAATGCCTATAATTTTTGCTTTAAGGCGCATCATGTGTGGGCACGTGATGCTCCATTTAGGGAATTCTTCCCATCGCTTTTTATTTATTATTTATTTTTTATAAGGAAACAAATGCCCCCACAGCGTTCTCACGTGGCTTGCACGTGAGTGCAACACTGCCACCTACCGCCGTTGGATTGCCTAGGGGAATGGGGAGGTGAACCGTCCTTGTTACGTCTTATAAATGCAAGGGTTTTGTCTTTGCGAAACCACTGTTCTTTCATCTTCTTCCTTCCTTGTCTTATTCGAGAATTCAATTCTCTTCTTCAGAGCTTAGTTCTCTATCCATTGCTATTCCAGAGTTGAACTCTGTCAGAAAAAGAAATCCTTTTTAAGCTAAAGATCTTGAACAACAAAGAAACCTTTTTCTTTAAAAAAATTTCCTGGATTTTAAATCCACCATAAGAGCTTTGTTTTCTTCTGAAGCCCATCTCTTAGAGATCCAAAGACGTGGTCTTTGAGTAGTGAACCTCAATGTCTTGAGCATTCCCCTTCCGATCTTTAAGGATTCATGGCATTTTTATTTTTCGTTTCCTCATCATGGGGGTTTCTGGAATTTAATTCTATCGCATAAAAGGAATTTAATTCCTCACCGAAGAGCTTAGCTCTGAAAGATCAAAAGGGCCCTTCAGGAATTTTATTCCTGGTGTTCTTGAGAATATTTTCATAGGTTTTTTTTTTGCACGAATTTAAATCCGTTGGGTACTTTAACAGAATTTGTTTTCTCTATGAGGATGTCAAGAGTTGTTTAAACTCCCGTGTCTGTTTAATGAGAATCCTTTTTTGATTTTCACAATGATTGTCTTGTCTCATTATTGGTGAGTCGCCAAATTGATATTGTGGGGTCTGTTAGTTTTGCAATCAGTGGTCCCATGGAACAAACTCTCTGTCGTTTTCCTTTTTTTATTATATATATAGGTTTCATTAACGGTTTTTTCTTTCCCTTATTTCAGGAACAATGACTTCTCTTTCCTACTTTTCTTTTACTCGCTCGGACGCCGCTTTCCCGCAATCGCCGTCAGATGAGGAGGCTATGGCAATGATCAGGGCCCATGACAGGGACTATACGAGTTTGCTCCTATGGGGAGTTTGGTATGAGCACATCATCCGGGGCCGCCGCAGCTTTACTTGTGAGATGCCAACAGAGCCTCTCCGCCCGATATCGCTGATGGAGCGTCCGCAGACCGCTTATGCGGTGGAGGTAGCTAATTGGACTCCTGCAGGCCGGCTTGAGCTGTCAACAACCGGGATACCCAACCAGCCCTTTCCGGCCATAGATATCTTGAGGCGTCGCATCTGTCAAGGTGAAGCCCAACCTTGGGGACAAATCTATAAAGTAGGACTTACCCCTCGCCACCCAGTAGGCTATCTTCCTTGGGCTCGATATGTTCTTTCCGCCCACCGTGCACGGTCGCAGAAGGTTGGGCTGTATCAAGCGGTGTACGTGTCTCTTTTTCATTACCCGGCTCCTCACGTCTGGTGGGTTAAAGCTTTCCTGAACCAATGGACTCTTCCCACCAACACCTTCTTGCTAGGGGATCGTGAGGTCTCGATTTCGCTGGAAGAGTTCCGCGAGATCTCTGGATTGCCGATCAGGGGAGAGCATTATGAAGAGTTGCTGCCTCCCGATGAGTATGTGTTCACGACCGTGCCTGCTACGTTTGACGACTTGACGATTGAAAACGCCGTCCGTCATAAGTACCCCAGTCTAATCAAGACTCTGGGTATTTTCGAGAAGCTGTTGGTGGAGTCAGAAGGACAGGGCGTCACTTTTAAGAGTTTCATCGCCTGTTTTCTCCGTGAAGATGTTTTATCAAAAGTGGCTCCGAAATTTGCGAACATTAATGACCCTTTTGGGTTTGGGCTGAACAAGCTGCCGGCCTAAGAAGAGGACTTGCCGCAGTTTTACATTCCGGCCTCGTCGGCCGTGCCCTTTGATGCAATTGCGGCCCCTGGTATGGACGAAGAGATCTTCGTCGGCTTCATCAGTCTTTGGCTCAGTTGGTTCGTCATGCCGACGCATCGATGCTTCATGAGAGCTTCCATCTTCTACCCTGCTCATCGCGTAGCCGAATGGGCACGGTTGGCCGTTGGCATCACGGGAATGTCGCATCTTTATCATGGATTAAGTGTTGCGGCCAACACTTCAACCCCAGGTATAGACATCGTGAATTCCTCTCTCCACTACTTCACGTCGTGGATCGAGATGCATGTACTGGGAGCGTTCGCAGCGCATCGGTGGCTAGATTTCTACGACTCCTACACCTTCCCATGGGTTATGAGGTTGGTGAATGCTTCCGCTCCTGATCCGACCTAGTTAGGAGCCCTCCGCGTGCTGCTTAACCCGTACTCCAACGAGAGCGGGATGATTTTTAGCGACTAAGTCCTCTCTGTTCCCGCAGGGCCTATCCAGCAGCTGTTTGATCTGTCGAAAGGTGGAGCGTCGTCTTTAAAGCCTAAGGAGATCATGCACCTGTACTCGATTAGGCCGGGCTACTTCGTGTTCCGTCAGAATAACGCGGCCCTTTTATGCGGTACAATCCGCACCGCTTCGCCCAGCAGTTGGGCTATAACCATGGTGTCCCTTTCGAGGCTTCTTAGTTGAGCCTATTTCGTCTCTGGAAGTCACGCATGACGTGGTGTGTGGGGTCTTTTACGGGTCGGTATCATCATCGAGTCGGTCCCGTCATTGTCGAGGAGAGGCGGGTACTCTTTGAATGTCGATCTTCAGCTCCGGCCTAGGCCACTGGTGTTCCGTTGCGGCCGCGAACAATGGTTTGTCCTCCATTGAGGGATAGCGGTGTGGTACTTATCCCCAAAGCCGCAGAATCAGAATCGACTCCCCGCACTGCTGGTATGTCGGCGCATACCAGAGCCCAAGCAAAGGCTTCCAACGAGGCGCCAACGACAGTGCCATCAATAGCGGTGTCATCAGCGGTGGCGCCATCAATGGCGGTGTCATTAGCGGTGGTATCGCTAAAAGGGGACACCGGAAGCGAGGTTGGCCGACGTCGCGTCAAAGCGCCGAGGGGAAGGAAACAATCCTCTTCTAGCGTTAGCTCCAGCTCGAAAAGGAGGAAAAGATCGGTCGCCGGCTTACTGGACACCTTGCTTGAGTCCGAGCCGTTCATTCAGGACGAACCGATAGCCATGGAGGAGTCGAATGCCGGTCTTATTTACCCTGGCTCGTCCGTTGAGGAAGCCGCGCAATTGGCTGAAGCTCTAAGGCGCTCGCAGGATGAGACCGAGAATGTGCGCATCCCGAAAAAGCCTTACCCTTCGGTTATCTACGAAGATCCCCCATTGCTACGGAGAGTACATATCGGTCCTCTGCGAAGGGAAGACGAAAGAGCCTTCAAGCAGCCCATCTCGGCTGCTTCTGAAGATGAGCTGGCACTGAAGACCGGTAGTCATGAATCCGCATTTGAAGCCCGGCGAGCACATTTCCTCAGGAAGAAACGACGGCTCGAAAAAGCTATACTAGAAGCATCCTGGCGTATCGGTATGCGTATTTCCCGTATTTTTCTTTTGGCAAGTAATTTGTATCGCTTTTTATATCTTCTTATCTTTGCGAAAACTTTGCAGGGATTTCAGCAACGAAAGAGGATTTGAGCCCAGGTCGTGCCATGACCGTAGATTCTATATGTCTCCCATGACGCATCGGCAGATGTAGAAGAGCTCACTACAGCCGCCGTTCCTGTTGTGGAACTTCCGGTGGTGACTCTTGTTCCTTCGGTGTCCATTCCTCAAGCGGAGGTGATCCCATGGCCGCAGACCCTATGGTTGTCTCTAGTGACGCACCAAAGGGTGTAGAAGAGATTGTCGAAGCTGTTAGTTTTATCTTGGAGCTCCCGGTGATGACCTCCATCTCTTCGGCGTCTGAACTTTCCACAGAGGCGACTTTGCCAGTCGTAGACCCAATGGATCTTTCTGGTGGCGTCTTGAAGATTGTAGGAAGGATCGCTAAGGCCACTGTTCCCTCTTTGGAGCCTGAAGTGGCGGCTGTTGTTCCGCAACCTGAAGCTGCTACGCCAGCAAATATCCTCGGTGATGTGCCTGAGGGCGCGGAGGAGGCTGCCGAAGCTGCTATCCCTCCAGTTCAAGACGAGTGGAGCATCGAAGGTAATTTTTTACATTTCATTTTAATGATCCCCTCGTTATCTGAACTCTTCTTTCCTTCAGAATTGCGGGAATTGGCGGCTTCTATAGTGGACCTATCTTCCAGGAAGTCCTTCCAGCGTCTACTTGATATGGCTGCCTACAGGCGATATCCCCGTAAAGTATCGTCCTTTCTTCCGGGCAAGGTCGGCATTCTTTGACCCCTTTGCTTTATTATCATTTTTTATAACGATGCTAATATGCCTTCTGGAGTTCTGGAAGCTGATGACAAAGTGGAGATCCTTGATGGGTCTGGGATCTTTCAAACCCCTTTGCATGACTGTGGGTAAGTAAAGCTTTACCCCTGGCATTGTTTTGTTTATTCCATATTTGCCAGTCTCGCTGACTATTCATAAATTTTGACAGCTTTGCCAGCTCTGGTTCCGTTAGAGTCCCGAATCTCTATGCCACCGGGCCCATATGCCCGACATGCGTTTGAAAGGATGGCGAGACAAAGCATTCACTCCTTGTCGGCTCTCATTGAAGATCTTCGTGCCGGTAGTTCTGTGACGGCCAAAGAATTTGCTGCCGAAGCCAATACTTCTTCGCCCTTCCTGCCACTTATCATGACGAAACATTGGTGCATGTTTGGGTTAAGTATTGTCGTTGAATTGAGGCTTGCTTACATGATCTTGAGTGCATACGCCTTCCTTCCGAGCTCCTAACTGCAAAGACGAGCCTGCGGGGGTGGATTGAGCGGTGTGCCGAGAAGAGGCTCAACCGGAAATTTTCGGAAAGAGAGCTAGCTTCAAATGCTTTGGGGGAACTTCAGGCTCAACTCACTACTAAGACCACCCGTGCGTACAAAATTTGGCGGGTACTTCAAGAAGCTATCACAGAGGTGATAGCTCTTGATAAAGCCATTATCTTTACCCGCGAGATAGTTGAAGCTCATAAAGTTGCTGAAAAGGAGCTTGAGCGTCGGTTCACTGCGTATCAGACTCAACAGTCTCAGGCGAAGACCCGTCTTGTGGCAATAACAAAGCTTGAAGCCGAGGCCCAGCGGAAGAACGATGAACCGACGAACTTATTGCAACATCCGCCGGCTTGAAGAATTTTTTATATTATCCTTTTTTGTATTTACTCCTGAATGAGAGTATCCTGTATTCATTTTGATTCTTTTATCAAATGTACCTTGTATTCATTTGGATTCATGATAAAAGACATATTTTATTTCATACTGGCGTGTCCCCTTTAGCAAATGCGTCTTGTAGATAGTTTATCTTGATCTCCTTGCAGAGCAGCGATGGCTTAGAAAACAGGTTCAGATCTACCGCCTAAGACTTTTCAACTTTATAAGCCGCGAGGGTAAAGACTTTTCTCCCTACGAGTCGAGAGGATCCAGTAGGTGTATTTTCTCCTTAGGAGTCGTGAGGACTCCTAAGTGCGTTTTCTCTTGAGAGTCGTAAGGATCTCACAGGAGAATTTCCCCCTTACAAGTCGAGAGTACTCGTAAGTGGTTGTTTCCCTCCTTGTTGATATTCGACTTTGGAGAGTGTGGCCCGTGAATAGTATGCAATAGTCCATCTTGGACCGACTTGCAGGGCCCCAGTGCTTAGGAAACATGTCCTTATCCCCATTGCCTAAGGCTTTTCCCTACGAGTCGAGACGAGTCGAGAAGTTCTCGCAGGAATATTATTTTCCCCATGAGTCGAGACGAATCGAGAAGTTCTCGTAAGGATGTCCTAACGTCACAGTTAACTCCTGCTAATAGAAATCAGTTAGGGTCTGTGGTACTAGGGTTTTTTACCCGTCGTACCGTCGCGTTGGCCGATGCATTCCTCGATATGCAATCTTGCAGTTCGAGTAGTCCCGCGACTGTCGTGTCTCTGATCCCTTCGGAGGTTGGACAAGACGTCTTCAAGTAATCTTCCACGTGATATTACCGTCGAAAGAGCAAGCGTTAGGGATATTCCATGCCACTTTTTACTTGAGGTTAGGCTCAATTTGGAAGCCCCGATGAGTCATGACCACTCCGTGCTGGAGTGGGATGATCTCCGATAGTCTTTCAGGTCTCATTTGAGGTGCCGTCAAGACCCTGAAGCTAGGGATTTTCCTTTGCTTCGTTTGTTGACATTGTGTCTGCAATATTGTGACGAATGTCGAGGTTGTCTCTGGGTTGTCTTTGAACCGTCGAGATTTGGAACTAGGCGACTTTGCCATGGCTCCGTTCATCGGCAGGTCAGTAGTTTAGATAGAAAGCGAACAAACGAAAGTTCTCCACGGGCGCTAGCGCTATGTTCTCTTTTGTCAACTGAAGTCGCGCGTACAGCTTTTGTATGATATCCTTCCAAGGTGGATTCACGTAGAACATCGCGCCACCATACGAACATGGTATATAGGAGAAATATAAGGCCCAAACTGAGAAGTGTTGCACCCCTTTCAAATGGGTGCATGTACATCACACCTCCTACGGTGGTTGCCAAAGCTCCGAGTGAACCCGAAATAGGCCATGGACTTGGATCTACCAAATGATAAGAATGCCTCTGAGATTCAATCATAAACCACTTTGCCCCGGTTGTATGTAAACCCCCTTCACCCCACCCCCTAAAGTATAGTAAAGAAGGCTTTTTGGTCTCATTTTCTTTCTATCTGACAAGACAAACAAATAGGAAGGGATGGTTCTTTCATTGCATTGATAGAAGTGATACTAGGAAAAGGCATCTCCTTCGAGTGATTGCAAAAATTGTCGAAGACATAATGCTCCATTCTTAGAGGTCTCTCTGGCCTATTAGCGATGTTCGGAAAGAGGAAAGAAAGCCGATCTTCTATGTCCGTAAATCCAGGAACTCAAACAAGAGATTTTATAGCTAGCTCAGACCCATTGCTTGTGAGGTAAGGTAGCTGCATCGGTTTTTGTTGATGTCGCGTCTGCATCCTGCTGGGGGGAGGAAGACCGCTCTTGTTGATCTCTAGGCTGTGGATGCCGTCGAGACTTGGAACTAGAGACTTTGCCATGGCTCCGAGGTAGTCTCTAGGTTGTCTGTGAACCGTCGAGATTTGGAACTAGGGGACTTTGTCGTGGCTCCGTTTTGCTGACGTCGTATCTTCTTCTGGTTGGAACGAGAATGAACGCCGTTGTTGATTTCTAGGCTGTAGATGTAGCCATTGAGATCTAGCTTCCCTTTGACGATGCCTGGTGGGACAATGTGGTTTCCTTTTCGTTCGTGCCCAAGGATTGTATACAGGGGTCGATGTGATCTCACCTGCAGGGCAAAAGTTTCATTTCCTTTTTTGTTTCTTTCCGCGATGCTCTATAATTTCAGCTTCTTATATCGCGAAAGTTGCGACTTTCAATCATTTCGATTATTTTCTCGCGGTGCCCAATCATTTCGGCTGTTTTTTCTTTTTACTCGCTGCTTTTTATTGCGAGTTGCCCAAACATTTCAGCTATTTTTATATGCATATATTTTACTCGCTGATTTTTATTGCGAGTTGCCCCATCATTTCGACTATTTCATATGCATTTTTGGCTCGCTGATTTTTTTATTTCGAGTTTGGAACTTGAGATCCGATACCAATCTTAGCATCAGCATCGCTGCGACTGGAATATGGTCAGGAGCGAATCATCATTTGCTTTGAAAGGACTTGGAATATGATACCGATTTAGACATCAGCATCGCTACAACTGGGATATTGCCAGGCGCGAATCATCATTTGCCTTTGTTGATTTGAACAAAGATGGCTTAGCCATCAGGGTTAGGGTCCTGCCGACTAAGGCTTTTGACTTCATGAGCCGTAAGGGTCTCATAAAGGTATTTCTCCCTACAAGTCGTGAGGATCTCGTAGGTGTGTTTTCTACTTTGGAATCGTGAGGATTCTTAAGTGTGTGTTCTCTTATAAGTCGTAAGAACCTTACTGGAGTGTTTTCTCTTTATAAGTCGAGAGGACTTACAAGTATCGTTCACCATATGAGAACATTCCTCGTCTTTGGTGAGACTTGGTGGGGGAAACGTTTATTTATGCCCGTGGATTGTATACAAGGGTCAATATTGAACCGCTTGTAGGGCAACTTGGGGAGTGTGATGGCTTAAAAACAGGTTCAGATCCCTGTATCTTAAAGCTTTTGAATCCTATGAGCCGTGAGGGTCTCACAGGGGGAATTCTCCTCACGAGTCGTGATGATCTCGTAAGTGTAATTTCTACTTAGGAATCGTGGGGATCCCTAAATGTGTTGCTCCCTTATGAGTAGTAAGGATCTCACGCAGGTGTTTTCTCCTCACAAGGTCGAGAGGACCTTGCAGGTTTTTTTTATATTTTATAACGAGATCGCGCCCTTTCGGGTTTTCACAAACTCGCCGGTAGCCCTGCTGTTTTTACTCACGGAGCCCTTTCGGGGTTTCATCCTTGCCTATTTTGCTTTTGAACGTACCGTTTTTTTACATCACGAGATTGCGTCCTTTCAGGTTTTCACAAGCTCGCCGGTTGCCCTGCTGTTTTTACTCACGGCGCCCTTTCAGGTTTTCATCTGTGCCCATTTCGCTTGTGGACGTACCGTTTTTTTTAATTTCTCCGTTTGCCAATGACACTTAGAAGGGATTTCGCCATCGGGGCGGTTGTGTAGCCAGCGGGACTTAAGTTGCAATCCTTGCCGCTGGGACCTGTGGACTTGAATTCCACTATCGCCGTGTTTGAGGCAACATATTTAGTTTAAGGACATCACGGTCCATTGTTAGTTTAGGGACATCTCGGTCCATTGTTAGTTTAAGGACATTTCGGTCCAATGTTAGTGAAGTTTATGCCGGATACTACTTACAGAGTGCTGACTCAGGAAGATAGGGAGCGGACACGAGCGTCGTCATCTATCGTTAACCCGACTTGTGACTTGTCAGGGGTAGTATTTTTTAAGGAAGCGATCGTTTATTGGCTGAAAGGGTCTTTCGCCATGCATATCCATGAGCATGTAGGTCTCATCTTGGTAGACCTTGTCTATGATATACGGACCTTCATAGTTTTGGCTCGAATTTCTCCCGTTTTGCACGATTGGGGATCATAGGTCTTTTGACAACTAACACGAGTTCGCCTTGGTGGAATGCTCTTGGCCCAGTTAGTTTTTCGTATGAGCGCGTCATCCTTGCTTTGTAAGCTTCTAGGTTTTGCCGCGCCATGAGACGAGTTTCATCGAGGGCATCAAGCTCTTCAAGCCGAAGGTGGGCATTTTCTTCATCCGTCAGCTCATGTCGGACCGCTACTCGTAGGAGGGTAGCTCTATCTCCAAGGGAAGTACCGCTTCTGTGCCGAATACCAACGCAAATGGCGTGGTGTTTGTGGCTGTTTTGAACGTGGTTCGATAAGTCCAGAAAGCTTCATGCAATCTCTGGTGCTAGTTCTTTTTATTTCTGGACACCGTCTTTTTTATGATCTTCGTCAAGGTCTTGTTGAAAGACTCAGCTAGACCGTTAGCTCGGGGATTATAGACCGAAGAGTATCTCCAATCTATATGATGCTGCTGTGCGAAGCAGCTGATCTTATGGCTTCTGTAGGCCGGCCTATTATCCGAGATGATCCGTCGCGGAGTGCCGAACCGGTAGATGACATGTGTCCTGAAGAAATGGAGGATGTTCTCTGTCTTCACCTTTCTTAGCGGTATTGCTTCTGCCCCTTGGAGAAGTAATCGGTCGTTGCCAATATGAACCGATGTCCCTTGGATAATGCCGGTTCGATGGGTCCAATTATATCGGTTCCCCATATTTCGAACGGCCAGTTAGCCAGTGTCGGGTGTAGCGGATTTGGATGCCGGTGGATGAAGTCCTCGTGAATTTGGCACGAGTGACACCGCTTTGCATATTCGAGACAGTCCTGAATTATCGTGGGCCAATAGTAACCCATTCTTTTGATCTTCAGCTTCATCCTTGACCCAGCTTGATGGGAACCACAGAATCCGTCGTGAGTTTTTTGGACGACTCTCTTTACTTCTTCTGGTCCCAGGCATCTCAACCACAGACAGCCGAATGATCTCTTATATAGAGTATCATTGACGAAAGCGAAAGAGAGAGCTCCATTTATGAGCTGATGTCTTGAAGATGCATTTTCGGGCATTTGATGGGATTTGAAGTAGTCCATGAAAACTTCTCTCCAATCCTTAGCCTTTTCTTCGTCCTCTACTTGGAATGCCACTTGTTCGGCCGCTTCCTTTTCTCCAGACGACTCCGGAGACATTTCTGCTGGCGTGAGAATCCGGCAGCTTTGCACAATGATCCTTACGTCATCGAGGTTTTCGTCAGCCGGTTCTTTAGCGAGTTTGGCTAACGCATCTGTCTTGCTATTTTCCACTCGTGGTATGCTTTCCAGGACGTAGGAGGGGATTTGAGATAGCAATTGTTGCACTCTTTCGCCATATTTTACCAACTCTGGCTTGCATATCTGATAGTCGCCCTTTACTCGGCTAACGACCAGCTGGGAGTCTCCATATATGAGGAGGTTCTCGATTCCCATATCAATGGCGATCTCGAGACCAGCTATCAAAACTTCATATTCCGCTTCGTTGTTTGTTCTTGGCACTGTTAAGGAAAGGGCAAATCGCATTATCCCTCCTTGTGGAGTCATAAAGATAAGGCCTACTCCGTCTTTGATCATGGGGGTGTTTTGCTTTCGCCTTTTCATAGACGATGCCCTATCGAAATAAAGTTCCCATCGGGTATCACTCCCTTCTTTCTTCCCGTTTGTGTCAAACACGTGTTCGTCTGGCAATTCGCAGTTTAAGGGAGAGTCGGCGGGTATCAGATGCTCAGCGAGAAAGTCGGCAATGGTCTGGCCTTTTATTGCTTTGAGGGGTCGATATATTATCGAGAACTCCATCAAGAGGAAGGCCCATTTGACAAACCTTCCTGTTAATATGGCTCTTGACATTAAATACTTGAGAGGATCCACTTTTGATATAAGATGAACCTCATATGCCAAGGCATAATGTCGGAGCTTCGTTACCGCGAAGATCAGTGCCAGGCAATACTTTTCGATGGGGGAGTAATTGTTTTCTGCCCCCAGGAGAACTCGACTCAAATAGTAGAGAGCTCTCTCCTTCCCCTGATCGTTCTCCTGTACCCATAGCGCGCCTAAAGAACCTTCAAGGGCTGTCGTGTACAGGATGAAGGGTTTTCCCTTGACTGGAGCGGTCAGTACCAGCGGGTTCTGCAGATATTGCTTGATTTCGTCCAGTGCGCTTTGACATTTACGATCCCAAACGAACGGGGTCTCCTTCTTCATTAGATGACTGTAGGGGCGGCATTTGCCGGAGAGGTTAGCTATGAACCGCCAGATATACACGAGTGTTCTTTGGAGAGACCGCAATTGCATGAGTGTTTTTGGCGAAGGCATTTCTATAATCGCCTTGATCTTTGACGGGTCTATTTCGATGTCCCGGTGTCGTACGATAAATCCTAGGAATTTGCTTGAGGAAACTCCAAACGCGCATTTCAGAGGGTTCATCTTTAGGTTGTACTTCCGAAGGCGCTGAAACACTTTCTTCAGATGCTCCCAGTGCAGGGTTGTCTAGCACGGCAACAAGTTTTCGAGAGTCATCATCCATGCCATATTTAAATTTTTGCCGTTCTAGCTAACCATAACCCTAGAATCGAAACTAGAAAATCCGACGAAACGGATGCAAACAACTTTGCAATTAAAGTGAACAAGGAATACAACCTTTGTAGACCGGTCCTTCACTTCAATAGCTCCGTGTAGTAGTCCCTCCGCTGCGATCACGAACTCCTGGACTCTAAAAGGGCTCTCATGAAGATATGAATAAGCTTGCATCGAAGTCTTTGAGGCCGAAAATGATCTACGTCAAGGAGATACTAGCTCATGCTACCTCTTTACTAATGGTGAGATTAGTGAAGCAAACATTCTAAACTAAACGGTTAGTAGTAGAGGATGATGAAGTAGGAAGTGAGCTCACTTTAGATTTATTTTTTTCACAAAGTTTCATCACTTAGAAAAAACTAGCAAGCTTTTTCTTAAGTGAGGAAGAAGATGATGAATGAAACTCATGAGGTTAGAAATACAACCATGGTGAGTTATTATGTCATGCCTAACTCATGTAGAGAATAAATCATAGTCTAAGGTTAAGGGTTGGGTTAACAAATATCTTAAGCTAGACAAACAAGTTGAATAAGTCAATGTTCTACCAGCTTCTCCAAGCTTAACCTTGACTAAATCCAAATGTTTGATTTGCTTAAAACAAATAAAACCCTAGTTTTAACCCTAGCATGGTATAAGTCTCATACATACATGTTGCATGTGTAACCTAACATGATACATAATATATATCACATATATATAATGTATGCAAAATGAGAAAAAGAAATGGTCAAGTGAGCAATATTAGTTAATGTAAATTCATATATCATATATATATAATTATACATTAAATTATTAAATCAACACTTGATTTAATGATCCAGCTATATCACATATAACCGACTAATATCAATAATATTAACTTATCGAATCAACACTTGATTCGATAACCCGGCTATATCACATATACCAGTCCGATATCACATATCGTGAGAATACAATACGGTATCACATACTCGTATCAATCTCGGTTCCGCACATATCTCATATGTGTTCATACTCCGTTTCGCATGAACCAGGAAACATCTGTGTAGGACTCTAAATACTCGTCAATACGTCGGCAGTAGGTGATGATCATATCAAACACCCACAAGCCGCAAGCGGTCTGCTAAACGTAACGGCCACCCGGGTATTGAGTGATCAGAAGATCAACAAGTATGCATGCTCACACTCCTGCGAATCCAATCAGTAACACTACCGTACAGTCCGGTCTCTTCGTCTGATATGTCGCATATCAATAGCCTAGGGGTGGTATAACGTCAGACCCCAATAGCCTAATAAGTCATGCCGATGCAAGGTCCATAACGGTTCGAGAAACTACTGATAACACTTACCAGTAAATCTCAGCAACCCTGGCCACAGATTTCCTGTTATGACCAATCGAGCATAGCGCAACATCAACTCCCAATACCGGGAGAGACGAAACCCCTCCCATCGCTCATTGCCTCCATGTGACTCGGGACTGTACCCAAAAACCACCTTTTTGCACGATCTCTTGACTTTGGTATGGTGGAAATCAAAGCACAGTGGGAATCACACAAGACTCTATGACGATCTCGGGTCTACGGACTAACCTGTACCAGTGTCACCAGAGAACTGCTATCCGACGATAGGTATACTACCATCTAAGAGTTCTCGGTGAGTCCGTCCAGTGTACCCAGTCTCCACTGAGCACCCGTATACCTTCTCTGATGTCAAACACCAATGGATGTGGGATCATCCATCGCCCATCATATGGGTCGAGAAGCGTATACGCTAGTCTACTTTGGAGTATCGATGCCCTGTCTCGATACTCCCATGACTAGGAACAATCTAAGGATGTACTTACCGACTACCTCTGCCCCACTAGTATGATCTGCATCATAGTCCTGGTAGTCAAGTACTCATCCTAAGGGCTTTACCAATGTAATAGAGAGACAATAAGTGTACATGTTAAGATAAAGTGCAACCAGATAGCATACTATCATGTCGAGCAAGAAAGTCCTCCCTATATATGTCCAAGCATCTACTACAATATACATCGCATGTACAGTAATGGCCTCTAGGGCATACATATAACTAACACCCAGTGCTCCTTGTACGATTTGCTTTTCACCACGAGGTCGTCAATATAACATTCGACAATCTCGTGTATGAGGTCATCAAAGATCTTTGTCATGGCCCTTTGGTAGGTGGCGCCAGTGTTCTTCAGACCGAAAGGCATCACTCTGTAGCAAAATATGCCCAGCGGAGTCCAGAAAGCAGTGTGTTTTTGGTCTTCAGGATGCATCTTGATTTGGTTGTACCCTGAGGATCCGTCCATGAAGAAGAAGACTTCATGGGTGGATGTGTTATCGATCATCAGCTCGGTAACATGCACTGGGAAGTCATCTTTCGGAAAAGCTTTGTTGAGATCCCGAAAATCTACGCAGATGCGTACTGTCCCATTTTTCTTCATTACTGGAACGATATTGGCGATCCAGTCAGGGTATTGAACTTCTTGGATGAAGCCGGAGTCGATTAGCTTCTTGACTTCGGCATTGATACCCATCTCAAACTCGAGCCGCATTCTTCTTGGTGCCTGTTTGACTGGCTTGACGTCCGGCGATATCGCTAGTTTATGCACAGCTATCTCTGGATCTAATCCCGGCATCTCGAAATAATTCCATATGAAACAGTCTTTATACTGTATAAGCACGTCTTTTAACGTGGCCACCTGTTTCTCAGACAGCAGCTCACTGACGAACGTTGGTCTTGGGTCGTCTGCCGTCTCCAAGTCGATTTTTCTCAAGTTGTCTGCTGTGGTGTGTATCCCATCCTCCAGCTCTTTTGGCGCCGGTGGAAATTCTGAGATCACCTCGTTCTCATCTTCATTCGCGAAGCACTGGGAGATGTCGTCCATATTCTCGTGCCCCCCCTCCTTTGAGAATGTTATCATATGGCAGGTACGAGCTCGTTTCCAAGCTCGATGCTGATCTAGACTTTCCCTCGCAGTGTAGGTTGCTATCGGCTTATGCTTTCGTGACGGGGCTACTCTCCAACCGTCGGATAGAGCAAACCTGTCTTGCTAATACTGATCTTCAACACAGTTTTTGAAGGTGAAGCAATCTTCAAGAGGATGTCCCACTACTCGGTGGTAGGAGCAATAATCCGGGTGATGGACCTCGTTCATCTGTTCGGGGTATCGAGACTCCGGGAGCGTCATCATTTGATGCTTCATGACAAGGTTGAATATTTTTCTTGTCTTGTCTTGAGGGAAAGAGTACTCCCGACCCATCTTCTTCATAAAAGACAGGTTCCAGCTGATTTTTCTCGTTCGCGTGGTTTCTTTGATCCGCTTCGCTGTCTTTGAATGCCCTCCCCGCTCTTGATCTTGCCATTACTTTTGCATCGGGCCTTTTCCTTGCCACGAGAACGCACAGTAGGCTGAGGGTGAAGGGCATCGTCGTCTTCTCCTTTCGTAGCCTGCTGAATCATACGTTGCGTTCTGGCCTTCTCGTAAATGACCATTTCACGGCTATGGTCATCCCGAACCTTTTGACCCGCTTCTCTTATCAGCTTGTCAATCTGTTCTTCGAATGACGGGCTTGGTATTCTCACGCTCGGATCTTGCTCTGGTTCGACATCAATGCTATCTGGAAATGCATTCGCTTCTCGACCGGAGTTATTTATGACATGGTAGCCATGGAACCGCTCCCTTTTCTTGGACCGAACGTATCCAAGGCAACTCGTCTCCATTCTCCCGTGGGTCATCTTTTGCTGAGTCCCACGAACATCCCAAATCTTGTTATAGAACTGGGCTTGTCGAGCAGTCTGTTTGAAGGGTACGCTTTGGTATCTTAATAGCCTTTTCAGTCCCTCTGCGTAGTATCTGGGCAGACGGAGTGGTTGAAGTCCGTCGAGCGCAGGTTCAGCATCGTGCCATACTTCTTTTTCCACCTTGGTCTCTGTGGATTGATAGAAAAGGATCGCCTTCTCACCTCTTTGCTTAGGAGGGACGTAGAAGGTCTGCAGCTCTTGCACGCTGTACGTATCAAGTGCATCAAGTTCTTTGTAACGCCGCTGCGGAACCATGGTAATTTGTAAACTCTGGTCAGCTCCAGCAAAGGTCTGCACTGACGGGCGGACGGAGAACACTATGTTGGCTTCGTCTCCAGAGTCACTGCCAAAGACCAGAATATGAGTAGATGGTCCTGGCCTGTTGTCTTGGGGTTGTCCCAAGTAGACTATCTCTTCATCCTCCTCGGTATCGCTCCTAAATATCGGGATAGTGGCGATGACTTTTTGTTTGTTCTTCGGTTTGCGACATCTTTCCATGTCTTCGAAGTCTGTTAAGAAGTACTTGGCGTCTTCATATTTGCGAACTTCATTTACGGAGAATGGGTTCAGCTCCCCTGTAACTGTGTACTCGAGGCCGTCTTTGAAGTACTTCATACACTGATGTTGTGTAGAAGGGATGATGTTGTACTCATGTAACCAAGGCCTGTCGAGCAAAGCGTTATAGCAAGTCTTGGCGTCAATAACATGGAACTTGATGTCAGTGACGAGCAGCCCGAAGCGTAATGTCAGTATTACGGATCCGAGCATTTGTGATGATTGGGAGTCAAAACCGGAGATGGTAATTTTATCCCGAGCTAGGTGCTGCACGTTCATGCAAATCTCCTTCAACACCCTTAAGTTGAGAAGGTTGACGGAGGACCCGTTGTCGACCAGGATCTTCCCTATCTTGATATCGTGACAATACCCGGTTACACACAGTGGACGGTTGTGCTCGCATGTTCCGAGAAGGAGGTTTTCATTGCTGAAGGTGACTTCTTCCAGCTCGTCCTTCATCTTTTCTTCTGCCTGGAAAGCTTGAAATTGGTCGGGCTCTTGTAACGCCTTGATTAGGGAATCTCGTGCCTCTTTAGACAGGAGAAGGGCATAAAAAATACTCAATTTTGAGGGCATGTTTCTCAGATGTGCCAGGACATTGTAATCTACCTTGTTCTTCTTAGGCGGGTCCTTGGCTGTGAGCTCTTCGACGACTCTATCATCGAGGTCAATCTTCTTAAGGACTTTTTCCTTTCCTTTATCTCTTTTGCCCGAACCTTTATTTGAGGGTTCGAGATTCTTTTCAGGCAACGTACAGTTACGCAGCTGAATGTTCTCACAGTTCCTCATTTCTTCTTCTTTTCCAGAGGTGAATTCTTTGAAGAGAGGGGCGATGGACATTTCCTCGTCCGAATCGCTCCCGAAGGTAAGCACTTGAGACTTCCCTTTTGCTGGGATGGCATCAGCCATATGACAGTTACATGCTGCTCTTTTATGCTCATCCATCGTGCTTCTCTACTCCCGACGGACTTTGCGCTTCATTCGCTTGAATCGTTGTCGATGAGCAACGTATCCCTGCCATTATAAAGAGAAACCATGCTTCCCTTGTGTGCGAGATCACGCGCAAACTCCCGAGAAATCATCTTAGCCTAGCAACCTTCTTGGCGCTACTGAGATAGCCGCATATTCCACCTCCATGATGGACAAGCTACATAACACGCTTCTTGCTACTCTAAGTAATGGCCCTGCCATTATACAAGAAAGCACGTGCGAATGTGGATGTACACATACTCAGATTGTCGGCCCAGTCGATATTTGTATGTCCACATAACTGCAAGCCTGATTTCTTATAGCACAAGTATAGTGGGTCACCCCACATAAATACTTGAAAATTCTCGTCATTTCATCCTAACAAGCAGACCCTAATATTAAGTCTAATCGGTAAGGATTATATGTCTGATCAAATACACCATACATGCATTTGACTATTGACTATGCAAAATGGAACCTATAAAATCCGTCTTTCTTCGTCAAAAGTCTTATAGTAAAAATAAAGGCTAAAAATATGTTCATTAGTGACCGGAGTAATAAATTGGAGTGATTGTGCGGGCTGAACCGTTTTAAAACATATTTCATATAAGTCTCCAAAGACAAACATATGATGTTCTTGAAACGGCTCCTCATGGATCCAATTCCCAAGCACAAACTCAACATCCCACTTGTTCTCTATAGCAAGAACAAGTGTTTTAAAAAGCGGCCGCTTAAGCGCTTAAACGGCCGAGCGGGTTTCGCCGCTCCGCTTTATCCCGCTGCATAACCTATTTTATTGATGTATACATCATAAGTGTTATAAAGGATTGTTATTGGAATAAGAATACACAAATACCAATTAATACAACATTCCATATTTTCTTTTTCTCTTTTTCCACGTTTCTATCCTTCGTGCTCGACTCGATAAATCCCACGGTTATCGAGCCGATTTTGAGACACTTCAAGATTTGAGTTTCAAAACTTCAAAATTTTAGGTTTATCAACTTCAAGAAGTCAAGATCTAAATCGATTTCGAGCAATTCTTGAGTTTTATATTTTGATTTCGAGTAGTTTTTGAATTTTGATCATGAAATTCCAATTCGATTTTGACTCAATCTGGTTTCGAACTGCAATCTTGTAGATAATTTTTTTAATAATTTGGTAAGTATTTTTACTGATTTGAATTATGATGCTTGATGTTGGGCATCAAAAAGCTTATAAACACTATATAAGCTAATAAATTCTAAGAAAATTTCAATTTTGCATTACATTATTTGAGCATATTTTAGCAAATAATATATTGTCTTAGCAAATTTATTAAATTTTGGGTTAAATTTAGACATTTACTAGTACAAAAGTAATATAAAAATAGTTAGAATGTAATGAGAATCATTATTTATTGATAAGAAAAGGAATATTGATAAAACACCACTGTTCTGATTTCTGAGCAGCTCGAGCGTCCGCTTAAACATTTTGGCTTCTCGACCGTTCCGGTTTTAAAACACTGGCAAGAACAGCCACTCCAAGTGGCATTAATTGACTCCAAGTCGCTTTTGGTCACCTCAACACCGTTCACAATAAGATCTCTGAACTTACAGCTGTTGCATTTAATCATCGTCGGTCCATTTCCGATATAGATTGATGATATCGAACCGATAGCTGCTTGGATAAGTGTTTCAAGCCATAAATAGACTCTCTGAATCGACTCGAGTCCCCTTGGCTTTGAACCCATAGGCAGATCTTCAAGATCTCCTTATCCAAATCTCCATCGACAATACGATTTGTCCCTAGGACTAGTTTAAGATCTTTATGTGTAACGATTTGTTAGGGAGAGTGAAATAGATGCAATCATCATCCGGAATGAAAAGTGTCTATTTGTTGTCCACCTACGCTAGGTGAATCTCTTCGCCAACAAGCATGCCTTATATCTATCTCTCTACAATATCATCTTTTCTTTCGAAAGACTTCGAAAAACCCAGTTTTTATTGACAGTCTCGCGGCCGGTAGGATAATTGACCAAATCTCAGACTTGATCCTATAATACTGACTCTTGCACCTCTTCCATTGTCGTTATTCACTTCTTCGCAGTTGACCCAAAAATAGAGTTCTCAAATGACTTTGGTTCCACAACCAATGCGGGTTTACCATTGACGTCCTCTTTTGATATCGAAACATCGTCAGGATGTCAATCGACAACACTATCTACAAGTCTCTTGAGGATCCGTGATTGGCTCCGAGCCATTAACGGAAATATCGCTTTCACCGGCCGTCGAAGAAACTAATTCTTTCTGCACTGCTGACCGACGGAGAGACTCCTCGATCTTGTAGAATCCCAAATCCTAACCTATTTTTGCCTTTTGCGTAAATTCCTTCCCGAGAAAATCGTTCGTTGTTTCTTCCCTGATGAAATCAACGTCGCACGACCAAATGTCAGTCACAGTTCTATCACAAACTCATGGACACGGGTGACCTTTCAGGTCTCTCGTTCGTCCACTACTCATAGGGTGTTTGACTGTACCGACTTTGAAAACACATAATCAGGAATATAAGCCGTTGTCAACAACGCATTTCCCAAATAATATGTAAGATTGGCCCTTACTATCATGTTCTTTATCATATCCAGCGGTTTCTTATTTCTCCTCTCTTCAACACCATTTTGTTGCAGAATATACAGAATCATCAGCAGTCTGACGACTCATTTTCCTTCATTCAGTTATCTGAATTGATAAAATAAATACTCATGGCTTGCTTACAGTTTCTAGAACTGCTCCGAAAGAAACACGCACAGTCCAATTTGCGTGAGCTGGCTTTACACTTTACTGATACGCCGCTCTATACAAATCAACGCTTCATTTCCGTGTGAGGTCAGTAGCTTATCGAGTAATTATTAATGAAGGTGTTGAATTAGGAAATTCCACTCACATCTCTTCATGTTTATTGGTCCATTTTTATCGGAGTGGATTGTCTGCAATGTATATCCAAATGGTTTTTCTTTGGTAGTTTTGCCTCTAAGGCAACTCTCACAAGTAGATGGTTTGATTTTGGCTCAAATGCCAACTCATCCACTTCAGGTGGTTAAGTCATCCCATCTATCTATTGACCTAATCTACTATACCACTCATAACATTTATAGAAGGATCAATCCTCAAAACTATAAGGAACTCATAAGATATATTGTCCCATTAAACTATCCAAATATCCTAAATCGAACTGAAACTGTAACTGACAGGAAGATGATTTGTAGATAGCTATCTACATCCCCGATGCAGAATTGACTCATATGTTCTCGACACATGATTTGCTTCCACAAACTTTTCTACTCCAAGCAGAAGGCCTACTTTCACTCCATACCCTGACGAGTGGAGCGGTTTAAATTCCTACAGTTAAACGTGGACTTATTATATTCATTATTGCCAGCACATTTCTCCATGTCAGAGCACTTAAGTTGTTGGCGCGTTATTCCTGTTTTCGTAGCTCGATTGAACTCTTCTTGCACTAAGACACTTGTCCTTGCACACTGTTGACTTCATCAACATATCAGTAGCGCTTTTGGTTCTATCGTCCTTGTCGATTAAACCTTAAGCCTTAGTTACTCAAACGTACTAGCAAACGTCTACATATTCGCTTTCCGCATAGCTAACTGTTTCATATATCGAGTAGAAAAACATATAACCGCATATTGCTATCGCTCAACAGTCTGACTGGAGCAGCACTCTTCAGATCCCGGATCGATGAAGATATAACTTTTAAGTATATCCACATTATGTGGTTCGACTCATTATATGAAAATAAGGTCAAACCGAGAAATAATGTAACGTTGTCACGTCGCATAGATTATCCCGTAATCATCGCACAACTTATCCCTTGACGCGTAGATATCCTGTAAATACCACTCATCATAATGTCACGATCCAATTTGGCACATGACCGGCACTTAGATCACGTGACGTTTAAAGGTGCCGACGCGACCCAAGCAAGTCAAAAACCATGGTCTAAACCTTTTTAAAAAATAAAGTTGATGAAGTTTTCAAAAGGTATTTAACATGAAACACAATTTTCTTAACAAGGATTAGTTGTTTAAAAGCATGATCCAGTATTTTGAAATAGGGTTGAAAATGTTTTCGTATTTGAAATTTCAGCAGCATCTCCTTTGTATTTTTTGATAAAAACAAGTACATAACATATAATATAAAGGCATCCTCACTTGGGAGCTATCTCGACGCCTATCGGCGGAATCACAACCACGGAGTTATATACGACGCTCGAAGACGAAGGATCACAAACAAAATATATAAATAAACTGCATAAATAAAGATAATTAGTCGACTCTATCCGAGTTCGACCCAAAAGAATATACATAAAGTCATAGACTCGATCTAAGTTAAAAGAATATACAGACGGTCTGATGTAATAATACTAGATATAAGGTACAACAATACAAAAGAGGCGATTACTATACATGTAACCCATCTAGGTAAAATATACGATGAACCCCAAGATATGTGTCCGCGACGCCGTTAAGTGCCCGCGTGGTCCGTCCTGTAAGAAGCTAAAGCACAATGGGATGAGTTGCCAACTCAGTGAATAGGAGTTTACATCACAAGATATGATATGATATGCGTAGTAATGAATGCAAGTGCAATATAAATGAAGTCACATAAGAAGAATATCAATCATTCTCAAAATCCTCATTAAACTCGTATCCATCATCGATACTAAAATCTAGATATCGTAGGCACCGTCTAACTGATTGGTCCTCTTCTGATATCAACTCAGCCACGGTCGGAATCCCCCGGATATCCGCCGTGCTCCAATATCACCTCCAGTATCTATTATCCTCGTTAGGCTCCCCGTACCTCCCTTTGGTTTTCTTACCCCTCGGAGTCGTACCGGGTCTACCATGTATTTGTTAGTTATATGTATGCCCTAGAGGCCATTACTGTACATTGGATGTATATTGTAGTGGATGCTGGGACATATATAGGTAGGACTTTCTTGCTCGACATGATAGTACGCTATCTGGTTGCTCTTTATCTTAACATGTATACTTTCTGTCTCTCTGTTACATGTTGATAAAGCCCTTAGGATGTGTACTCGACTTCCAGGACTATGATGCAGATCATACTAGTGGGGCCTGGGTAGTCCATGAGTACATCCTTCAATGTTCCTAGTTGTGGGAATATCGAGACGGGGCATCGATATTCCAGAGTAGACTAGCGTATATCTTTTTGACCCATGTGATGGGCGATGGATGATCCCATATCCATTAGTGTTTGACATCAGAGATGGTATGCGGGTGCTCAGTGGAGACTGGGTACACTGAACGGACTCGCCGAGAACTCCCAGATGGTATTATACCTCACGTCAGATGGCAGTTCTCCGGTGACACTGGTACAGCTTAGTCTGTTGACCCGAGATCGTCATAGAGTATTGTGTGTCTCCCACTGTGCTTTGATTTCCACCCTACTACGGCTCTACTGAGTCGTGCAAACAGGTGGTTTTTGGGTACAGTCCCGATTCACATGGAGGCAATGAGCGATAGGAGGGGATTCGTTTCTCCCGGTATTGAGGGTTGATGTTGCGCTATGCTCGACTGGCCATAACTGGAAATCCCTGGCCAGGGTTGCAGTGATCTACTGATAAGTGTTATCAGTAGTTTCATGCTATGTTATGGACCTTATATCGGCATGACTTATCGAGCTACTGGGGTCTGACGTTTACCACCCCTAGGCGAGATATGCGACATATCAGACGAACAGACCGGACTGTATGGTAAGTGTTACTGGTTGGATTCACAGGAATGTGAGCGGGCTTGCTCGTCGATCTTCTGATCGCTCAATACCCGGATGGCCGTTACGTTTAGCAGATCGCTTGCGGCTTGTGGGTGTTTGATATGATCATCACCTGCTACCGGCGTATTGATGAGTCTTTAGAGTCCTACACAGAGGTTTCCTGCCTCAAGCGAAACGAAATAGGAGCGCATATGAGATATGTGTGGGACCGAGAATAATGCGTGTATGCGATACCGTATTCTATTCTCGCGATGAATGTATCGAATGGTTGTATGTGATATAACCTAGTTGTCGAATCGAGGATTGATTCGATAAGTCGATACATTGAATATTAGTCGGTCATATGCGATATGACCGGATCGTTAAATCAAGTGTTGATTTAATGATTTAATGTATAATTATATATTTGATATATTACTTTACATTAACTAGTATTGGTTCACTCAAGATTGACTTTCTCACTTGAAATGCACAAGTTGTATATGTGATATATTTTTGTGCACTTGTTTGTATCATGTTTGATGATACATGCAAACTTGGGTTTGTGTAAGACTTAAACCATGTTTAGTGAATGGTTAGGGTTTCATTTCACTTATTTATTTATCTATTTATTTTGGTTAAAAGAAAAAGGAAAACAAAATGGTTGCTTTCATACAAGAAGCTTCTTGATGCTTCAAGCATTTTTGACTAAGTGACCATTTTGTCTTCATCTCCTAAACCTAACCATTCTACTAACCCTAGTCCATCCTCTACACTTAACCTAGGTTGGATTATGATAAGAATGAAAGGGATTTTCTTTTTAACTAAATCCTTTTTATTCTTTCATCTTCATCATCTTCATCAAGCTTCAAAAAGCTTGCTAGCTTCAATGGTGAAATGAGAAAAAGAGTGAGAAATCCAATTCTAAAGTGAACCCACTTCCTATTTCTTCATCATCTACCACTTGCCAAGTAGTATAGGGTGTTTTCTTCACAAGTTTCATGACTTGGTGAAGTTGGAGTTTGATCTTGAGTTGCCTCGACGTAGATCATCTTCGGCATCGAAGTCGACGACCTAGCCCGATCATTTCTCCGACGAAACCTTCGCCAGAGTCCGGATTCCGATAGGTACAGCGGAGGGACGTCATCACGGAGCATAAGAAGTGGAGGACCGGATCTACAAAGGTTGTAGTCACTTTCCTTTAGCAATAAAGTCGTTTACTTGCTTGCATCGCCTTATCATCTAGTTAACGATCCGTATTAGGGTTTGTAGGCACATGAAAAAATTTGAATTGGGCATGTTTGATCTTTTGTGAGACCTCATTAGTGTGCCTAGGAACCCTTCAGTGGTATCAGAGCCTAACTAGAGCCTTAGGCGTTGCGTAGACGGAGTTAGAAGTCCGATCGAACCGAAACCCTAATCTCAAATTGCTCTCTGTACATTTTTTGAAATCGGGGATTTTTACGTATTAAAAATATGCAGAAAAATAAGCAGGAGTTTCGAAGAATTACTGTGAAGCACGTGCTTCTGATTCGATCAAAGCGCGGCGGAACCGCTGCATTAGCATGGCTAATGCGGCGGTTCCGCGGCCACTTAGTTGCTTCATCCATTTATTTTTTCACAGTAATTCCTATATTTTAGTGCTGTATTTTCTGGGAATTTTTAATATTTACTCAAGAGTTGAGTATTTTGGGTTGTATTAGGAGTTCGTAGATACGATCGGATTGTCAAACTTTGTCTATGTGTTTTTCCGGATATTTTTGAATATGTTAAAAAGTTCTACCAGATATAAATGCCCACTTTTTCCCCTGCCGGGAAATTTCCAATTGTTGGATTTTTCCGTAGTTTAAAGACGTTCTAAGTAGTGCAAGTAACGCGATGGACCCTCTAGAAGACAACAAACCTTAACTCGATTATGTGACCGTCTTGAACTGCCCTTTGAACCTTAGGGTTTGGGGCAGTACGGCGTGCCACATATGAGGCGTTGGCTTGACCCTTCTACGGCTGGACCGTTGGTACTGAGGCATGAAGTGAATGTTTTTGAACTTATTTCATGTGTTGAGCTGTTTCGGGAAAACTTGGGTGTTCGATCGTTCAATCGGAAAGTTTAACATTTTCTATTTATCCGGAATGTGATACAATACTTGGAATCCACAAGTAGTTATGAGATAACTGAATGAATGTTATAAATCTAGCGGTTTAGTCTCACTTGATCGGTTGCCACGGAATTTTGATGTGATCAAAAGTCCGTCGCAATCGGGTAGCGTACGCGGATACTCGCCGGGTAAACTTAATAGACAGCTGCACCCCATAGCCCCGACCAAGTGACTGTAGGAGAACCCCGTCGCCGAATGCAACCGTTCGGGTGCTCGCTGCGGCGGTGTTCCGCCTTGGTGCACTTCGTCGACGGCATCGGGGGTGTGGCCGTCTACTAAAGTTTGCGACGAGCATTCGTTCTGGATGCCGGGAATCTTGTCGAATTGCCGGACTCGATATTGAAAAGAGTTTTCGATAAATGAGACTGAAATGCGGGGTTTATAATTGTTAGGCATGTGATGTCTAAGGAATTCATTTGATTAGGCATGTGATGTCTAAAGAGGTTGCGGATTCCAACTATTGTAGTTTTACACTTTCTTTTCTGTGACCGTAAGTGTAATATGTGATATCGCCGGTTTCGTTGCTATATGTCAACGACAATTGGGATGCGCATATTTACTTACGTTGATGACATGTGATGTTATGTGTTGCTGGATATGTTATATTGGATCGTTGTGTTTGAATAGCCGGTTTTTTTTATGCGAGATGAGTTTTTCATTTTCATTCATGTAAAAACTTGTATGTAATATTCTTTTATTGGGGCACTTCCAGGTTGCGGATGATGTCACCATTTGTATATTATTTACTTTTCCGCATTAGGATAGACCCAAGGAGGGGAGCACAACCGGGTTCTAGGGTTCAGTGGGAGACCATCTCGAGGAGTCGAGTCCGGATCTCCTAACCCTAGAATTGGTAGGGTTGCTTGCCACTCTCGTAGGGGTCTAGGGGTGTGGGATTGGCTATTCATCACGACCGTGGAATCCGTGTTTTATACTGGCTCGTATTGAAAACACGGACGTCCTAGTATATCCAATATTTCATATGATATTTTCTGCTGCGTTATTTGTGATGTGATTATGTGATATGTTCAGATAGATATTGTATATAGTATATATGATATATTATATAGACGTTGCTTATGTTTTACACCCGCGCTAGCCCTGCCCCGCTCTGCCGTTAGTTATCTAACCTAACGGTGCAGACGGGACATCGAGGCGAATGCGGATGGCATAAGCGTACGTTATATTTATCTGTGATGATTAGATGGACTTAAATGATGGGATATTCATTAATGTGATTAATGAAAGAAAATAAACCTAAAAGATGTTGTGGAATCGAATTTTAAAATAAAACAGGTAGCTACAGTTCTTGCTTTGCATCGCGGTGTTCCTTGTAGAACATCCTGCACCTTATTCGATAAGGAAAGGACCGAGATCCCTTCACCGGGAGTGACTCCTTTAGCAATAACTGGCAGATGCTACAACTCTCGGTTTGTCTTTTGATTGCTTCTATAGTTTCTGCTTTGCACAGCGGTATATATGATATATCCTGCACCTTATTCGATGAGGAAAGGGCCGACGATCCCTTCACCGGGAGTGACCCCTTTAGCAAAACTAGATAAGCCTAAAAAACACTCCATTTAAAAACCATTTGATTCCGCAACGAGATCAAGTTCAAAGCGTTAAAGGTTTTTATAAAAACCATTCGCAACCCTCCGTCATTTTAGGAAGTAGAGTGCTTAATATTCGTGCTGTGTTTGTTGACCATAGTCAAGGCACGGTGTACGGTAGCTAAGTGATGTCTTCCTACACCGCATATGATGCGATTAGTTAGGACAGTCATATGGCTTTGTTGACCTTAGCCAAGGGTCATATGGGTGGGTCTAATTAATCACGAAATGACGGGTAGAACTTGACTAGTGCTTATGATTTGTTGACCTTAGCCAAGGTCATAGGTGCTAGGAGTAAAAACCTTTATCGGGAGTTTCAAGTGTTGAAATTTGCAATGAGATTGCATACCTTCTATGTGATAGTTGGATCCCGATACCCACTGCGAGTAATTGTTACTCCCGGGAGAGTTTTGCACTTTGCAATTAGCCGATCAAGTAGGTGTCTAGAAAGGTGTCAACGGGGTTACGTCTCTGGGAAAACGAGGTTTACTTTAATTAGGTCCGTGCGAAAGCACCAGGAACCTCCCTCAAAGTACCGACACTGGCCTGGCTGAAAGATTGACGAACTTGTAGAGTGTAATTAATCCCGGCTAGTCTTTCCTTTTAGGGTTTGAAGGAAGATTTGATAAAAACAGTGGGAGCCATCCTGATTAGATAAAATAAATAACCAATCTAATCTTGCAAGAGCGCACGCAGAGTGTTTTCTTCTCTCTCTCTTCAGGTAGCGACCATATCACGCCTTAATCAAGATAATAATATGGATGTATTGACCGAACCCGATTGTTATACTGAGCTGGGGAACGTTGGTCCCGCTCCAACTTATAATTGTTATAAGACAGAGCAGGAAATAGGGGAATACCAGAATTCCTATGCCGCCCAAACGAAGAAAGTGCATATGATGCATCTCCTTCGGGTGTGTTCATTACAAAGAACTGTTTCTCAGTATTCTCTGAATCCTGGGTATTTGATACCGGATCAGGATCCCAGATATGTAATCTGTTACATAGGGCCACAAAAAGGTAGAAAACTGAGAACGGGTGATAAGTTTCATGAGACAGAAAACGGGACAAGTGTTGCAGCCAAGTCTGTTGGTCACTGTCATCCTGTATTACCAGTACATTGATTCTGAACAAATGCTATTAGATACCGAACCTGATATACAAAATCATATCAATCTCTTTATAAGTAAAGAAATGATAAAATTTTGTATTGTTGGATAATGTTTTGAACATTTCCTATATCAAAAGTTGATCGGTTCAGGCACGTTATCTAAAAGCATTGATGTTCTAAATCAAACTACAGTTCCTCGTATACAGAACACATACAAGAGGAAGAGTTCAGATATGAACGAATCCTTCTTGAGGCATTGTAGACTAGGTCATATCAATGCGACCCGACTGGCTGAAGTTACATTTTAGATGCATATTTAAATCAGTTTGAATTTACATCTTGTGAAACTTGCCAGTCATGTCACAAAGATTATATGACCATAGCTCTGTTTATTGGAAACAGAGAAAGAGTTAGTAAACTTCTGGGACTGATACATGATGATGTATGTAAGGTCCCCTGTCTACACATGCCAGGACCGATTCTTTGTATTTCATTACATTCTCTGATAATCTCTCAAGATTCAGACATATGTTCCTGTTGAAACACAAGTCCGAACCTTTTGAGATATTCACAGAATATAAGTTAGAAATAGAGAACCAAAAACTGGGTATAAGTATTATGTCCTATGATAAGATCAGGGAGGAGAATACTTGTGCATAGAATTCCTGGATTATTCTAAAGGAGAATGAGATTCTCTCTCGGTATTACTCCTCTGATTATACCACAGCACAACGATGTATCAGGGCGGAGCAATAGCACCCTATATGATATGGTGTGCCCTATGATGAGTATTACTGAGTTACCTGTTTCTTTTAAGGAGTTATGCACTTATGAAGTTGCATACCTATTGAATTAGGTTCGAATCAAATCAGTGCCTACCACTCCATATAAGATATGGTATGGGAAGAGCCTATCTCTTAAGTAAGTTAAGATTTGGGATTGTTCGGTCCATGTCAAAAGCAAAATCCGGACAAGATCGAGGCAATGTCAGTTCTGTAGAACTGGAAAGGTTCCAGCTATACAAAACTGCAGCTGATTTGACAGGACCAAAGGATTCTGTAGTCCCCGACGAACCTCAGCCTCTCCGCCGAACTAGCAGGTTTCCTCATCTGCTTGAGAGATACTTCGGTTTCTCGATGACAGTGGGAGCGATGATTGTATCATGAGATGATGACCCAACTAGATTCGAGCAGGTCATCGAGAGTAGGGACTCTATAAGAATGGCTGGATGCTTAGCGATCTGAGATGGAATCCATATACACCAACAAAGTATGGACTTTGGTTGCGATATCTGAAGGGTTAAATCCCCATCAGGAGTAGGTATATCTTGAGAAGATTACTTGGTGTAGATGGAAAAGTTGAGACTTTCAAAGCTAGACTTGGTAAATGTTTTCGTCATCAACCAAGCATGGATAATGATGAAACCTTTTCCAGGAACTATGTTTAAGTCCATCCAGATCCTACTTGCCATTGCTACATACCATGACTACGATATCTGGTGGTTGGTTGCCATGACTACTTTTCTAAATAATGATTTAGAAGAGAACGTCTATAAGAACATGGCCAGAGGGCTTCGTAAACAGTGGGAGCAGCGGAAACATGTGCAAGTTGCTTTACAGGATAAAGCAGGCATCGCGGAGTTGGAACATCTGTTTTGATGTGGTAGTCAAAGAGTTTGACTTCATCAAAATGGTAGATGAACCTTGTATATACAAAAAGGTAGTAGAGAGTAAGGTGGTGATCCTCGTATTGTACGTGGACAACATACTCTTGATAGGAAAGGAGTTTCCTATGCTACGATCGGTCGATCTCTTCTTATCACATAGATTCTCCATATAGGATCAAAGTGATACCTCCTAAATCCTGAGATTTGGGTCTATGAGATAGATCTAAATGGATGTTAGGATTCTCACTAATTGTAGTGAGATGGTATCAGTTGATCCTGGGGAGAATCACTGGAAGGGTTCCAGGGTGATAAAGACGACTGAATGTCAGTCACATGCATTGTCTTTACCCTCAGTAAAGGGACGGTATGTTGGAAGAGTTCCAAGCTAGATACCATGGCAAACTAGACGATAAAGGCTGGTAACATCGTTATTAAAGATACTACCAAAGAGGCAGTTTGGGTGTATATTGGTTCATAAGATGAACTAGGTTCCCACCATTGTGTGACAATGGTAGTGTGGCTTTGGCCAAGGAACCCCGGTCCCATCAGTGACCCAGACATATTCTGAGGCAGCATCACCTGATCATGGAGATAGTTGATCTCCAGGATGATCGAGGTTAGGAGAGTAGACTTAGAGGACAACACAGCGGATCCACTCACGAAGGCCTTTTCCCAAAGAGAGACCTTTAGGGGATGGTTGAGTATTAGATACTACAATTACTGCTACAGATGGCCCTAGTGCAAGTGGGAGATTGTTAGTTATATGTATGCCCTAGAGGCCATTACTGTACATTGGATGTATATTGTAGTGGATGCTGGGACATATATAGGTAGGACTTTCTTGCTCGACATGATAGTACGCTATTTGGTTGCTCTTTATCTTAACATGTATACTTTCTGTCTCTCTGTTACATGTTGATAAAGCCCTTAGGATGTGTACTCGACTTCCAGGACTATGATGCAGATCATACTAGTGGGGCCTGGGTAGTCCATGAGTACATCTTTCAATGTTCCTAGTCGTGGGAATATCGAGACGGGGCATCGATATTCCAGAGTAGACTAGCGTATATCTTCTCGATCCATGTGATGGGCGATGGATGATCCCATATCCATTGGTGTTTGACATCAGAGATGGTATGCGGGTGCTCAGTGGAGACTGAGTACACTGAACGGACTCGCCGAGAACTCCCAGATGGTATTATACCTCACGTCAGATGGCAGTTCTCCGGTGATACTGGTACAGCTTAGTCTGTTGACCCGAGATCGTCATAGAGTCTTGTGTGTCTCCCACTGTGCTTTGATTTCCACCCTACCACGGCTCTACTGAGTCGTGCAAACAGGTGGTTTTTGGGTACAGTCCCGATTCACATGGAGGCAATGAGCGATAGGAGGGGATTCGTCTCTCCCGGTATTGGGGGTTGATGTTGCGCTATGCTCGACTGGCCATAACTGTCCCTGGCCAGGGTTGCAGTGATCTACTGGTAAGTGTTATCAGTAGTTTCATGCTATGTTATGGACCTTATATTGGCATGACTTATCGAGCTACTGGGGTCTGACGTTTACCACCCCTAGGCGAGATATGCGACATATCAGACGAACAGACCGGACTGTACGGTAAGTGTTACTGGTTGGATTCACAGGAGTGTGAGCGGGCTTGCTCGTCGATCTTCTGATCGCTCAATACCCGGATGGCCGTTACGTTTAGCAGATCGCTTGCGGCTTGTGGGTGTTTGATATGATCATCACCTGCTACCGGCGTATTGACGAGTTTTTAGAGTCCTACACAGAGGTTTCCTGGCTCAAGCGAAATGAAATAGGAGCGCATATGAGATATGTGCGGGACCGAGAATAATGCGTGTATGCGATACCGTATTCTATTCTCGCGATGAATGTATCGAATGGTTGTATGTGATATAACCTAGTTGTCGAATCGAGGATTGATTCGATAAGTCGATACATTGAATATTAGTCGGTCATATGCGATATGACCGGATCGTTAAATCAAGTGTTGATTTAATGATTTAATGTATAATTATATATTTGATATATTACTTTACATTAACTAGTATTGGTTCACTCAAGATTGACTTTCTCACTTGAAATGCACAAGTTGTATATGTGATATATTTTTGTGCACTTGTTTGTATCATGTTTGATGATACATGCAAACTTGGGTTTGTGTAAGACTTAAACCATGTTTAGTGAATGGTTAGGGTTTCATTTCACTTATTTATTTATCTATTTATTTTGGTTAAAAGAAAAAGGAAAACAAAATGGTTGCTTTCATACAAGAAGCTTCTTGATGCTTCAAGCATCATTGACTATGTGACCATTTTGTCTTCATCTCCTAAACCTAACCATTCTACTAACCCTAGTCCATCCTCTACACTTAACCTAGGTTGGATTATGATAAGAATGAAAGGGATTTTCTTTTTAACTAAATCCTTTTTATTCTTTCATCTTCATCAAGCTTCAAAAAGCTTGCTGGCTTCAATGGTGAAATGAGAAAAAGAGTGAGAAATCCAATTTTAAAGTGAACCCACTTCCTATTTCTTCATCCTCTACCACTTGCCAAGTAGTATAGGGTGTTTTCTTCACAAGTTTCATGACTTGGTGAAGTTGGAGTTTGATCTTGAGTTGCCTCGACGTAGATCATCTTCGGCATCGAAGTCGACGACCTAGCCCGATCATTTCTCCGACGAAACCTTCGCCAGAGTCCGGATTCCGATAGGTACAGCGGAGGGACGTCATCACGGAGCATAAAAAGTAGAGGACCGGATCTACAAAAGTTGTAGTCACTTTCCTTTAGCAATAAAGTCGTTTACTTGCTTGCATCGCCTTATCATCTAGTTAACGATCCGTATTAGGGTTTGTAGGCACATGAAAAAAATTTGAATTGGGCATGTTTGATCTGTTGTGAGACCTCATTAGTGTGCCTAGGAACCCTTCAGTATTTGTAATCGGTTAACCTCTCTCTCGATTCGGATATCTCATCATGAAAACCAAAACTCATGATATACGCCAAATCATCATATCACGAGAAAACCACACTTTTAAAAACATAATCTGTTTTATAAAAGATACACGCGGTTTCCCAAATCCATAGAAACATCAAATCTATGATATTAACAAAGAATGATTCATTCATGCAACATTTGGCAACTATAACATGCCATCAAACGGATTATAGCATTCAAATAACGGAACATGGTAATACAGTTAAACATAGCAATTCTACGTGTCATGTCAGTACTAATGATGTGTAGTATAGCATGTGAGTTTGCGAACTGTGCAACATGGAATCATTAGTATTGTGCTTGTGTTCTATCCGAGATATCTAATCTAGCAAGTATGATTATACACTAAGGATGGCATGGTACTCCATGTAATGCATATGACATAGAAATATAGTTACGTATCGCTAATAGTATTTAAAAAACCGATACGGAATTTTGTAAGTTCTGGTAGTCGGGGTGCTATACGCTATCCGTCCGAATTCCCACTTGTAAATGTCCCCCTACTCACATAATATCAATACGTGCTAGACGAAGCTCGCGAATGTCTTGCCCTTCCTCGCCGCGTCGGATGTCTCCGCTACCGATCCTATATATTTAACCAAGCGCAAAAATAAGAATCGATACGCAAACGTTGCTACACTTCTAACGCAATAAGACTAGAACGTATAATCGACGTCTTTTAACGCGTGCTATCACTGTCGAACTACCCCCGAAAATAACAAAAATCAAATTTCAAGTTTTTAAAACGTAAAACCTTAAACCTTTATAAGATATGTGTTCCAGATTTTCATACAAGTAACCTGGGATAAAGTTGCATATACACTAGTTTAATTTAAGATGTCTAGGAGCTACTGTAAAAACTATAGACCCCAATTCAAAAATCCATCCGCAAATTGCAGCCCGCTCAATTAAATTTGCGGCCATGAATGGTCCAATTGGGTACGAGCTTTGAGTGTGGTCTCTAGTTTTGCTCACCATCTCAGAAAATTCTGAAATTTTTTCAGAGTTTACTCGTTATAGCGGATATCAAAAGAGAACCACAAATACTAAAAACTTAGTTCAAAACTTAAAAACTTAGTTTACAAATACTAAAACACTTTTATTTTTCCCAAACTAAAAGAAATTATACCTTAAACCACAACAACTAAGCAAGATAAGAACACCAAAAGAATAAAAATAGGATTTTTACCTCCTTTAGGAATAGTGAGAGGGATCCAAGCTTTAGTGTTGTCAAAATGAAGATCTTTGAAGTATTAAGGACCTAACTTTGTGTCATGACCATTCTACAAGAAGAAATCCTCAAGAACGTTGATGATTTAGGATAGAGGAGGTTAGGTTAGAGAGAGGGTGAAGGAGAGCTTAAAATTTCCTAAGTGTTTGTGAAGGAGGAAGTCAAGAATGAGACAGGATAGCCATGACAATAAGATATATACCAATATTGTTAGATATTTGTATGAGTAAGATGTGGTGGAAGTGAGGTACAACTTAGGTTAACATATACCCTTCTTACATTATTCCAAAATAAAGAGACTTAAACAATTTAAATGAGGACAACATAATTTTTCCATGACACAAAAATAATAGATTTGAAAAAAATAATTGTTGTCTCATATTTTAATAAAAATTCATTTTATTATTATTTAAATGCAAAATAAATACTTTAAATTTTTACGAAATGTTACAACGTCAACATATTCGCTTTCCGCATAACTAACTATTTCATATATCGAGTAGAAAAACATATAATCGCCTATTGCTCTTGCTTAACAATCTGACTGAGCAGCACTCTTCAGATCCCGGATCGATGAAAATATAAATTTTAAGTATATCCACATTACGTGGTTCGACTCATCATGTGAAAATAAGGTCAAACCGAGAAATAATGTACTGTTGCCATGTCGCATAAATTACCCCGTAATCATTGCACAAGTTATCCCTTTGCGTGCAAATATCCTGTAACTACCGCTCAGTATAAACTGTGAGTGCTCGGCAATAAATCATATGATCACCAATAACATCGCTTTTTAGCACGTCCAACGTGTAGAGCGATCTTAAATACGCCAATCCTTCGAAGATCGCTGCACCTCGATGGTGCTGCGTCGTGTAGCCCTGCTACATCGCTGCCACCTTATTATTAGCGTCCAAGTCTTTCAGCTTGTTCATATAATATTAAACTAATGTTTCCGTTTCATTATATTATCATCATCTACCATCTCACCCCTGACCGACGATATCTTGACTTTATTATAGATGCATTAAGATATGACATATAATAGAGTACCGTTCTTTCCCAAAGAACGCTTCGTTTTCAACCTATCTTAACAAAAATAATAAATTTACATCCCAAAAAAAAGGAGAAGACCTATAGCCCCAACCACATCCTTCAAAAGTATAAATTTTAAAATACTGTTAAAATAATTGAGTAACGGATTATAGATTTCTTAGAAACGAAGTAGATTGGGTAGTTGAATCTAAACTCTCGTCTCCTTTCGAAATCTCCCGCTTGAAATTTGTCGGATTTTATTAAAGTGCAGCATGCGTCTTTATTTATTTAGTATGCCATGCACACCACAAATGCAACAATCAATCTAACAAATTTCACTTTTCATTAAACTACCCTATTTAATCTTGTCTGTTTTATTAGGATTTTCGTTTTTTTGTGAAATTGGTACGTGCCCCAGGTGCTCCCACTGGAATAACTACCTTTCAAATCTCCAAGATTTTATATGAGAATAAATTTTTGAAATTTTTGGTGAGCAAGCAAAAAAATTTCAAAAAAATATTACTCTCAGAGTTAATAGCAAAAACCCTCAATTAACCTAAAACTTGAATGGGAAATCCAAAAAAATATAAAAAATAGTTTTTCTTAATTTTCCAGAATTTTCTGGATTTTCTCTGTATTTTAAAAAAAAAATATTTTGTAATAAAAAAATAATATATATTTTTTATTAAACAAAAATAATAACTAAACCGAGCCCGGCTCGGTCACAAAACTAAGCCCGGCTTTGGTTTTCATCTTTTTTTTTAAATTTTTTTTAAAAACTGGTATAATCGGCGTGCAGGCCAAGCGTAGGGTCGACCTGCACTCGCAGGCCCAGCCTGCGGACAGGCCCGGCCTGGGGCTGAGCAGCGCGGGCAGGCCTGATCTGGGCCTGGGCTGCTAATTAAAAAAAAATAAAAAAAGTGTTTGTTTTCTGGATTTTCTGAAAATCCGAAAATTGTTTTTCTTTTCCAGAAATATTTTTTCGTTAAAAAATATTTGGTCACGCTACCAAAATCCAAAAAAATATTTGGTTCTCAACCGAAATCCAAAAAAAACATTTGGTCTCATACCAAAATCCCAAAAAATATTCGGTCTTATACCAAAATCCAAAAAAATGGTTCTCAACCAAAATCCCAAAAATATTTCTCAAGTTTATCCAAAATTTATGGTTAGGGTTTAAAAAAATTGTGACTTAGCCGCCATTAATGCTTACCAAAAGAGAAAAATTTAAAATTTTCCCTTTTTCATAAGAAAGTTCCAATCTTTTAAAACAAATATATCACATTTTTTTTCCGTGGATAATTTCACAACAACGCAACTAAGTCTCTACATCAAAGTGTCATTAAAAAATAGATCTAATTTATTGTGACAAATGATGCAAAAAATGATAGATTTTTAAGATCCATAAAAAACGGTAACCCTAAAAATATAGATTTGTCATAAAATAATTTTAAAAAAAATTGATCTAAGTTTAGATAAAAAATGCAACTTTTGAGTTGTAATCATTTAAAAAAAATAACAGATCTATTAATCTACGAACGTGGGCATACATGAGTCTGATACCAATGTTCACTTTAGATGCATAGATACAATACAAACGATTAAAGCAGCAGAAATAATATGTATTTATCGATATACCTGATCCAATTAGTGGGATCGTTATCCTCGCTTATGTTACGTTGTAGGTCCGGTCTTTTATGTCTCCACGCAACTGCCGAAGGGAAACCACATTTTGAAGAATCGAGAATCCCCCATGTGATCACCCTGCAAGCCAACCATAGTAGAATATGATGGAGAAGGAGACGACGGTTCTCTTGTTTTTCTCTCAAAAATAACTCTATATGTTATTGCATATATCACATATAAAACCCTAGCCTCCTATATGTATATATAAGGTACCCAGTCATATGGGCGGGTATTGGGCCGGATTGGGCCCAATGGCTAACACAATCTACCTGATGTTTATATTTTTCTAATCGAATTTATCTCCATGCCAAATTTAAGATTTCTTTCCTCATCATAACCCTAGGTATTAGACAGAATTGAAGTAAAGAAAACCCTATAGGTAAGCGATCAAAGAAGGCAAATTTGGGTTATCTGAGAAAAAAAATTCCATCATCAATTAATGAAATGATGAAATGGGTATGCAACTATAGTGTTTGATAATTTGGGTGAAGCATAAATGAGGCATTGCCTCAGATTATAACTTGCTTGAGCAATTTCTATGATTGCGTCATCTCTGATTACTCCATTGAAGCTAACAAGGGCTTGGATTTGTATTCAAGTTTTAATGAAGAAATTGAAGATGGGTACATCGAGGAGAAACAGAAGAGAGAGAAAGAAAGAGGCGGAGAGGAAGCACATGAGAGAGAAAGAATGAGAAGATTAAAAAATCTAATCACAACCGTCCAATTTGATCCAATGGTCAAGATTATCAGTCTCACTTTAAACTTGTTCATCTCACCATCTCATCACCTCACCATATCATTATCTAATTTAGCCCAATCCCAAATTTACGCCTATTTAACTAAAGGTGTTAATAGGTTAATTCATGCTTTCAACCTAGATCAGAACGATGACTTTTTCGATCCAAAAATGATCGTTTCAAATTGCAAATCATTTATGATTTAGCAATCTACGGTAATACACCATCCGAATTTTGATACCGAGTTATATTGGGTTTACTATTTGATTAGTATGGTTCTTGTATTAAGATTATTAATGGGTTTTTGGGATTATTAACAGGTTACTAGATTATGGTTTATTTGACATCATTAATTACTGCAAATATATGAAAAACTATAATTATTTTTTCGAAGCATTAAAACAGTGGTTTTGAACATCATTAATTGCTGACAATTTATAAGTTGTTTATAGTTGCATCTGCTATTTTTTAAAGAATTTCCTAATTGTTAGAAATTATTTTGGTCAAACAATAGAAAATCTGATACTTTCAATCTGAAATGGTTGATAAGACCGAGATGCCGGATTCCAATCCCAAAAGTGACCATCATTAGTGAGATTTTGAACCTTGATAATTTATAATAGAACAACTAAACCAACAACTAAAATCAAAACAAATGAAAAGGTTAAAAATCAGAAGAAAATAACGACTCAATCTCAATCTGGATAATATCACCCTCTACGTAATATTTACAATTAATATAAAAACTGAAATCTTAATTGCATGCATCTTTGCACATGCTATGGCATCCAGCTCGTGTATATGTGTCGTTGCTGTTCTTTATGCAGGAGCAGAAGTTTGTGTTCCTTTTAAAGGTGAAGTGGTTGTAGACATACCAATTAGGAGTAACTCGAGTGTTCTATTTACCTATATTTAGAATTTTCTAAGATATCATCCGGGAGTGCAGCCTCTTGAATTGCAATCAATATTGTAAGCTAGTTGGGTGTTAGTGGAATGTTGAATTAGAATGATCTTCATTTCTTAATTTTTCACTTTATAATCATTCTGAATTTGAAGATACAGTATCAGATTATGAAGCTCCAATTGGAAAAGGCATTTTCGGAGATCAATCTGACTAGTTATAGACTTACAGTACAATCACAACCTTGGAAGATGCATTTTTCTTGTTAACATAATGATATGGGAATTAAACTTAATAATTGATTGAAAATATCATCATGCAGGCCTTGAACTATGTTCATCAGCTTAAAGACACGTGTACTTGTCATCAACTATTCTTATGTTGAAACTTAGTTCAACAATAATGTATCCATATATCATTTTTTTAAGAAATTCATTTAGTATTTTGTTTTCTCTAGTATTATGCATGTCATAATCACAAGAAACTTGATTTGCATCATGAAGTGAAAATGATCTTTTCTTTAACATTTCGGCATATAGGTCCAAGCTGCTTAGCAGCCATAAAGTTTTCTACTGTATTGATAATGCCATTTGAAATTAGCAATGTCCTATTCCTCAGGAATTATGTGCAGTCACATTTATATTTTATTTCTTTTCTGTCTCTTATTTATTTTCGCTGTCTCAAAATTATTGAGTCAAATATTTTAATACCTTCTTTACTATTTTTAATTCTGCAGTTGCTAAAGTATGGCCTTGTCATATTTTTTAATGTGACAATGTGGGGATGCTATGTAAATAGCCTTAGAGCTCTCTCGTCTCTTCAAGCCACAGTCATGAACTTTGCCACCAATTTCTTATCTTCAGGTCTGACGGGGTACTTTCTGTTTGATGAGCCCCTCCCTTCTCGGGTAATTTTTCTTTTCGTATGCCATATGCTTACTTTTCACAAAGTAGAATCACTTTTAAATAGATGATTTTATAGTTTTCTCTACCTTCTCAGATATTAAAATCATGTATAAAAGCAACCTTTGGCATGCAGAGATCAAATTACTCTAGATATATCACGCATCTGCATGAAAGGAGAGGCGTCATTTTACTATTTTTATTTCACTAAACCAAGACTCAGTTACTTTCCTAAAACATCCTTTTATTTGCATATTTTAGTTTACGTTGTTGCTATAGAGGAAATCTATGATCTTTCTCTTCCTTCAAAACTCTTTCTTAGTTTTGGAAGTATTTTGGACTGTTGTTTTGAGATTGCATACCGCCTGACCAATACAGTACATTTCTTTACCTGTCAAATTTTCCTTTCAGCTTTATGTCAAGTCTCCTTCCTGGACGAGATTCCTTAGATAGGAACTGAAACCAATTCAAGAGTGTTACAACTGGTTATAAATTTGGTCGTTGCATTTAGCCATCCCCATCTCGAAAACCTAAGGCTAAAGTACTGTTTAGTGATGATGTGGATGGAGTGGAGTACTCATCATTTATTTATTATGTTCTTCATAAAACATCTGAAGAACTCATGCACCGTGGATCATTTCAGGAGATACTGCCGATGTTCAATTGAGAACCAAGGTTTTAAATTTTGAATATCAGATTCGTGATCGATCACTGTTTTCTATATCTAAGTGTAAACCGGGCAATATATCAAGGATATGCTATTATGATCAAACATGTTGGACATTATATATATATTTCATACTATTAGAATATAAGAATAATAGTCCCACATCGGGTAAATTGTAGTTTGTCATATGTTGGTTTAGTATATATAAAGAGGAGAGAAGCACTCAAATCCTTCACCTCAATTTTATTCTCCCTCAATTATTTCACATACATACAAATCAGTTGTGATTTCTTGGGGTTACTAATCACATAAAATTATTTTTTGCTTCACTACATAGCATCTCATCATGCAAAGGTAAATATGTTTGCACCGTCAACAAATAAATCATTCAATAGAAGAAAAAAAATCAACTAGACAATTAATTCACGTATAGAGCATTATTAGTGGTGCTTAGTTTCTGTTAGCTAATTGGAATTAGTTCTCAAACATCCATGCAATGTTGATAATGCTCTTTACTTCCATCCTATCTAAACTATTTTAGAAAGTTTGAGCATGTTAATTAGTTTGCCCATGCCTACCATCACGGTCATGATGCATAAGTCCCAATTAGTTCTATGCCAGATCTCAAAAGTCATGCATAGATTACCATGAATAAGTTGCATTTGCAATATAATTATGTTTTAAAAGTACGACTGCAATAATTATGAATTAGCGGTAGAATACAATAATGATATACAGTAAAATTATGGCGGTTATTAGCACATAACAGCAGTGAGTATCTAAATAATAATGAAAATGAAATATGAATCTCAACGAAGGAAGATTAAGTCTTTAATGCTCAAGAGTGATCAAGTAGAGATCAAATATGAAACTTAGTTTTGTAAAATTGATATGTAGAGGTCAAATGTGACTTGGTTTTTAAAGATATATGCACAACACACATGTATATATGACCAAAGCTTATGTGCATGATGGAAGCAGATACGCATTCCTAGTCCCGTTGTGTATCCATGAAAGATGTAAATACAAGTCCCATTCAATTCATCCATCCTCCATTGGATATAACACTAAAGCTGTGGTCTCCAGCCTCCACGTGTTCCATGGATAATGATACAGTTGAATAGTCAAATATATTGCACAAGTCAAGCTATGTTAAATATATGAGTTAAGGGTTAAAAAAGACAAGAATTTGTTATCCTCGTTATATGGTATATTAACACAAGTATTAGTATGGGAGTTGCTAGTTACTATTTATTGTATAAAATAACTAAAACAAATTCTCCAGTCAAATTCCAACTTTGTCCTCAATGAAATGTTCACAATTAAAAAACTTCAACAATGTGGTATACGATTCAACTATATTTTCTTCAAATAAGAAAACCATGACTCGTTCAAATGAAGAAATTGTTATAAACATCAAACTTTTTATTTATAAAAAAATCATGTATCAACTTCTTTAATGCATCTCTATTTCCAGAATTGAAGCCATTCAACTTTTTTTTTTGTATTGCAGTCTTGTATCGTCTTATTGCTGCCCTGTAGAGAAAATACAAGACAAGAATCATATGCAGATAGCATGAAATTTTTTAGTTCAGTTTTCCCCTTTTTTCTTTTTGTTTACTTAATAATTTCTTGGGTTTTCTTTTTTGGGGTGGGTTTATTATTATCATTATTATTTGAGTGTGTGTTGGTTTTTTTTTCGGGTGGGGGTGGGGTGGGGGTGGGGGGTGCAGGCATTGACCAAATATATATCTGTAACAGCTTCAGATTTCAGAATAATCAATGCAAAGCCTTTATCATTAAGCCACTTATGTGTAAATCAACCTGAAACTTAACCAACTTTAATGTGTGCAAATGCTCCATCACCATGTCATTGCAAGATTTACGTTGAATGCATTAATTTTTGTCTATATGTTGCATCATCCTTCCCTTTATTGAGAATGTTGATGTCAAGCATGTTATTCTTTCCAAAGTGTTATTTATTGAGCAAATAGCTAAGAAAAATTAGTGATTATAAAAATATTTTTTTTATATTTTCCATGATGGTATGACTATGATTTGACAGACTGGTATGGTTCTAATTAACAATAAATAGTACGATTATTTATTCAATTAAAAAAAACATTGTTGTATCATTATGCGATATGCGAGTTATAATATACTTTACTAATAGTCTCCTGGTTTTCAGTGGTTTGCAGGTGCTGTCCTCATCATTCTTGGTGTTTTCTTTCTTAGCAAATCGAGCATTGAACCAAAGCGAAATGTGGATTAGCTATATCTTGTACCCACTTTATGGTGTTTTTTAGACTACCAAAGAAGCGAATGGACTCTGCTACAACCTGAGATTCAATTGGCTCATAGAACACGGGAAAAAAACATATGCATCGATTACATTTCCAGTTCCCTTTCTTGATGCTCTAGCCCGCAATATTTGCAGTTATAACACTATTTGCTGCTTACAGACGAGAGATCTTTTTTGTATTTGGAGGTCTAGATGTTTCAGGGCCTCGCATATGGAAGACTGTATGTTCTAATTGTACCTGCAACATCTTACCATTAACAAGCTTCTGTAATAGTCTATGATAGATCAATTGGGCGTAGCTCATGCATTGAGAATCGATTGCCTAAGGTTTTTTTTAAAAAGTGGTCTGCATCCAGTGATTATTGTTGTATTCCTTTAAATTCTACTCCCATGTTCATTTCAACTATGATGTGAAGTCTCTCTCTCTCCCCCTCTCCTTTTTTCATCTTTTTGTGGAATAATAGACTATAACATAATGCAAGCAGGATTAATTTTGTATCTCGTTCTCAACGGGGCCTTAAAACTGGGCTATAATGACACTTCCAATGTGAAGTCTGATGCAGTATGTGATGCTTCATACTAACAATGTTAGTCAAATAATCCTGCTTCTCAAGTGAGAAATCCATGTACGAGAGTCTCGTAGTTACTTGGAAATATAGTGACATAGTACAGTGTGAGATTTGTCTACCGCAGATGCTGTAAAAATTTAAGAAAAATGTAGGTTAATTGTTTTTGTATGGGTGTAAAAATATATCTGACTTTAATCTAGCTGTTAAAAATATATCTGACACTTGCTATATTCTAGTTTTGTATGTGTGAAACATCATGAGACATTTATCGGTTTTGGATTCCAAGGTTGAATTTGGATTTTTCCTAAAATTTTAATTTTCAGTGTTATTGGTTTGGACTCGGATTTCGATTTTAAGAGTATTAAAAATTATGAGTCACCTGCCAACGAAGAAATTCTTCATTACAATGGACACCGGATGCGATGCGAAAAGAAAAAAGGACATACTTTATACGCATTCTTTGCACCTTCGTCGGCTCATAATTTCTTCTTCTTCTTCGTTCTCACGACCAATCCATGAAACGGCTATTCCATCCCTTGTTTAATTTGCTGTGAATATCCAATGATCGAAAACAACCCAAATTGAAGGGTTGATATCCTCCTTTGCTTCAACCTGCTCTGTAAATCCAATGGTTGAAATCAATCGAAAATATAAGCGCTGCCAACCCCACACCAATCCAACAGGGGTGTAAATCCGATTGGAACTCATATTGGTATCCGATTTTATTAAAAAAAACCCGGTTCAACAAAATTATGAGCCGCCTTCCGTTTCATCCTCCAATGATCACCAAACCCCTCTCCCACAGCGATTCAATGCCCTTGTTACCCCCCCTTCCTTTCTCTGATCCTCAGCCATCTGACCCCTCTCCTCCGCCTCTCATGGGTCGCCGACACCCTCCCGATCCTCATCGCCTCCTTCCCCATCGCTGCCCTCTCCCTCTTCGCCTCCCGCGGCAAGATCTTCTCCCACCCTCCTCCTTCCAAACCCCCCTCCGCTTCTACATCCTCGCCCGCCCTCTCCCTCACCACCTCCCTCCTCATCCCCACCCCCCTCTACGCGGTGTGCTGCTGCTGACGGAACCGCAGGCGCTCCGGAGGCTGTATGAGACCAGGGCCGTCCGCTACGCCCCGGGCGCCAGGATGCATCTTCTTGGCTACTTGGCTGGCCTCTTGTGAGTTCTTCTTACCATTTGCATACAAACTTTGCACATCATTGTCTAGGTTGATCAATCGCATCTTCCTTCTATTATTGTTATGCTACTTCCCAATGTGACGAATGCCGTTACTTTGTTAACTCCCCAAGCAAAAGTTTTGTTGGTGCCGGTTGCCTTGTTTAAATTCGGTCGATAATGAAGTTATTTAAGTAGTGTGATTTAGTTACTTCAGAGATTGGACACTATTAAGCATTATTAGAATTTCCATCACAGCTTGAAGTGGTCATAAGTTACCAAAGGCAAAAGGAGAGTAAGAAAATGCAGGAACGATGAAAAACTGTATATAAAGAGATACTTTATGAACTAAATTTGGAACTTTATATAAAGAATTCAGCATTACGTAGCTAATTGTTCCATCCTAATATTATAGCCCCGTCTGCACGCTGTCCAAGCGATGCTCACAACCAAGTCATTTGTACACTATCTAAACGAAAAATGTGTGTGTGTGTGAGAGATATATATTTTTAGATATGCTCCCCTTCGGGAATTGAAGCGTTGACCTCTCACTTAATCACTTTAAAGAGGAATTCTTACTGCATGGGCTATGCCCAATATATATAACATGCTTTTAGTTTAGATTTGCTAAATGATACTCCCTCCGTCCCACAAAGATAGGATAGTTTAGTGTTACACAAGGATTAAGAAAATTTATTTAATGTGATGCCCACTATATCTTTTGTATGGACTTTCCCAATATACCCCTAGTGATATTCAATCATTTGGAAACTCATTAAATGATTAGGGGCAAAATAGAAAATTAACATCTCGAGTCTTTTGGGACTACACAAATTGGACTATATTTTGGGACAAACCAAAATAGAAACCATGTCTATCTTTGTGGGACAGAGGGAGTAATTTTTTTATGTTAATTCATGTGTTAGGGAGCTGGTCCATCATGGCCAGTCCTCATTTTTCAAAAATGAGGCTAATTCTTCAAACACCCAACCCACCGTGCACTGATCCATTCTTGTTATCGTGATCTACATGTCTTAGATGTGTTATGTATTAAAAGTCAAAAGATTTGGAGACCGTAAACACGTCTGTCAAGTGGACTAAAAAGTAACGGCTTTTCGGTACATAAAAAATGCATCACTTGATAGTTGTGTTAGAGGTCTCCAAATCTCTTGATTCCCATACATAAGTTCTCTAAGACATGCAATTATGTAAACGCAATGACCAGTATAAGTCGGTGAAAAAGACAGCAGATTGGATGTTTGAGGAGTTGGTCTTATTTTTGAAATGAGGCTTGGCCTCAATGGATCAACTCCATATATGTGTGTGTGCCTGCGTGCATGTGTGTGTGTGTTGTTTAAACAATAAAAATTATCATATTTCAGGAATTGTATCCTAGACTTAGATAATTATGAGTTGGTGAAGCAGGATTGTGTCATATTCTGTATCCATTTCCGAATCTTTTCTACATAGATATAAAGTCTGATATGCCATCATTTACTTATTAGGGTTGGTTCTGTTAATCTCTTTTATTTTAGCTAGTCAAAATAGTAAGCATTTTATTAGATAGGCATGAATTATTTCATGAAATCTCGAATATTTTTCTTTAATTAGATGGTTGTGTGTTTTACGTGTATGGCCTATTTGCTTCTTGTACTTATTTTCTCATGAGAGTTAACTCGGTAGAACTGTATTTAAAAAATCAGCAGAGAGTTAATCAGATGAAATCAATAGAATAATCAATTTTGTCAGTCTTCTTGCAAAATGTTTGATTTATCGCACATTTTGATTTAGCAGTTACTTTACTGCGAATATCAAGACCAAATGAAATGCATATACATAGCTCAAGCTCACGATGCAAATATGTATACCTCAGTTTTTAAGTGTTAAATTTAATATATTATAGTATTTCAAATTCAGGGAGTTGTTATTAAGCTGATAAAAAAATGTTAATTTCTTCACCTTCTCCATTTATATTTAATTTTGATTCCAGTTTCTATACAGCAGCACTTCTGTCTCATGCCAGTGCATGCCTCCCAGAGGCATTGATTTATGCCGGAGGTCAAATATCTGAGTTCATAGTCAACGGGAAAGAAAGTATGCTGGTTATGGAGTTGAGTTGGTGGGACTTTTGTTAGGCTCCAATAAATTTGGGGTGGTGCCAGTGGATTGGGTCTTCTATCTTCATCTGGGGATCGATACATCAGCCCCGTTGTCATGCAATTCTTGTAAGTGATCTCCTTTTATTAGCACTTGATTGTTTACCAGTTGGTTTGGAAGTTGTCCAAGTGAATAATAAACTGGTAACAAGCATTTACTTGAAGTCACTGATCTCTCCTTGTCGAGGACATAACTAACCTGCAATGTAATTGTACTCACAAATGACATTATAATCATCTGTCAATTTAAAAAGCATTGACCTTTTGGGTATACTAGGCTATTCCCATTTAATGGAATTAGCTGACTTCCTGAGTTTTCTGCACTGCCTGTTACCGTAAGTCAATATCTTTGACTATATTTTGAACGCAAGGGCTGATATGGCTTGAATTTCAGTACTCATACCCGAACCTGGAATGATATCGAGTCCAAAACTGACTGAAATCTATCAAAAAAGCTTCAGGTCAGGACTGGGTTTTCATAGGGTTTGGTTTCTGAAGATTCAAGTTTTAGGTTGAGCACACAAAATAGCAAAATGTGCCCTACTGGAGATTATTAACAAAGGACGGTTTGGTTCTATATTGATATATTACCTTTAGGGTGTGTTTTTCACTGCCCGCTCATGAAAAACTTGATTCTCAGCAATGTGGATTGCGGCCTTGTTATTGCAGAAGAGAAGTCGGAAGAGCAGAAAGAACCCAAAGATCTGTCAGAAGGGAGGTAAGCCACACCAACTCAGCAACTATATGCGTCATAGATCTATATCCAACCTCTGCAGAAAAATGAGCCACTACATTTTCCTTCTTATTTCTCTACGTAACTAAGTTTCCTCTTAAGAAAACACAATAGCCACTCGTGAAACGAAGATCATCAATGGATCCAGCAAAGTCAGCATACGCAAAAGTTGTGAGCGACAACTTAGATGATGGTTTGTAAAGAAGACCCCGTCATGAAGAACTTTTGATATATCTGAGAATATGCTTGACTGCCTTAAGATGAGAGTCAAAGGATTATGCATATATCGATTCATTGTGGTAACGACAAATGCAATATCAGGATGAGTGGCAGTGAGTTATATAAGCTTTCTCTAGGTCAGGTAGTGCAGGATCCGAAAGAGAGCTCAATCGAGACAGCTTGGTTGAGGAATCTATAAGAGTGTTTACTAGTTTACATTCCAGAAATCCTGTTTCTGATAGAAGATCAAGTTCATACTTGCTGTAACATCTTAGAACGCGATTAGTGTTGATTAAGCGATAATGCGGGTTTTCTGTAAAATATTTATCAATTTAGATTCCTCACATTTTATAACAATTAATTGATATTTTATTATTAATTGTTTTGGCTTGCATATTGTAGGGTGTTTTTCGTCACCCCATTGAGATGGGAATACGCGCGCGCTTGTCAGGCGCATTACAGATTCCCCCTGCCTAGGGTAGGCTGGAGTTTATTGATTGTGGGGATCCTAATCTCCGACAGCCGCCGATTAAGCTGCTGTTAATTATCCCTCGCCTTTGGGGCGAGAGAACCTCCGATTAACGGGTCAAACAGGTCGTGCGAACTCAATGTGCAGTGTATGCGTGTTGTGTTTTGAAAGGGGGTTTTGTATATATCGGGGGCCCCGCAGAGTTTTTACGAGGGTCCTGTTACCCGGATAGCGGGCTGGGGGTCAGCCCCCTTGCAGGGTGCGGGGCAGCGTCTTGTTAGAATTTTTTTTTTAACAGGGACGGTGTTGTGGAGTGTGTGTGTATCGATATATATATACATGTACACATATATAAAAAGGGGAAAAGCGCCCAAAAGACGCATGGGGCCAGCGCCTCACGTGCCTAGCACCCAAGCGCTGGGCGCTTGAGCGCCGTGCGCTAGCGCACCACGTGTCCGACACGTAGGTGCTTGAGCGCTGTGCGCTTAAGCGCTAGCGCACCACATGGGCGCTGTGCGCTTGAGCGCTGTGCGCACCACATGTCCGACACGTGGGCGCTGGGCGCTCGAGCGCTAGCGCATCACGTGCCCGGCACGTGGGCGCTGGGCGCTTGAGCGCCGACGAGGAAAAGGGGCTTTTAGCCCCAGAAATGGGATTTAAACTACCAAAAGAGAAATTAGAGGGGAGTTAAACTCCTAAGATGTTTTTGGAGAAGCTGAAATGGGCTTCTCCTTTGAGCTCTGGATCTTCCCAAAGTGGGATTTTTAGGAGATGGGCCTCCTTCCTCCTCTTTTGGCTGGATCTTAAAGAACAAAAAGTATGAGATTTTAAAAATCTCTTCTTTCTAAGATCTGAGATCTGAGTTCCTTTTGTGGGTTTCGTGGTAAAAGTCTATTTAGTTTTGGAAAAAGGAAGAGTAAAACTCGATTTAATTCAAAAGAAAGAAGAAGGTTTAGAACCTTCAGAAAGAGGTTAGAGGCACAAACCCTAGATTTTGAGGGGAATGAAAAGTCTATCTTTATTCATCATCATGTTGCCTTATATAGGCTTACACATTTACATATAGCCCCTTGGGCTTTACAAAATGTCATTTTGCCCATCCCATGGTTCATGTGCCATTTCTTTTTGTATATAAGCCATGAGCTTACAAAAAAAATGGCTTTATGGCCATTTTGCATGCATTCATGCACAAAAAATTACATCAAAATTATTCGTTACATGATTTTTATTTTGATATGGCGGAAGGCCGGACGCTTCGTGTTCGGGCTCGACCCGGGCATTGGCCCACTTGCTTGGCCTTGGGCCCACCTGGCTTGGGGTTGACCTTGACTTTGACTTGGTCAACCGGGGTGCAAATTTTGACCCCAACAAAGTGCCCCCATCAATAAATGCACACCACATATGTGAGTCGTGTGTATGAAATTGATGGATCTTCTTTCACGTGGAGGCGACTTGCTTTGGTTCCCACTTTTTGGGTTGCACTGCCCTTTTTATGACGTGGACGGTCGACGCTTGACGCGTCTTCGAAACGGAGTGTCCGTGGTAGACGTTTTCCTGGCCTGGAGTGATCTGGTTCCTGCTTTGTAGGAAGACGGAGTGTCCGTGGTAGACTTTTCCCTGGCCCGGAGTGATCTGGTTCCTGCTTTGTAGGAAGCCTGCACTGCCTTTTTTGCGACATGGACGGTCGACGCTCTGATCCGGAGCGATTTGGTTCCCGATTTGTGGGAGCCTGCACTGCCCTTTTTGAGACATGGAACGGTCGACGCTTGATGCGTCTTCGAGACGGAGTGTCCGTGGTAGATTTTTCCCTGGCCTAGAGTGATCTGGTTCCTGCTTTGTAGGAAGCCTGCACTGCCCTTTTTGCGACATGGACGGTCGACGCTTGATCTGGAGCGATTTGGTTCCCAATTTGTGGGAAGCCTGCACTGCCCTTTTTGCGACATGGACGGTCGACGCTCTGATCCGAAGTGATTTGGTTCCCGATTTGTGGGAAGCCTGCACTGCCCTTTTTGCGACATGGACGGTCGACTCGATCTGGTTCCCGTTTTAACGACGTGGAGGTCGATGCTGCCATTTTAGCGACGCGGACGGTCGGTTCTGCCCTTTTTGCGACTTGGACGGTTGGTGCTGCCCTTTTTGGGACTTGGACGGTCGGTGCTGCCCTTTTAGCGACGTGGACGGTCGGTTCTGCCATTTTTGTGACTTGGACGGTCGGTGCTGTCCTTTTTGCGACTTGGATGGTCGGTGCTGCCCTTTTTGCCACTTGGACGGTCGGTTCTGCCCTTTTTGCGACTTGGACGGTCGGTGCTGCTCTTTTTGCGACGTGGACGGTCGGTGCTGCCTTTTTTGCGACGTGGACGGTCGGTTTTGCCTTTTTAGCGACTTGGACGGTCGGTTTTGCCTTTTTAGCGACTTGGACGGTCGGCGCTCTATTTGACTTGCTCTGCTTCCCGCAGTGTCAGGGGTGATCTTGACTTGCTCCGCTTGCGGTGTCGAGATTGAATTCTGACTTGCTCCGCTTTCTACGGTGTCGGAGTTGAAGTTGACTCGTTGATTGTGATTTGGGTTGACATCAGCATCGCTATACTGGAATATGGCACCAGGAGCGAATCATCATCTGTCTTTGAGAGGATTTTGGGATTGTTTTTTTGTCGGCATCTGCATTGCTGCACTGGAATAATGCCAGGAGCAACTTATCATTTGCCCCGGAAGGATTTGGGAATTGGTGGCTTAGGAGACAGGTTTAGATCCCTATCACCTAAGGCTTTTCAATTTTATGGGCCGTAAGGGTCCCTTAAAAGTATTTTCTCTCTACGAGTCGAAATGATCTCGTAGGTGTATTTTCTACTTAGGAGTCGTGGGGACTCCTAAGTGTCTTGCTCCTTTATGAGTCGTAAGGATCTCACGCGGGAATTTTCTCCTCACAAAGTCGAGAGGACTTTGCGAGTGCATTTCATCTCTTTTTTACGAGTTTGCGCCCTTTCGGGTTTTCACATACTCGCCGGCAGTCATGCTGTTTTTACTCACGGAGCCCTTTCGGGTTTTCATCCGTGCCCATTTTGCTTGTGGACATACCATTTTTATTTTATTTTATTTTATTTTATTTTTGTGGGACTTTGAATGTGGTCTCACCAGTAGGACTTAGGAGAGATTGGGATTGTTTTACGGCCGTGGATTATATACGGTTTTGCAGGATGTATGATCCAGACCGTAGGGCTGGAAAAATTTCGGGACTTTGTTGGCGTCTGCATCGCTGCACTGGAATATGGTACCAGGAGCGACTCATCATTCGCCACATGGGTATGGGGTGTGGAATTTGGTTGGCGTCTGCATCGCTGCACTGGAATATGGTACCAGGAGCGACTCATCATTCGCCATTTAGGATTTGAGTTTGGAATTTGGTTGGCGTCTGCATCGCTGCACTGGAATATGGTACCAGGAGCGACTCATCATTCGCCATTTGGGATTTGAGTTTGGAATTTGGTTGGCTTCTGTATCGCTGCACTGGAATATGGTACCAGGAGCGACTCTTCATTCGCCACTTGGGGATTGGAGAGCGATGGCTTAGGAGACAGGTTTAGATCCCTATCACCTAAGGCTTTTCAATTTTATGGGCTGTGAGGGTTCCATAAAATTATTTTCTCCCTACAAGTCGTAAGGATCCCACAGGTATATTTTCTCCTTAGGAATCGTGAGGACTCTTAAGTGTGTTTTTCCTTTGTGAGTCATAAGGATCCCACAAAGGTTTGTTTTCCTCATGTATCGTGAGGACACATGAGTGGGTCTTCTTAATGGACCATAATTCCAAGGGCAGAGACCAGCCGCGTAACTGGTGGTTGCGGTGGGGCATGGGTATGACGAGAATTATTTGAGCCCGTGGATTGTATACGGTAGTCAATTTGGGGGACCATCCGTAGGGCTGGAAAATTTTTGGGAAATTGGATTTTGGTTGGCGTCTGCATCGCTGCATTGGAATATGGTACCAGGAGCGACTCATCATTCGCCGTTGTTTTTTTGATTTTGTTTTTGTTGTTTTTTTTTACCACGATTGCTCTATCATTTCAGCTTTTCTTATCGCGAACATCGCGATTGCCCTATCATTTCGGCTTTTATTCGCGGTTGCCCCATCATTTCGGCTTTATTTTCATTTTTATTTTACTCGCTGATTTTTATTGCGAGTTGCCCCATCATTTCGGCTTTTATTTTTCTTTTATTTACACATTTTTTTGTTTATTTACATGTATATATATATTTTTACATTCCCAGTTTAACGACTTAGAGGTCGACTGTTCCCAGTTTAAAGACTTAGCGGTCTATCATTCCCAGTTTAACGACGTGGTGGTCCTCTTTGCTTATCCCAGCTCCTTGAATTTTGATCTTGGCGGAGCTGTGTTGATGACCGTAGCTCTGTGGCTTGCCGATACATCCGAGGACTGTGAGGTTTTTCCAAGCTTGTATTGGTCCTCTGCCCAATCTTTGAAAACACAGCAGTCTTCAATGGTATGACTCACCACCCTATGGTATGGGCAGTATACGGGATTGCCGGTCATATTCATTTCATGTGGCCTTTTCGGAATAGGCAATTGCAGACCGTTGTTGAAGGCTTCCTCGAATATATTGCGGACCTCATCTCTTCTGAAGGAGTACACCTTCTTCTTTCTCTCTATTAGAGTAGATGCCCTTACCGATGCTGGTCCTTGAGGCCGACCAGTATTTGGTTCGCCCTTTTCAGATAATGGCACATGTCTGGGAGGATTAGGCTCCCGAAAGGCTTCGGTCTCCATTTGTATGAAATCGGCGGTCGTAGCTTGACTGTATGCTAACACGCCTTTAGACAGGTCTATCTCTCCCGTCTTGTATTGCCTTTCGACCCAATCTTTGAAGACGAAGTAGGCCTCAATGGCATGATCTATCACTCTGTGATAGGGGCAATATTTGGGGTCGTTGGTTATATTCGTTTCCTGCGGTCTTTTTGACTTTGACAGTTGTAGACTGTTTCTTAGGGCGTCCCTGAATATCTTGTGGACTTTGTCCCTTTTGAAGGACTAGACTTTATCCACTTTCTCTTTCAGAGGCGATTCCCCTTGGGTGTATGTATCGGAGGGACTCGAGGTTGTTCGCGGCCGTTTTTCGCGAAGGCGTCCCGCTCTTAGGTTGAAAGGGGTATCAGTTGGCTGCCTCCGGGTATCAGTCCCTGGCTCATGAACCAAAATTTGATTGTGCTGTAATTGCAATCGGGCGACCTGGGTCGCGAGATCTGCCGCGACGTTTGCCAATTCGTCGACCTCAGACTGTACCTTGGCTAACTTCTCATCCTTGTCCTGAAGCTGCCTCTGAAGCCATCGGAATAATGCTTGTTCTGTAGTTCCGATTATGAAAACCGGGTCATCCTTATTGCCTGAGTTCAATTCCGCAGGAACCACGGGCTCCTTTGTCTTATCGGCCTAAGCGGGTTCTTCATCACTTAGATCGAGCCGATGCTGGGTAGCGTCAATCATATCATCACCATGGCTGTGAAGAAGAGGATGATTCGTTTCTTCATGTCCGACCATGTAGACAGTGCGAACCACATACCCAGCCATCTCTTTATCTTTGGCTGCTGATTTCGCGGAGCGGTCTAGGCTTTGGAAATTCATAAATTTTAACATGGTCAGAGCCCTAGCCCTTTTGTTGGCTCTGTATCTGAGCCGCTTCTGCCTCAGCTTTTCTGCCTTGAGCGCTTGGCAGGCTTCTGCTCTTCGGGAAGCCGCCATAGGCTGAGTGATGGGGAGGCTTGAGAAGACACCCAATCGAGCAGTTGTCAGAGGCGTCGCTGGAGCTTGCCCGAGATGCCTTGTTGCTTTGTTGATGTTGATGGCCTTGCCCCTAATTGGGGCCAAGGAAAGTCGTTCAAATACCGACTTGCGTTTGTGTTGGGACGCCCTCGCGACCATGACATTCGGCCTTTTCCCCTTTGAGACCGGTTTGTCTGTTACCGGAGCTTGAGGAGCTGGGAGGGCGTTAGCTGGACACGAACATAATAAAGCCAAATGGTAGCGGCTCCTCCTCCCATTGTCGCCCGAGACTGGCCGGAAGGACCGTCCTAGAGTCCATCTTCATCGTGTAGGAGACGGGAGTTGTGTCGAGAGCTGAGCCTGTCCTTGGAGACATTTTCGCTGCGACCGGAGATTGCAATTTGAAATTTGTTAACCTGCACAAAGAAGCATGATTTCTGTACAGGCAGTCGATATGTATATTAATTGAGTTCGCATGAACGTTTAACCCGAAATATGGGAGGAGAGAAAGGTCCCACCGGGCGTGCCAGAATCTGTAGGGTGTTTTTCGTCACCCCATTAAGATGGGAATACGCGCGCGCTTGTCAGGCGCATTACAGATTCCCCTTCCTAGGGTAGGCTGGGGTTTATTGATTGTGGGGATCCGAACCGAATCTCCTGCAGCGGCAGACTAAGCTGCCGTTAATTACCCCTCATCTTTGGGGCGAGAGAACCTCCGATTAACGGGTCAAACAAGTCATGCGAACTCAATGTGCAATGTATGCGTATTGTGTTTTGAAAGGGTTTTTTTGGATATATCGGGGGCCCCGCAGAGTTTTTACGGGGGTCCCGCTATCCGGATAGCGGGCTGGGGGTCAAGGGGACTAGCAGCCCCCTTGCGGGGTGCATGGCAGTGCCCCGTTAGAAATTTTTTTCTAATAGGGACGGTGTTGTGGAGTGTGTGTATCTATATATATATATATACATGTATACATATATATAAAAAGGGGAAAAACGTCTAAAGGACGCGTGGGGCCAGTGCTTCACGTGCCTAGCACGTGAGCGCTGTGCGCTTAAGCTCTAGCGCACCACGTGTCCGACACGTGGGCGCTGTGCGCCTAAGCGCTAGCACACAACGTGTCCGACACGTGGGTGCTTGAGCGCTAGGCCCTCGAGCGCTAGCGCACCACGTGCTCGGCACGTGGGCGCTGGGCGCTTGGGACGCCGGCGAGGAAAATGGGTTTTTAGCCCCAGAAATGGGATTTAAACTCCCAAAAGAGAAATTAGAGGGGAGTTAAACTCCTAAGATGTTGTTTTTGGAGATGCTGAAACGGGTTTCTCGCTTGAGCTCTGGATCTTCCCAAAGTGGGATTTTTAGGAGATGGGTCTCCTTCTTCCTCCTCTTTTGGCTGGATCTTGAAGAACAAGAAGTATGGGATTTTAAAAATCTTTTCTTTCTAAGATCTGATGGGAGATCTGAGTTTCCCTTTGTGGGTTTCGTGGTAAAAATCTATTTAGTTTTGGAAAAAGGAAGAGTAAAACTCTTGATTTAATTCAAAAGAAAGAAGAAGGTTTAGAACCTTCAGAAAAGGGAAAGAGGCACAAACTCTAGATTTTGAGGGAAATGAAAAGTCTATCTTTATTCATCATCATGTTGCCTTATATAGGTTTACACATTTACATATAGCCCCTTGGGCTTTACAAAATGGCATTTTGCTCATCCTATGGTTCATGTGCTATTTTTTTTGCACATAAGCCATGAGCTTACAAAAAAATTGGGTTTATGCCCATTTTGCATACATTCATGCACAAAAAATTACATCAAAATTATTCGTTACATGATTTTTATTTTGGTATGGCGGAAGGCCAGACGCTTCGTGTTCGGGCTCGACCCGGGCATTGACCCACTTGCTTGGGCTTGGGCCCACCTGGCTTGGGGTTGACCTTGACTTTGACTTGGTCAACCGGGGTGCAAATTTTGACCCCAACACACACATGTGCGCACGTTAATGTGAGGGTTAGTTTTTGTTAATCTCGTTATTGACCATGATAATCTTAAGTTAATCCTAATCCTTGCTTTGTTAACCTTAACCTTAGATATTTGTTTTGTGAGAAGATACTTTCCTTGGTGTTTTGGAATGAGAGGAGGTGGCAAGATGACTCATGGAGGAGTCATGGCTTGCATTTAATGATGAAGTGAGAGAGAAAGAGAGAGTAAGTGTAAGATATACTTACTCTACACTCACTTTTCATGCTTATTACCTCACACTCTCTCATTCTCACTCTATCTCATTCTCATTATTCTCATCTCCTCATTACCTCAACTGAATCCTTGCAATTTCCTTCACCACCCCTTCACAAAAACTTCACGAACTTCATTAAACTTCATCAAATCACTTCTCAAGTCTTGTTTTGCCTTAGGATCCCTTGGAGCTTGAAAAGCTAGGATCGCTGAGCTTGTGTGGTTAGGTAATGATCTCTATATGTTAAGTAGGTGTTTTTAATGTTGCGTAGCTTATTCATTTCAGTTTAGAATGCGTAATATTTAGTTTCGTGTAAATACCGTATTTTTTGTGTAGTTTTGGGTCTCGGATGATCTGCTATCAAATCAGGTATTTGTTGGAAAAGTTCCCATTACAGTGACCTAGTGTTGTGACCTAGAAGCTACCCTAAAAACCTGAGCCCATACCCTTTCTTACAGGCCGCAAATTGCGGCCAGAGTGGGGTATGTGGTGTTGAGTTTTGGTCTAGGGATCTCTGGGGTTGTATGTGGTCTCATGGCACTTGCAACTTTCACCAATTGTTTGTGTAGCAAAATCTGGGATCACTTTGCTTGTTTCTAGTGTTTCGATTACATGCGTTATGTTATCCGACACGGTTCGTATTCTTGTGTAGCTGTTGCTCTTGGGTTGGTTTCGTAGTGTCGCTACGCATGTTAGCCAGTAGACGAACACTTGAGAGTATGTTTGGAGTTGGTGCGTCGGTCAAACGTAGTGGTTACATGTTATTGGTCGATTGCTAATATGAATTTGTTATATTGTTGTTTTATGATCTTAGGGACGCAGGCAGGGACTTCGGACGCTGCGAAGAATGGAAAGCGAGTGGTTGACTTTACTTAGCCCAAGATCATTTGTGAGTAGATTTAACATCTACATGGGAATCGTCTGCATGGCGTTATGCGTCAGGGCTAGATATGATATGATATTAGCGCATGTTTATATTGCACATATAGAGATTGTGCATAAAACTTCATTGCATATTATTACTTGTTGTGTTAGGACTTGTACCCATTGGACACTGCACTATTATTGACGGTTCATGTTGCACGAGCACTGATTGTATACCACCCACACCGTCGATAATTGCCATGACACGCACAACACCTATACATACGTGATATTATATTGGCTAGGGACTTGAGACATGATCCTTATTTTCTTTGCGTATATGAGATGCATCATACATACATGCTTACATATAGATACACATATCTTGCTATACCGACATGGTTACACATAGCTTGCTAAGTTACATGTTCACCTTTATATGATGTTGTATGGACTTTGGAGAATTAGGAACTGCATGATATATTTAATAACTTATTGCAGTTAAATAGCGGTTTTTCCTTTATATGCTCATATTACTGTTTCATGTAGCATATATTATATTTCATGGATTTTCGCATTGAGATATGGATTTCATATGATGTTTTCTGGATGTTTTACTCCTGATGATATATATCAGTGGTATGAGACACTGTTATATATGTATATATATATATATATATATCAGTGGTATGGGACGCTGTTATATATGTGTATATATATATATATATAATATATCATCATAATGATCTATGCAAGTATTCTTATTCTTTACTTGATATTTGGATGCATCCACTCTGAGACTTGTGTTAGAAAACTGATACGTGGATCACGAGTGTCGATATCGGACATTTAGGTTCCGTGAGATGTATGGATATGGGGATTTCGAGTGTCGGAGATGGACACTTATGTTCCGTGGATTTCGAGTGTCGAAGCTGGACACTTAGGTTCCATAAGACGTATGGATACGTGGATTACGAGTGTCGATGTTGGACACTTAGGTTCCGTGAGACGTATGATACGTGGATATGAGGGCCAGTCCTGGTGACGGCGCCTCAGAGATGAGTATTTATGTGTCGATGCTGAACACTAGTTTTCATGATGTTTTCGGGTGTCGATGTTGAACACTCAGGTTCCATGAGACTTACTGGTTACGAGGGCCGATCTGAGAGCCAATTTGAGGAATTTGGGATTTAGATTGTCTTAATGGACACTGGTCCTGGCACGATGAGGATACCGTGTGGATGACATGTTTTATCCCATACTCCGCATTTATTTGATATGCATTGCTTCATGTATTAGTAGTACCCGATAGAGTACTTTTCATGGCTGTTGCATATACATATTGCCATTTATTGCTATCAGCTTGCATGTGATAGATTATCGCAGTACGTGTATACTTGCGATTACCTGCATATGTTATTTACTATTCACGAGTTGGCAACTCACCCCTGTTGTGCCATAGTGTTTTGCAGGTAGCCCCTCGGAGCAGTCACGGCAGGGCTTCTTCATCTTATCATATCATCTTTTGTAGCGGAAACCGTTACGGCTGACTGTGTGCAGTTTTGCTATAAGTGGGTTTTGCGGTTATCCGATGATGCCCATTTGTATATTCGTTGTATCTAGTACTCTCCATCTACTACATGTATTGACTTAGAGACGAGTTGTGAGGACGATATTGTATATTATTTTGTAACTTTGGAGGTCTTTCATGCTGTTTCACTTTATATCGTCTTTTTCTTCGCTACGGCGTCGTATATCTGTTGTGGTGGTTGTTTTCCTCCTTTGGGTGTGGATTTGCTCCCGTTTGGGGATGATTTATTTATATCTTTTGTTGTACCCTTTTTGGGGACTTGTTTTACAAAGGAGGTGCTGCTAAATTTTTAAAAAAAGTAAATTTGGACTTTAAAGAATTTTGATTGAGATTTCAAAAGTTTTAATAATGTTCTTATCACTTACTACTTTTGATGGTTTAGATTGATTGGTTTTCGGCTTACTTAAATTGCGTTACATCCGTAGACGTTACGTGGTTTAAGGGCCGTCACGTGCCAAATTTTGGGTCGTGACACTTGCGCTGAGAGAGCTGTAATCTACCAGAATTTCGTGATACTTCAATTCCAAGAAAATATCTAAGTGGTCCAAGGTTCTTGATATTGAAATGTGAAGCCAAATGTACTTGCATCTTAGAGATACCAGCAGAATTATCTCTAGTAATGATAATATCATCAACATACACCAACATAATTATCCCGCTCTGAGGACGATTATATGCAAAGAGAGATGTGTCGGCGCGACTCTGTTTGAAACCAATATGTTATAGAACTGTATTAAACTTTTCAAACCAGGTACGCGGTGACTGATTCAATCCGTATAACAATTTATGTAGAATACAAATCATAGACTTTCCCGGTCGCTCAAAACCAGGAGGCTGCTACATATAAATAATCTCTGAAAGCGCGCCATTAAGAAAGACATTCTTCACATTAAGCTTATGAAGTGATCATGCCTTAAAAATAACCAAGGATATAAGAACACAAACCGAGGTCAATTTGGCAATTGGCGAAAAATTTCAACATAATCCAAACTATACTGCTGAGTAAAACTTTTGACTACTAATCGAGTTTTGAGACGTTCAATCGTCACATCTGGATTATTTTTGATAGCACAGACCTATCGACAGCCGACAACCTTCTTATCTAAAGGTGGAGGTATCAATTTTCAAATTAGAGCGCAGTGCGGCAATCTTCTCTAATATAGCTACATGCCAATATGGGTGCTGAAGAGCTTCCTGAACAGAAAAAGGAAGAGTGATGGTAGATAAGAAACAAACAAACTAATGAGCAGATGATGTCAGTCTATGATAGGAAATAAAGTTAGAAATTAGATGTGCAGTAGTACATGAACGCTTACCCTTACGTAAGGCAATAGGAAGAGATAGATTTTCTTTTGAAGGCAGCGACGGTGGAGAATTAGAAACAATGGACTGTATTGGAGTACCTGCAAAAGAATCGTTAGAAGAAGCATTAGAGGGAAGGGATGGGTTAACTTTCTTACGACGTTGATACATCTGTGGATAAGGGGGTACAAGCTGAAAACTAGAGCACACAGGTTGAACAGACGAATCAAGTTCTGAGGAAGGTAGGTGAGGAAGAAGAATAGTAGGAGTGAGGTTCTTAACAGGTGGTGGAAAATAGGCTTGATCTTCTAAGAAAGTCACATCACAAGAAATACAAACTTTAGAAGTGGCAGGGTCAAAGCAAACATACCTTTTTGGGGATTGTGAATAACCTACAAATACCATACGGATAGTTTTAGGATCAAGCTTGTCAATATGAGTACCTAGAATATAAGGATAGCATAAACAACCAAACACTTTAGAAGGAACAGGAAAATGGTTGCCCCGTAGAAACAAAATAGAGAAAAGGGACTGGTTGCCTATGACCGGAGAAGGCATGCGATTGATATAAAAACATGCAGCTAAGACCACAAAATTCCACAGTCGTTTAGGGACATGCATACGCAAAACAAGAGAACTCAAGCAAATGTAGATTCTTCCGTTCAGTAATTCCATTTTGTCGAGAAGTATAAGAATATGAAGTTTGATGCAATATACTAGGGTTTGACAAAGTGCAGTGAACTTCGTGCTAATATACCCTTTAGTGTTATCTGAACGAAAAACCTTTACCAGAACACCAAATTGATTAGTAATCTCAGCTACGAAGATTTTAAAGGTAGACAAAAGTTCAGACCTATTACGCAGAAGATACAACTAAGTCATACATGAATGATCATCGATAAAAATCACAAAATATCTATAACCAAACACCAAGAAATTTAAAAGGACCCCAAACATCAGAGTGAACCAACGCAAAAAGGCAAATCATGTCTTTTATTAACTGGAGGAAAAGAAGAGCGACGATGTTTATCAAGAATGCATGATTCACAACTGAACTCTGATAAATCAATAGACGACAACATATTACGTATAGAAAAAAGAGAAGAATGACCAAATCTCCGATACCACTAGATAGTTGAAACAGCTGCAGACGTATTGGGAAGGTGATTAACGTAGTACGGTCCATTTTGTTCATGCCCTCCACCAATCCGCTGCTTTGTCAGAAAATCCTGTATAACAAAGTGAGATGTATAAAATGTTATGGAGCAGGTAGAATCATTTGTAAGCCGACGAATAGAAAGAAAGTTTTGTTTTAAAGATGACACAATTAAAGCATTTTTCAGGTGTAAAGATGAAGCAAGTGATAAATCAGCAGAGCCAGAAACAGGTGTAGTATTACCATCAGCCATGAAAACCAACTTGTAAGGACTAGAAAATCAGACGGTCCATCACGAGACATGATGTGAGGCGCCGGAATCAGCGGCCAACGAATTAGAATGAGAAAAAAACGATATACTTGATAGAGTAGAGAGATTGGCGGGAGCTACAGAGTAGAGGAGACAACACAACTGGTCCCACTCACTACTGGATAAAGATATTGCCGGCAGAAGAGGAAGATCGGGTAGTAGCAACGGGTGGGGATGGCCGGCGAGCTGTAGGTGTATCATCATGGTAGTAATGTTTCTTCCAACATCAGTTTACACGATGATTAGTGCCGCCGCAATAAGAACAAGAAAGGCTAGCATAACCACGAGCACAAGTACGGGGGACCACGAGCACAAGCAGTAATAAGGGAACAATTACGAGCAGTAATTGAGACCGAATCAGAATCCATGATGAATGCCGCAAAAGCAAATCACGAGAGAGCGAGAATAAGATACACAATCAACAAAATCTAGATGGAGGCGGCGGCTCACAATCCACTCTCAAATATGGCTGATCCAAAACTAGAGACCATTAGGCAATCAACAACAATATCCAGAGCTTGTTTTGAGTGTTGGAATCCGAGTGAATCTATTTCAACCGTAGAAGTCGAAAAATCTCTTAAAGAATCAGCTTCGAACAAGGAAGTTAAGCCTAACGAACTCCAATCCGAGCTCAATAGTCTAAGATTTGAGAGAATCTTCTTCAAATAACTCCAACAACTGGAAGAATCGATCCCAAATCACTAAAGAACAACCAACTCAAAGCTTCAGGCACCGGATCGAGTTTCAAGAATAGTGAGAACAGCCAAGAATACCAACTCGAGCTCCATCACAGCACTCAAAAACTCCAAATAAACAAAAAGAGACCAAGAACTCGAGGAACAACAGATTTGGATGAAACCGACCACAAATTTAGGAAAAATGATGAGGATCTACTCAAATCGATTAGAGATCCTTAAAGAATTATCAAACGATCACACGAATCTTAGATCGAACACAAATCATTCAAGTCAAGCTTGATTCCTTCATCGATCGGCGTCGATCGGCGTCGGTCTTTATCCAAAAGCTTCAATCGATGATGTTCTGCGCTCCAGCGAGGTCAGGCGTAGTCGACGACGTAGGACGAGGACGGAGGTGGATCGATGGCTCGAGGAAGACCCCAGACGATGATAACAGCTTCGATATGGGACAAGAAGCCTTGGTCGACTTCGATGAAGCTCCGGCGAGGTCTAGCGGTGTTGATCGAGGTTAAGTGAGATGCACAAGGGTGGCTGTGGCGGCGGTTTAGGGATCGAAGGGGTGTAGAGTGGGTGCAGAGGGGTGCTGGAAGGGGATCGAAAGGGTTGGAGGTCGTTGGAAGGGCGTCGATCGGGATCGAAGGGGCTGCGGCGGGTGAGGAGGGGAAAATCATGGTTTTTTCCTCAATTCTTTTCAGAGATATGATACCGTGAAAAGACTCAAGAGAAAACTTTATTGGCCTACTTTAATCAAGAGTTTACATACAAATATACAGTGTGTCATAGACCACCTATCATATCTAACCGATCTAACAACTAATTATATTCATAACTAATATCTAATAACTAATTATATTCATAACACATAATCCTCTGGTAGAAATTTTTCGCGAAGATTCTTTTCCATTTTCTCCTAACAAGCGATCTTGGGCTTTCCGGCTCGGACGCGTTTGACCTTAAGATCCTCCCACCAAATTGAAATGCGACCCTTCAACTTGAGTACGATCACTTTCACCTTTCTTTCCTCAGACATCTCATTGTAGTCGAAAACTCGCTCGACGGTATGCAACTAGTCGATAAAATCATCCGGATTGATCCCTACCTGAAAACTCCGGTAAGTCCACCTTCATATCAGATCCTCCCGTAGCGGTCAGTTGGATACTGATCTCTATACCCAATACTCCTTTCATTGTCGGATCTCAAACGGTAAAAAGGATTTTCATCTTCGAATCCCAAACTGTCGTCATCTGGCGAACTCGATAGTCTCCGTTAGTCATTGAACCTGCCTCCTAAGTTCTTCGATCTCGATATCTTGTAGTTCATGCTCACGTTGTTGTGCATTACACCCACGCCCATGGTATGCCATCGGTTCTTCGCCTTCCACCAAGAATGCGACGGCGCCTACGCTCGATACCAACTGAGGATGATCGGCCTATGGAGTTTCGATGCTCAACAAAAACTCTAACTCTCAAGAAAAATTATAAGATCAAAACCCAAAATAATCAAGGACGAGGTATGATCGCATCTCTTTAAACATAAAAGCCGTAGCTTTTCCTTTGCTAACAAGCTATCTTATTCAATAATCAATTCAACTCTCTAATACAATAGTTCTCATCCTTTTAAATAGGAGATAGAAATATTAATCCTAAAGAAATAAATCCTAACTAAAAATATAAAAAGTTATAAAAGATTTTAATTAAATCTAATCTAATCTAAATAAGTAATATTTAAATTGAATTAAATCGCAAATTAAATTGCAACGAATCTTTTGTCTCTCATCCAAATCTTCAATTAAATCCTGAATCTTCTGCAAAATCTTCTTACAATCATTCCAAAACTGCTCATGCCGAATCGACTCGTGCTTCTCTTATTTGGTCTAGGTCTTGGCCATATGCTCGGTCATATGCTCCTACATCAGAAGTTCAGGCGCACCATGCTTATAGCATGATTAACAATTTTACTTGAGCTTGGAGCTGCAAATGTAGGGTCAGTGAGTCTCTTTTGGAGTATAAATGCTTGATGTAGCAAGTTAGCAACTCCCTATGCATAATATAAACTCATGACCAAGTATATTCATGTTATATGGAAATAGCAAAGAGTATTTTGAAACACAAATGACGGCTAAGATGTGAAGTCATTTTGAGAATAATCAGCATAAGGTTTTAACATGTGCAGATAATTTTCTATCTCTATAACTCTGATGATATGCCATAGGATTCAGGATTTATGGCCTACTGGAAAGTTTTCAGTAACTATCGACTACAAATTACAGGACCACATGGTTGAATGATCATTTTGTAAAATTTCCTTATAGTAATTGACTTGATCCTCTTCTTTATATGTATGAGCAATATTTTTTTCCCTAGTGAAAATGTGATGTTCAATAACTTGAGTAAATATGGGAGTTCTCTTTGTTACCTCAATTCGTAGATATAGTTATTTGCTGGTTGGATACCCGAGCTTTAAGGAACAGCACTCGCTTTTCACGACTGCATTAATTTATACTTTTGTGACAGGTAAATAATTCGGTGCAGTCATACTTTGCACCAGATGTCGTACAGAATAATGTTGCTCAACATAAGCTAGACCCCAGTTTTGTGTGTAGACCCTCAACTGCATTCCACTGAATTTGAGATGCTTAATGTTTCAAGTTGATCATTTTTAATCACGCCTTCATCCGTATAGACGGGATAATATTCTCAACAAAACACAGCACATTATCGGCTCCAGTGCTCAGATGAATTAGCTCAATATGATATCTGCATTTGGTAGCATCTAATAATTGTTGATATGCTGCACAACAATTAGTATATTTGCATTGGGGAATTGGAGAATAAATTTACGGTCTAAAATTTTGAATTTCGAAAAAAGCAGCACTATTCTTCCAATATTGGAGAAACATTAGAGAAAAGTTTATGTTTTGATTAGAGTAGGAGCATGCAGGTTAAGCTCTGCTACAAGAGTAGAAATATTCCCAGCCTAGGGAAGTATGGACTCTAGATAAAATCAAACATGATTTTCTACATGAATTGCCCTAATCTCTGTGGCAAAGTACAAGTCGGATTAAAAAATCGAATCACACACTGATGGATGTCTGTCCCATACAGTTGACGCAGTGATTCATGGTTATTCTTTATAAGCTTTGTTGCGCACTCACGTGAAAGCAAAGACGCTTATAATTCAGCTATCGAAGGACTGCACACTAGATGGTACACATGGTACAGCTGTATATATTTATAGCAGAAATTGATTGATATTAGCAAGTCATAACTTTTGATTAGCCGTGGTGGTCCATGTATCTTGGTCGTCGTTTCTTGTCATACTGATCATATACGCCGGCATTTTGGTTGCAAGCCGAGGATCAGACTTTACAATATGGCTTCTTTTCTTTTTCGTGGTATGTATGTACAGATACATTTTTTTATGTTGCCTAATATCAAAGCCAATAATGTAAAAACTCTCTGAAATGTAGGTGTCTCAACCATTTAACTGAAGGAGTTTCTGTTTCTGGCTGCAGCTAGCAAATCTAGCATTCACAGCAGCAGATACCCACAAATGGTATCGTTGCAAGTTCGAAAGCTATCCAAAGGCGAGGCAAGCTATTATTCCATTTGTTTATTAAGGATACCGTGTAACTATTTAAATTATAGTGTTCTAATTTAGTGCATGTTCATGTATTTATATATTAAAAAAATTGTCATTTATTCATATCTTTCTATTTTATTTCATAAATTGATTAGCCTCCTACAATCCCCATATTTGTCATGTCATGCATGCATGGACTGTGTCATGTAGGAGATCTTTCAGTCATTTTAGAAAGAGATGGTCTTGTTAATTATTTAAGCTTGGGTGGAAATGGAACTATATACCAATATTGTTGTAGTCTCAGAAAAGGGTCGTTTATTCTCGTGATGACCATTACTTAATGGGGTTTTAGTTCATTTTCTATCGAGTATAAAGCTAATAACTCTAGTATTTTTGTGATGCTTGGTGTCTATTATAATAAAATACTGTTGATATATTTATAGTCTTAACTGAAAATCTCTAAAATGTATTTTCTTAAGTAAAAGATCCTAAAATTGTTTTGAAATCTTTCTCAAACAAATGGCAGTGTATAGGCAGTATATACCGACCTGACTGCAGGTGCAATGCAAAGTTGATGACTGGATCATATAAATCTTAAATGTTAGAGTTGAGGGTTTTTCTCGTTTTTTGTGAATATTTTATGTTAATTAAATGAGAGCGCGTTACACACCCTCATTTGACTGAGTGTTATATAATAATGAAATAGCAATTTAGTTACCTTTGGTGCACGTATAAAATAATGATGACATTGCATTTAATTCTGTGTATTGCTAACAATGGTGTTATTTTTTATTTGATTTCTCTAAATAAACAGGAAGCCGCATCATGAATCAATTTCAAAATTAAATGAACCATTTCTTTATGTCCTATAATAGCAGAGATAGTAGAGAAGAGGTATTTATAAGAGTATAACATGACATGATTTTAGTGTGGAGCTTGAATGAGGCAACATGAAATAGGCACAGCAGTATGGAGATCCGTGTGACCAAAAAGCGACCAATAAAAAAGGCGGATATTAGGGCTTGAACATACTTTCAAAAGCCCGCTCTATATAATGCTTGTCAGTTGTGAGCGAGAATCTGATTCCCTAATGTTCCGGGAAGAACAGAATGCATCAGGATACAAGCTATCACGAAACGTGTCTGCTGTCTAGCTACCATCCGAGCTGAGCCAGCTCCTATCATATATATATATATATATATATATATATATATATATATGAGAATAATGGAGGAAAGAGGCCATAGGAGGGAATTCCCTCCTATGGCGTCGAAAATATACCCCCTCCACCAATTTTTCCGACGATCGGCCCCCATCATCTTCATCGTCATCATCTAAGATGTGCGTACACCAAATTTCATGTGATTCCACAACTTTTTCACCGTTGATTTAGCAATGTAAAAAGTTCTATTGTCGGTAAACCGTTAATTTTGAACCCACTAAATCAACGGTGAAAAAGTTGTGGAATCACATGAAATTTGGTGTACGCACATCTTAGACGATGACGATGAAGATGAATGGGGCCGATCGTCGGAAAAATTGGTGGAGGGGGTATTTTTCCGACGCCATAGGAGGGAATTCCCTCCTATGGCATCTTTTCTCCATTATTCTCTATATATATATACATATACACATTTTCATGGATCCGGATCAAATATATCCAGTGGACATAAAATCGAATATCAAATAAACGCAGGAGTACTTCTAGTTCGACTATCACAAAAAGCCCCCACCCGATTTCCCCAAAAATTAGAAAAACGCCACAAGAGCTAATAAACCTGTACTCTCTCTTTCTCCCTCGTTCGCGAACACAGAGCTCTCTTTCTTCAGGCGCGAACTCTCCGCCTTCTGCAACACTGTGCTGCGAGCTTCGTCCCCAAATCTCAATTCAGGTCACTCGATCCCTCTCTTTCCTGACTTTATGCAATAAAGCCCTTAACTTTCGAGAAAAGACCCACATGAATGACGAGGAGGCCGTCGTCGCTCTTCGCCAAGGAGACGACGAAGAGCTAGGGTTTGGATTTGAACCGCCGGCGGCGGCTTCGGATCTGAAACCTAGGTCTAAACGATCCAAGAGGAAATCTCCGCCTTTGGTCGAGGCCGGAGACGAATTGGGTGACGACGACGCTTTTCTAATTCGATCTCTGAGGAAGAAGAAGAAGAAGCCTAGGGTTGTTGGAAAGGTGAAGGGTTTGGATGATGATTCGGAAGCTAGGGAAGAAGAAGAAAACCCTAGGGGCGAGGAGAAGGAGGATTTGGGCCTGACATTGGCTAGCGTGAGGAAGAGGTTGAAAGGGCCTAAAAGGGTTGAGGATGTGGCTGTTGATGGATCTGTTGATACCCCTGCTGTGGAGGATTCCAACAGCAATAGATCGAGGCGGGGTTCGGGCAAGAAGAAGGGCAAAAAGGGGGTTTTAAGAGCTGATGATTCTCCGGATGCAGAGGATTTGCTTTCTGCTTATATGAAGAAGGCACAGTCGGGATCGAGATGTCGGTCGGATAAGCCGATGAAGGCGGTTGAAACCGCTAGGGGTAGTGATGGTGGGTTGGAGGAAAGATCTGATGATGTACCGTATGATTTGGTATCGCCACATGTTGTTTCTCGCCGACGAGGCAGGAAACCTCGTGAAGTGAAGGAGGCGGGCAGGATAGGTGATGGAGTTTTGGATCAGGATGCCGACGGGAGCTTGGCTGGGAAAGCCCCACCTTCGTCGGGTCAAAAATTCAGGGTTAAAACTCAAGAATCTATTAAGGTATCAAGGCGTATTTCTTATAAAACTATGAAAGAGTCGATGTCTAGTTTGGTTGATGGATCTATCACTTCCCTTGATGTTAAAGCAGACGATGATGGGCCAGTAGAAAAGTTCAACCAAAATTCCAATGGAATCGCGGAAGACATGCAGCCTCACATGGAGGAGGAGGAGGATAGTCAGTCATTGGAGGATGGCTTGAGGCAATGCTCCAATGAAAAAAGGGGTAATTTATTGCAGGAAGCCATTGGAGATAGTGTAGAAATGATACCCTTTTCTGAAAATTATGTTGGAGATAGAACAGAAATCCAGAGCACAATTCCGTCGAGATCGAAGAATGCGTCGAGTGAAACTTTAAATGGAAACCATGTTCTAACTCAAGACTCATGTTCTGGACAATCACTTAAGATGTCGGAAGGGAGTGCAAGATCTGGCGGTGTTTTGAATCAGTCGCCTAAGGGTGAGATTCAAGTAGACCATTCATCTCTAATGCAGCTAAAATATAATCCAGAATCTTCAGTTGATGAGAGATCAAACAGATGTTGTGAATTAATACCAAATGAGAATGAGGCCCTGAACAATGAATGCCCATATCTACCTTCAGAGGAGACGTTTGAAAAGTTGTATGCCCACTCTGAGAAGTTGTCATCTGTTTCTGATGCCAAGAAAATAGAAGTAGCTGGTGGAGCATCTAAGTGGCCTTTTGAGACCTCAAAGGAGTGTAGGCCATCTTCCCTTGATGAGAACTCACAGTCTATGATACTAGATCATGCAGGTGGTGGCTCTCGTCCTTTTGATGGGTTCAATGAGCAATCTAATGGCCTTTCACAAGGTTTTAATCAATTGACTAAAGATGATCTCGTGTGTGCTAAATCACAATTTGGGTTGGCAACTGATCATGAGGAAGAGAAAGGGACCTCATTGTTAAATAAGCCTGCAGATGATGTCTCCAAAGAGCCATTCTCTGCTGTTCAAGAATTTGTGACTATTCAGGAAATTGATACATCGGAAACCCAACAACTTGATGTAGAACAATCAATGGTTCCACGAACAGGGCGCAGTTTGAGGAAGCGTAGGCATGGTGACATGGCCTACGAAGGAGATGATGACTGGGAAGTTATTATACATCAACAAGGTTTTCTATCAAATGTTTCAGCAACTGAAGGAGATGGCACTTTGAAAACAAAGGAGAAGCCTGATTCTTCACATTTACTGGGGGATGCCATAAGTGGAAGTACAACAACCGTAGCAGCTATAGCAGCCGGACTGAAGGCTTCTGCTGCTGGTCCGATCGAAAGAATCAAATTTAAGGAGGTCTTGAAGCGCAAAGGTGGCCTACAGGAATACCTAGACTGCAGGTCAGTTTCTTTTTTCGGAAAGAAAATCAATGCGAGTAAGGAAATTTGTTATTATGTTTGATTTGGTATCTTCTGCTTTTTCATGCATTTAAGTTAAATTTATAGAATCTCTATGGTTGTAAGTTCTGATGCTAACCAGATTCCTGATGAAAGCTTTTCTCTTGTGAATAATTTAATTTCCTATTATCATGGTAGTTGTATGTTCCTTCGCTCATTCTGTTGTTTTCTCAGCCTTAGTTATTAACCAGTAATATTAATAGTTCATTCTTCTCAGTAGATATACTTTACAATACTAATATATGTGAGTGGCTGTTACAGTGCAGAGTTTTAGGAAATTGGTGCTATAAATTTTGGTTTTAAACTGTTCATTTATTTATTGGTTTCACAAATGTGTTTAAGCTACCAAATGTCCAAAATACAATGTGAAAACTCAATATCCACTTAATAAAATGCCTAGTTATGTTCTTTTCCTCGGCCATGAACATATTTTTTTCAAGTCTTTCTACAAACATATAGATATGAAAGTCCATTCTTGTGAAACTCCACATAAAGTCCGTTCTTGTGAAACTCCACACAATCATATTATTCGGCGCATAATTTGTTTGTGTTGTGCTCTATCCAAACAAATTGAGAACAGATGCATATTTCACAACATTGTTGACTATTATAGGTTGATAGGAGCAAAAAAAGTTATAGAAGATAAAGACGAGTGCACACTAATAAGGGAAAAGATATATATAGAAGAGCATGCCATAATATCATTTTACTGTTTGTGAATTTGTTGGTAGGAGAAAAAGATATATGGAAGAGAAAGAGGTACGGGCCTAGAATGCCAGGGAAAAAAGAAGATTTTAAGAGAAAAGGACCATTCTGATTCCGCCGAGTGTAATATGGAAGGGGGAAGAAGAGAAATTTGGGGTGATGGTTTTTTTTTGGGGGCGTGACACCTTGGAATTTCAACTCTGACAAGCCGTTCTTCGGTCCATATTCATTAAAATAAAAACAGTCTTAACGGAGTAGGAAGAAAACAAATAGAAGTAATGGGTAGAAAAATTATGCCAACATGGCAAAGGATATTTAAGAAGAAAGAGCATTAATACGTTTAAAATCGCTTTAGGATAGGCTAATTGGAGAAACTGAAATATAAAAAAGATAAGTGTGAGTGCTTGCCAGTAGGAGAAAGATAGCTTTCTTATGGAAAAATTTCTAAACCTAAATAAGAAGTACTTTGAATTATTTGCGGAGAATGAGGTTTTAAATATAGTTATGGATGTCCTCTGGATTCAAAGTAGAAGAGACAAGAAGAAAAATCCAAGGAAAAAATGATTCTATAAGAGGGGAGAGTGAAAAAGGAGGAGGAGGAGGAGAAGGAGAAGGAGAAATAACACGACCAATTGTAGTGTTTTTGATTGACTCGTTAATCTGACTTACATGAATGTTACTCAAGTCATCGAGACTACCAATTGGATGTCTTGACCTATTGAGTTAAAATTCAAAATTTAATCCACATAAATATTGATCATTGTAAACGCCCGCAAATGCGTATACGTCCACTTGGTGCGTAGAAATGGGGGTATGTTTAAATTAAGATTCGATACATAAAAATTATTATGTGGCACCATAATGCAATATGCGGTTGATACATGGCCGCATATTACATTATGGGGCCGCATGAAATGCATAGCAGCTTAAGAATTGGGTTAGATTCAAGAAATTATGATTTTTAATATATTTGTATCCATACCTGATAACTTAAAGGCAAACATAAAACCTTGTCTAAAGCAAAAGAATCCTATCTATTTATTCTCCTCCTTTTTTTGATCTCAAATTAGGATTTGCTTCTAACAACTTCTCTTTCCGGCAAAAACTTAGGCAAGTTAACTCTTTTAAGGCAAAAGGCTATAAAGGAAGCATTTGGCTTCTATTTCTCAATAAAAGATGAATATTTCTTTTTAATATTCATGTTATTTTTTTTATAAACTTTGAAGTTTATGTATTTTTAATTTTTAATTTCTTTTCAGTTCCTTTCTTAAATTTATTTCTCTTTTTTACCTTTCTTTATTTTGTTTTTGTCTAAAATGGTTAGTTTTCTTTTTATGAGCTTGTAGAATGCATATAATTTTATTTGTCTCTAGCTAGTAATTCCTTAATTCTATGTGTTTATACGGTGTACAAGAAACTTCATCAAAAATATTTTGATATCACCGAATGAGTGATTGATTAGATCGTTGATAACAGTGACTTTAAATTATTTGTTTTGCTAATTTGTGATGATAATAGTGCTTTCATTGTTTCTTTCAAACTATCTGGTATTCGTGATTATTATGAATTTTTGGCCATGAAATTATTCTTATTTTTGTTTTTCAATCTTGGAGATTAATTTGGTGTTATGTTATGAATCTTTAATGAATTTGCACGATGTATATTTAATTGTGGCACGTTCTCTTTAATGAAATTGCATGAACTTATGTATATAATTGTTGTTCGCTCTTTATCTTAGCATTGTACTGTTATCAATGTCATGTGATATGAATGTTTCTTAATGCATTTTTGAAATAAATTGATTACTCGATAATTTATTAATATTCCATCGTGAACACTATATATTTTATACACATTTTAGTATTTTTCTTCTTCATATTTTCTCATTTTTGTCATATATATAGACATTAGTATACATACATATATATTTGAATTTTATTTATTTAATAATATAAATCGCATATGCGTTGCATAATCTGCTGATGTGCTATGCGGTCCTCAAGTGCATTCATAACATTGATATTGATAGCTTGACTAAACCTCAGCACCGACTCTAAAATTACTAAAGTTTTTGAGGCAAGCAACCCTTGTCTTTAGCATTCAAGATTTCTTCATGCGCTGCCTAACTAGTTAGTGGCGCAACCAATTGGATGTGTTGACTAATTGAGTTAGAAATTTTATAATTAAATCCACACAAATGTTTTATAGGTTGACAAGACCTCAATACTGACCCTAAATATCAAAGGTTTTGGGGGCATAAAAACCCTCATCTCCAATATTTTGGATGTGGTTATAAATCTCGGCCATTTCTGCATTGAGATGATCAATTCCGATCCTAAAAATGACCAGCTGAGTTCCAAGACCGGTACCATCCAATACAATGTAATATCATGTTTACCATTTTATAATGGGGTTTTTGTATTAAGTTTATTAATGGTTAGTGGGTTTAATAATGGGTTAATTGGTTTGTTAGATTTTTGGGTAATAACGGTTAGTTTGACATCATTAATACGACTTTAGACATTATTAATTACAAAAGAATTTAACAAATGTTTGTTTATAATTTTTTTCTAATTTAAAAATTCTTTTTCTTAAACGTAAAAAAATATGATATTTTGATTTGATACGGCCAAGATTGCCGATTCTGATTCCAAAAGTGACCGTCCGATACCGAGATTTTAATCCTTGATTCAAAACTTTCAAATCAGCTATGGTGAGTGAGGATGCTTAGGCATACCTAATAATGGTGATATCGACTTTCATAAACACTATATCCTTTATATATTTCTATCATATTCAAGGTGAGTTATATTCAGACGTCCCTATACATGAATGACTGTCAACCATCAAACTCATGGTGAAACAGGGTGCCGGTAGATCAACTTGAAGGTTTTTTTGAATAATTAAAAAATTCAAATTTGAAAGCAAACAGCACTGAAGTAGAAACATGATCAATGGTGCAAAACAACAACGAGAACAAGAAGCATGATCTATAGTACAAAACAACATTGAGAACTAAAGCTTGATCTACAACTAAAATCAAGATGCCTTTTAAAGGTAGTGGTAAGGTTCATCATAATAGTGGAAAGAAAATGGACCGTCTATATTTAGGATGATTTGCTTGTTCAAATGTCCATACCTTTCCTATGTATACTTCATACCTAAGGGCATGTGCTCTTTGCAATGGCTAAACCAGAGGTTTGCTTTTGTTAGATCCAAGTTTTGCACCAGAAACCGTGATGCCTGCGTTGGAGACTGGTTCAGACAATTACGGCTGAATTCTTGGCCTTTACTCATCACTAATTTCTGGATCTTGGTATCGCATAGATTTATATGTCTGGGCCGCCAGAGCTCTGCACGGTGTTATTTGTTTTGGAAGATTTGACACATCAGAGTATGATACAAAAAACTGACTTCTTTACAAATGACCATGCAGCATCCAAGCAGTATTCAATAGTGGATATCCATTAAAACGTCCAATTTCTTTGTCTTTTCATTACATGCTTGCTAATTGACAATATCTGATGGTCTCGACTGAGTTTGCTAGCTGGTAAGTGGTATGAGTCGACTAGGGACAATATAGAATTTGTAAATTCAAAATTGACATGTAGTTGGTATCTAGAATGTCATATTGCACCTTTTTAAGATTCCCTTGAACTTTGCACTCCAATTGAGGATATTTATTTAATTCATTTCTGAATCCTTTTCAAAATTATATGCAGAACATGAATCCCTTTTTGGTTTTCTTGTTGTGAGATTATGATTTCTCACTTTTGGCAAGGATCCCCTCAATGTCAGGCTCTATCATAGAACTGGATTATGCACTGCACTTATATTTCTTTGTCATACAAAGATGGCAATGTATTATACAGAAACAATTAATATTGTACTATAGTCGCAGCGTAATTACAGTTCCATTCTTTTTCTTGGCTTCATATGCCAAATGATTTTTTCCCTGTTCTCTTCGAAGGATTGTTACTGCTGATCTTTTTAAATTCGAATGCATTTAATCGCATAGTTGTGTACTACATTGGCAAGCTGGTTCTTAACTTGATTGTAGTTGATCAATATTAAATGTGTTTGTATTTGTATCACAGGAATTTGATTTTAGGTCTTTGGAGTAAAGATGTGAAGCGCATATTGCATGTTGAAGACTGTGGTATATCTGATTATCCTTGTAGAGATGAGTCCCCACGGGCATCCCTTATTCGGGAGATTTTTGTTTTTCTTGACAGCGATGTAAGTTATCATCTGTATCATCCTTTTTTTTAATTCATTCCCGTGACACACACACATGCATGCCTGTATATGTGTACATGTATGCATATCTGTATATGTCTATGTATGCATTGCTGTATATGTATCTATGTATGTATATCTGTATATATGTGTGTGTGCGCGCGCGCTCCCACGCATATACATATGTATGTATGTATATGTGTGTACGTGTGCGCCGTGTGTGTGTGTATATATGAGAATAATGGAGGAAAGATGCCATAGGAGGGAATTTCCTCGTATGGTGTCGAAAAAAATAACCTCCACCATTTTTTCCGACAATCGGTACCCATCATCTCCATCTTTATCATCTAAGACGTGGATACACAAAACTTCATGTGATTCTACCATTTTTTCACCATTGAATTAGCAATGTAAAAAGTTCTATTATTGAAAAACCGTTAATTTTGCACTCACTAAATCAATGGTGAAAAAGTGGCAGAATCACATGAAATTTGATGTATCTACGTCTTAGATGATAAAGATGGAGGTGATAGATGCCGATCGTTGAAAAAATCATGGAGGGTCTATTTTTTCGACGCCATAGGAGGAAATTCCCTCCTATGGCACCTTTCCTCCATTATCCTCTGCGCGTGTGTGCGGGGGGGGGGGGGGGGCGTGTGTGTGTGTGTTGGTAGCATAGAATTATTAAATCAGAATTCTTAAGTTTTCTATAGCATTCCCACCATTGAATCTGAGACATCACTGGGTGTATGGAAAAGTGATTTACATTATCATTTCACATTACCTTTAAGACTTTCCTTTTCTCTGAGAGGAAGCATCTGCAAAAGAATTTGGCGGCGGTTATTTATGAATCCATAGTTCACTTGATTCTTTTTAAGCGAGAGTGTTGCATTCTTCATTTCTGTTGAAGAGGTTTGAAGAGGTTTAACTAAGAAATTGACGCTTTGTTTTTGGTATTGTCTTCATTATTCAAAAACATCATCTCCTGACTGCTATGAATTCAAACTCCTGACAAGCTTCATGCAGGGTTATATAAATGCAGGAATTGCTTCAGATAAGGTTAAGACAACAATTTGTTTGTCTCAGTGTGTGCATGCAAAGGAATCCAAACCAAAGGAAGCTTGTGCGGAAAAGGATGTTAGTTTTGTAGGTGAAGGTGCCTTATTTCATGGTCATAATACACTTCCTGAGTTCACTGCTTCAATGAAGAGTCATTCATCTTCTGAAGAGACAACATCATTGCTTGAGTCAGAAGCTAGAAAAGATGAGGATGTTATTGTTGCTAACATCAAATCAAAATTATCCAATCAGGTAAACTCTGGAGAACACACAATTGATAGTGTTGAACTAGTTGTGCAGCCTGTGTCAACATCTGAGATGCAGTTATTCAATGATGTTGGGGATGAGAGAAATGTTTGCTTAAATGGGGAGCCCCACGCAAACGAATACTGTGACCACATGATACACCATAATGAGATTGTGTGCAATGATGCTCTGGAACAAGATAGTATGTCTACACCGAATGCTCCTAGTTCTGATCATATGTCCAAGGTTGATTGTGGATCAATAGCTGTTGTTTCTCTGAACCAAATGGAATATGCTGCTGGATTGCATCAGCCATCTGTAACTGAGAAGGCAAGGTTTGCATATACTGAAAATACTGGTGATGACTCTACTGTAAGGCAACCCTTGACACCAAATTCTAATATTGCTTGTGAATTAGATGCTTGCAAAAGAGTTATCGTTGTTGGGGCTGGTCCTGCTGGCCTAACTGCAGCAAGGCATTTACAACGTCAAGGCTATTCTGTCATTGTGCTTGAGGCTCGAGATCGGATAGGTGGTCGTGTATATACTGATAGGTCATCGCTTTCAGTTCCTGTAGATCTTGGAGCTAGTATAATCACTGGTGTCGAGGCTGATGTTGCTACTGAAAGAAGGCCAGACCCCTCCTCTCTCATTTGTAATCAGTTAGGTCTTGAGTTGACTGTTTTGACTGGTGACTGCCCGCTCTATGATATAGTAACAGGTCACAAAGTGCCTGCCGATTTGGATGGTGCTCTGGAAGCAGAATATAATAGCCTCCTTGATGATATGGTCCCATTTATCGCTCAAAATGGTGAAAATGCAAAGAAAATGTCACTTGAAGATGGACTAGAATATGCTCTAAGGAGGCGTCGATTGGATGTGTCTGCTTTAGCCTTTTCCAAGTCTGATCAATCTAACATGCTCTCTGTTTTTGAAAGCGTGAATGCTTGGGTGAGTAATGAAGCTGGTACTACAATGACAAATGGCATTGACAGTGCTCTGAGAACCAATGTATTGAGTCCTCTTGAAAGGAGAGTAATGGATTGGCACTTTGCGAACTTGGAGTATGGATGTGCTGCTTTGCTCAAAGAAGTTTCACTTCCTTACTGGAATCAGGATGATGTCTACGGAGGATTTGGTGGAGCTCATTGTATGATTAGAGGGGGTTACAGCACCATTGTAGAAAGTTTAGGGCAGGGACTTGATATCCAATTGAGTCATGTAGTTACCGAAGTTGCATATAGCACGGAGATCTCTGATGGAAGTGGACAGCATATGAAGAAAGTAAAAGTATGCACATCTAGTGGCATTGATTTTGTAGGAGATGCTGTCTTGATCACTGTGCCACTTGGTTGCCTAAAGGCAAATACCATCAAGTTCTCTCCAGCCTTACCAAATTGGAAAGCTTCTTCTATAAAGAGGCTTGGTTTTGGTTTGCTAAACAAAGTTGTGCTGGAGTTTCCTGAAGTTTTTTGGGATGATACTGTGGATTACTTTGGAGCTACAGCGGAAGAAACAGGACGCAGAGGCCAATGCTTTATGTTCTGGAATGTCAAAAAGACAGTGGGAGCACCTGTTCTTATAGCACTTGTGGTTGGGAAGGCAGCTTTAGATGGACAAGCTATGAGCAAATCTGATCATGTGAATCATGCTATGAAAGTTCTTCGTAAGCTTTTTGGTGAGGGTTCTGTGCCTGATCCCGTAGCATCTGTTGTCACGAATTGGGGCCTTGATCCTTTCAGCAGAGGTGCATATTCCTATGTTGCTGTTGGAGCTTCAGGAGACGATTATGATATTTTAGGGAAGCCAGTTGAGAACTGTTTATTTTTTGCTGGTGAGGCGACCTGCAAAGAGCACCCAGATACTGTTGGTGGCGCAATGATGAGTGGACTTCGAGAAGCAGTACGTATTATTGACATCTTAACTACTGGAAATGATAATGCAGCAGAGGTTGAGGCTATGGAGGCTGTGCAAAGACAAGCAGACAGTGAAAGAACTGAGCTGAAAGATATGTCGAATAGGCTTGAAGCATGCAAGTCTACCAATGCTATTACTAGGAATTCATGGGATAAGAGCAAGGAAGATTTACTGCGGGAAATGTTCCTTAAAGCAAGGACTACATCAGCACGGTTACATCTGGCTAAAGAGATGATACGTCTTCCTGTTGAATCCCTCAAGTCTTTTACTGGGACTAAAGAAGGACTTGTTACACTCAACTCTTGGATACTTGTGAGTTGATTCTACTTCTTGTTCTTGTTATATGGCTGATGTTTTATCACTTCTATGTCAGCTAATGGGCCAAGCATATCTAACATTCTTTTGCACCGTTCTCATTCAGGATTCTTTAGGGAAAAATGCCACCCAACTCTTGCGTCATTGTGTTCGCCTCCTTGTCCTTGTGTCAACTGATCTGCTGGCTGTTCGCTTATCTGGTATGCATTGCTCTAGATTAATTATCAATTAAATATACTTTAACGATATAAGTTGTTGTATCATGTGCTGATATAAAATTTCTTAATTAATTTTCTCGTTATCTAAATGCTGATGTTTCCATATTTTGTCTTCCTGTTATTGGAAATTGGAAATTTTCTTCAAAATCATGGTGCACCAATTTCATTTTTATTCTTTTTCCAAAGATTTATCTTCATGATGGTATCTATGAATACAGCCTTTGATTGGAGGATGTTTTTTTTTTTGCATATGCCTTTTTATGGTGAATAATAAATATTCTTCTTTCTCCTGCTGTGGCTTCAGTAGGAATTGTAGAAATATAAGGCCCTTAACATTTGAAGTTATCATCACAAGTATTTTCTGGGTCAATGCACAAGTTTTGTCAGCTTGGCCGCCTCAATTTCATGTCAAGGCATCTAAGCAAGAGTGGGTACGGACATAGAAGTGTAGGTGGCCATTTTAGAGGTCCATTTAAATATGTGAAATGTCTCTACCACTGCACCAAAACTCCGAAGTTATAATGAGGGTTGAAGGCTCATATTTTATACTCTAATACGCCCCCGCTGGTCAAAGGCCCTTTAGGCCGAGACCTGGGCTTTACGCAGCGGTATTTTCATTTTAATTAACCGCTTTTAAATACGCACCCGACAAGATTCAAATTTGGGCTGCTTAGAACTTATTTTAACGTCACTTCCACTGCATCACAACTCCGAAATTATGATGAGGGTCGAGGGAAAATATTTTATATTCTAACATGCCCCTGCAGGTCCAAGATCCTTTGGGCCGAAATCTGGGCATTTGCGCAGCGGTATTTTTAATTTAATAAATCCATATTTAATACGCATCGGTGGGAATCGAACCTGTGTTGCTCTGATACCATATAAAATTCCCCTCCCCCCGCACCAAAACTCTGAAGTTATAATGAGAGTTGAAGGCTGGTATTTTATACTCTAATAAAATGGATGCCTATTAAGAGTTCTTTCAGCTTAACCCTATGCTAAGAAGCACAGACATTTCTATTTGCTCGCCGTGCCTGTGTTTGTGTCCGGCACGCATTGGACACTTGGACATTCGGACACTCCTTTGGACGTCGTGTTTGACACGCTTGTGCCGTGTCTATCCAAATTAGACGTGTCTGACACTCTTATATAATGTAAGGAGTTGAAAAATAAGAACGTGTATATGTATGGACTACTTTGATACCTTAGATACATGAATATAAATTTTTTCAATATCTTTCATGTCGGACTCGATCTAGTAGTAAAGAATCAAATTGATGCAAATGATGAGGCCGAGTCTATGAAAGTCGACTCCAATTAAAAATGGTTAATATTTTGTTTGTTTTTACTATAGTAATTTTATTCTTAGGTGTTCTACCTTAAGTTATATATATATATATATATATATATATATATATATATATATATAGCCGTGTCCCCATGTCCTTTTTACAAATTTACCTGTCCCGTATCCGTGTCCGTGTCCACACCCGTACCTTGTCCGTGTCAGTGCTTCATAGACCCCATGCAATCAACATACACCATGATATATAAGCAGAAGCGAACTGACCCACTTCTGTTCAAGGATTGAAATTTGTTTGTTTCATTGTACATACATGCCAAATCAAGAGACAACAAATTCTTTACAAAGTTTGATGTTATCGGGTCTTTATTGCATACAAATGAAGAAACAAGAAGGGGAGTGAACAAAAACAAAGAAAGAAAGACGAGAGAAGAGAAGGCAAAGAAAAAGGAACTAAACAGCTTGGCTTCTCCATTTCTCATTTCATGTTCAAATTTATTGAAATCTGTTTTCCTTTCCACATGGTGATCCTGAGTTAAAAACATAAGTTCCCTTTTGATTAAGTTCATGACAGTTTTGTTACTTTTGTAGACCCACTGGAAGATAGTTTATGTGGAGGCTCATTCACATTGTTGAGAACTTAATATAATCTCTTGGAAGAGGAAGGGGGACCAGTGGGATTTTGTTACAAGGATTTAAGCTATATCCTTATTTTATCAATCAAATACACAAGACATCAACAACACAATAACTACTTTATAATGTAATTAGCACTGTCCAACATTCCATAGAGCTATATTATATTCCGAGTAAGTGGTTCAAAGTTTACCCACAAAGTTCCGAAATTGATAACATTCTATGTACCTGTTGTCATGGTGCGTTTAACAGATTTTCCTTTTCCGGGCAATCTTGAGACAATAGATTATTTTTTCAGATTTATTCATATTGATGGTAGGAAATATAGGTTCCATTTCTATAATGGATATGGCTGTGAAAAATTATTTCCATCTTTACTTTTGGTCCATAGTAACAGTCATTAAAAGAGAAAAAAATTCAGTCATGTAGATAAATTCTGCTGGGTTCATTTAGCCTACCCCATATGCTAGGGATAAAGGCTCAGTTGTTGTTGTTGTTGATAAATTCTGGTGATAATGCTGCTGTGTTTGTAGCTGTCAATAACTAAGTATATTGATTTTTATAGCTCAAAACAACCAAGTATAATAGCCTATTATTTTTTTGTATAGGTGTATTAGGTGTCAATAACAAACTATTTTTTCCCCATGGATACGCACACTAGCAAGCATTAGTTTTCATCATAATAATAGTAAAACCTGAAATTTCCAGGGTCTATATTTAGGCATCATATGCTTGAAGCCTTAAACTTGGGTGCCCAGACTGTTTAGTGAACCATATAATTTAGAATTGTAATACTCAAATGCTGATGTATACACATCAGGACAACCAAAATAACTGTATATGGTCTTTAACCGGGAAAATGCGAATAGCATTGATCTAATATTTAAAGGTTGCTGACCAATTTTGTTTTGTTTTATTTGTTTTGTATGTGTGATATGTGCTAAATTATAATTAGAGGCTTGCTTATTTAATATGATATCCCACTGCATATTGCCAATTTATGTTTAGGCTCCCTGTCTTGCAGATTCAAATTTGTATATATATGAACTTGCCAATAAGGATTTTACTCCATCCATAAAAAATGCAAAGTGCACCATTGATCATCTTAACCGTGAATTGACAATAATTTCATATCAATTTAAATGATACATAGTTGTATAATTTCTTTCGGGAGGCCTGTTTCCGCTGCATCACATGACCTACAACAAGAACAACAACTGAGCCTTTTATCCCAAGCATATGGGGTAGGCTACATGAACCAACATGAGAATCACGCCGGGTCCAGCACATGAATCCTCCGTCTCCACTCACTCCTATCGAACAATATACTTTCATTGAGTCCTTTGGCAACCATATCGTTTCGTATCACCTCCATCCATGTTTTCTTCGGTCTCCCTTTTGCCCTTTTGCCATTGCCCATATCGAGAGTATCTATTCGTCGAACCGGTGCTTCCATAGGTCTGCGTCGCACATGACCAAACCATCTTAGCCGGTTTTCCCGCATCTTCTCCTCCCCAGGTGCGACACCAACTTTTGTATGAATATCCTCATTTCGCACCTTACCTTTTCTAGTGTTACCGCACATCCAACGAAGCATGCGCATCTCCGCTACGTGCATTTTCTGTGTATGATGCTTCTTAGGAGCCCAGCATTCTGTACCATATAATAAGGCATGCCGAATAGCGCTCCGATAAAACTTCCCTTTCAATTTTAACGGAAAGTTACAATCACACAAAATCCCTGTTGCACTCCTCTATTTCAACCAACCAGCTTGGATCCTTTGATTAACATCACTATCGATCTTCCCATTCTTTTGGATGACGGAACCTAGATATCTAAACTGGTCGCTCGGTGATATCTCTTGCCCTTCCAATGTTATACCAATATGGTTTTGACTTCTCTGGTTACTAAATTTGCAATGCATATATGCTGTCTTGGACCTGCTTAATCTGAATCTCCGAGATTCCAATGTTTGCCTCCATAATTCCAATTTGGCATTAACCCCTGCTTTCGTCTCATTTACTAGAACAATATCATTAGCGAATAGCATATACCAAGGTACCTCATTTTGGATAGTTCTAGTAAGCTCATCCATCACGATGGTAAACATGAATGGACTTAATGCAGATCCTTGATGTAAACCAATAGTAATCGGAAAATCACTCGTTAAGCCGCCGCAAGTTCTTACATTTGCCACTACTCCATCATACATATCCTTGATTATGTCAATATACTTGACGGGGACCCCTTCTTCATCATTGTCCCCCATAATACCTCTCTGGGTACCTTGTCGTACGCTTTTTCTAAATCAATAAATATCATATGCAAATCTCTTCTCCTCTCTCGAAAACGCTCGACAAGTTGACGAAGCAAATGAATATCCTCTGTCGTCGATCGTCCAGGCATGAACCCAAACTGGTTCTCTGTTATCTTAATATCATTCCTTAGCCTGTGTTCAATCACTCTCTCCCAAAGTTTCATGGTGTGACACATAAGTTTTATTCCCCGGTAGTTTGAGCAACTTTGAATGTCACCCTTGTTCTTGTAGATAGGTACATGGATATTTTTCCTCCATTCATTTGGCATCTTTTTTGTTTGCCAAATCTTATTAAACAGATCTGTCAGCCATTTAACGCCTATTTCTCCGAAGCATCTCCAAATCTCGATAGGAATCCCGTCAGGACCAACCGTTTTTCTTAAACTCATTCTGTTCAAAGCTTCTTTAACCTCAGGTAGTCTTATTTTACACATGAAATCACGGTTTATATCTTGAGATTGAATGACAAGTCCATCCAAATTCTTAGTAAAGCTCTCATTGAACAATTCGTCAAAATAATCTCTCCATCTTTCCTTGATATCCTCATCTCGAACTAAAACCTTCTGATTTTCATTTTTGACACACTTCACCGCACATAAGTCTCTAGTCTTCCTTTCCCGCATCCGAGCAATTCGGTATATATCATTTGCAGCCTCTTTAGTGTCTAATTTCTCGTACACCTCCTTATAGATCTTAGATTTAGCTTCCCAAACAGCTTTCTTAATTTCCTTTTTAGCCATTTTGTACTTCTCAAATTTCTCCACATCTCTACTTTTCTTCAGATCTTTATAAGAATCCCTTTTAATTTTAATAGCAGCCTTTACATCTTCATTCCAATAAATTATTTCTGTGAATTTTAGAGTGTGCCAATTTTCATTGTAGGGATCATCTGCAAAGTAGGTTGTTACATGCACAAACTTGTGTGGATAATTCCAAGTCATAAAGCATACAAACAAATAATTTATCTTGTGGTTGAAATGGGGCTATCTATTGACCACTTGATGCATGTTATACACCTTGATGAATATTGATATCCATTATCTCCTAGGTTTGTTTACTGGGTATAGTTTCAATTGCATGGACTCATTATTTCTCTTGTAACTCAGGTATAGGCTCAATCCTTACCGATGAAGGGGTAGATTCACTCTAACTAACCATCATTAGTTCATAGAATATGCAAAACGTTTATGTAGAGGTTAGATTGCTCTTAAATATACTTGGAAATGTTAAATTGTCGGATGGCAGTAACTATATACTGAAAGATACTATATAAGGGAGTTATTCTTAAATGAAGAAAGAAAATTATTTTATGTAATTTAGTTTTACCAATTTCAGCGATTATAGTTTTTTTAAAGTTTAATTAAGCTTTGAAAGTAGTTTGTTATTGTGAGAATTTCTTATATATAATTATGAATTTGAGGAATATGTAGTTCAACCGTGTCTTAGAAGAGTTATAGAAGGATATGAGACCCCATCAGCTAATGGCCCCAGAAATGTAAATTAAATAAAAACCCAAGAAAATGATTGCGTGACTAGATATAAAGAAAATCGAGTTTTAGAAGATTTGATGGTTCATGGAACAAATATGGTTCATAAACCAAACATATTGATGATTTTGATCAAATAGCGATACAGAAATGTGATTATGTTTTATATCTAGGCATTAAATTATGGTGTCCTCTGTCTACAACCTAACTACCTAAGTAAATTGAGAATATTATATCTCAGAAATAATGTGCAACCATGAGAACTAAAATTCCAAATTAGTGATACTGAAATGTCTTTTTACGTTTTATAACCAGGCATTGGAATAGTGTGTCCACAATTCGTTCTTGGTCAGAAATGATGTGTGGCCATGGGAAGTAAAAATTACAACTGGTTTCTTACATTACATAGTTTGTACCTTGAAACATAACAAACTGCATTCATCGTGCAACGAAAGGTCCTTGACAGCTAGTGTCACTATTGGCATAGTCATATAGCAGAGGTAAAGGTTCCTTACGTTGAGCAAGAGCTCTGGTGGTTCAAAGCCCTCTTTTATCAGGTTACAGCCTATATTAAAGGAGGGGGGGGGGGGGAAGGTAGCAAGAAAGGTTCTTTCTTACTGATGCCTGACATGTATTATATCATGATTGAATTTCTTGAAAAACTTTCCTGAGATTTTCTTTTTTGGGGGGTTTAGGCTCAGAGCTCGCCGTGAATAAAAATTGCATACCGTCTCATATTAAAGGCGAAGTAACTTGATTCTTGATTAGAAGCCTTGATAAGAATTGATATTTTCAACTTGTAGACCCATTATGCTTTAAGAACTATGGTTTTACAATGGCCATCAGTAATTCGTATAGTTAGTAAGATGGTCATTTAAAAATTTGGTTGACCTCTAATACTCTTGGTAATGCTGCAAGTTATTTCTGAGATGAAGGGAAAAGAAAAGGGCTATCGTTTATAAACTTCATGCAGTGGCATTACTATCCAGAGTTGATGTTGATGCAAGCTGCTGATATAAATTTCTTTGGTTGTAATGTTCTGAAGAGCCCTAAGCCAAACTTGAACATTTGATGTTGACACTTCACTATATTGATTTCTCTCCATGGTGCAGGCATTGGAAAAACCGTAAAAGAGAAAGTCTGTGTGCATACTAGCCGTGACATTCGCGCCGTTGCAAGCCAGCTGGTTAACATGTGGATTGAAGTTTTCCGCAAGGAAAAAGCTGCAAATGGAGGGTTGAAATTGTTGAAACAGACAGCTGCTTCAGAATACTCAAAAGGCCGGATCAAAGATCTAATATCAGGAAAGATACGATTGGCTAATGAAGCAGCAGATGGTAGAGGAAATTTACTGGTCCCTTCATCCACAGGCAGCCATTCTCCTTCTCGACCAAGCATTAAGAGAAGTGAGAGCAAGACGGGGAGGCTAGAAACTTTGCTGGACACAAAGTCTGAGGCTAACTCCTCGCGCTCCCAAAGTTCGAATCAGGGCCTTGACCCTAAGGTAGAAAGCGATGCCGTGGTTTCTGAAGAAGAAGCTGCTGCTGTTGCTGCTGCTGAAGCTGCCCGTGCTGCTGCTCTTGCAGCTGCAGAGGTCTGTATCAAAGTCTCTGTGATCTTGTTTTACCTTTTTTTTTATGTCTATAAATTAATTTGTTTGATATGAGAGCTTGATTGGTTCTTTCTTCAGGCATTTGCATCTTCAGAAGCAGAGATCAATACTCTGCGCAATCTTCCAAAGATACCATCATTCCATAAGTTTGTGAGGCGTGAGCAATATCCACAGATGGATGATCCTGATTTCGGAAGGCGCTGGTCTGGTGGTGTTCTAGGAAGGCAAGAATGTATATCTGAAATTGACTCTAGAAACTACAGGGTTAAAAATTGGTCTGTTGATTTTACCGCAACTGGTGTCAATCTTGACAACTCAAAAATGTTTGGGGATAATTATACACACAGGAGCAACTCAAATGAAACGGCAGGTCCGTTGACCTTCAAAGAGCATTCAGGAGAAAGTGGAGCAACAGACAGCCGACTGACAAAGGCTTGGGTTGATACTGATACAGCTGGCAGTGGAGGTGTTAAGGATTATCTTGCCATTGAGAGATGGCAATCACAAGCAATGGATGCAGATGCTGATTTTTTCAACCGTTTGAATCTAAGAGATGAAGACGATTCAAACAGAACTTCTAGGCCCACCTCTGTTAAGATTGAAAGACACAATGAAGGAAGTTCTGCTTCTCAAAATGCGGAGTATAAATTATCAAGCGACGGTCATCCAAAGGGCGTTGAACATTTTAAACAAGGTGTTGTGGACTTTGTTGCATCACTGCTCATGCCTTTATACAAAACTAGGAAGATTGATAAAGAAGGTTATAAGTCGATAATGAAGAAAACTGCGACCAAGGTATGTTATTCTTTTATACATATAGATGGACTACTGAATTATATTGGTCAATACGAGTTTCTTCAATTTTTTTATAGTATGATGATAGACAGAGCTAGATGTACTCGTGTCTTTCTATGGACCAAGTATGATGATACACTTTATATTGTTATCATTTTCCAGGCAATGTTTGGTTTGACAGTAAGAATTTAAATTAATCATTTAATTTAATGTGCTAATATAACATTCATGAAGATATCAGCATTCACAAAGTGGATTTGGCAACAGCTTTAATTACATAGTCCCTTATCGATGATAAATACTTTACTCATATCCTATCTTTAATTGTTTTCTTTTCTATGTTTTGTTTAATTAGGTCGTGGAGCAATGTACTGAAGCAGAAAAAAGGATGACTGTTCCTCAGTTTCTTGATTTCAAGAGGAAGATTAAGGTCTGTACTTAATTTCATTTATCTATTTTCTGATCATCTTTGATTTTAGCTTTTAGTAGAGTTTTCGCTTCCATATCGACTGAAATTTGATCTGCTTTGACTGTTACAATCTATATTTTGATGTTTATGCTTATATGTACTGTTGCAGATTCGATCTTTTGTGGACAAATTGATTGAAAGGCACATGTCAATGACTCCAAATATGACGTCCTGATGCATTCACCTTCTATCTGCCAGGCAATTTGAATAATCAACAAGCCTGGTATTTGATGAGCGCTTACATTAGACAGGTCAGCAGGAACTCAAGGGAGCGACCACCAATGCAAACCATTCTGCATGCCTTTTTCATCAAGAATGCAGAAGGATGCACCTGAAGATGACAGGGATTTGGTACATCCTCTTAAGTCAAAAGTCACTTCCAATTGGAGCAGGACTTGACCAGTAAACGACCAGACCTGTTATGACCTGCTGTCGTTTTCTTTCAAGTCCTTTGGGATCCAAAAGGGATGAAGAGTTTTAAAACACAGCTCGAACTTTATATGGACATGGGTAACCGGCCGCTCATTTTTGAAATTGGAATTTGGCATCATGTCAATTTAAAAATCCAATGAATTGACATGAATTTGTTAAATTAATATTTCAGTAACTTGTATTCTTATAGGTTAAAGGTTAACCCTATTTTTGGTTCAGGGACTATATACATGGTCACCTTTTCTTTTCCATTTCGTCTTTGTACAGTTTTTGCGATGTTTTCTAACATCAAACAGCTCACATCCTAATCTTATAGCAAATGGTTGTTTTTCTAGCTACTAATGCAAAGAATTTATATATAATTTGATGTTCTGGGTCTGCTATCAGTTTTTTAATATGGTGCAACCTCGATTTTGTTTCTTTTCTCAAAATAAGATGCAAGTGAACACTGTTGCAGTTCGTTGAAAGGTAAAACATCTACTGCACTTTTAAATTTATGCTTATTCGATTGTCCATATGCAATGCATGAGTTTTATATCATATTTGTTTCTAATGGATTACTATCTTTTCCCTTTCTTGATTCATGCCGAGCAGCATTGTTTTGAAAAGATTAGCTAATTTACACACACACACATTTCATTTTCAGCATATATATAGAATAATGGAGGAAAGAGGCCATAGGAGGGAATTTCCTCCTATGGCGTCAAAAAAATACATCCTCCATCGTGTATTCCGACGATCGGAATCCATCATCTTTATCGTTATCATCGAAGATGTGGGTACGCCAAATTTCTTATGATTCTACAACCTTTTCACCGTTGATTCAGCAATGTAAAAAGTTCTATTGTCGGTAAACCGTTAATTTTGAACCCACTAATTCAATGGTGAAAAAGTTGTAGAATCATATCAAATTTAGTGTACCCATATCTTAGATGATAACGATGAAGATGTTGGGTGCCGATCGTCAGAAAAAACGATGGAGATTGTATTTTTTCGACGCCATAGGAAGAAATTCCCTCCTATGGCATCTTTCCTCCATTATATATATATATATATATGAGAGCTTTGGTTAATATGCTGCAGCATTCTTGAAGCTGCTATATCCTTGGTTCATATTCTTTTGGTATCTCACATGCAACTGTTAAAATCACAAACATATATACTTTGTTTGTCTCTTCTCGGTAACAGTATTACTGCAAGTGGTGAATTCGTAAACAATCATGATTTTAACACTCCATTTTTCGTTTTACCTACTTGTATTTATAGAAGAACCTTCTTATTCTTAGCAACTTATTAAATTTATATTCTGTTTACGAATTTTTCAGCAGTGATGATATTACGAAGTTCATCATTGTTGTGTTCTGATATTTTTCCACTTTCCGGGTTAACCTGAGTAACTTTTGTTCCTGCCTTCTGAGAATGTAGTTGGATTTCAAGGTACAATTAAATATTGTATTGCATGCAATCTGGTGAGTTTTCCCTTCCCCCGCTTTTGAGAGATTTTGACTGCGAAAATGCCTGTACATTTGCTTTTGTTGATGCAGATGCAGCACTGCCTTGCGTTCGCTTCGATGCTTGGAGCATGGATGCATGAGCTTGGGATATTTTGAATTCTAAGATCTCCCATATCACTGGTTTATTTATTTTGTTTGGTTATATTTATGTACGGTTATACTTGAGTTTTTATGCTAATTGCTTTGATCTTTATAATAACCTGCATTGTAAGTATTTGGGTTTCTGATATTCAAAAGTCCGAACTCTTATTTAAGATCAGTATTTGAGTTTCTGATATTCAGCTTTTGTGCTTTAGCTTCCACTGGAGCATATGGGAAGAGTTGATTTGCTGGTCAGGTGCCAATAGAAGATTTGGATTACTGATCAGATGCAGACCCCCAAAATAAGCAACACAAAATTCAGGTAACATCAAGTTCAGTTTCTTTTCGACGGATTGTATTCTTAATTTATATCAACCTTTAATCTAGAAAGTTGCTTTAATGTATTACCACCGCCACAGATCTACATGAAACATATTTACCTAGTTTAGTGGGTTGCTGCGTTTACCCCTTACAGGGGAGGCATTTTCGGCATTGTAATATTTGTGTGATTTGCAAGGTGTTTAATAAGTCCAGACTGAATGGTGCCTTGTGCATTTTTACAGCTATTTTTACCATTCTAACTATTTAATCGAGGCTTAATTTTATGAAAATATTCTAAAAATTTAGCCTCCTATACTGAACTACTGTCGAAGTGCTTTATCTAATGTGTTGCCACCATGAACTGTGTGCTTTAGTTATTATTCCCTTGAATACAGTCCCTGCAAAGTTAACTTTTTCACTGAAATAATTTGCGGTCCTAAATAATTCCAAGTTCATACTACTCTTTCTTTTTCTTCAGACAGGTTAGTAAATATACATATGAGAGGATGAAGAAAAAGGGATAAACATTAAAGAGTTTACTGTGGCTGCGCTGGGCAAAAGGCGGCTGGATATTTCAGTTGGATATCTGCCTTTTCAGGTGGCCTACAAACCCAACCCTATTCTGGATATTATTCTCCATCATTTCCCTGGAGAAGAATCGATCCATTCATCATCTTATCGCTTTTGCTTAATTTATGTCCTTCTCGATTTCTTTTTTCCCCTTTTGACACCAAATTACCCACCTTCCCCAGTCTTCATCTGCCCTTTTCAGGTGCATTATGCAAAAAGGAGTCTGACATTGGATTCAGAATAGGAATCAGGATATGAATATGGGACCTTCATATTTTTAACATTTATCACTAGACTGTATACGCATTCTATTATTTTATGAATGCTCTGTTTAACTTGAAACCTCTATCTTATGCTTGCTTTTTCTTTGCCTTGATTGACTCCAGAACTCGCAGTTGATGGAACATACACTTTTCGCCGCAAGCTCAGTAGAAAAGCGCCATCCATTTCTATCTTTGGACATTATGTAGATCTGATCGAATCTTTGAAGTGGATAGCTTCCACCCTCCTTTTCGTAGCTAAGAGAAGAAGAGAAAGCTCCTCCATATTTGGTAAGCAACATAGCAGACTGCAACATTTGGTGCAAAGTATTATTATTTTTGCTAGTGATCGGGTCTGGAGCACCTCTAAACTGTAGCCATGACCAGAAAAGAGAATCGCTGATCTGCCGTCTGGAACTAGCTCGAATCCTTTTTAGTGTTAAAGAATACTAGATGGTTTCTCGTAACATATACTACACCAGTGCACCCAACTTTTTCTTACCTCTCCTGTATCTAGTGCTACCAGAGAGGTCCCCCGTACCCGGTTAGATCGAGGGCGTTGTCAAGGACATCCTGGGGTGTGGTCAATGTCAAGGCCTTGCTTAATAAAAGAGCTTTAATTTCCAAAGGCGACAAAGTGTCAACCTTGAGCACTCATTAAGGGCACCTTATGAATTCTTGAGGTTCCATGACCATCAGAAACCACTCTCCTGATTACGCATCCCATGATTATACACTGACATCTGGTCCTACAAATCCTTCATCCGAGATATTCAATTAGGATCTTAGAACTCTATCAATTAATTTTTGCAAATTTTAGCAGCTCAACAATTAGGCTGTTCAAGAAACGCCCTTGATCTTAGAAAACCCTGTCTTGACACTTTGCTTTCAGCAGAAACATACTTTTTAAAGATGCAATCTTTTGGCTATTAGCAAACCAAATCTTCAATCCTGTATACACCTAGCTGTCCAGTTATAAGCTCTCATAGTTATGGATGATGTCTAGCTATCATCACCCGTGCAAATCTAATAAGAAAACGTCACCAGTTACGCAAATTATTTGTAGTTTTTTATAATGAAAATTTGATATTTGTTATTCATTTATTGTTCAAATGGTGTCATGTTGCAGCCTTTTTTCTGCCACTATAAAGAAATATGAATCTATCTGCACATGACAATAACTACATATTGAAGACCAAAATTATATAAGTATATGTTTATGGAAATGCAACTACAGAAATCTTCTGTCTGTCTAAAGCGAAATAAATGCACATAGATTAATCATTTGTTTAAAATTAAAAAAAAAAAGTTTACTAGCTTGCCCTCTTGTGCTTGGCAATTTACTTCCACTCATAGCCCACAAAATAGTTTCTTTTCTTCTTTCCATCTATGATAGTATCTTTCCTTCAATATACATTTATGGTAAATATAAATAGATTATGTTATGCAGATAAATTCAATTTATTTATCTAGATTTTCTTCAGAAGAAGTTAAATATAGGTAGACTTAATGGATTGCTTTCCGGAAATTTAAATCAGCTTTAGCAGCTAACGTATAAAAGGCTTTACATGTCAAATGAACAGGGCGGGTTGGCAATGGATTACAATTTGGGGGAGGAGGGCCGGGGGGGGGGGGGGGGGGGGTTGAAGAAAACTGACAAAACTATATGAAATTGGGCTTGTATACCTCTTGTGGATTGAGTTGAATTTGATGAATGGAGTGTTTGGGTAAGTATATAATTCCTAAGGGGGCGTTGGTCAATCGGAACAAAGAGGTAGAACCGGAACATGCTGGTATAAAATATTAGTTAGTGTTAGTCAATTAGAACCGGAACTTAAAGTTCTACATTTGGTGTTAGTCATGAATAGAAATGGAACTGGAACTAAAACTAAAAGAAAAATGTTCCAACCAGAATTTTTTCATATACAAAATGAGTGTTTCATCCTTAATAATTATCCCACCTATTTTGATGGAATAAAAATTAAAAAGCAGAACCACTTAACCCTAGCCTTCCCTCTCTTCTCCCTCCTCTCTCCCTCCTTTCCTACTCCATTTTCTTTCTGGCCCGTTTCAAATATTTTTTGCCCCGTTTTTTTTTATTGATCAAATCCAATTGATTCAACACAACGTTTATCGATCTCTTTTAAATCCAACTAATTTAAAGACACCAAAAAATAATAAGAAAATATAAAAATTATTTAAACTTGTATGTAACCCTAATTTGATCAAACTAAAGAGAAAGATGGGTATAATTATGTTTGATCAGGATACAGAAATATCATTTTCTATAATTAAAACAGTAAATTAATTTTTGATCTTACAAACCATTTTGAAATAATTAAATATTTTCTAATTGAGCTTATATTTATAATTTGGACTTCACCAATAAAAATAAAACAATTTAATATAGTTTCAATTTTCAGTTCCAGTTTAGTGCTAATGGTTCTTAAATCTTATAAAATAGTTTTAGTGCTATAAAAGTTTTATGAAAATGTTCTAGTTTTATTTTTAGCGAAAGGTCTTAATTGACTAGCAGGCCCTAAAAGAAAAATTCAAATATTTCTGCATAGAGGAGTCTCCAATAGGAATCTGGTTAGCGTTTGTGTTCTAGTTTTTGTTATTTTCCTAATGATCATGATGTTATGGGTGATGTATGACATGGGTTATGCGTGAGTTGATTAGAAACTAGTGCTCAATTGAGTTTGAAAGTTTTGAACTTTGCTTCCGTCGAAACTTGAATATTCTAATATCACCACGATTACAAAGTTGAAGTTGAAAATAACGTGGGTTGCATGCAGGGGAAGAGAGAGAGAGAGAGAGAGAGAGAGAATACTGCGGAGTATCCTGTTCCACCAGATGTTTCATGTAGAGAGATGAGACAGTAAGGCAGAATGTGATTCTCATGGAAATTGTTGCATTTCACTAGATTCCACGGCTCTTTATTTATTTTATGTAAATTGTATATAAATATCATAGACATGGATATTTTTAAATGATAACATGACCTAACGGGTTTATTTTACAAAAACCATCTTGGTAATATTTACCGGACTTATCCAATGCTATCCTACGGTCAACACCCGTTACCAAAACCCTTCAAAGGTACATCCTGCTACATGAAACCTCTTTAAACCGTTAGTTTTTATGAGTTGGCCTAAGTAGCCCTGGATTCTTAGGGAGGGGCAAATTGAGGATAAAAGATGTTGAAAAATGTAAAAGCTTATGGTAGGAGATTGTTTGCTGGGTATGCACACATAAATGTGTTTTGCATATTTTATAGTTCATGTGTTGGTCCGGATTCCGTCGTTTACATTCAACTACAATTTACGTAGAAGCTGGGGACTTCCATCGATGCTGTATTCGTTGATCCCTCCTGTTCAATTCTGACTGTTGCCATGGAAGATCCCTTGGTTGGCATTATAGCAGCCTAGAGGCCAAGTTGCCAAGTTAGACGTTTTAGTTCCACAAGAGGAGTTATCCGTAGACATGGTAGACATCACTATATGCTGAGAGTGTGTCAACCGAGGCTTGCTTTTAAGCCTCTCTATTGGGATTCACACTGAATAAGGGGTCGGCTTGCACGGATCACACCATACAAGCCACACATAAACGTTCAAGCGTTAGCATCTCCCGCATCACTTCAATCGAACCCTGGTTGTAGGGATTCATACTGTACACCTGACCTTAGAGAAAATTCATATACAGATATTGGCCGCTTATGGAGTTTCTCTAGCAAGGGATTTGCACTCTGCTTTGGTGGGGACTCCACCGACCGATGATGCCATCAAAATGGCAGGAGGTATCTGGTCGAGGGTTCACACTCTAAATGGACGAGACAACATGGCCTATGATAAAAGTGTTTGAGTTGAGAGATGTTCAATCTTCAGACCCTTTTATAATAGCCTCTTGGAGTAGCCCATATGTCCTTTGAAAGCACAATAACTCTCTATGTTCTTGTTCAAATGTGGTTATGTGGCATCAACTGCCTGCTCGTTTAAATCCACGTTCTTGATCATGATTTGCTTGCTAAAGTGTAGCACATTGGGCGATAATTTGTGTCTTAACCGGAGTATAATTTCGACTTTTCATCTTAATTTTTTGGCAGTGTGATTGGTTGAAATATTGAGGGGTTTTAGGCCATTATTTCTGTAAACGAATTTAGACGTAAATAGGTCAGCCACAACCTCCCCGATTCATTAGCATCAATAATCCTGAGCAAACAAGCAGGGGAAACCCCCCCCAAATTAAAGTTGTTTATTGAGCATGCTGGCATCCAAATATACATGGTTGATCTTAAGAGGATATCTTCAAAAGATCATGTACCGAACATCTCTAGGCGTTCGGTTCAAAATTTAATTACTATTTCTTTTTGTGTGTGAGAGAGGAGAGAGGTCCCGACACCAACACAAGTTGGGAGAGGGAGAGGGAGAGGGAGGATAAGGCACCGCAATAGGGTACCCTTCACAGGGCCACATGCATACTAAAGTCCACACATATTACATATGGGATGACATAAAAATAGGAACTAAAACACAAAATAGAGCACAAGAAAATCAAATCGACATCCTCCACCACAAAGTTGAAAACAAAGAAGGAAAGTATCTATAAATTATAAGGACCGAGGAGTGAATCATGGAATCGGCTTGACCTCTTTGAAGGAAGGGAGGGACCAACACACACACACACACACACACGCAAAAGGAAATTTCCTAGAAGCCTTCAGCAATATATAGCAACATGGTCACAAAATCTTCACTTTCACATGTCATCATCATCAACAGGTAGAATCCTGACCCACTTCCTCTCTTTCCCTCGTAATTCGGTCACCGGATCCAGAATTAGCATCAGCATCTTAAAATAACACGCAGAGTTTATTGAAACAACGTCCTCTTGACAGCTGTCGGGGTATTGATTTTTTCTCTTTTTGGTCAAACACTTTTACAATGACACGCTAACCGCAAATCTTTTGTTTGGAAAGGAGAGGTCGTTATCAAAACATTTTAGGTTTTATATTTTGATACAAGACCTCTCTTCTGAAGGACAGGGATCTCAAAAAACAACTTCCCAAGAGTTGATATATTTATAATAATAACAGGCCCCAAGGACTTTGTACTCTACACGAGATAAGCCCTTATAGTTTAAAACCAGATCCTAATACTATTAGAACAAGCCGTTAAGGTTGTAAAAAAACAGCGTGTTGCCTTAACATCTCGTGTCTTGTTTTAAAATAATCCAGCCTCTTCCACTTATTGGCCTAGATCAAAATTAGTAGCAGTTGTTTTTTTTCTGCTACTCAAGCAACGGGCTCCAACCATCAACAGCTTCAAGCAGGGTTCCAGGGTTTTGCATTACAGAGCAATGTAAAAAAAAATTAAAAAATAATAATGAAGTTAAGTGTGGGCTATTGAGTCACTATCCAATACCCTAAGATCCAGGATGGGTTAAAATAACCGAGAGACCTATTTACTTAGCGAAGAATCCATGCTGATTGTTTTTATAAATATCAATAAGTAGGGGTTGTTTTTCCAAAGCCCTGCTCTTTGTGGGGTCCTATATCATGAAAGCCCTAATATTGATTTTATAAATTGAGTGATCACCCTGCAAGTCCTTGCATAGTAGTTTTCTGATCGAAAAAAACTACTCTAGAGCACTTGCATAGCTCTTGGATGGGCTTCCTCCACATGCAAGAGGAGCCCATCCAAGAGCTCTAGAGGGGTTTGCACCATGCAAATCCTTCTAGAGTAGTTTTTTTCGATCAGTAAGCCAGTGGCTGAGGGGGTCTGTAGCAGCTTTGCTGCGGGCGCCAAGAGTGTGGAACAAGAGGGCATGTGCGACTTTGTTATAAATGGGGTGGGGCCCACCACTCCTTTTCTCTCTATGGCCCACAGCGAAGTTGGACTCCCTCAGCCACATTAAAACCTTATATAAAATCGCTGTTACAAATATGCGAGGCCCGCAATCAATGCGGTACCATTTTTATATCCTTTCTCATGGGATGCAATCTGAAGGGGCAAGAAAGAATATCACAGGATTGGAAGAAACAGTAGCCTTGAAGAGGAGGGAAACAAACAAAAGAGATAACAATTTCATCATTTAAAAAAAACTCCCACATTTTGGTTTGTGCTTTTGCACAAGATAGCATTGGTGGTGCATCTTTCCTGGGATTTCTTAATAGGATGCCCTCTTCTCCATGTCATGAATTCAATTCACAAACTTCTTTGGGCTGGACCGAACTAGGTTGGAGATCAGTTAGCGGTAGCGCCGGGGCTGTTAAAAAAACTCAAAGCATGGGTGGAAATAGGGATGGTAAAGACTCGTTCAAGCTCGTTAGTAAGCAAGCCGAGCACGAACATGAATCAGAACCCGATAAAATAAACTAACGTATATGAACATAGCATGTTCAAGTTCGTCTTGTGTTCAAACTTGGCTCCTGGACGGCTTGTCTAGGGTAAAACCAATGGTAAGGTATTTCAGCGTAATTAACCTTTCAATTCCATATTTATCATCATAAAACTCAAGAAGAATCCGCCATGAAAAAACATGACCACATCACTTCTCAAATCGGCCAAAAAATAAAAGATCGTGTTTCCTAACTGTAGCATAAATGTGTGTAGATACAATACATACAATCAAAACAGTGGAATTAATGTGTATCTATGCTAGGGTATTACCGAAATACCTGATCTGATTGGTGGGATCGTTATCTTAGCCCACGTCACTTGCTAGATCCGATCTCTTACGCCTCCAAGCAACGACTGGAGGGAAATCACATTTTGAAGAAGCGAGAATCCCCCACGTGATCACCCTGCAAACCAACCGTAGTAAAATAGGATGAAAGAAGGAGACGGCGGCTCTCGATATTTTTTCTCTCTAGAAAACTCATTATACGTTGATGGGTTCCATAGCACCCTAATTAGGATTTATGGGGCATCAAGTATGCAATTTAAAAAAATCTAGAGAGCTATGCAACCCATGCCAAGGATCTAACTAGAAAATTAGGAGTAAAGCAAGCATGTAATCAACCATTATACTAAGTGAATAAGGAATACAATCTTTGTAGACCGGTCCTTCACTTCATAAGCTTCGTATAGTAGTCTTTTCGCTCTAAGTAATGATCTCCCAATGTCACGCCCCGCTTCCCAGAGTACGCTAAAGTGGGCACGTGACATAGCCAACCATGCTACCTGTGGGTAGGAAGTATCCATCCACAGTCACATTACGGCTGTAGAGATATCAAGAACAAAATAAAACTATCTAAAACATGTCCATAATCCAAGATAACATGAGTCAAGAATAATAAACTGCGGAAGCGAAAGATCCAATACAAGATAACTGGAATGTATGTCCCATAATGCGGGCTCACATCATGAATAAAATGCAGGAAAGAAAAACTAACTACTGCTGACACTCACAGCTCAGCCTGTTGGCTGAAGTACTCCTGCTCGGACTGCAACAGCGGTACAGAATCTGGGCCATGCAAAACCCAGACGTCAGCGCGTCAAGTCATCAAGTAATAACATATAAACAGGGTAACAAGCAATGCGAATATAAACATGAATGAAGTAAGAGTAACAATAATATAAATCAGAGCAGTGCAGTGGGTAAACTAAACTGTTTTATCAGGTTTTCTGTTCTAAAGTCTTTGAAACCAAATTGATGAATCATCGATGTAACTCAATAGTATCCCGTACATACCCGGGACCACGGCCCAGATTCTCGGGCTGAAACCGAGACATACCGCTAGGCACTAAACAGGAATGTGTACAAATGAATGATGTCAGCAGCATCATTCCAAGGCTGGCCTAGCCTCTAAAACCGATCAGAACAAGTAGCGAACTGTTGAGTTACAAGTCAGGTTTCACCTTTGATTTCCCCATACCCCCAAGTTATATGTGTAAGTCAAGTCAGGTATTCAGTAATCATGAACTAATGCCAACACAGGATCAGGTAAACAGGTTTGTCTGGATAGACAACAGGAACGGTCCATGAGGACTACAAGTCAGATTGTTGGCATTAGGCACAAGATCAAGTAACGGGTCAGGTCATGGTACATCAGGTCAAGTCAAGCAGTATACGGTACCATGTCGGGTCAATCAATATGTATGTAGCAAGTCAGGTCAAGATGCAAACGATATCATGGGTGTGCTCATACTCAGTTACATAATCAAGCATGGTCATCAACAACATAAATTTAAGCAACGAATTAAACAATAAAGAAGCTTCAATTAATTAGCAGCACAGTTGATACAGGTTAAAAGTACACGAGTGTCCGAATGAAGTAAAACTATAGAGAAAGTGCCATAGGTCACGTCAATAGTGAAAGTGTGATTAAAACATGTAAATGTGGTTATTAGGTTCAAATACAGTAATTTCAAACGGTAGGTATCAAGCTTGGGAGAATAAAATGATATAACACGACACTGAACATGAAAATGGGAAATTATAGTACTAAAGTTAAATTGCAGGTTTAGGGTGTTATCAATGTATAAGTAAATACTATTTAGCATTTAGCAAGGGGTACTTGCCTCGACGGGTCGCGAATCGGGAAAACGGAACGTAAAACGTCGGCGGGGAAACTCGCGACGGGCGCACGGTTCACGGAATGAACCCAAACGACGAACAGTGGAACCACACAGGTCAGGGTATCTCGCTGGATCGTCGAGACACGTCGCCGGCACGGCCGGATTCCGGCGAGGTACAAAAACAGTGAATAGGGTTTCAAAAAGGTGTAGATCCAGAGAAAGGAGAAGAAGAAAGAGGATGAGGGATACTTACTGGGTCTCAGAGGGCACTAGCAACCACGACGAGATCGACGGCGGCGAGAACGACGTTCTCCGATGATCTGCAGAACCCATCCAGCAAAGGTTTTCGGTTGCGGGAAAAGAAGAGAGGAAGGATGAGATGGAGAAAGCACTTACAGGGGTGTTCTGGGGTGGTCGGGTGATCGTCGGCGTCGACCAGAGGCGTTGGCGATGACCGGAGGCTTCGGGTTCACGGTGGGAATCAATCGCAGGGTGCAGCCGACGTGCAGGGTACTCGGGAAGGAGGGGAAAGGAGGAAGGAGATGCGGTGGAGAGGACGAGGGCGAAGAGGCCGGCGATGAGGGCGTCGGCGTTGGGGCGACGACGAGGGAGAACGAGGCGGCTAGGTTTTCTCGAGGGTGGTTTCGCGTTACGTGAAAGAAAGAAAAAGAGAAGGAAGAGAGAATTATATAGGGGGGAGAGAGAGAGTGTAACGTTTTGGAAATCGTTATGCGATTTTGGCCGTCTTAGGGTAAGTTTGTCGGTATTTTCCGTTTTTACCCGACTGTGAACAAACGACCATATAGACTTGCCAGCACCTAGATTAGCTAAAATAAAGCTAGTGCGCGAGCTTTGGGAGTATATGGGACGTTTTGGTTCAATTTGATTTTTTCCCAATTTTTAATATTATTTTAATGCGGTATTCAAATTTTGGGAAAATTTCTATTTCAATCTTTTCTTTAAAACTAATTAAGTTAAGAAATCCTTCTCTCTTCACCTAGGGATATATTGTGTGGACTAGGATTTAAGATAGGATTTAAAAGAAAAGAAAAGGGAAATGAGTAGATGCATGCATGTGTGTGTATGTGTGCAAGGCATTAACTATGCAATAAGTGTAGGAAATTGCTAGGAAACCCTCCCAAGTCCACCTCCTCATCACTTGGCCGAAATTCCCTCATTACCTACTGCCCTTGATCAATTCCATTATCATTTTAATTCATTTCCATCACAAAATCCTCAAAATTCTGAAACCTATCACAAAAATACCCAAAAGCTTTGGATTTCTTGGTTCTTGATCACTTGGAGATAGGGAAAGCTTGGAGTTAGGAGCAAAGTTGTTAGGTATATTCCCTTTACTGTTAATCTATAGTTTTTGTGTAGTTTTGATCGTTAATTGTTGCGTAGAACGTGGTTTATATCGATTGAGGCGATATCGGGTTTTTTGTGTCTTTTTAGAGATATTAGTATCTGCTGTGACCTGGGAGTTTTAGTGATTGAGGAAACAACTTCAGAGAGATGTGCAGGTTGACCTGAGACACCACCAGAGAGACGGAGGCCATCCCACCGGTTTGGACCGGCGAGCTTTGAAGAGGGGGCCGGCGACGCCGGCCGACTAGTTAGGGTTTGGGGTGGGTTTTCTGTGGTAGTTGTCTGCTATAGTTTTGGGTTGTTTGGTACTGTTGATTTTATTAGTAAATGCAGTATGCAAAATCTGGGATCGATTACCTATAATCTAGTGTTTTGAGTTCGCGTGATACGTGTTGCGACACGAGTCGTGTGTCGTGCTGCGACGTACTCAGTTTGGGTTTAGGTATCGTTGCGCGTGTTTGCACTAGACGTGTACTCGTGAGATGGTTTAGTGCGTTGATGCGCTTTATAATACGTAGTTTTGCGTTATTGTGATTACTTCTAAGATGTTCGCTTTATTTCTTGTGTTTGTGATATTTTAGCGTCGCAAGCGGGGACTTCAGACGCTGCGAACAAAGGGAAGCAGGTGGTCGGATTTTCATAGCTGAAGACCACAGTGTGAGTAGATTTAACATCTACGGGGAATCGCCCGTATGGCGCTAAGCGTCGGGGCTAGATATGATATAATGTTAGCCGTATGCTCATTTGCTTATATAGAGATATTGCATGATTCATGTTGCATATAGTTACTTGTGCTTGATATTGTACCTGTTGTACACTGCACTATTATCAACAGTCCATGTTGCACGAGCACCAATGATATGCTACACACACACTGTTGATAATTGCCATGTTACGCACAACACAAATGCTCATTTTATATACCTTGCTATTGGTTAGCGACATTAAACAGTTATACTTGTGCGATAGTACATATTACATAGAACATACCTTTATACCTACATGCTCATATGTATACCATGCTATATTACTCGTTCGCACATATACCTTGCTATTGTTTTATGATAGTTTTTATAGCATATATATCGGTGGTATGGGACGCTGTATATATATGTATTCTGAATTTGGATTGATCAGTTTTTATAGCATATATATCGGTGGTATGGGACGCTGTATATATATGTATTCTGGATTTGGATTTTTGGGAACCGCGAGATACATTTAATGACTTGATGCATTATTTGGCGAATCGTTCCGTGATATGCTCATATGGATGTTTTATGTTGCATATGCTACTTTTTTTGGATTTATGCATTTGAGATGCGATATGGGAAATTAAAGTGTCGATCTTGGGCACTTACTTTCCGAGAGATATATGGGGTTTGACAGACCGATACGTGGAAATACAAGTGTCGAGGTGGGATACTTGGGTTTCGAGGAATGTATGGATATCAGAAAGACCGATACGTGGAAATACAAGTGTCGAGGTGGGATACTTGGGTTTTCGAGGAACGTATGGATATCAGTATTTATGTGTCGATGATAGGCACTGGTTTTCATGATGTTTTCGAGTGTCGATGTTTGACACTCAGGTTTCATGAGACGTACAGGATTTGAGGGCCGATCTGAGGGCCGATATGAGTATTTGGGATTTGGGTGTTGATGAGTACACCGTGTTTTCTATGCTTATGATTTGTGCATGAGATTATTTATTATCCCGCACTCAGTATTCAATTGATATGGATATCATGATAGTTGCATATTCATATTGTCACACTCATGCTATCAGTTCACATGTTATTGATCATTGCTGTTAGTGCATACTTGCGATTACTGTATGATGTTAATTACTATTCACGAGTTGGCAACTCACCCCCGTTGTGCCACAGGTTTTTGCAGGACTTATCCTCTGAGTAGTCGCGGCAGGGCAGCTTATCATCACTACTTTTGTGGATACCGCTACCTTAGGCAGTGAGGCCGTTGCATTATAGGTGGGTTTGCGGTTATCCGTTGTTCATTGTATATCTTTTGTTGGATCTAGTATTCTCCATCTACCCCTGTTGTATATGACTTAGAGACGACTTGTGAGATATCAGTGTTGTATTATTTTGGTTATGGGAACCGTGCTCGTAGAAGCAGGTTATTTTGGAAATGGTTTACTTCCTTTATAGTCGTTCTCTTGATATTTCTTCGCTTTGGCGTCGTATACTTGTTGTGGTGATTGTCTCCGCCGGTGGGCGTGATTTTTCTCCCACTTGGGATGTTTTATATATTATCCGTGTTGTACCCGTTTTCGGGGCTAGTTTTACAAAGGAGGTGCTGCCGAAATTTTCATGAAAGAAAACTAGAGTTAGAGATTTTTTAAATGGCGACTTCTATTATGTTTTAAACTATGTTTTCTCCGTTGATCCAGTTTTGGGTGGTTTAGATTTTCTGGGTTTTCGGCTTACTTAAGTTACGTACGCCTGTAGACGTTACGTAGTTTAAGTGCCGGTTACGGGCCGAATTGCGGGTCGTGACAGAGAAAGAGAGACGGAGAGAGAGAGAGAAAGTTAGCGAGAGGAGAGAGATAGAGAGGGGAGAGAGATCGAGAGAGAGGAAATTTAGAGGAGAGATAAAGTTGGATTTAGCGAGAGAGAAAAGAGGGAGAGAGAGAGACGTGGGAAAATGGTGGGGCCCACGGGGGTTAAAGGAAGGAGGTGATTGGCTGGGAGAAAGGATTCGTGGGGTTTAGTTAGGAAAAGAAATCTTTTTAAAGATTTAAGAAAATAGGAAAATATATTATAAGAGGTTAAATTTTATATATTCAACGGTTAAAAAATTTAGAAATTAGGATTTGGCGCAAATGTAAAATATTTCCAAATTGCGTCCGGGTCGGGTCCAAAAATTTGAAATTGAAATAAGAAAATTTTAGGCGGGGTCCAAAATTTAAAATGAAGTATCTTACAGTCAAAAAGCATACCCCCAAAACGGACACACGTACGTGCGCGTAGCCGTCCAAACTCGCCCGTTTCACTGAACGGGACGAGAACACGATGCACGGACGCTACAACAGGGTTAGGGGTGTCAAGCAGGCTATGACGAATATTTTTAATTTTATTTTAGATGTCTTAAATTGTTATATGCAGAAATGAATTGTCGGGTAAAATTTATACTAGCAACAGTCAATTAGGATCAAAGAAATAAATACCATACACCATTCATACGGTAACAGAAACTAGTAGCACTGGGCTCGGTTGTTACATTATACCCAACTACAAAAAGAATTTCGTCCTCGAAATTCCAGGAATACAAAGATAGACAACAAATAACTACAAGAAAAGATGAGGAAAATTCTGCCGGATTTCATCTTCCCGTTCCCAAGTGGACTCTCCATGCGAGCGATTACCCCAAGAAACAAGCACAAGAGAGATCACCTTGTTCTTAAGAACATTTTCCCTTCGATCCACGATTCCAATCGGTTGCTCCTCAAAAGTCAAGTCTTCTCGTACTGTTAGCTCCGAATGATCCAATACGTGCGTTTCATCACGAACATACTTACGGAGTTGAGATACGTGAAACACATCGTGCACATTCGCCAAGGACTGCGGTAACGCCAAACGATACGCTGCCTCACCAACACGCTCCAAGATCTCAAAGGGTCCAACAAATCGAGGACTAAGCTTTCCTCGATTTCCAAAACGAACCACCCCTCTAGTCGGTGATATCTTAAAGAATACCAAATCACCCATAGCGAACTCTAGAGGTCTTCTCGACGTATCAGCCCAACTTTTCTGTCTGTCTTGTGCTGCCTTCATATGATTTCTGATAGTGTTAACTTTCTCTACTGTCTGCACAACCAAATCTGGTCCCAACAATCTTCGTTCACCGACATCGTCCCAACAAACAGGTGAACGGCATTTACGACCATACAAAGCTTCAAATGGAGCCATCTGGATAGTTGCCTGAAAACTGTTGTTGTAAGAAAACTCCACCAAATGTAGATGGTCCTCCCATGAACCCTTGAAGTCCAACATGCATGCTTTCAACATATCCTCAAGAGTTTGGATTGTTCTCTCCGACTGACCATCAGTTTGAGGATGATAAGCTGTGCTAAACTTCAATCGAGTCCCCAAACTTTCCTGTAAACTCCGCCAAAAGTGTGATAAGAACCGAGTGTCCCGATCGGACACGATGCTCACCTGTACTCCATGCAATCTTACAATCTCCTGCATGTACTGCTCCGCCAAAGTATCTGTTGATTGACCAACCCGAAAAGGAATAAAGTGAGCTGCCTTGGTCAATCGATCAACAATCACCCATACAACATTGTTGCCTTTTGGACTCCGCGGTAAAGCCGTCATGAAATCCATGGTTATATGTTCCCACTTCCACTGAGGAATCGGAAGTGGTTGCAATAAACCAGCAACCCTTTGATGTTCAGCCTTAACTTGCTGACACACCAAGCACTTTGCCACAAAGCGAGCAATCTCCCGCTTCATGCCTTCCCACCAGAAATGCTGTCGAATATCTCGGTACATCTTTGTGCCTCCTGGATGTACAGAATAAGCTGAACTGTGTGCCTCCTTCATAAGCTCTTCACGAATATCTCCCTTTGGCACACACAAACGGCTACCATACCTCAACGAACCCTCTTCGTGGATCAATAAATCTGTTCGTAGTCCGGCTTTAACCTGTTCTCGTAACTTTTGTAGTCTAGGATCCTGCGATTGTGCTGCTTTAATATTCTCGATCAACGATGAATGTACTTGCAGCTGCATCAACTGTCCCGAAGAATGCGGTAGTACAACCTCCAAGTCAAATCTTCGAAAATCTTCAACGAGCTCCTTCTGCGTAGTTAACATCTGAATTGCTGGTAACCGACTAAGCGCATCCGGCACGACATTAACCTTCCCCGGATGGTACTTAAGATCAAGATTTTAGTCAGCCATCAGCTCCAACCATCTACGTTGTCTCATATTAAGCTCCTTCCGCGTGAACACATACTTCAAGCTCTTATGATCCGTGAAAACTTCGACCCTTTCACCTAAAAGGTAGTGTCTCCAGATCTTCAAAGCGAAAATCACAGCCGCAAGTTCCAAGTCATGAGTTGGGTAATTCTTCTCATGGGTCTTCAATTGTCTTGATGCGTACGCTACAACCTTCCCATGCTGCATCAAAACCATCCCAATCCTTTCCCAGATGCGTCGCTGTGAATCACCAATCCTCCGGAATTGTCTGGCACGGTCCGGTTATCAACTTCTGCTTCAACGTCTCAAAAGCTAACGCACATTTGTCCGTCCATACAAAAGGTACCTCCTTGCGCGTAAGCTTGGTTAACGGCTCCGCCAGACGAGCAAAGTTCTTCACAAATCTTCTGTAATATCCGGCGAGTCCAAGAAAGCTTCTTATTTTCGCAACATTCTTTGGAATCGGCCAATCACGAACTGCTGTAATCTTTTCTGGATCGACGGCAATTCCATCGCCAGACACAACATGCCCCAAAAACTTTACTTCCTCCAGCCAAAACTCGCACTTACTCATCTTCGCATATAACTTCTCCTGTCTCAACGTCTGCAGTGCGATCTTCAAATGTTCTGCATGCTCTTCAAAACTCTTCGAGTAAACCAGAATATCGTCAATGAATACCACAATAAACTGATCCAAGAATGGTGAAAAGATTCGGTTCATCAAGTCCATGAATACTGCCGGCGCATTCGTTACTCCGAAGGGCATCACTAAATATTTGTAATGTCCATACCGAGTTCGGAACGCCGTCTTGCAAATATCTTCTGCTTTCACTCGGACCTGATGATATCCGGATCGCAAATCCAGCTTCGAGAATACCCTCGCGCCACTAAGCTGCTCGAAAAGTTCGCCAATGCGAGGGATCGGGTACTTGTTCTTAATAGTCACCCGGTTTAATTCTCGATAGTCGATGCACATCCTTCTTGTGCCATCCTTCTTCTTCACTAGAAGAACTGGAGCTCCCCAAGGCGAGTTACTGCTTCGAATCCAACCCTTCTCAAGCAATTCAGAAATCTGTTTCTTGACTTCTTCCAACTCTACTGGTGCCATTGGATAATACGCTTTGGATACTGGCGCTGCACCAGGAATAAGATCAATTGCGAACTCCACATCTCGCTTCGGCGGTAAACCCGATATATCTTCAAACACGTCCATAAAATCATGAACAACAGCCGGCTCCTCACTTTTATCAACTTCCATTGATGCAAGAATATTGTTTGTCGGCCTAGCCCTAAACTCGACTGGCCCGACAGAACTGCTTCCTCCAGTGAAGCTAAACTCGGGATGTCCGGGAATCTGGAAAATTACCTTCCTTGCCCTACAATCAATGTAAGCGTGGAAAGTGCCAAGAAAATCCATTCCCAAGACGACTTCGTAGCTGCCCGTATCAATCACCAAGAAATCTGCAAAAAGCTCCCGTCCGCATACAACAACTGTACAATCTTTACATTCCCTACTAGCTATGATTTTCCCATTCCCAGTGTGTATGTCCCAGGAACTAGACAGGGTCGTGCAGTCAATCGAGTGTGTAGTTATAAACTTGGATGAAATAAAACAATGGGATGCACCAGAATCAAATAACGCTGATGCGGGAAAACCATGAACGAGTAGAGTACCTGAAACAACTTCTCCTGACGCCTTAGCTTCTTCAGCTGTCAAGGTAAAAGCTCGAGCCTGATTAGGTCCTTGAGTCAGCTGTTTCTGTCCCTGGAACGGTCTCTGCGGAGGCTTCTGAAAATCATCCCTCGTACGAAGCTTCGACGGACAAGCACTAACAGCGTGATCTGCCGCTCCACAAACCAAACAGAGTCCCAGCCTCCTTCGACAATCCTTTTGCATGTGGCCAGGTAAATTGCAGTAGTTACAAGTCATGCTCTTTCTTCGATCGACGACAACAGGCTTCTTCATGGGTGCTACACCTCGACGGTCCACTGGAATACCTCTGCGACCATGAGCTCGGTTTGGTACAAATGCTGGCTTCCTTACCGCAACTGCTGTCTGCTGCAAACTCCCCTTTATCCCAGATAAACTCTGCTACTCTCGGGCTGCCGCAAGTACTTGTGAGAAAGTGGTCAAACCCAGGGAGATAATCTGCCTCTGGATGTCCACATCCAAGCTGCGCATGAACCTCCGTGCCCTGTCTGCATCGTTGGCAACTAAAGGTCCAGCGAATCTACTGAGTCTTGTCCATTCTGCTGCATGCACATCTACGGGTGCTCCCTTCTGCTTTAGCCCGATGAACTTCTCTTCCATTTCCTCCCGTGCAGTCCGCGGGAAGAATTTCTCCAGGAAACTCTTTGAAAAATCCGCCCACTTGATCGGCTTGGGCAAACGGTTCTCCTCCACAAGCCACCATTCTCGGGCGTAGTCCACTAACTGAATGCGTACCACATCAACTCTTTTTTCATCTGGAATCTGTGCCGATATAAGCAAGTTCTCTGTGTCAACTAGCCACTGCTCCGCTGGCAACGGCTCCTCCAACCCAGTAAATGTAGACGGACCCAAACGCCTGAAATCTTCTACGGTCCCTACTCGGTCAACTGGTTTAGCTCCAACATTGTTCACAGTCTGCTGAACGATCTGCAAACCTTCCTGAAACGATTTCGCTTGCTGCTGGATCAGCTCAGTCTGTTTCTTTTGATTCTTCAGCATTCCCCTTATCACTCCAAGCATGGCGGCTTCGTCCACACGTCTTTGGTACGTCTTCAAATTCTTACCTGCCATATTCCTGAAATCAAACACCCAACATTAGCATGATGATAGATTCAAAATATAGATCAAGGCTAGAACTCCAAGTTACTTAAATAGAGTGCCGCATTGTAACTATGCCGCGGTATCATAACCACAATTACATAACTCCACCCAAGTCGCCTAAGTCCTAGAGATAACAAGGAATCAGGTTTCGAGTCGATATGCAAAGGAAGTTTGCACATCGTAGAAGATATAACCAGGAAGAGCTTGATTCAAGAACGGTAAACGGCAAGGTGGCAGGACATATTTCCTAAACACGGGTATTCTGATTCGTGTATTGGATACAATACCCAACTACAAAAAGAATCAACCTGACTAACCTATGGCTCTGATACCAAAAGAACCATGTCACGCCCCGCTTCCCAGAGTACGCTAAAGTGGGCACGTGACATAGCCAACCATGCTACCTGTGGGTAGGAAGTATCCATCCATAGTCATATTACGGCTGTAGAGATATCAAGAACAAAATAAAACTATCTAAAACATGTCCATAATCCAAGATAACATGAGTCAAGAATAATAAACTGCGGAAGCGAAAGATCCAATACAAGATAACTGGAATTTATGTCCCATAATGCGGGCTCACATCATGAATAAAATGCAGGAAAGAAAAACTAACTACTGCTGACACTCACAGCTCAGCCTGTTGGCTGAAGTACTCCTGCTCGGACTGCAACAGCGGTACAGAATCTGGGCCATGCAAAACCCAGACGTCAGCGCGTCAAGTCATCAAGTAATAACATATAAACATGGTAACAAGCAATGCGAATATAAACATGAATGAAGTAAGAGTAACAATAATATAAATCAGAGCAGTGCAGTGGGTAAACTAAACTGTTTTATCAGGTTTTCTGTTCTAAAGTCTTTGAAACCAAATTGATGAATCATCGATGTAACTCAATAGTATCCCGTACATACCCGGGACCACGGCCCAGATTCTCGGGCTGAAACCGAGACATGCCGCTAGGCACTAAACAGGAATGTGTACAAATGAATGATGTCAGCAGCATCATTCCAAGGCTGTCCTAGCCTCTAAAACCGATCAGAACAAGTAGCGAACTGTTGAGTTACAAGTCAGGTTTCACCTTTGATTTCCCCATACCCCCAAGTTATATGTGTAAGTCAAGTCAGGTATTCAGTAATCAAGAACTAATGCCAACACAGGATCAGGTAAACAGGTTTGTCTGGATAGACAACAGGAACGGTCCATGAGGACTACAAGTCAGATTGTTGGCATTAGGCACAAGATCAAGTAACGGGTCAGGTCATGGTACATCAGGTCAAGTCAAGCAGTATACGGTACCATGTCGGGTCAATCAATATGTATGTAGCAAGTCAGGTCAAGATGTAAACGATATCATGGGTGTGCTCATACTCAGTTACATAATCAAGTATGGTCATCAACAACATAAATTTAAGCAACGAATTAAACAATAAAGAAGCTTCAATTAATTAGCAGCACAGTTAATACAGGTTAAAAGTACACGAGTGTCCGAATGAAGTAAAACTATAGAGAAAGTGCCATAGGTCACGTCAATAGTGAAAGTGTGATTAAAACATGTAAATGTGGTTATTAGGTTCAAATACAGTAATTTCAAACGGTAGGTATCAAGCTTGGGAGAATAAAATGATATAACACGACATTGAACATGAAAATGGGAAATTATAGTACTAAAGTTAAATTGCAGGTTTAGGGTGTTATCAATGTATAAGTAAATATTATTTAGCATGTAGTAAGGGGTACTTGCCTCGACGGGTCGCGAATCGGGAAAACGGAACGTAAAACGTCGGCGGGGAAACTCGCGACGGGCGCACGGTTCACGGAATGAACCCAAACGACGAACAGTGGAACCACACAGGTCAGGGTATCTCGCTGGATCGTCGAGACACGTCGCCGGCACGGCCGGATTCCGGCGAGGTACAAAAATAGTGAATAGGGTTTCAAAAAGGTGTAGATCCAGAGAAAGGAGAAGAAGAAAGAGGATGAGGGATACTTACTGGGTCTCAGAGGGCACTAGCAACGACGACGAGATCGACGGCGGCGAGAACGACGTTCTCCGATGATCTGCAGAACCCATCCAGCAAAGGTTTTCGGTTGCGGGAAAAGAAGAGAGGAAGGATGAGATGGAGAAAGCACTTACAGGGGTGTTCTGGGGTGGTCGGGTGATCGTCGGCGTCGACCAGAGGAGTTGGCGACGACCGGAGGCTTCGGGTTCATGGTGGGAATCAATCGCAGGGTGCAGCCGACGTGCAGGGTACTCGGGAAGGAGGGGAAAGGAGGAAGGAGATGCGGTGGAGAGGACGAGGGCGAGGAGGCGAGGAGGCCGGCGATGAGGGCGTCGGCGTTGGGGCGACGACGAGGGAGAACGAGGCGGCTAGGTTTTCTCGAGGGTGGTTTCGCGTTACGTGAAAGAAAGAAAAAGAGAAGGAAGAGAGAATTATATAAGGGGGGGAGAGAGAGAGAGAGACGGAGAGAGAGAGAGAGAGAGAAAGTTAGCGAGAGGAGAGAGATAGAGAGGGGAGAGAGATAGAGAGGGAGGAAATTTAGAGGAGAGATAAAGTTGGATTTAGCGAGAGAGAAAAGAGGGAGAGAGAGAGACGTAGGAAAACGGTGGGGCCCACGGGGGTTAAAGGAAGGAGGTGATTGGCTGGGAGAAAGGATTCGTAGGGTTTAGTTAGGAAAAGAAATCTTTTTAAAGATTTAAGAAAATATGAAAATATATTATAAGAGGTTAAATTTTATATATTCAACGGTTAAAAAATTTAGAAATTGGGATTTGGCGCAAATGTAAAATATTTCCAAATTGCGTCCGGGTCGGGTCCAAAAATTTGAAATTAAAATAAGAAAATTTTAGGCGGGGTCCAAAATTTAAAATGAAGTATCTTACAGTCAAAAAGCATACCCCCAAAACGGACACACGTACGTACGCGTAGCCGTCCAAACTCGTCCGTTTCACTGAACGGGATGAGAACACGATGCACGGACGCTACAACAGGGTTAGGGGTGTCAAGCAGGCCATGATGAATATTTTTAATTTTATTTTAGATACCTTAAATTGTTATATGCAGAAATGAATTGTCGGGTAAAATTTATACTGGCAACAGTCAATTAGGATCAAAGAAATAAATACCATACACCATTCATACGGTAACAGAAACTAGTAGCACTGGGCTCGGTTGTTACACCCAAACTCTAATAAGACTCCATAAGGTGAAATAAACAAGCCTTCTTGAAGTCTTCAAGACCGAAAATGATCTACGTCGAGGAGACACTAACCCAAGCTATCTCTTCACTAATATGGAATTAGTGAAGCAAACACCCTAAACTAAATGGTTAATCTAGTAGAAGATGATGAAGTAGGAATTTTGCTCACTTTAGAAATATTTTTCTTACTCATTTTCTTCACCTTCCAAAAAGCTAAAGAGCTTGAGGAAGGAGATGAAGAAAGCAATTATGGAATGAAGCAAGTGAAGAATGAATCAAGCTGTGCGAATAGCAACTATGGGTGAGATAATATCTCATACTAACTCATGTAGAGACTTAACCATGGCTAATCTAATGGCTGGGTTAATAAATATCTTCAAGTAAAACAAAATTAGTGGTCTTGGTCAATGGTTCCACAAGCTTCTAGAACCTTCAACCATGCGACTAATTTCCAATTAATTTGATTTACTTTAAATAAATAAAACCTTACATTATATTAAGCATGGTGTGAGTCTCATACACCTATGAAGCATGTGGCATCTAGCATGACACAAAAGATGTACATTAATATATATCACATATACACTAAGTGTACACTAGCGAGAAAAAGAAATCTTAAGTAAGCTAATATTAGTCAATGTAAGATAATATATCAAATATATAATTATACATTAAATTATTAAATCAACACTTAATTTAATAATCTGGTTATATCACATACAACCAACTAATATCAAATGTATCAACCTATCAAATCAACACTTGATCCGATAATCCGGCTATATCACATATAATCGTATGATATCACATATCGCGAGAATAGAATACAGTATCACATACTCGTATTAATCTCGGTCCCGCACATATCACATATGTGCTCCTTCTTCGTTTCGCTTGAGCCAAGAAACTTCTGTGTAGGACTCTAAAGACTCGTCAATACGCCGGCAGTAGGTGGTGATCATATCAGTCATCCACAAGCCGCAAGCGGTCTGCTAAACGTAACGGCCACTTGGGTATTGAGCGATTAGAAAATCAACAAGCAAGCCTGCTTATACTCCTGCGAATCCAATCAGTAACACTACCGTACAGTCCGGTCTTTTCGTCTGATATGTCGCATATCACAGCCTGGGGGTGGTTTAACGTCAGACCCTAATAGCCTGATAAGTCATGCCGATGTGAGGCCCATAACGGTTCGAGAAACTATTGATAACACTTACCAGTAGATCTCAGCAACCCTGACCAGGGATTTTCTGTTATGGCCAATCGAGCATAGCGCAACATCAACCCCCAATACCAGAGAGACGAAATCCTCTCCTATCGCTCATTGCCTCCATGTGACTCGGGACTGTACCCAAAAACCACTGTTTTGCACGATCTCTTGAACGTGGTAAGGTGGAAATCAAAGCACAGTGGGAATCACACAATACTCTATGACGATCTCAGGTCGACAGACTAACTTGTACCAGTATCACCGGAGAACTGCTATCTGACGATAGGTATAATACCATCTAGGAGTTTTTGGCGAGTCCGTTCGGTGTATCCAGTCTCCACTGAGCACCCGTATACCTTCTCTTATATCAAACACCAATGGATGTGGGATCATTCATCGCCCATCATATGGGTCGAGAAGCGTAAACGCTAGTCTACTCTGGAATATCGATGCCCCGTCTCGATACTCTCACGACTAGGAACATTTGAAGGATGTACTTACCGACCACCCTTTCCCCACTAGTATGATCTGCATCATAATCCTGATAGTCAAGTACTCATCCTAAGAGCTTTATCAACATGTAATAGAGAGACAATAAGTATACATGTTAAGATAAAGAGCAACCGGATAGCATACTATCATGTCGAGTAAGAAATTCCTCCCTATATATGTCCAAGCATCCACTATAATATACATCACATGTATAATAATGGCCTCTAGGTCATACATAAACTAACAATCTTCCACTTGCACTAAGGCCATTTGTTATAGTATCTCATACTCAACGCCCTATAAAAGTCTCTTTAAGAAAAGGCCTCTGTGAGTGGATCCGCCGTGTTATCCTCCGCGTCAACTCTCCTTAGCTCGATCCCTTGGAGATCAACCATCTCCCTGATCAGGTGATACTTGCTTCAGAATATGTCTGGATCGCTGATGGGACCCGGCGTTCCTAGGCCAAAGCCATAACTCCATTGTTGTCATAATAACAGTTATTGGACGCTTAATGGTAGGAATCATGTTCATCTTATGAACAAGAAATATCCAGACATCCACTTTGGTAGCATCGTTGGCAGCGATGTATTCAGTCTTTATCGTCTAGTTTGCCACGGTATCTAGCTTGGAACTCTTCCAACATACCGTCCCTCCACTGAGGGTAAAGACAAAGCCCGTGACTGACTTTCAGTCGACCTTATCACTCTGGGAGCTCGAATTGGTAAAGGACTCCCACTGGAGTTCACCGTTACCAAACACCAAGAACATTTCTTTAGTGCTTCTCAAGTACTTAAGAATGTCATACACAGCTATCCAGTGATTCTCCCAAGATCCGATTGATTCCTAATCACTACACCTAGTGTGTTAGCTACATCTGGTTTGGTACATAACATCACATACATGATAGAGCCTACTGCCGAAGCATAGGGTATCCCTTACACGCGAGCTCTCTCCAAATCAGTCTTGTAAAATATCTTTTTGGAGAGAGTGATTCTTGAGTAAGTGGGCGAACCACCACGCTTAGAATCTTCCATACTAAACCCCTTTAGTATGGTGTTAATGTACCTGGATTTGGGACACTCCCAACATCCACTTAGATCTATCACCATAGATCATAATCCACGAGATGTAGTAGGTATCATCCAGATCTTCCATGGAGAATCCTCGTGATAAGAGGAGCTTGACCGAGTGTAGCATATGAAACCATTTCCTATCAAGAGTATGTCATCTACGTACAATACGTGGAAGACAACCTTACTCTCTACAACCTTCTTGTAAATACAAGGTCCATCTACCTTTTTGATGAAGTCAAACTCTTTGACTGCCACATCAAAACAGATATTCCAACTCCGCGATGCGTGCTTTAATCCTGACGGACTTAAGCATAGCCACTGGAGAAAATGTTTCATCATAAAGCACACCTGATTATTAACGAAAACCTTTTACTACAAGTCTAGCTTTGAAAGTCTCAACTTTTCCATCTACACCAAGAATCTTCTCAAGATCCACTTGCTCCTGATGGGTTTTACCCCTTCAGATGCAACATTCAAAGTCATACTTTGTCGGTGTACATGGATTCCATCTCTGATTGCATAGCATTCAGCCATTTCACAGAGTCTCCACTCGTGAGGGCCTGCCTGAACCTGGTTGGGTCATCATTTACCATGATGCAATTCTCGCTCCCACCGTCACCGAGAAAACTGTAGTATCTCTCAGGTGGATGAGGAACCTTACTAGATTCGCGGAGAGGCTGAGCTTCGTTGGAGACTATTGAATCCTTTGGTTTCACCTAATCATCAGCTGTTAGTTTGTCTAGCCGGAACGCCTTCCAGTTCTACCTCATGACTACAAATTTCTCCACAAGAAATTCCTTTTCCAAAAAGGTGGCATGCTGAGAAACAAAACACGTTTTGCTCCTCAGTGTGGTAGAAGATATTCTCTCGCAAATGTTTGGGATATCCAACAAACTTACAGAAATGACTTTACCTCGAGTTTGTCCGGATTTTGCTTTTCAACATAGGCCGGACAACCCCATATCTTAACTCGTTTAAGAGACGGTCTCTTCTCATTCTATATCTCATATGTAGTGGTAGGCACTGATTTGGTCGGAACCCTATTCAATAGGTATGCAATTTTTCAAGTGCATAACACCAAAAGGAAATAGGTAGCTCAGCAGTACTTATCATAGAGCGCGCCATATCTCATAGGGCGCGATACCTCCGTCCCGATACACCGTTGTGCTGTGGTATATACGAAGGAGTAAGCTGAGAGAGAATCCCATTCTCCTTTTAGAAACTCCAGGAACTCCATGCGCAAGTATTCTCCTCCCCGATCTCATCGAAGGACTTTAATACTTTTACCCATCTGGTTCTTGATTGCACGCTTTTGGCGTGTCGTGTATTTGAAGTTCTAAAGTTAACCGCAATCAGGACGGTGTCGCTTTGTAGCTAGCCGCGATGAGTACGGGTTGTCCGCAGGGAGACAGAGCGTTATAAGTTCTTGTTTTCACGAGTTAATGCGCGAGGCGAAATTGTTCGTATCTATCCTATGTGTAAATATGCACAAGTAAAGTTTGTTAGGAATCGATAGGTTAGTGTAAGTTAAAGAAATCCGTATTCAAGTCCTTTGAGCCAAACTCAACAAATGAAGTTAGAGCAATCGGCAACAACGTGGATTAGGATGCTTAAGCATGGTATTAGTGAAATTCGGCTTTTTGACCCTTGTCCGTCCGTTCTTGTCTCTTGCTTTCGCCTCAGGCCAAACCGAACGCAACCGGTCGCGGTTAGAAATTACCGATACCTTGGTAGGGTAGAGCGCTTAACGGAGCGCTTGCGTAAGGTTTGGGCGGAGTTTCAAATAGAAAATACGGGAAAAGGATATGAGAAACGAAAGCTTAACTTACAATATCGTATTCTTTTTCTAACAACACAATATTAACAAACTATTACAACAACAAAAAGAGGGCACTGGTTCTTCCATCCGTCGTAAACAGGTCGTCGAGAATGCAGGACTTCCTGTTTACCATCCCCGACATAGTCCGCTTCGAAGATGTGTACCTTTACGACCCGTACTGCACCGAGGACACGGTGCAGCTGGTCTACGGGAGCATTGAGGACCATTTAGGCCGGCTGCTCCCCCGACGCTCCTCCCTGCTGCAGCTGCTGATGTACTCCATCTGGAGGGCATCGCCGGGGTTTATAACCCCCTGTCTGAGCTGCTTTATGACGAGGCCGTGAGCAAGCTGCGGTCTTTGAGGCGCTTCGGCCTAATCTCCGCGAACCGGCTGGCCCGCTCAGAGGCGCTCGTGCGTGAATGCTACGATCCGAGGCTCAGTATCAACGCGTGCGTGGGGAACCGGGGACAGCGGTTGGACCTTGCGAGGCCCCAGTTGGCGGAGATCTTTACCGAGTACCACGAGCAGTGCTCGCTGCACCCTCTTCCCCCGCTGTTGTAATTCTCTTTTTTTTTTTTCCTATTTGCATGTATGGCTGAGGAGCCCATAATACCCTTTGAATAAACAAAGCTTTTCTTTCCTTTTCGCAATGCTCCATTGATCTTTATTAAATTAACAACAGATCCTAGGAAGAATTTACATCGCTTTAAAAGAAAGGTACATGCTAGTAGATGACTTTATTGGCTTGGGCCGAGCTCCCTGGAGGGTTGTTGGCCCCCGCGCTTGGCGGGGGGCCTGGGTCTCCCCGAGCTCTGGGCTGACCGTCCACCGAAGCGAGCATGATCTGACCGATGGTCAGGTCGGCGGGAGGGTGATGCGGCTCCTGCTCGCGGTCGGCCTGCCGTTTGTCCCTCAGGTAGGCGGCGAGGTGCCCAGACCGGATGAGTTCTTCGATATAGTCTCTTAGTTGTTTGCAGTCCTCCATGGCGTGGCCCAGTACCCGGTGGAAAGCGGAGTAGGGGCCCCGGGTTCGCTTTGCGGCCTGACGCGGGATCGGAGGGAACTTGAAGAACCCCTCGTTCTGGGCCTCCTCCAGCAACACTGCGAGGGAGACGTTGAGTGGGGGTATACTCTTGGAACTTTGGGTGGTAGGGCTGCTGACGCTCCGGCCTCTCCTCCCGAGCCCTTTTCTTCTGGTCGAGTCGTTCTGCCCGGGGGAGGTTAGCATTCACCTCGGATTCCAACTGAACCTCGCGCTCGGTCCACACCTTGATCTCGGCCATGGTCTTAGGTTGCGCCAACGCGAAGGAGCGCAACCATTCCTTGTGCCTCAGACCAGATCTAAGCGCCGTGATGACGGTCTCGTCTCGGTGCTTGGGCACCTCGAGGAGGGCATTGTAGAAACGGGTAATGTAGGCCTTGAACGTTTCTTTGTCCCCACTCTTAACCGTGAAGAGGTAGTCGACCGTGCGCTTCTGTCGACGGTTCCCCACGAAATGGCCGGGGAACTGAGTAGCTAGCTCGTCGAAGGTCGAAATCGAGCGGGGCTCGAGCCCCCGGAACCAGTCCCGACCCGCGCGGATAAGGGTGGCCGGAAATGCTCTGCACTGGGCGGCGTCAGAGTGATCCTGGAAGCTCATCCTCGCAGTGAAAGCGTCCAAGTGGTCCTTCGGGTCGGTTTTCCCGTCGAACAGAGAGACCTTCGGGGGCTTGTTGCGCGAGGAGACGTGGACGGCGAGCAATTCCTCGGTGAACGGCTTTGTGAGCGAGTCGGAGGCGTATTTAGCTCCGTCGCTCGAGAGGTGAGCTTCCCGGCGCATGCCCTTGATTTTCTTCTCGAGGACGTCGAGCCGACCGTGGTATCCCGAGGAGTCGGCGCCTTGGGATCCCTGACCTCCGCTGCGGGTGACCTGCGTCTAGGAGCGGCCCCGGTTCCTCTCGATGAGGTGCCTCAGGTCCCGGGGCGAGGTGCTCTCGAGTCGCCGGGGCGGGCCCCTTCTGTGTGGCCCCGCCGACGGTGGTGGGGGTGACCACGCCTGTGGATAGGCGAGGTGACTGACATCTCCTCAGGGGGATAAGGGTCGCGAGGAAGCTCGGTCTGAGGCGTTCTGGCGGCGGACCTTGGTGTGGAGCCCTGGGGCGCCCAGCGGGCCTCAGGGAGCACCGGCTCGAGAGATCGATGGCCAGGGGACGCAGCCTGTTGGTGGTCAGCCGTCCAGATAGGGGCAGAGTCTTCTGGAGGCGGCGGAGCAGCGATCTGGGTCCCGGGCCCGGCCGTTTGGACGCGAACGAGGGCCTCCACGAGGGATTGCAACCGATATATCCGGCCTGCGAGGGCGTTGACGACGGCCATAGGAGGAGGTTCCTCCCTGCCTTCGGTGAGTGGGAGGCGGCGGCTGGTACCGGGATCTTCAGGGCGGCTGCTAGTCATTTGGGCGGAGATCGGAAGGCCAACTTTGTGTTTTGTGGAGTGTTCCACAGACGGCGCCAACTGATGGGGCCCCTTTTCAGGCTCCGTCAGATGTTGTCTTCCGTTGATCTCGCGGTGGATTTGGTTGATTATCTTCCGTTGCGTGTGGGTCTCAATGGGTTTTTGGAGGAAGAGGTGAAGTGAGGAAGTTGGTGCCGAGTACCTGCAAAGAAGTCCCGAGGTGGTTTGGTACCACCAAGGACCCTCCGACGCTCAAGTTAGTGATGAGATCCGAGCAGAGTAACGGCTTAAAAGAGTAAAAAATGTCTTACTTGACCCCTCTGAGATGGGGGTTTATATAGCGGTGGTGGCACGCAGCAACAGGCGCGAGAATCTCGCCGGCAGTTACGCTCCCGACGTCACGCCCGCGTAGAGAGCAGATCGCCCATTAATGGGGATCGTGATGGCGTGGAACGTGGGATGTTGCTGGCGTAGAATCTGCGCATGGCGAGATTCGCGGAGCCGCGGTTACGCCTTGGAGCGGTGGAGTTGGTCGGAGGACCGAGGAGGGCGGCCTCGGCCGAGAGCTCGGGAATGAGCTAGGAGGCCGAGGAGTCTTGGTCTTGTGGCAGCTCAGGACGAGCTATGGGGCCGAGGAGGCCAATTTGCAGGGGGCCCTGGGGAGGGCCAGCTTGTGCTTGCAGGTCGGGTACAGGGTGGCTTGGTCGGCCCCTGTGGGCCCCTTCTTCTGAGTTCTAGGACACGTCACCTTTTACGTGTCAGGATCTTAGGGATCGTATCAAGCACTATCAATATTCATTTAGGACTAAAGAAATAGGGATAGGGATAGTGTAGAACTTACGTAAAGACAAACCCATCACCAACTTTTGTCTAACCTGTAGATAAGGCACAACTTACCATTTTTGAATCTCCCCCAGCCCCATCCAACCTCAATCCATTCCTATCTCACGTTCCAAGCACGTGTGCTGTCCCGCGGCCTCGACACTGCAACCACCTTTTTTTCTTTTGGATTATTTTCCTTTGTGAGAAAAATTTTGGAAAAAATAAAATAAAATTATCAGCACCACGTGTAGTCTCCATTCATCCATCGTCGAACCAGCGCTCGACACCTCCGCCTTCGGATAGCCCCCAACCTCCTCCTCGATTTCTTCACCCCTGGGCCCACACTCGTCACGTGACAAACGACCACGATACGAGAAAAAGGACTCCATGTTTTGGTTTTCATTTTCTCGTCTCTCGCTTCATCTGGGCCCTACATCTTTTGCCGCGCCCCGCCGACGTGGAATCTCTCCACGAAACGCTCGCATAATCATTCCCGTAGAATCTTCCTTCCCCTTGCATCCAACGGCTGATCTTTCACCTCCACATAGAAACCTCTATGCGCCCCATTCTGATATTTGCTATATAATGGACGGCTCTCCTCACTTCCAATCCTCGCCGCCTCCAATCCTCGCCAACTCTCTCTCTCGCTCTCTCGTTGTTGTTGTTGTTGTTGTTAGGATTCCGTCCTAATCTCCCTCTGAGATCCGTGTCAACCTCTCCAAAAGCTCTAAAAATCCCCCCTACCTCCCCCTCCAATTTTATCAATTTTCTTAGAGCCTCAATCTCCATCTTCTTCTGAGGTTCCGGCGTGGGGAAATCCGGCGCCGTAGAGGTGGTTGTAGGGTCTCTCTCTTTTCTGTCAGCCCTCTCCTGCTTCTTTTGAGGGGGTAGCCGGGGCCTCGGCCTCGGCGGGTCTTAAAGCCCCCTGCCTTCACAACAATATCATCCAGATCTAGGTTTTCTTCCATTCTTTCATTCTTTTCTTCGAGGGGGTACATAATATAATAGATATATAGATGCCGATCCTCGCCTGCGCAGATCACCACCACCCAGTGGCCCTGGGCCCCACCGCCTCTGCGCCATGGGCGGCGGCGGCGGCGGCTGCGGCCACCCATCCCTCTGATCTTACCACGCCGGATCTCTTCTCCGGCGGCGGGTCTCCGACCAGCCAGTGGTCCCCCGACCTCTCCGCCTCCCTCTACAACGTGGACGGGTGGGGGGCCCCGTACTTCTCTGTCAACCTCGCCGGCAACATCTCCGTCAGGCCGTACGGGCCGTCCACCCTCCCCCACCAGGAGATGGACCTCATGAAGGTCGTCCGCAAGGCCTCCGTGGATCCCAAATCCAGCGGCGGGTTCGCCCTCCCCCTCCCCCTCATCGTCCGCTTCCCCGACGTCCTTCGCCACCGCCTCGACTCCCTGCAGTCGGCTTTCGACTTCGCCATCCGCTCCAGCGGGTACGCCAACCGGTACCAGGGGGTCTACCCCGTGAAATGCAACCAGGACCGCCACATCGTCGAAGACGTCGTCGAGTTCGGGTCCCCTTACAGGTTCGGCCTCGAGGCCGGATCCAAGCCCGAGCTGCTCCTCGCCATGAGCTGCCTCGCAGCCAAAGGCGGCAGCCCCGGCGACGCCTTCCTCGTATGCAACGGGTACAAGGACGAGGAATACGTCTCCCTCGCCCTCCTCGCCAGGACCCTCGACCTCAACACAGTCATCGTCCTCGAGCAGGAGGAGGAGCTCGACACCGTCATCAGCGCCAGCATCAAGCTCGGGGTCAGGCCCGTCATCGGCTTCCGCGCCAAGCTCCGCACCAAGCATTCGGGCCATTTCGGATCCACTTCCGGGGAGAAGGGGAAGTTTGGGCTCACCACCACGCAGATCCTGTCGGTTGCCAAGAAGCTTCAGAGGTACGAGATGCTCGATTGCCTTCAGCTCTTGCATTTTCATATCGGGTCACAGATCCCGTCCACCGCCCTTTTGTCTGATGGAGCCGGCGAGGCCGCTCAGATCTACTGTGAGCTCGTCCGTTTGGGCGCCGCAATGCGCGTGATCGATGTCGGCGGTGGGTTAGGCATTGATTATGATGGTTCTAAATCAGGCGGTTCCGATATGTCCGTCGGATACGGGCTCCATGAGTATGCTTCCGCGGTAGTCCGTGCCGTTCAGTATGTCTGTGACCGTAAGCAAGTTCGTCATCCGATCATATGCAGCGAGAGCGGCCGTGCGCTCATTTCCCATCACTCTGTTCTTATATTTGAGGCCATGTCCTCCTCTGCTGTTGTTGAGCCTGCCGATGCGATCGGGCCTAATCTTGGCTATCTGATGGAAGGGCTGGCCGATGAGGCCCGCTCCGAGTACAAGAATCTGACTGCTGCCATTCTTCGCGCAGATTACAGCTCTTGCCTTGTTCATGCCGAGCAGCTGAAGATGAAGTGCCTAGATCTGTTCAAGGACGGGCTGCTCTCTTTGGAGCACCTTGCGGCCGTAGACGGCCTCTGCGATTTGGTGTTCAGGGAGGTTCGTTCCGCTGATCCGGTTCAATCATATCATGTGAACCTCTCCATCTTCACATCGGTGCCGGACTTCTGGGCGATCGGGCAGCTGTTTCCCATCGTCCCGATCCACCGTCTCGATGAGAAGCCGGCTGTCAATGGAATCCTCTCTGATTTAACCTGTGACAGCGATGGAAGGATCAACCGTTTCATCGGGGAGAAAGAGAGCCTGCCGCTGCACGAGATGGGGAGGAGCGGCGGCGGCGGATACTATCTGGGGATGTTCCTTGGAGGGGCCTACCAGGAGGCCCTGGGGGGGCTGCACAACCTGTTTGGGGGGCCCAGCGTGGTGAGGGTTGTGCAGAGCGACGGGGCCCACTGCTTCGCCGTCACAAGGGCCGCGCCGGGGCCTTCCAGCGCGGACGTGCTGAGGGTGATGCAGCACGAGCCGGAGGTGATGTTTGAGGCCCTCAAGAGGCGTGCTGAGGAGTGCGGCGTGGCCCAAGCGGCGGAATGCAGGCTTGCCAGGGCCTTCAACTCCATGCCTTATCTCGTCCACGAGGCGGCCGGCGCCGAGAGCGGCAGCGAGAGCATCAGCGACGAAGATGATGGAGAGTGGTACCTCATGCGCGGCCTCACCATGTGAGGGGGTTTATGTGTGTCGTAGGAGCGTTTCGAATTTTCTCTATCATTTTGTTTTTCTTCTTATTTTGCGTTGGTAAGTGCCCGTTTTTTGGAATTAATCATGATTTAGTTATGTTTAAATGTTTGTTGATTCATGGATGTCTCTATCGTCATCGTCGTCAGCAATAGGAATCTGGTTGGCATTTGAATTCCAAGTTTTTGTGACCTTGGTGATGTTTGATGATGTTATGGGTGATGTATGGTATGGGGTTCATGTACGTGTTGATTAGAAACTGGTGGTCAACTGAGTTTGAATTTTTTTTGCAGTTTTCTACCATCATAAACTTGTATATTCTAATGTCCCCACTAAATACAAAGTTGAAACTTTGAAAGCGTGTGGGGGCAGAGAGAAAGAAAGAGAAAAAGAGAAAATAGCTCTGGAGTAATCATAGTTCCACTACATGTTTCGTGTAGATAGGAGACAGGTGCGATTTTTACTTTACAAGGCAGAATGTGATTCTCATGGAAATTGTTACGATTTCACTATAATTCCATGTCTCTTTATTTATGTTATGTAAATTGCATATAAATATCATGGACTACCTTTTAACATTTGTCAATTTAATATTCGTTTATTTTATCAAAAACGATCATGTGGGTTTACATATGGTTAATACCTATCACCAAAACCCTTTGAAAATGCATTCCATTACACGCACACCCCTTTGAACAGTTAGGTTTTACGCTACGCCCCTTTAAACTATGATGCTTGCTTTGGAGACTGGTTCGCACAAATATGGCTGAATTTATAAGTCCTTTGCTCATCACTAGTAGATTTATAGGTCCCTCTGTGCCTCTAAATCTTTTCACAATGTTATTTGTTTTGGAAGATTTGACAGATCCGAGTATTTGAAAAAAGTTCATACATTATGCAAGAAGGATCGAAATAAGTTAAATTCAGTTCTGAATTTTCATATTAAAATCATATGCAGAACATAATTCCTTTTTGCTGTTGTTATGAGATCACAAATTATCGCTTTTGTCGATGGTTACCTCAATGTCAGGCTCTCTTTTAGAACTGGATTATGCTCTGATATTATGTTTATTTGACTTACGAAGATGGCAATGTATTATAACAGAAACAATTAATACCGTACTACAGTAGGCAGTGTAATTACAGTTCCATCTTCTTTATTTTTGCTTCATATACCAAATGATTTCATCCTGATCTCTTTGAAGGATCGTTTCTTCTGATCTTTCTAAATTCGAATGCATTTAATCGCATAGTTGTGTACTACATTGGCATGCTGGTTCTTGACTCGATTGCAGTTGATCAATATTACATATGTTTGTACAGTTGTATCACAGGAATTTGATGCTGTCTTTGGAGTAAAGATGTGAGGCACATATTGCATCTTGAAGACTGGTATATATATGATGATCCTTGTGAAGATGAATCCCCGCGGGCATCCCTTATTCAGGGGATTTTTTTTTCTTTTTCTTTACAACAATGTAAGTTATCGTCTGTATCATCTATTTGTTTTATTCATTCCCTTTGTGGATGTGGGTGTGGGCGTGCATGTATATATGCGTGTGTGTGTGTGTACACACACACACAGGTGTGTGTGTATTGTGCGCGCGCGCATAGAATCCAAGTGCTGTCCGGTAGGCCATTTGAACAAGTCAAAATACCCAGTATTCAATGAGCTCTTACATTAGACAGGTCAACAGGAACTCAAGAGAGTGGCCACCAATGTAAACCATTTTGCATGCCATTTTCATCAAGAATGCTTCTAGCTACTAATGCAAAGAATTTATATATAATTTGTTGTTCTGGGTCTGCTATCAGTTTTTTAATATGGTGCTACCTCATTTAGTTTCTTTTTTCAAAATTATATTTTAGAATGAGCCGGTTGGTTGCTATAAGCTGCAGCATTCTTGAAGCTGGTATATCCTGGCTCATATTCTTTTGGTTTCTCGCATGCTACTTTTAAAATCACAAACATATATACCGTGTTTGCCTCTATTTTCTTATCCTGTTCTCTGTTACTGTATTATTGCTGCAAGTGGTGAACTCGTAAACAGTCGTGATTTTCTAACACATCCTTTTTTTAATTTTTATAATCTACCTGCTTGTATTTATTAAAGAATTTTCTTATTCTTAGCAACTTTTATGTTATGTTGAAGAATTTTTTTTGCAGTGATGATATTACACGGTTAATCATTGTTGAGTTCTGCTATCCACACTTTCCTGGTTAACGTGGCGAATTTTTGTTGCGGTCTCCTGAGAATGTGGTTGGATTCTAGGTAAAATTAAATATTGTCTTGAATGCAATCTGGTGAGTTTCTCCTTTCCCTCTGCAGAGATTTTGACCGCCAAAATGTTTGTACATTTGCTTCTGTTGGCGCAGATAAGAGTACTGCCTTGCTTTTACTTAGATGCTCGGAACATGGATGCATGAACTTGGGTTGCTATTTTTAATTGTTCGATCTTCCATATTACTGGTTGGTTTGGCTATATTCCTGTATGGTTTCACTTGAGTCTTTATGTACTAATTGCTTTGAACTTTATAATTCCTGTATTATAACTGTTTCAGTTTCTGATATACAAAATTCCAAACTCTTATTTAAAATCTTAGTCCTTCTGCTTCATATTGAGCAGATATTCAGCGATGTGCTTCAGCTTCCATCGGAGCATATGGGAAGAATTGATTTGCCGATCAGATGCAAAGACGCTAAACCAAGTAACCCAAAATTCAGGTAACAGCAAGTTCAGTTTCTTTTCCATGGATTGTATTCTTACTTTATAGCAAATTTCAATGAGGAAATTAAGTTGCTTCCATGCGATACCAGTACCACAGATATATGTGAAACATATTTACTTAGTTCGCGGCTGCTGCATTTTCAGTATTGTTAAGTACTGTGTGATTAGCAAGTTGAGTAAGGGCCATACTGAAGGGTCCCTTGTTCATTTTTACTGCAATTATTACCATTCTAACTATTTAATTGAGGCTTAATTTTATCAAAATATTCTATAATTTTGTGACCCTAACCCGTAGCTCCATTATGTGCAAACACTATAGCCAAAACTGGCTTGATATTTCAGTTGGATATCTGCCTTTCACAGGTGGCCTACAAACCCAAACCTATTCTGGATATTATTCTCCATCATTTCCCTGAAGAAGAATCGATCCATTCGTCATCTTATTGCTTTAGTTTAATTTATGTCCTTGTCAATTTCTTTTTTCCCCTTTTGACACCAAATTAACACCTTCCCTGGTCTCCATCCACCGCTTTGTGCATTATGCTAAAGAGATATCTGACTTTGGATTCAAAATAAGGATATGAATATGGTGTTGGGGGAGAGAGAGAAGAAACACAGAACTATGCTAAACGGCAGCCACGCAATACGTAATAATTAACGAAAAATAAAATAATGCAAGAATAAGAGAATCAAACCAAAAAGACACAATATTTGTTAACGAGATTTACTCACCGTATGGTTAGCCTCCGGGAGAGTGGAATCTGCAAATTGTACTAGATTTTTAATCAAATTACACCAAGAGCAAACCCTAGGAGGTTTCTTTCAAATCTCTCTAATCTCTCGTAGCCGTCACTCTCTCTCTATACAAATTTAATAGCCTTAGGTTTTCTCCATATGAGAGACCCTATTTATAACCAAACCTTAATCCTATTTGAATTAGATTTAAACAGAATATAGAAAGTATTCGGTTCACACAGAAAATCCGTGCACAGACGTCTGATGAAGACTTCGTCAGACGTCTGCCGGCTCTCTGCTTTGGCTTCAGCTCCTTGGGCAGATGTCTACCACTCCTTGGTAAGACGTCTGCCGACGCTCTGTACTTTTGGCTCGTGATTGTCAGACGTCTTCCACTCCTTGGTCATACGTTTGACTTCGTTCTGGCTCAAAGCTTGTGCATGGTCAGACGTCTGAACCTTTCTTGTTCAGACGTCTGAGGAAGATTTTCCACAATAACAATATTCTCCCACTTGAAGATTCTACCGTCTTGACTCCCAATAAACTAGTAGACTTCATACGATTCCGCTATCTGCTCTCTCCTGTTCAAATCTTATCGGAGAGCTTCACCAACATGCAACAGAGATCCAGCTTATCTCTGACTACAACTTTAGTGAACATGTTTGCAAGATTCTTCTCTCCCGCGATCTTCTGCAATGTACACTCACTATCTTCCAATGCTATGCATATGAAATGATACCGCATCTTAATATGCTTTGTCCTAGAGTGATATGCAGCGTTCTTAGCCAAGTGTATTGCACTTTGATTATCGCTCCACAAGATATTGAAATCCTGTTTTTACCCAATTCTTTGTGTAACCCTTATAACCATATCATCTATTTACTGGCTTCCGTGATTGCCACATGTCATTGACAACACAACAATATTTTGCAACTGGGAAATCCAACCGATTGTTGTTCCCCCATTCGTGAATACATACCCTGTTGTAGTTTTCCCACTATTTCGATCACCTGAGTAGTCAGCATCAACATATCCTTTCACATTGAGTTTATCACCTGAAACATAAGTAATGAGTGGATGTTCTCCTGACATATCTCAATATCCATTTCACTGCATCCCAATGCACATTTCCTGGATTTTGCATGTACCTGCTTACAACTCCTACCGCTTGTGCAATATTTGGTCGTGTACTTACCATTGTATACATCAACTTCCAGTCGCCGATACATATGGCACTCGTGCCATGTCATATTTCTGCCCTTGAGTTATCGGGCACAACTCTTTACTGAGTTTGAAATGGTTTGCTAAAGGCATATTTACCGGTTTTGCTTTGTCCATATTGAACCACTTCAAAACCTTTTCCACGTAGTCCTTTTTGCGACAACCACGGCTTTCGTTGCTGCCTATCTCTAATGATCTTCATGTCCAGAATTTGTTTGGCTGCTCTCAAATCCCTCATGGAGAATGGTTTAGCCATCAGCTTCTTCAGACTTTGAATTTTCTTGAAATTCGGACCCGCTACCAACATATCATCCACATAAAGTGAAAATAATATAGTCGTCATTCTTAAATATCTGAACGTATACATAGTAATCTGAATCACATCTCAGAAATCCCGACTCTAATATGAATTGATCAAATTTGAGATACCACCAATTTCCTTGGATCTTACTTAAGGCCATACAAACTCTTTTATAGTCTACATACCATAGTTTCCTTCCCCTTAACCTCGTATCCTGGGGCCAAATTTTAGTTTTATAAGGGTTATGGAAGTTTGCGATTTGACTAAGGGAAATCGAACGATCGAATTTAATCTGATCGTTTGAAAATTGCCCGTGCAGACGTCTGGTGCTAAGGACCAGACGTCCGTGGAAACAATTTCTAGAGGCCAATTTTGAACTAGAGACGTCTGGTGCCAAGGACCGGACGTCTCTGATTTCAATTTCCAGAGACATATATAAACTGAAGACGTCTGCCACAGACGTGTGTAGTACAAAAAGATTTTAGTCCAGACATCTGCCACAGACGTCTGATGCCTAAAAATTTGGTCCAGACATCTGCCACAGACGTTTGATGCGGTTTATTCAGGAAGTTAATTTATGATTTAAAACTAATTTTAGACAGAAAATCAAAACATTTTCATTCATTTAAACACAAAATATTACAAAGTGAAAATTAAAACTACAGTACATAACAAATATTCATACACATTAAAAACAAACTAAAATCTAAACATATCCTAGTGTTCCTTCTTGAACTTTTCCATTATTTCGGTGCTCCGCTTCTTAATGATAATGTTATCTTCGGGATCAAAGAAGATAACAGTGTCATCTAAGAAGGTCTTCTTAAAGAGCAGAACCAATCCACCTACAGGAGTAGGGTGTGGTGGAGTTGGGTTTGGTGGTGGAATGGGAGAGGGTGGAACGGAATCCTCACTTAGATCCTCTTTGAGACGAGGACTCGGAGGTTCGGATTTCACTTTCTTCGAACTCTCGCCATTCTCGAACTTCGTCTTTCTTTTAGTTTTCTCCATATCCTTAATAAAACAAAAGACAGAATACAATATTCAATTTTGAATGGAATTTAATCATATTTGTAGACAGGGAAAAGAAAACCACCCAAGAATCGTTTATAACTAAATTTAAGTTTTTCTAACTCACCTTTGATTTGAATTTGAATTTGAATTTCAGTTTAATAATTACTTATTTAATTTTAATTTGTTTATAGATTTATTATTTTTGTTAATTATTTACATTATTATTTAATTAATTATTAATATATAATATTAATTAAAAACTGTTATATCAGACGTCTGGCTTCTGTTATCGACTTGACCATATGTCTGTACCAGACGTCTGGCTTCTGTTATCGACTTGACCATATTTAATTAAAAATTGTTTTCTTATGTCTATATCCTTAATTATTAATATATAATATCAATCATATTAAGTTCTCTTTTAAGATAAGAAAACCTAGTTTTATCTAGTGCCTTGATAAATATATCTACAAGTTGACTATCAGGTGACACATATTCCAAAACGATATCTCCCTTATGAAAATGATCTCTAAGGAAATAATATCGTATGTCTATGTGTTTAGTCTTAGAATGTTAATCCGTATTTTTGGTCATGTGGATCGTGCCTGTATATTGTCACAAAGTATATGAATCTTTGGAATAATTTCACTATAATCTTCTAGTATGTATTTCATCCATAAATTTTGTGCACAACAAGCACCGGCAGCAATATGTTCTGCCTCGGCAGTCGATAGAACAACTGAATTTTGTTTCTTAAAAATCCAATAGGCAAGACAGTTTTCTAAGAAGTGACATGTGCCACTAGTTCTCTTTCGATTGAAAAAAGCTATGAAGCCGATATGAAATAGTTCTAGAGGGGAGTGAATAGGAATAAGCTATCAATATGTCCAAATTAAAAATTCTATACTACACTTGCAAATCAAAACACAATTGCAATGCTTAGACTGAGGATATACCAATTATGATAAGTGGCTAAGCAAAACTACAATTGTGAAAACATACAATATATAGCAAGAGCAATCAAGTCTAAGCAATCAATGAGCATATAGGGAATAAGAGCAAGCATGCAATTTCTATCTAAACAATTGAAATATAAAGCAAGGGAGAAATAGAAATTGCAAATGCAATTTACAGTGGTTCGGCGTCCCGATAATGTCTTGGTCCCTAGTCTAATTTCTTTAGGCTCTCGAGCATGTTCTCTTTATCTTCACGTCTCCGATGAGACAAACATGTTACTCGACACTCGAGTAACTCTTCTTTACAAGATTTCCTCTCGTACAAGGGCACCGATAACGTCTCGGTCCTCACACAAAGAAAAGGAAAAACTTTTCTCTCAACTCCCTTACAAAGACACTCTTGCATTTAAAAGTTCTCATACAAAAGAAGAAGATGGATACAATGAATGAAGCACGCTACTCTCAATGGAGTTTCTTTCAAACTCTTTTCTAATATTCTTCAAGTATGGATAATCAAATGAAGCTCTTGATTGTGTGAGAGTGATTTGGATAGCAAATGGAAAACTCTTTTAAACTCTCACAAGAGATGAGATTTTTGCTCTTGATCACTTTAGAAATAGGCAAGTGAAAATGCTCTAGTGAATGATAATAAAATCCAACCCAAAACCTATTTATAGCATCCAAGAAAAACAATCCAAAATAAGTGGGGACAGCAGAAAAATAACCACAACAGACGTCTGGAGAAGAAATGCCCAGACGTCTGAAGCTTTACAAATTAAACCCTAATGGTTATAAACGACTAATTTTTGAAAATATTTTCAACAGCAGACGTCTGCCAGATTAGGCATCAGACGTCTGCTGATAAAACTTGGCCGACCAGAGACTAGAACCCAGACGTCTGAAGAACAATGGGCAGACGTCTGAGATTATAAAAATTCATTTTTAAAAACCTTCAGCAGACGTCTGTCCTATTGAATTGCAGACGTCTGTCTCCTTTCTGGATTTCAGATATTTCTGACATTTGGAAATATCCAGAGGGGCAAACGTTTGGGGTTCAAATAGGCAGACGTCTGGGCAAGCACAAAATCAACAATTTGGGATATTTATGAAAACGAAAACTTTAAACTCGAAAACCCAATATTTATGCAATGTAAAACGTTTTTGCATGCGTGTGTGAGTGTTAAAGAGCTACTACTTGATAATATCATAATCGAAGAGTACTTACAAAGATTTCTATGTCGGTTATCACAAATCTTCGAATCTTGAATTTTTGTCTCTTCTTCTCGAGCTCTTGAAACTTTGGAGCTTGATCTTCATTTGATCTTCAATTGAACTTTTTTTGATCTTCGCCACTCACAAGCGTCTTGAAGTCGATAATTGATCTTCAAATCTTGGACTTAACTTTGACACTTCAACTTGGACTTGACTTCTTTAGCTTCACGAAATTTGAATGTGCAATTTGAGAAGCTCTCGTCCGAATCCTCCAAGCTCCATTAGATATGTCGTTTAAGCTCAATTCCGCCATCCTCCTTTATACGCTTGTGCCGTGAGATATTCGATATCCTGAAATGCAATCTCAAAACGGCCAAGCTCATCGTATACAGTGTTATGAAATAAACAAGATAATAAACACTAATATATGAACATTCATTGTTTGATATCGAAAATATGAATATGAATATCGATACGTAAATCACAAGAAAAACAAGAGATATTGATAAACGATATATATATATATATATATATATATATATATATATATATATATATATATATATATATATGAAAACCAAGATAAGAAATACATGTATATACATAAGTATTCATATTTTGAATATCAAACCTATGAATGAGAATAATATATCAATATCGACAAGTATATCTAATGCAAAGCATGAGATATCGATATATTATACAGTACAAACAAGATATAAGATATGCAAGCTAATAAATAAGTGTATATAAATTTAGTGTCGATAAAGTAAACAAGATAAGTATGTGACACTAAACAACTATTCATGTTTAAGTTATAATCAAAACAAGGAGATAATGGATGATGAAAATCCATAAGCTATCAATCTCCCCTTTTTTGATGATGGCAAACCGTGAATAGGAAATAGTATATATATATCAAAGAACTCCAAATCTCCGATACCGATATACTAAACACTCTAATTATTCTCCTTCTTTTTGATTACTTTTTGACACACTACTACAAATAAGGGTTGCCCCTACGGATAACTCCGTAGGGACGAAAAATTAATCTGTAGGTGCAAACGCCGTAGGTGCAAGTTGAAGCCCTGAACTTGTCCCTACGGTCAAAAACTTGCCCCTACGGAGTTCTATGTAGGTACATTTGCACCTACGGATTAGGGCGTAGGGGAAAAAAGTTATTTTATTTACGGTTATTTTAATTATATTAACTGTACCTACGGATATATTCGTAGGTCCAAGAAGTATCCCCTACGGATATATGCGTAGGTATTTATCCGTAGGTTTTTTTTTGCCCCTACAGATAAATCCGTAGGGGCAAGACCAACCCCCCTGGCACTGAGATCAGGAGGGAAATATCAGTTACTGCTGATATTTTGCCCCTACGGCTTAATCCGTAGGGGCAACATGTGTACCTACGGATTAATCCGTAGGTACACATTATCTATTTTTTTTATAAAAAAGGGGCTGCCTTATTTTTTCTCACCCTGTGCACAATAATATATATATCAATAAAATATAAAATTAATCATCACACAACATATATCGCAGTATTCATAATCACATCTCACGCATATAATATACAAAAGAAACCCAAATACTGAATATGATATAAATATAAACCAATATCAATATCAATATCAATATCGTTTCAAAATGTAGTACAATATGTATGATATAAATAAATATATGTTTCAAAAAATAAGAACCAAAAAGCTACCCTAGCTCGGTTCAGCTCCACCTCTGAATAACGATAGAATAACGCGTGCCTGCTCCTCGGTCAATAAACTTTGCAATTCGGCGCGAGCGGGAGTCTGAGCGTCCTGTGGAGCTGGCGATGTGGTTTGCGCAGCCGCCGTCGAGGGAGTCGCTTGCGGAGCCGCGGCTGTGGGAGTCTGAGCGGGCGCTGGAGCTATAGGAGCTGCCTGCGGAACCGCAACCGATGTAGTGGCTTGCGGAGCCGCAGCCGAAGGAGATGCATGACATGTACCCTGTCGCATCTGGACCAAACGTGTGTAAGAAGCGTGTAAGAACTGTGTATTATTCGAATTCGTATCATTATCAAGTTATTTCGAAATCCCATTTGGATATCTAGTTTGGAAAACCGTTGTTTATTTTATTTACATATGTATGTATGATTAATCAAACCTAAGTCTAAAACCAAATAAGCTCAAGCTACATACTAATTATGGATATGTTGATATCTATAATATGACATGATATTTTACTATAAAGTAGTATACATACCAGCATCTCCTTCAACTCCTCAACGGTGGCCCTCAAGCTCTCCAGTTCCTGCTGGACACGTCGCTCACTGGAGACGGAGGAAGTAACCGCCGGGGTGGAGTCCAACCTCATATGGGCCCTGTTAGGGCCCAGTCCCCGGCCTCTCTCCCAACCTCCGTGGTGCCCTCCGTGTGCGGCGTCCAGAACTGGGGTCAGCAGCCTCGGATCGCTCTGTCCGGTAAAATCGATCCCCGAGGCCTCGGCCTGCTCAACCACCCGCTCCTACACCCACATTAAGCAGTAAAGTATAAGTATAAAATTTAAACTTGAAGCTTCCAAAACTAAAATTTCAAATATGGGTAGAATAAATATTTAACACTTACGCAATACTCCTGGGTAGCGACGTCGGGATATCGAAGCTCGCCCGTGGCGGGATCTGTCGAGGTGCCATGGACGGCAAGATATGCGGACTGCACGCTCGGTGTACCACCTTGTGCCACGGTCTGAGCTGTCTGCAATATTAAAAAATAACTCTTAATATTAGAAATATTAGAAAATAACTCTTAATATTGCAGAATATCAGAAAGGTCGGTCTATTGTAATTTACCGATAACTCCATGGCTCGAGTAATATTCCTCGAGCCACCTGTGTAAGTGGGGCGACCCCTCTTCGCCGACTTCCTGTTCTCTGTATTCTGAGCGGCCTGTTTCTGCACAACACATTAACATTTAGTTTTCTAATTAAGGAACACAAAGAAATAAATTATATCATAAACAATGAATTACATTTAAAATATATACCTGTTTGCGTTGGGAGTCGAAATAATCGCACAATAGAGGCCATGTCTCTATGTTGACTCTTGCAAACACCGGAGTAGATAGGAGGGCCGCTCTCTCTGCCTCGGGGGTCGCCATACACAGGGAGTAGCAGTCGGCCTTCAGCTCATTCCTGTTGTATCGGACCTTGGTCTGCATGTTCTTCATCAAGCCATTGAACAGAGCATGAAGGTCGAGCACCCTCCCAGGGTGATCAGGGTCGGGTACAGGCTGAAAATCGTAATCCGACTGAAAATACAAAAAAAAACATTGTTATTAGATTGCAAGTGTTAATAATAAATATATTGGATAAATCAAATGAAAATAGGCCGTTAATACGTACCCGAGCCTGATCAAAGAAGAGGGCGAATGAGCGCCGGTGCTGCTCGCCCCACTCAACGTGAAGTGGATAGTTCTTCACGAGCCGGCTCTCATCCCCCATATACCGGCCGAACCTCTCGGCATGAGGACCGGTATAGCGATAGTCAAGGGTAAAAAAGAGGGGGAATGCTGCCTCCCCCTAGCTCTGTCAGGCCTCAGCCTATGGGACTGATTCGGGCCTCGAGTCCCCCTCTGGGGATGGGGAGGCCCTGCGTCTGCACGAAATATCAAGACAATCAATATTAAGACAAAGTTGTATTAAGAAATCAAGCTTAAGCGAAAATTGAAGTGTGATATATACCTCTGGTGACTATCGCACGAGCCTAGGCCCGAGCAGCAGCACGAGCGGGACGATAGTTCCTCCGGTGAGGAACAACCGGGGTCCCGGATGCGGACGCATCCCCTGCAACTAGAAAATAAACATTGATGCTAAATTTCCATGAAGTTCATATTTATTCTATAGAGCATATGTAAAATGAATAAATATTTTATATTTATTCATACTAACCTGCAGATGATGCGGATGGTATGGAAGCGGCAGGAGTGGCCCCTGCGGAAGATGTGGACGCACCACTTATAATTAGACAATTAAAAATAGATTATATAAGTAATTGCAAAAAGAATGTGTAGATCAATAATATAACGTTCTAAATCAATATGCATGCACTATAGGATATATAAACATACCCGCAGGTGCGGTGGTGTCACCACCTACAGCTAGACAATAATAAAAATTGCTAAGTAAGAGCAAAAGGAATGTGTGTATATTTATGATATAGCATTCTAAATCAATATACATGCACTATATGATATATAAACATACCTGGAGGAGCGGGAGTGGCCTCTGTCCCAGATGTGGACGCATCACCAACAACTAGACAATCAAACATTGACAATATAAGTAATTTTGACATAAACATGTATGAATATCTATAATATTACATTCAAAATGGATATGCGTGCAGTATAACTGGAGGTGTGGCAAAATCCACACGGAAGGAGGCATCCGAAGGGGTCTCCGATCTGGGTGCAAGACCGGCCCTCTGAAGCTCCCTACGAAGCTCTCCGGGTGGCAGAACCGCTCTGCCCCTGCCTCTGCCTCTGCCGCGGCTGGAGCTCCTGCCGCCCCTCGCTGCTCCCGACATCGTCATCAAATCTAGATAAACGGTTCGTGGACGCATTAGACAATCATTAAAAGTATTGACTATATATGTATAGAGCGTAAAATGTGAAGTAATAATATAACATTACTGATGACCTTTTTCGTTTCGTGGGCGCATTATACATATCTACTTGGATTTCATCGTCAATGTCATTTCTAACCCATGTAACTTCATGATCGGTCGAAGACAACCCGTCCTTCGAAACAGACTGTCGGAGCACTTTAAGCCTTCTCTCTTTTTCGTCCTCATCGCTGTCTTCGTATTCTGGGACATCGTAGACATCTCCGGGTTTCCATCGGCATACAACACTCCACCCCGGATGCTTCAAACACTGTGAGTAGTATACTTGGAACGCTTGGTTCGAAAAGATAAACGGATCTCCTGACTGTAAAATCGAAGTGTGTTCACACTGGTCAATGCATATTCATCTTTCCAAGTCCCAAGATTGCTTCTCCACCTGTCCGTATCGGTTCGCGTATCGTACCAAGTACACTGGAATATATAAAAGGGTTCTGATCGTCCGGGATAGTGGATGCCGAGTATACAATTTAAGTACCCATAATAAATCACACCGTTCGATCCTACCATCGCAATCCCATTATTCTGAGTGGTTCTAGATGTTTCTAATTCCTTAACTTCGAATTTGTATCTAAGGACACCAAATCCTTTGTAATATGCAATCTCCGTACTAGGAAATTGAGCTAAACATCTTGAATCACTCTCAAATGATGCAGACAAGTTCGGATCGTGGATCTAATAAAACAAATTTTACGAAAAATACATAACGATACAAGTTTAGATTCAAACTGCTAGCAATAAAATGTTATTCGAATAATTTACATGATCTGTGACCCAATCACAAAAATTATCCTGATGATATTTTTCCAATTGTTCTTCATTCCAATCAGGATGCCCCTCACGTACCTCGTTAAAATGAATTCCGTTTTCGACAAATAATGGTGACATTAATATTATATCATTTCATACACACACATACACAGATATAACAATTAATCCAAAAAAACTTACTCTCTAATTTTTTCAAGACATGCGCAATTAAGCAAGATAAACCGGTATATCTTGTTGATAAACATAGTGTCTACCCTCTTATACTCGGCTTTACCATATGGTCCGTCTTGAATTCTTCGTGGTCGGTTAAGCCTTGTCTCAATGTTCTCGTCCAGATAGCGGGAACAAAATGTGGCTGCTTCATCAAAAAAATAACCTTGCATGATAGAACCCTCTGGTCGATTTTTATTGCGTATATACTTCTTAAGAGTGTAGAGGTACCTAATGAAAATATGTTGAATAAATAAATACGGACATACATGACAACAATAAATTTATAAATTGTGCGAAACGAAAAATTACACGTACCTCTCGACGGGATACATCCATCGATATTGTATCGGTCCGGCTAATTTCGCCTCAGTTGCAAGATGAACCGTCAAGTGTATTATGATATCGAAGAATGACGGTGGGAAAATATGCCCAAACTTGCAAAGTATCAACGTAATAGAATTTTCTAGTTTATCCAGCGTCACAACCTCCAGTGTTTTAGCACACAACTCTCTGAAAAAACAACATAGGTCGTTGATTACTAGACCAACCGAGTCGGGGAGAGAAGTCCTGAGGGCTAAGGGAAGAAGGTGCTCCAAGATAACATGGTGATCATGACTTTTCAGCCCATCGATCTTGCCCTTCACAATTTTTATTTTCTTGCTGAATGATCCTGAGAAACCTGTGGGGACTTTCAAATCATGCAACACCTGCAGGAATCTTTTCTTCTCCGGTTGTGATATATGATAAGCGGCATTGGGAAGCACAAACTTGCCCGGTTTACCCGCTGCCGGTCTAGGGTGCAATTCACTTCTTATTCCCCACTCTTGTAGATCCATCTGAGCATTCATGTTGTCCTTAGATTTTCCGTCTTTACAAAGAAGCAAGTTAAGTATGTGCTCTGATACTCCCTTTTCTATATGCATGACGTCCAGACAATGACGCACTGAATTTGTAGACCAGTACGGAAGCTCGAAGAAAATGCTCAATTTGTTCCAATATGGTGGTTTGACCTGTTTCGTCGGATCCATCCCGAAGGTCACGTTATTGTAACCATCCCATTTAGCAGTCACGTCCTCTCCGGACAATGGGGATGGAGGTCCAAGAAGCTCCTGATGATCATCAAAGTGAACCGTGTCTAACCTATAGGGGTGGTCTGGAGGCAGGAAACGTCGATGGCCGCAATAACAAACCTTCCTGCTAAAATTCAAGAATTTCGATGTTGTGTGTTCATGGCAATGAGGACATGCTTTGTGACCATGTACGGACCAACCTAATAGCATTCCATACGCAGGAAAGTCATTAATTGTCCACATTAAAGCCGCACGTAGTATGAAGGTTGTATTTGTGTTTGCATCATATGTCTCTACACCATCAATGAACAAAGATTTCAACTCCTCGATCAGAGGTCGGAGATAGACGTCGATATTGTTCCCCGGTGAGTTTGGTCCGTCGATAAGAAGAGGCATCATAAAGTATGATTGGTCCATAGCCAACCAAGGCGACAGATTATAAATTATCATTACAATGGGCCATGTGCTGTGACTTCCAGCCATATAGTTGAATGGGCAGAAGCCATCAGTAGCCAGTCCGATCCGGACATTGCGAGGATCGCTACTGAATATTGCGTGCCTCCTATCGAAATCCTTCCATGCTGGTGAATCTCTTGGATGGCTCATTTTTCCATCTTCACTTGGAGGAGCACGGTGATGCCAAATCATTGCCTCGGCTGTTTTCTTGCACCTGAATAGCCTCTGTAGCCTCTGTGTTATGGAAAGTATCGTGCTATCTTCACAGTATATCAGACTTCTTATCAGAATCTTTCGCGTTATACCTGGCCTCTTCCGCATGTTGGACACTCTTTCAAATCTGAATTCTCTTTCCGGTACAAAACGCAACTTTTAGGACATGCTTGAATCTTTCGCACTTTAGACCCAAATCAGACATCATCTTCTGGGCTTCGTACCAGCTGTCGGGCACATTTATTCCCGGAGGCATAGAATTTTCAAGAACGAAAGAAGTATTGTGAATGACTTGTTGCTCCATCCATTTAGACACTTAATCTGGAAAAGTTGAACGAACCATGAGAGGGTGGAATACTTCGCATTCTCATAAATTGGTTTCCTAGCATCATTCATGATTTTTCATATTTATCCGTACGCGGTTCTTGACGGAAGGAATGTCATCTTCGGTACGAATAGATTCACCTAGGGCAGCTTCTACCATATCCTCCATTTCTCTTGATGGAAATAAATTACCGCCTTCTCCTTCTGCCGCATTACCGAATTCTTCTTCTTCTCCTGCCGCATTATCGTGTTCTACTTCTTCTGCCGCAGTACTTGCATTCTTCTCCTTCCCCGTGATATTTCCAAGTTGTATAAAGTCTAGTAAACCCATGTTTTACAATATGAAGCTCTGCCAATTCTACCTTCTGTCAGTACTTATTGCCACATCTATCGCAACGGACAAAGAATCTTCTCTATTATGATCTTATTATGTGCGCGTGCAAATTCAAGGAAAGCAGCAACTCCTCGACAAACTTAGGTTGCATACGTTGTTTCCAATCCACATGCATCAAGTCCTTAACTCTGACGTACTCATGGGCCATGTTAGACTGTATAACATATAAATTGTAGGTTATGCTGACTATATTGAGAAATATAAGAACGGGATAGTTACTGACAAAGGAGAAAATCCGTATATATGCTTTGTGTGTGCGTTTGTTCTTGAAAAGAATAAATTATCGCACGTATGTTAACGATAGACGGGTCTAAGTGGCGCTTTTAGTTTCATATATGAGTATCGATGAGAATATGAAGTTTCATATTATCATATAGTGGTTTTAACCCGAACATCTCGAATCGCTCTCTAATTATGCGTTTGTTGTGTATTCTTGTTGTATGTGTGTGTTCCGGCTGTCGGGGGTAGGCTTCTATCCCATTAAGAATGTACAGAGCGAACACCCATCACTTGGTGCTTTGAACCGTTTCGAGTAAATTTCGGCAGCACCTCCCCGCTGTTCTCCGAGTACACTGTAATAGAATAGATAATCATTTCAAAGCTGTGAATAACGTTGAAATGAACATCTAATCTACACGGAGAACCAGCGGAAAGGTACCGACGAAATATCTCGAAACGGATGAAAACACAAGTGAATGAAGGCGTTTGTTTTATACATTCTTAACTTGTCCACACGGGACAAATCTATGGGTTACCATACGATTGAATTTTCTCGTCGCGTAGACTATACGACGGTTGTTAGTATCGAGCTATACTGTCCGATATTTAACAACCTTCGTATGGTTCTATGTTACGACGAGCATCGCACGTATGTTAACCGATAGACGGGGACTAAGTGGCGCTTTTAGTTTCATATATGAGTATCGATGGGAATACGAAGGTTTCATATTATCATCGAGTATCATATATTGGTTTTAATCTGAACATCTCGAATTGCTCTCTAATTATACGTTTGTTGTGCATTCGTGTTGTATGTGTAACATGATTTTAAACCATTGAGATCAAGATTGATAGAACTGATCATCCTACATTGCAATAGCATTCATCAATCAAAAACTATTATTGCAATGGCATTCATCTATAACAATCAACAATTAAAACTATAAATGTAGGATACCGATATCATAAAGTGTTATACGCAACATATGAATTCACATGACTGAAACATGCATCAAAAAAACATGTTCATCCAAAAGAAAGGCCACTGTCAACAAATATAGACAAATACGTTATAAAAACAGTAACTAATTAACACGTTGATTAGCATCTGGATCAAGAAAATGATAGGAAAAACAATTGACTATGATCTATAATGACAAGTCTATTACCATGACTCTCGACTAACAAAGATGGCTTTTCGTCCTCGGTAGCTTGATAATTGGGATTTCATGGCGAATAAAAATATGCATTTTCCGTTTGACCGGGAACTTCAATAGGAAACTCAATAAGGTCGGGTGTACTGAAGTACGCTTTGTATTTCGTTATATCAGGTGATGAAGCCCAAGCCCTAGGTAGCCCAGCCCCACCCCAACCGAACCCTATCGAAGGTAAAGAACGTCCTTACACTTTCATATTTCTATTAATGATGCAAGTCTCCACCAAGTCAAATTCTTGCAATATCATTCTTTTTAGACTATGTCTAATTTAATAGATAGAATTTTCAAAGTTGGGCAACCAAGAAAAAGTAACAAGTGATTTTTCATACATGCCAAAACTTTGATTATCTATTTATTTATTTTCCATTTCATATTAGTACTTTTATATGTTTGATGATGGCAAGAAATACAAATTATATTAGAACATTGTACATACCTAATTTCCACTTGAAATCGGTTTTTTCTTTTATCAGTACTCGTTGACATATAGTAACAAACAATGTTTGATTAGAAGGACCCAAGATTTTCTCGATCAACAATAATTTTAGTAATCAAACTAGGCTAAAATTGCTGGAAATTCCTCTCAGGTTTGCCAAATTCAGCAAACCCCAACCCCAACCTAACCCTAACCCCAGACCCAGCCCCAGCCCAGCCCCACCCCAACCCCAACCTAACCCTGGCCCCAGCCCAGCCCCAGCCCCAGCCCCGCCCCAACCTAACCCTAACCCCAGCCCCAGCCCCAGCCCCAGCTAAACCCTAACCCCAACCCTAAGCTAAACCCTAACCCCAAACCCAGCCCCAGCCCCAGCCCAGCCCCACCCTAACATAGCCCTAGCCCCAGCCCCAGCCCCAGCCCCAGCCCAGCCCCGCCCCAACCTAACCCTAATCCCAGCCCCAGCTAAACCCCAACCCTAAGCCAAACCCTAACCCCAGCCGCAGCCGCAGCCGCAGCCGAACCCTAACCCCAACCCTAACCCCAACCCCAACCCTAACCCCGACCGCAACCCCTGCCGAACCCTAACTCCAACCGCAACCCCAGCCCCAGCCATGAACCTTAGCCCTAAATAATAAAAAATTTCTTTAATTTAGTTGAAGATTTACTAACCTGAACGGCGGTGGTGACGACGAGAATGGTGGCGGGCGGCGACGAGAACGGGCGGTGGCGATGACGAGAACGGCGGTGGCGAATGATTTGGGGGATTTTGTTTCGCGCGCGATCGAGAGAGGGAAAAAAGAGATAACGGGCGTAGGCGATCGATCTGTGCCCTTTATTAAATCGCTATTTAGTTGCCCCTACGGATTTGTCCGTAGGTCCTTGGTTTGCGGCTCCGTAGGGGCAAACACCAAATTAAGAATTAATATTTTTATTTTTGAACGTCTTGCCCCGTAGGGGCAACCTTCTAGCCCTACGGATTAATCCGTAGGGCCAACATAAATATGCCCATACGGATTTCAATATCCGTAGGGGCAACCCCTATTTTAGTAGTGACATAATCAAAAAGGATGTTTAAGGAATTTAGAATGTTTGAACTACTCCCCCTAAATATATGCGTACACCTAAAACGAATCAAACGTTTAAATCACTCCCCCTAAATATATGCATAGAAGAACATTAGGAGATAATATGAGCAAGAAAAGGACAAGTTAGACAAGGGCTCATATCAACCAAGCATGTATATAGGAAATATGCAAAATAAAGTAAGTATACATGCACGAATATCCATAAAAAGAATGATCAACTTTTAAAAGCATGTGGAGGCAGCCATGAGTTGATACTAATTGAAAATGAACAATTTAAAACCGGAGTTCAAATCATATCAATGGATGCATGTATGTAATGACATGGAAATATAGTGAACGATACATGCAAACAAAAATCACATGAATAAGATAGTCAAGTTATACTAGCATGTGATAGGCAAGCATGAGTAATCCTAAGCTATGTAGATAAAGACTTTATTTTCTCATCATAAGAATTGACTCTCCGGTGAAGGGTCTCTAATTAACTTCGTTAGACCCGTGAATAGGATTTGTTGTGATCAACAAAATCCATAATTGGGTTCTCCTAGGGTTGCGGAATTCATTTGGCTAGATGAAAAAGAAGTCAATACCAAATGAAATTAGTCGACTCATGCAAAGGGTATGTGCAATAATATAGGAACGTTTAAGCACTAACACTTTAAATAAGTGTAGGGTTCCTGTGAATGACAGCAAGGTTTTGGAAGGCACGTCCATGCTATTTTCAAATTTTGCCTTTTTAAAGAACCCTAAACTAGAATCTTTAACTAGAGAATCATACGAAATATATTGTAACTACTTTACAACTAAGTCAACTAGGAATACAACCTTTGTAGACTGGTCCTTCACTTCAATATTTCCTTGTAGTAGTCCCTTCGCTCCAAGTAGTGATCTTCCGGACTCTAGCATGGCTTCACAAGGTGAAAGGAACGAGCTTGCGCGAAGTCTTCGAGGCCGAAGATGATCTATGTCGAGAAGACACTAACCCAAGCTACTACTTCACTAATGAGAGGTTAGTGAAGCTAACACCCTATACTAAAATGGCTAATCTAGTAGAGGATAATGAAGTAGGATTTTTTCTCACTTTAGAATTGATTTTCTCACTAATATTTCTCACTTGTAAAAAAGCTAGAGAGCTCTTGAGCTTGAAGAAGAAGATGAAGAGAGATAATGTTGTGAGAGTGAATGGCAACCATGGGTGAGAAAACATCTAATAATACTCATGTAGAGACTTAACCATGAGTTTAGGTAATGGTTGGGTTAATAAATATCCAGTGTAAGACAAAACTAGTGGACTAAGTCAATGGATCTCAAAGCTTCATGAAGCTTCATGCCATGTGACAAATTTCCAACTAATAATTGAATTACCATAAATAAATAAATCCTACATTATCTTTATCATGGTGTAAGTCTCATACACCCATATTGCATGTATCATCAACCAAGACAAAAAAAAATGTACAATAATATATATTTCATATATATTATATGTACACAAGTGAGAAAAGAAATGTTTAAGTGAGCTAATATTAGTTAATGTAAACTAGTATATCACATATATAATTATACACTAAATTATCAAATCAACACTTGATTTAATAATCCGGCTATATCTCATATAACCGACTAATCTTATCTGTATCAACTCATCGAATCAACACTTGATTCGATAACCCGGCTATATCACATATAACCGACCGATAATAATAAATCGCGAGAATATAATACGGTATCACATACTCGTATTAATCTCGGTCCCGCACATATCACATATGTACTTCGTTTTGCCTGAGCCTGTAAAACCTCTGTGTAGGACTCTAAAGACTCATCAATACGCCGGTAGTAGGTGATGATCATATCAAGCATCCACAAGCCGTCAGCGGTACTAGCTGGACATAACGGCTACCGGGTATTGAGCGATCAGAAGATCAACAAGCAAGTCCACTCTAGCTCCTGTAAAGCCTGTCAGTAACACTACCGTACAGTCCGGTCTCTTCATCTGAGATGTCGCATATCCAGTCTAGGGGTGGTAAACGTCAGATCCCCAATAACTCGATAAGTCATGCCGATACGAGGCTCATAACGGGTCGAGAAACTACTGATAACACTTACCGGTAAATCTCTAAATCAGCCTTGGCCAGGGACTTCTAGTTATAACCAATCGAGCATAGCACGACATCTACCCCCAATACCGGGAGAGACGAAATCCCCTCCTATCGCTCATTGCCTCTATGTGACTCGGGACTGTACCCAAAAACCACCGTTTTGCACGTCCTCTTGAACGTGGTAAGATGGAAATCAAAGCACAGTAGGAATCACACAAGACTCTATGACGATCTCGGGTCTATAGACTAACCTGTACCAGTGTCACCAGAGAACTGCTATCTGACGTCAGGTATAATACCATCTAGAAGTTCTCGGCGAGTCCGTCCAGTGTACCCAGTCTCCACTGAGCACCCGTATACTATCTCTGATGTCAAACACCAATGGATATGGGATCATCCATCGCCCATCGTCATGGGTCGAGAAGCGTATACGCTAGTCTGCTCTGGTATATCGATGTCCTGTCTCGATATACCCACGACTAGGAACATTAAAGGATGAACTTATGGACTACCATGGCCCCACTAGTATGATCTGCATCATAATCCTGGTAGTCAAGTACACATCCTAAGGGCTTTACCAACATGTAACTATAAGACAGTATCAAGAGACAAGTATACATGTTAAGATAAAGAGCAACCAGATAGCATACTATCATGTCGAGCAAGAAAGTCCTCTCTATATATGTCCAAGCATCCACTATAATATACATCATATGTACAATAATGGCCTTTAGGACATACATACAACTAACAATCTCCCAGTTGCACTAGGTCCAGCTGTTGTAGTATCGCATACCCAACATCCCAAAGAGTCTCTCGAACTGTATCTGTGGAATGGCCTTCGTGAGTGGATCCGCTGTGTTGTTCTTCGTGTCAACTTTCCTGACCTCGATCTCCCGGCGATCAATTATCTCCCGGATCAGGTGATACCCCTCAGAATATTCCTGGATCGCTGATGGGACCTGGGTTCCTTGGCCAAAGCCACCGCTCCATTGTTATCACAATACAAAGGTATTGGATACTCAATGGATGGAACTACTCCAAGTTCAGTTATGAACTTCTTCATCCAGACAGCCTCTTTGGCAGCATCGTTGGCAGCGATATATTCAGCCTCCATCGTCGAGTCTGCCATGGTTTCCTGCTTGGAACTCTTCCAGCATACCGCCCCTCCATTGAGGGTAAAGAAAAATCCTGAGTGCGACTTAGAGTCGTCCTTATCACTCTGGAAGCTCGAATCGGTAAAGGACTCCACTTGGAGTTCTCCGTTACCATACACCAAGAGCATCTCTTTAGTCCTTCTCAAGTACTTGAGAATGCTCTTCACAGCTGTCCAGTGACTCTCTCCTGGATCTGCTTGATACCTACTCACTACACTTAGTGAGTATGCTACATCGGGTCTGGTACATAGCATCGCGTACATGATAGAGCCTACCGCCGAAGCATAGGGTATCTCTTGCATGCGAGCTCTCTCCAAATCAGTCTTGGGAGACATCTTGTTGGAGAGAGTGAGTCCTGAGATCGTGGGTAAAAACCCACGCTTGGATTCTTCCATACTAAACCTCTTTAGTATGATGTCAATGTACCTGGATTGGGACAATCCCAGTATCCGTTTAGATCTATTACTATAGATCTTAATCCCCAAGATGTAGGAGGCATCACCTAGATCTTTCATTGAGAATCTTTGTGATAAGAAGAGCTTGACCAATTGCAGCATAGGAATGCCATTTCCTATCAAGAGTATGTCATCCACGTACAATACGAGGAAGACAACCTTACTCTCTGCCACCTTCTTGTATATACAAAGTTCATCTACGTTTTTGACGAAGTCAAACTCTTTGACAACGACATCAAAACAGATGTTCTAACTCCGCAATGCCTGTTTTAACCCGTAAATAGATTTAAGCAGTTTGCACACCTTTCCGCTTCACCCACTGTCTATGAAGCCTTCTGGCTGAGTCATGTACACGCTCTCCTCTAAATCACCATTTAGAAAGGCGGTCTTAACATCCATTTGCCAGATTTCGTAGTCATGATATGCAGCAATGGCAAGTAGGATCCGGATGGACTTAAGCATAGCCACTGGAGAAAAGGTTTCATCATAATCCGCACCTGGTCGTTGACAAAAATCCTTTGCAACAAGTTTAGCTTTGAAAGTCTCAAATTTTCCATCTACACCAAGTTTTTTCTTAAAGATCCATTTGCTCCTAATGGGTTTTACCCCTTCAGGAGCAACTTCCAAAGTCTATACTTTGTTGGTGTACATGGATTCTATCTCAGATCGCATTGCATCCAGCCACTTCACTGAGTCCCCACTCATGATGGCCTGCTCGAAGCTAGTTAGGTCATCATCTTCCATGATGCAATCCTCGCTTCCACCATCAATGATAAAACCGTAGTATCTCTCAGGTGGATGAGGAACCCTACTAAATTGGCGGAGAGGCTGAGGTTCGTTGGGAACTATCGAATCCTCTGGTTCTACCAAATCTTCTTCTGTAGTTTGTGCGGTTGGAACTTCTTCCAGCTCTATCTCTTTGCCACTAATTTCTTTCGCAAGAAATTCCTTTTCTAAAAAGGTGGCATGTTGAGCAACAAACACTTTTTGTTCCTCACAGAGGTAGAAATGATATCCATACGAATTGCTTGGATATCCCACAAACTTGCAAAGAAGTGATCTTGCCTCGAGCTTGTCCGGATTTTGCTTTTTAACATAGGCCGGACAACCCCATATCTTAACTCGTTTAAGAGATGGTCTCTTCCCATTTCATATCTCATATGGAGTGGTAGACACTGATTTGGTTAGAACTCTATTCAATAGGTATGCGGCCGTTTCCAGCGCATAACCCCAAAAGGAAACAGGTAACTCAGTAGTGCTCATCATAGAGCGCACTAATCCAATAAGGTGCGATTCCTCCGTTCCGATACACCGTTGTACTGTGGTGTATACGGAGGAGTAAGCTGAGAGAGAATCCCATTCTTTTTTAGATAGTCCCGGAACTCATTGCTCAAGTATTCTCTTCCTCGATCAGATCGAAGGATTTTAATACTTTTACCCGTTTGGTTCTCTACTTCGTGCTTATATTCTTTGAATTTCTCAAAAACTTCAGACTTGTATTTCAACAGGAACACATGTCCGTATCTTGAGAGATCGTCAGTGAATGTAATGAAGTACGAGGAGCCATTCCTGGCATGTGTAGACATGGGACCGTATACATCACTATGTATTAGTCCCAAGAGTTCCGTAACTCTTTCTCCGTGTCCACTAAACGGAGTTTTGGTCATTTTGCCTTTGAGACAAGATTGGCAAGTTTCATAAGATGAAAATTCGAACGGATTCAAATATTCATCATTATGTAACTTAGTTAGTCGTGTCGCATTGATATGACCTAGTCTACAATGCCACAAGAAGGGTTCGTTCATTTCTGAACTCTTCCTCTTGTGTGTCTTTGTACATTAAGAACCGTGGTTTGATCTAGAACATATATGCCATTATTTAACGAGCCTGATCCAATCAACTTTTGATTCAGGAAGATGTTCATAAAATTATCCTGTACTACAAAATTATATCTTTCTTTACTTAATAAAGAAACTGATATAAGATTGCATATCAGGGTCGGAATGTAATAGCATTCGTTCAGAATCAATATATTACCGTTTGGTAGTACAAGCTGATATTCGCCAACTGCTTTGGTTGCAACATTTGCACTATTCCCTACTCTTACGGAATGATCATCCATTCCCAGTTCTCTACCTTTCCTTAGCCCATGTAACATATTACATATATGGGATCCCGATCCGGTATCTAATACCCAGGACGTAGAGTGAACCGAGAAACAGTTTTCGATAACTAACACACCCGAAGAAGATGCATCAATATGCTTATTCTTCATTTGGGCGGCGTGAGAATCCGGATAGATCCCTATTCCCTGCTCAGTTTTATAACAATTATAAGAAAGAACGGAACCAACGTTCCCCTGCTCAGTATAACAAGCGGGTTCGGTCAATACATCCATATTATTATCTTGATTAAGGAATGCCATGGTCGCTACCTGAAGAGAGAGAGAGAGGAAAACACTTTAGCGTATACTCTTGCAAGATCAGATTGGTTATTATTTTATCTAATCAGGATGGCTCCCACTGTTTTTATCAAATCTTCCTTCAAACCCTAAAAGGAAAGACTAGTCGGGATTAATTACACCTTACAAGTTCGCCAATTTTTCAGCCAGGCCAGTGTTGGTACTTTGAGGGAGGTTCCCCGTGCTTTCGCACGGACCAAATTAAAATAAACCTCGTTTTCCCAGAGGCATAACCCCGTAAACACCTTTCTAGACACCTACTTGATCGGCTAATTGTCTTGTGTAAAACTCTCCCAGGAGTAACTCTTACTCGCAGTGGGTATCGGGATCCAACTATCTCATAGAAGGTATGCAATTTCATTGTAAATTTCAACACTTGAAATTCCCGATAATATTTTGCCCCTACGAACTTATGACCTTGGCTAAGGTCAACAAATCATAAGCGCTAGTCAAGTTCAACCCGTCATTTCCTGATTGAATTAAACCCATCCGTACGACCCTTGGCTAAGGCCAACAAAGTCGTACGACTACCCTAACTCAATCGCATCATATGCAGCAGATAAGCACTAATTAGCTACCGCACACTACGCCTTGGCTAAGGTCAACAAACGTAGCACGAATACTAAGTAGGATTTATCTAAAATGACGGAGGGCTACAACAGGTTTTTCAGAAAACCTTTTGTGTAATGAACTTGATATCGTTGTAGAAACAAGTGATTTTGAAAAGGAGTGTTTTTGAGGCTTTTACTAGTTTTGCTAAAGAGGTCACTCCCGGTGAAGGGATCTCAGCTCTTTCCTTATCGAATAAGGTGCAGGATATTTCACAAATACCACTATGCAAAGCAAGAATTATAGAAGCAATCAAAAACAAAACCGAGTGAGTTGTAGCATCTGCTAGTTTCGCTAAAGAGGTCACTCCCGGTGAAGGGATCTCGGCTCTTTCCTTATCGAATAAGGTGCTGGATATTCTACAAGGAATACCGCCATGCAAAGCAAAAACTAGAGCTACCATTTTTGAAAATTTGATTCTACAACATCTTTTAGGTTTCTTTTCTTTCATTAATCTCATTAATGAAGTCCCATCATTTATGCTTCCTAAGTATCACAGAAGAAATGAAAATACAACGTACGCTTATGCCATCCGCATTCGCGACAGTGTCCCGTTATGCACCGTTAGGTTACTTAACTAACGGCATACCGGGGCGGGACTAGCACGGGTGAAAAACATAAGCAACGTTTATTATATATCATATATATAATAATAAAGCAATCGTCTCAAACATATAAAATGATCACATCACGGAATATCAGCAGCAGAAAATAACATATGAAATATTGGATATATTAGGAGGTCCGTGTTTTATTTTGAACTTGTATAAAACACGGATTCCACGGCCGCGATGAATAGCCAAACCCACATCCCTCGACCCCTACGAGGGCGGTAAGCAACCCTACCAATTCTAAAGTTAGGAGACCCGGACTCGACTCCTCGAGTTGGTCTCCCACTGGACTCTAGAACCCAGTTACTTGTGCTCCCTTTTCTTGGGTCTATCCTATGCGGAAAAGTAAATAATATACAACAATGGTGACATCATCCTCAACCCGGAAGTGCCTTAATAAAAGAATATTACATACAATGAATTTTACATGAATGAAAATAAAAACTCTCATCTCACATAAAACCCCCGGCTATTCAAAAAGCGACGATCTAATATAACATATCACAGCAACACATAACATCACATGTCATCAACGTAAGTAAATATGCGTATCCCAATTATCGTTGACATATAGCAACGAAACCGGCGATACACCACATATTACACTTACGGTCGCAGAAAAGAAAATGCCAAACTACAACATTTGGAATCCATAATAATCTTAGACATCATAAATCCAAAATATCACATACTATGAATTTCATGCCTAACTATATGAATTCCACATATTGTATCACATTCCACAATAGCTAGACGATGTTAAACAATCCAATCGAATCAACAAACACCCAAAATTACCCAAAAAGCTCAACACTTAGCGTAGTTCAAAAGGTCCCAGAATATGCCACAACTCTTATGAACCAGCCGTAGAAGGGTCAACCAATGCCTCACATATGGCACCGCTGAACTACTACAAACCTTAGTGTTTAGTGGCGGTTCTGACTGTCATATAATCGAATTAGGGTTTCGTTCTTCTAGAGGGTCCACAGAATCGCTTGCATGATTTTCTGAAAGTTTTAAACTAAGGAAAAATCCAACACTTGGAAAATTTTTAGCAAGGGAAAAAGTAGTTTATTGATATCCGTTCAAACTTTTTAACACCGTCTAAAGTAACCCGAAAAACTGTTAGAATTACGACTACGAAACACTCCGAGTTGCCTTTGCAAAAAGATAACATCACATGCAAATTTAGCAAAAACAAACAACATCTGAAATCCCAAAACCCAGAGACTAGAACACTGCAAAAATTTCAACCCAAAATTCCAAACTGGGGCCGAGGTGGCCGGTTTTAATAGCCATGTGGTCGACCATTTTAAGGCGGGATGGGCTAAAATTTTTACGGTGTTCATGTTGCAACTCATACAACATTCTGCAATTGTTTAAAAAAATTTTAGAGCCTGTTTAAAAAACGACAGAAACTGGGTCTTGGATTCGGGTGTTTCGAAGTTGTTTCAGTTCGTAATCTAACACAATACGTCTATTTCTCTAGTTAGGCTCTGATACCACTGTAGGGTTCCTATGAACGACAGCAAGGTTTCGGGAGGCATCGTCCATGCCATTTTCAAAATTTTGTCGTTTTAAAGAACCCTAAACTAGAATCTTTAACTAGAGAATCATACGAAATATATTGTAAACTACTTTACAACTAAGCCAACTAGGAATACAACCTTTGTAGACTGATCCTTTACTTCAATAGCTCCTTGTAGTAGTCCCTTCGCTCCAAGTAGTGATCTTCCGGACTCTAGCATGGCTTCACAAGGTGAAAGGAACGAGCTTGCGCGAAGTCTTCGAGGCCGAAGATGATCTACGTCGAGGAGACACTAACCCAAGCTACTAATTCACTAATAAGAGATTAGTGAAGCTAAAACCCTATACTAAAGTGCTAATCTAGTAGAGAATGATGAAGTAGGATTTTTGCTCACTTTAGAATTGATTTTCTCACTAATATTTCTCACTTGCACAAAAGCTAGAGAGCTCTTGAGCTTGAAGAAGAAGATGAAGAGAGATAATATTGTGAGAGTGAATAGCAACCATGGGTGAGAAAACATCTAATATTACTCATGTAGAGACTTAACCATGAGTTTAGATAATGGTTGGGTTAATAAATATCCAGTGTAAGACAAAACTAGTGGACTAAGTCAATGGATCTCAAAGCTTCATGAAGCTTCATGCCATGTGACAAATTTCCAACTAATAATTGAATTACCATAAATAAATAAACCCTACATTATCTTTATCATGGGGTAAGTCTCATATACCCATGTTGCATGTATCATCAACCATGACACAAAAAATGTACAATAATATATATCTCATATATATTATATGCACACAAGTGAGAAAAGAAATGTTTAAGTGGGCTAATATTATTTAATGTAAACTAGTATATCACATATATAATTATACAATAAATTATCATATCAACACTTGACTTAATAATCCGTCTATATCTCATATAACCGACTAATATTATCTGTATCAACTCATCGAATCAACACTTGATTCGATAACCCGGCTATATCACATATAACCGACCGATACTAATAAATCGCGAGAATATAATACGGTATCACATACTCGTATTAATCTCGGTCCCGCACATATCACATATGTGCTCCTACTTCGTTTTGCCTGAGCCAGTAAAACCTCTGTGTAGGACTCTAAAGACTCGTCAATACGCCGACAGTAGGTAATGATCATATCAAGCACCCACAAGTCGTCAGCGGTACTAGCTGGATGTAACAACTACCCTGGTATTGAGCGATCAGAAGATCAACAAGTAAGACCGCTCTAGCTCCTGTAAAGCCTGTCAGTAACACTATCGTACAGTCCGGTCTCTTCGTCTAAGATGTCGTATATCCAGTCTAGGGGTGGTAAACGTCAGACCCCAATAACTCGATAAGTCATGCCGATACGAGGCTCATAACGGGTCGAGAAACTACTGATAACACTTACCAGTAAATCTCTAAATCAGCCCTGGCCAGGGACTTCCAGTTATAGCCAATCGAGCACGGCACGACATCTACCCCCAATACTGGGAGAGACGAAATCCCCTCCTATCGCTCATTGCCTCCATGTGACTCAGGACTGTACCCAAAAACCACCGTTTTGCACGTCCTCTTGAACGTGGTAAGGTGGAAATCAAAGCACAGTGGGAATCACACAAGACTCTATGACGATCTCGGGTCTACAGACTAACCTGTACCAGTGTCACCGGAGAACTGCTATCTGACGTCAGGTATAATACCATCTAGGAGTTCTCGGTGAGTCCGTCCAGTGTAACCAGTCTCCACTGAGCATCTGTATACCATCTTTGATGTCAAACACCAATGGATATGGGATCATCCATCGCCCATCTCATGGGTCGAGAAGCGTATACGCTAGTCTATTCTGGTATATCGATGCCCTGTCTCGATACACCCACTACTAGGAACATTAAAGGATGAACTTATGGACTACCATGACCCCACTAGTATGATCTGCATCATAATCCTGGTAGTCAAGTACACATCCTAAGGGCTTTACCAACATGTAACCATAAGACAGTATCAAGATACAAGTATACATGTTAAGATAAAGAGCAACCAGATAGCATACTATCATGTCGAGCAAGAAAGTTCTCTCTATATATATCCAAGCATCCACTATAATATACATCATATATACAATAATGACCTCTAGGGCATACATACAACTAACAATAAGGCATAAATAATGATACCAAATGAAAGATAGTTCAATGTAAAAGCATGTGCCAAATGTATTCATATGAAAAAGATTTAAACAATTTAAAACTACATGGATAGGAACTCTCACATATATGATTAAAAACATAATTTAATCAAGCGAGAGTGAGTAATAGAAAGAAAACTAAACGATATGCAAATTTAATACTAGTTTTCAAACCATATTGTGCTTATGGTTTAAAAGATCACAAGTTAACACAAATGAGCATAAGAATTCATATATGAACAGAAAGATAGCAATATAAATAACATCTCATACATGAACAATGCACAGAAAGATATAAAGCAAAGAAAAGCACAAGTGCAACACATGGGGTATATCTATAAAAAATACTCTTCTAAAATATCAACAATTAGCACAAAGGAATAGATGATATTTTAAAAGAATATAGCAAGTAATACATTACCCCATAAAGCAATGAGCCAAGCAAATGTTTCGTTGAAGTGTTCTTGCTCATCACAATCCCGAATCTCTCAAGTCGTCAATTGGTCCATACCTATAAAATGGGATATAGAAGGGGATTTCGGTATCCAAGTTTTCTTGGATCCATATGGGTTAGCCTTAGGAACCCATCTAGTATTGGCATGCAAAGAAATATTTCCTTTCAAGGTACATGCATATGCCAAGTGTTCATGTGCACCACAAGAACAACAAGTGTGAGTGTGTGCATGCATGGAGGTCCTAGATGTGTTAATGTAAGATAAAACAATAGAATGACGCACATGCTTCTTGACAGTTTGCTTCGAGCTAAATCTATAAAAATATGCATGTAAATGAACATGAGATTTAATATGAATGGAAGCATATTTGACACGTCTAGTAGAAGAGGGGTTTTGAAATTTCAAAGTATTTTTAAAACAAACTCCTCTTCGGTTTAAAAGTTTTTCCTTACTAGGTAAAGAATCAACAATTGGAAACTTAGCATGAGATGAACTCAAATCGTCATTTTGCTTTTTGAGAGATATTTTCAAAGGATAAAGAATCTTGAGAAACAATTGAAGATTTCAATAAATCAATTTCACTTTTAAAACTTGAAATCACATTATTGTTTTCATTTCTCAAAACCTCACAAGTTAAAAGCAAATTCTCGTTTTCCTTCTTGAGAGACAAAACATCACACGTCAATGCATCATGAAAATCAAGAGAAAATTTTAAACACTCAATTTCTCTTGTAAAGTTTGAAATCAAAATATTTTCTTCTTTTCTCAAGGCATTGCAAGATAAAGCCAAATTCTCATTTTCCACCTTCAAAGCATCAAAATAATTACATTGAAAATCAAACTTTGAAAGTAACCCATTCTTCCCAACTTCTAATCTATCAATTAAAACTATTTGAGAATTATGAGTACAAGTTAAAACACCATTTGGCAATTAAGTTTTTGTTCAAAGTCTCATAGGAATCACAATACAAAATCAAATCATTTTTCTCTTCAATGAGAGAAGAATTTTGTTCATCTAAAAAGCCATATTTAGAAGCCATCAAATTAAAATCACAGAGAATAGTATTGAAAGCATCTAGCAATTAATTATTGGTAAGATTACGATAATCAAAAGATGGATTACTTACAACCCCAAGATCAAGACATCCTTTTGTCAACTCCATAGAGTTGGATTGTTTCTTTTGATTCGCTTTTAGTTGAAACGCATATCCAAAGTCGCTATAGACGTCGCTCTTTTGGTTTCCTCTTCTTTATTGCAAACGGCTTGCTCTCCATAGATATTCTCTAATGAGCATCACAAGTCATGAACCGTCTTGCAAGAAGAGACATTGTTAAGAACATCACAATTTAAAGCACAATGCAAAATTTTAATAGTTTTAATGTCCAAAACAAACGTCTGCAGTCTGATTTGTTTTGAATATCAGTTTTGAAAGTTGAGCAGTTTGAATTCTAATGGATATGATAGACGTCTCTTGATCAAAGAGGAGACGTCTGAATAATAGAAATATGTTGGAAAATGATTTCTAACCTTGTGAGATTGACATTAGACTCAATAAAGAACTTAAGACTATATTCTCTGACTTAGTTTTTCTTCGGTCTTCATTTACTTGAATTGTTATTTTGAGACGTCTTTGTTTCTTGATAAAGCTTGCATCATGTTCTTTGTTTGCGTCAAGTCTTCATGCCATATCAACGTTTTGAGTGCGAATCTTATTGAAGGCAATCACTTCTTGATGTTGAAATATTGTGCTAGCAATACTCAACATTAAGAACTTGGAAACGTCGTTAGTAACATTTGAATTCTTTAAATATAGTCTTGTTCTAAATAATTAAAACAGAAGATCGTATGACACAAGTGTCAACACTTAGTCCTGGCCGCGATGTCGATTCTCCTCGGCGAGCCGTCCTACCGGGACTACAACCATGAGTCTCATCGCCTCCACTTCTTCTACTCACTGGGCGCAATAGGCGACAGAACCCTGGCTAATTCTGCTTACCTGTTTCACTGGTTATTTCTTCAACGGAGGACTCCTTTTTCACATATAGATTTCTTGGAACGACGAGAATCCTCCCTGTTGAGCCTTCGGTAAGCTCGCATCTAAAGTCGGCGACCTGGAAAGTCGTCGTTTAAAGATCGTTCGGCGGATTGAACTGGCGGATGCCGACCTTGCCTACTATGATAGATGGCAGACACCGGGGAGCGAGGGGACGAGCACGAAATCTCCCTTATCACAAAGGCATTATACACAGTCAATAAACATAAAAACGCTCTTCAGGTCGCGCTCATGGGGATTCCCGACACTTGGGAAAACGTGAGCGCTTGGGCGACCTTAGCCGTGTGACGACAGCTCTTGACGAAGCCCTCGGTCTTCGTTTTGATGCGGCCTTTGCCGAGTTAGCCGAACTGACGGAGACTTTCTTGGGTTGTTAGTGCTGCCGTGGCTCTAATGCTATCTTTATTTTAGTCTTCTTTATTATCACCGTTATCTGGTTGATATCCTCAAGTCGATCCTTTCACTATGATCGGCTTTGGACCTTGTAAACTTTATTTATAATGTTTAATTAATCTCTTAATCAAGCTTGACTGCCATAGGATTCCTAAAGCTTCGGGAAATACTTCTTGAGGTACTTTTCGTTTACGGGTCGGCTATGGATCTGACCGTCTAGGTCGTGCAACCGATATACCTCTTTACCTAAAACCTCATAGACTAAGTATGGGTCTTCCCATTTACTGAACTCATTTTTGTGACTGATCGGTAATATGGTTTTCCAAACTTTCTCATCGACCTGGAACGACTTCGACTTTACCTTTTTGTTTTAGCTATTTGCCACCTTAGTCTTCTGAACCTGAAGCCTGTTCAGAGCTGTGTAGAGTAATTTGTCTAAATCTTCTAATTCTGCATACATGGCAAAGTCAAAATTTAATTTATGCTATTGGCTGATTCTGTAGGAAGCCACTTGTATTTTCATAAGTAGAAACGCATCATGACCGAAGGTTAGAGAAAAAGATGTAACCCCTGTAGTTGTCCTCTGGGAGGTCCTGTTGGCCTAAAGGACCTCTGATAACTTCTCATGCCATTCGCGCGGTCTTCCGGTGTTTTCGATCATTTTTTGAATATTCTCTTTCAACATCTTGTTAGTAGATTATGCCTGGTCGTTAGCCTAGGCGTAGTAGGGTGTTGAATGGTAAATCTGGAAATTGTAGGTTTCCGCAAATTCCAACACTTCCTGGCCCGTGAAGACAATTCCATTATCGGCCGTTATATTTTCTGGCAAGCCGAACCTATGAATTATATTTTCCTTAATGAACTCGATAACCGCACAGTCTTCAAGGGTTTGGTTCGACCCATTTCGTGAAGTAGTCCGTGGCTACGATTATGAATGTATGCCCCTTAGAGGATGGGAGATGGATCATATCGATCGAATCCATGGTCCAGTCTCTAAATGGCCACGGCTTGACAACTAGGTTGAAGTCAGCAGCCGGTGCGTTCTGGATAGGCCTATGCTTCTAGCAGGCATGACATCCTTTCACATATCGGTGGCAATCGACGAAGATGGTCGGCCAGTAATAGCCGTACCGACATATTAACCAGTGCATTTTTATGCCGACATGATGAGCTCCGCATATACCTTTGTGAGCTTCTCCCATGACCGTCATCGACTCATCTTTATTGAGGCAACGAAGCATCAAACTATCATAAATTTTCCGGTACAAGACTCCCTCGATCAAGGTATATTGCAGGGCTATTCTTCGCAACCTCTTGTCGGTCGTCAAATTGGGATTGACCAAGTATTCAGATATAGGTCAACGCCAATCGTTGTTGGTGGCTATTGCCCCTATTAACCAAATAGTTTCCCCGGATTCGACATCCCTTCGTTTGACTTTCATGATGGTCTCAGGCTCTATTAAAATCCTTCTCAAGCCGGATGCCAGCCGCGCAAGGTCAGTTGCTTTGCCATTGAACTCTCTGTTGATGTGCTGCACGTTAACCTCCATGAAACTTTCGAGCAATCTTTTGGCTTTTCCCTCATATTTGATCAAGTTCGTAATTAAGCATTGAAACTTTCCAAACGTTTGCTTGATTACCAACTCCGAATCGCCAAAGATCCTTATGCTAAGTACTCTCATACCGATGAGAATTTCTAGGCCGAGTATTAAAGCCTCATACTCGGCCTGATTGTTCGTACAATCATCATCAATGGTTATCGAGTAATAAAAACGGATCCTGTCTGGTGATATAAGAACGACGCCTGTCTCGGCATGCTGTCTCGTGCTGGAGCCATCGATTTATAAAGTCCGGGATTTAGTGCCCACGTAGCCGATCACCTCCTCATCATCCTCAAGCCCTGTGGCTGGGCATGGGCGATCGGCCAGAAAATCCGCTATCGCTTGCCCCTTGGCCGCCCTCGTTGGTACGTATTTTATCGAGAACTCGGACAGGACTAATGTCCATTTCCCAACTCGACCTTTCAACACAGGCTTCGTCAGCTTATATTTCAAAATATCCACTTTGCTAATAAGTTGAATCTCGGAAGGCAAGAGGTAATGTCTTAACTTTTTGCAAGTGTTTGTAAAAGGATAGGCACATCTTTTCTATCGGCCGATATCGTTTCTCAATGTCGGACAAGATTCTACTTAAATAATAGATTACCTGCTCCTGTCCCTTCTCGTTCTCCTGAGTGAGTAGACTGCAGATAGAATCTTCTGTGGCTGATATGTACACTTTAATTGGTTTGCCAGCTACTGGTGGTTTAGTCAAGTACTCCTTAACGACATTGAAAGACTTTTGTTGATCCTCCCTCCAAATAAATGCCTTGTCATTCTTCAGATGCGGCAATGAGGAAAAACATCTCACATTATTAGCCATATTCGCAATGAACTTTCGTAAATAATTGACTTTCCCCAACAATCTTTGTAGCTTCTTCTTATTGCTTGGTAGTTTCGCTTCAATTATTGTTATGGTCTTGTTCTGATCGATCTCTATTCCTCTCTGGTGGATAAGAAAGCCCAAGAAATTTCCTGTTGAAACCCCAAATGCACATTTCAGGGGATTGCGCCGTAAATTGTATTGGTGCATCCTTTTAAAAGCATGCCTCGGATCTTCCAGGTGATCGACTTCTCTCTTTGACTTCACAATAACGTTATCGATATATACTTCAACGAGTTTTCCGATCATGTCATGGAATATATGATTCATAGCGCTAGTAAGTGGCTCCGGCATTTTTCAATCCGAATGACATAACGACCCATTCGTAGAGCCGTAGCGGATTAGGACACTGGAAGGTCTTCTTACTTATGTCTTACTTCGAAATGTAGATCTGATTGTATTCTGAATGCCCATCCATCAATGACATCATTTTGTGCCTTGCTGAGACGTCTAATAATGATTCGACCATGAGCATTGGGCACTCGTCCTTAAGAGTTTGTTTTATTCAAATCCCTAAAGTCGATGCAGACCTTGAGCTTACCGTTCAACCCAATCAGAATACCAAGCGTGCAGACAAAACCGGCCTGTAACAACCGTTCCATTTCCTCTTTTACTTTAGGGAGGGTATCTATTGCCATTCTTCTCGGCGGTTGCTTTCGAGGTTTGCAATTTTCTCTCAAGGGAAGTTTATGCTCAACAAGCCCTCGGTCGCCGGTGAGCTCCTTATATTTCCATGCGAAACAATCGGTGTAGTCTAACAATAGTTTTATTAATTGATTGCGAAAAAGATTACATAAATTCTTACTAATAAAAAGTGACCTAACACAACCATTACTCTATACATCAATTTCCTCTAAGTCATCTTGCACTTCGGCCTTTAGATTGCTAAGTTTTTCGGTTTGCAAACAAATCTCTTCGACCGATCCTTCGTCGGTCTCTTTGCCGTTGACCGTAAACACAGTCCATTCGGCGTTGTACTTCATGGATCCTTTTTTTCTGACGGCCCTTAAGACATCGGTGCTTCTGGCCGAATCAATAGTCGAAGGAACTTCATGCCTTCTTTATTAATGAAATCCTTGGCCGTTGTCATCTGCAAGCAGTCGATGTCATTTTCTACAAACCAAATCGGGCCGACGTCATCTTGATAGAGTCGAGCGATGGCCACATCCTCTGTTATCGGGAAAGGTTGATAGTCCACCTTTATTACTCTCATTCCTTTGTCACCCTAATATACAATGGACTGATGCAAGCTCGAATGAACACATTAATTTGAGCAAATCAAATCTCTTCCAAGGAGTGCATTATAGCTTCTATCTGTGTCAACCACGTAGAATGCAGATAAACTGCGCAGCCTCCTGACTTCTACCTCTATAGCTAACACTCCTTTTGCATTGGTGAACTGCCCACTATACCCGGTTATGGATGTCTCTGTGGGTATCATGTCGTCATCATTCTTGTTCAATTTCTTCATCCATGTCGGTAGAAAATTTATAGTTGCTCTATTATCCACGAAGATCCGATCGACTCGTTTACCTTCCAGTATAGCTGTAATATAGAGCGGCTTCAGGTGATTGGTCATCTCTTCTTCCAGTCTTATGAAAGGGTTTTCATCACCAACGACCTCATTGGTCGATAAGATCATCGAATCCATTTCTTCTCCTTCTAAATCCCTGGAAAGATAATTGGGTTGGTCGGTAGTCGCTCGAAATGGTTCTGGGACGGTTAGTATAGCATTTACCTCCATTTCACCGATTGACACATCTGGTTTGGAGCTATCCTTCTTAGTTAACCATTGCTGATTAACCGATGTCGATGTTCCGATATCAGTAACCTCGTCCTTAGTGATGACCGAGCCTAGCTTTTGTATCGGCTTCTTCAGATGTTGATGTTGCCTTCGACTGGCCTTTTTATCTTTTCTTGGTTCAACGTTGCTTGGTGACTGGCCTTTTTATCTTTTCTTGGTCCAGTATAGCTCTTGATGTTGCCACATTCGTTTCTGTGTCTTAGTCATGATACGGGGTTCGGGAAAACGTGTGTGCCGGACCGGGATCCTATGGAAGTTTCACTATTCGTAGGGGCCTCGCGGAGTTTACATCCTTCTCTTGATGATCGTGATTCACTACCCGGAGCTTATCTCCATCTCGAGTGATCTTCCTAGATTTTCTAGCGTTGTCGTGAAGGTAATCTCGCGGGTCGGTCGTATGGCCGATCCTGCCACCCAGGAAATTGTTCCCGAGTGGTCTCTTCCCTCTATCATTGTCTCGAACGACTGGCGCCCCTTTGTCTGGGCCATATCATGCGGTGGGAACCGTCCGGTGGGGTTGAGGCCCATGTTTTTGCAATTTGGCACCGAAAAGCTTATTCTGATTGAAAACTCTGAAGGCCCCATATGACGTACTTGGTTTTGTTTTGTGGGTTCCAGAACTATTCGGTTGGTCCTCTACTTGTCTGGGGACATATATTTTTTTGGCTCCCCCAACAACTCCAGAACCAAACAATGTGCTTACAAATGCGTCAAACACACTCATTTTTAATTTCTCTGCCTCCTCGGTTTCGATTTTTCCAAAGGGTACTTTAGCGCCACCGGAAGAGGTGCACTCTTTGCATCGATATACTATACAGGAATTACAGAAATTTTTCTTTACCTCGTAATCCCCCATCTTACTTCCGCGCACCGTTTTCACAAGGATCCTGGTGACCGAACCTTCTAATTTGGCCGACCACATCTGAGCACAGCCTGGATTTAGCTGTCTGATGATTCTGACGAATCCTGCAATATCCCTTTCGTGGTCGGTCGATTCTTTATCAGTTCCTGAAGATGGTGCAGTTTCGCTAGTCCTTTTTCCTATATATAGGATATATATGCCCTAGAGGCCATTATTTATAATGGGTACTACGGATATGTATATATCAGAATATATATGTGCCCTAGAGGCCATTATTTGTAATGGATACTATGGATATATATAGGACAATTTTGCTCGAAATGATAGTATGCTATATGGTTTGACTTTATCTTAACTTGTACGTATGTTCTACTTGTTATTATTTACTACTTATACATGTTGATAAAGCACGTAGGATGTGTTTGACTACAATGTTGTGATGGCGGTCATACTTGTGAGGGCTGGATAGTCTATAAGCATATCCTTAAAAGTCTGCCCAGTTGTAGAAATATCGAGATAGGGTATCGATATTCCAGAGTAGACTGGTGTATACGTTTCTAGACCTTGGCGAGGGGCGATGGTTAGTCTCACAGCCATTGGTGTGTTTCAACTAAGATTGTATATAGGTGCTCACTGTGGGTGGGTACACTGGATGGACTCGCAGAGAACTGCTGGATGGTATTATACCTAGCGTCAGATGAAAGTTCTCATGTGACATGTGTACAGGTAGTCTGTAGACCTAAGATCATCATTTGTCTTGTTTGAGTTCCCACTGTTCTTTGATTACTACCTTACCACGGCTCAAAGGAGTCGTGCAAACATGTTTTAGTTGGGCACAGTCCCGAGCCATATGGAGGCAGTGAGTGATTGTTAGGGATTCGTCTCTCCCGGTATAGGGAGTCGATATTGCACTGTGTTTGGTTGGTCAACGCCATAAGCCTCTGGGCAGGGCAGTTGAGAATTACTGATAGTTAGATCAGTAATTTCTCGGATGGTCTTGAGCCACACCAGCATGACTTATCAGGATTAGTAGGGGTCTGACATTAACCGCCCCCTAGACCCGGTATGCGATACTCTCAGATGAACAGACCGGACTGTACGAATATTGTCACAGTTAGACTCGGTAGGGGTTCAGATGAGTTTGCTCGTCGGCCTTCTTTTCGACAGGTACCTGGGTAGCCGTTACTTACAGCTAGTACCGCTGACGCGCTTGTGGTTAAACCCACTGCCAGCGTACTGTCGAGTCTGTAGAGTCCCATACAAAAGGCTTCTCTGGTTCAGGTGAAACGATATGGAGGCCGCATATTTATACGTCCATGGTTCCGATTGATTGCGTGTACCAGTTGTGCGGAATTTAATCGGACGGTTTTTAATACTAGCGGGCTTAGGATTAAGCTGGTTCATTAAATCACATATTGATTTAATGCCAGTATTATTTTTAGTGGTATTATTCTATCTGTTGGGTATTCGTATTTTGATACGAATACGGGTATGCATATACGGTAGAAATTATTTTGTATTTATACAAAATACATTCTAGAAGGGGACACCTTATAATGTGCATTGTTCTATTTATTGATAAATAGAAAATGAGGTGTAAAGGAGGCATGTCATGAAGCATGGTTTGTACATTTATTGCTATCACTATTGAAGTATGGCTTGGTTTTAAAGAAAAGAAAAAATACTTGATATTATCTTTATGTAGCCATTCTTCATGGTTGATAGAGTTTTTTCTTGAGCTTATTTTTTGAGTTGCCTTTTTCTATCATGCTCTTTTGCCTTCTCCTCTTCACAAAACCCTACAATTCTCATGAGTTGAGAAACTAGGGTTTTGAGATAGAAAACTCACCACTAATTTTCTCCACTCATTGTTTACTAGCTAGATTAGCAAACTAGCTAGTTAAGTTACTTCCCTTTGAAAGTTAAAGGTTGAACCTAGGACCTCGTGCGGATCGTCTAGGATCCAGGAGACCGGCAACCAAGCTACACCGAGGACCGTAAAAGGAGCTTAAGAAAAGGAATCAAGACCTGAAGGACACGAATCCGATAGGTATAAGATTCTAACACAGTAGAATAATTACCTATGCAGTCTTGCTAGTTAGGGTTTTGTGGTAGATCTTAGGTTAAAGTCTTGATTACATGCTTCAAAATAGATTTTTTTTTGAAATTCCGCTTCTCTGCAAACCTTGTAGAGCGTGCAATTTTGACTAACATGGTATCAGAGTCAATAAACCTTAACTAGCTAGTTTGCACTAATTTAGAACTTCGATCGACAAAATTATCCGAATCGCATCTCCAAAAACTTGCTCGTTGTTCGAATTTTAAAGTTCAAAAAATATTTTAAGTCATATTAAAATTATGCGGAGGCGATATTAGAGCCAAGTAAAAAAATTTTGAGCTCCTGATCACCAAATCGGACCACTAATTCGCCACCAAATAGGTCATTTGGCCACGGATCCACGACCCAATTGTCGCTACGGTGCTCCAAATATTTTCTAGGGTTCAAGTTCATGGAAATGTGATTTTTGGTATATTTAGTTTTTGCCCAGATTTGTTTGTGCACTGGTTTGTACATGGGGATAAATGCGGAAAGTTTTAATCGATCGAAATTCTAAATTCTTGCTTTTATGTGTATTTGTTTCTGCGACTGTGAATATCATTGCGCGGTATAATCCGACTGATTGCTATATGTACAATCAGACGGGTTTACGAACATGATATTCGCGTTGATATTCTGTGTTGCACTGATGTTATGGATACCCTATAGTGCAATGATTGTAGTACAGTGTTGATTCATTTGTATATTCATTATTGTAGGGCGAGCGTCCGATATGTGGACTGCCGTTTCCGTCCGTTTGTATATTCTTTTATTGGGGTACGACCGGGTTAAGGTCGATGTCATCGTTATATATATTTTTCTTTTTCTGTATTAGGATTACCTCGTGGAGGAGTGCTCGAGTAGCCGGGTTCTAGAGGGCAACGGGGCCCCATCTTATGGCGTTGAGACCGGGGTGCCTTACTCTAGAATTGGCGGGTTACTCGCCGCACTTGTAGAGGGTATAGGATGACCCATGGTGGGGTGCTCAAGTTACCGGATTCCGTAAACCACTGGGTGGCCCATTCACTTTGTTGATTGGGGTTGCCTCGCTTCTGGAATTAGCGGGTAACTTGCCGCGCTCGTAGGGGTCTAGGTTCTTCATTGCACAGGTTATCCACACGACCGGGAGCGTCGAGTTTCATTTATGGCTCATATGAAACTCGGGGCTACAAAATTATCCGCTATTATTTTTTGCTTATTAGTTTTCTGTGATGTTGCTTATATCATGCTTGGGAAGAATGGTTATATATATAGACACACACACACACACACACACACTAGTAGATGTTGTATATGTTTTGCATCCGCACTAGTCTTGCCCCCGCTCTGCCGTTAGTTAAGTAACCTAACGGTGCATGACGGGGCCCCACGGCAAATGCGGATGGCATATACGTACATTTTATTTTCGTTCTTTTCTGGTGTGATAGGAATTAATTGATGGGACCGCATTAATTCTCATTAATGCAAGATAAGAAACCTAAAAAGATGTTGGAATATTTTGAAAACCCACTCGGTTCTTTTCAAAACATTCGTTTAAAAGGCGGAGCTTGAACCACTCCTTTTCAAAGATATCGTTCCTTCAACGATATCAAATATCAAGTTTATTACGTTCAAGGTTTTCGCCAAAAACCAGTTGTAGCCCTCCATCGTTTCAAATAAGTAGCACATCGTATTCATGTTATATTTGTTGGCCTTCGTCAAGGCATAATGAATGGTAGCGGTGTGTTGCCTGTTTGTAGTATAGATAGATGCATTGGTTTAGGACAGTCGTACAGTCTTGTTGGCCTTCGTCAAGGGCGAGTACGGATGGGTTTAAATTAATCAGGACAACGACGGGAAGAACTTGACTTGCATCTTATGATTTGTTGGCCTTTGTCAAGGTCATAAGAGCTTAGAGCAAAAATCATATCGGGAGTTTCAAACACAAAGGAAACTTACAGATTTAGCATACTTTTTGGAGTATGGTGACTAGAGTGGCTTCCATCTAGGTCATCACACAATGATAGTTGGATCTCGATCCCACTGATGAGTAGGATTACTCTTGGGAAATACTTTCACTTCACAATTAGCTAACCTATTAGGTGTCTAGAAAGTGTTAATGGGGCTACATCTCTGCGGAAATGAAGTTTATTTTAATTAGGTTCATGCAAGAGCATGAGGAACCTCCTTCGGAGTACCAACACCCACCTGTCTGAACGGTTAGCGAACTTGTAAAGTGTAAATGATCCCGACTAGTTCTCCTTTTAAGGTTTGATGGAGAATTCGAGAAAACAATGGGAGCCATCCTGGTTAGATAAGATGATAAACCAATTTAATCTTACAAGAGCATACGCTGAGTGTTTCTTTTCTCTCTCTCTGGCAGCAATCATGACGAGATTTAAACTACTACTTGAAAAAATACACTGACTGGGCCAAACTATAAAAATTGGCTGATGAACGTCAACATTGAACTTACTTATGACAAAATAGTATACGTCCTCACCAGTACTGCTCCCCCTGTCTCAGGACCAGACTCCTCGGTTGCCGATATTGAGGTCCGCAAAACGTGGGACCTGAATTGCGAGAAAGCTAAGTGCATCGTGCTGGCGTCCATGAATAATGAACTCCAGAAGCAGCACGAGAATATGGACATCAAATCCATTTTTCTCCATTTCAAGGATTTGTATGGAGAGCACTCTCGTATCGCAAGGTACGAGACCTCAAAGAAATTATTCCAGATGAGATTAGCTCCCGGATCACCTATAGGAGAGCACGTCCTAAAGATGATCAGTCTCATTGAAGAACTCACAAACCTGGGATTTGTGTTAGAGAACGAGTTATGCATTGACTTGATTCTACATTCCCTTCCTCACACATTGTCTCAATTCGTATTGAACTTTAACATACATGGAATGGAAGCTGATCTTCCAAAGCTCCTCAACATGTTGAGGATAGCGGAGAGCTCCTTGAAAAAGGAGAAGACACCTGTTATTATTGTTGGGAAATCTTCCTTTTTCTAAATCCAAAACGAAAGCTAAGAGGAAGAAGAAGAAGACCACCACCAAGCCGAAAGGAGGTGTCAAAAAGGTGCAAGGAACGAACAAATCGGGGAGAGTAAAAGCGGAAAAGGATGAGTGCTACTACTGTCACAAGAAAGGACACTGGAAGAAGGATTGCAAGACTTTCAAAGCCAAGGGCAAGGACACGAAACAAGATGATGCTTCTGCTTCAGGTGTGTTCATAATTGAAAACCGTTTTTCAGTAAACTCTACATCATTGGTATTAGATACCGGTTCTGGTTCTCATATCTGTAATTCTTTGCAGGCGCTGAGAAACCGTAGAGTAATGAAGGCAGATGATATGACCCTTAAGGTTGACAATGGAGCAATCATGGATATTGTTGTGGCAGAGGATTATCACCTGGTGTTGACAAGTGGACACATTTTGGTGTTGTACAGTTGTTTTTGTGTACCTAGTATGTTATGTAATATTATATCAGTATCTTTGTTATCTAATGAAGGATATAATTTTTCACTTGAAAGAAATGTCATGAACATTCACCTAAATCAAGAACTGATTGAGTATGGCACACTGGATAACGGCATATACGTACTCAATCAATATCAAGTTTTCAACATCCAAAACACACTCAAAAGAAAGTCTCCAGATTCAAACCAAGCCTTCTTTTGGCATTGTAGACTTGGTCATATTAATGAAATAAGGTTCACTAAGTTATATAAAGATGGATATTTGGATCCGTTCGAATATATATCATATGCAACTCGTCAATCATGTATCAAAGGAAAGATGACCAAATCTCCGTTCACAGGACACGGAGAAAGAGCCACTGAGATCTTGGGACTCATACACAGCGATGTATGCGGTCCGATATCTACAAATGCATGAAGTGGTCACTCCTACTTCATCACTTTTACTGATGATTTCTCAAGGTATGGACATGTATTATTAATGGAACATAAATCCGAGATCGTTGAGAAATTCAAGGAGTATAAGAATGAAGTGGAGAAACAAACAGGTAAAGATATCAAGATACTTCGATCTGATCGGGATGGAGAATAGTTAAGTACCAGTTTTCTTGAATACTTAAAAGAGAATGGAATTCTCTCTCAGCTTACTCTTCCATATACACCACGGTATAATGGTGTATCAGAGAGAAGGAATCGCACGCTGCTCGATATGGTGCATTCCATGATGAGTAATGCCGAGTTGCCACTTTCTTTCTGGGGGTTTGCGCTGGAATCAGCTACATACTTGTTGAATAAGGTTCCAACTATGTCTGTGCCTACCACCCCATATGAGATGTGGAGTGGGAAGAGACCATGTCTTAAGTATCTTAAGATATGGGGGTGTCCAACTTTTGTCAAAAAGAAAAATCCAGACAAGCTTGATGCACGATCGGTTTTATGCAAGTTTGTGGGATACCCCAAAAATTCACGGGGATATCTTGTCTACCATACTGAAGAACAAAATGTGGTTGTTGCTCGCTACATAGTCTTTTAAAGAGCGAATTTCTTGCAAAAGAAATTAGTGGGAGCGCGGTAGAACTGGAAGAAATTCCAGAACCCTAAACTACTACTGAGGACTTAGTAGAACCTTAGGTTTCAATAGAACCCGACGAACCGACGCCGCTCCACAGATCTAGTAGGCATTCTCATCCGCCTGAGAGATACTATGGGTTTCTTGTAGACGGGGATCGAGAGAATTGCATTATCAATGATGATGAGTCTACTAATTTTAAGCAGGCTATCACGAGTAAAGACTCTGTGAAGTGGCTGGATGCTATGAGATCCGAAATGGAATCCATGTACATCAACAAAGTATGGACTTTGGAAGTTTCTCCTCCTGAGGTAAAACCCATTGGATGCAAATGGATCTTTAAGAAGAAGATTGGTGCAGATGGACAAGTGGAAACCTATAAACCTAGACTTGTTGCAAAAAGTTTTCGTCAAAGATCAGGATTGGACTATGATGAAATCTTTTCTCTGGTGGCTATGCTTAAATCCATTCGGATCCTGCTTGCCATTGCTGCCTTCCATGACCATGACATCTGGAAGATGGACGTGAAAACAGCTTTTCTAAATGAAAATTTAGAAGAGAGTGTTTACATGGATCAGCCAGAGGGTTTCTTAGACAGTGGGAGCAGCGGAAATGTGTGCAAGTTACTTAAATCCATTTATGGATTAAAGCAAGTATCACGGAGTTGGAACATCTTCTTTGATGAGATGGTCAAAGAATTTGACTTTATCAAAAATGTATATGAACCATGTATTTATAGGAAGATTGTAGGAGGAGCAGTAGTCTTCCTTGTACTGTATGTTGATGACATACTCCTGGTAGGGAATGCCATTCCTATGCTACAATCAGTCAAGCTCTTGTTGTCACAGAAGTTCTCTATGAAAGACTTAGGTGATGCCTCCTATATTCCGGGGATTATGATCTATCATGATGGGTCTAAAAGAATGTTGGGACTTTCACAGTCCAGGTACATCAACACCATACTGAAGAAGTTTAGTATGGAAGATTCCGAGCGTGGTAATTTACCCGCTTGTCACGAAATCACCCTCTCCGAAGAGATGTCTCCAAAGACTGATGAAGAGAGGGCTCGCATGAGGATTATATCCTACGCTTCGGCGGTAGGTTCTATAATATATGCGATATTATGTACATGTTCACACCATAATATTGCATTATTATATTCCCCATTCTTATTCTTTTTATAAATAAACAGGTGCTTTTGACGCATGTCTGCTACATGTTACAGGTTACAGGTTTTTGGACAGAAAACAGTGAAAACAATGAAAAGACAATGCAAAAATGAACTTTGATCAACAAACAGAAGACTCTTGATCAAGCCTACATCGAAGGACAGTTCACAATGTACAAGGCAACGCAAGGTCCAAGAATACAAAGCGAACGGTTAAAAATCCATTGCAAAATTGTTCACTGAAGATCTGGAACCAATGTAGAAGCCCAATTGATAAAAGAACCAAGTAATCAGAAGCCCAAAAAGACCCAAAACAAGACATGAAATTTTAAGCAGTCAAGCCTACCAATGGGCCGCAGAACCGCGGCCCAAGCCCACCCATGCCGCGGTTCCGCGACCATCATGTGCCCGGGGTTCGTCAAATTTTACCAAAGTGTTGATGCGGCGCAGAAAAGATTTTCTTAGGGCTATTTTTGTAAATGCAGATATGCGAATCAAATGTAACCTAGGGTTTCCTATTCTCTATAAATAGAAACTCTAAAGATTGTATTAGGTTATGCCTCCCTTCATTAATAAGTTTTAGAATTCTTTTGGAGAGCATCGGTACCTCTTTTCAATTCATGAATTCAGATCTGACAACCCTGCGTTGATGTTGGAGAGAGCCATCTGTAAAGTAAGTAGATTTATTTATTTTCTTGCCCTAGGTAATTTCAATTCCTGCCCTAGATTAAATTTTATTCCTTGCCCTAGTTAGATCTTTAATTCCTTGCCCTAATTAAATTTAATTCTTTGCTCTAGATAAATGATAGATTTAGTTTTTAGATTTAATAAGAAATCCGAACACCCATCGGAATTAACTCGTTAACGCGATTAGGAAATTCACAACATCCCTGTGGACCGACCCGTACTCACCGGCTAGCTGCAAAGCGACGCCGTTCTTGATTTCGGTTAATAGATAGTTTTTGAGATCAATCAAATGGCGCCGTTGCCGGGAATGGCATGTTATTTCCTTTTTGCAATTTCGGGTTAATATAAACTAAAAATTCATAAAAATCTGAAAAATTACCAAAAAAATATAAAAATATATCATCTGTTATTTTTGGAAAGGGTATCTTTGTAAGAATTTTGCAGGATATACAAACAAATTCGGATATGGAAATCTACAGAGAGCAATACAGAAAACAAACAATCTTAACAGCAGAGGAATTCAACAGCGAAACAACAGAAAAATTCTCGAGACGTGAGCTGCCCACTACACCGCGATTCCGCGGCAAAAACCGCCTTCTGCCGCCTATCCGCGGCAGTCTGGTGAAATCTTGGGATCCGAGCTGCAGCCGCCGCCGCCTTTCCGCCGCGGGAGGACCCTTAGACCGCGAAAACGCGGTTACTCTGTTCCATCTTCTTCTGAAAATTTGCTCTGTAAGCTCTTCTGATTTTTCTCTGGAAATTTAGATATATCTTTTCTAAAATATCCTGCAGAATTTTGTGCGCTTTAAAAATCTCTCTCTTTCCAAATAACAATCTTGTGCAGGATTTTTGCGCCTTGCTTAAATTAGAAATTGATTGCAAGTAATATTTTTCTGTTGCATATTTTTTCTCGAAAATCTTTTTGCAACAAATCAAATAAAGATAAAAAGGAAAAGGAAAATTTTTATTAGAAAACTTGCCAACTTTTGCCGCAAATAAATCCTTGCACCACCCAACTTTCTTCCTTTCCCCCTTTCTTCTAACATGGGTACCCCACATAATAAATCGCTTGCCGAACTTTGGTATCCCGAACCTAATTTTTCGTCGTACGTCAATTTGTTTGGTCAATTTAAAGACGATCCTTCCATGCCTAAAATATCTTTGAAAGATCAAATAGAGACGTCTAGGAGAAACAGTTTGACTTTTCAACCCACTTTGTGTCAACCAAATCAACCTTTACCACCTCCATATGTTGATACCACTTTTTCAAGTCCTTCTGTCACTCCTAAGCTGATGTCCATTGCTGAGCATATTGCTCAATCTCGCAGCCGATCTTTCACCCCTCTCCACTCATCTAGTTTTAGGGATCCACACGACTATTCACCTTTTTATCCATATGTTGACCCTCCCCCTGTACAATCACCCACTTCCTACCAGTCCTACCCGACTTTCCCACCGTCACTAGACACTGTTTCTACACAGCCTTTTGGGAGTTTCACATATCCAAACAATTTCGAATCTTTTACCGAAACCCCCTTACCACCCAAGTCTAGTTTGGAAGAGTCGTTGGAGGCTTATATCTTAGCAACAAACAAAATGATTAGGAATGTGGAAGCGTCCATGGCCGCCCTTATGCAACCTGCTGAACCGGTAGCTAGTTTCCCGCTAGCTCCAAATTTTTCAATGTATGAGGAGGCGGTTGGACAGAGAGAATGTGAGAGGATTGCCAAATCAAACCTACCCATATCCAATTGAATCCAACAACTCCAATTTTCAAACATGTGTCCAAAATGATGAGTTGTGCGACTTTGTAGTACTTGATTTACCAAATTTTGAAGAACCCCTTTCGAGTGAAACCGCACTTAATCCTTTCGATCTTTACACCTCCACTCTAGAACCTAAATCGATAAATATCCATACTTTTGATGAGGTGTCAGAAAATATTGATTTTCACTTGATTGAGGATATAGACGCCGGGAATATTTCGGATGATGAACCTGTCGATTTGCTTGAAATTGTATGTCCAATTCATCATCCCGAGTCATTAAATGTTTCTCCTGAACCTCATATGTGTCTTGATTTTGATGATAATGGCATAGATGAGTTGAATTTTGAGGAGAAGTATAAGGATAGTATTGAGGAGAGTTTTGAGGATCATATTGAGGTTGAACCATTTTTCCTTGATGTGTCGGATTTTCCTATTCATCCTCTTGAACGTTTAACTAAATCACCCTCCCTCCTTTCCATCGTTCCGACTACGCAAAAGATCACACTTGAAGACTGTGAGCGTGAAAAATTTCTCTTTGAATCTGACACAGTTCTCACAGACGATAACACCTACGAGTGTTTCACTTTTTCGGACGATGTTGATGACTCACTGCCCGAGTTTGAGTCCTTTACATTTTCAGATGAGTTAGTTGAACCATCAGACTCGGTTGCTTACAGTAGTTTCGAACCATTAATGGAATCTTTCAAGTTCGAGACAGTTTACTACGGTGAGAATGATACTATCCCTAATTCACTCTCTTTCGTCCTTCCCATTGTTCCGACCGTATAAGAGATCGTTACGCTTTCATCTCCAATACCAAGTTTGGCGTACCCATGTTTTCTTACGAATCTTGAGGGATTTGACCCTATTTCTCGACGGGTTGATAGGTTAGCGCAATCGCTTTTAACACATCGGTCATCACAAATTGCGCTAATTTATTCACTCGATTTACACCTTCAAGATCGCGCGCTCCTTCTTTCTCCTTTTCGTCATTCTTCTCCTCCACCGAGACCATATTCTACCCTTCTTTCCACACGGTCTTGTGTGTTTCTCATTTCTTTCCTCTACACCCCATTATTTCACCAACTTGGCCATTACCATGATAAGATTTTTGAATGGTTGGTGCTAACTTTTGGCTTGTGTAAGGCCAAGCTTAAGTTTGGGGGGGGGGGGAACCTTGTTGTATATATGTATATATATTTTTTGTTTTCTTTTTCTATAAAATAAAAAAATAAAAAATTTCAAAACATTAAAAATATAAAAAAAAAAAATTATAAATAAACAGGGGAGTGCCGGCATTTTGACCCTCTTGGTGTAGCGTGACAGTGAGGACACTGTCAAGTTCAAGTTTGGGGGTATGCTCGGTACGTCTTCTTCCTTCGCATTCATTTGTACATATTTTTTGCATTTGCATACTTATTTGAAAACCCATAAAAATTTGAAAAATTTCAAAAATTATAAAAATTATTGTATTCAATTTTGGCTAATTGACTTGAGTTTGATGAATGGGTTAACTGGCTAGGAACAACTAGATCTTAGACTTAGTAAATTAAAAAAACCCTAAAAATAACCTTCCTTAAAGTTTAACGGTAGAAGATATATGCCTTTATAGTTTATTTAGAAATAGGCAAATATTGAGTTCAGTTCTTGGGCTAAGTCGAAACGAAGGAAAAGTATTGATGTTCTTATTAGAGTATAAGTTTGAAAAATAATTCCTAGCTTAAGTCTAGATTCTGAAAATGTATATCCTACAATTTGCACAATCACACACCTTGAAACTTGGAATAGTAGAAAAGATTTTGAAATGCTCTTGTCTAAAGTCCTTAGTACAATGAAAATGATTTTTTTTTTATATAAGTGTGAATAAAGAATAAATAAAATGGACACTGGTTTTTGTGATTACTTAAGGCTGCAAAAATAGAGAAATATTTAGTGAGGGTGCTTCATCACCTAGTGCCTTAGACCAACTGGTTTGGGATTCACTGCTAAAGCCTTAGGTGTTGCAAGACTACGAATTACGTTTTAAAGTGCAAACACATCTTGTAATCGGTTGTTGGTAGCTCAAGAAGTATTAACGGTTGCATGAAAGATGTGTAAGCAAAATTCAATTAAAAATTCTCCAATTAATAAGTACTCTGGACAACGGACAAGGGCATGATTGCTTGATTTGAATTTCCAAGTGTAGGGGTGATTTATACACACACGTAGGGGTATGTGATTAGAGTTTAGATGAGAGAAAGGAGTGAAGAATAGAACTTGTATCTTTAGTAAAGTTGATAAAAATTCCTAAGTGGAGATGGAACCCTAGAAGGAAAACTTAAGAAATGCCGAAAGCTAAGTAAGTTTATAGAACGTATATAATCTCAAGTTAAATGATGAGGAAGTGTGAAGAATATGGGTGGATAATTTACGAGTCGACGATAATAGAATTCCTTGTTAGGAAACCTACTTGGAAAACAAAAGTTGAAAAGCCGAATTGATAGGATTTTGTGGGTAGCATCCGCTGAAAACCCTCAGGAGATAACACTCCTCCTACTAGGGACACCTAGAGGTTTAATGGCTTGTTGCACTAGCTCAGTGCAATCGCGTTTCCCTGCGAAAGTGCGGTTAGGATTTTGTAGAGAATAAAAAAAATAAGTTTGCTCGAGGACGAGCAAAAGATAAGTTTGGGGGTATTTGTTCACACCATAATATTGCATTATTATATTCCCAATTCTTATTCTTTTTATAAATAAACATGTGCTTTTGACGCATGTCTGCTACATGTTACAGGTTAAAGGTTCTTAGACAGAAAACGGTGAAAACAATGAAAAGACAATGCAAAAATGGACTTTGACCAACAAACAGAAGACTCTTGATCAAGCCTACATTGAAGGACAGTTCACAATGTACAAGGCAACGTAAGGTCCAAGAATACAAAGCGAACGGTTAAAAATCCATTACAAAATTGTTCACTGAAGATCTGGAACCAATGTAGAAGCCCAATTGATAAAAGAATCAAGTAATCAGAAGCCCAAAAAGACCCAGAACAAGACATGAAATTTTAAGCAGTCAAGCCTACCAATGGGCCGCGGAACCGCGGCCCAAGCCCACCCATGCCGCGGTTCCGCGGCCATCATGTGCTCGGGGTTCGTCAAATTTTACTAAAGTGTTGATGCGGCGCAGAAAAGATTTTCTTAGGGCTATTTTTGTAAATGCAGATATGCGAATCAAATGTAACCTAAGGTTTTCTATTCTCTATAAATAGAAACTCTAAAGATTGTATTAGGTTATGCCTCTCTTCATTAATAAATTTTAGAATTCTTTTGGAGAGCATCGGTGCCTCTTTTCAATTCATGAATTCAGATCTGACAACCCTGCGTTGATGTTTGGAGAGAGCCATTTGTAAAGTAAGTAGATTTATTTATTTTCTTACCCTAGGTAATTTCAATTCCTGCCCTACATTAAATTTTATTCCTTGCCCTAGTTAGATCTTTAATTCCTTGCTCTAGTTAAATTTAATTCTTTGCCCTAGATAAATGATAGATTTAGTTTTTAGATTTAATAAGAAATCCGAACACCCATCGGAATTAACACGTTAGCGCGATTAGGAAATTCACAACATCCTTGTGGACCGACCCGTACTCACGGGCTAGCTGCAAAGCGACGCCGTTCTTGATTGCAGTTAATAGATAGTTTTTGAGATCAATCAGTACCAGACTAGATGTAGCTTATGCACTTAGCGTGGTAAGTAGGTATCAGTTAAACCCGGTAGAGAAGCATTGGATAGCAGTAAATAATATTCTCAAGTGTCTAAGAAGGACTAAGGAGATGTTCTTGGTATACGGTAATGGGGACAGATCGAGACTTTTACCGACTCAAGCTTCCAAAGTGATAAGGATGACTCTAAATCCGTCTCGGGTTATGTGTTTACCCTCAATGGAGGGACAATGTGTTGGAAGAGTTCCAAATAAGACACCGTCACAGACTCAACGATGGAAGCTGAGTATATAGCTGCTAACGATACCGCAAAAGAGGCGGTCTGGATAAGGAAGTTCATTTCTGAACTTCAGATGGTTCCGTCCATTGTTAATCCAATACCCTTATATTGCGATAACAATGGAGTTGTAGTTTTAGCAAAGCAACCAAGGTCCTATCAGAAATCCAGACATATCTTGAGGCGGTATCACCTAATCAGGAAGATAGTGGATCGTAAGGAGATCGAGGTTCGGAGAGTGGACACAAAAGATAACACAGCGGATCCATTCATGAAAGCCTTACCTCAAGCACGGTTCGAGCGGCTGTTCGAGATGTTGGGGATGCGTTATGCAAATAACCAACCCTAGTGCAAATGGGAGATTGTAGGATATATATGCCCTAGAGGCCATTATTTGTAATGGGTACTATGGATATGTATATATCAGGATATATATGTGCCATATAGGCCATTATTTGTAATGGATACTATGGATATATATAGGACAATTTTGCTCGAAATGATAGTATACTATCTGGTTTGACTTTATCTTAACATGTACGCATGTTCTACTTGTTATTACGTACTACTTATACATGTTGATAAAGCCCGTATGATGTGTTTGACTACCAGTGTTGTGATGGCGGTCATACTTGTGAGGGCTGGGTAGTCTATAAGCATATCCTTAAAAATGTCTTCAGTCGTAGGAATATCGAGACAGGGCATCGATATTCCAGAGTAGACTGGTGTATACGTTTCTAAACCCCGATGAGGGGCGATGGTTAGTCTCACAGCCATTGGTGTGTTTCACCTAAGATTGTATACAGGTGCTCACTGTGGATGGGTACACTGGACGGACTCGCCGAGAACTGTTGGATGGTATTGTACCTAGCGTCAGATAGAAGTTCTCGTGTGGCATGTGTACAGATAGTCTGTAGACTTAAGATCATCATTTGTCTCGTGTGAGTTCTCATTGTGCTTTGGTTACTACCCTACCACGGCTCAAAGGAGTCGTGCAAACATTTTAGTTGGGCACAGTCCCGAGCCACATGGAGGCAGTGAGTGATTGTTAGGGATTCGTCATTCCTGATATAGGGAGTCGATGTTGCACCGTGTTTGGTTGATCAACGCCATAAGCCCCTGGGCAGAGCAGTTGAGAATTACTGATAGTTAGATCGGTAATTTCTCGGATGTTCTTGAGCCATACCGGTACGACTTATCAGGGTTATTAGGGGTCTGACATTAACCGCCCCTAAACCCGGTATGCGATACTCTCAGATGAACAGACCAGACTGTACCGATATTGTCACGGTTAGGCTCAGAAGGCGTTTAGATGAGTTTTCTCGTCGGCCTTATTTTTGACAGGTATCTGGATAGCCGTTACGTACAGCTAGTACCGCTGACGCACTTGTGGTTAAACCCACTGCCAGCGTACTGTCGAGTCTTTAGAGTCCCACACAGAAGGTTTCTCTGGTTCAAACGAAATGATGTGGAGGCTGTATGTTTATACGTGCAGGGTTCCGATTAATTACATGTACCAGTTGCGCGGAATTTAATATGACGGTTTTTAATACTAGCGGGCTTAGGATTAAGCCGGTTCATTAAATCAGATATTGATTTAATGCTAGTATTATTTTTAGTGGTATTATTCTATCTCTTGGGTATTCGTATTTTGATACGAATACGGGTATGTATATATGGTAGAAAGTATTTTGTATTTATACAAAATACATTCTAGAAGGGGACACCTCATAATGTGTATTTTTCTATTTATTGATAAATAGAAAATGATGTGTAAAAGAGGCATGGCATGAAGTATGGTTTGGACATTTATTGCTATCACTATTGAAGTATGGCTTGGTTTTAAAGAAAAGAAAAAAAATACTTGATATTATTTTTATATAGGCATTCTTCACGGTTGATAAAGGTTTTTCTTGAGCTCATTTTTTGAGTTGCTTTTTCTCTCTTGCTTCTTTGCCTTCTTTTTTTCACAAAATCCTACAATTCTCATGAGCTAAGAAACAAGGGTTTTGAGATAGAAAACTCACCACTAATCTTCTCTACTCATCCTTGATTAGCTAGATTTGCAAACTAGCTAGTTAAGTTACTTTCCTTTGAAAGTTGAAGCTTGAACCTAGGACCTTCAGGTGAATTATCTAGGATCCAGGAGATCGGCAACTAAGCTACACCGAGGACCCCAAAAGGAGTTTAAGAAGAGAAATCAAGACCCGAAGGACACGAATCCGATAGGTATAAGATTCTAACACAGTAGAATAATTACCTATGTAGTCTTGTTAGTTAGGGTTTTGTGTAGATCTTGGGTTAAAATCTTGATTGTATGCTTCAGAATAGATTTTTTTGAAATTCCGCTTCTCTGCAAACCTTGTAGAGTATGCAATTTTGAGTTACACTATATCGACGTTAACGGCATTTATCGACGTCGTCTTCGAGAAAGGGTTCTTTTCAACTTCCAATGCCATTTTTGCGAACTTGATTTGCTCTTCTTCGAAAGCCTTTTACATAGTGTTGCGGAGAACTACACAGTTAATAGTAGAACGAGACTCTGAATTATGCCACTTACAATAATCTTTTTTCTTTGCGATCCCGTCGACGCTTGGGATTCGATAAGACACCTTGAGTTGTTTGTCTTTGAAGAGCATGTCAAAGATTATCTCAGCTTTAGTCATGTCGTAATCATAATCCTGGTTACCTTTGAAATAGTTTCTTTTGATAGATCCTTTTTTAGGTGCCGAATCCGCGGACTCTTTGAGCATGGTACAGGTGTTGGTTTTTCTTGGGAGAAACTCAGTGATACCGACATTAGTATCTATCTCAGCGTCAAGATCGGCATCTTCTCCTTCGCGAATCTCGGTGATGGTTACATCGAACTTACTCTTGAACCCAAAGTTCCTAGAAGAATTTCTCTTCATTTCTTCGTCATGAGTCATTCGTTTGTACGTCGCCAAATGATTCACCAAGTCGCTCATGTTTTCAAATCTCATACCCGTGAAGTACTTTCTGCTATCATGGAGCAAGTTTCTTTGTGTCATCTTCACGTATTCCTTGTCATGTAACGTCCATTGGCACTTATTTTTTGCCGTCACCATTCGGGAAACGAACTCTTCTACTGGTTCGTTGTTCTTCTGATATATCCTCGTGGTTTCTGCTACCACAACATCAACTATGACCATGATAAATCAGGCTCTGAAACTTTGCTCTATAGCCGGCCAATCTTGGATAGAAGCTGGTGCCAAATTTCGGTTCCATTCAAAATCCACCCTAGTGAGGGATCTTCCAAACGGTCGGAGTTTATACATACCAAAACTCCTAGCCTCCTTACACTGAATGGTGAATCTAGCGATGTGCTCATCGACCGACTGGCCATTTCCCCCTGAAAATAGCATGAAATCAGTGACTTTGAAACCTCTCGGATACTCATATTTCTGATTATAGTGATCCGGATAGGACTTCCTATAATGTTCCCTAGGTTGTCTGTCTCGCGAATGAGGCGGATTAGGGAAAACTTGGCGGTTTAGCTGAGGACGATACATTGGTTCCTCATTAGGGTCATAGTTTTCACCGAACCATCCGAATTCTGTAGGCGGCCCGTTACCTGGTTCCCGATTCGAAGTATTACGGTCTTGTCGGCCGAAATTTTGGCCGCCCACTGGAGCATACCATGTCTGTCCCTTGGGAATTGCTCCGTACCCGCCATCCGGCTTTTCCCCAGTTTGGTTCCACGCATTAGGCTGAAAAACGGGCGGCGGGACGGTATTGCCTCCATGATTCTGGTTTGGGTAGGCATTATTTGGTTCCTAGAATGGGGGATTTCCTGGTGTGGCAGCATTATGTTGTGAATGTCCACTAATGCTATTATTCGACGCATTTGGAACCGAACCGGCAGTATGAGCCGCCGGATTCGACATGCCGCATTACTGTGGATTGTTTCCCCATGACCCAGCAGTCGCTGTTAGCCTTTCAATGGCCACAACCATTTGGCTAGAACTTTTGTTCGTCGCGTTCATTGCTTCTTGAAAGGTTTGTTGCGCCTGGATCAACATTGCTGGCAAGGCTTGCTGGTTCACTTCCATCATCTGACGGCCAAAAGCTGCCGCTATTTGATCAATCCGCCGATTGATTCCTTCTAGCATTTCCCTGTTGGTAAGATTCGTCGGCGGGTCGTTGTTGTTCGGCAGAGGCTTCGTTGAACTTGAATCCCTCTTTGATGCAGCGGAATCACCTTCGTTGAGAGGTGCTTCATTTGGGTTTTGGTTATCATTGCTATCATTCATCTTCTCCGACCACTTGGTTTTTCGCCGTGTAGTCTTCTCTGCTAATGATAGATGCTGGAAATCGGATCTTTGCTGGTACCGGATCGGATCTGTACTATACAATAGCAGGGTCCCAACGGGCCTGTCAAAAAGGTGTTCGCTCCAAAACCGGATCTGCACTAAAGACAAACAAATCAGTGCGAAAATTGTCTCACTCAACAGATGAGCTGTCGTTAGAGAAAGGGGAGAACATTCTTCCAAATAATAATAATAATTGACCCTTTGGTTGCATGGATAAAATTGGTAAACAACATAATAAAGATAATAGTCATCCAGCCATCATATTATTGATAAAATTTGGTTTACAATTACATATGATTTGCCGATGATACTAAACTCTCAAACCCTTAGACATGATCTCGTCTTGAAGATCGAGTTCAAGAGCAGGGATAAACATCTAAATCTTCTACACCGCAAGCCTCAAGCTGAATCATGATGCATCGGCTACACCGCTCAGTTTGCTCTCAATACCCGAGCGCAGGAATGGATGTCTAAATCACTCGATTGTTTATTACTAGACCGAGCGGGAGTCGATCGCCTCGTCTAGACCGAGACCAATCTCAGAATCACAACACAAGGGCAGGGATGGACGTCTAAATACCTTGTGCTATGACCACCAAGCTTGACTCGGTTGGAGGTCGAGATCGGTTCTATTATCATGTTACGAGAGTAGGGATGAACATCTGAATTTCTTATAGCCATGGTAATAGCCCTAATCAGGCCATCGGTGTTCTCAACCATACCCCCAATTAGCGCTATATGAGTGCTGGTGTGCCGATAGGTAGGCCAAGAGACATTCCTTCATCTTCTTGCTTTGATTCCTGTAGATCTAAAGGAACGTGGACGCATACCTGATCGAGAAGGGCTGGTCGTCGCAAGTCTCGATAGGGCCTCCATGGAGATGGCATTAGCCGCCGGGATTTAAGTTATATTAACTTTGGTAAGGTGGTTGAGAAGCCCTAGAACTTGGATGGTTGATAATTGGTTGATTGAGAGAGAGCTCTTGTTTTCGCAGAAAAAACCCTTTACTTTTATAGTCTTCTAACCCTAGCCTAAGCTTGGCCTTCAAGTAACATCTTCTTTAATTTCCTCTCCTTTGTTAAGATTTTGGATAAATCTTTCCCTTTGATAATTGATATTACTTATATCCTTCTCTACCGGCTCTCAAAAGAAAATAAATATGAGTATCTTCCATTAATCATATTTTGAGCCGATTACGGCTTGCTTGGTGCTTAAGTTTCACAACTATTGATTTCTGATCGACTATAAATCTATTCATGAGATCCCCAGTTCAAATCTTTTACATTTCTTTTAATATTCTCATGTTGATTCCTTAAGCACTGATCCTGGCCAAAGCTGTTTGGGCCAAATTATCCTTTTTTTTGCTTTATTTGGCTTGTCTGACTGAATATTACTTTTTTGGTGCACAAAGGCTACACATTTTTCTTCTTTTTATGGGTTATTGAGAAGAAATGTCCCAACAACAACGACATAAATGGAAGAGAAAGGACAAGGCACCGCAACATAAGAAGGCCCCCTTCACAGGTCCACATGCATTTTTTGAAAACTAACACTCTCTTTATGCATACTAAATTCCACGCATATTACATATAAAAATAGGAACTAAAACACAAAATATGAGCACAAGAAAATCAAACCAACATCCTCCACCACAAAGTTCAAAGCAAGGATGACAAGTAGCTACTATAAATTAAGGACCAAGGAGTGAATCACGGAATCTGCAGCCTACCCATTTGACTTGCTCGACCTCTTTGAAGGAAGGGACCAACACAAAAGGAAATTTCCCAGAAGCTATCAGCAATTTTATAGAGATATATACATTAACACAAAAATCTGAACTTTAAGATTTCAACGTGACGTGCCTGGAATGCATCGAGATGTTGTCTTCCGTTGATCTGTTGATGGCGGCGATGGATGGCTGGGATTGGATCTGGAGGCAGGCTCCTTAAGCGTGTGGATCTCAATGGATTTGAGGTTGTTTGGCCGAGCTACCTGCAAGGAAGTCCCGGAGTGGTTGGACCACCGAGAACCCTCTGACGATCAAGTGAGTGGGGTAATCCGAGCAGAGTAACGGCTTAGTGGATTCAAAGTGGCTTACTTGAACCGTCTGAAGAAGGGGTTTATATAACGGTTACAGCAGGCAGGGCAGGCATGAGATTCACGCCGGCCGTTACGCTCCCGACGTCACGCCCGCATGATGAGCGGGATCTCCCATTAATGGCGAGACAGACTCGTTAATGGGGGATCGTGATGGCGTGGAACGTGGGATGTGGCCGGCGGATATCTCGCGCATGGCGAGATTCGCGGGATGGCGGTTGCGCCTGCGAGTGGTGGTGTTGGTCGATCGATGAGACCGAGAAAAATGACCTTGGCGGAAGAGCTCGCGGACGAGCGGGAGAGCCGAGGTATCTTGGTTCTGCTGTAGCCCGGAGACGAGTTGTGAGGCCGAGGAAGCCAATTGTGCCGGGGGCTCGGAGGCGAGCCAGCTTTTGTTTGTAGGACGGGCATGGGAGTGGTCTGGTCGGCCACTGCAGGTCCTTTCTTACATGCTCTGGAGCACGTCATCTGCCACGTGTTATGATCTAAGGAATTACCGTTATTGAGCATCATCATTAGCCCCCCACTCTCGTTCCGATCTATTTGTGGGTCGGGTCGAGAGTGGACTGCCTGGTTCTTTCTGTGCGACTTGGCGCTGGTAATTCCTCGTGGTGGATTGTTAGGGGACGACATGGCGTTCTTGTCGCCGCGCATCGAGTATGAGTCGAACGAAGGACGAGCGTGGGAAGGCCGGTATCCTCCCTTTATCGGAGTTGAGACGATGATCGTGTGTTGAGTATGAGTTTATTCGGCGGGCCTTGGATCCGTGTCTTTGTAGGGTAGGAAGCTACCCGCTGCGAATGCGCCAATCAGAAAGATACTCAGCGGCCTCACGAGGAGGGCTTTGGACCCACCGCGTTGATGGGCAGGAGGATGCCCACTGGGGATGCGCCGAGCAGGAAGGAACTCGGCGGCCTCACGATGAGGGCTTCAGACCCTCAGCGTCTGATGGGCAGGAGGATGACCGTTGGGAATGCGCCGAGCAGGAAGGAACTCGGCGGCCTCGCGATGAGGGCTTTAGATCCTCAGCACGGGAGGGGCCGTACGAGGCCCGCTAAGGACGGACCGAGCAGTGAAGCTGCTCAGTTGCCTCTTGGCGATGGCTTAGATCTCTGGTGGCGCGGGGTAGTGAATTATCAGCCGGGGATAGCCGAGCAGGGTAGCCGCTGGGCTGCCTCTTAGTGAGGGCTTCGATCCCTGGCGTTGCGGGGTAGGAACTACCAGCCAGGGATAGCCAAGCAGGGTAGCTGCTTGGCTGCCTCTTGATGAGGGCTTCGATCTTTAGCGCTGGAGGGGCCGTAAGAGGCCTGCTAAGGATGGACCGAGCAGTGAAGCTGCTCAGTTGCCTCTTGGTGAGGGCTTTGATCCCTGGTGTATTGGGGTAGGGAGCCACCAGCCAGGGATAACTGAGCAAGGGCGGGCCCGGTTGCTTCTTGCGAGGGCTTTGATCCTTAGCGCGGGAGGGGCCTACTAAGGACGAGGCCGAGCAGGGTAGCTACCCGGTGCCTATTGGCGAGTGCTTTGATACCTGGTGTGTTGGGGTAGAGAGCTACCATCCAGGGATAACCGAGCAAGGGCGGGCCCGGTTGCCTCTTGCGAGGGCTTTTGATCCTTAAGGACGGGCCGGGCAGGGTTGCTGCCCGGTGCCTCTTGGCGAGGGTTTTGATCCCTGTTGTGTTGGGGTAGGGAGCTACCAGCCAGGGATAACCGAGCAAGGGCGGGCCCGGTTGCCTCTTGTGAGGGCTTTTGATCCTTAGCGCGGGAAGGGCCGTAAGAGGCCTACTAAGGATGGGCCGAGCAGGGTTACTGCCCGGTGCCTCTTGGCGAAGGCTTTTGGTCCTTAAGGATGGCCGAGCAGGGTTGCTGCCCGGTGCCTCTTGGAGAGGGCTTTGATCCCTGGCGTTGTGGGGTAGGGAGCTACCAGCCAGGGATAGCCGAGCAGGGTAGCCGCTCGGCTGCCTCTTGGTGAGGGCTTTGATCCTTAGCGCTGGAGGGACCATGGGAGGCCTGCTAAAGATGGACTGAGCAGTGAAGCTGCTCAGTTGCCTCTTGGTGAGGGCTTTGATCCCTGGCGTTGTGGGGGTAGGGAGCTACCGGCTAGGGATAACCGAGTAGGATAGCCGCTCGGTTGCCTCTTGGTGAGGGCTTCGATCCTTAGCGCTGGAGGGGCCATAGGAGGCCTGCTAAGGATGGACCGAGCAGTGAAGCTGCTCAGTTGCCTCTTGGCCAGGGCTTTGATCCCTGGCGTTGTGGGGGTAGGGAGCTACCGGCTAGGGATAGCCGAGCAGGGTAGCCGCTCGGCTGCCTCTTGGTGAGGGCTTCGATCCTTAGCGCTGGAGGGGCCGTGGGAGGCCTGCTATGGATGGACCGAGCATGGTAGCTGCCCGGTGCCTCTTGGCGAGGGCTTTGATCCCTAGCATTGTGGGGTATGGAGCTACCTGCCAGGGATAGCCGAGCAGGGCAGCCGCTCGGCTGCCTCTTCGTGAGGGCTTAGATCCCTGGCGTTGGGAGGTGGGGAACTACCAGTCAGGGATAGCCGAGCAGGGTAGCCGCTCGGCTGCCTCTTGGTGAGGGCTTCGATCCTTAGTGCTGGAGGGGCTGTGGGAGGCCTGCTAAGGATGGACCGAGCAGTGAAGCTGCTCAGTTGCCTCTTGGCGAGAGCTTTGATCCCTGGCGTTGTAGGGGTAGGGAGCTACCAGCCAGGGATAGCCGAGCAGGGTAGCCGCTCGGCTGCCTCTTGGTGAGGGCTTCGATCCTTAGCGCTGGAGGGGCCGTGGGAGGCCTGCTAAGGATGGACCGAGCAGGGTAGCTGCCCGGTGCCTCTTGGCAAGGGCTTTGATTCTTGGCGTTGTGGGGGTAGGAAGCTACCAGCCAGGGATAGCCAAGCAGGATAGCTGCTCGGCTGCCTCTTAGTGAGGGCTTAGATCCCTGGCATTGCGAGGTAGGGAACTACCAGCCAGGGATAGCCGAGCAGGATAGCCGATCGGCTGCCTCCTGGTGAGTGCTTCGATCCTCAGCGCTGGAGGGGCCGTGGGAGGCCTGCTATGGATGGACCGAGCAGGGTAGCTGTCCGGTGCCTCTTGGCGAGGCTTTGATCCCTAGCGTTGTGGGGTATGGAGCTACCAGCCAGGGATAGCCGAGCAGGGTAGCCGCTCGGCTGCCTCTTCGTGAGGGCTTAGATCCCTGGTGTTGTGAGGTGGGGAACTACCAGTCAGGGATAGCCGAGCAGGGTAGCCGCTCGGCTGCCTCTTGGTGAGGGCTTCGATCCTTAGCGCTGGAGGGGCCGTGGGAGGCCTGCTAAGGATGGACCGAGCGGTGAAGCTGCTCAGTTGCCTCTTGGTGAGGGCTTTGATCCTTGACGTTGTAGGGTAGGGAGCTACCAGCCAGGGATAGCCGAGCAGGGTAGCCGCTCGGCTGCCTCTTGGTGAGGGCTTCGATCCCTGGCGTTGCAAGGTAGGGAGCTACCAGCCAGGGATAGTCGAGCAGGGTAGCCGCTCGGCTGCCTCTTGTGCGAGGTTCTGTCCGCGCGACCCCGTCGAGGGAGGGGGTGTTGGTCATGCCTGGAAACATGCGAGCTGACCGACATCTCCTCGGGAGGGAAAGGGTCGCGAAGAGGCTCGGGATGAGGCGCTCTGGCGACGGACCTCGGTGTTGAACTGTGGGGCGTCCAGCGGGTCGCAGAATGTATTGGCCTGGGAGATCTGCGGCCGTGGGAAGTAGCGAGGCGGTGGTCGGCAGTGCCGACGCGTGCGGAGTCTTTTCTGCCCCTTTAGGTGTCCCGGTTCCGAGGCGGGGGAGCGGCGACCTGGGGATCTTGCCCTGCCGTTTGGACGCGGATGAGCGTCTCCACGAAGGACGCGAGTCGGTCTATTCGGCCGCCAAGGGCGTTGATGGCGTTCGGCGGAGGAGGTTCGTCTGCGCCTCCATTGAGGGGGAGGCGGCGGCTAGTGCTTGGATCGTCGTGATGATCGCTCGCCATTCGATTGAGACCGAAAGATAAACTTTTGTTTTTGTGGAATCAAGGTTTTTCCCACAGACGGTGCCAGTTGACGTGCTTGGAATGCGTCGAGATGTTGTCTTCCGTTGATCTGCTGATGGCGGCAATGGATGGCTGGGATTGGATCTGGAGGAAGGCTCCTTAAGTGTGTGGATCTCAATGGGTTTGAGGTTGTTTAGCCGAGCTACATGCAAGGAAGTCCCGGGGTGGTTGGACCACCGAGGACCCTCCGACGATCAAGTTAGTGGGGTAATCCGAGCAGAGTAACGGCTTAGTGGATTCAAAGTGGCTTACTTGAATCGTCTGAAGAAGGGGTTTATATAGCGGTGGCAGCAGGCAGGGCAGGCGGGAGATTCACGCCGACCTTTACGCTCCCGACGTCACGCCCGCGTGATGAGCGGGATCTCCCATTAATGGCGAGACAGGCTCGTTAATGGGGGATCGTGATGGCGTGGAACGTGGGATGTGGCCGGCGGATATCTTGCGCATGGCGAGATTCGCGGGATGGCGGTTGCGCCTGCGAGTGGTGCTGTTGGTCGGTCGATGAGACCGGGGAAGATGATCTCGGCGGGAGAGCTCGCGGACGAGCGGGAGAGCCGAGGTATCTTGGTTTTGCGGTAGCCCGGAGACGAGCTGTGAGGCCGAGGAGGCAAATTGTGCCGGGGGCTCAGAGGCGAGCCGGCTTTTGTTTGTAGAACGGGCATGGGAGTGGTCTGATCGGCCACTGCAGGTCTTTTCTTGCATGCTCTGGGACACGTCATCTGCCATATGTCATGATCTAAGGAATTACCTTTATTGAGCATCATCACAATGATAGAATCTTGACCCACTGCTGCTTTATTATGAAAGAAGAGAATGCCACCGCATCAAGAAATAGCATCTAAAAATTAATAATACACAGTTTATTGTTAGGTCACGAACAACATTCTCTTGACACCTATAGAGGTATTGATTTTTTCTTTCTTTCTTTCTTTCGGCCAAACATTGATTCGAATGACATGCGAATCACAAGTCTTTCAAAATAAAATATTTTAGCTTTTCTTTTTTGCACAGGACGTACAAAGGTTAGGATTTCGAAAAACAATCCCAAAAATTGATAGTTACAAAACAAGCGCCAAAGGATTTTATATATTTGACGAAATAGATAGACCACTATAGTTAAAACTAGCTACTAACATCATTAGAACTAGCAGCAAGGAGGTGTAAAAATACATTTTTACCCCTCTAACAAGTAATTTATTGCTTTAAAATAACCCAGCTTGTTCTCCTCATGGGTAAGTTTCTTCTCCTCAAGCGGAGCTCCAATCAACAATAGTTTTTGATGCAAGCTAACATTTCATCAATCCAGGTGTTCGGTCGGATGAGAGGGCTTGTGGAGTTACACTTAAAGCTCGAAGAAACTTCCAAAGGCAGATTGTACAGATACTTCGGTAACAATCGGTAACAAATTTGGCTTGAGTTGGAGTTTTGGAGTATTGCGTGGAAGAGTAGAGTAGAATAAAATGAGGACAAATTTGGTTTATTGAGCCAATAATAATATCATCTGGTTATGGTTAACTCCAACTAAAGATGCAAGATGGGTAAAGTAACATAGGAAAGTATTTACTCAAGGGAGAATCTGTGCTATTTTTTTTTTTTTCATAATTATCAGTATCTTAGTATTTATTATTTTTCAAAAGCCCTGTTCTTTGTGGGGTCCCATATCATGATAGCCCCAACATTTCAATGGCTGGTAGCTGGGTACAAATCTACGAGGCCCACAATCAACGTAGGACCATTTTGATTTCCTTCTCTCATGGGATGTAATGAAAAAAGGACAAGAAAGGATATAACAGAATTGGATTTGAGACGCAATGGAATAAAACAGTAGGCTTGGAAAGGAGGGACAAGACAAAAGAGATCGGTTTGGTTTGTGATTGTGCACAAGATAGCGTTTGGAGAGTCCTTGTCCTTGGACCTTTTGTGATTCCCTCAATAAATGTCATGAATTTAATTTGCAGACTTTTTTGGGCTGGGCTGAGCTAGATTGGAGACTTGCTACCAGAACGGCTGTTAAAAAAGCTTGAAGCTCGGATCAGGATTGATGTTGTAACAAATCGTTCAATCCCGTTAGTTAACGAGCCGAGCTTGAACATGATTCGAAACCCGATAAAATAAACTAGCATGTTCAAACTTGGCTCCTCAGGGGCTCGTATGAGCACGCTAATCTAGTTACCGGCAAGAGACCAGGTGTGAAAGCACAAAATGGAGCAAAATCGAAATGATTAATAGCTGTAGGCCAAGGGCCTGCATGGGAACGGAGTTTTGTTTTCTAAACTGCAGTTTCGTAAGGTTAGGAAACCTTAACTCCAAAATATCTTTGACATGTTTGACAACAATTTTGGAGCTGGTTATCTCAGTCCTAAACTTGAGGTATCTCAATTCCAATCCGACCAAAGTTTTGTAAACTCCATTTTTGAAGTTAGGACCTTGCAACTCACAGATTGCTCCTCTCAACCTCCACTTAAAAATAACCCACAGTCTTTCTATCTAATTATCCAAAGAAGGGCCAAGTGTGAAAGCACAACTTGGAGAAAACAAAAACCATTAATATCACACGGAAGTAGATACAGGTCACACACGTTAATCACATTTCTTCATATAGAAGACAAATATGGGAAAATAAAAATAAATATAAAACAAATTTTCTTGGAAGACTTTTCATGGTTTGCTTTTCATTCTGTCATGCAACTGAATTTTTTTATAGTCTAACTATTTTTGCTTAAACATGCAAAAAGATATCATCAAAAAATAAGGTGATTGGAAAGAACACTCATCAGTCATCACAAGATGCATTTACTGACTGCATCATAAAGAGGGGAAATAGAATAGATTGCTAAATAATACCCTAATCTTTCGCCTACTTTGCATTTATATATCTTATTATTATTTCACCGCACTTTTATACCCTAAAATACAAAGTTGCATGAACAGAACCGACTCGAATATTCTAACGGTTAGTTAACAGAGGGAACAAACTATCAACGGTTTGTACTTTAAGGTATATAAATGCAGTGAAAAAAAATAAGATATATAAATGCAAAGTAGATGAAACCTTGGGATGTTATTTAGCAATTAACCCAAATTCTAATTAGGATTGGTAGATTCATAATCAAGTGATTCAACTCTGGGTACAAAATACCAATCTGGGATGGGTGCTATTTTGAAAGGATAGTATTGGTGTTATTGTTGATCCAACGGTGGCCCATAGGAAGGCACGTGGTCTTATGATCTTGTTGCGTGGCTAGAATTCTAAACTAGCACCAAAGAATAGCACCCACTGTCCTAAATCCAAAATATACCCTCGACTGCCCTGAATTTTCACCAAACCACCATAAAGTTATTTTACTAAAGTAAAGTACCTTGAGCACTATTTTGAGGGTAGTTAAGTGAAACAGAATCCCTTAAAAACCATAATTTAAAGTAGTTTACTGATAGAAACCTCTAGGTAGACTAGCGTAAAACCACAATTGTTAAGGGTATTTTGGTGTAATTTACCTTTCAATTCCACATGCAACAGCATAGAACTTGAGGAGACTCTCCTCTACGCCCCAAAGAAAAACTCTCTAATTAGCCAAAAATTGTTGTATAGAACTTGAGAAGACTCTCCTCTACGCCCCAAAAACAGAACTCTTTAATTAGCCAAAAATAAAAGATGATTATAACAAAGAAAATGCAGCATAATTGACGATGCTCGATATCGGTGACTCCCCAGATCACGACACGTGGCAGATGACGTGTGCCAGATCTTACAAGAAAAGATCAAGAAAGGTACGTTGGAAGCATACCCCGGGCCTGCGACCCGAGAATGTTTCCGACCTTAAGTGGCCTTCAGACCACCCCCAGCTCGCCTCCGAGCTATCACAGAACCAAGATGCCTCGGCCTCCCGCTCGTTCCCGAGCCTCCCGCCGAGCTTATCTTCCTCGGTCTCACCGACTGACCCACAACACCGATCACAGACGCCTCCGCCACGGCTCTGCGAATCTCGCAAGGCGCGAGATATCCGCCGCCCATGATCCCGCGTTCCACGCCATCACGATCACCCATTAACGAGCATATCTCGCCATTAATGGGGAATCCCGTCTATCACGCAGGCGTAACGCCAGGGGCGTAACGGCCGGCGTAAATCTCGCCCCCGGCTGCCAATTGCTGCCACTATTTAAACCCCTCTCCCAGACGACCCAGGTAAGCGAATTTTACCCCAATAGGCCGTTACTCTGCCAAAATACCCCGTCTAACTTGATCGTCGGAGGGTCATCGGTGGCACAACCATCCCGGGACTTCCTTGCAGGTAGCTCGGCCTCAACCACATAAAACCCATTGAGATCCACACGCTTCGGGAGTCAACCCTCCAAATCCAATCTCATCCATCTATCAGCGCTCGCAGCAGATCAACGGAAGATAACATCTGAAGGAGATCCCGAAATGTTTTATGTGTCGCTTCTTCAAGATCGGAGATTTGGTCCTAAGGCGGAACGAGTTCGTCGATCAAGGCAAGCTGCATAAGTTTTCCCTAAAATAGGACGGTCCCTTCCTCGTCTCCGAGATCCTGCCCGGCGGAGCCTATCGTTTACAAGACGCGAATGGTCGCAAATTTTCACGGTCTTACAACGCTGAAAAGCTCAAGCTGTACCTCTGAAAAGAATATCTACGAATGTATATTTCTTCTTTCACAAAGACGATGTAAACCATTCTAAAGTTCTTTCTATTAAATAATAAGAAGGGAACAATGGGGCATCGCAAAAAGGAAAAATTTATTTATTCAAAAAGTATTGTGGGCTCCTCAGCCTTACAGAAAAAAAAATTACAGCAGCGAAGGAAGTGGGTGCAAGAAATATTCCTTATGGTCCTTCGAGGAAATTTCCGCCAGCAGAGCCTTTGCCGCCTCGGACCTCTGCCTCTGATGCTGTCCGCGAACCCTCGTGGCCACGGACGGGCCATAAAGCTCTGCGAGCGGGCACCCATCGGTGAAATGCCTCAATTGGTAACACTCGAGGACGAGTGCCACCGAGCGATCCCGTCGACTCTTAGAGATCAGGCCGAGACGGCATAACGACCTCAGCTTGCCAACTGCCTCGTTCTTCAGTTGTTCGGGCAAGGGGTTGTGCAGCCCCGGCGATGCCCTCCAAATTGAGTACATCAGCAGCTGGAGAAGGGGTGATCGCCGGGGGAGCAGGCGGCCGATATGATCCTCAACCCGTCGGATCACCGCCTGCACCGTCTCCTCAGAGCACAGCTGGTTGTACAGATATACGTCCTCGAAATTTATGATCTCGGGGATGGAGAAAGGGAATTCATCCATTCTTGCGTTTTGGGGATGGAGAAAGGAGTGATCAACACGTCCTCCGTTTTATAGCCCCACAGCGTCCCCAAGAGTCCAACAGTCGCTCGTTTCTTCCACTACTGTACCGCTACGCGGCAGATATCCCATCTTTCTCGGCGAACCGAAGTCGGAGCGACGCGGCTCTTATAAACTCTTTGCTTCCCCCATGCGTTCATGACATGTGTCGCCCACGACGGTTACTCTTCCCGATGTTCATGCACCAGGAAAGGTCGGACAGAACCTTGCAAAACCGAGCAGCTACCATGCTCGATCCATCCTTAGCAGCCCTCTCCATGCCTTCCCGTGCTAAGGATCAAAGCCCTCATCAAGAGGCCACCGAGAAGCTACCCTGCTCGGTCCATCCTTGGCTGGTAATCTCTTACCCCACGACGCCAAGGATCAACGCCCTCACCAAGAGGCCACCGGGCAGCAACCCTGCTCGGTCCATCCATGGCTGGTAGTTCACTACCCACCAACGCCAAGGATCAAAGCTCTCATCAAGAGACCACCAAGCAGCTACCCTGCTCGGTCCATCCTTAGCTGGTAATCTCTTACCCCACGATGCCAAGGATCAAAGCCCTCATCAAGAGGCTACCGAGAAGCTACCCTGCTCGGTCCATCCTTGGCTGGTAATCTCTTACCCCACGACGCCAAGGGTCAAAGCCCTCACCAAGAGGCCACCGGGAAGCAACCCTGCTCGATCCATCCATGGCTGGTAGTTTACTACCCACCGACGCCAAAAATCAAAGCCCTCACCAAGAGGCCACCGGACAGCAACCCTGTTCGGTCCATCCATGGCTGGTAGTTTTTTACCCACCGACGCCAAGGATCAAAGCCCTCATCAAGAGGCCACCGAGCAGCTACCCTGCTCGGTCCATCCTTAACTGGTAATCTTTTACCCCATGATGCCAAGGATCAAAGCCCTCACCAAGAGGCCACCGAGCAGCTACCCTGCTCGGTCCATCCTTGGCTGGTAATCTCTTTTCCCATGTTCCCGCCAAAAAATTTCTGCGCAAAAGAGCCCAAGGTATCAAATGGTAACGATACGCTTAAGAAAATGTGAACCAGTATTTTCCGGCTTGTATTTTGACAAACTTCCGAATGTGAAACAGCTAAATTCTGATGGTATCAAAAGCGACATGAAAAGTCTTTGATTTGATATATTATGGGCCTCATAATTCATCCGGGATCAAAAGTTATGAGCAAATATACTATGCACGTGTAATCTAAGAAAGAAAATGCGAACCCGTATTTTCCGGGCTGTATTTTGACAAACTCCCGAATGAGAAACAGCTAAATTCTGATAGTATCGAAAATGTCCTGAAAAATCCTTCGATTTGATATATTATGGGCCTCATAATTCATTTGAGATCAAAAGTTATGAGCAAATGTGCTACGCACGTGTAATCTAAAGTAATGCTCTACTACATGGGAGTTGCATTTTTAGTCCCACATCGGAAAAAAGAGAGATCTCTTCTCTACCACTCCCATATAAATAAGAGAGGATACCTCTTAGAAAAGGATGAGTATTTCATAATACTCAAAGGAGATTATTTCTCCATAGGAGCTTGCTCCCCCCATAATGCGCATATGCGCAAGCGCCATGTGCGCCACGTGCAATGCAGGTGCGTCCGCCACATGCGCGCCACGTGCAACGCACGTGAGCCAAACACGTGCAACGCACGTTGGAGTATTCCATAATACTCAAAAGAGATTATTTCTCCATAAGAGCTTGCTCCCCCCATAATACACATATGCGCAAGCGCCATGTGCGCCACGTGTAATGCACGTGCGCCGGCCACATGCACGCCACGTGCAACGCACGTAAGCCAAACACGTGCAACGCATGTGGGAGTATTCCATAATACTCAAAGGAGATTATTTCTCCATAGGAGCTAGCTCCCACCATAATGCGCATATGCGCAAGCACCATGTGCGCCACGTGCAATGCACGTGCGCTGCGCTACGTGCAAACATGTGTGCCCAACACGTGCGACGTACGTGCGCCCAACACGTGCGACACACGTGCGCGAACGCAAATAAGCCTTTTTCAGCAGTGAGAATCTTAAGCTCTAGCCTTTTCTTTCCCCCTAATGAGTGGGACATGGTTCAAAGGGTACATCCCTCCACACCTTCGATATATGGCGCTGTAATCTCTCAGTGTCGTCGAAGAGGTGGTGGGTCCCAACGACCAATGATCCTTCTTTTCAAAAGAAAAGGAAAAGAAACAAAAGGAGACAGAAGAAAAACATACAGATGAAACCCCCATAAACTTTGAGAAATCTCAGAAAGAAGAGCCAAGCTCTCAGAAGAAGAAGATTTTCTTCAAGGTAAAAAAAAAACAGAAAGACGCAATCGTCTCATATAAAAGAAGAATTCACTTCTTTCTTTAAGATTATAGATCTACAAGACCAAGGTCTTTCACAAAGAGATCAAAGGATCTCATCATAAAATAAGAAGAACATAATTTTTCTTACAGATCGTAGATCTATAAGACTAAGGTCTTTATACAAGGAGATCATGGAAATCTCATTATAAAATAAAAGGGGGAGAATAAGTCAATTCTCTTAGGATCACAGATCCATAAAGGAAAAGCCTTTCAACAAAATAAGAGATTGAAACATCTCCTATAAAATAAGAACTTTTGTTCTTAGAATCTTGAGACAAAGTCTCTTATAAACGAGAATTTATTTCTCATATCATAAAACTGATCAAATAGCGCTTTGCGCTCTTGGACTGGCGCTCAGCGCCAAACGCACCACGTGTTCCTCACGTGTGCGCCACTTAACAGATAGCGCTTTGCGCTCTTAGGCTGGCGCTCAGCGCCAAGCGCACCACGTGCCACTCACGTGTGCGCCACTGAACAAACAGCGCTTTGCGCTCATAAAATAGCGCTTTGCGCTCATAAACTGGCGCAATGCTCCCATTATCTGGCACTTAGCGCCAAGCGCGCCATGTGCTCCTCATGTGCGCGCTACCCAGCAGAAGCGTTCTGCGCTCTTTGACTGGCGCAAAGCGCCAAGCGCGCCACGTGCTCCTCACGTGTGCGCTAAGAGAACATAAATTGTTCATTAAACAATAAAGCCCCAGAGCCATGATGAGTGCTCGGCACTCAATAAAAGACAAAAACAATTGTCAGAAACCAAGCCAATGTTTAACATTATAACTGAGTGGGCCGAGCCCAAGTTGGCCATAAACCCCTCATTCAGATAAATTGAGCCCATATGCTCATAAATCTCAGATCTTAGACCCAATTGAACTATAGATCTCCCAACCAATATTGGTTCAAGGGTACATCTCTTCGCTCATTTGTTATTTGTCGTTGTAATCTTTCAACGTCTTCAAAGAGGTGACGGGTCCCAGCAACCAAACATTTCTTGGACTGTGGGGTCCTTAAACCCATGGACTATGATGTCCTTAACCTTGGACTGTGGGGTCCTTAAACCCATGGACTATGATGTCCTTAACCTTGGACTATGATGTCCTCAACCTCGGACTGTGGGGCCCTTTAAACCCTCGGACTATGATGTCCTTAACCTCGGACTGCGGGGTCCTTTTAAAGCCATGGACTATGATGTCCTTAACCTTGGACCGAGATGTCCATAAACTACCATTGGACCACCATGTCCTTAAACTGGTAATTGACCGCAATGTCCCTAAACTAAACAATAGAGTCCAAACGCTCTCTTGTTGGATCTAAATGATCCCATTGAGTTGATCTTAGTCTAAAATTAGACTAACGTATCCTTAACAAACGTTTAAGTTGATTTTAATCTCAAATTAGACTAACGTATCCTTAAACCCAACCCCAAATCCAAATCTAAGAAGATACGGATTTGGACTAATCCACGCCCTACGGGCGACAACATAAATTAGTCTCCGTATACAATCCACGGGCAACCAAAATCAAAACAAACACACACGACACGAAGTGACCATCTAGAGAAGGAGAAAGTGGTTATCGCGATGCGGTAGCGTAATTAACTGCAGGGGCTTGCGCCTGCAGGGAAGAGCGTCCCCACAATCAAAAACCCCTCAACGAGGGGGAATCTGACGAAGTCTGCTATATCGGCCGCATCCGTTTAAACCTTCGATACATGGTGTCGTAAATCAACTTGGCATCTTCGGAGAGGTGGACGGATAGCACCAAATATCATCTGCCCTCGGAATTCAGGACCCGACGTCCCAACGTCCCGGTCGCGTCTTCCGGCGGGGAACACCCCACGACGCCAAGGATCAAAGCCCTCACCAAGAGGCCACCGAGCAGCAACCCTGTTCGGTCGATCCTTAGCTTGCCACTCCATGCCCTCCCGTACTAAGGATCAAAGCCCTCACCAAGAGGCAACCGAGCAGCTACCCTGCTCGGTCCATCCTTGACTGGTAATTTTATACCCGACGACGCCAAGGATCAAAGCCCTCATCAAGAGGCCATCGAGCAGCTTCACTGCTCGACTTCCTACACGTATTTACTAAGCGATCTCCACCTCGACTTCGGGGCTATGGAGATGTCGACCTTGTGCCGGTCTTCGCACACTTAACAAATGGTCGAATTCAACCCGACGTGCGATCGCCAGATGAAAAATCGATCTCCGACCTAACACATCATGAAAGCAGTACCGCACAAATAAAAATTTTTGCCACAAAACAAAGGGAAAATGTGCACGCAAACAACACTGAAAAAAGATTTCATTCACCAAAATAGAAGGTCTTTACAGAGGTACTATGGGCTCCCCAGCCTTACAAAAAACGCCCGGAGGCTTTCAAAATTTTAGTGCAAAGAAAGAAAAAATAAAGAGGCGAGGTGGTTCAGGCCTCGGGGCCGGGGAGAACCTCGATGAGCCGCTCCTCCACCGCGACAACCGGGGTGGCATCTCGAAGGTCGGCGCCCACCGCAGGAGCCTCAGCGCCGGTAGCTGGTGCGACCGACTTCTCCCCAACGCTCCCACCAGGGACCTCTCCTCCTACAGCGCTTCCGGGGGCATTCCCCCTGCGCCTCATCCCCATAGGGGTACTCGCCCCGGAGCTCGTTGTCATGAAACTCCGTCATCAGGGCCTTGACGGCGTCGTGCCAAACGACGGCAGTAGCTCCAGCGAGGTCGGTGTAGTACTGGTCCGACTTCTTGTAGCTCTCCACCGCCTTCGACGCTCGGAGCTCGGCACGCCTCGTTCCCTCCTTCGCCGCCTCATTCTCCCTCCGGAGGGTGTTCGCCATCTTTTTCAGGGTGGCGATAAGCACCTTGGAATCTTCCAATTGGGCCTCGGCGGCTCGGGCGGCCTCTCGGCACTTGGCGATCTCCCGATACCCGGCCGCCACCCGGTCTTCGAGGGCAGCGACCCTCTCCATCACCGCTTGCAGCTCCAGCCTTGAGCTCTCCTCCCGCGAGGAGAACTCGCCCGCGGCCTGCATCGCCGGGGCAATTTCCTCGTCCTCTATGTTGACGACGAAGGCGACGTGCTGGAGGACCTAAAGAAAACAAAGAGGGTTAAAAAGAAAAGGAGGGCACCCAATCTCATGAACAAAAATACTGAATGAAGATCCGAGTGTGGTGCGAACACTAACCTGCACGGCCTCTTGGGCTATGGCCGCCATTTGGGTCCGGAGGATCCCCCGAGGGATTCTGCCTCCGGCCGACCTTTCCATCTCCGAGAGCAGGCTGTCGGCGACGGAAAGCCCCGAAGACACCTCGAAGCGAAGCTCCCCTTCATCCACCATGATCGGGGAAGCCGGGGTATGGGGCACCGTCCTATGGTACCTCTTAAGGAGAGACGTAGGGGAGCCTGTCTTGTCTCCCACCTCCCGAACCCGGGGCTCCTGCTCCCGAGCACGCTTTCGGCTCGGCGCTTGGCTGGACTCCAGAGCCCGGGGCGTGCTCGAGCGTCTGGCTGGGACGGCCGCCGGTGGAGCCTGAGCCGACGACGGGCGAGAAGGCCCGGCACCTCCGGCCTTCTTCCCCTTTTTTTGTTCGACCATGGCTGCCCGAAATTTGCCTAAGTCCATGAGCTCTGCATAAGACAAAAGTACAAAGGAGTCAGCAATGCCAGAAAAAAAAAGAAAGAATACGCAAGTCTAAACAGGTCGCCTGAAAACTCCTAACTTACCCGAGAACTGGGCGGGGCTGAGCCCGGTCCAACCGAGGGCCCGCTTAGACAGCAACACATCAGCCCGGGTGTGGGGATCCTACTCCGCCACTGCCATCATGTCGGGATCATTCGACCGCCTTACCCGTGGGCAGTTGGCCCTATGCCACTAGATGGGCACAAGCCAATCCTCACCCTCGGGCGGCCCAACAAACAAAAACTTCTTTTTCCATTCGTGAATGGAAGAAGGTACTACGACAACCCCCGACCCGGCAACATCTACTCGGTGTTTCCTAAAAGAGATGTACACCGAGCTTGGCTCTCCCCTGCGAGTGTCGGGGTGGTTTTTGTAGCAGAGAGAAGAAATGAGAAGGCTTCGGCTGAAAGGGATCTGACGTAATTTCAACCGGACCAGGAACCCTAGGAAAATCCTCCAAGAGTTCGGCACTAGCCGGCCCGGGGCTAACTCAAAACAATTCAACGCCGCACTCACCTCGGGGGAAAAGGGTAGGCGCATCCCGGCCCAAAAGGCTTCCAGGTACAAGGCAATCTCCTTGCTCCGTACCTGTTCTGCCCTCTCCCCCTCCTCAGCCAGACGAAGTGAGTAGCCGGGAGGAATGTAGGAACGAGTCCGGATGGTGGCAAGCTCATCCGCATGACTGAGCATTGATGACGCGCCAAGAGCACCCATGACCTACGCTTTGGGGACCGCCCCCGTCGCACGACCCCGGGAAGCATGACTAACCCTAACTTCCCGGGGGGACTCCAACTCAGACGAGGAAGAAGAAGAAGAAGAAGAAGAAGAAGAAGAGGAAGCTACAGAGGACTCCCTAGACTCTTCCCGGACTATTTCTACAGACTCCTTGGTTGAAGACATCTAACCTGATCAAAAGGATGAAGTCCTCGGAAGAAAGAACGCAGGGGTCCCGACCTAAAGAAAAGAATGCCGAGCTGACACCAACGGGACGAGGAAATTATGATGAGGTATGGACCACTGAAGAGGATCCCACCTTCATTTATAGCAGCCGGCATACACATCTTGCGGCGCCCATCGCCTCCCGCCAAAACAACGCTTAGCAACCAACGGCCGACAACATTTCACCTGTCGCACTCACATTGGGCGCATCCCATCGGGCGCGGGAACACCTGCGGCCCGTCTCGTCAGCCAACCAGTGCTAGACACGTGGGCTGTCGCTTCGATGAACGTACGCACAAACCGACGCTTCCCCTTTAATGCGAGATCTCTCACCTGATCCGCTGACGTCATCAAGAAAATACGACTAATTGCCCGGGAATACGCACCGACGATATCTTCAAGTAAGGGCTCAGCCCGGGTGACCGGTCAGACCACTCTCGACCCGACCCAGGAACGGGTCGAGACGAGAGTGGGGGGCTAATGATGATGCTCGATATCGGTGACACCCCAGATCACGGCATGTGGTAGATGACGTGTCCCAGAGCTTACAAGAAAAGATCAAGAAAGGTACGTTGGAAGCATACCCCAGGCCCGCGACCCGAGGATGTTTCCGACCATCAGTGGCCTTCAGACCACCCCCCGCTCGCCTCCGAGCTATCACAAAACCAAGATGCCTCGGCCTCCTGCTCGTTCCCGAGCCTCCCGCCGAGCTTATCTTCCTCGGTCTCACCGACCGACCCACAACACCGATCACAGGCGCCTTCGCCACGGCTCCGTGAATCTCGCCAGGCGTGAGATATCCGCCGCCCATGATCCCGTGTTCCACGCCATCACGATCCCTCATTAACGAGCATATCTTGCCATTAATGGAGAATCCCGCCTATCACGCAGGTGTAACTCCAGGGGCATAACGGCCGGTGTGAATCTCGCGCCCGGCTGGCCATTGCTACCACTATTTAAACCCCTCTCCCAGACGACTCAGGTAAGTGAATTTTACCCCAATAGGCCGTTACTCTGCCAAAATACCCCGTCTAACTTAATCGTCGGAGGGTTCTCGGTGGCACAACCATCCCGGGACTTCCTTGCAGGTAGCTCGGCCTCAGCCACATAAAACCCATTGAGATCCACACGCTTCGGGAGTCAACCCTCCAAATCCAATCTCAGCTATCCATCAGCGCTCGCAGCAGATCAACGGAAGATAACATCTGAAGGAGATCCTGAGATCCATCACTAATTAAGGCCATTTGTCCAGAACATAACTAACCCCTATGCTAATTACATGATCTCTCCAGCATTTTTTAGTTGATTTCATAGATATAAACTTATCAAAATCGAGACATTGGGCGAGTGCAAAAAACTTTGAGATGCTCATAACGCACAGCATTACAATTCTTATATGCATACAAACTCGTTTCTGCTATGTTTATTCGGACTGAATGCTTCAACATATACCCTACCCAATTTGTCCAAAAATGGTTACGAGAGAATACATGAACTTGGGTAACTGATAACATGAGTTACCAAACAGAAGGAACAAAATTATCAGTATCATCAGCAGTATGGATCACCTCTTCCCCTTCCTTATATATATATATATATATATATATGATTCTTCCATTTTAGTCTGTTCTTGATTGGCCAGGACGCAAGGAGAGGATGATGCCAACAATAAGGCCATACGAGGCCTGTGTTTCGGCAAAGATGAGAATGAGAATCATTCCCACAAATAGTTTCTGCTACTGCACATTGGCTCTGAAATTAAAAAAGAAAGCTCAGCACAGTTACTAAAGTTTCTATGGTTAATGCAGCTGGATGAGAAAAGATTGTAAAGAAGATGGAGCAAGAGATGAAGATGCGGAAAAACCTGTATAACAAAAGATCAACTTTCCAATTTTCTTGAACCAAAAGCTGAGTACTATCACATGCTGATCAGTCGAAAATACTGCATTTTTAACACGGCAATTTCCCTATCATTTGCACTCATCTAGAAGTGTTCGGTATTCATATTGCACATATTAGCAAAACAGTCCTGAAATACCAGATTGCATGTGTTATACTCTAAAACCGACATTTCTGAGGAAATTGTGTGTTTATCATGGCATCGCATCATCCCTGTATTGCGCAACACTTGTTTCGAGATTTGTGCAGGAAATTGCAGGAACAAAGCCAAAAGAAACTGATAAAAAATACGCCAACTCAAAGGCTAAAGATCTAGTAGCAATACAGAAGGCCAAAATAAATTCAACATATCAAAACAAGGCCCAAGTATCAGGCCCAACAATTACCAGAAGACCCAAGCCCTGAAGGTTCCAACCGCCGCGGTTCCGCGGCGGGAGCGTGCTTGAGCCGCGGTTCCGCGGCGGCTTGACGGCTTCAAGTGCTCAATTTTCTACACGTGGCTACCTATAACTATACAAGCTTCCAGAAGACTCCCTATTCTCCACCTGGCACATCTAGAAGGCTCGGCTTAACAAACTTCATCTAGAAGCTTCTCCTCAACAAACTTTTGGAGGGAAATTCAAATCTCCTCTAACTAACTTTTGGAGGGAAATTCAAAAATTCAAATCCTAGATCTAGGGTTTGGATGGTCTATAAAAGAGAGCCTAGATCTAGGGTTAATTTTTTCCTCATTCCTCAACCATTAATCTCCATCTTCTTCCACAAGTCTAGTGACAAGACTTGTGCGAAACCTTAACCCTAATTCCAATCCAAATTCAAGATCCCGAGTACCAATCAAGCAAGAAGCCCTTCAACCTTTTAGGAGCGGAGCCGATCTCCAATCGAGCAAGTGATCCAAGCCGATCCGCGACTCATGGAGCCGAGCGAAGCCAAATCGACGATCAAGCTCTTCCTCTTCTTTCTCTTGTAGTTCTTGAGCGAATGTAATGAAATTGTTGATATAAATAAAAGGTGAAATTCTTTAATCTTGTTTTCTTTAAATTCTTGCATCATGATTCGATCTCAATTTGTAATTGTAGTTCTTGTGATGATGTTTGAGTAAAACTCCGCTCGTCAAGGAGTCGAGACGATCAATAGAATGATGATGTAACAAATCTTAAAACGATTCTTAAGTCCTACGGGTTTTGTAAACCCTAGCAAGTTCAAGAACCGATGACCTAGTTTCGTTGCGATGCTTTCTTGATTGTGATCGCTCGAAATTAGGGATCTACGATCGTTTCTTGAATTTACTAGAGGCTAGAATGTGAATGATATCGACGAATGAACAAGGGATAAATGATGAAACCCTAGTTTCACTAGAAATCCCTAATTCTCGTCGATCATCATCGATCTAGTATCAATCCATCGAAGGATGAGAATACGTCATCTTGAGATTGCATCACATCTATAGATCCGATCGATTCGTACGAGCCTTATTTCGATTCTTGATATTTGGTTGGAAAAATCATCAAACTATCAATTCTTGATTCTATCTTTTTCTTGTTATTAGATCTATATTTTCTAATTCTTGAACTTCAAATACAAATCATGAATTGTTTTGTTTTCTTTTCTTTAAAGTTTTGACTCATCTAATTCAAAAGACGAACTATTACACTGTCCCTGTGGACGATCTGCACTCACTTACAATCTACATCCGACACCGTAGTTGATTGCGGTCAAATAATTTTTGGTTGTGATTTCTTTACAATTTCCAACTACACAAACAAGAATTCTTTACAATCAAATAGCGCCGTTGCCGGGGATAGTGCTCTAATTGCTCGTATTTTGTAATTTGAGTTGAAAAATTTATTCCATTATAATTTTTAGATCTAAACTCGCACAAACCCTAATACGTGTGTGTTTCCTGATTTAAAATCAGAAAAGCTTATGGAAAAAGCTTCAGAAGAGGGTCACATGCTTACACGTGACCAGCAGTCACGTGTTGGCACGTGACATCTAAAAGCATCATCAAGGCAGATTCAGCTTCCTGACTATATCAAAGAAAAGGGCTTCAGAAAGGGTCACATGCCCCCACGTGACCAGGGTCACGTGTTGGCACGTGACATTTTAAAGCGGATTCAGAGGCACATCGGTTCCCTGATCAAATCAAGGAAAAAGCTTCAAAAGAGGCCACGTGCTCCCACGTGACCAGGGGTCACGTGTCGGCACGTGACGCTCAAAACATCAGAATTGTTCTCCAGTTAAATCAAGAAAAAGAGTCCAGACAAGGGTCACGTGCTCACACGTGACCAGGGGTCACGTGGTGGCACGTGACGGTTAAGCAGCAACCAGAAGACAGCGCAAAAAGAAAGAGGAAGGCTCGTTCCAAGGAGGTCACGTGCCCACACGTGACCATGGGTCACGTGGTCACACGTGACCGGCTTTCAAAGCCCATTTTGGCAACAGAATTAAATTCTGAAAGAGATTTAAATCTTTCTAAAGGAAAGCGACTATCTGGAACCAATCGAATTAAAGATTCAGAGGTGATGAAATATCATCTATCTATGGGAAAATCTCGAATTTGGAAAGATTTCCTCTTTAAATCTAACAGAAATAACAAAGGAGAATCCCTGGATTTGAAATCCAATGGTGAATAAAATTCACCTAATAATCCAAAGGTCAAAAACGAATGATGGATGCAAATCAAATCTCTCAACGAAGATTCGTCAAAAACTAATTGATTCGGCTGCTTCTCCTATAAATAGGAGCCAAGAGACACAGGGATGAAAAAAAGAGAGATATATACGCAGAGGGAAGAAAGGGAGAGAGAGCCTTGATACTTTGAGGAATTTGGATCTTCTGCAAAAGAAAACCCTAGGTAAGAAAGGGAAGGCTTTTTGAAAGAAGGAGAATTTAATTCTCAACAGAGTTTAACTCTGATATACAAAACAGAAGAATATATTCCTTCTCTCTTTGCTAGAGGATCTGCAAAGTGCACATCTCCCCTTGAAGTTGAGAATTTAATTCTCAATGGGTTGAGATCCTGCCATGCAGATCCAAAACATAGATAGGGAATGGAAGCACGATAATTTAATTCTCACAGAACTATAGGAATTTAATTCCTTTAAAATAAAATTAGGGCTTGACCCTGTGTTATGGGAATTTAATTCCTTCAGAACAAACAGAAACAGGGTTTAACCCTAATTAAGAACCTAGTTCTGCTGAAACAGCGGGAATTTAATTCCCTTAATCATAATTTAACAGAGAATGGAGTTCAATTCCTTAAAAGCTTTTATTAGGGTTTAACCCTATTCAGTTATTCACATATATGAGGAATTTAATTCCTACAGAAAATTCAGAGTTCAACTCTATTCCAGAATATAAGTCTTCAAAAGGAAGTAGGAATTTAATTCCCCTGAAATTTAAAGCTCGAGGAATTTAATTCCTGAAAAAAGATTAACAGATCCTCTAAACAACATATATAGAGCCAGGGTCACGTGTCACCACGTGACCCCCTCCCAAAAGATCTACAGAAAGCCCCTTTGAGGCAGCACCCCACGTGACCCACGTGACTCTTGACAGAAGCTTTAACACACAAGCATTTGAATGCCCGTCACGTGATGACACGTGATGCTCTGAAAGATGCGATAATCTCAGCAGAATAAATGAAGGGAGGGCGCTCTCACGTGTTGCCACATGACCCCTCTTGCCTTAGTGTTTAACACTAAATTGAAACTCCCGAATTCAGTGTTAAAACAACTGTTGGGCCTTAGTGTTCAATACTAATCAAAAAACTTTATTTGCAGTGTTCAACACTGACTACCTTAGTGTTTAACACTAATTTGAGAGCTCTGTTGCCAGTGCTTGATACTGATCTGTTTTAGTGTTTGACACTAATTTGAAAGCCCTGTTGCTGGTGTTTAACACCAATTATCTTCTAGTGTTAAACACTAACTTGTCAATCTCATTCCCAGTGTTCAACACTGGTTGGTCTTCAGTGTTTAATACTAGACATTGGTCCAATTGGCTAAATGGATAGAGGCAAAGCCTCTCCTGATTGGACTTAGCCCAAGCTGGCCATAAGTCCTCAATTCGTAATTAACTGGGCTAATGGGCTCATAACATAATTAATTGGTCTTGATCCCAAATAGGGCCAAGGACTATTTAATCCACTCCGGTTCCAGGGTACATCTCTTCACTCCTTTGATACTTGGCATTGTAATCCCTCAATGTCTTCAAAGAGGTGACGGGTCCCGATGACCACGCATTGATATGGACTGTGGGGTCCTTAAACCCATGGACTATGAGGTCCTTAACCTTGACCGTGATGTCTTAAAACTAACAATGGACTGTGGGGTCCTTAAACCCATGGACTATGAGGTCCTTAACCTTGACCGAGATGTCTTAAAACTAACAATGGACTGTGGGGTCCTTAAACCCATGGACTACGACGTCCTTAACCTTGACCGAGATGTCTTAAAACTAACGATGGACCGCAATGTCCTTAAACTACCCATGGACCGCAATGTCCTTAAACTACCCATGGACCGCAATGTCCTTAAACTAGAACAATAGAGCCCCGCATGCTCTTTTGTCGGACCTAAACGGTCCCGTTTAAGTTGATCTTCGCCTCAAGGATGGCTAACGTATCCTTAAACCTTCAAACAGACTGGACTATGAATCCCCCCAATTAACTCTGGCTCGAGGGTACATCTCTGAATTCCTCTGACATCTGTCGTTGTAATCCTTCAACGTCGTCAGAGAGGTGACGGGTCCCGACGGCCATACATACGATGGACCACTATGTCCCTAAACTGGAACAATGGAGCCCAAACGCTCCTTTGTCGGATCTAAACGATCCCGTTAAGTTGATCTTAGTCTCAAATTAGACTAACGTATCCTTAACAAACGTTTGAGTTGACCTTAGCCTCAAGTATGGCTAACGTATCCTCAAACCAAACCCCCAAACCCAAATCTAAGATAACACGGATTTGGACTAGTCCACGCCCTACGGGCGACGACATAACTCGGTCTCCGTAAACAATCCACGGGCAACAAAACATAAAATAAACACACACGACACGAAGTGACCATCTGGAGAAGGAGAAAGTTGTTACCGTGATGCGGTAGCGTAATTAACTGCAGGGGCTTGCGCCTGCAGGGAAGAGCGTCCCCACAATCAAAAACCCCTCAAATGAGGGGGAATCTGACGAAGTCTGCTACATCGGCCGCATCCGTTTAAACCTTCGATACATGGTGCCATAAATCAACTTGGCATCTTCGGAAAGGTGGACGGATAGCATCAATTAGCATCTGCCCCGAACCCCAGGCCTAGACGCCCCATGCGTCCCGGCCGCCGTTCGGAGGGGAACAGATTCTGGCACGCCCGGTGGGACCTTTTCCTCTTTCCACTCCACACTTCGTGTGTCGTAATTTGCGAACCAATCGCGGTTCGCTAATGGTTGCCCTTGGGTTTCAAGATACTAAGAATTGGCGTCTTTCTTATTGCAGAAAGCAAAGGATCGATGGCTTCTACTTCTGCGAAATCCTCCAACCGCTCAGACTGCAATTGCGACCAACGCTCTGCCTCGCCAGGAGGTATAGCCTACGGACCCCAAGCTGCTTCGTTATTCACAATGCCGGCGGACCAGGTGACTCAGGCCACTACCGGATTGTTCTTTGGGACTATACTCCCACAGACAAGCTTCGCGGCGCCGGTGCTGACAAAGGAAGCTCTCAAAAAGTCGGTCTTTGATCGTCTTACCCCTGCCGCGGCTCCTCTCAACGAGTCGCCCAACGTCAACGCCTCGGTCTTCTCTAGATTGGGCCAAAAATCCGGCGAACTCATCATGAGGCCCACAATCTCAGAGGAGGCTGCTTCTAAGAGAGTGGCCGCTCCTGCCCCCGAAGTCGCCAAGGTGGCCTCTCCGGCCACGAAGTCGGTCTTTACAAGATTAATGGCTTCAGTTCCCGCTCCTGCTGCCCAAAGGACATCGGTCTTTGACAGACTAACACCAACAGCGACCCCCCACCCACACAAGGGGCAAGACGAAACCATTCTTACTGTTGACCCAATGTCGTTCGCTCGACACGCTCGATATCGCCATTGGCGCCGAGTAAGGAAGGCTGGGGGCAACTCCCCCTCCGGGTTGACTCCATCAGCCCCGATGGCAGAAGTTAATGTTGCTGTTCCAACTGGGAACAGCTTCGAAATGCTAAATAAGGTGCGAGGGAATTCTCCCACTGCAGTGCTAAAGAGGTCTCCTCCCCCATTAAAAAAGGTTGTGGAAATAAAACCAGAACAGCCCCGATCTCCTCAACGGCCGTCTTCCAAAATCTATAAGGTTTGGCGGCAGGCCCGAGACTCGATCATCGATCCAAACTTCTCCCGCCAGCACAAGAAGCTGAAAATCCAACCAGAGGCTGGTCACCAGGCTAAACCCCAAAAGGCTGTCTGGGCGCCCACCTCAACGGCCCCCTCAACTTCCATGGCTCATAAAAGGAGGAGGCCAGAAAAGACCCCCCAGCATGCAATGACGGCTAAAAGCACTGAGCCCAGACGTCCTAAGTCTGGGGGCATGGTGGTGCACATTGTTTACGTGGCCTCTGGAAAAGAGGAAAGCCGCACTTCTACGGGCCACCGACCGCTAACCCGATCCGTGACGAAAGCCCAGGAGCAGCAACAAAAGCTCCAGGAAATGATGAATGCTATGGCCGCACTTACCGGGCCAAAAGAAAGCCCAGAAACGTCCTCAGACGCACGCCAGGAGGAAGAAACCGACGCGGAATTCCTTCGCCGGATACTGGAGAAAAAGGACAAAGAGGCTGCTGAACAAGCGGCCAACATACAACGTATGGGCCTTCTCTTCCAAGATATGATAGGGATGATGATCCAACAGGACTTACCCGCCGAGGATCCCCCAATCGTTCTTGAAGACGACCGAGGAGAAACGTCAAATCCACCACCAGCCCTCTCAACGGCCAAGGAGGAGGCGATCTCTAAGGTTGACTTGGTTGACTACATAGCCCAGCAAATCCGGGTTCATCATGCGACTGAGGCAGCTGGTCAAGTCGTAAAGACGGGACGGCCGTATCCAAGCTGGTACGACCAAATCAAATACCCGCAAGGCTATACGATACCAAAATTCCACGTGTATAAGGGGACCGGCAATCCCCATCAACATGTCGCCCAGTTCCGGGCCCTCTGCGGTAACACCGGCGGTGATGATAAACTGTTGCTCCGCCAGTTCGTGGGCAGCTTATCAGAAACAGCGTTCGAATGGTATTCGGAACTCCCGAACGATTCTATCAAAACGTTCGCTGAAATGGAGTTGTTATTCACTCAGCGATTCGCAAGTGCCAGCGAACGCACTCCAATAACTGCATTGATTAACGCCAGGGTAAAACCAGGCAAAACCTGGGTCCAGTATGCTATACGCTGGCGGAATTTGTGGTCGAGATGCGAGCAACGCATTGAGGAGGCACCCGCAGTGGGCATGTTCGTGGGAACCCTAGACCCCCACGCAACTATCTCCCAGTTTATGATGTTCTTTAAGCCAACCACATTCCAGGCTTTAATCGACAAGTTGGCTCAGATGGACCAGATGGGTCATAGACCACCTCCCCCGAAGTCGGAACCTCGGAATGACAAGGGTAAAGGAAGGGCAACCTTTGTCGCGAATGCCCAACAGCAACCCAACGCCCCGAAACCGACAGATCAACTGGAAGAAAGACGCCGGTATTATAATGAGAAGATGAAACGTCCCTACTCGTTCCCACGAGACAAGACGAAACGGTTATTCGAGCTGGCAATACGCAACAGACTTATAAACCTACCAAATCCAAGGCGACCGCCGCAACCCACCGAGGTGAATAACCCTAACTATTGCCCTTACCATCAAACGGTAAGTCATCCGATTGAAGATTGTTTCGTCTTCAAAGGATGGATTGAAGATCAATACCTCCAGGGGAAGTTTGTACTGTCCGAAAAGTGGAAGGTGAACCCACCACAACCGCATACTCCTAAGAAAGCAGATACACCAGGGGCAACCTGCTCCTTTATTGAAGAAGCTCCATGGGAGGTCGTGCTATCAACTAAAACCAAAAGAATGCTGAGAGACCTTCATGCGTGCCCTGCGATCGGATGGGAGGACCCTCTTGAACCTCAAATTATCGAAGGGATGCTGAAGCCCCGCCCAACTACGAAGACTCGCGATAAGGGCCCAAATACTCACGTCCAACCGTCAAAATCTTCGAAGAAAAAGAAGAAATCCAAGAAGCCCGTGAAGCTTGGAAACGAGCACACGAACTTGCAGAAGCAAATCGACGCGCTGGAAGAATACAATCAAAAGGCGCGAACTCCTGTCACACTGCGAGAGTTCCTCAACCACATCTTTCAAGAGAGAGATGATGGAGAGAGTTCGTCGGGTGAATCCGAAGGATATGTGGCGAGTTGTAACATAATCTCTCATTCGTTTACCGATGATGAGAAAACTCCTGGCACTAAGAAGCTGGAGACAGAGCCTGAACCAGAGCGTGCGTGGCCGACAAATGAAGTGATCAATGCTTTTCTAGACGAGATTCGTCTAAAAAGTAAAGCGGATCAGGAGCGTGAGATGGTAGCATCAGAAGGAACCAAATGCAGGCGACTGAACGAAAGAGTTGAACTACCTCTGCCAGAACGAAAGGCATCCGAAGTAGACAAGAGGATATTCAAGACGAGGAAAAGGTTTTCCAAAGCCATGTCAATGGGAATGAGGCTACCACCTTCGGAAGGAAACACGCTCGACGGGGTGGAGAGACACCCTGATTATTGCGCATATCATCGGAAAACTTCACACCCCACGGAGGAGTGCGACGCCTTTAAGATATGGTGGCAAGGATATGTTACTCCTCGGCAACATTTTAAGCGCATGAAACGCAAGAGCCGTCGGGAGCGAAGAAGTACTGTCGAAGGGCACAACAGAACTACTGGCAACTGTTATATGGCTCACGTCGGGGGGTCACAAGTTCTCACCTTTGGGAGCGACTCTGATGAAGAAATGGCTTTGGGCCCTCTCTTTAAAGAATCCGTTTTAGGGAAAGAGGAGAAATCGGAGGCTTGCGAGAACATTCAGCTGCGCAATCGCACACTCCCAGAAAAGAATCTCGGGCCCGTGAGTAGAAAAGATAAGGGAAAGGAAAAGGTCACTGAAGATATCACTTTAGATGACCAAGTCATGAGAGAGCTGGCTGCCAAAGACCCTCCTAGGAAGGGTAAGGTGGACTATAACATCCTCGCGCACCTAAGGAAGCTACCTTCCCAGCTTAGCATTCTCGATGCCCTCCTATTATCAAAAGAAGCGCGAGACTCACTAATTAAGGCGTTACAAGAACCTGAGCAATTCCAAGCCTTCCTCGCCACTGAAAAGATGACGGATGAACTGGAGGAAGTGCATACGGCCGACATCACTTTCGGTGATGAAGACCTCCTTCTCGGGACGTGCGACCACAACCGTCCCCTATATGTCTCCGGATACTGCCATGATATCAAGATAGGCAAGATCCTGGTGGATAATGGATCCTCCGTCAATCTCCTTAATGTTCGGGTGTTGAAGGAAATCTGCATGAGTGTGCAACACCTCGCTCGTGACAAAATTACTATCTCCGGTTTCGATTCACAATCGTCACGGACTCTCGGATCTGTGATACTAACATTACGCTTTGGACTTCTCGTTACAGACATCAAATTCCATGTCATTGACGCCAAGACCTGCTACAACGCCTTGCTCGGTCGTCCTTGGCTACACGAATACAACATCATCCCTTCTACACAACATCAGTGTATGAAGTACTTTAAGGATGGTTTCGAGTATACCGTAACAGGAGAGTTAAACCCATTTTCCGTGAATGAAGTCCGCAAATACGAAGATGCGAAGTACTTTTTGCCAGATTTCGAGGATACGGAAAGGTGTCGCAACCCGGAGAACAAAACCGCCGCCACCATCCCTGTTTTCGGGATCGATACCGAAGAAGAGGAAGAGATAGTTTATGCAGGTCCATCTCAACGCAACAACCTGGGGACGCCCGCCCCCATGTTGGTCTTCGGAAGTGATTCAGAAGATGAAGTTAATGCCGTGTTCTCCAATCGGCTGTCAATACAAGCACCCCCTGGCGATGACCATAGTTTGCAAATCACCATGGTACCGCGAAAACACTACAAGGATCTCGACACGCTTCAAGCTCACAATGTGCAGGACCTGCGAACGTTTTACGTCCCTCCCAGGAAAAGGGGTGAGAAGGTGATCCTATTCTACCGATCCTCAGAGTCGAAAATAGAGAAAGAGATCTGGCATGGCGCGGATGCTACACTTGACAGGCTCCAACCCATCCGTCTGCCCAGATACTATACAAATGGTTTAAAGAAGCTATTGAAGCGCCAAGGAGTACCCTTAAAACAGACTGTCCGGCAGGCTCGGTTCTACAACAAGATTTGGGATGTCCCTGGGACTCAACGCAAATTGCCCAACGGGAAAATGGAAACACTCGGGCTTGGATACGCGAGAACCGCAAAACGGGAACGGGCTCATAGCAGCTACGCTATATATACCTTTGATGAAGAAGATGACGCCCTGTCAGGAGATGCCAACCCCTCGTCAAAACTAGACCCCGCGATTGAAGCGCCGAGTCCGTCGTTTGAAGAACGAATGGGCAAGCCTATCAGGAAAGTGGGTCAGAAAGCTCGGGAAGACCACAACTGCGAAATGGCCATCTACGAGAAGGCCAGGACGCAACGTCTATTTCAACGGGCTGCAAAAGACAAAGATGTTCGTCTTTGTCAACCCGTTGTACGAAAGGCCCGATGCGGAGATGGAAATAAGTCAAGAAGCGGAAAGAGGATCCAACAACAACGACGCAGGATTAGAGGGTTACGTGATCGGGTATTGCACGGCTCGGATTTGTCCCTCATGAAGAAGACGAGTCGAGCGTACTCCTTCCCCCGAGACAAGACGGAGAGGTTACTCAAACTAGCTTTAAAACATCAAATGATCGCGCTTCCAGGATCTAGACACCCTGAGCGAGCTAATAAGGCTTCTCAGCTGAGCTATTGCTCTTATCACCGAGCCATAGGACATCCTACCGAAGACTGCTTCACCTTCAAGAACTGGGTCGAGGACCAGTACCAACAGGGCAGATTCGCTTTATCCGACGGCTGGAGGGTAACGCCGCCACAAAAGCACGAACCCAAGGCCGCAAGAGCAGAACCGGATCCACCTCAGTCCTGGGAGCGGATTCGCACCTGTTATACGATTACGACATTAAAAGATGAGCCCGAGAACATGGATGACCTTCCCTGGTGCTTTGAGAACAGCAATGATGAGGTGATCTCAGAATTTCCGCCCGCTCCGAAAAAACTGGAAGATGGTATACATACTACTGCTGATAACCTCAAGAAGATTAAGTTGGGATCGGCAGATGACCCGTGACCGACATTTGTCAGCGAGCTGCTATCTGAAGAAAGGGTGGCTGCGTTAAAGAACGTGCTTCTACGGCATAAAGACTGCTCCGCGTGGAACTATTCCGAGATGCCAGGATTAGATCCGGAGATTGCTGTGCATAAGTTAGCGATATCCCCGGATATCAAGCCAGTCAAGCAGGCGCCAAGAAGGATGCGACTCGAGCTTGAGATGAGCATCAACGCCGAAGTCAAGAAACTGATCGATTCTGGATTTATCCAAGAAGTCCAATATCCCGACTGGATCGCCAATATCGTCCCGGTAATGAAGAAGAATGGGACGGTACGCATATGCGTGGATTTCAGGGATCTCAATAAAGCCTGTCCAAAGGACGATTTCCCAGTACCAGTAACCGAGCTAATGATAGATAACACGTCTACTCATGAGGTTTTCTCCTTTATGGACGGTTCGTCAGGATACAATCAGATAAAGATGCATCCCGAAGACCAGAAGCACACCGCTTTCCGGACCCCTTTGGGTATATTCTGCTACAGGGTTATGCCCTTTGGTCTAAAGAACGCTGGCGCTACCTATCAAAGGGCCATGACAAAAATCTTCGATGACCTCATACATGACATCGTCGAGTGCTATATCGATGACCTCGTAGTAAAGAGCATGTCATACGAAGAGCATTTAAAGCATCTGGAGACTGTATTTCAACGCCTTCGGCAATATAATTTGAAAATGAATCCCCTCAAATGTGCGTTTGGAGTCTCCTCGGGAAAATTCCTGGGATTCATCGTTCGACACCGAGGTATTGAAATAGATCCGTCAAAGATTAAAGCGATCATGGAAATGCCTCCGCCAAGAACCCTCAAACAGTTGCGGTCTCTCCAAGGGAAGCTCGCATACATCCGGCGATTTATCGCCAATCTTTCAGGAAAATGCCGTCCTTACAGCCACCTGATGAAGAAGGGAACTCCATTCGTTTGGGATCACAAATGCCAAGGTGCACTAGACTGTAAGTCCACGTTGCCCACCCCGGTGCTTACGGGGAGGCGGAAAACATAATAAAAAACGGATTTTTAATGACTTAGGCAACATGGACCTTGCTTGTGAGGATCTTTACTAAACGAAAACTAGCTAAAGTAAACTAACAACTAACTAAGTTGTAGAAAGGTTATACCTTGAGCTCGAACTCCTTCTCTCCTTGCTCGTCGGAATGGTAGAAAGGCCTCACCTTGCTTGTCTTCTTCCGTCAAAGAAGGATCCACCCGAAAGCCTCGACCTTTAGCTTCAACTCCAAGCTAGGAGTAACTAGAGTGCAAGAAATGCTAAGACTTGAACCCTAGAAGTGAGTAGAGAAGATCAAGTGATGGTTTTTCTCAAGCTTTTTGTTTCTCAACACATGAGAGGGAGAGAGCTTGAGGGAGAGGATGAGCAAGATAGAGAAAAGATATGAGAGAATGAATTATTAGTGAGCCATTCTCACTAATATGTGTGTGATATTTTAATTAATTAATTAGCTAGAAAATTGTCATGGTTTAATCAAGAGGTGACCATTATCATTTCATTATTAATGCAAATTGCAAGGATCAAAGAGCATCTTCCAAATGAAATGATCATGGTCAAATTGTCAACTTGGTCAACAAGTCAATGAAGTCAAAAGGTCAACAACAACAACCATGCACAATAATTAAGCTAATTATTAATTAACAATAATACACACAAAAGCAATGGGGTTAATAAAATGACAATAGTCATTAACCCTAAACAAGGTCCTCTCCCTCAATCTCAAGCAACTGTGCATACGCACCCGCATTCGTGATCCGAGGAACACGAACACAATGAGAAAAACCAATCTCAAATCATATACTAGGATCCGGCTTAAACCAAAGCCCGCTAGTATAAACTGTCCGGACAGCAAACGTGCACAAGTGCGCGGATGCGAACGAACCCTGTCGCAAAACCATGCGACCTCTACTCATTTTGCCTAAAGGCGAATAGCTCTCTGTGTGGGACTCTAAAGACTCGACACTACGCTGGCAGTGGGTTTAACCACAGACCGCAAGCGGCACTAGCTGTACGTAACGGTCCCCAGGTAGATGTCGATAAGAAGACTGACGAGGTGAACCCCATCTGCACTCCTACTGAGCCTGTATGTGACAGTCTCCGTACAGTCCGATCTGTTCGTCTGATACATCGCATGGCGGGCCTAGGGGGGCGGTGAACGTCAGTCCCCTAATAGCGGTACAAGTCGTGTCGGAGTGTAGCCCAGAACACCCTGAGATAACACTGGAAGCCTACCAGTATATCTCGCTTGCCCTGGCCAGGGACTACTCGTGTAATGGCTCTCCTGGACACAGCGCGATGTCAACCCCCAATACCGGGAGAGACGAATCCTGTCTAACCGTCACTGCCTCCAAGTGCTTCGGGACTGCACCCAAAAACTACCTGTTTGCACGACTCCTCTGAGCCGTGGTAGGGTAGTAATCAAAGTGCAGTGGGAACACACTCGAGGCGAAGTGACAGTGTCAAGTCAGCGGACTAAGCTGTACTCATGTCACCTGGGAACTGATAACCGACGATAGGTATATTACCAACCAACAGTTCCCGACGAGTCCTGTCCAGTGTACTCGTAACCTAACGAGCACCCGCATACTATCTCAAGTACGACGTACTAACGGCTGTGGGACAGACCGTCTCCCACACTGGGATGAGAAGCGCATACGCTAGTCTACTCCGGAGTATCGATGCCCTGTCTCGATAGTCCAACGACCAGGGACCTGTATAAGGATGTGCTTATAGATTACCCAGCTCCCACGAGTGCGAGCGCCATCACAACGCTGGTAATCAAGCAAAGATCCTAAGGGCTCTACTAATATGTATACCAGCAATATGCTAAAAGAAACACATGCACATATTAAAGCAGAGACAAACCAAGTAGCATACTACCATTTCGAGCAAGATTGTATATACAACTGTGAATATCCCAAGCTTCCATTAAGTAATATACAAACTAGTATGATACAGTAATGGCCTCTAGGGCATATACACTAACATAGACGAGATCAAGCAGTACCTGCAGAACCCTCCGGTGTTGGCTGCAACGGTCAAGGGAAAACCCCTCATTCTTTATACAACCGCCCTCGAAGGTTCCTTGGGTGCATTATGGGCACAAGAGAACGATCAAGGGAAAGAGAGAGCACTCTACCACTTAAGTCGAGTTCTACTGGGGGCAGAAAGCAACTACTCTCCCATTGAAAAACATTGCTTGGCGTTGATCTTCGCGATAACAAAGCTCAGGCACTATGCGTTGGCGCATGAAGTCCGTCTCATTTCGAAGGTGGATCCCCTTAAATACTTGATGTCAAAAGCCATATTGACGGGACGACTCGCTAAATGGGCCCTGCTCTTGATGGAGTTCTCGATAACGTATCAACCTCTCAAGGCAGTGAAAGGCCAGGCCATTGCCGACTTCCTCGCTGAGCACCCGATACCGGCCGATTCTCTTCTGAACTGTGATTTGTCGGACGAGCATGCATTTGATGCGATTAGCGGCGGTAGCACCCGATGGGAACTCTATTTCGATGGAGCGTCCTCCGTAAAGAAACAGAAACAAGGTATCCCAATGATCAAATCGGGGATAGGCCTCGTCTTTGCAACTCCACAAGGAGGGATAATGCGCTTCGCCTTCTCCTTAACAGAGCCGAGGACAAACAATGAAGCTGAATACGAAGCTCTGATAGCAGGCCTCGAAATCTCCATCGACCTGGGAATTGAAGACCTCCTTATATACGGGGATTCTCAACTGGTCGTTAGTCAAGTAAATGGTGACTACCAAACGTGCAAACCGGAGTTGGTGAAGTACGGCGAAAAGGTGCAACAACTACTGACCCAAATTCCCTCCTATATTCTGGAGAACATACCGCGCGCGGAAAATAGCAAAGCAGACGCGTTGGCCAAACTTGCTAAAGAGCTGGCGGACGAGAACCTCGATGACGTCAGAATCGTGGTACAAAGTCGTCGAGTGCTTTCCCTGGCAGAAATACCTCTGGAATTATATAAAGAAAAGGGAGTGACTGAGCAGACGACCCTACAAATAAAAGACCATGAGAAGGCCGAGGACTGGAGGGAAGTCTTCATAGACTACTTTAAGTCCCACCGAATGCCCAAAGAAGCGGCCTCAAGACATCAGCTCATGAAACGAGCTCTATCTTTCGCTTTCGTCAACGATACTCTATACAAGAGATCGTTTGATTCTCTATGGCTGAGATGCTTAGGACCTGACGAAACAGAAAGAGTCATTCAGGAAGTTCACGACGGACTTTGCGGTTCTCACCAAGCAGGCCCAAAGATGAAGTTAAAAATTAAACGGATGGGTTACTACTGGCCCACGATGATCCAGGACTGCCTCGTGTATGCGAAGCAATGCCACTCATGCCAGATTCATGGAGACTTTATCCACCAACATCCGAATCCACTACACCCAACGGTGGCTAGCTGGCCATTCGAAATGTGGGGGACTGACATAGTCGGCCCCATTGAGCCAGCATCATCCCGGGGACATCGTTTTATCCTGGCGACAACTGATTACTTCTCCAAATGGGCAGAAGCAGTACCACTGAAGGAAGTGAAGACGGAGAATATCCTCCATTTCTTCAAGACGCACGTCATCTATCGGTTTGGAACCCCACGGCGGATTATCTCCGATAACGGGCCAGCCTACAGAAGCCATAAGATTAGCCGCTTCGCGCAGCAGCACAATATAGACTGGAGATATTCTTCAGTTTACAACCCACGAGCTAACGGTCTGGCCGAGGCCTTCAATAAGTCCTTGATGAAGATCATAAAAAAGACCGTTTCCCGGAATAAGAGAGACTGGCACGAAAGGCTGCAAGAAGCCCTTTGGGCTTATCGAACTACATTCAAGACGGCCACGAACACAACGCCGTACGCGTTGGTATTTGGGACGGAAGCAGTGCTCCCCCTCGAGATAGAGTTACCCTCTCTATGAGTAGCAGTCCACCACGAGCTGACGGACGAAGAAAATTCTCACCTTCGGCTTGAGGAGCTTGATGCCCTCGACGAAGCCCGGCTCATAGCGCAACAACATCTAGAAGCCTACAAAGCAAAGATGACGCGCTCGTACGAAAGATTGACCAGGCCGAGAACATTCTGCCAAGGCGAACTCGTACTAGTGGTCAAAAGACCTATGATCCCCAATCGTGCCAAGCGGGGAAAATTTGAGCCAAACTATGAAGGCCCGTACATCATAGACAAGGTCTACCAGGGTGGAGCCTATCTACTCATGGACATGCACGGTGAAAGGCCTTTCAGGCCAATAAACGGCCGTTTCTTATAGAAATACTATGCTTAATGAGCCACGGCCTGGGTCAATGATAGATGACGACGACTATTTCCGCTCGCTATCTTCCTAGGCTCAGACTTTACAAGCAGCAGCCGGCCTTCCCATAACGATGGACCGAAACGTCCTTAAACTAACGGTGGACCGAAACGTCCTTAAACTAACGACGGACCGAAACATCCTTAAACTAACGACGGACCGAAACGTCCTTAAACTAACGACGGACCAAAACGTCCTTAAACTAACGACGGACCGAAACGTCCTTAAACTATCGACGGACCGAAACGTCCTTAAACTAACGACGGACCGAAACGTCCCTAAACTACTACCGCAGCATCCTTAGGCTGACGAGATAAAAAAAAAAGAAGAGAGAAAAAGAATAAAAAACGGTGTGTCCACAAGCAAAATGGGCACGGATGAAAACCCGAAAGGGCTCCGTGAGTAAAAACAGCAGGACTACCGGCGAGTGTTTGTGAAAACCCGAAAGGGCGCAATCTCGTTAGAAGACACTTATAGGGTCCTCTCGACCTTGTAAGGAGAAACCACCTGCGTGAGATCCTTACGACTCACAAAGGAGCAACACACTTAAGGATCCTCACGATTCCTAAGGAGAAAACGCACTTGCGAGATCCTTACGACTCGTAAGGAGAATTCTCTTATGGGACCCTCACGGCTCATGAGATTTGAAAGTCTTAAGTTACAGAAACCTAAACCTGTTCTTAAGAAAATCCTCCACAACCTTCGATATTGTCTTACAAGGGACTCAATACTGACCCTTGTATACAATCCACGGGCGCGAATAAACATTTCCCCAGCAAAGTCCAACCCTTGTAGGTCCTCTCGATCCATAAGGAGAAAGCCCTCTTGTAGGATCCTTACGACTTACAGAGGAACACACACTTAGGAATCCTCACGATCCCTAAGGAGAAAATACACCTGCAAGATCCTCACGACTTGTAGGGAGAAATACCTTTGTGAGACCCTTACGGCTCATGAAGTCAAAAGCCTTGGTCGACAGGACCCTTAACCCTGTTTGCTGAGCCACCTTTGTTCATCATCGACAAAGGCAAATGATGATTCGCTCCTGGCAACATTCCAGTTGTAGCGGTGCTGATGTCGAAATCGGTGTCTAAAATCCAAGCTTGCGGCGAAAAAGCTAGCAAGCCACACATGCCTACAAAATAGCCGAAATGATGGGGCAACTTGCAATAAAAAGCAGCAAGTAAAAATGTATGCATGAAAAATAGCCGAAATGATGGGGCAACTCGCAATAAAAAGCAGCGAGTAGAGAATAAATAAATAGCCGAAATGATTGGGCACCGCGAAGAATAGCCGAAATGATAGGGCAATCGTGACCTCCGCGATATAAAAGCTGAAATGATAGAGTATCGCGGAAAAAGAAATAAAATAAAAATGAAATCCACGCCCTACAGGTGATGTTACATCTATCCCTGTATACAATCCAGGGGCGCAAACAAAGAAGGGATCATACTCATTCCCCAGGTTTCATCATAAGAAGAAGCCAAATCTCGACGGTTCACCGATAGCCTAGAGATCATCTCGACGTTCGTCTCATGGCAGCAGACACAACATCAAGCGAAACGGAACAGCGGCAACCCCCAGTTCCATGGCTCGGCGATATACATATCACCAAGAGTCAAATCTCCATTCCGTGAAATGCGGATATATTCAGCAAAACTCCTGGTCACGTGGAACGCGGATAACGTCACTCTTTGACCCCGTGGAAAACGTCCAGAGCGGATCCTGGTCCTCGCAGAGCACGGCAGTGAACCCGTGTGAAGCATTCAGAGCGGAGCCAAGTCCTCGCTGAGCACGGCAGTGAACCCGTGTGAAGCATCTAGCGCAAAATTCCTGGTTACGTGGAACGCGGATAACGTCACTCTTTGACCCCGCGGAAAACGCCCAGAGCGGATCCTGGTCCTCGCAGAGCATGGCAGTGAACCCGTGTGAAGCATCTAGAGCGGAGCCTAGTCCTCGCTTAACGCGGCAGTGAACCCGTGTGAAGCATCTAGCGCAAAATTCCTGGTTACGTGGAACGCGGATAACGTCACTCTTTGACCCCGCGGAAAACGCCCAGAGCGGATCCTGGTCCTCGCAGAGCATGGCAGTGAACCCGTGTGAAGCATCCAGAGCGGAGCCTAGTCCTCGCAGAGCACGGCAGTGAACCCGTGTGAAGCATCTAGTGCAAAATTCCTGGTTACGTGGAACGCGGATAACGTCACTCTTTGACCCCGCGGAAAACGCCCAGAGCGGATCCTGGTCCTCGCAGAGCACGGCAGTGAACCCGTGTGAAGCATCTAGAGCGGAGCCTAGTCCTCGCCGAGCACGGCAGTGAACCCGTGTGAAGCATCTAGTGCAAAATCCCTGGTTACGTGGAACGCGGATAACGTCACTCTTTGACCCCGCGGAAAACGCCCAGAGCGGAGCCTGGTCCTCGCCAAGCACGGCAGTGAACCCGTGTGAAGCATCCAGAGCAAATACCGGACTGTGGAGTCCTTAAAATCCACGGACTATGACGTCCTTAACCTCGACCGTGATGTCTTAAAACTAACGATCAACCACCCCGATTCCCTACGGATTCTGCCTTGGTTTAAGGGTACATCTCTTCACTCCTTTGATACCGGGAGTTGTAATCCCTCAACGTCTTCAAAGAGGTGACGGGTCCCTGCAGCCAAACATCGGACTGTGGAGTCCCTAAATCCACGGACTATGAGGTCCTTAACCTTGACCGTGATGTCTTAAAACTAACATCGGACTGTGGAGTCCTTAAATCCGCGGACTATGAGGTCCTTAACCTTGACCGTAATGTCTTAAAACTAACATCGGACTATGGAGTCCTTAAATTCACGGACTATGAGGTCCTTAACCTTGACCGCGACGTCTTTAAACTACGATGCCTCGAGAAACCCCTGACTCCGTGAAACACGAATAAGGGTGACCACATCCAGCACTTGCAGGTCCTCACGACCTGTAAGGAAGAAAAACTCTCTTATGAGATCCTTACGACTCTCAAGGGACAACCCGCTTAAGAATCCTCACGATTCTTAAGAGGAACTTACACCTATAGGGTCCTCTCGACCCATGGGGAGAAAAAACTCTTTATGAGACCCTCGTGGCTCGTAAAGTGCAAAAGTCTTAGGAAGCAGATCTTAGCCCTGAATCCTAAGCTATCGCTGCCCTGCAAGGAGATCAAGATAAATTGTCCGCAAAACACATTCAACAAAAAGGAGACACACCATTGAGAAGAAAAATGTATCTTTTATTCATAAACCAAAATGGATACAAAGTACAATTCATGAAAGAAACAAAAAAAGAAAGGATACTCTCATCCATGAGTATGTACAAAAAAGGGAAAAAAGATACAAGTCCTCAAGCCGGTGGGCGGTGCAATAATTTTGCCAGCTCATCATTCTGTTGCTGAGCCACGGCTTCATGACGCAAGATCTCCAGAAGACGAGCCTCCGCCTGAGCTTGCTGAGTCTGTTACGAAGCGAGCCGAGCTTCGAGCTCTTTCTCGGTGGCTTTATGAGCCTCGACCCTCTCACGAGTGAACGTGGCAGCTTTATCGAGAGCCACCACCTCTTTTATGGACTCCTGAAGCACCCGCCAGAGTTCGTATGCTTTGTTGGCCTTGGCGGTAAGAGTGGCGTGAAGCTCGCTCAGCGCCTTAGAAGCCAATTCCCTCTCCGAAAATTTACGGCCGAGCCCTTTTCTCGCACAAAAAAATGTTCGCTACATGTTGCTCTATCAGGCCACGTAAGCTCGCTTTCGTGACCGCGGCCTTGGAAACAAGACATTTACAAGACCGTATAAATGGGCTTCCAGTCGACGGGAATAATCGATCTAAAACGCGCTCACATCACCTGACGTGAAAGGCAACAAGAAAGGAAAGTGATGATAGCATTTGCAATTAAAGAAAGTTCTCATGAGAAGAATACAAAGCTTATTTATGCAAGCGGAAACATACATACTAGTACCAAGCCTACATGGAATTTCGGCATAAAGCGTAAAAAAGGAGGGACTAATTTAAAAATGTCCTCCGCTAACGGAAAAGGTCACCAAACATGGGATCAACGGCACAAGGGTTAATGAAGCAGTAGACAAAATTCTCCATCTCTCTCTGCTTTCTCCAGCACATCAAAGCGACGTTTCTCACGAGGGGTCGCTCCCCATCGATTGGCGCCGTGTTCGTCCGCGAAAGCAGACATAATAGCTCGCCGGGCCTTGATCTGGCCCAGCAGATGAATTGAGCAATCCTTCAAAGCCTGAGTAATCAGGCACGCTTCATGAAAGCCCTCGAGCTTTTCTTCTGCCGCGTCGAGCATCGCCAGGGTCATCTCCGCCGGGTGAGGAGGAATGTCGGCAAGCACGGCCGTGAGAATCATCCGGAGCCAGAGAGAACCCATCGGGAGGGGAAACCCCCTACGGATCGAGAGTTCATGCATGGCTGAGTCACATTCGTTGTCGGTAAGGAGGGGATCCACCAACCGAGCAGCAAAGCGGGGGACCATCTCCTCAATAGGAACTTCCCATGGCTGTCGACGAGCATGAGGACGATTGCAGGCCATGGCGCTCGTTTGTTTCTCAAGACAAGTTACTCCAAGATAAAAAAAAATATAATAATATAAATCTCTTTGTGAAAGGAAAAGAAAGCTATAGCCTCATATATAAAGAAGTGCATTAAGTGCTGTGTGCGGAAAATCTTGCATGGTGAAGCTATTTCCAAGGCCCAAAAAAGGAAAGGCATCGAAAATCAAGGAGATGGAACTATTTCCAAGGCCCTTTTTTCTGCGTCTGATATTGTGCACTGAAAATAGGGCATGAGAAGATTTTGTGAACAGCCCCATCAAGGGACCCCACGTGCAGAACACGTGAGGCCTAAACCTGATGTACACTAAAAAAAATGGAGTAGCACCCTGCATATTGAAAGCACCAACAACAACAGTAGCAAAATGATAAAATCCCAGAGAAAGGCATGCAAACATGGAAAGACACAATAAAACTTGTCACTGAATTTTTCAAGGAGTTCATACAAAATAAAGAGGACACGTTTACAATGGCAAGGCTTCAGACGTGGGGCATGGGTTGAGAAACTCGAGATTAACTTTGTCCAAGATTCTCCAAGCATTTCGAACCTCCCGAGTATGCTTCCTCTCACGGTCGCAAGCGTCGGGATCCTCACGAATGTCCTCCACTCTCCGATAGGCGGCAAGTATGGCTGACTGCTGAAAAGCTTGGTGCAAGAGATCGATGAGGTGATCTCGCCTCCTCTTTGAGATCAAGCCTATAAGGTACACCGAATGTACCTTATCCTCAGCAGTGTCCAAGGCCCCGAGCGGTATGCCGGTGCAAAAGAGGGGAAGTGCCTCCCGGATCGCCAGCACGATCAGCCTCAAAAGAGAAGAGCGACGGGGGAGTAGCCGATGGTTGTACTCGTCAAAGCGGCTCATGATCTCGGCACACTGAGCATCGGTGAACTCCTGGTTCTGACTGCGGCCCAGTGCACGAATATTCCCATAGGAAATGATCTCGTCAAGACCATACAGATGGGCATCCATAATACCTGAAATAAAGGTCATGAGAATCATTAGAAAGTTCCCATTTCATTAATTGCAGAAGAACAACCTCGGGCCAAAAGACCCCAAGAAGCCTCCGCGTGAAGAAATCGAGTCTTTCATTGGAATTAAATTCCTTATTAAGAAAAGGGAATTAAATTCCCAGAAACATTTTTGATGGAATTAAATTCCATGGAGTTGAAACGCCATCATCATCTCCCCAAAGATCATCTAAACACTAAGAGATCTACAGTTTGAAGGTTAAGCGGTTTCATGTTCTAATGGAAAAATATGAAGAAAAAAAAGGGTAAAAACCCTTGTTTTGGATTTAAAATCCAGAGGAATGTAAAGGTCCATCGTTTGTCCAAGAACATTACCTGAGGAAAAGAATTCTTTTCGAACAGAGTTAAACTCTGAAGATTGTTTCAAGACAGAGAACTAAGCTCTGGAAGCGAGAATTAAATTCTCAAGGAAAAAGTTCTCAGAAGAAGAAGATGAGCAAAGTGAAGGCTCCTATGAAGAGACAGAGGTATTTATAGAAGGCAATGGAAACGTTTCATCTCCCCAGATCCCTAGAGGAATCCAACGGTCACAAGAGGTGACAGCGTTGTACTCACGTGCAGACACGTGAGAACAACGCTGTGGGGGCATTTGTTTCCTGATTTAAAATCAGAAAAGCTTATGGAAAAAGCTTCAGAAGAGGGTCACATGCTTACACGTGACCAGCAGTCACGTGTTGGCACGTGATATCTAAAAGCATCATCAAGGCAGATTCAGCTTCCTGACTACATCAAAGAAAAGGGCTTCAGAAAGGGTCACATGCCCTCACGTGACCAGGGTCACGTGTTGGCACGTGACATTTTAAAGCGGATTCAGAGGCACATCGGTTCCCTGATCAAATCAAGGAAAAAGCTTCAAAAGAGGTCACGTGCTCCCACGTGACCAGGGGTCACGTGTCGGCACGTGACGCTCAAAACATCAGAATTGTTCTCCAGTTAAATCAAGAAAAAGAGTCCAGACAAGGGTCACGTGCTCACACGTGACCAGGGGTCACGTGGTGGCACGTGACCAGGGGTCACGTGGTGGCACGTGACGGTTAAGTAGCAACCAGAAGACAGCGCAAAAAGAAAGAGGAAGGCTCGTTCCAAGGAGGTCACGTGCCCACACGTGACCATGGGTCACGTGGTCACACGTGACCGGCTTTCAAAGCCCATTTTGGCAACAGAATTAAATTCTGAAAGGGATTCAAATCTTTCCAAAGGAAAGCGACTATCTGGAACCAATATAATTAAAGATTCAGAGGTGATGAAATATCATCTATCTATGGGAAATCTCGAATTTGGAAAGATTTCCTCTTTAAATCTAACAGAAATAACAAAGGAGAATCCCTGGATTTGAAATCCAATGGTGAATAAAATTCACCTAATAATCCAAAGGTCAAAAACGAATGATGGATGCAAATCAAATCTCTCAACGAAGATTCGTCAAAAACTAATTGATTCGGCTGCTTCTCCTATAAATAGGAGCCAAGAGACACAGGGATGAAAAAAAAAGAGATATATACGCAGAGGGAAGAAAGGGAGAGAGAGCCTTGATACTTTGAGGAATTTGGATCTTCTGCAAAAGAAAACCCTAGGTAAGAAAGGGAAGGCCTTTTGAAAGAAGGAGAATTTAATTCTTAACAGAGTTTAACTCTGATATATAAAACAGAAGAATATATTCCTTCTCTCTTTGCTAGAGGATCTGCAAAGTGCACATCTCCCCTTGAAGTTGAGAATTTAATTCTCAATGGGTTGAGATCCTGCCATGCAGATCCAAAACATAGAGAGGGAATGGAAGCACGAGAATTTAATTCTCACAGAACTATAGGAATTTAATTCCTTTAAAATAAAATTAGGGCTTGACCCTGTGTTATGGGAATTTAATTCCTTCAGAACAAAAAGAAACATGGTTTAACCCTAATTAAGAACCTAGTTCTGCTGAAACAGCGGGAATTTAATTCCCTTAATCATAATTTAACAGAGAATGGAGTTCAATTCCTTAAAAGCTTTTATTAGGGTTTAACCCTATTCAGTTATTCACATATATGAGGAATTTAATTCCTACAGAAAATTCAGAGTTCAACTCTATTCCAGAATATAAGTCTTCAAAAGGAAGTAGGAATTTAATTCCCCTGAAATTTAAAGCTCGAGGAATTTAATTCCTGAAAAAAGATTAACAGATCCTCTAAACAACATATATAGAGGCAGGGTCACGTGTCACCACGTGACCCCCTCCCAAAAGATCTACAGAAAGCCCCTTTGAGGCAGCACCCCACGTGACCCACGTGACTCTTGACAGAAGCTTTAACACACAAGCATTTGAATGCCCGTCACGTGATGACACGTGATGCTCTGAAAGATACGATAATCTCAGCAGAATAAATGAAGGGAGGGCGCTCTCACGTGTTGCCACGTGACCCCTCTTGCCTTAGTGTTTAACACTAAATTGAAACTCCCGAATTCAGTATTAAAACAACTGTTGGGCCTTAGTGTTCAACACTAATAAAAAAACTTTATTTGCAGTGTTCAACACTGACTACCTTAGTGTTTAACACTAATTTGAGAGCTCTGTTGCCAGTGCTTGATACTGATCTGTTTTAGTGTTTGACACTAATTTGAAAGCCCTGTTGCTGGTGTTTAACATCAATTATCTTCTAGTGTTAAACACTAACTTGTCAATCTCATTCCCAGTGTTCAACACTGGTTGGTCTTCAGTGTTTAACACTAGACATTGGTCCAATTGGCTAAATGGATAGAGGCAAAGCCTCTCCTGATTGGACTTAGCCCAAGCTGGCCATAAGTCCTCAATTCGTAATTAACTGGGCTAATGGGCTCATAACATAATTAATTGGTCTTGATCCCAAATAGGGCCAAGGACTATTTAATCCACTCCGGTTCCAGGGTACATCTCTTCACTCCTTTGATACTTGGCATTGTAATCCCTCAATGTCTTCAAAGAGGTGACGGGTCCCGATGACCACGCATTGATATGGACTGTGGGGTCCTTAAACCCATGGACTATGAGGTCCTTAACCTTGACCGAGATGTCTTAAAACTAACAATGGACTGTGGGGTCCTTAAACCCATAGACTATGAGGTCCTTAACCTTGACCGAGATGTCTTAAAACTAACAATGGACTGTGGGGTCCTTAAACCCATGGACTACGACGTCCTTAACCTTGACCGAGATGTCTTAAAACTAACGACGGACCGCAATGTCCTTAAACTACCCATGGACCGCAATGTCCTTAAACTAGAACAATAGAGCCCCGCATGCTCTTTTGTCGGACCTAAACGGTCCCGTTTATGTTGATCTTAGCCTCAAGGATGGCTAACGTATCCTTAAACCTTCAAACAGACTGGACTATGAATCCCCCAATTAACTCTGGCTTTAGGGTACATCTCTGAATTCCTCTAATATCTGTCGTTGTAATCCTTCAACATCGTCAGAGAGGTGACGGGTCCCGACGGCCATACATACGATGGACCACTATGTCCCTAAACTGGAACAATGGAGCCCAAACGCTCCTTTGTCGGATCTAAACGATCCCGTTAAGTTGATCTTAGTCTCAAATTAGACTAACGTATCCTTAACAAACGTTTGAGTTGACCTTAGCCTCAAGTATGGCTAACGTATCCTCAAACCAAACCCCCAAACCCAAATCTAAGATAACACGGATTTGGACTAGTCCACGCCCTACGGGCGACGACATAACTCGCTCTCCGTAAACAATCCACGGGCAACAAAACATAAAATAAACACACACGACACGAAGTGACCATCTGGAGAAGGAGAAAGTTGTTACCGCGATGCGGTAGCGTAATTAACTGCAGGGGCTTGCGCCTGCAGGGAAGAGCGTCCCCACAATCAAAAACCCCTCAAACGAGGGGGAATCTGACGAAGTCTGCTACATCGGCCGCATCCGTTTAAACCTTCGATACATGGTGCCATAAATCAACTTGGCATCTTCGGAGAGGTGGACGGATAGCATCAATTAGCATCTTCCCCGAACCCCAGGCCTAGACGCCCCACGCGTCCCGGCCGCCGTTCGGAGGGGAACAGTGTGTTGTGATTTGATTGCGAGGAAATTTGGAATCATTGGAGCTTGGATAAAATTTTTGTGAATATTCCAGAGAGCTAAAGGGAGCAACAGAAGCATTGTGCTAAATTTTGTTTGCAGAGATCTCCTCACAAAACCGCGATTCCGCGGCAAAGACCCCCATAGTGCGGCGGTTCCGCGGCCTCCTCAAGGAATTACTGCACAAAATTTGCTCAGGTACTCTCTAACTTTCTTATCTCCTACCTAATCTGCTCCAATTAACAATTTGCTGCAGGTTTCTTTGCAAATAAATCGCAGCGCGCAAATTGCAAAAATTAAATTGTGCTTGTTTTGATTCTTGTGGTTGTTGCATGTTAATACGGACATTAAGGGGAAAAGACCAAATCCAGATTAGGTGGGGAGTTCATTACCCTTCCTAAGCCCCGAAAATCGCAAAATTTGCATCCGCATTTACCCTCATTAATTAAAAAAGATCTAGAGATGACTCTAAGGACCGTCGCGCTCACTTAGGACAAGAGAAGGCCGTGGGTAATTCATTGCTTATCCGCGTTTTCTTGTGGTGTCTAAGGCAAGTGTGTCTAAGGCTAGTGGTTATTAATTAGGTCCACTACTTACGTAGTGGAGTACCTTTCCATTTACCTGGCACTTACCTGGCCATAGGGGGACAAAGAGGCAGTGGAGGATTTATCCTGCGACTTGTCTTTTGGCAGTTAGGAGCGGTCTAGAGCTTTGACCTAGGTGACCACTAGAATTAGGGTTTTGCTTGTTGCATTTGTTGTGATTGCATCATTTTTTTCAAAAATCCGTATCATTTTTCGAAACAAACACCAACACTTCATTTCCTCTAATTATACAAACGCTGCCACTTGTGCTACAACCATTTAGCACAATGTTAGGCTGGACACGGGATTCCATTTCCCGTCTTGTCCGCGTTTCTTTTATCGACCCCAGAGTCGGTAATTCTCCGTCTTCTCCCCCACCACCCACCACAACCGCGATGGACCCAAATCCATCAAATTTTAACACTACTCTACCACCGCCCGCAGGTGCGCAGAATCTTCCACGCATTTCTCTCCAAGAGAGATACTATCCTACACGTGTTATCCTTCCCACCTGTCTTTCTATACCACCTGCCAACGGGAAAAATTTTGAAATCAACCCCCAATTCATCAAACTGTTACTTAAATTTCATGGTCTTGATTCTGAAAACGCATACGTGTTTATTTCCAAATTTGAAAACGTATGTGCTTTGATGGGAAATTCACAACTGTCTTTGGATGCTCTGCGTTTACGTCTTCTCCCATTCACTTTGTGCGATTTAGCCGAGAAGTGGCTTTACATCACACCCGCACATTCTATTTCAACATGGGACGAATTCGTTGCAGCATTCCTTAAGAAATTTTATCCCAATCACAAGACCGCCCGTGTTCGGAGCGAAATCTCTAAATTTACCCAACTTCCCAATGAACCATTTTGGAAATGCTTTGAACGGTTCAAGGATCTTCTTATCCAATGCCATCATCACGGAATCTCCAGATGGGATTTGTGTCGAATTATCTATGAGGGTATTGATCTCATTACTAGACAGATGCTTGAAACCATGTGTCATTGCCAATTCCTATCTAAAGATGATGGTGAAGCTTGGAAATACCTAGAAGATTTAGCTCAAAACACATCACAATGGGAAAGTGTTAGACCACCACCACCTAGGGAAGATGTCAATCAGCTCGATGTTTCCGTCACCATGAAAGCCGAAATGGCCGCAATACAAAGGAAACTCGACTCTATAGAAAACAAAATCTCTTCAGCCTCCCTAAACCAATCCACACTTCCCAAAACCGTGTGTGGCTGCTGTTCAAACCCTTCACATTTGACGGAAGAATGTCTTTTGAATGTACCGTTTCAAGGTCACACTAATGCTGCACTTCAGCAAAGACCTGGAAACTCTCCCTCTTCTTTCTCATATAATCAAGATTGGAGGAATCATCCGAACTTTGCTTGGAACCAATCACAATCTCAAAACACGGTTCCAATCCTAAACAATTTTCAAAGGGTCCCTCCACCACAACAGCAACCACCACTTCAATTGAGTCAGCACCCCTTCCAACCGCAAAATTTTCAAAATCCTGCCAACACTTTTGCACTATATGAAAACTCTTTGCAATTGGCCGGTACTGATAATACCTCTGCACTGGTGCAAACCTTGGTTACTTTCATGAAACAATCCATCCAAGAGTCGGCAAGTTTTCAATCTTCCATCGATAATATGATAAAGATCATTCTCACTCAAAATGAGAATATCAAATCAATGGAAGCACAAATTGAACGAATAACAGCCGAAATAAGTGCTAGAGAAGAAGGGAATCTTCCATCTCAACCCGTACCTGATCCTGGACCTTCACATTGCACTAATGTGGACGCTTTTACAACGTTGAGATCTGGAAGAGTGCTAGACAATCATTCGGTTGAACAAATTGATAATGATGAATTGATCATTAACACCCCGGCTTCCACTTCCACTTCCTCTCACACTTCTACTTCTTACCCTATTTCGTCTAACTTACCTTCTTCTTCCGAGCCTATTCTCCGTTTTCCTAAAGGCTCGAACCCTCCAACCACCTCATCTTTTCCACCCCCACAAACTTCTCCACAAATGTTGGACCCAACACTTATTGATAGAGCTCCATTTCCAAATAGGTTGAGGCCTAAGAAACATGATGCCCAAATGGAGAAGATTGTGGACATGTTTAAGGAAGTTAACATCAACATCCCTCTCCTAGATGCTATTCAAAAAGTTCCTTCCTATGCGAAATTCTTAAGAACTAGTGCACTAGGAAGAGGAAGACTCAAGTGCCTAAAAAAATCTTCATGTCGAGTACTGTAGACACGGCTTTTCTCCAACAATTACCACGGAAACGTAAGGACCCTAGCTGTCCTACTATTTCCATTTCTATTGGGAAGAAACACATCAACCGTGCTTTACTTGACCTTGGCGCTAGTGTTAACTTGCTTCCTTACTCGGTATACGAGCAACTAGGTATCGGAGTGTTAAAGCCTTCGAACATAACTCTTCAGATGGCTGACCGATCAATCACCAAACCTAGGGGTGAACTGGAGGACGTGTTAATAAAAATTGGGGAATTTGTATTCCCTGTGGATTTTATTGTACTTGATACACAGCCTGTAGCGAACCCACGGAATCAAATTCCGGTGATTTTAGGTCGCCCCTTTTTGGCCACTTCCAATGCTATTATCAACTGTCGTAACGGTTCTATGACCCTATCCTTCGGGAATAGGTCAATAGAGCTGAACATTTACAAGTTGGGAAGTGTACCCTCCGAACCTACTGCTTAGGTCTGTTCTGTCGACTTAATGGATGTCGACAGCAGCGAATTTGATGATCCTCCTGATACCGATCTAGACTCTTTTCATACGTTATTGTTTGATCCAATTATGTATCATACACATACGGACTCTTCCACCGAGATGTCTGGGTCAACAATTAACACTGATTATGAACTATTTTCAGAGTCTGAAGATCACCCCGCACTTTGTGATGACATTATTCATCGGGGTATGGATGGAACTTTTGAGGAAATCTTCGCTGATGAACTCGCATTTTTAAATGACACGGGTGTTGAGATGAATCATCTCCCAATCAATGAAATTGAACCCCCACCCCTTCTTCTGAACTGTAAAAAGAATGCGAGTAATCCATCATATTCACTGCATCGTCTCTCCAAAATGAGACGCACGCACATTCTTTTCCACCCCTTACCCTTTCCCCACTTCTTCTTCCACCAACTAGAGCACTGCATTGATAAATTTTTTGAATGGTTGGTGTTAACGTTTGGTCTTTGCAAAGCTTGGTATCGACCACTGATTTTTGACCCCCTCATGTGATTTTCAAAGTTTAACATTGCATAACTCAAGTTTGGGGGGGGGGCATTTTTTCTGGCTCTTGAAAAGAAAATTTTTACAAAATGATGAGCCAAAAATAAGTTTGGGGGAGGATCTTCACTTATATATTTTGCCCCACTAATAAATTCCTCCCGAGCTTACAGGTTTTTCGAGATTTAGCTGATGGCAACAGTGAGGACACTGTTGAAAACAAGTTTGGGGGAGGTTTGTGCTTATTTTCGCATCATTTGCATATCACTTTGCATAAGCACAAAACATTTTTCAAAACCTATAAAAATTTAAAAATTTTCAAAAGATAAAAATATTTTTTGTACATAAATAAGATAATAAAAGTTTAGATAGTGAAAAATTACATTCATGAGATTAGAAAAAATTTAAGAAAACCAAGAAAATTAGAAGTTTTCTTACACGAACTAGTAATAAGTAGTTATGAGCCGTTGTCCCAAGGGTTAGTAAGATGAAGGACGTCACTAATCTGAGGATAAAAATAAGTCTGAAAAATAGTTTCTATTCTGGAAGCCAAATATTTTGAACGTTGATACCCTGCTATTTGCATTTACACACGTCTTAAAGCCTGGGATAGTAGAGGATACCTTGAAATGCTCTTGTCTTAAAGCCAAAAGTATGAAGGAAAAAAAAAATGAAATGAAGAAAATATAAAGTGGTGAGAAAAATGGACACTGGTTTTGTTATCACCGAGGGCAATAAAAAAATATAGCGAGGGTGCTTCTTCACCTAGTGCCCTAAGGCCAACTGGTCTGGGAGTCATTGCTAAGCCTTAGGTGGTGCAAGACGAGGAAAATAGACCAAGTAAGCAAGCACATGAGTAATCGGTCGGTTAGTACATCAAGAAGTATTAACGGTCGCATGAAAGTGTGTGAGCAATCTCATCTAAATATTCATTAATTAAAAAGTACTGAGGCTGATGGGCAAGAGTATGATAGCTTGAATTGAATTCTCCGGGTGTAGGGATGTCTTTACACACACGCAGGGTTATATGATCGATGTTTGGAAGAAAGATAGGAATGAAGAATAAGACGATGTTTTATTGAGGGAGGACGTGATTTGTAACATCTTTTCATGACCATTAAGATAGGGCTCATGACAACCGAAAAGCTAGCTTAGTTGGAAACCCTAATTTTCAAAGTCTTTCTTTTACAATTCTTCTCTTTAAATGTAAATGTCATGATCTTCCTTTTATTATTGGATTTTGTGGGTGCAATCCGCTGAAAACCCTCAGGAGACAAGACTCCTCCTACTAGGGACACCTAGAGGTTTAAAGGCTTGTTGCACGTGCTCAGTGCAATCGTGTTGCCTACGAAAGTATGCTAGTTAGTTTTTCTCTTTCTTTATTTTCTCCTTCTCTTTTTAATAAAACAGTTCGCTCGAGACGATCGAAAATAAGTTTGGGGGAATTTGATCAGTCGAAAATACTGCATTTTTAACACGGCAATCTCCCTATCATTTGCACTCATCTAGAAGTGTTCGGTATTCATATTGCACATATTAGAAAAACAGTCCTGAAATACCAGATTGCATGTGTTATACTCTAAAATCGACATTTCTGAGGAAATTGTGTGTTTATCATGGCATCGCATCATCCCTGTATTGCGCAACACTTGTTTCGAGATTTGTGCAGGAAATTGCAGGAACAAGCCAGAAGAAGCTGATAAAAAATACGCCAACTCAAAGGCTAAAGATCTGGTAGCAATACAGAAGGCCAAATAAAATTCAACATATTAAAACAAGGCCCAAGTATCAGGCCCAACAATTACCAGAAGACCCAAGCCCTGAAGCTTCCAAACCGCCGCGGTTCCGCGGTGGGAGCGCGCTTGAGCCGCGGTTCCGCGGCGGCTTGACGGCTTCAAGTGCTCAATTTTCTACACGTGGCTACCTATAACTGTACAAGCTTCCAGAAGACTCCCGATTCTCCACGTGGCACATCTAGAAGGCTCGGCTTAACAAACTTCATCTAGAAGCTTCTCTTCAACAAACTTTTGGAGGGAAATTCAAATCTCCTCTAACTAACTTTTGGAGGGAAATTCAAAAATTCAAATCCTAGATCTAGGGTTTGGATGGTCTATAAAAGAGAGCCTAGATCTAGGGTTAATTTTTTCCTCATTCCTTAACCATTAATCTCCATCTTCTTCCACAAGTCTAGTGACAAGACTTGTGCGAAACCTTAACCCTAATTCCAATCCAAATTCAAGATCCCGAGTACCAATCAAGCAAGAAGCCCTTCAACCTTTTAGGAGCGGAGCCGATCTCCAATCGAGCAAGTGATCCAAGCCGATCCGGGACTCACGGAGCCGAGCGAAGCCAAATCGACGATCAAGTTCTTCCTCTTGTAGTTCTTGAGCGAATGTAATGAAATTGTTGATATAAATAAAAGGTGAAATTCTTTAATCTTATTTTCTTTAAATTCTTGCATCATGATTCGATCTCAATTTGTAATTGTAGTTCTTGTGATGATGTTTGAGTAAAACTCCGCTCGTCAAGAAGTCGAGACGATCAATAGAATGATGATGTAACAAATCTTAAAATGATTCTTAAGTCCTATGGGTTTTGTAAACCCTAACAAGTTCAAGAACCGATGACCTAGTTTCGTTGCGATACTTTCTTGATTGTGATCGCTCGAAATTAGGGATCTACGATCGTTTCTTGAATTTACTAGAGGCTAGAATATGAATGATATCGACGAATGAACAAGGGATAAATGATAAAACCCTAGTTTCACTAGAAATCCCTAATTCTCGTCGATCATCATCGATCTAGTATCAATCCATCGAAGGATGAGAATACGTCATCTTGAGATTGCATCATATCTATAGATCCGATCGATTCCTACGAGCCTCATTTCGATTCTTGATATTTGGTTGGAAAAATTATCAAACTATCAATTCTTGATTCTATCTTTTTCTTGTTATTAGATCTATATTTTCTAATTCTTGAACTTCAAATACAAATCATGAATTGTTTTGTTTTGTTTTCTTTAAAGTTTCGACTCATCTAATTCAAAAGACGAACTATTACACTGTCCTTGTGGACGATCCGCACTCACTTACAATCTACATCCGACACCGTAGTTGATTGTGGTCAAATAACTTTTGGTTGTGATTTCTTTATAATTTCCAACTACACAAATAAGAATTCTTTACAATCACATGCATACATAGATTATGTGCTAATAGAATGGTATATAACAGTTCTAATAAAGCAATTTATCCGTAGATAGGAACAATGGTGTAATGTTATGGAAAGCGCAGCGAGGCGATATTTAGGAGGCTTTATTGGCAAAAAGCGCCAAGAGGTTTTAAATAATAAGTAAAATACTATTATGGAAAAGTTAGATACATAGAAATATTGAAATACTCAAGAGAGAGAGAGAGTGAGAGAGAGAGAGAGTAAGAGACGAAACACAAGATATGGTTTTCCTTTTGTGATCTATGCAGTTTATATGCAATAATAGGATTATAATGAATATATATAAGACAACATTAGTGAAAGCAGTGGGATTCATTTGTTCTATCATTAAATACAATAATTTGTAAATTTTATAAAATAAGGTCTTTATCCTATTATAACCGGCTAAAAAACAGGTTTAAGTGCGCTTTCAAGCACATAAAAGCGGGCTAAAGTAGGGTTTCATGCCACCAAAGCATCAATCTCATAGCGGCTTATACTGGCGTTTTATGCGAAAACGATACGCTTCGTGACCGTTTTAGTGAGCAAAGCTATTGCGGGGCTTTATGGGGCTTTTTACAACAAATTTCAAAATTACATAGTTAAGCATGCTTGTATGAGATGGGTATTCAGATGACTTCCTAAGAAAATCTCTACTCCACGAGCTGTAACAACATTGATATTTCCCTGATAAACGACAATCACATTAACACGCTGAGTGATGAAGGTATGAATCTCTCTCAGATATTGTCCTCCGTCGATCTTGCTGCGAACGTAATGAGCGGTTGAGATTGAGTATGAGAATTGTTGTGTGGATCTTAATGGGTTGTTGGATATTGTTGATGCCGAGCTACCTGCAAGGGAAGTCCTAGGGTTGGAAACCACCGTAGGACCCTCTGACGATCAAGTTAGTACCGTGGAAATAAGAGCATGGTAGCGGCGTATTAGAATGAGTTTGAGTTACCTGAGTTGTCTGAAAATAAGGGTTTATATAATGGTCGCATGGAGCGAGCCGGTGCGGGATCCTTACCGTTCGATACGCCCCTGCGTTATGCCCGCGTCGATGGCGGGATCCGTCCATTAATGGCGGGATACGCTCATTAATGGAGGGACGTGCCAGCGTGGGACACGGAACGTGGGCGGATATCTCACTTTGGCGAGATACGTGGAGCCGTAGCAGGGACGCTTGGGCCCCGCGCTCTCTGTTGGTCAGGGAAGCCGAGGAAGCTCAGCTCTGCAACAGCTCGGAGATGAGCAAAGGGGGTGTAAGTTCGGCTGCTGGATGGCTTGGGGACGAGAAGCGGGGGTGTAAGTTAGGAGTGAGGCCCCGAGGAAAGTCCCCAAGGCGCCATACTGATTCTACCTCCGCAGCCCCCAGGAGCCTAGTGGGCTTACGTGGACGATACGTCATCTGCTACGTGTCGTAATCTGGGGAATTCCCATTCATGAGCCTTATCACTAGCCCCCCACTCTCGCCCTGACCTATTTGTGGGTCAGGGTCGAGAGTGGTAAGCCCGGTTTTTAACGGTTCAGCCTAGGATTCCAAGGCTGCCTAACGACGGCGGGACATTTGGCGGCTACTCCTCTCGGATGACTAGGCCTACGTGGCAGGTCACGGAACGCCTTGATTACCGCGCGTATCTTTGGTGACATCAGCGGATCGATAAAATGATTGCGCTTTAAAGAGGGGACGCCGTTTCGCTCGACCGTCAGCTTGGCTACACGCCACGTGCCCAACATTGGTTGGCGGGGTGCGAGAGGCTGTCTCCAACTTCTGTCACGAGGGGGTGTTTCCAATGGCCGATCGCTACGTGGAGCCTCGACGGCCACTAGGTGCGACGCTTCATTTTGGCAGGAGTCGATTTGGGCCGTAGGATGTCCCCTTTGGAGTGTATAAATAGGAGGGGGCCATCCCAGGGCCGACACTTTGCCTTAGTTGTCTCTCATCGTTTGATGATTGCTCGGCGCACCTCCGCTTAGGTCGGATCTTCCGCTGAATTTTCCTCGGCAAACCCTTTCCTTGAATCAGGTTAGATGACTTCATCCGAGGTATCTGTGGATGTAGTAGGGGTAGAGTCGGGCGATAAGGGGGCGATAAGGCCTCAGTTTCTGGGGCCAAGCCCAGCGGGTCTTCCTCCTTCTCAGCTTCAAATAGTCGAGAGAGTTCTTCTTCTTCTTCATCTACGTCTTCTATATCGGGCTCGCCTTCCAGGGATAGTGTCTCCCTTGTCTCTCGCCGTCGGGCGGCGACAAGGGCTCCCAAGGTATGCATTGGGAATACCCGCGATGCGCCCTCAGTCTTGAATCGTTTGGACGAGCTTTCCGACATCCGGGCTCGATTCCATATCCCCTATGGCTATTCACTCCGTCTGGCCAGAGAGGGTGAGCGGGAAGACCAGGTGCGGGGCAAAGAGATTGCTCTGTATCTGGAAGCATTACGGGCAGGGATGCGTCTGCCTTTCTCATCTGAGATTTGTGATGTGCTCCATTGTTTCCGTTTTACCCCGGGCCAGCTAGCGCCGAACTCGTGGAGGATCCTCCTCGGGTTTCTGGTCCGGTTAAAAATTGATCGGATCCCCTTCGATTTGAGCCTCCTCTTGTCTTTTCTTTGCTATAAAAATCATTCTGGTACCAGTAAGGAAGAGCCGAGTTGGGTGTATCTTTCGTTTAAAAAACATAAGGGTAGGACGGCTGAGTCGGGATAGTGGTCGTCCCATCATCCATCCACGAAAGGAAGGAGAAGTTCGTCTTCGTCGGGCTATCGGAGGGTGAGGATTGGCCTGTGCACACCCAGTGGCATTGGGCCGATTGCCCGAGGGTGAGGCAGTCGAACGCCCCCGAGGCGAGGGTGGTGTCCCAGTAAAAACCGATCCAGCGGGCTGATGTCCTGCTCTCCGAGCAGGTACTGAGCTGGGCTGTTCTCAGTCCCACGCGTTTTTTTGGGTAAGTTAGGGCTTTTGCCGGTCTGTTTATACTTCTCCAAAATTCTATTGCCGTTTCTGCATCGCTGACCTTTTTCTTGTGTTTTTCTCGCAGAGCCCATGGATCGATCGAAAATTATGGCCTCCATGGCTGCCAAGGCCCAGGGATGCAAGACCAGTGGTGCAAGATCGTCCCGACCAGGTCCGAGCGCGGCTCCTAGGCAAAATCCTCCGGTCAGGGCTTCCGCGGCGCCCCCCATCCCGGAGGAACGCCGTGAGGGAGGACATAAGCATATGCGTGACCCAGCGCCTCATGCCAGGGTGGAGGTGACTCCCCCCGCCAAATCCCCCCTTAAGAGACAGAAGCGGGTAGTTTCTCGGCCACCCCTGGCCGGGATCCAAGTGCAGGAGGGTGACTTCTGCATCAAGGTGCTCTCGGGGCTATCTATGGCCGACAGCTTGCTGGCGAACATAGAGAAGGCGGCTGGGGCCAAGATTTCCCGGGACACCATGAAGGCCCAAGTTGCCGCTATAGCTCAGGAGGCGGTTCAGGTCGGTAGCTTTTCCCAAAAGATTTTTTAAGGGTTATTTTCTCGATTTCAGCTTCTTAACACAGTTCATGTTTTCTTCAGGTCCTCCAGCACTGCCCTCTCCTCGCTGCTATGGAGTCCGAGGAGGTTGCCCCAGCGATAAAGAAGGCGGGCGAATCTTCCCAGCGAGAAGAAGAGCTTCTCCTTCAGCTGCAGCAGGCGGAAGAAAAGGCGGCCCTCCTTGACTCACGATTGGTCGCCAGAGCAGCCTGACGGTTTCCAAGCTGAAGGAGTCCCATTGGCTCCTAACTGAATCCAACCGGGCTATTCAGGCCAAGATGGAGGAGGAGAACGGGCTTTTCAACGCCATGAAAAGGTCGAGGGACGCCCTAAAAAAGGACGCTCAGGAGGCTTGCGAGGCAGCGAAGCTTGCGGAAAGCAGGGCGGAGGGGGCCGTGGAGGTGTACAAGGCGTCCAATCAGTTTTATGTCGACCTCGCTAACTCCGTGGCCATTGGGTGGCACAATGCCCTTGATGCCGTCAAGGAAACTATGCCCGAGTTCGACGACCGTGAGCTCCGCGCAAGGTATCCCCTCACCGAGGAAGCGCCACAGGAGGGAGCGCCGAGAAGGTCAGGGAAGGCGAGGCGGCTGGCGGAAGCGCTGAGCCTAAAGTTGCCATTGTCTTCGCCGATGGAGGCGGAGAGCAAGGTGGGGTGACGGCCGAGAAGGCAGTTTGAGCTATCCTTCCTTCTCATTTTTTTAGAATTTTGTAAGCCTCGGGGCATTTTTGCAAGGCCGAGGACCCACAATACCTTGTATATAATTTTGAACGTAAATAAAGTATATATATTTTTTGGCTCAAGTGTTTCTGTCCCACAAGTACATTTAGCTCGCAAGCCTTTTTATCTCGCAAGTATTTTTAGCTCGTAAGCCTTTTTAACTCGCAAGTGTTAGGCGGGCGTGACGTAAAAGCTAGCAAAAGGCTAGGCATAGGCAGACCAGTGTCCATCCTTTCCTCGGAGTCGAGGTGACGATCATGTATCGAGTATGAATCGAACGATAGCCAAGTGTAGGAAGACCGGAGTCCTTCCTTTCCCCGGAGTCGAGGTTTCGATCGTGCGTCGAGTTTGAATCGAGCGATAGCCAAGTGCGAATAGGTCGGTGCCCCTTGATTCCTTCTTGGATGAGCCGAGCAGGACATAACTCGGCCGCTTTTTGGCGCGTGTTTTGGACCCATGCCTTCGTAAGGTAGGAAGCTACCCGTCGCGGATGGACCGAGCAGGAACCTGCTCGGCGGCCTCATGATGAGGGCTTTGGATCCACTTCTTCGTAGGGAAGGAAGCTACCCGTCGTGGATGGACCGAGCAGGAATCTACTCGGCGACCTCACGATGAGGGCTTTGGATCCACTTCTTCATAGGGTAGGAAGCTACCCGTCGTGGATGGACCGAGCAGGAATCTGCTCGGCGGCCTCGCGATGAGGGCTTTGGATCCACTTCTTCGTAGGGCAGAAACCTACCCGTTGTGGATTGACTGAGCAGGAATCTGCTCGGTCACGATGAGGGCTTCGGATCCACTTCTTCGTAGGGCAGGAAGCTACCCTCAGCGGATAAGCCGAGCAGGAAGCTACTCGGCTGTCTTTGGTCGAGGGCTTTCTGATTTCCATAGTTTCTCCTTAGGACGTCGTTCAACCTTCCGTGACCGGTAAAGGCGGGAATGGTGACCGTCACGGACGACACGTGGCGGTACTATATCGGGAAAGTGCGATATTCCATGATCTGCGTTGTTGCACGAGTAGATCTTGGCCATTGGAAAATATTTGTGGAGGCTATAAGTACCAAAGGTATGGTCTCACCTTCGAATTCTCATATCAGTTTCTTCCTAGTCTTGTGTTTCCCGAAGATGACTGGCCACGCATATACCATCAGAGAGATCATTTCTCAGGATGACGTGTATTTTTATAATCTCGATCGTTCCAAAGAGACGTACGAGGCAGTGATAGGCCGGTTGGAGGGCCATTGTGGGCGGTTACTTCCCCGGCGATCTCCTCTCTTTCAAGTGCTAATCTACGTGATATGGAGGACTTTCCTGGTTCTGTACAACACCCTATCTCTGTAGTTGATGGACGAGGCGTTTGATAAAATGCATACGGTCCACGAGCTTGGTCTGATCTCAAAGAGCAGGCGGGACCGCTCACTGGACCTTCTTCTTAAGAGTTTCCAGCAAAGGTTGGGCGTTGCATCTTTCTCAGTGGATGGGGATCCCGGTGAGTCCGTGGCTTCTAGGGTCCACGGGTACCGTCAGAGGGAGCGGGCGGAGGCTGCTTGGGCTCGGCTGGAGGAACTTTCTTCTGAATATCACCGACAATGTTTTCTTAATCCTTGACCTTCTCTTCTATAATCGCTGTAAGGTTGGGGAGCCCACAATACCTCCGAATAAATAAATTTGTCTTTGGTTATGGTGTATTGTTTCTTTCCTCCTTTCCGTATTTTTTTAACCCCGGAGTCTCGAGGCTGAGGAAAGTAACAAAGGGCTGGAGCCCCGGGGTGGCGCAGAAGTCTCTTCTGTGAGAGGACTTAGTTCGGAAAATTTAGTTAATGCTGAAAGGAATTACATTATTTAAAAGAGAGTACATGTTTATTTATACAACTTAAGATTTTCGGCGTTATATGGCCGAGGAAAATTACGTCCCCTGGAGTCCTGTAGGCGGTATGCTCCACCGAGCAACGCTTCCGTTACGAGAAATGGTCCGTCCCATTTCGGGGAGAACTTATGTAGTCTCCCTTGATCTATGAACTCGTTTCTTCGTAAGACCAGATCTCCCATTTTGAAGGCCTGATGTTTAACTCAGGCATTGTAGTAGCGAGCGGTTTGCTGCCGATAGGTGGCTGCTCTGATTTGCGCTCGATCTCATTTTTCTAACAAGATGTCCAAATTGCTTCGGAGTGCCAAGGTGTTAGCTTCATCGTCAAAGTATTCGACCCAATAACTGGGCAGTCCAATTTCCGCGGGGACAATTGCCTCGGTACCGCAGCAGAGGTTGAATGGGGTTTCTCTCGTGGGTGTCTTTTTCGATGTCCGCAATGCCCATAGCACCCGTGGAAGTTCCTCGACTCAGCTGCCTTGCCTACCCTCCAAGCGGGCTCTGAGACCGCGGATGACGCCTCGGTTCGCTACTTCGGCCTGCCCGTTGCATCGTGGATGTGCGACCGCGGAAAACTTCATCAATATGTGGTAGTCGCTGCAAAAATCTGACTTTATCGTTTTTAAAGTTGGTCCCATGGTCGGTAACTATGCATCTCGGGATTCTAAATCGGGAGATTATGTTGTTATGTAGGAATTTTATCATAGAGGCGGCGTCCGGTTTCCTGATGGGTACGACCTCTATCCATTTCGTGAAGTAGTCCACAGCAACAAGGATGTATCTGTGTCCGCCCGTGCCGGTGGGGAGTTGGCCCACCATATCCATCCCCTATTGTGCAAACGGCCAAAGGGAACTGAGTGGCGTTAGTTCGGTGGCGGGGAGACGAGGTATGCTGCCGAAGAGTTGGCAGTTCTTGCATTTTCTGACCAGCTTCTCGGCAACCTTGTGTATTCTCGGCCAATAGTTTTCCTGGAGCAGTGTCTTCTGGACCAGGGTACGGGCCCCTTGATGCGCTCCCCCGACCCCTTCATGTATCCCTCGTAGAACGTAGTCTTCCTCGTGGGGGTCGACGCACCGGAGCAGAGGCTGAGTGTACGACTTCTTGTACAGGTTTCCGTTGCTCCAGAGAAATGGCGTGCTTTTGCCCGAAGCCGGCGAGCTTCTCCCCGATCTTCGGGAAGTACACCGCCCTTCAGGAATTCCACGAGGGGCTTTCTCCAATCTTGGCCTCCTTTTTGAGTTGTGTAGATTTGGAGTGTTACCTCTCCATCTTCCACGCTGGGTCGTGGTAAGACTTCGAAGAGGATATTTCTTTTATGATTGGCCGGGTAGGAAGAAGAGAGCTTGCTCAAGGCGTCGGCCTGAGTGTTCAAGTTTCTGGGAATCTGCTCCACTTGGACTTCGTCGAAATTTTTCCAAAGCCTTTTTACCTCGACCAGGTATTTTATCATAAGGGTTTCTCGGGCCTCGAACGCCCGGTTACTTGGCCAACGACTAGTGCAAAGTCGCTGCGTACCCTGATGGTCTTCAATCCTACCCCGGAGGCGATTCGTAGCCCTGCCAACACGGCCTCGTATTCCACGGCGTTGTTTGACGCCTTAAAACCGAGCTTTAGAGAGTATTCCATTTCCGCCTCCTTCGGGCCGTGGATGATTAGGCTAGCACCGCTCCCTTCCTCTGTGGAGGATCCGTCCACGTAGAGTACCCAGTCCGGGATAGGGCCGGGCACCTCCTCGACCGAGGGTTGTAGTTCAGAAGGCGCATCCGATAGGCCCATGGGCACAGTTCCTTCACCTCTTGCAGCCGACCCAAGCCAAGCATGCAACCGAACTCATCGCCATCGTCAACAGCACCACCACCTTTGGCCGAACCCGGCTCATCAGCTCATTTGACGCGACCAGGACCAAGAACAGAGGTTTCAAGAGTAGGCCCGAGACCCCATGATCGACACGATCATTTCCACGCTTTCGAATCTTCAATCTGTCGACGATTTAAATTGGCGGCCGGAGATGTTCGACGAAACGTCTCAGCAAGAACTTCCATTGTTTCCTTACATTCTAACATCAGTAAGTCCCCTCTTCATATTTTTCCTATCAATCAATTTTGATCTCTTTTCTTCGTCAATTAGTATGAATATCAATCCCTACATGATTAGCAAATGAAGCAAGACATTCTAAACAGTTACCTTTGGTATTAGTATTATAATTTTTTCATAAAATATTTATCATTTCTATGCAAACCCAAATTTTTCTCTCTCTAAATATAATCAGACACAATCTATCCAAAAAAAAAAATTCCATTTATGTTTCCAACTCCATTCAAAATAACAAACAAACTTTGTGAAATTCCCAGCGAAAAACTCCAGTGATTTATGTTGCTTACTTGTTTGGACTGGAGATTCCTGCAATACCTACAAATAAAAAAATGACATAAGTAGGTACTAAAGAGAAAGAAACCTCATAAAAGTTCATTGAATTCATTAGTCAATTCAGTTATGCAATATATATATATATATATATATATATATATATATATATATATATTCAATTAACTTATTCAATCTGTAACTTTTATGAACAATGCCATCCTCAAAATATCAAAGTAAGTCTCTTAATTATTATATTGGTCACATATTGTAACTGCTGCATTTTTGACTTTACTATATACTAATATCCGTATATACCTTACATTGTAATAATTATAACTATAATTTATGCTAGTTTATTTACTAAATCAAAATACTTTGCCTCCTTCATTTACTTTATCCACTAATACTGCCATTGTTCACAATACTCTAAAACAACACTAATAATGTTTTCCTTACAAACAATTGTTTCATACACCTATATGCATAAAAATACCCTCAAGTTATCCAAAAGACAAGTTTTATACTTAAATACCATATACTATTAAAATTAGGTTTATATCCACTAGAATACCTCATCACTTTTTAAAATTTACATCCATGAAAACCCTAAATACGATAATTAAATACTTGAGGTTTATTTTGAAAATATATCAAAACTATTTTTATAAAACCTCCTCAAGTTTATTAATTTTACAATAAGGACCCTACTAAATATAGGTTTAAGCGGGTCCAATTCTCTTGAGCCTCAGAGAGCCGGAGAATATGGGTGCTTGCCTATCTAAGATAGACAACCTAAAAATGATGTTATCAATACGGTAGTTGTCTTGGAAAAAGACACAAATCCTGCCGTCCATGTGCAGCAGTTACCGATAACATCAAAAAACTAATTCAGGACTTCAATTTGTTTTAAAGTGTCCGACTCAGACAGAGTCTCAATCTAATATGAAATCAATCTGACTTGAATTCAATTCAAGTATAACTACAATACAATATGAATCCATTTATACCAGAATTCAATCTATATCAACATGACCCGACTGAATCGAACCATGGATATACTCTGATTACATGACTATCCATTTATATCCATTCTGTTTACATGATATCATGGTTTCGGCAAGTCTTCCATCTATAAAATAAAACAATATAATCAATACAAAAGACATTACGGGGTTTTAAAGTGGTAGAGTGGTACGGAATGTGTTAGAAGTGGCACGAGATGGTCACTTTAATACACCTAACCTGAATATCCATTGCTGTTGTACCGTGGCTTAACGGTTCCTTATGCTCCGTATACCTCAGTCTCCGGAATAGTAGAACTTCTCTCGTATACACTGGCATATTCTGTACCGAGCTACAAACAACCACGATAACAGAACAAAAGATAACATTATATAGTTATATTCTCTTTTTTGTCTATTCTACTTCTCTATTTCTTTGGGACTTACCGAGCGATTGTTCGCTGACGACATTCATTTTCTTCTTTCTTTGAAATGTTGTTAGGTGGATCCGACTCAGTAGAGATCGAGCCCAGTACTGAGGACTTGGAGCAGTTTGCCATCGACCCAGAGCTATAGGTACTTGTATATACTTTTCATTTCAGTTATGCCATTGTTTAGGCATTACTTTCTATTCCTGTATTTACATTTCCAGTTGTAATTGTAAAGAATTGTTAAATAAATAAAAGTTGTTGTTCATTTATATTCATGTCTCCTGTGTACATTTACTTTATATTGCTTAGATACGCTTAGCGTGTTTACTTTTTAGTAAATACGTTGCGTGGCCCGTCGCGTCTCCTTACCCGTACACTGGGAAGCGGGGCGCGACACCAATGTTGAGGAGGAGGGTGACCGATCCTTCGGCCGGGACGGAATGGTTGGTGAACCCAGAGAGGACGTAAAAGGTCGGATGAACCTAACCCCATATGCTAGAAACAGTCATTGAACAGGATATCCGCCGAGCTTCCTGAGTCGACCAATATTCTCTGGCCCCCGTAACGGTGAACTCGGGCCGGTATCACAAGAGGGTCATTATGAGGAAGTGATATGCCGTGAAGGTCATCATCGGTGAAGATGATCGGGTCATCCTTCCTATGCTTATTGTGGGGTGGATTGCTTATGCCCTCGACTGGCAGAAGGTGATGGTTCCCCTACTTTCCAGAGCTGGATCCTCCGAAATGACCATGATTTGCCCGATTGTTAACTTCCCGGGAGGGGTTTGGTCTTTTTTCTCTCGTTCCATTTGTCGCTTGTCCTGTAGGTATTTCTCTAGGTGACCGGAGCGGATCAATTCCTCAATATAGTCGCGGAGTTGTTTGCAGCTTTCAGTCGGCTGACCCTGCGACCTGTGATAGGCGCAGTACGGGCCGTGGAGACGCTTACCCGCCCTTTGGGTAGCTGGAGGGAGCTTAAAGAACCTCTCGCCCTTAACTTTCTCTAACAGTTCGGTCTGGAAAATGTTCAGAGGGGTGTACTCCAGGAATCTCGGGAAATAAGGTTTTGGACGATCGACAAACTTTTTCTTTTCCCTGCCCCTCTTCTTCCGGTCTGCTTGATCGCCCCTGGGCAGGTTGGAGTTCACCTCTGACTCGAGTTGGATTTCTCGCTCGGTCCATGCTTTCACTTCGGCCATGGTCTTAGGTTGAGTTAATGCAAAAGAGCGGAGCCACTCTTTGTGCCTAAGACCTGACCTCAGCGCGGTGATAACTGTTTCGTCGCGGTGCTCGGGAACCTCCAGGAGGGTTGTAAGTCGACGTTATACACCCCACGAGTTGCGGAGAGGAGGAATAGGTAAAACAATCATTCTGTTTAAAACAAATATCGACTAACTTACGGATCTTTGCCAAACCCTAACTAACAACATCATAGGAGGGATTAGCTACTATGAAAGAAGATTATACCTAATGAACCAAGTCCTTCTTCTTCTCGTTGACCACCTCCTCGTCGACTTCCTCTTTGTAATAGAAGATCCACCCGAGAGCTACTACTCCAAGCTTGACCTCTAACTTGAGGTAACTAGGTTACTAAAAGTGCTAATCAAAGCAACCTAGGGAATATAGAGTAAGATTAGGGATTAATAAGTCCTGCTAACCCTTGATCTCAACACATGAGAGGTTAGGGTTAGGGTTTGAAGAGAGAGAGCTTGAGGAGAGAGAAAGTGAGAATCCTTTTTGGAATAATGAAAATCATTGTGAATATAAGAAGCATATCATATTATTAAATGAATAACAAATAATAATATATCATCATGCTTCATTAACTCACATAGTGATTCATCTCATGAGTCATTTAAATAATAAATACATCATTAACTCTATGGATGAATCACACCATGACTCATTAAACCAATTAATGCAAATGCCACCTTAGCCCTCCAAGTCATCAACCTTCTAGAAGCTTCTCGAGAATTTACGAGAACGCCCCTGCTATCCGTGAAAACACGGAAAAACTTTAGACTGTATAAATCCAATAATCCGATACTAGAATCTAGCTTAAACCAAAGCCCGCTAGTAAAAACTGTCCGAACATCGTACGTGCGTAAAAACACGTATGCATCCGAACCCTGTCGTAAAACCATACGACCTCTATATCGTTTCGCCCGAAGCAGGGAAACTCTCTGTGTGGGACTCTAAAGACTCAACTACTACGCTGGCAGTGGGTTTAACCACAGACCGCAAGCGGCACTAGCTGTACGTAACGGTCCTCAGGTAGATGTCGATAAGAAGGCCGATGAGGAAACCCATCCGAACTCCTACTGAGCCTGATGTGATAATCTTCGTACAGTCCGGTCTGTTCGTCTAGAACTATCGCATATCGAGCCTAGGGGGGCGGCAAGCGTCAGTCCCTTAAAAGCGGTATAAGTCGTGTCGGAGCGAAACCCATTACACCTTGAGAAACTACTGGAAAACCTACCAGTAAATCTCGCTTGCCCTGGCCAGGGACTTTGCGTAATGGCTCTCCAGACACAGCGCGATATCAACTCCAAATACCGGGAGAGACGAATCCTGTCTAACCGCCACTGCCTCCAAGTGCTTCGGGACTGCACCCAACTGCTACCTGTTTGCACGACTCCTTTGAGCCATGGTAGGATAGCAATCTAAGAACAGTGGGTACACACTCGAGGCGAAGCAGCAGTGTCACGTCTGCGGACTATGCTTACTCATGTCACCTGGGAACTGTTAACTGATGACGGGTATAATACCAACCAACAGTTCCCTGCGAGTCCTGACCGGTGTTCCCGTAACCCAAGGAGCACCTGTATACTATCTCCAGTATGACGTACTGATGGCTGTGGGACAGACCATCTCCCCAACTGGGATGAGAAGCGTATACACTAGTCTACTCCGGAGTATCGATGCCCTGTTTCGATAATCCTACGATTAAGGACCTGAAAAAGGATGTGCTTGTAGACTACCCAGCCCCCACTAGTGTGACTGCCATCACAACGCTGGTAGTCAAGCAAGATCCTAAGGGCTCTATCAATACGTACAGACATATTAAAATAGATATAAACCAAGTAGCATACTACCATGTTTAGCAAGACCGTTAATATAACTGTGAATATCCCAAGCTTCCATTAAGTAATATACAATCTAGTATGATACAATAATGGCCCCTATGGCATATACACTAACAATCTCCCACTTGCACTAGGGCCATGTACTGGCATATCGAAGACCGATCAACTCGAGTAGCCTCTCGAACTGAATCTGAGGTTAGGCCTTTGTGAATGGATCAACAGTGTTCTCCTCTGTAGCAACTCTCCAGACCTCGATCTCCCGGCGATCTATGATCTCCCTGATCAGGTGATACCGCCTTAAGATTTGTCTGGACTTCTGATGGGACCTGGGTTCCTTTGCTAAAGCTATAGCTCCGTTGTTGTCGCAATACAGAGGTATTGGATCAACAATGGTAGGAACCACCTGAAGTTCTGTTAGGAACTTCTTCATCCAGACCGCTTCTTTTGCGGCATCGCAAGCAGCAATATACTCCGCTTCCATCGTCGAGTCAGCAACGGTGTCCTGCTCGGAACTCTTCCAGCACACCGCCCCTCCATTGAGGGTAAAGACATAACCTGACATAGACTTGGAGTCATCCTTGTCACTCTGGAAGCTGGAATCAGCAAAGGCCTCGATCTTGAGGTCTTTTCCGTCGTAAACCAAGAACATCTCCTTAGCCCTTCTCAGATACTTGAGAATGTTCTTTACTGCTATCCAGTGCTTCTTCCCTGGGTCTGACTGATACCTGCTTACCACGCTCAGTGCGTAAGCTACATCTGGTCTGGTGCACAACATCGCATACATTATAGAGCCTACCGCAGAAGCGTAAGGTATAATAGACATGCGATCCCTTTCCATATCAGTCTTGGGAGACATCTCTTTGGATAGGGTGATTCCGTGACAAGCCGGTAAACTACCGCGCTTAGAATCTTCCATACCGAATCTTTTCAGTATAGTGTTGATATACCTGGACTGCGAAAGTCCCGACATCCTCTTGGATCTATCACGATAGATCCGGATTCCCAGAATGTAAGAGGCATCACCCAGCTCTTTCATGGAGAACCTGTGTGACAAGAATTCTTTGACAGATTGTAGCATAGGAATGTCATTTCCTATCAATAGAATGTCATCCACGTAAAAGACGAGGAATACGACAGTCCTTGCTACAATTTTACTATATATACATGGTTCATCTGGATTTTTGATAAAGTCATATTCTTTGACCATTTCATCAAAACAGATGTTCCAACTCCGCGATGCCTGCTTCAGTCCATAAATGGACTTAAGCAACTTGCACACTTTCCCGCTACTTCCACTCTGATTGAAACCTTCTGGCTGATCCATATAGACGCACTCTTCTAAATTTCCATTTAAAAATGCCGTCTTTACGTCCATCTGCCAGATTTCATAATCATGGAAGGCAGCAATGGCAAGAAGGACCCGAATGGATTTGAGCATAACCACTGGAGAAAAGGTTTCGTCATAGTCCAAACCAGGTCTTTGACGAAAACCCTTTGCAACAAGTCTAGCCTTATAGGTTTCCACCTGTCCATCTACACCAATCTTTTTCTTGAAAATCCATTTGCATCCTATGGGTTTTACCCCATCTGGAGCAAAGTCCAAAGTCCATACTTTGTTGGTGTACATAGACTCCATTTCGGTCCGCATTGCATCCAGCCATCATACCGAGTTGCCGCTCTGGATGGCCTGCTGGAAGCTAGTAGGTTCATCATCATCAATGATGTAATCCTCTCTATCCCCATCCATGAGAAAGCCGTAGTATCTCTCAGGCGGATGAGACGGCCTACTACTCCTGCGGAGGGGTGCGGGAATGTCCTGTTCTTTTTGAACTACTGGTTCTACCAAACTTTCAGTAGTAGTTTGTGGTTCTGGAATTTCTTCCAGTTCTATTTCGCTCCCACTTGTTTCCTTTTTTATAAACTGCTGTTCTAGAAAATGGGTATGATGAGAAACAAAAACCTTTTGTTCCTCCGCGTAATAGAAGAAATACCCCTTGGAGTTCTTTGGATATCCCACAAACTTACACTGTACTGATCGTACCTCGAGTTTGTCCGCATGCTGCTTTTTAATAAAAGCTGGACATCCCCATATCTTCAGATGCTGAAGATAGGGTTTCTTCCCACTCCACATCTGATATGGCGTGGTAGGCACAGTCTTGGTAGGAGCCATGTTCAAAAGATATGCCGCTGATTCTAGCGCATAACCCCAGAAAGATCGCGGTAACTCAGCATTACTCATCATGGAACGTACCATATCCAATAGAGTTCGATTCCATCTCTTCGATACACCGTTATGCTGTGGAGTGTATGGAGGAATAAGCTGAGAGAGAATTCCTTTCTCTTTTAGGTAACCTAGGAACTCGGCATTAAGTATTCACCACCTCGATCAGATCTCAGTGTCTTGATACTTTTGCCGGTTTGGTTTTCTACTTCATTCTTATACTCTTGGAATTTCTCAAAGGCCTCGGATTTATGTTTCATCAACAAAATGAATCCGTACCTAGAGTAATCATCCGTAAAAGTAATGAAATATGAAAAACCATCTCTTGCATGTGTAGACATTGGACCACATACATCGCTGTGTATGAGTCCTAAGAGCTCTCTCGCTCTTACTCCATGTCCAGTGAATGGAGTCTTTGTCATGTTTCCTTTGAGACATGATTGACAAGTGGCATAAGATTGATATTCGAACGGATCCAAACATCCTTCTCTACGTAACTTAGTTAATCTTGTCTCATTGATGTGACCTAGTCTACAATGCCATAAGAAAGCCTTATTTAAATCTGGAGACTTTCTTTTTAGTGTGTTCTGGACATTGAAAATCTGTAATTGGTTTAAGATATATATACCATTATCTAGTCTACCGGATCCAATCAAACCATGATTAAGGTGGATGTTAACAACATCGCTTACAAACGTGAAATCATAACCTTCTTTTGATAACAACGAAACCGATATGATATTACACGTTAAACTGGGTATACAAAAACAGTTATGCAAAACCAAAATATATCCATTCGTCAATCCAAGATGATAATCCCCTACGGACACAGCACCCACGCTAGCTCCGTTAGCAACTTGGAGGGTCATATCACCAACCTTCAGCACTCTACGGTTTCTCAGTGCCTGCAATGAATTGCATATATGAGATCCTAATCCGGTATCCAATACCCAGGAAGTAGAGTTGATTGACAGACATTTTTCAATTACAAACACACCTGAAGTCGAAGCCACAGCTTGCTTCGGTTCCTAGTTCTTGGCAATCCAAGCTTTGCAATCTTTCTTCCAGTGCCCTTTCCTACGACAGTGGAAGCACTCGTCCTTTTCCACTACTGGCACCGCAATCTTTTTCTTTCCCTTGACTCCTACCTTACTAACACCTCCTATAGGTTTGGTAGCGGCCTTATTCTTCCTTCCTTTGGCCCTAGCCTTTGACCCGGAAGAAGAAGCACCGCGAACAAACATAGCGGGTGTTTCCCTTGCCTTCTGCAAGGTGCCCTATGCACTCCTCAACATGTTAAGGAGTTCTGGAAGTTCGACTTCTTTTCTTTGAATGTTGAAATTCAGAATAAACTGGGCGTTGGTGGAAGGAAGGGACTGGAGAATCAAGTCTGTATAGAGCTCATTCTCCAAAGTCGTCCCGAGGTCTGCGAGCTCTTCTATATAGCCAATCATCTTTAGGACATGTTCTCTTACAGACGATCCGACGGCCAACCTCGACTGAAACAAGTTCTTCGAGGTCTCGTATCTTGCTATACGAGATTGCTCTCCATACAGATCCTTTGTATGGAGAAATATGGATTCAAGACCATATCCTCGTGCCTCCTCTGATGTTCATTATTCATAAAGGCAAGCACGATGCACTTGGCCTTCGCACAATCTAACTCCCAGGTATTGTGGATTTCCTTATCCTCATTACTGGATTTAGGACCAGGGACAACAGGTGCCTTAGCAGTAAGGACATACCCCAATTTGTCATAAGTCAAAACCATTTTGACATTCCGCAGCCAATCTTTATAGTTTGGCCATGTCAATATATTTGTTTTTCTAATAGTAACTTACGGCCTGTCATGTTCTGGGTCGTTGCAATTAGGAGAGAAAGGGAACACTTAAGCATGATGCTCTTGCAAGTTTAGAGTGGTTTTTAGTTTATCTAAACTGGATGGCTCCCACTGTTTCTCGAATCCTTCCTCAAACCAAAAAGGAAGAACTAGCCAGGATTATTCTCACCATACAATACTTGCTTAACCGTTCAGCCAGGCCGGTGTCGGTACTTCGAGGGAGGTTTTCCAACGCTTTCGCGAAGTTCCTTAATTAAATAACCTCTTTTCTCTGGGGGTGTAGCCCCGCTGACACCTTTCCCGGCACCTACTTGGTTTATAGTATTGATCGTTAAGTGACGAATCTCCTGATGAGTAGCGGATACTCACAGTAGGATCGGGATCTAAATATCATTGTATGATAATGCTGAAGGAATCCTACCAACATTCATCAAACTCCAAATGGTATGCATCTCTTTGCAAATTTCAGTTTCTTTAGAAATTCCCGATATAAATTTTTGCCCCATACTCTTATGACCTTGGCTTTGGTCAAAATGTCATAAGTCACATGTCAAGTTCTATCCATCATTATCTTGTTAATTTGAACCCATCCGTACATACCCCTAACTTTGGTCAAATGATAATACGACTGCACCAAACTAACTCATCTATCTATGCAACAAATGAATACCCAGCAGCTACCAAACACTATGCCTTGGCTTTGGTCAAAATACATAGCTTGAATACTACTGAATACCCAAATGAAATGACGGAGGGCTACGAATATTTTTGGCGAAACCGTGAACGTAGTGAACTTGATATGACCGAAGGAACCTGATAGCTTTTAAAAGGAGTGGTTAAAGCTCCGCAATTAAAAAATATCTTCTGTTTTAAAAATAACCGAGCGGTTTCTTTTAAACTGTTCCAACGATTCAACTTTGGTTTATTTTCATTGCATTAATATAATGCGTTCCATCATTAACCTAACATTGTAGAAAACAATGAAAATACAACGTCCTCTTATGCCATCCGCATTCGCCACTGGGCCCCGTCATTCACCCGTTAGGTTACTTAACTAACGACAGAGCGAGGGCTGGGCTAGCGCGGGTGTAAAACATAAGTGACGTCTAAATAGCTATCATATATAGATATTGTATATTCGTCATACGCAATAATAGGCATTCCAGATCACAGATGAACATATTGGATTTTCTAAGAATCCGCATTCCTTTTGAGCCTGCAAAGAAAAACGGATTACACAGTCGTGATGAATAACCAAAACCCCACCGTAGACCCCTACGGGTACGGCAAACTACCCGCCAAGTACCCGAAATGAAGCGGTCTCCCTCAACAACGTGAGTAGGCCACTAAACACTTCAAAGTACCCGGTAGTTTGTGCACCCCACCTTGGGTCTATCCTAGAAGCAAAAATCAGTAAATGAAATAATACAACGGTGGCTACAACCGCAACCTGGATGTGCCCTGCAAAAGATTATTACAACAATTTACAAATTACATTTGAATGAAAGAAGCGCTCGTCTCACATCCTTAGCTATCCATTCACGACAATCCAACAAGTCTACAGACACAAACAGTAAAAACATTACAGAAATGTGCAACCCCCTGCCAACCGACATACTAGCAGTTAGGGGAGGTTTACGAACACATTATACAAATCACAGATATAATCTAATTAGCCAAATATCGTAGAGTTTCGATCAAGCAATCGCAAATGATTCTACTCCAAAAACTTCTCCGTGCACCTGAGACTTGAGCAGAAACAAAATAGCCCAGAAATACCAAAATTAACACAGAAGAGTTACTGGGGAATTTTGGGGTGACTCGGCTTCAACTCGGCTGCGGATCCGCGGCGGATCACTTGGATCGGCCGCAGTTCCGCGGCTGTTTGGCCGAGTCAGGAACCCAAATTTCTCCAGTATTCTTATAATTTCCTGCTTGTAATTTTAAGGGTCCCTGAAAAAATTTTAGATCCCGTTTTAAAATCGACAGAAACTATGTGAAAATGATGATTTTTCCGGTTCGTTTCGCGATCGAATTTCTAACGACTTTTCTAACAAGTTAGTTATGGTTTAGCGAGGCTCTGATACCACTGTAAGTCGACATTATACACCCCACGAGTTGCGGGGAGGCGGAATAGGTAAAACAATCATTTTGTTTAAAACAAACATCGACTAACTTACGGATCTTTGCCAAACCCTAACTAACAACATCATAGGAGGGATTAGCTACTATGAAAGAAGATTATACCTAATGAACCAAGTCCTTCTTCTTCTCGTTGACCACCTCCTCGTCGGCTTCCTCTTTGTAATAGAAGATCCACCCGAGAGCTACTACTCCAAGCTTGACCTCTAACTTGAGATAACTAGGTTACTAAAAGTGCTAATCAAAGCAACTTAGGGAATATAGAGTAGGATTATGGATTAATAAGTCTTGCTAACCCTTGATCTCAACACATGAGAGGTTAGGATTAGGGTTTGAAGAGAGAGAGCTTGAGGGGAGAGAAGGTGAGAGTGAGAATCCTTTTGGAATAATGAAAATCATTGTGAATATATGAAGCATATCATATTATTAAATGAATAACAAATAATAATATATCATCATGAGTCATTTAAATAATAAATGCATCATTAACTCTATGGATGAATCACACCATGACTCATTAAACCAATTAATGCAAATGCCGCCTTAGCCCTCCAAGTCATCAACCTTCTAGAAGCTTCTCGAGAATTTACGAGAACGCCCCTTCTATCCGTGAAAACACGGAAAAACTTTTGACTGTATAAATCCAATAATCCGATACTAGAATCTGGCTTAAACCAATGCCCGCTAGTAAAAACTGTCCGAACATCGTACGTGCGTAAAAACACGTATGCGTCCGAACCCTGTCGTAAAACCATACGACCTCTATATCGTTTCGTCCGAAGTAGGGAAACTCTCTGTGTGGGACTCTAAAAACTCAACTACTACGCTGGAAGTGGGTTTAACCACAGACCACAAGCGGCACTAGCTGTACGTAACAGTCCCCAAGTAGATGTCGATAAGAAGGCCGATGAGGAAACCCATCCGAACTTCTACTGAGCCTGATGTGACAATCTCCGTACAGTCCGGTCTGTTCGTCTTGGACTATCGCATATCGGGCCTAGGGGGCGGCAAACGTCAGTCCCCTAAAAGCTGTATAAGTCGTGTCGGAACGAAGCCCATTACACCTTGAGAAACAACTAGAAAACCTACCAGTAAATCTCGCTTGCCCTGGCCAGGGACTTTGCGTAATGGCTCTCCAGACACAGCGCGATATCAACTCCCAATACCGGGAGAGACGAATCCTGTCTAGCCGCCACTGCCTCCAAGTGCTTCGGGACTGCACCCAACTGCTACCTGTTTGCACGACTCCTTTGAGCCGTGGTAGGGTAGCAATCTAAGAACAGTGGGAACACACTCGAGGCGAAGCAGCAGTGTCACGTCTGCGGACTATGCTTACTCATGTCACCTGGGAACTGTTAACTGACGACGGGTATAATACCAACCAACAGTTCCCTGCGAGTCCTGTCCGGTGTACCCGTAACCCAACGAGCACCTGTATACTATCTCCAGTACGACGTACTGATGGCTGTGACACAGACCTTCTCCCCAACTGGGATGAGAAGCGTACACACTAGTCTACTCCGGAGCATCGATGCCCTGTCTCGATAATCCTACGACTAGGGACCTGAAAAAGGATGTGCTTGTAGACTACCCAGCCCCCACTAGTGTGACTGCCATCACAACGCTGGTAGTCAAGCAAGATCCTAAGGGCTCTATCAATACGTACACACATATTAAGATAGATATAAACCAAGTAGCATACTACCATGTTTGGCAAGACCGTTAATATAACTGTGAATATCCCAAGCTTCCATTAAGTAATATACAAGGTAGTATGATACAATAATGGCCCCTAGGGCATATACACTAACAAGAGTATTGTAGAAGCGAGTCACATACCCTTTGAAAGATTCCTTGTCTCCGCTCTTGACGGTGAACAGGTAGTCGACCATCTTCTTCTGTCGTCGGTTACCGACAAAATGACCGAGGAATTGGATAGCCAGTTCGTCAAAGGTCGAGATGGAGCGCGACGCAAGCCCTCGGAACCAGTTCCGGCCAGCTCGGATTAGGGTGGTGGGATAAGCTTGGCATTAAGCCGCGTCTGAGCTGTCTTGAAAGCTCATTCCCGCCGTAAACACGTCCAAGTGGTCCTTCGGATCGGACTTCCCGTCGAAGAGGGCCACTTTAGACGGTTTGTTCCTGGACTAGACGTGCTCGGCTAATAGCTGTTCCGTAAAGGGCCTTATGAGCGAATCGGCGGAGTACTTTGCCCTTTCGCCGGACATATGGCCATTTCATCATATGCCTTAAATTTTCTTTTCGAGGGCTTCGATCCGTTGGTGGTATCCCGAGGATTCATCACAGTAGGAGCCGCGACTATCCCCGCTCCGGGCCTGCGCGATGGTGCGGCTTCGATTCCGCTTTATCACATTTCTTAAATTCTCGGACGAGGCCCTTCTTGAGTAGTCCCGAAATTCGTCATTTGTGCGGCCTCGACGGGATTGGGGGCGCCGGTCGTGCCTGAAAGCAGGCGAACTGACCGGCACCTCCTCAGGGGGTGAGAGCGCGCGGCGGGTGTTGGAGAGACGGCCCGGTCTCTCCTGAGATCGGGGTGTGGAGCAGTCTAGCGTCCAACGGGCCATGAAATCATTCGTCGCATGTGGGTCATGGTTGCCGGAGTCGGCACACCGGCATTCGGTGACGCTGAGATGAGCATGGGTGAGATCGAGGGCCTGAACGTGCCCATCTTTCTTCCTGCGGGCATCGTCATCCCGGGGAGGTGGAACTGCGGTCTGGTGGGTAGGGCCCGCCGCTTGAACGCGGACGAGCACATCCACCATCGCTGTGAATCTGTCGATCCAAACGGATAAGACGTTGATGACGTTAGGAGGGGGAGTAGAACCGCTCCTGCCTCCTTTATGGAGGGTAGGGGGCTCGCATTGGGATCGTCGCGGTTGTCGCTCGCCATCGGATCGAGAGTGGAAGATCAACTTTATGGGTGGAGAAACTTTTAAGTTCCACAGACGGCGCCAACTGATGGAGGTCTGAATCTCCCTCAGATGTTGTCCTCTATCAGTTCTGGCTGCGAGCAGTAACGAGCGGTTAAGATTGAGTGCGAGAATTATTATTTGGATCTCAATGGGTTGTTGGATGTTGTTGACGCCGAGCTACCTGCAAGGAAAGTCCCGGAGTGGGAAACCACCGTAGGACCCTCCGACAATCAAGTTAGTACCGTGGAATAACAGCAGGGTAGCGGCGTATCAGAATGAGTTTGAGTTACCTGAGTCGTCTGAAAAGAGGGATTTATATAGTGGTCGCATGGAGCGAGCCGGCGCGAGATTCTCGCCGTTCGTTACGCCCCTACATTATGCCTGCGTCGATGGCGGGATCCGTCCATTAATGGCGGGATACGCTCAATAATGGAGGGACGTGCCAGTGTGGGACACGGAACGTGGGGCGGCGAATATCTCGCTTTGACGAGATGCGCGGAGCCGTGACGAGGGCGTTTGGGCCCCGCGCTCTCGGTTTTTCGGGAAAGCCGAGGAAGCTCAGCCCTGCAACAGTTCGGAGACGAGCCGGGAGGCCGAGAAAGCTCAGCCCTGCAACAGCTCGGAGCCAAGCAAAGGGAGTGTAAGTTCGGCTGCTGTATGGCTCGGGAGCGAGAAGCGGGGGTGTAAGTTCGGAGATGAGGCCCCGAGGAAAGTCCCCAAGGCGCCACACTGATTCTACCTCCGCAGCTTCCAGGAGCCTAGTGGGCTTACGTGGACGACACGTCATCTGCTACGTGTCGTAATATGGGGAATTCCCGTTCATGAGCCTTATCACTGAGCAATTGACAAAAAACAACCGATGACAAATAATAAAAAGCTAATTTATATGATTTCATCTTAATCATAGAACCCAAAACATGCATTATATCGGAAGTGAAGAAGAAGAAATTAGGTTCTCTTTTCCTAATCAATCCATTTCACCAAAATGTTTTGGAGAAAGTTCTTCGCGCTTCTTTGGGTCCACTCGCTCGTCACCTTAATCCTCTTCGACCTCACCCTCACCATCATATTGCTCCTCATTCACAAAGATCCTAGAAGGTACATATTTTCATTGATTAAAAAATTATCAAATTAAGTACTAGATGATGAAAAATTAACAAGCAAATCAAAATTGCCTGGTTGATAATACCCTCCAATTCCATGCTTCTCTTTTCTTCATGAAGATCAGTTGGCAATTTTTCCCCCTTCCTTTTTGGATCACCTTTGCTATCTGACGAGGTTGAATAACCTCATGCAAATCCAATGTCATTCCACAGTCCACACCATGGAAAACATCCATTCTCTAAGTGCTGACATAACCCTTTAAAGCTCCACGCTTTGCCAGTGTGGTTGTTGAAGGTAAAAATTGCAGCACATATAAGTAAATAGCCGTGCCAAAATTAACGATGATATATATTTGATGGGCTAATGCGTTTGTGACCAGCAAAGTTGTAACATATTTGGCTCAATATGTCAAGTTGAATGGAAATTGCCACCCCTACCTTGATCGAGTCCATATCGCAGCAAAATGATCCAATCCATTCAGTTCATGCACATCTGGTTCAGGAAAAAAAATTGATTGTCCAACTGTAAGAGAAACTCTGGTTGCAGGTGTATATGACCGGAGAAAATAAGATGACCTTATCCAAGCTTATATACTTTATATGCTTATGACCAATGAGTATACTTGATACATGTCACCTGACATGGTTAGAAAAAAAATGAGGCATATATGCATTGTCATCCACGTATTTTAAATTGCTATATATTTGTAGCACAAAATTCTCAACCATACAACAGATGCCCATTACCTACTACTCACCCCATTACTCCACTTGTTAGAAATTTTGGTATATATAGAAACCGGAAAAATAATGGGGAACAAGTAAATTAAATTTATAACGCTAAGGCACAGTTGGATTTTTTCAAGGATTTACGTGTCCCCACTCAAAGAATTTGCTAATGGGTTTTCAGATAAGGTTCCTTCCGAATACAACAGAATTCGAAGTTTCTGCGATCAGCAAAAATCGAAGGAACTTCGAAATTCTATATGAAACAGAGAAAATTAGAGAAGAAGAAGAACTTGTATTTAATTAATGGGTAGAGACTTCCCTTTTATAGGGTTTTAAAAGTCACAACTGTTTGAAAATTATCACCGTTGGCTAAAAACTGCCAAGATAGTTTTCAGACAACTGTCGAGAATTTCGAAATTTAAAATGTCAAAAAATGAAAATTAAGAGAACAAAGTTTTTTAAATTCAAAAAAGTTGAATTCTGAAATCAAGCCCAAAAGGCCCCAAAATGCCCAATCAAGAATTTAAATGATATTATAAGCCTACTAAAATGTGTCCACTTGGTCCATAACCCATTAAAACTTAATAGGATGAGAACCAATATATAATGTTAGATTCTCCATTCTCAATCCAACGTGTAAAATCTCCAACAACCTCTCACTTTTTAAGCATATAAAATTTGTTCTTCTCATCAATATTCTCTATTGATATAATTATGCAGTTAAAGGTTCCTTTCGGTTTAAACCATTAGTTAGTGTAAATATTACAAAGCGATACGAAATTTTTGGTTGCTAGGTGTTGCGTATAAGATGATCATAAAGTACAAACCAAACGATTAGAGAAGAAAACAAATCACAGGTAAGATAGAAATATGAGAACTTACCAATTAGACGAAAGCGAAGTTTTATTAATAATCAAATATCGAAAGAGTACAAATCGATGGAAGATACAAATCGCTCTCAAACTCTAGTTCTCTCACAATTATCAATGGGTTCTCACAAATTAAAAAAAGGTATCAGATCTAGGTCTAAAATAAGGTGTCATATATATAACATACAAAAGATTTCCACAAATAACCAATTTCCAAACAAAGGAAATATTCAGCCCAGACATACGGCAGACGTGTGCTGAAGGAATTGGCAGACGACTGGTATTTAGTCACGAACTAACAGAGCACAAACCAGACGTTTGAATAAGAGATGGCCAGACATTTGGATTTGTCTCTCAAAAGAATAGAGCACTCGGCAGATGTCTGAACCTCATCGAGATTGACGTCTGCCAAAAATATGCTCAAGCATACAAAGCAGAGGCAGATGTCTGGCGCTGAGACTGCCAGACGTCTGACCTATAAGTGACATCAAATCTCCATGTAGTTTCGTGATAACTCCGGATTTTCGAGTAGGAAATCTTAGGGGATCGAATGTGAGGCACATCTAACAAATCTCCATCTTGTCTAGCATTCCACAAATTCCTCCATCAAAATATAACATCTCCACCTTCATCACAAAACTCCTCAAGGGCTCAAATGATTGCGACGCACTCTAATTAGGTTTAAGCAGTGCTTAAACTTAATTGAAAGACACTTCATCCGGATTGTCCGTTATGCCATCCTTCTTCATAATAATCACTTCTTTCTTAACGACTTCCTGTACGAACCAGTACCTTACGTCGACGTGCTTCGTCATGATGAATATGATTTTTCGTCAAGTGAATAGCACTTTGGCTATCATAGTAGACTATTATAGTATCCTTTGAGATACCAAGTTACGAAAATAGCCATTTCAACTAGATCGCCTCCTTAACGGCCGCAATAACGTTCATATACTCCGCCTCCGTCATAGACAACGCTATCATAGGCTGCAAAGAAGCATACCAACTAATGACACATCTACCCAAAGAGAATACACAGCCGGTGATCGATCTGCGTCTGTCAAGATCACGAACATATTCGGAGTCGCTGAATCCAACTAAATCGTTGTCGTTTCATCCAAACACCAACTTCATGTCAGATGTATCTCGAAGGTATCGTAATATCCATTTCACCGCCTGCCAATGGATCTTGCTAGGAGATACCATATAGCGACTAACAACACTAACAACATATGAAATGTCGGGTCGTGTACAGACCATAGATTATATAACTTTACCCACCACACTCACATATGGAACATGCGACATATATCTACTTTCATTCTTTATTAGCGGTGATGAATGAGCTGAAAGTTTAAAATGAGTTGCCAATGGAGTACTTATAGATTTAGCGTTTGCCATGCCGAAACGCTCCAAAACTTTCTCAAAATATCGCTGTTGAGATAAATATAGCTTTCTTCCATTGTGATCACGCCTGATCTCCATACCAAGTATTTTCTTGGACGCTCCCAAATCCTTGGTCTCAAACTTACTTTTCAGCTATTCCTTCAAAACATGAAAATCAACCATATATCTCGCTTCTATCAACATATCATCAATATAAAGCAGCAAATATATGTAAGAACTATCGACCAGCTTCTTCGAATATACACGACTGTCGCTCATACTTCTCGTAAACCCTATTTCTTTCATAAAGGAGTCGAACTTCTTATACCAATGCTCTGGTGACCGCTTCAAACCTTAGAAAGACTTCTCTAATAAGCAAACGTGGTTTTATTTTCCTTCGACTTCTCTAACAAGTAAACGTGGTTTTCTTTTCCTTCGACTTCGAAACCTTCAGGCTGTTATAGGTAGATTTTCTTTACCAAATTATCGTGCAAGAATGCGGTCTTCATATCAAGATACTCAAGCTCCAAATCTTACATAACTACCAAACCGAGAAAGACACGTATAGAGGTGTGCTTAACAACCGGATAAAACACCTCAGTGAAGTCAACTCCCCGCACCTGCGAATAGCCTTTGTCTACCAACTGCGCCTTCTATCTCGTATCAACCGCCCCTTAGTGCAACCAACTATCTTCTTTCTTCCTTTGGGCTTCACGATCTTCCAAGTCTGGTTCTTGTGAAGAGACTCGATCTCTTCATTGATAGCGACTAACCAACGAGTTGGTTCATCGGATGAGATGACATCTTTATAACTTGTCGGCTGGCTACTATCAACTGTCTCTGCAACAGACAGCGTATACGCCACTAGGCTATCGTAACCATACATCTGTGGCGGTCTAATGTTCCTTTTCGGTCGGTCACAAGCGAGTAAATACTTCTCATCATGGGACTTTTCATCTTGAGCTTCTTCAGACGATGGTGAAGGAGAGATCCCTTGCGAACCCGAGCCATCACCGACCTTAATATCAACTCTCAGCTCATCCTTCTTCAAATCGTCTTCGATCGGAAATTCTTTATTGTTCAGCTTCAACATAGTAGATTCATCAAAAGTCGCATCTTTGCTAATCATAAATTTAGGCAACTTTGGATTCGAACACCACAATCTATAATCCTTAACACCGGTAGCATAACCGAGAAATATACATTTTTTCGCTCGAAAATCCAATCTACTTTTAAGGCAATGTGCATAAGTGGGGGCAACCAAACACTTTAAATGTTGAATAATCAACGTGTTTTCCCGACCATACCTGCTCCGGTGTCTTACAACCTAACGATTTATGAGGTGATCGGTTCACAATATAACACGTCGTATTTACCGCTTTTTCCCAAAATTCCTTTCCGAGCCCTGCGTTGGACAACATGCACCGTGCTTTCTCCAACAGAATGTGGTTCATTCACTCCGCAACTCAATTCTGCTGTGGTGTATAGACAATGGTATGATACCGAATTATTCCTTCGTTTTTTACATAAATTGTTGAAATCTCTACCGCAAAACTCTAACCCATTGTCTGTCCTCAGTCTTTTGATCTGCTTTCCTGTCTGTTTTTCAAGTAAAATCTTCCATTGCTTGAATATAGTAAACACATCACTTTTGTACTTCAAGAAGTAGACTCAAAACTTTCTTGAAAAATCATCAATGAAAATAAACAGATACTTGGCACCACTTCGTTTAGAAGCAACCGAAGAGCGTCCCCAAATATCCGAATGGATATAATCTAGAGTATCTTTTGTGTTGTGCACCGCCGAACTGAAGCGTAACATTTCAAAAATTTAAATGTTTATTTTAGAAGTTAATTGATAATAAAATGAATTTTTATAATCATGATAACAATTCTTTTTAAATTTGGTTTTTTCCTAATTTTGGCATTTATTAATTAGGTTTTTATAAATTGCTATATAATACACACACACACAACTCTTAACCCTATGTTATTTTAGCTAAACATAAAAGTTTTGTCATAACAAACTAAACCCTATCTTAATATTTCTTTTATTTTTTTTATCATTTTTCTAAAATGTTATTTGGGTTTGAAAATATCTTGGAGGGGGGACATGGAGGCACGGGGGTGAGCATTGCTACATGTTATATAAAAAAAATAGGAAAAAGGAGAGAGAGAGGGAGGGAGAGTATGGTTTAAATCCTGCACCATAACCTCCTCATCTCATCTCATTTCTTTTTCTTCTTCTTCATCTTCTCCTCCAAAATACCCTCACTCTCACACACATACAACCATTATCCATCATAAATTCTAATACAAAAATTTATCTCCACCACTCAAATAATCCTTTCTCTCTCAAGTTTCTTCATCAAGCCATCATCATCAACTTAGTGGCCTTTAACAACCTGGAGCGTCTCCTTTTTCCATTTCATAGAGATAAAAATCCTATCTCTAAATAAGTTTTTATAAATACTTGCCATGTAAACTATATTTTTAAGATAAAGATCATGTTTTGGTTGCTTTGAAATTTCAAAATAGGTTTTTTGAAGTGGATAATGTGTTATAATAGTTTTTAGTGTACTATATCACTTGTATGGATAGTCTATGGTATTTTGATGCAAAATCCTAGGTTTTTAAAGTGTGTAAAAGTTTCAATACTTGAGTTTAAAATTTCAAAATATGGTTTCCTGTGAAGTTTTGATGTTCTATTAAAATTTGGAGTTAATCGGGTACTCTGAAAAAAATTTAGTAGATTCCATAGGGTTAGATATAAAATTTTAGAGTTGGGCACGTAAATCGAGACCATTTGACCCTAGCCAAGCCGCCATTCTTGGCCAAATCTCGGCCCCACTTCCATGTTTAGGTCTGTAATTTTGATGATGGATCACATTCATAATAATTAAGTCCACTGTATATGCTAAAAGCTCCCAGATTTCCTATAGAAAAATCTGGAGCTATTGTACATGATATTGTCCGTCGTTTTCAAGCTTTTTAAATGTGAAATACAACTCTTTATCTGCAATTCAAATCATTTTGCTTTTATATGTCGTTTGGGGGGGGGGTATAGTTCGATATAATTAGCACACGTTAAACCATGTTAATCGTAGGTCCTACCCTACGTATGCTTAGGACGTTAGTAACGGTTGTTATGTGATACTTATTCATGAGCTATTGTTTCGATATTTAAGATCGGTTGTGGAGGCGTCCGACGCGGCGAGGAAGGGAAAAGTTTTTGTTGGATATGTATGCCCTAGAGGCCATTATTGTATATGTATACATGTGGATGCTTGGACATATATATATATGTACATGACAGTTTTGCTCGATATGATAGTATGCTATCTGGTTTGTCGTTATCATAACATGTGCGTATGTTTTACTTGCTATTACATATCATTTATACATGTTGATAAAGCCTGTAGGATCATTGCTAGACTACCTGCGTTGTGATGGCGATCATACTTGTAGGAGCTAGGTAATCGGTACGCACATCCTTAAATGGTCCCTAGTCATGGGAGTATCGAGACTGGGTATCGATATTCCGGAGTAGACTAGTGTATACGTTTCTAGACCCCGGTGAGGAGCGATAGTACGGTCCCGCAACCATTGGTCTTTCGCACCTAAGATCGTATACAGGTGCTCACTGTGTGTGAGTACACCGGACGGACTCGCCGAGAACTTCCAGATGGTACTATACCTATCATCAGGTGGAAGTTCTCAGGTGACATGAGTACAAGTTAGTCTTTAGACCTGAGATCGTCATTTGTCTTGTGTGAGTTCCCACTGTGCTTTAATCACTACCCTACTACGGATCTACTGAGTCGTGCAAACAGGTTTTGGTTGGTTACAGTCCCGAACCACATGGAGGTAGTGAGCGATTGTCGGGGATTCGTCTCTCCCAGTATAGAGAGTCGATATCGCACTGTGTTCGATTGGTCAGGACCATAAGATCTTGGCCAAGGCAGTTGGGATTTACTGATAAGCTGATCAGTAGTTTCCCGGATTGGTCCTGAGCCGCATCAGCACGAATTATCGGGTTATTAAGGTCTAACGTTTACCACCCCCTAGACCCAGTATGCGATACTCTCATACGAAAAGACCAGACTGTACGAAGATTGTCACAAATAGGCTCAGTAGGGATCCGGATGAGTTTTCTTGTCGGCCTTCCTTTTCAATAGATACTCGGGTAGCCGTTATGTATAGCTAGTGCCGCTGACGTGCTTGTGGTTATGGATTTATTCAGTAACTCACCGCCGGCATACTGTCGAGTCTTTAGAGTCCCACACAGAAGGTTTCCCTGGTTCAGGAGAAATGATGTAGTAGCCGTATTGGATACGTGCAAGGTTCCGATCGCTTGATGTACTTTGTACCCGGACTTTGGATCGGACAGTTGGTAATACTAGCCGGCTCGGGTTTTGAGCCAGATTATTAAATCAGGTATTGATTTGATGATTTAAACACTAGGGTTAGGATTTACCTCAACAAAACTTGAATCAAGCTTGCAACTTAGTCTCAAAATTACTTCCTTGCTCCAAGATCCATAGCTAGGTTGAGCCAACGAAAATTGGGTAAGATTTAGATTAGGAATTTAGTGATGTTTTTATGTGGATTTTGAAGTACTTTTGAAGAATTTTGAAGAGAATTTGAGGTGGAGAAATGAAGGGGGCTGAAATGGGGAGGGGCTCATCCATGAGAGGATGAGAAGGAGAGATAAAAAGTGAGGTGTGTGTGAAAAAATATCAAGTAAAGAAAAGCCCAAGTCAACAAAAACCCATACCTTATTCTATATTGCTTTCTTTTTAATTTTCTTTTTTTTCCTTTTCTCTAATGAAGTGGGAAAACTTGGGGAGGGGGCTGCTGTGCTCGGCCAGCACATTGGGAAAGGGTGAATGTGTGTGTGTGTGTGTGTGTGTGTGTGTGTGTGTAAATTTCCAAGACAAGAAACCCCCCAACATATCATATATTAACTTATTCATAATTAATCTATTTTCTAACTAAAATTCACCCTAGAAATCTCTAGAAACATGGAGGCAAAATGAGAAAAAGAGAACATTTTATCAACTTGTATTTAAGTTGTCATGGTGCACAAATGTATAATTGACCCATTCCAATTTGTAAATATCACTAATTAAATGTATTAGTGAAAGCTTAGAATAATATTTAAAATAATTAATTACGGAAAATATTTTAGCAAGCTAGCAATTTTATAAGTGACTAAATAAATACCAATACTAGCCATTACATATCTGAAATATGTATAATTAAGTCTATGTTGAAAAATAATTATATCTTGGTTTTTACGGAAAACACCAGTTATTTTACCGATTATCGGAAATTTCACCTAAACGATTTATTTTATTTTATTTTATTTTATTTTCAGAACGTTACAGCTAGTGATGCGGTCAGGGCGAGCCCGTCATGGACGAGGACCGACCATCGTGTTTTCTGGTGATATAGGAATGTCTCAATTTAGTGTTTGTGTTGTGACCTCTCGTTTGAGGCGAGTGTTCGGTTTTGCACCGGATGATCGGGCTATTGTTAGAGGCTGCCTGTTGTGAGAGGACTGTTGATGTACAACCTACCTCAGAGATCGTGATGTCGTCTACATTGCAGACCGATGACCCAGCTGTTGCCGAGATTGATGGGATGTCGCTTCCAGAGCTTACGAGCTGAGATCTCTGGAGCTTTCAGGCAGAGATACAACAGATGATAACTAGTCTATCTTGAGTTGAGAGACGAAGGTGATTCATCAGATTTGATGCGCTGACCCAGGCCCAGTTGAGCTGAAGATTTCCAGTATGGAGAATCTTATTCAGATCTAGAGTAGATCAACCCAGAGATGACATTGTTCGTCGGATGATCCGATAGGAGATCAGTAAGTTGATCAGCTTCGGATAGAAGGACCTCACCCAGATGCATTGTGAGTTGATCGAGAACGGACGAATATAGAGTATTCCTCCGATGGTTGGGACAAGTTCTCGAGGATGTGTTCGGCTAGATATCTTCTACAGAGTGATGAAGATGCCGAGTTCATAATTTTGAGTCCGTGTGAGAGATTCCAGATTGACCGTAGCCGAGAACAATTGTAGTATGCAGATAGCATGACGTGACGTCGAGGTGGACGATAATAAAGACGAGTGGAACAAGAGGATCGTGCGAGATGTTAACGAGCTGTTGTTACTCCCCGTTGAGGTTAGAGATCTGATATGTATACAGAGGCATTGGGATACGTCCAATTCCCGAGGAAATGCTGTGCTGAGAACACAGATGTCCAGAAAACAAGAAAAGATTATGTAAGAGTATTAGCCACCGTACAGTTCGGCATAGGCGAGATCGGAAGAGACATTACGCAGGTGCCTTCTAGGACACTGCCGCGACAAGATTTGCACCGAGGATCAGTTGTGTCACGTGTATTCAGAGGGCCAGATGCTGACGCCAATGACGTGCTGCTTTACGAGTGGTCATACTAATTGGCCGAGAGATGACCAGAAGAGTGTCAGAGCGGAATCATTTCCGTTAGTACACCTAACCGGGCCGACGAGCCGACGGATTGCGAGATTGGTAATCCACAGAGAAAATGAGGACCCAGAGACAGAGGACGCCAGACCGTGAGCAGAAGGAAAGCGGATGTTCTTGCTCTGCTAGTTTTGGACGCACCTACATTTTTCGACATTGTAGGAGGTGTACTTCAATGTCATTTGTTGCGATGTGCGTTTGTGATCCGAGTATCACGCTTATATCGCTTGGATTTGAGTTTTGATGATTGAGTTTCATGATATTTTTTTCATGCACCATAGCTGCACCTACTGGGTAATTATATTTTTGTGCATAGTCATTGCACTTGATATATGTTTTATACACCGTTGTGCTAGTTATGATTTGTGCATATTTATTGCACTTGAGATCAGTTTTGTGCCTTGGCTACTCGTGTTTATGATTTCGTGGATTTCATATAGTTGATTTGATTTTGTGCATGTGGTACGCACTCGTTTTGATTTTTGCACTCGGTATAGCACACATATGCTTGCAGTGCATTGATACGTGTTTTGTGCATGCAGTTGCACACATTTATGATTTTATACACCTTGGTACACTCGGTGTTGCTTTATGTACGCATTTGAGTTATTGATGAGTTTCCGTGCATTTGTTGCACTAGATTGGTATTTCGTGCACTAGATGCACCGGATTTGTATTTCATGCAATAGATGCACCGGATTTGTTTTTCGTGCACTGGATGCACCAGATTTGTGTTTCGTGCATTTGTTGCACTAGATTGCATTTCGTGCATTTGTGGCACCAAATGGGTATTTCGTGCATTGGTTGCACTAGATTTATACTCCGTACATTGGTTGCACCCGATTTATGTCTTGGAGCATTTGTTTTACCAGATTTATGTTTTGTGCGCGTTTGCACTTGATGCTTTTTACAGACTTGACGCGTTTGATTTGGATTTTTGCGCATATTAGACGCTTGGTATTGGATTTCGTGCGCATCGGATGCACTTGAGTGAGATCTTATTCGTGCATGTCGAATGCCCTTGATTGAAATTTTGTTCGTGCATGTTGGATGCACTTGACTTAGATTTTATTCGTGCATGTCGGATGCACTTGATTTAGATTTCATTTTTGCATGACGGATGTACTTGATCTTGATTTTTGCGTATGTTGGGCGCATGACATGAGATGTGATTTTGTGCGTACCGGATGCACTCGATTGGGATTTTCATTCATGCATGTTAGTTGCACTGGGTGGAAATTTCCGTGCACTATAGATGCAATAGATATTGTTGTCGTCCATACCCGTTGCATTGGACAGATGCTTTCATGCACACCCATTGCACTTAGTTTTGCTTTTGTGCATATTGTGGCACTTGTTCTTGGATTTGATTTCCGTGCGCATCAGACGCACGTGATTGTTGGATACGCCTTTCGAGGTTGATTTTGCTCTTGAGAACTTTGTTTTCATGATGGGTACTATATTAAGTAGTAGCCGAACATGACCGATCTGAGGACAGTACCTGAGTACTTTGCATGCATAAAAAGTTTACCAAGAGATTTTCAAAAAGGAGCTATAGTCTCGCTATTTCCTACGTGTCCGCGAGCGACACGAACATTTACAAAAGAAAACCTTTTGGGATATTTTAGAAAGGGCGGAACGTATATTTTAGCAAAACATATATGAATGTATATTTATTACTTTACAAAGGAGCGTCCGTCACTTGTGCCGTGAGTTACGTATCACACGGCGATCCAGAAAAGATTTTGCATGTGTTTTATTCAGTTTTTGAAAGTTTTTCCAAGGATGCGTGCTATACACGTATTATAGTATTTGACTAATGCATATTAGATTTCAGTAGTGGATTTCGAGATCTGTATCTCCGTTCTAACTCCGATGATATGCGTGCAAATTCGATGATTTGCGTGATGCTTGACGGAGTTCGATTTTGAGTTTCGTACTCGTTTTCAGGCGCACACGATGCGCTGTAGTATTTTTATATCTTCCGTGATTTCGGAGCCCCGTTGATTTGAGTTGATTATTGAAATGTTTTAGTATTTGGGGGTTTAAATTTAAATTCGGGGACCAAATTTATTTAAGGGTGGAAGATTGTAACATTTCAGAAAATATAAAATATTATTTTTGGAATTTAATTTTAAAATAATATATTTCGCGAAAACTACCCGATTTACGAAATTGGGGTTTTCGTAAAATGGTATAGATATATACCAATAATTGTGAAATAATTGGAGATTAAAATGATTTATTTATTTAAAAATATATTTATCGGATTTGGCATTTTTATAATTTATTATATGCAGTTTAAATAAAAAATTGATAAAATTGATTAGTGCACTACTAATCGCGATTAGGCCAAATCCGTGTTTCTATATTTTTCCAAGGCTAGTGCACCATGACATGTTGCATTTTGTTGCATGTTGTTTCATTTGTGTTGTTTTATTGGTGTTATGTGAATTATTGTGAGAAAGATAAATGAGAAGAGAAAAAGAAAATTATTAGGGAGAGAGTGTGACTTGGCTTGAATGTGAGAGGGTGAGAATAAAAGAGAGAGAGAGAGAGAGAGAGAGGGCTGCTTTATTCCTCACCCCATTGTTTTTCCTTCATTTTCCTCAAGCTTCCCTCCACCTCCACCTCCAAGTATCATCTCAAAATCTTCATCAAAATCCTAAACTCCCTTCATTACAGATGATCCCCTCCTCACCCTCAACACTTTGGACCCATCAAAGTTGGATTTTGAAGAATTTGAGTAACTCAAGAAAATTCTTGAGTTGCCAAATGAGGTATAATTCTAAACCCTAGCTAAGTTATTATGTTTAGTGTATTCTAGTTTAGTTTAGAATGTGATTAAGTGTGGATTGTGATCTTAGAAATTTTCTAGATGAGGTTTAGGGTTTGAGTGGTGTTGTGGTGATGTGTAGTGGCTGTTACAAGACCTTAGTGTTAGAATTCTGGATAAAACCAGAGACTTGAGAGTAAGATGCTAACTTTAGATTTTCCGATATCGGGTTTTTGTGGAATTAGTGATGGTATTTAGAGATCTGCTGCTACCCTGAGAACCCAAAAATTATATAGCGATTACAGTGAGTCGTGCAGGCAACCTTGAAGCTACCCTAGAGCCCCGAGCCCCTAATTCCTTAGCCTGGCCGCAAATAATTCCTTTCTAGCCGCAAATGCCGGCCTTGGTGTGAGCAAATAGGTTCGTGCTTGGTCTGTGGCTCTCTTATCTGATAATTAGACCCCCTATATATGCAGAATTGGCTAATTTAATCTGAGATGAAATCTGAGAGTGATTTCCTTTGTTGCTGATTAGGTATTTGTGATTTATGAACTTGGGTTTTGGGATTTGATATTGTATTTGGTCGTTGGGCGTTTGTACGTCAACGGATGAGAGTTATTTGGTTGGTTTTGCATGCGTAGGCTATATGTTCTAACCTATGAGCACACCGTGTGCCGTATTGGTTTTCCGGACTTGATGTTAATAGCATTTGCGATTGCGTATTTATTGTAGGTACCTTTGTGTGGATTCTGAGACGACGAAGCACATCGACTACGGCTGAACAAGGAGTTCCGTAGGTGAGTAGATTTATATCTACGGGGGAAGTCGGGTGGATGGCATATAGCACCCCCGCAAATTTTGATGGAAACCGATATATAGAATACGGTTAAGGAAACCTATATTAGAAAACTATGTATATGGTTAAAAAGATAGTTAGAGATGATATGAATGATTGAATATTTATATCGAGATATAAGATGAAATCTATAGGGATATGACTCGTTGACATGATATGATAGAAATGATGTTTCGAATTGATATATAGGGATATGAAAAGTGAATGTGAATCACGATATATAGATATATAGTTGCACGAGATTAAGTATAATATTTAGAGTAACATTACATGAGATTTATAAGATAGAATGTCTATATAAAATGACTTGATGTGAGATAGTGATGTGATGAAAAGAGTATACGATGAGATATGATGACTTGGTTTGATATGTCTTTATATGGATGCGAGTCGATATGAGATAATTGATACCTTTGTCGGTCCCATGATATGAGATTGATACGGATGTGACCTGAGAGATAGGTATATATATATGGATAATGATGTGAATAATGAGTAATATGCCCTACGAGACGTTAGTTCCGTACCCTCATTGTTATATAGGTTGATAGAATCCCTAATTGTTTAATATCGCCGTACGATGAATTATCGTACGTGATGAGTTTTTTCTGGTGATTTATCCATACCCTTGACTAGAGGATGCCGTACGATGTGTTGTATCCTACGTGATATTGTGAGGATGGATGCCGATTGATAGATTCACCGACTCAGATATGTGATAGAGACGTATACCTTATAGCATTGCGCTCACGATTTACTTTATGCTACGTTCATGTTATTCTCATTGCATTACATATACCTGTGCTAGTACACCTACACCATTATCGATGATACGTATGTTACACTTACACAGATTGCCGGTTCACACACTTTCATCATCGATAATTGCTATGTCACTTACACAGTAGAATTGCCACATCATTATGCTATGTTGCATGATATACTTGCTATGCTCACATCATTATAATATGTCGCATGATATACTGATATTGTCACATCACCGTTCCATGTTGCACGATATACAGATATGCTCACATTTCGGTTATATGTTTGCATATATCATGCTTTACGATTATATGCACTGAGATGCTGTTTTCATGAGATTTCTGGATTTGAGAACCGTGGTTATTTCAAAAGAAATTATGTATTGTTTTAAAAACCCGGTTTCTCTTGATATGATATTTTGAGACGTCCACCATGTGTTTTCTCGGTTATGAGATTGATATGTGAAACCCGATTCAAAGAGGTGGATGAGGCTGTTTGCGGGTACATGGTGGACCCGGTATGGTACCCCGAGGCAAGAAAGGTATGTCCTGGAATAGCCAATGAGCCTGGCAGAGGGAACACTACCTACCGGTGATAGCATTTGGGCTCGGCGGTTATCCGGAGGATACCGACCGGAGTCGTGAGATGATATGGGCCGCTCCGGACTGACGGAGCCTGTGGGCCGCTTCGAACTGACGGAGCCCGAGATATTGATATGGGCCGATCCGGACTGACGGAGCCCGATATATGAGGATTTACGTATCGATGTTGGACACGGTTTTCATGATGTTTCGAGTGTCGATGCTGGACACTCAGGTTCTATGATTTTGATGTTTCATTGATGGACACACGTTGGTTGATATCCTCATATTTACATACATATGCTTTCATGATATTTATATGCATGATGTTGTTATGTCATTGATGGACACGTAGATGTTAGCCACATGCAGATAGGCATTGATTATATTGTTGGCACATATGCAGATACGGTCACCCTAGCTATCATAGTATTACCTTTATGATATAGTTGACCTAGGGATCGTTGTTTATTTCGATTTCTACCTGATAATATTTTCTACTCACAAGTTGGCAACTCACCCCCGTTGTGCCACAGTTCTTGCAGGTTGACCGCTTGGATCAGTAGCGGCATCGTCGGCACACAGCTTACTTTCGGGTGATTTTCTTTGGCAGGTGGTACATGTTAGATCGTACCACTCTTGTATTATTATTCCTATTATTTCTAGTCAACTCCATCAATCAGAAACTAGTATTTGTATATATAGTAAGACTTAGAAAGACTGTGGTTGCGAGACTTAGAGCGATGGGTTATATGTTCGTTTTTCAACTAGCATAATCCACTTGCATTATTCTTTATCCTTTGTGTCGATGTCTTGCTTTATTCTTTATCCTTTGTGTTGATTTTCGCCGTTGGGCGTCGTATACTTATTTTATGACTTGCGTGATTGGGATTCCGCTGATTGGTGAAAAGCAAGCTCCCGTTTGGGGATGCCTTTTATATTATCATGTGTATGTAGTTTTGGATCAAAATACACAAAGAAGGTGCTGCCCAAATTTTTAAAAGACAAAACATGTTTTCAACTAGCATAATCCACTTGCATTTTTCATGTTCCATTATCTTTGCATTAAGAAAACATTTGATTTCATTATACCTTTATTTCAAAACTTTACCTCTTTTATTTTATTTAAAAAGGTTTAGATTTCTGGGCTTCGGCTTACTTAAATTACGTTATGCCTATAGACGTGACGTGATTTAAGTGCCGGTCGCGAGTTAATATTTTTGGGTCGTGACAATTTTCTTACAAGTCGAGAGGATCTCGCAAGCTTTGTTCTTCTCATACATCGTGAGGACACATGAGTGGGTCTTCCCAAATGGAGCATAATTCCAAGGGTGGAGACCGGCCGCTTGACTGGTGATTGCAGTGGGGGTATTTGTGTGATGATAATTATTTGAGCCCATGGATTCTATACGGTAGTCAACTTGGGGACCAACCGTAGGGCTGGGAGAATTTTGGGAAATTGGATTTTGGTTGGTGTCTGCATCGCTGCATTGGAATATAGTACCAGGAGCGACTCATCATTCACCGTTTAGGGTTCGGGGATTTAGATTTTGGTTGGCGTCCTCATCGGTGCACTGGAATACGGTACCATGAGCGACTCATCATTCGCCATTTGGGGATTTGGATTTTGGTTGGCATCCGCATCGCTGCACTGGAATATGGTACCGGGAGCGACTCATCATTCGCCATTTGGGGATTTGGATTTTGGTTGGCGTCTGCATCGCTGCACTGGAATATGGTACCAGGAACGACTCATCATTCGCCATTTAGAGGTTTTTTTTACTGTGATTGCTCTATCATTTCAGATTTTCTTATTGCGAAGGTCGCGATTGCCTTATCATTTCGGCTATTTATTTGCGGTTACCCTATCATTTCGGTTTTATTTTCATCTTTATTTTTCTCGTTGATTTTTGTTGCGAGTTGCCCCATCATTTCGGCTTTTTTTACTCCCAGTTTAATGACTTAGGGGTTAAATGTTCCCAGTTTAACGACATGGTGGTCCTGTGTGTTTTCTTATCTCATCTTCTCGAACTTTGATCTTGGCGGAGCTGTGTTCATGACCGTAGCTTTGTGACTTGCCGGTACATCCGAGGACTGTGAGGTTTTCCCAAGCTTCTATTGGTTCTCCACCCATTCTTTAAAAACATAGCAGTCTTCAATGGTATGACTAACCATTCTATGATATGGGCAGTATATAGGATTGCTGATCATGTTCATTTCATGTGGCCTCTTTAGAATAGGCAGCTGCAGAACGTTGTTCAAGGCGTCCTTGAATATTTTGCGGACTCCATCCCTCCTGAAGGAGTATACTTTCTTCTTTCTCTCCATTAGAGTAGGTGCCTTTCCTGATGCTGGACCCTGAGGCCGATCCGTCTTTGGTTCACCTGCTGTCCGCTTAGCCCATTCAGTGTACGTATCAGAGAGACTGGAAGCTGATTGCGGCCGTTTTTCGCAAAAGTTTTCCGCTCTTGGGCTGGAGGTAGTATCGGTTGGTTCCCTGGTTCATGAACCAAAATTTGATTTTGCTATAATTGCAATCGGACGACTTGGGTCATGAGATCTGCCATGACGTTTTCCAGCTCGTCGACTTTGGAATGGACCTTGGCCAACTTCTCGTCTCTGTTCTGAAGTTGCTTTTGAAGCTATTGGAATAATACTTGCCCTATAGTTCCGGCCATGATAATCGGGTCATCCTTACTGCCTGAGCTCGATTCCGCAGGAACCATAGGCTCCTTTTTCTTAATGGCATGAGCGGGCTCTTCATCATTTGGATCGAGCCAGTGTTGGATGGCAACAACGGCATCATTGAAATGGTTATAAGGCGTAGGAGGACTTGTTCCTCCGGGCTCCACCATGTAGACCGTATGGGTTGTGTATCCATCTACTGCTTCTTCATTGGTAATGTTGCTTATTGGGCTTTTAGCTTGTTGCCTTGGCCCGTTCCTTTCAGAGAAGGGCAGACAACTGAGAGAAGCAGGTTCCCGAAGGGTTTCGGTCTCTCTTTGTATGAAATAGGCGGTCGCAGCTTGATTATTTGCTAACACGCCTTTAGACAGTTCTATCTCTCTTGCCTTGTATTGTTTCTCGACCTAATCTTTGAAGACGAAGCAGTCCTCAATGGCATGACTTATCACTCTGTGATAGGGGAAATATTTGGGGTCGTCGGTCATATTCTCTTCTTGAGGTCTTTTTGATTCTGGCAATTGTAGACCATTTCTTAGGGCATCCTTGAATATTTTCCGGACTTTGTCCCTTCTGAAGGAATAGACCTTATCCAGCTTCTCTTTCAGTGGATATTCTCCTCCCTCTCTAAACATTGGCTTCCGAGACTGGCTGGCATTAGGCCCGCTCATCCCTCACTTATTTCGGTTAGCCAAAGTGTTAAAATATTCAGCATCGTAAGAATTTCCACCTTTGCGATTATCGTCCTTTCGGTTTCTCCAGGATTTATTGCTATTTTGGGAATCCGAGGAAGATTCCTGCCTTGAGCGCCCCAACATTTGAACTTTCTTGGTCAGTTCTTGGAACGTCTTGAGACCTGCGGTGCATAGAAAAAGATTCATCCAGGTACCGAGATTTCCGATGGGAGATTGACGGATTGGTCTTGTTCCAACAGTGGCTCACATTTGACGGAGAGATTGCGCCATCGGGTTATAAAATCCGTAATTCTTTCGTTGTTCTTTGGCTTGGTCCTTACAAGGTCGGAAATGGTGATCTTATCACTGACACTCATGAACCTTTGTCGACACAGAGATTCCATTTGGACAAAAGTAGTAATGGAGCCATCCGGTAGGCTCGCGTACCAGTCGAAAGCAACATCGGTCAAGCTATTAACGAACTGGCGGAGGAGAAGCGCATCATTGCCCCCAGTATTCCCGCATAAAGCTTTAAAGTGGGCGATGTGCTGATTCGCATTTCCCGTCCCATCAAATCTTCCGAATTTGGGGATGACATAGCCGCTAGGAAACTCTACTAGATCATAATGAGCAGGATATGGTCTCCCACTACTGCTGATATCTTTTTGCGCTCCGACTTAGGCTACCAATGTTTTAACTTTATTACCGACCAAATCCATGATTTGATCTTGCGTTAGCGGGTTGCTGTCATTGATAGTCAAGACATTTCCCGAGATAGGATGCGGTCGGCTTTCATGCGGCTTTCCCACCTTTGGATTTGAGGGAATAGGCATCGGCTGCCTCGGGACACTGTTTCCCGGTTCATGAGAAGAGCCCTGCGCTTGATTGGACGGTCGAGAGGCTACTTGGGCCATGAGCTGTAAGACGACGTTTGTCAAGTTGTCAATTTTTTAGTAGAGCTTGGCCATCTCCTTGTCTTTGTTTCTGAGCTGTTTTCGGAGCTCTTGGAGGAGCTCTTGCTCTGCGGTCCTAGGATGGAAAGTTGGCTCCTCTTCGTTTTTCGATCCCGACTCCTCACGAATCGAGGGATCTCTCTACTTATCAACCTCACTGGAAGGGTCTTCATTACCTTCCAGAGGAGGCTAGTCTTGGAAAGTGGCAGCCGCATTCACACCAGATTGGATTTGAGATGTGGTGGCACCATCCTTGCTCTTGCTGCGAAGGTTGTCGCTAGGACGCGTGCCCGCCATGTAGACACTGTGGACCATATATCCAGCCATCTCTTTATCTTTGGCGGCTGACTTTTCGAACCGTCGTCGTGGCCTTTCCTCTTCTGGAAAGGATAGGTGACTGAAGATGGTTGGCTTGATTGGGTCCTTGGGTGGCGTTGTCTGAATCACAGCTTTCTTGACTCTTGTGGTCATGGCATTCTTCTGAACCAATTTCAGCGGTTCAAAAGAGTTAGCGAGCTTCACCTGATTCAGCTATTATTGTGGGGTAACCCTGTTCTTGGAACCTCAAGAAGTTCAACCTAGCAGGAGCCCTGGCCCTTTTGTTGGCTCTGTATCTGAGCCTTTTCTGTCTTAGCTTCATGATTTTGAGGGTTTGACAGGCATCCGTCATCTAGGAAGCCATCGTGAGTCGATTAACGGGGAGGTTAGAGAAGAATCCTGATCGAGCAGTTATCAAGGGCACCGTTGGAGTTTGCCCGAGATGCCTTATTACTTTTTTGGTATTGATGGCCCTGCCTCCAGCTGGAGCAACGGAGAGTCGTTCGGAAATGGATATGTGCTTGGGCTGAGGTGCCTTCATGACCATGACATTTGGCCTATTCCTTTTTGAGACCGTTTTATCTGTCATTAGAGCTTGAAGAGCAGGGATGACGTTAGATGGCATGAATAGAATAGAGCGAAATGGTAGCAGTGGCTCCTCCCACTGTCGCTCGAGACTGGCCGGGATGACCGTCCTGGCGTCCATCTTCATCGTGTAGGAGACGGGTGCTGTGTCGAGAGTTGAGCTTGTCCTTGGAGACATTTTTGCTGCATCCAAAGATTGTAATTGGGAACTGTTAACCTGCACAAAGAAGCATGATTTCAGTATAGGCAATCGATATGTATATGGATTGAGTTCGCATGAACGTTTAACCCGAAATATGGGAGGAGAGAAAAGGTCCCACCGGGCGTGCCAGAATCTGTAGGGTGTTTTTCGTCTCCCCATTGAGATGGGAATGTGCGCTAGTCAGGCATGTATAGATTCCCCCTGCCTGGGGCAGGCTTGGATTTATTGATTGTGGGGATCCGAATCTCCGGCAGCCGCGGACTAAGCTGTCGTTAATTACCCCTCGCTTTTGAAGCGAAGGAACCTCCGGTTGACGGGTCAAACTGGTCATGCGAACTCAATATGTCGTGTGCGTGTGTTGTGTTTTGAGGGGTCTTGTGTATATAGGGGGTGTCGCAGAGCTTACAGGGGTCCCGTTACCCGGATAGCGGGCTGGGAGTCAAGGGGGCTAGCAGCCCCCTTGCGGTGTGCGAGGCACCGCCCCGTTAGAAAATTTTTCTAATGGGGGAAAGTGTTGTGGAGTGTGTATATAAAAAAAGGGAAATAACGTCCAAAGGACGCATGGGCTCCAGCGCCTCACGTATCAAGCACGCGGGCGTTGGGCGCCAGCACCTCACGTATTTGGCATGTGGGCTCTGGGCATCAGCGCCTCACGTACTTGACACGCGGGCGCTGCGTGCCAGCACCTCACGTGCTTGGCATGTGGACACTGGGCACCAGCGCCTCACATGCTTGGCAGGTAGGTGCTGGGCGCTAGCGGGAAAGGGCTTAGCCCATTTACTAGGAGTTGTACTCCCAATTGACTTTTGGAGTTAAACTCCTAAAAAAGGACAAATAAGCTTAGCCCCTGCACTGGGAGTTGTAATCCCAATTTACTTTTAGAGTTAAACTCCTAAAAAGAAATACTTTTTTTTTCCGGAGTTAAACTCCCAAGAGATTTTCGAGGATGATGAAAGGGGACCCCTTTCTTCTCCCTTGAGTCGTAGATCTTCTCTTGAGTCTAGGATCTTCCCAAAGTGGGGTTTTTGGAGATGGGTCTCCTTCTTCCTCCTCTCTGTTGGCTGGATCTTGGAAAAAAGGGGGTGAGTCTTAAAAATCTCCCATTTTAGAGATTTGATGGGAGATCCAAGCTCTCCTTCGTGGGGTTTATGGTGAAAAACTGTTTCTTTTTGGAAAAAGAAGAGTTAAACTCTTGATTTAATTCAAAAAAAAGGGAAGAAGGTTTAGAACCTTGAGGAAGAAAATGGAGGCACAGAAACCCTAGTTTTTTTAGGGGAATCAATTATTCTTTTTTTATTTCATCATCATGTTGCCTTATATAGGCTTACAAGTTTACACTTAGCCCCTTGGGCTTTACAAAATGGTATTTTGCCCATCCCATACCTCTTGTGCTCATTTCTTTTGCACAAGAGCCATGGGCTTTACAAAAATTTGGCTTTATGCCCATTTTTCTTACATTTATTCATAAAAATTACTTCAAAATTATTTATTACATAATTTTCATTTTGGCATGGGAGAGGCCGGCCGCGGGGCTCGACTTGGGCATGGGCCCACTTGACCTGGGTTTGGGCCCGTTTACTTGGGGTTGACTTTGACTTTGACTTGGTCAACCGGGGTGTAATTTTTGACCCCAACATGCATGTGATGCTAATCATACCTGTGAAGAATGGTTATATATATATATATATATATATATATATATATATATATGCTGTATATGTTTTGCATCCGTGCTAGTCCAGCCCCGCTCTGCCATTAGTTAAGTAACCTAACGGTGCATGACGAGGCCCCGTGGAGAACACGGATGACATATACGTACATTCTATTTTCGTTCTTTTCTGGTGTGATAAGGTAAATTGATGGGAACGCATTAATCTCAATTAATGCAAAGCAACAAACCTTAGATTTGACGTTGTTGGAACAGTTATAAAAGCGCTTGGTTTTCTTCAAAAACAAATTTTAAATGTGGAGCCTAAACAACTCCTTTTCAAAAAGCTATTCGGTTCCTTCAACTATATCAAGTTCATTACGTTCACGGTTTTTGTCAAAACCAGCCATAGCCCTCCGTCATTCCAGATAGGTTTCAACTAGTATTCATGGTATGTGTTTTGACCTTCGTCAAGGCATAGTGTTTGGTAGCTAGCGGATAATTATCTGTAGTATAGATATATGCATTAATCTAGGACAGGTGTTTATCATAGAAAACTGCATTTTTATACCACTCATTCATTATCTGTTTTGTTATATATTGGTACTATTAACCAGTGTCTGCTCAGTAATTACAGATTACAGGCATCCGTGACACAATACTAGAAACACGCTCAAAATCACGGATATAACATTTGTGAGCCGACACTGCAACCAGAACTACAAACCGATCGATATCTAAAGAGTTTTTGCAAATAAACTAGTGTACACACATTTTGGTCCAACACATAGCAAGTGTGCACCAGCTCTTTGATGGTTTGGACATAGGTGGGGCTGCCGTGATGCTTTTGGACAAGTAGTGGACACAAGTGGGTGTGTGAGTTAATGCTTAAAAAGTTGTGATGTGATTTAAGTGTGTTATTTCCCTCCAATACTACTGAGTCCAATCCAGGCTTCTGCAAAAAGATCAAACATCACCAGTGGTATTGTGGAGAGCACACATGATCACAGACCCAACACGAGACCCAAAGGCCAACATTCAACCGGAGAAATAATTAAAATGCCCAATCTCGCCGGTCCCATCAAGCCTAATGAGCCCCAATTTTCTTCTGTCCATCTCTTGCTGCCATGTCATCTTATTTTTATTTCTTGTTTAATCTTATTTTATGCCTATAAAAGCCAGATCAGTGAACAAGGGAAGGGGTACTACTTTGGATATACTTTGAGCAAAAGTTTTTTTGTTTCTTTTTCATTTTTTCTTGTACATAGCTAGTTTGCCTTGGGTTTTTTACCTTCTTTTGATTTTGCAAGCTCTTCATTAAGCTTGCAAGTTTAAGTTTTGGTTATTAAACTCAAGGTTTGTATCACTTGAAAATTAATAAAGCTTTCATTTGTGTTCTTGGGTTCTTAGTATTTCTCATGCATTTACTTACTTGCTATTTTCATTCTTTCCATTTACTTACTTGCTCTTTTATTTCCATGCCATTTACTTACTTGCTTGTTGTATTATTCTTTTCTTTTCTTTTTTCATTTGCTCTTTCTTTTTGTTGTTTTTATGGTTTGTGAATATTGGTGTTGTTAAGAAAAAGAATGGTTGTGTAAGTTAAGGTTTTCCTCTCTCATTTCTTTTGCTTGATAGTTTCCAATTGAACTCCGTACAAACCTTACGCAAGCGCTCCGTTAGGCAGCCTACCTTACCAAGGTATCGGTGACCCCTAATCGTGACCGGTTGCGTTCGGTTTGGCCGGAGGCGAAAGTCAAGAAGCAAGAACGGACGGACAAGGGTCAATAAGCCGGATTTCACTAATACCGTGCTTAAGCACCCTAATCCACGTTGTTGCCGATTGCTGTAGTTTCAATGGTCAAGACCGGCTCAAAAGATTGAGTATGGAATCCACTAACTTACACTAACCTATCTATTCCTAACAACTTATACCTTTGCATATATACACCTAGGTTAGAATCGAACAATTCCAAACCTCGCATTAACTCGTCATAACAAGAACTTAAAACGCACCGTCTCGCTGCGGACGACCCGTACTCATCGCGGCTAGCTACACGCGACGCCGTCCTGATTGCGGTTAACTTTAGAACTTTAAAAAGGACGCGCGCAAGCATGCGATTAATCAAATGACGCTGTTTCCGGAGAGACGGTAACGTTTTTATTCTTGTTATTTCGGGTTAATCTTGTTTATATCACTAACACCATTTTAAAAACAAAACAAACTAAAAAATTAAAAAATTTCAAAAACCAACAAAAATTAACTTTCCTAACCTTTTTGCTCTCTGGATTTTTGACCTGATACCATTTTGGGACTAATTAAAAAAGATAAACAATAATATTAAGACACTAGTAGAACACTTAGACACCAGAAAAAATTTGGAGCTCCAATTCATCAAATCGCCCGGCGACGTCCCTAAAAATTCCAACGCCGCCGGCCTTGTCTCCTCATTTTGCTCCCAAAATTTCTTATGTGCTCCAGTGTTCTAATTTTGTCCCAATTTTATTTCTTGATTTTTATAATTTTGGGTGTGCAGGTGTTTGGGCATTCATATCGCCTTTTCGCACTAAAAATCCATTTTTTCCGACATTTGTAGATTTTGACGGATTTGCGAACTGCGATAGTGTGGAGCAAAGTATACATTCAAAATTAAGGTGATTGTAAAGTATAGTGCCAAAGATCCGGGAAGTTTGACCCGGGCAAGCGAACTTTCCAAGCTGTTCGGATTTAATTCAAACGAGGGTTTCTTAACCCGAAAACTTATCGGTACGTATTTCCTAACACCTTCTTTCTCAAATCCGACGCATCCAATATTCTATCTTTGCATGATTCTTTGCAAGTTCGCTATCAAATGCTAAAATTGACTAACCCGTATTTTTTGCAGTGCCGTGCTTAAACATAAAAATCGATTTTTAGGGTTTTAACAACCTTTTCATTAATTTGCGCATTGCATCCATTAATACAGACTTAAGGGCAAGCGATCCCCACAACATACGGTAAATGATTTCATCACCTTTTCCGTGGCCCACAAATCACGAAATTGAGCATAACATTTACCCGCACAAATTTTAAAAGAAACTAGACTTTAAGCCTTTAAGGACTTCAGGCTCATTAGGAGAAGTTAGCTGTGTTTAGAACACCGCTTCACGGTATATCGTTCATGGGGTGTCTAGGAAAGTGTTCACGGCGAAACCTCCAAAAGAGAAAGGGTTATCTAATTAAGGACCTTCGCGGAAGCGTTGGAAAACCTCCGCTTATCTCTGCACTTACCTGGCCTCGTGATCAATATATCTTGAGCCCGTTTCTCGACTCAGTTTTACTTCGACAACCAAGTTCTTGAGCAGGTCTAGTTGACCTAGGTGAACCCTAGACCAATTAGGTGTGTGGTACCGTGTCGTGATTGTTTTTTTTTTTTTTTTATCTTTTTGTGTATATATTCCATTCTTTTGTTAATAACTAACATAAAAACTAATATGAAAAAACCCACTTTCTTTTTCTTCTCCTCTTCATAACATGGGTACCCCACATAGACCAACTCTTGCCGAACTTTGGTATCCACAACCAGACATTACTTCCTACGGTTCTTGTTTTGGTCGAACTTCGAACGATCCATCCGTGCCAAAAATCTCTTTGAAAGATCGGATAGACGCTTCTAGGAAAACCACTTGGACACCATAATCCACATCATATCAACCTTTTCAAACTTTTTACCCTCCTCATGTTGATACCCCTTCTGAGGGAAACGTGGCGACTCTTAAACTGTTGTCCATTGCTGAACGTATTGCGCAATCCCGTAGCCGATCTTTCACTCCTTTCACCACTTCCAATTCTTTAGATCAACAATTTCAATCACCTTCTTATCATAACGTTGATCTTAATCCTGTCCAACCATTCGATTCCTATCAATCCTACCCGACTTTTACACCTTCCCTAGACATTTCTTCTGAACAGCCTTTTGGGAGTTTTAAGTATCCAAACGAGTTTGAATCTTTTACTGAAACCCTTTCACAACCCATGTCTAGTGTTGAACAGTCGTTGGAAGATTTTCGGGTAGCGTCATGCCAACAGATGATGGATTTAAATGCGTCTATGGCCGTCCTCATACAACCTAACGAACCGGCAGCTAGTTTCAAACTAGCTCCACATTTTCCAATGTATGATGAGACGATAGGATAGGTTGAGAATTTGAGTGGTGAGAGTGAGCAGTACACCCTTCCAAATCAAACCTACCCGTTTCAAATTGAATTCCACAACTCCGGTTTTGAAAGTCTATCGAGTGTCCTAAATGATTCACCAATTGAAGATAGAATGTTTAATGAGTTGTGAGACTTTGTAGTATTTGATTTACCGGATTATGAAGGGACCCTGTCAAGTGAAACTACACCCATTCCCTTTGACCTCTACACCTCCATCCTAGAACCAAAATTGATTGAAATCCATGCTTTTGATGACGTGTCTGAGAAATTTGATTTTCACTTGATTGAGGATATCGACGCTGGGAATATTTTGGATGATGAACCCACAGTTTTGGATGAGTTTTTCTCACCTATTCATCATGTCCTTTTACTTCTTTGTGGACATCATCCTGAGTCATTAACTATTTTTCCCGAACTTCATATGCGTCTAGATATTGATGATAAATGCATGGATAAGATAATTTTTGAGGATATTTTTGAGTATGAACCAGTTTTACTTGATGAGTCGGATTTTCCAATTCATCCTATCCCTTTCATTGACTGTGTACACCCTCCTGAATTTTTAACCGATACCATTACTTGATCACTCCCCTCCATCATTTCCATCGTTCCCACCTCGCAAGAAAACGTATCAATTTCATTTCCTGTGTCTGGTTTACCAAGTTCGATCTACCCATGTTTTCTCACGGATCTTGAGGGGTTTGACCCCATTTCTCAATGGATTGATAGATTAATACAATCGCTTTTTACACATCGGTCATTACAAATTGTACTAATTTAAAACTAACCACCAAAAGAGCATCATTGAAAAATATATCTGGTCTTGAAAAAGAAAAATAAAGAAAAAAAGAGAGAAAAATAAATAAAGTCAAGACCTGGAAAATGCTATTTACGCTTTTAGCTCACACATTCAGTAATCGGCTGTTAGTGCCTCATGAAGCATTAATAGTCGCATGAAAGGTGTGTGGCAAATCCGTCCATTATTAACGAAAAGAAGTAGTATTAGGCATTAGGGAAAGGGTACTATAGCTTGAATTAAATTCTTAAAGTGTAATGGTGAAATTTTACATGCACGTAGGGGTATACAATCGATATTTGGAGGAAAGATAGGAATAAAGAATAAGGCTTATGTTTTCCGTAAAGATGATAAAAATCCCTGATTGGAGACCACACTTTAGAAGGAAAATTTAAGAGAAGCCGAGATCTTTCTAAACTGTAAAAACGTATAGGATCCGAGGTTGAATAAACTAGAGGCGTGAAACATAAGGGTTGAATATTTCTAACTTAGGATAATATAAATTCTAACCTAGATACTAAACTGTAGGAGTAGAATCGACGTTAACTTATGAAACTAGCTTGACGGGATTTTGTGGGTAGTATCCGCTGAAAACCCTCAGGAGACAACACTCCTCCTACTAGGGACACCTAGAGGTTTAACGGCTTGTTGCACGAGCTCAGTGCAATCGCGTTCCCTGCGAAAGTGAGGTTAGGATTTTGTTTTGCTCGGGACGAGCAAAAGGTTTGTCACCGAAAACTGCATTTTAATACCATTCATTCATTATCTGTTTTTCTATATATCGGTACTATTAACAAGTGTCTTCTCAGTAATTACAGATTACAGGTATCCGTGACACAATACTGGAAACACACTCAAAATCATGGATATAACATTTGTGAGTCGACACTGCAACTGGAATTGCAAACCGATCGATATCCAAAAAGGTTTTGAAAATAAACTAGTGTACACACATTTTGGTCCAACACATAGCAAGTGTGCACTAGCTCTTTGATGGCTTGGACATAGGTGGGGCTGCCTTGATGCTTTTGGGGACAAGTAGTTGACACAAGTGCGTGTGTGAGTTAATGCTTAAAAAGTTATGATGTGATTTAAGTGTGTGATTTCCCTCCAATACTACTGAGTCCAATCCAGGCTTCTACAAAAAGATCAAACATCACCAGCGATATTGTGGAGAGCACACATGATCATAGACCCAATACGAGACCCAAAGGCCAACATTCAACCGGAGAAATAATCAAAATGCCCGATCTCACCGGTCCCATCAAGCCCAATGAGCCCCAATTTTCTTCTGTCCATCCCTTGCTGCCACGTTATCTTATTTTTATTGCTTGTTTAATCTTATTTTGTGCCTATAAAAGCCAGATCAGTGAACAAGGGAAGGGGTACTACTTTGGATATACTTTGAGCAAAAGTTTTCTTTTTTGTTTCTTTTTCATTTTTTCTTGTACATAGCTAATTTTTCTTGAGTTCTTTGCCTTCTCTTGATCTTGCAAGCTCTTCATTGAGCTTGCAAGTTTAAGTTTTGGATATTGAACTTAAGGTTTGTATCACTTGAAGATTAATAAAGCTTTCATTTGTGTTCTTGGGTTCTTAGTATTTCTCTTGCATTTACTTACTTGCTATTTTCATTCTTGCCATTTACTTACTTGCTCTTTTATTTCCATGCCATTTACTTACTTGCTTGTTGAATTATTCTTTTCTTTTCTTTTTTCATTTGCTCTTTCTTTTTGTTGTTTTTATGTTTTGTGAATATTGGTGTTGTTAGGAAAAAGAATGGTTGTGTAAGTTAAGGTTTTCCTCTCTCATTTTCTTTGCCTGATATTTTCCAATTGAACTCCGTCCAAACCTTACGCAAGCGCTCCGTTAGGCACCCTACCTTACCAAGGTATCGGTGACCCCTAACCGTGACCGGTTGCGTTCGGTTTGGCCGGAGGCGAAAGTCAAGAGGCAAGAACGGACAGACAAGGGTCAATAAGCCGGATTTCACTAATGCCGTGCTTAAGCACCCTAGTCCACATTGTTGCCGATTGCTCTAGCTTCAATGGTCAAGCTCGGCTCAAAAGATTGACTACGGAATCCACTAACTTACACTAACCTATCTATTCCTAACAACTTATACCTTTGCATATATACACTTAGGTTATAATCGAACCATTCTAAACTTCGCATTAACTCGTCATAAAAGAACTTAAAACACACCGTATCCCTGCGGACGACCCGTACTCATCGCGGCTAGCTACACGCGACGCCGTCCTGATTGTGATTAACTTTAGAACTTTAAAAACGACACACCAAAAGCGTGCAAATCAACATGCATACAACTGTTTTGACCTTCGTCAAGGGCTTATACGAATGAGTCTAAATTAATCTGGCCAATGACGGGTTGAACTTGACTTGTGACTTATGATATTTTGACTTTCGTCAAGGTTATAAGCGCTTAGGGCAAAAACCACATCGGGAGTTTCAAACATACATGAAACTTGCTAGTGTTGCATACCTTCTGGAGTGTGGTAGTTTTGGTAAGCTTCCTTCAAAATTATCACACAATGATAGTTAGGTCCCGATCCTACTGTGAATATCTGCTGCTCTTAGGGAGAGTTTTTCACTTTGTGATTAACTAATCAAGTAGGTGTCTAGAAAGGTGTTAACATGGCTATGCCTATGGGAAAACGAGGTTATTTAATTGGGTTTGTACGAAAGCACGAGGGACCTCCCTCCGAAGTACCAATACTGGCCTGGCCTAAAAATTAGCGAACTTGTAGGATGCGATTAATCCCGACTAATTTTTCTTTTAGGGTTTGAAAGAGGATTCGAGGAAACAGTGGGAGCCAACATGTTTAGATAAACTAATGACTAATCTAAATTTGCAAGAGCATATGCTGAGTGTTTCTTTTCTCTCTTTCTCCTAATTGCAGCGACCATGATGAGACTTAAGCTTATACTAGATAAAAATAAACTGACTGGACCGAACTATAAAGACAGGCTGAGGAATGTCCACATGGCCCTTACTTATGATAAGGTTGCATATGTCCTCACGGCTAAAGCCCCTGTTCCAGGTCCAGAATCCACAGTCGCGGAGATTGAGGTCCGTAAGACTTAGGATCTTGACATCATGAAAACTAAGTGCCTCGTGCTGGCCTCCATAGATAATGAACATAAGAGGCGACACGAGAAGATGGACCTTGCTTCCATCTTCCTACATACCAAAGACTTATATAGAGAGCAACCTCGTATCGCAAGATATGAGACCTCGAAAAAATTATTTCAGGTGAGGTTGGCTGTCAGATCATCTGTAAAGGACCATGTCCTAAAGATGATTACTCTCATCGAAGAGCTCGTGGATCTTAGAACTACTTTGGAGAATGAGTTGTATACCAACTTGATTCTGCAGTCCTTTCACTCCACCTATGCCCAATTCGTATTGAACTTCAATATGCAAAAGACGGAAGTTACACTTCCTGAGCTCCTCATTATGTTGAGGGTGGTAGAGGGCACCTTGAAGAAAAACAAGGAAACACCTGATTGATCGTCAAAAAATGTGTATGTATGTTGTAAATAACCGCAATCAATAACGGTGTCGCAATAGCTAGCCGATAGTGAGTACGGGTCGTCCGAAGGGAAACAGTGAATTTCTTATCTTGTTTTAGACGAGTTGATAAAAGAGAGAAGGGATTGTTGTCGTTTCTATTAAGAAGGGATGAAAAGTTTATAATAGAAAACCTTGTAGGGTTTATAAGACTTAGTAGTTAATGTGGATGAAGTAAAAAAATATATATATTTTTTTATCTTTTAATTGTTTAATACTAGAGAGATAGCGATGAATGTGAATTAGGTTTCTTGGAGGGAATCAGGGTTTCCCACTACCGCCTCTTGTCTTTCCACCGATCTCTATTTATCTCAAACCCTTAACAAAACAAGTATTAATGAATTTCAAATCGTGGTCATGACTATCATTAATTGATAGCGCGCCCGATAAGAGAGTTAACATTTATTTTGCTAAAATTTATAAAAATTAAAACGTTAAAAGAAATTAAGGGATTTTTCATCCATTATTCTACCCTATCCTACAAACCCTAGCAAGCAAGAATTTACTCACTCATGTATATTAGAGTGGTAAAAAAGAGATGGAAGATGAATGAAACCATATTTAAAATCAGAAAGCAATGCTGAATGTAATGTAGAAAAGTAATGCGGAAAGTAATGCATAAAAGTAATTCAGAAAAGTAATGCGGAAAGCAAATGCGAAAAGAATTAAAATAAAGAACTACCTTTATGGATCAACTATTGCATTACAAATTGCTCGCTGAAAAACTAAATTACAAAAACCTAGCTGCTCACTAGATCTCTCTCTAGATCGATGGGTAGATGATTCGATAAATTTTTGGAATGTACAGCTCTCAGTCCTTTTTATAGTCTTTGGAATTAGAAACCCTAGATACCATATTGGAGTATGTAACATTATGATCATGTCCTTGAAAATCCAGATCCTATGGCCACTACTCGACCGCGGAACCGCAACCTTACCCATGTTTGACCACGGATTCGCCGCCATATTGTGGGCTTCTGACTTTGGATTTTTTCTGGCTTTTTCTCTCGATATTTGGAGATCCTCTTGATATAAAGATTTTGAAAATATTTCTCTTAGTCTCTGTCGTTGCTAGATTCTTCGATTTGCTTCTAATATTTGGCAGATTCGGTTTGATATTCCAATTTGATGTGGATCTCCTACTTAGATTTCAGACCTGAGCTAATACCTGCACAATATCTCAAATTAAATTGTCAGTAGCATTTGTTATTTTTGAGATATTATTCCAATCATTTATATGATATGATATCTTAAGAATAATGATTAGGAATATTTGATATGATATGCATATTTTAATTAATAATATTTTATTTAAATATTATATGCATATATTTTCCCTAATTATATTAATTATAAATAAAGAACCATATGATAATAATTTTTTTACAAATAAACCCACATATATTCTTTATTTACAATTAACACCTTTTAGTTATTAATAATAGTAGTGAAAATGTTCATTCAAATGTACAATATTTTTGACTAATCAAATACCCCCAAACCTATCTTTGATCATCCCGAGCAAACTATTTATTAAAAAGAAAAACCTAGCACACTTTCGTAGGCAACACGATTGCATTTAGCTTGTGCAACAAGCCTTTAAATCTCTAGGTGTTCCTAGTAGGAGGAGTGTTGTCTCCTGAGGGTTTTCAGCAGATTACATCCACAAAATCCCGAAAATAAAAAAAAGAAGATAAAAATTACATGCAAAGATAAGGAACATATAAAAGAAAGAACTTGAAAATAAGTGATTCAAACTACATTAGCTTTTTAGTTGTCATGAGCCTTATCTTAATGATCTTGAAAAATATATCAGAAATCACATCATCTCTCAATCAAATATCGTCTTTAGTCTTCCTCCCTACCTCTCCTCCAAACATCGATCATATACCCCTACGTGTGTGTAAAAGACATCCCTACACTTGGAGAATTCAATTCAAGCTATCATACCCTTTATCCATATACCTTAGTACTTTTTAGTCGGTGATGTTTTATATGTATTTGCTCACACATTCTTCATGCGACCGTTAATACTTCTTGAGGTACTAACCAACCGATTACCGAATGTTCTCACTTATTAAGGCGTAATTAGCAATATCCCAGTCTTGCAACAGCTAAGGTTTTGCAGTGACTCCCAAACCAGTTGGTCTAAGGCACTAGGTGATAAGGCGCCCTCGCTATATTTTTTTATACTGCCTTAAATAACTACAAAACCAGTGTTCATTTTTCTTTACCATTTATTTTTTATGTGTCATTTATATTTTTGTTTATATATTTTTCCTTCATACTAAGGCTTTTAGACAAGAGCATTTCAAGGTATTCTCTACTATCCCAAGTTTCAAGATGTGTGCAAGTGCGTATAGTAGGGTATCAGTATTCAGAAATTTGGACTCAATAATAGGTACTATTTTTCAGACTTGTTTCTATTATCAGATTAGTGATTCCTTTCATCTTTCTAACCTTTGGGAAAACAGCTCATGACTACGTATTACTAGCTTCGTTTTAAATCATCTAATTTTCTTTGTTTTCTTAAATCTCTTCCTTTCTTTCATATGTATTTTTCACTTTCTAATTTTTATTTTCAAAAAAAAAATTCATCATTTTTTTTCCATATATAATGCCTAGTACCAAATGATAGTAAATACAAAGCTCCCCCCAAACCTGTTTGCAGAAATGTCCTCACTGATGTTGTTCTTCTAGCGCATAAACCTGTAAACTTGGGAGGAGAATAATAGGGGCAAAACATAGGTAAATGAAAAACTACCCCCAAACTTGTTCTTTAGCACGTGCAGATATTTATCTTTTTTTTTAATATACCTCCATTCTTAGATGAAACAGTATTACCGAAACATGGAGGTGAGGCTGAGGAAAGTTAGTCATGATAAAGCAGCTCCTGCAAGAACATGAGCTCTTTCGATGGGTCAGCGGAAAAGTACTGTTTTAATCTATACCTATTTACTTTAAAAATAGAATCGTTTTTAACATTTTCTACATTTACTGCACCGTGCAAGTACACATTCTGCACCACAAAAGGTCCTTTCCAACGAGATCTTAGCTTACCCGGATGAAGATGGAGACGGGAATCATAAAGGACTTGTTGTCCCGGTATGAATATTTTTCTCAAAAGATTTTTATCGTGGAATACCTTTGTTAGGTTTTTTTTATTATAATCGCATTATCATAGGCTTCATCGTGAAGTTTGCTTAGCTCATTTAATTGCAGCTTCCGATAGCTACTGGCTTGATCAAAATCACAATTAAGCTCTTTAATAGCCCACATTGCTTTATATTCGATCTCGACAGGAAGGTGGCAAGCTTTCCCAAACAGTAGTCGGTATGGAGAAATACTAAGATCGGTCTTATAAGTGGTACGAAATGCCCAAAGTGCATCCGTCAATTTGGTGGACTAATCTTTACGGTTCTTAGAAACCGTTTTCTCCAAAATTTGTTTGATCTGTTTATTGGAGATCTCAGCCTGCCTGCTCGTTTTGGGATGATAAGGTGTAGAAAGCTTGTGGTTGATTGAATATTTCTACATCAAAGTCTCGAAAGACCGATTATAGAATTGCGTTCCATTGTCGCTAATGATAGCGTGCGGGTGCCCGAACCGAGAAAAGATATTTTCTTTAAGAAACTTAACAACAACCTTGTTGTAATTAGTACGACACGGTATTGCTTTCACCCAATTAGAGACATAATCAACTGCTAATAAAATGTATAAGTTCCCAAAAGAGTTGAGAAACATGGCCATAAAATCAATTCCCCATACATCAAATATCTCCACAACCAAGATTGGTTGGAGCGGCATCTCATTTCTCCTTAAAATCCGGCCCATGTGTTGACATTGTGAACAAGTTGTGCAATAATCATATGCATGTTTAAATAACGTTGACCAATAAAAGCCACATTGCAAAACTTTTTCCGCTGTTTTTCTTGGACCAAAGTGACCGCCACATGCTTGATCATGGCAGAAAGAAAATACACTCTTGAACATATTATTAGGGACACATCGGCAAATGATCTGATCGGGACAATACTTAAACAAATAGGGTTTGTCCCAGTAAAAGTGTTTTACCCGGGATAAAAATCCGTGATTGTCTTGATTTGACCATTCGCTGGATAGAAGTCCCATTGCTAAATAATTCACAATATTAGCGAACCAAGGTTCGTAAGATATTCTCAAGAGCTGTTCCTTCGGAAATGAATCGTTTATTGGCAAGGTCAACGTTGGCGAAGAAGAAAGTCATGAAAGATGGTCGGTTACGACGTTTTCACATCCACTTTTATCTCTTATGACAAGGTCAAATTCTTGTAACAAAAGAATCTAATGTATTAGCCTAGACTTAGCATCCTTCTTTGATAAAAGATGTCGTAAAGCGGAATGATCGGTGTAAACTACAACTGGAGAGCCAATTAAGTAGGGCCTGAATTTTTCTAATGCAAATACAACTTCCAAGAGTTCTTTCTCGATGGTTGCATAATTTATTTGGGCATCATTCAGGGTCCTACTTGCATAATAAATTACATGTGGTATCTTATCAGTGTGCTGTTCTAAGACTGCACCAATAGCAAAATCGGATGCATCACACATAAGCTCAAAATGGTGATTCTAGTCTGGAGATGACAGAACGAGGGCTGTAGTGAGGGAATGTTTAAGTGATTCAAAAGCAGCCATGCAATCTGAGTCAAAGTGAAATGTTGTATCCTTGGCTAAGAGAAGTGTTAAAGGTCTAGCAATTTTGCTAAAGTTCTTAATGAATCGTCTATAAAATTCGGCATGACCAAGAAAAGATCGTATATCTTTGACACATTTGGGAGGAGGAAGGTTGGAATGACATCTATTTTAGCTTTGTCTACCTCAATACCTTTTCGTGAAATGATATGCCCTAAGACAATACCTTCTTGAACCATGAAAAGACATTTTTCCTAATTCAAAGTTAAATTCTTATCCGTACAGCGGGTTAGAACAGCGTCAAGATGACGTAAGCATTCCTCAAAGGAGTCCCCAAATAATGGAGAAATCGTCCATAAACATCTCCAGAAAATTCTCGACCATATCCGTGAATATCCCCATCATACACCGTTGAAATATAGCGGGAGAATTGAATAACCCAAAGGACATGCGTTTATAAGCAAAAGTACCGAAAGGACAAATAAAAGTTGTCTTATCTTGATCCTTTTCGGCGATGGGAATCTGGTTATAGCCTGAGTATCCATCCAAAAAACAGGAGTACTCATGCCTGGCTAAACGTTCCAACATTTGGTCAATGAAGGGTAGAGAGAAATGATCTTTTCTCGTCGCGGCATTAAGTTTTCTATAATCAATACATACCCGCCACCCGGTTTCGGTGCGTGTTTGAATCAACTCATTATCCTCATTAGTTATGACCGTGATGCCAGACTTTTTAGGGACCACATGAATAAGACTTACCCATTGGCTATCAAAGATTGGGTAAATTATACCATTATCTAGGCATTTGACGATTTCTTTCTTCACCGCTTCTTTCATGACGGGATTCAACTGTCTTTGTGGGTCTCGGGCTGGTTTGGATTCATCCATCAAATGTATATGATGTTCAACAATTAAGGGACTAATTCCTTTGATGTCCACCACTGTCCAACCAAAAACTTGCCGATTCGATCTCAAGACAGACAGAAGAGCTCTCTCTTACTCTAAAACTAGAGAAGCTGATATGATAATGGGCAAAGACTCATTCTCACATAAATATGCATATTTAAGATGAGATCGAAGCGTCTTGAGATCTAGTGTCCGTAGAGAGACGATAGAAGGTAGGGTAAGGGAATGATACTCGGACTCCATAAGAGATTCATACCTAGCGTAAGAGATTGACTCGGATAGCTCAACTAATTTATTCGACAAGTCAAATGATTCGAACTCGGGGGTGGACTTGTCGAAAGAAGGATGTTTACTTGTATAATAAATAGCTGAATCAAACAACAGTGCACTAGTGGCGTCGAGATCATTGTCGTGGAACAAAAACTCTTCCAATTGGCAAATGTCGGAAGCTATCTCGTTGACAGAACATATATCAATTATATGAGCAGAAGGTTCGGAGGGTTGACGTCCTACCCTGAAAATGTTAAGTTCAATTGTCATCTTCCCAAAGGATAGGTTCATGGAACCGTTATGACAATTGATAACTATATTAGATGTTGCTAGAAAAGGTCGACTAAGAATCACCGGGATTTGGTTTCGTGGGTTCTCCACAGGCTGTGTATCTAAAACTATAAAGTCCACAGGGAATATAAATTCCACGACTTTGATCAACACGTCCTCTAACTCACCCCTAGGATGGGTGATAGATCGATCAGCCATCTGGAGAGTGCAGTGTGTAGGTTTCAACTCTCCTATGCCTAATTGCTCATAAACAGAATACGGGAGCAAGTTAACACTAGCAGCTAGATCGAGTAGAGTGCGATTGATGTTTTTACCCCCAATGGTTATAGAAATTGTAGGATAACCGGGGTCCTTATGTTTCTTAGGCAAATGTTGGGTAAGAGCATCGCTCACATTGCTCGCCAAGAAAACATTTTTAGGCACTTGAGTTTTCCTTTTCTTAGTGCACAAATCCTTTAGAATTTTCGCATAGGATGAAACTTGTTGGATAGCATCTAAGAGAGAAATATTTATGTTAACTTGCTTAAATATTTTCACAATCTTCTGTATTTATGCACTTGGTTTGTTGGGTCTCAACCGGTTTGGAAAAGGAGCTTTATTAAAAGGGGTTGGGTCCAACACTTGTGGAGAAGTTTGTGGGGATGGAATGGATCCCAAAATTGGATTTTGGGTGGTCTGAGATGGTAAGTTATTTAAGGAAGTTGACTGAGGGTTCGAGCCTAGTGGAGAATGGAGAATAGGCTCGGAAGAAGATGCTGGATTAGACGAAGTAGGAGTAGAAGTAGTAGCCGGGGTATCATCTAACTCATCAACTTGTTCACCAATATGGTTGTTCAGCACTCTTCCCGATCTCAACGTAGTTACGACACTCACGTTATGATTTTGTTGGTTAAGGATTATATTTGCGCTTTGTGAGTGGCTGGGATTTGGTAGAGGTTAAGATGGAAGTTTCCCTTTCTCTCTCTCACTCATCACGGTATTTAACCGTGCAATTTGTGCTTCGATCGAATTTATGCTTTCATTATGAGAAGCAGTGTGTTGCACTAGCGTTTGGACAGAAGACGTTAAATTAGCCGATGTTTATGCGGATTGTTTAATAAACATTTCTAAACTTTTTTCGAGTGCAGAGATTTTATCGGTACCGGCCGTTGGAATATTAGTATGTGGTTGGAAAGAATTATTATAAGGGGAAAAGTTGTTGGCCGGATTTTGGAAAGATTGCGGTTGAAATGACTGCTGAATTTGTTGTGGTGGCTATTGTTGCTGTGGGGGAAGCCTTTGATAGTTATTTTGGCTTGGAAACTGATTTTGAGTGAGTTTGTTTTTGGTTCCAAGCAAAATTAGGTTGATTCCTCCATCCCTAACTATATATGGATGAATAAGAATCGTATCTAGGTCATTGTTGAAACGCAACATTAGTTTGTTCTTGACCTTGAGACGGAGGATTCAAAGGACATTCTTCCATTAAATGTGATAAGTCAAAACAGCAACCACACACGGTTTTGGGGAGCGTAACTTGGTTTAGGGATGCTGAAGAGAACTTGCTTTCTATAGCTTCGAGTTTCTTTTGCATCTCAGCCATTTCGGCTTTCATTATGATGGAAGCGTCAAGCTGATGGATGCTTTCCCTAAATGAAGACGATGTTGTTGGTCCAGTGCTCTCTCACTGTAATGTTTGTTCAGTGAAATCTTCCAGAAATTTCCACACATCGTCGTCGTCTTTTGACATGAAATGACATTGACAAATAGTTTCTAGCATTTGTTTTGTAGCTGGATTGATACCTTCATACATAATTTGGCAAAGTTTCCATATTTCGATTCCTTGACGAGGGCATTGGACAAGGAGATCTTTAAACCGTTCAAAGCATTTCCAAAAGGGTTTGTTAGGAAGTTGGGAAAACTGGTTAATCTCGCTCCGAATACGGGCAGTCTTATGATTATGATAAAATTTCTTAAGGAATGCTTTAACGAATTCATCCCATTTAGCGATGGAATGTGAGGCGGTGCTATAAATCCACTTCTCTTCGAGATTGCACAATGTAAAAGGGAGAAGACGTAATCGCAGAGCATCCCTGAAAGTTGGGTGGTGCTCATCATTGCACATACATTTTCGAATTTGGTTATAAAAACGTATGCATCTTCAGATTCAAGCCTGTGAAATTTGGGCAAGAAGTTGAAAAAGTAGGGCTTAATTTTGAAATTATTCCCATTGGATGGTGGAAGAGACAGACACATAGGAAGGGGTCCGCGTACGGGATAGCATCGGTCTTGAAGAGCGATGCATGGTGGATTCGTCCATCTCGGAAGATGTGGTAGGTGGAGGAGAAATAGAAGAGGAAGAAGTATCGACTTCGGAGTCGACAACAAAAACGCGGACTAGACGGGCACTAGAATCCCGTGTCCAGCCGATCATGCACTAAGAGGGTTTAGTGCATGTGGCAGCGTGTGATATGTGTGAGAACGATTTTAAGATGGCTTGTTTTGAAAAGAGTGACGGACACAAGGCTTGACTTAACCAATCATAAAATTCACAGTCAATCCCTAGAGTTAGGGTCACCTAGGTCAAGTCACTAGACCACTCCTAGACTTCCAAACGACAAGACGTAAGATTAATCTTCTACCACCTCCTTATCAATTTTTCGGCCAGGTAAGTGCCAGGTAAGTAGGAGGTATCCGCTATATGAATCACAAAAATAGCGAGCCTAATTAAGTAACCACTTTCCTTAGTCACACTTTCCTAAAAGCACAAGAGAAATGCAGATAAGCAATATATTACCCACGACCCACCTTTGTCCTAATTGAGTGCGAATGTCTAGATATTTTTTTATTAATGTAGAGAGATAGTATGCTCATTTGTGATTTGTTGGGTCTAGGAAGGGTGATGAAATCTCCACCTAATCTGGGTTTGGTCTTATTGCCCCTGAATGTCCGGTTTAAGTATGCAAAATAACTCGTAATCAAAACACGCAAAAAGATTTTTTTAGCGGCGCTGTTTGCAAAGAATCCTGCAGGTAAAAACAATTTATTGGAGTTTTAGAGGAGAGAAGGAGACGATAGGAGAATACCAGAGAAGTTTGGAGGCCCAACTCCTCAATACGGCCGCGCTTCCACCACCGAATGCACCTCCGGGCCACGGTTTCGCCGCCTCTTGACAAGTTCCTCTCTTCAAATTTCTTCAGAGCACCCTATGCTCTTCTGGTCCAAGTTGAAACTCTCTGAATCTCTGTTGGCCTGTTCCAATTATTCCAGACGTCCTTGCAAAAAACTCGCACAAGAATCGTTAAAAACACAAGATGCGGTTTTGATTCTCTTTTATTTTATGTTTCTGGTTTTTATAAAAAATCAACAAGAATAACAAGAAAAATAATTACGACCGTTTTCCCAGCAACGACGCCATTTGATTGATCGTGAAAAGTGTGTATGTATGTTGTAAATAACCGCAATCAATAACGGTGTCGCATTAGCAAACCGATAGTGAGTACGGGTCGTCTGCAGGGAAACGGTGAATTTCTTATCTTGCTTTAGACGAGTTAATAAAAGAGAGGATGGATTGTTGTTGTTTCTATTAAGAAGGGATGAAAAGTTTATAATAGAAAGGCTTGCAGGGTTTATAGGACTTAGTAGTTAATGGATGAAGTAAAAAAAATATATTTCTTTTTATCTTTTAATTGTTTAATATTAGAGAGATAGCGATGAATATGGATTAGGGTTCTTGAAGAGAATTAGGGTTTCCCACTACAGCTCCTTGTCCTTCCATTGATCTCTATTTATCTCAAGTTCTTAACAAAACAAGTATTAAAGAATCTCAAATCGTGGTCGTGACTATCATTAATTGATAGCACACTCGATAAGAGGGTTATCATTTATTTTACTAAAGTTTATAAAAATTAAAATGTCAAAAGAATTTAAGTGATTTTTCATCCATTATTCTACCCTATCTTACAAAGCCTAGCAAGCAAGAATTTACTCTCTCATGGATATTAGCGTAGTAAAAGAGGATGGAAGATAAATGAAATCATATTTAAAATTAGAAAATAATGCTGAATGTAATGCAGAAAAGTAACGCGGAAAGTAATGCAGAAAAGTAATTCAGAAAAGTAATGCGGAAAGCAAATGCGAAAATAATTAAAACAAAGAACCACCTTTATTGATCAACTATTGCATTAAAAATTGCTCGTTGAAAAACTAAATTACAAAAACCTAGTTGTTTACTAGATCCCTCTCTAGATCGATGGATAGATGATTCAATGAATTTTTGGAATGTACAGCTCTCGGTCCTTTTTATAGTCTCTGGAATTAGAAACCCTAGAACCATATTGGAATATGTAACATTACGATCATGTCCCTGAAAATCCAGATCCTACGGCCACTACACGACAATGGAACTGCCGCCCCTACACATGTTTGACCGCGGATTCGCCGCCATATTGTGGGCTTCTGACTTGGGATTTTTTCTGGCTTTTTTTTTTCGATATTTGGAGATCCTCTTGATACAAAGATTCTGAAAATATTGCTCTTAGTCTCTGCTGTTGCTAGATTCTTTGACCTGCTTCTAATATTTAGCATATTCGGTTTGATATTCCGATTTGATGTGAATCTCCTACTTAGATTTCAGACCTGAGCTAATACCTGCACAATATCATAAATCAAATTGTTAGCAGCATTTTTTATTTTTGAAATATTATTCCAACCATTTATATGATATGATATCTTAAAAATATTGATTAGGAATATTTGATATGATATGCATATTTTAATTAATAATATTTCATTTAAATATTATATGCATATATTTTTCCTAATTATATTAATTATAAATGAAAAAATATATGATAATAATCCTTTTACAAATAAACCTACATATGTTTTTTATTTACAATTAATACCTTTTAGTTATTAATAATAGTAGGAAAAATGTTCATTCAAATGTGCAATATTTATGACTAATCAACACCCGCTCTGTTTGTTGTGGAATTTTCTTCCTCTAAATTCAAGGCTAAGTCTAAGGGGAAGAAGAAGGCCCCCACTAAACCGAGAGGAGATGTGCAGAAGATGCAGGGAAAGGGAAATGATAAGATTATGGATCCGTAATAAAGGAGGAGTATTTCTATTGTTATAAGAAGGAACATTGGATGAAAAATTGCCGGGCTTTAAAAGCCAAGAATCAGGACACGTAGCAAGTTGTGGCTTCGGTTTCAGGTGTGTTCGTGATTGAAAACTGTTTCTCTATCCATTCTACTTTCTAGGTATTAGATACCGGATTAGGATCTCACATCTATAATTCTTTGCAGGCGCTGAGAAACCGTAGAGTTTTGAGAAAAGGTGATATGACCCTCAGGGTTGGCAATGAAGCCAGTGTGGATGCTGTTGCAGTGGGAGAATATCATCTTGGATTGGCGAGTGGATATATTTTGTTGTTGTATAACTGCTTTTGTATACCCAGCATGACGTGTAATATTATATCTGTATTTTTATTATCTAATGAAGGATATAATTTTGCACTTAAAAACAATGTCATAAACATTCACCTGAATCATGAAATGATTGGGTCGGGTACAATAAATAACGGAATATACATACTCAATCAACATCAAGTTTTCAACATCCAAAACACACTAAAAAGAAAGACTCTAGAAATAAATCAAGCTTTCTTATGGTATTGTAGAATTGGTCATATCAATGAAACACGATTGATTAAGTTACATAAAAATGGATATTTAGATACATTTGAATATCTATCTTATGCAACCTGTCAATCATATATTAAAGGAAAGTTGACCAAAACTTCATTCACTGGACACGGAGAAAGAACCACTGAGCTCCTGGGATTCATACCGTATCATTTCAGAAATATAAAATAATATTTTTGGAATTTAAATAATAAAATAATAAATTTCACGAAAACTATTCGAGTATGAATTTGGGGTTTTCGTAGAGTGGTATAATTATATATACTAATATTTGGAAAATATTTAGATATTAATATGAATTATTAATTAAAAAGGCATTTATTGGATTTGGGTATTTTATAAATAATTATGCAATTAATTATACGCAAATTTATGTTAAACTTGATCAGCGCACTACTAATCATGCTTTAGGCCAAATCCACTTTTGTATTAACCATGGCTAGTGCACCATGACATAGTGTATTTGTTTCATGCATGGTTCATTGTATTTGTGGACTTGTGGTTTATTATTGAGAGGAAAAGAAAAAGAAAATATATTTGTATGAGTGGGGGATAAAGATGACATGGAGGGGGATAAGAGAGCATGGGCATGAGAGAGAAAGTGAGAAAGAGAGAGAGGGGTTAATCCTTTGACCATGGCTCCCATCTCTTTTCTTCACACTTCAATTATTTTCCTCACCTCATCCTTCGTCTTCTTTCTTCTTCACTTCCTCCTTCCTCCACCTCACTACCACCTCCAAAACACCACTCAAACCTCACCAAAATCTTACCCCACCTTCACAAAAAATGACTACCATCTCATCCTACACCCCATAGCAAGTTCAAGTTTGGATTTTGAGCACTTTGCACCATTTTCGAATTTTCTTCAGTTGCTCCAAGAGGTAAACCCTTCACTTTCTTTCATGTTATCTAGTTTCTTAACCTCCTAGTTGTGTTTAGAGTTCAATTAAGCTAGATTAGTGATCTTGGAATTTTCTAGGATGATTTTAGTGGATGATTTGAGTAGTAGAGATGCAATTGAGCTTTAGTTAGTGAATGTAAACCCTTAGAGATGATATTCTGGACAAACTTGAGACTAGAACCCCAAAACACGAACTTAGAATTTTCCCGATGTCGGTAAAATGTGATGTCTAAATAGAATTTTCTATGACCCGAGAGCTCTATAAAATAAGTTCCCAACACAGTGAGATATGCAGGCTACCAAGAATTTACCCTTGAAACCTGAGCCCCTATCTCTTCTTTCTGGCCGCAATTTTATTCCCCCAGGGCGCAAATTGTGGCCTGGTCTTGATGTATTGGTTTGGGTTTTGGTGCATGGCCCTGTTATCTGTTGTGTAGGCCTACCCTATATGCAGAATCTCCTAATTTGACATAGGGTAGAATCTGGGAGTGTTTTTCCATGTTGCTGATTTCGGGTTTCTGATTTCTGAAAACTTGGTTTTGGTATTTGAGTTTGAACATGGTCGTTGGACGTTTGTACTTCAATGCTGAGGGTTATTTGGTTTTTTTTCTTGCGTACGCTATATGTTCTAACCTATGAGCACTTCGCGTGCCGTATCAGTTTTCGGATTTGGTTTTGATATCGTTACGATGTGTATTGATTTGTAGGTACCTTCGTGTGGGCTTCCGAGACGACGAAGGAGAACAAGAAGTTCATCGACTTTGGCTAAAACACGGATTAGCTGGTGAGTAGATCTATATCTACGGGGGAAGTCGGGTGGATGGCGTATAGCACCCCCACAACCATAGTAATGGGAGAACCGATATATAGAATATATTTTGAGGAAACCTATGTTTATGAACTTACGGATATGATCACAAGATTTAGTACGAGAGGTCATGATGAAAGAAGGATATATATGATGAAACAGATAACATGCGTTGATATGTTGGCTTGAGGATGCAAGGCAAAATATATATTTATATTCATATGCCAAGATATGATATGAGATTGAGCTATATTTATATAGATGAGAATAAGAGATGATATTATGTATAAGATTATAGATCCTTATTCTGTTTGATGACACCGTACGATGGATTACCGTATGCGATAAGATATACCGGATGATTGATCCACACTCTCGACTCAAGGATGATGTATGATGATTATATCACATCTGATATTATGAGGTTGGATCACCGACTTAAGGATTTCACTTGAACCATACTTGTTTCCAAAACCGACGAATCGTATGCACTTTTAAAAGATGACCTCAATGGACGCTACAGATTTTCAAATGGCGTCTTTTTCTCAAAAACACCGTAGCCCCCTTTTCAAAACTATGATTCGTATTATTAAAACTATAGCCTTATGGTTCGGTGTAGTGGCGTACCTTATACCGTTCATATTTATGTTATATTTTTCCTCATGACATATATACTACGTTCCCAGCATTTACCGTTATATGACAGTGTCTGTTAGTACACCTACACTATTACCGATGATGCGCATGTTACACATACATAGATTTGCCGGCTTACACATTCATCATCGGTAATTACCATGCCACTTGCACAGTAGAAATGTTATATCACCGTATTGCTCTTGCACTGTTAAATTATGATTCACTGTTCAATACTTATTACATGACATGGTTACGTGATAGCACTCGAGATATTTACAGTACTGTTATGTGCATTGCATTTTCTGTACCTTTATGGTTACATGCATTGAGATGTTGTTTTCATGAGATCTCTCGATTTAAGAACCGCTGGTATATTTTAACAAGTCTTATGATTATTTTAAAAATGCGGTTTCTCGTGATGTGATTTGTGGCGTCCACTATGAGTTTTCTCGGTTCTGAGCCATATGCATACCCGATTCGAGGAGTGAGGAGGCAACGTCTGTGGGTACATGGTGGACCTGGTACGGAACTCCGGGGTAAGATGATCATATAGAAAGGCGATGAGCCCGGCAGGGGATGCACTACCTACTGGTGATAGTTTGGGCTCGACGGTTATCCGGAGGATACCGACCGAAGTCGTGAGATCAGATGAATATGAGGGCCGATTTGAGGATGCGGTGCCTGAGATATGAGGATTTACGTGTCGATGTTGGACACTCAGGTTTCAAGATGATTGATGTGTCGTTGATGGACACACGTTGGATGATACACATGTATACATGCATACATTTCAGATGATTATCATTACAGAATGATATTGGCACGACTCTATTGTACACATATGCATATACGATCACCCTAGATACCATAGTATTACCTTTATGATACAGTTTGACCTAGGGATCGTTGTTCATTCGATTTCTACCTGCTGATATTTTCTACTCACGAGTTGGAAACTCACCCCTATTGCGCCACAGTTTTCTTATAGGTTTGACCGCTCAGATCAGTAGCGGCTCGCGGGTACACAGCTTTTTTCTGGGTGTTTTGCTTTGGTAGGTAGGATACACTTTTGGATCGTGACCACCCTTGTATCTATTATTTCTGTTTTATCTAGTTAAAGCTCCGTCAACCAGAAACTAGATTATGTACATTTGGTAGACCTTGACACAAACTTGTATATTCTCGAGACTTAGAGCGAGATTGATGTTTTCTCGCTTATTCGAGATGGATGATATCTTGGTTTTACTTTCTTTCTATGATTGATCTTCGCCGAAGGGCGTCGTATATATGCTTTATTGCATGGTTGTGATTTCACCAATTGGCAAAGAGCTAGCTCCCGCTTGGGGATGCCTATATTATTGCATGTATGTGGTTTTGGATCAAAATATATAAGGGAGGTGCTGCCCAAATTTCAAGGACGAAAATGCTTTCAAAGATAGTATGTAAACTGTTGTATTTTCATATGATATTACTTATACTTTTAAAGAAAGGCTTAAATTCTTTATGTCGATGTTTCAAAACCGCACCTCCACTATTTCCGCAAAAAGGTTTAGATTTCTGGGCTTAGAATTACTTGAATTACGGCGTGGTCCTGTAGACTTCCTGTAATTCTCGTGCCGGTCATGTGCCAATTCCGGGTCGTGACACATACACAACGACTTATGTGCTCCGATGTCTATAATTGTTAGAAGTGGCTATTCCTCATTTATCACTTTTACCGATGACTTTTCAGGGTATGGACATGTATTCTTGATGAAACATAAATCTAAGGCCTTTGAGAAATTCCAGGAGTATCAGAATGAAGTTGAAAAGCAAACCGACAAAAGTATTAAGATGCTCTGATCTGATCAGGGTGGTGAATATTTAAGTGCCGAGTTTCTGTAATATTTAAAAAGAGAATGGAATTCTCTCTCAGCTTACTCCTCCATACATACCACAACACAGCGGTGTATCAGAAAGATGGAATTGCACCTTGCTAGATATAGGGTGTTCCATGATGAGTAATGCTGAGTTGCCGGCATTTTTCTGGGGTTTTGCACTAGAATCCGCTACATACTTATTGAATAAAGTTCCAACTAAGTCTATGCCTACCACTCTATATGGAATGTGGAGTAGGAAGAAACCCTGTCTTAAATATCTTAAGATATACGAGTGTCCAGCTTTTGTCAAAAAGAATCATTCGGACAAGCTCGATGCATGCTCAGTATTGTGTAAGTTTGTACGATACCCTAAGAATTCTAGGGGGTATTTTTTCTATTACATTGAGAAATAAAAGGTTTTTGCTTCTCATCATGCCTGCTTTATGGAAACTCAATTTCTTGAAAAAGAAATTAATGGGAGCGCGATAAAACTGGAAGAAATTTCAGAACCACAAACTATTACTAAAGACTTAGTGTAACCTGATGTTTCAATAGAACCGACCGTACCTATGCCACTCCACGGATCTGGTAGGTAGTATCATCCGCCCGAGAGATATTACGGTTTTCTCGTAGACGGGGATCAAGATGATTGTATCATCGATGATGATGAGCTTACTAGTTTTCAGCAAGCCATCACGAGTAGAGACTCGGTGAAGTGGCTGGATACAATACGATCCGAGATGGAATCCATGTACACCAATAAAGTAGGACTTTGGATGTTGTTCATCCTTGGGTAAAATCCGTTGGATGAAAATAGATCTTCAAATAGAAGATTGTTGTAGATGGACAGGTAGAACCCTACAATGCTAGACTTGTTGCTAAAGGTTTTCGTCAAAGACTAGGATTGGAATATGACGAAACTTTTTCACCAGTAGCTATGCTTAAATCCATTCGGATCCTACTTGCCATTGCTGTCTTTCATGACTATGACATCTGGCAGATGGATGTTAAAACCGCTTTTCTAAATGGAATTTTAGAAGAGTGTTTTTACATGGATCAGCCAGAGGATTTTATAGACAGTGGGAGCAACATGAAGGTGTGCAGGTTGCTTAAATCCATTTATTGATTAAAGCAAGCATCGCGGAGTTGGAATATCTATTTTGATGAGTCAGTCAAGGAATTTGACTTTATCAAAAATATAGATGAACCCTGTATTTATAAGAAGATTGTAGGGAGAACTGCGGTATTCCTCGTTTTATACGTAGAGGACATTCTCCTGATAGGAAATGATATTCTTATGCTACAATCAGCCAAGCTCTTCTTATCACATAAGTTCTCTATGAAAAACCTGGGTGATGCCTCATACATTATGTGGATTAAGATCTATTGTAATAGATCTAAAAGAATGTTGGGACTTTCACAGTCAAGGTACATAGACACCATACTAAAGAGATTTAGTATGGAAGATTCCAAGCATGGTAATTTACCCGCTTGTTATGGAATCACTCTCTCCAAAGAGATGTCTCCCAAGACTGATGAGGAGAGGGCTCGCATGAGTATTGTACCTTATGCTTCGGCGGTGGGATCGATAATGTATGCGATGTTATGTACTAGACCAGATGTTGCTTACGCACTTAGAGTCGTAAGAATGTATCATTCCAACCCAGATGAGAAGTATTGGATAGTAGTGAAGAACTTTCTCAAGTACCTGAGAAGGACTTAGGAGATGTTCTTAGTATACGGTAATAGGGATCTCCAGATTGAGGATTTTACCGACTCTGGCTTCCAAAGCGACAAGGATAACTCTAAATCCATCTTGTGTTATATGTTTACCCTCAATGGAGGGGTAGTCTGTTGGAAGAGTTCCAAATAGGACATCATAGTAGACTCGATGATGGAGGCTGAGTACATCACTGGTAACAATGCCGCAAAAGAGGCAGTCTGGATGAGGAAGTTAGTCTCTGAATTTTAGGTGGTTCCATCCATTGCTAATCCAATACCTTTATATTGCAATAACAATGGAGATATGGCTTTGGCAAAGAAACCATGGTCCCATCAGAAATCCAAACATATCTTGAGGCGGTATCACCTGATCAGGGATATCGTAGATCGCTGGGAGATCGAGGTGCGGAGAGTAGATACAAAAGACAATACGTCATATCCATTCACCAAGGCCATCCCTCAAGTAAAGTTCGAGAGACTATTTGAAATGTTGGGTAAACGATACACCAACAATTGGCCCTAGTGCAGACGTTAGGTACTCGATACAGGCTTTAGTACAAGTGAGAGATTGTTGGATATGTATGCCCTAGAGGCCTTTATTGTATAGGATGCTAGGGGTATGTATGTATAGGACAATCTTGCTGGATATGATAGTATACTATTTGGTTTTCTTTTATCTTAACATGTGTATATGTTTTACTTGTTATTTCCTATCGTTTATACATATAGATAAAGCCCGTAGGATCCTTTCTTGACTACAAGCGTTGTGATGGCAATCATACTTGTAGGAGATAGGTAGTAGATAGGCACATCCTTAAATGTCCCTGGTCGTGGGAGTATCGAGACTGGATATCGATACTCCAGAGTAGACTAGTGTATATGTTTCTAGACCCTGACGAAAGGCGGTGGTTGGTCCAACAGCCATTAGTGTGTTTCACCTAAGATTGTATATATGTGCTCACTGGGGGTGAGTACACTGGACGGACTCGCCGAGAACTGACTAGATGGTATTATACTTATCGTCAGATAGCGGTTCTCTGGTGACATGAGTACAGATGTCTGTCGACCTGAGATCGTTATTTGTCTCGTGTGAGTTCCCACTGTTCTTTGATTTCTACCCTACCACGGCTCTACTGAGTCGTGCAAGCTTGTTTTAGTTGGGTATAGTCCTAAGCCATATGGAGGCAGTGAGCGATAGTTAGGGATTCGTCTCTCCCAGTATAGGGAGTCGATGACGCGCTGTGTTCGGTTGGCCAACACTATAAGTCCTTAGCCAGGGCTGTTAAGAATTTCTGATAGTTAGATCAGTAGATTCTCGGATGGTCTTGAGCCACATCGGCATGACTTGTCAGGTTATTAGGGGTCTGACGTTTCCCCTAGACCCGGCATGCGTTACTCTCAGACAAACAGACCGGATTGTACGAAGATTGTCACGGACATGCTTAGTAGGGGTTCGGATGAGTTTGCTCGTCGGCCTTCTTTTCGACAGGTACTTGGGTAACCATTACGTACAGTTAGTGCCACTGACATGCTTGTGGTTAAACCCACTGCCAGCATACCGTCGAGTCTTTAGAGTCCCACACAGAGAATTTTCCTGGTTCAGGCGAAACAATATAAAGGCCGTATGGTTTTACGTGCAGCGTTCCGATCATATACGTATACTAGCTATACGGATTTATGTTCGGACGGTTAATACAAGCGAGCTTAGGATTCAACCGCATTATTGAATCAAGGGTTGATTTAATAATGATCTAGTATTATATTATTGGATTATTTTATCTCTTGGTATTCGTATTTTTTGTAGTACGAATACGGTATGTATATACGGTGTAGGTATTCTTGTATTTATACTAGAATGCTTTTAGAAGGGGACACCTCATTTTGTGTTATTCTATTTATTGTAAATAGATAATGAGATGGAGGGGTGATGTGTTTTTAAGTACGGTGAGAAGCTTGGCTCATTATTTTCTTTATTCATTTGTGAATACTATTCAAGCATGACTAATATTTTTATTGTAAAAGAAAAGCTCGATAGTTTTAGTGCTAGCCATTCTTCACATGATTATCACTTAGCCATTCTCTCTCTTCCTTGAGCTCCTCTTCTTCCTCAAACCCTAACCCTCTTATGAGTTGAGAAACATGGGGTATTTGAGATAAACAAATCCAATAAACATTATCTATATCTTCTAAACTACCTAAATTAGCAAACTAAGTATTTTAGTTACCTCATTTTTGAGGTTGAAGCTTGAATCAAAAACTCTCGGGTGGATCGTCTTCGATGGGAGGAGGCCGACATCCAAGCTTGGTCCTGAAGGACGGGGAGCTTAAGAAGAGGATTAAGAAGACCCGAAGGACTTGATCTATCATGACCCAAATGTGGAATATGACCGGCACTTAAATCACGCAACGTCTAAAGGCATAACATAATTCAAGTAAACCGAAAACCCAGAATATACACCGTAATTAAGGGTAGAGTGGTAAAAATCTTTGTTTAAAAGTGTTAATTTTTGAAGTAGAAGAATTATATCAAAACCTTTTTGAAGACCGAGTTATTGTAAAAATTTCGACAGTATCTCCTTTGTAAAACTAATCCAAACTGATACATAAGTATGATATATATAATAGTATCCCCACTTGGAAGCAATCTCAACGCCATCCGGCGGAACACAATCACAAAACAAGATATACGACGCCACATGTGAAGAAATAAGGAAATAAGAAAGAAAATAATATCCACAACATAACATAAAAGTCGGCTCACACGAGTACGACACCAGAGTCAAATATAATAAAAATCTCTCTGTCTTGTCTTTAAGTCAAATATACATGTGGTAGATGGAGTATAGTAGATACAATGAAAAGATGTCCAAGGTAGAAGACAAAAGAATACTCGCAACCCATCTACAAAATATCATGTCCAAAAAGTCCTAAAAAAGTAGTAGTAGTATGCCCCCGCCGCGAACACTGACGGATCGGCCATGCAAGACACTGTGGCACAACGGGGGTGAGTTGCCAGCTCGTGAGTAGTAAGGAACATCATAAGTGTCAATCTCAAGCATGTACGTAATAGCGACAGATCCTAAGTATGAATTTATGATGCGATGTACTTGTTGGGTTAAGGCAGCGCCCCGGCCATCAATCCGTGGCCAAATGCGGAACAAAATTTTTCTAAACTGGCGCTATCACAACCTGATGCCCGGATCTTCCCTAAACCCTATACCAGCAATATGTAAACTAGAAGTTAGATGGTTATACCAAACGGATCGTGTCCTTCGGTCTTCTACCATTTCCAAGTTCCTTGAGGTGTTGCGGATCGGATTTGGTTGCCGGTCTTCCTCCATCTACGTTGATCCACCCGAGGGAAACGGCGCAAGCTTCAGCCTTGCCTAGCAAGGCAACCGACGCTCCAAGGTTGCTAGCAATGGAGAGTGGAGGTGTACGATTATCTCACTATAATTTTCTCTCATGACAAATGCTCAAGGAGCAACTCAAGAAGTTGAAGAAGGAGGTGAGGAAACTTGTGGCATGAGCAACTAAAGAAAATGGCTAAGTTTTTTCCAAGTGAGAATGAGAATGCGGCAAGTCTAGAAAACAAAAGATCAAGCCATGTAGAGAAATTGGCTGCCTCTCTCTCTTTCTCAATCATGCACACAATATCTCTTTTCATTTAACTAATAAACAAATGCAAACCATACCTCTCTACATGCCGTGCATTGTTCATACCATGTCACCCCCTCCACCACATTTGTAAAACAAATGATTTTCTAAAAAACAAAATCATACAAAACGAGGTGTCCATCATCTAGAAGCTATTCCGTATAAATACGGAATACAACCCGGTACACGAATCGAAATGCATATACGCGTATTCGTACAAAAATATGAATAACCAAGAGAGAAAATGAATAGTGAACAATAATACTAGAATATATATATATATATATATATATATATATAAATACATATATATGTATAAATTATTAAATCAAAACCTGATTTAATAATCCGGCTTAATCTTAAGCCGCTAGTATTATCAACCGTCCGATTAAAGTCTGTGCAGTCTGTACACATATTTAATCGGACATCTGTATGTACCAACATACGTTATCTACACCATATCGCCTGAACCGTGAAAACCCTCTGTGTGGGACTCTAAAGACTTGTCAATATGCTGGTAGTGGGTTTAACCACAAGCACGTCAGCGACACTAGTTGTACGTAACGGCTACCCAGGTATTGAGCTAAAGGAAGGCCGACGAGCAAACTCATCCAAACCCCTACTGAGCTTGACAGTGACAATATCCATACAGTCCGGTCTGTTCGTCTAAGAGTATCGCATATTGAGTCTGGGGTGTGTGTGTGTGTGGATAAAGTTAGACCCCTAATAATGCGACATTTAGTATCGGTATGAAACCCATCACCACCTGAGAAACTATCGATCCTGGATCGGTAATTCTCGTCTACCCCGGCTAAGAATTTCTGGTGATGGCCATCCGTGTACAACACGACATCAACCCCCAATACTGGGAGAGACAAATCCCCGACGATCCGCTCATTGCCTCCATGTGGCTCGGGACTGGACCCAACTAAAACCTGTTTGCATGACTCCTTTGAGCCATAGTAGGGTAGTAATCAAAGCACAGTGAGAACTCACACGAGACAAATGACGATCTCAGGTCGACAAACTAACTTGTACACATGTCACCAGGGAACCGCCATCTGACAATAGGTATAATACCCTCTAGCAAGTTCCCGGCGAGTCCATCCTGTGTACTCATAACCCGATGAGCACCTGTATACTATCTTAGGTGACTAACTGACACCAATGGCTTGTGAGACCGGCCACCGTCCCTCATCAGGGTCTGGATAAGTATACACTAGTCTACTCCGGAGTACTGATGCCCAGTCTCGATACTCCCACGACTAGGGACATTTAAGGATGTGCTTATAGACAACCCAGCTCCTACGTATATGATCGCCATCATAATGCTGGTAATCAAGCAAGAATCCTATTGGTTCTATCAATATATAATAGTGATCTGTGATACCAACTGAAGCATGTACAATATGATAAAGACGAACCAGATAGCATACTATCATCTCGAGTAATATTGTTCTACTGGTATAGGTCCTCGCTCAATCATCACAATCGCGTGCCTGCATTCAATAATTGACTTGAGGGCACTATAGCCAACAATCTCCTACTTGCACTTAAGGCTAATTATTGCGGTGTCGCATACTCACAGCCCGTGTGATACCGAACACCCAACTCCTCTACTAATCAGTCTCGCAAAGCCCGTTTCCGAAACTGTTGCGTTCGGGAAATAGCCTCAGTGAGTGGATCCGCTCCAGTGTTTCTTTCTGTATCTCTCTATATCTCAACTTCGCAGAGAAAGCTATCTCCCGAAATGAGCAATACCCGTCTTAGAATAAGTCTGGATATCTGATGGGACTCAGTTCACAAATGAACTCCAAATCCAACAAACTTCTTAGACTGTATCGTCCACTGAACTTAATCAATATCCTGCGTCATGCCTGCCTCAGTATCCCCTTGGACCACCCGTCCAACATACTGCCCCTCAGAAGAGGAAAAACTATAACTCTGACAGTCACTCTGTTATCCAGGTCACCTTGGAAGTCTGAAATGATAACCGCCTCCCGAAGGAAGCTGTTGTTACCATATTCCAAGAACATCCACTTATGTTCATAACTGCTTCCCAATGTTTCTCCACGATTGGATTAATATATGTTTATTGCAGCTAGTGCAAAAACAACATCTGGTGTAGTACTTGACATCACATGATTGACTCAACTGCCTAAGTAAGTGATATGTCAATCATGCAAACCCCTCTCCACATCAGTCTAGAAGACATCTCTGTAGAGAGGGTGACTCCATCACCTGCGGGTACATCACCATGCCAGGAGTCGTCCACTCTAAAACACCTTTAGAATAGTGTCAAAGCACCCAAATTGGGAAATTTCCCAAATCTAGATCTAAAACCATAGATCTAATGACCAGAAAACCTTATATTTTATCCATATCCTGTGTGGAGAAAAACCTTGTGACAACCACCGTATAACCGATCGAAGTATAGGAAGATCTCTTCCTATCAAGAGTATGTCATCCAAATACCAGATCCATCTCCTATTCTGATGAAGTTAAAACCTATGACCGTCACATCAAAAATAGATGATCTATTTCTGCTATTCCTGCTTTAGTATAGAAATAGACATAAGCTACTTGCCCTCTATGCTTCCGCTGCACCCACTGACTACAACAACCCTCTGGCAGAGTCATATACACGTGCACTTCTAAAGCAAGTTTAGAACGACACTATACTCATCCTCCTTCTGGGTCTCATAGTCTAGAATAGCAGCAATAGCAAGTCTGGGTAAACAAGAACCTCCCTGTCACCGTCTCTGAGAAGACCGAAGTACCTCTTGAGTGCCTGAGGTTACCAAATCTGCAAAGTAGCTAATTGAATGTTAAACCCGATTGAATTTTTAGGTTCTATTAAATTTTCAGTAATCATTTATGGTTCCGGAATCACTTCCAGTTCTACCATACTTCCACTATAGTTTTCTGAAAAAAAATTATTTTACTAAAACTGTGGCGAGTCAAGAACAATATCACTATTGATCTTCCTGATGGAAGAAAGTTAACCCTCGTCAAAGCCCGGGATAACCCACAAACTGCCATTACTGAAACGTGCCTTGAGTTTATCCGGATTCTGGTTTTAAGCATCAGCCGGACAACTCCCTATACCTTAACATCGTTAAGATATAAATTGATTCTATATATATCCAATATAGAAACAAAAGTACTAATTTAATTGGAACCCGATTCAAAATCATGCAGCTGTCTCCAGTGCATATTGTTAGTTATATGTATGCCCTAGAGGCTATTATTATACATGTGATGTATATTATAGTGGATGCTTGGACATATATAGGGAGGACTTTCTTGCTCGACATGATAGTATGCTATCTAGTTGCTCTTTATCTTAATATGTACACTTATTGTCTCTCTATTACATGTTGATAAAGCCCTTGCCCTTAGGATGAGTACATGACTACCAGGATTATGATTCAGATCATACTAGTGGGGCAGAGGTAGTCGGTAAGTACATCCTTCAAATGTTCCTAGTCATGGGGGTATCGAGATGGAGCATCGATATTCCAGAGTAGACTAGCGTATACGCTTCTCAACCCATATGATGGGCGATGGATGATCCCACATCCATTGGTGTTTGAAATCAGAGAAGGTATATGGGTGCTCAGTGGAGACTGGGTACACTGAACGGACTTGCCGAGAACTCCTAGATGGTATTATACCTATCGTCAGATAGCAGTTCTCTTGAGACACTGGTATAGATTAGTCGGTCGACCCGAGATCATCATAGAGTCTCGTGTGATTCCCATCGTACTTTGATTTCCACCTTACCACATTCAAGAGATCGTGCAAAATGGTGGTTTTTGGGTACAGTCCCGAGTCACATGGAGGCAATGATCGATAGGAGGGGATTTCGTCTCTCCCGGTATTGGAGGTTGATGTTGCGCTCTGCTCGATTGGCCATAACAGGAAATCCCTGGCAAGGGTTGTTGAGATCTACTGGTAAGTGTTATCAGTAGTTTCTCGAACTGTTATGAGCCTCACAACGGCATGACTTATCAGGCTATTGGGGTCTGACGTTTACCACCCTCAGGCTGTGATACGCGACATATCAGACGAAGAGACCGGACTGTACGGTAGTATTACTGATTGGATTCGCAAGAGTATGAGCATGCTTGCTTGTTGATCTTTTGATCGCTCAATACCCGGGTGGCCGTTATGTTTAGCAGACCGCTTGCGGGGACTGATATGATCACCACCTACTGCCGGCGTATCGACGAGTCTTTAGAGTCCTACACAGAGGTTTCCTGACTCAGGCAAAAAGAAGTAGGAGCACAAGTGTGATATGTGCAGGACCGAGATTAATACGTGTATGTGATACCGTATTCTATTCTCGCGATATCTGATAGCGGTCGGTTATATGTGATATAACCGGATTATCGGATCAAGTGTTGATTCGATAAGTTGATACATTTGATATTAGTCGGTTTTATGTGATATGGCCGGATTATTAAATCAAGTGTTGACTTAATAATTTGATTTATAATTATATATGTGATATATTAATTTACATTAACTAATATTTGCTCACTTAAGCATTTCTTTTTCTCACTAGTGCTTGCACTTAATATATATGTGATATATATTAATGTGTCATGCTTGTTGCTACAAGCTACATGGGTGTATGAGACTCACACCATGCTTAAAATAATGTAAGGTTTTATTTATTTAATATAAATCAAATTAGTTGGAAATTAGTAACATGGTTAAGCTTAGTGGAAGCTTGTAGAACCATTGACTTAGTCCAATATTTTTGTTTTACATTAGATATTTATTAACCCAACCATTACCTTAAGCCATGGTTAAGTCTCTACAAGAGTTAGTATGAGATATTATCTCACCCATGGTTGCTATTCTCACTACTTGATTCATTCTTCATTTGCTTCCTTCCATGGTTGTTTTTCTTCATCTCCTTCCTCAAGCTCTCTAGCTTTTTAGGAGGTGAAGAAAATGAGTGAGAAAAATATTTCTAAAGTGAGCAAAATTCCTACTTCATCATTCTCTACTAGATTAGTTATTTAGTTTAGGGTGTTTTCTTCACTAATTCCATATTAGTGAAGAGGTAGCTTGAGTTGGCGTCTCCTCGACGTAGATCATCTTCGGGCTCGAAGACTTCACGCAAGCTTGTTCATTTCACCTTGTGGAGCCTTACTAGAGTTGGGGAGATTACTACTTGGAGCGAAGGGACTACTACACGGAGCTTATGAAGTGAAGGACCGGTCTATAAAGGTTGTATTCCTTGTTCACTTAGATGTAAAGGTGTTTACATATTAGTTTCGTCTAATTCTCTAGTTAAGATTCTAGGATAGGGTTCTTTAGCGCGCTAATTTTTTGAAAACGGCATGGACGATGCCTCCCGAAACCCAGTGGTGACCCTGGGGAACCCTACAGTGGTATCAGAGCCATGCTAGAGAATTAGACGATATTTATAGAATTACGAAACCGAAACAACTCCCAAACACTAGAAACAAAAACCAAGTTTCTGTCGAAATTTTTAAGGTGTCTAAAATTTTTTAAGCAGTTGCAGAATGTTGCATGAGATGTAACATGAAAACTAGACGAAAACGAGCTCTTCTCGCCGGATTTGGACCGACCACATGCTGCTACAGGACCGGCCCCACCGGTTTTCTTGAGTGGTCTGGGGTTCGTTTTGGGTTTGTGTTTCAGTTTCTGGGTTTTGGTGTTTCAGGTGTTGCTTGTTTTTACTGATATTGCACGTGATGTTATATTTATGTAAAGGCAATTCAGAGTGTTTCGTAGTCGTAATTCTAATATTGTTTCGGGTTATTTAGACGACGTTAAAAAGTTCGAACGGATATCAATAACCCATTTTCTCCCTCGCTGGAAATTTTCCAAGAGTTGATTTTTTCCAAGTTTAAGATCTTCAAAAAATCATGCAGGTGTTTTCTATGGACCCTCTAGAAGAATGAAACCCTAACTCTATTTTGTGACCGTCGGAACCGCCACAAAACCCTAGGGTTTTCGGTAGTTCCGCGGCGCCATAGGTGAGGCAATGATTGACCCTTCTACGGTTGGTCCATAGATGCTGTAGCATGTTCTCAATACTTTTTTAAACTCCGCTCAAGTGTTGAGCTCTTTGGAAAATTTTGGGTGTTTGTTGATTCGATCGAAAAGTTTAACATCGTCTAGCTATCTGTGATTATGATACAATACTTGGAATCCACAATATTTAGTTTTGTGAAAACTAATTTGAATTTTATAAATCTAGCAATTCAGTCTCATTTGATCGGTTGCTACGGGATTTTGATGTGGATCAAAAGTCCGTCGCAATTACGTAGTGTACGCGGATACTCGCCGGGTAATCTTACCAGATAGCCATGCCCTATAGCTCCGATCAAGGGACTGTAGGAGAACCTCGTCGCCAAAAGCATCCGTTCGGATGCTCGCGGCAGCGGTGTTCCGCCTAAGTGCACTTCGTCGATGGCATCGGGGGTGCGACCGTCTAGTAAGGTGTCCGACGAGCATTCGATCAGGTTGTCGGGAATCTTGTTGAATTACCAGACTGGTTATTGAAAAGTGTTTTCAATGTGGAGACTAAAACGCGGGGTCTATAATTGTTAGGCATGTGATGTCTAAGGAATTCATTTGGTAAGGCATGAAATCCAAAGTATGTGATACATTGGGTTTATGATGTCTAAGGTGATTGCGAATTCCAATTGTTGTAGTTTTTCACTTTTTTTTCTGTGACCGTAAGTGTAATATGTGGTGTATCGCCGGTTTCATTGCTATATATCAACGACAATTGGGATACGCATATTTACTTACGTTGATGACATGCGATGTTATGTGTTGCTGTGATATGTTATATTGGATCGTCGTGTTTTGAATAACCGGGGTTTTTTTTATGTGAGATGAGAGTTTTTCATTTTCATTGATGTACAAACTTGTATGTAATATTCTTTTATTGGGGCACTTCCGGGTTGAGGATGATGTCACCATTGATGTATATTATTTACTTTTCCGCATTAGTATAGACCCAAGGAGGAGAGCACAAGCAACCGGGTTCTAGGGTCTAGTGGGAGACCATCTCGAGGAGTCGAGACCGGGTCTCCTAACTCTAGAATTGGGAGGGTTGCTTGCTGCTCTCATAGGGGTCTGGGGATGTGGGTTTGGCTATTCATCACGACCGTGGAATCCGCGTTTTTGACTGGCTTAATTTAAAACACGGAATTCCTAGTATATCCAATTTTTCATATGTGTTCTTCTGCTGCTGATATTCTGTGAGGTGATCACTTTATATGATGAGACGAATGCTTATGTTATATATATGATATATAATAAATATTGCTGCTTTCGTTTCTTCTGTGATACTTAGGAAGCATAATTGATGGGACTTCATTAATGAGATTAATGAAATAAAAGAAACCTAAAGATGTTGTAAAATCTTGTTTTAAAAACTGGTAGCTCTAGTTCTTGCTTTGCATAGCGGTATTCCATGTAGAATATCCAGCACCTTATTCGATAAGGAAAGAGACGAGATCCCTTCACCGGGAGTGACCTCTTTAAAGAAACTAGCAGATGCTACAACCCACTCGGTTTTGTTTTTGATTGCTTTTTTAGTTCATGCAATGCATAGTGGTATTTGTGAAATATCCTGCATCTCATTCGATAAGGAAAGAGCCGAGATCCCTACACCGGGAGTGACCTCTTTAGCAAAACTAGTAAAAGCTTAAAAAACACTCCTTTTCAAAATCACTCAATTCTACAACGACATCAAGTTCATTACGCAAAGGGTTTTTCTTAAAAACCTGTCGTAGCCCTCCGTCATTTCAGATAAGTACTATTTAGTATTCATGCGGCGTTTGTTGACCTCCATCAAGGCGTAGTGTGCGGTAGCTGATTAGTGCTTATCTGCTAAAGCATGTGATGCGATTGGATTATGGTAGTCGTGCGGCCTTGTTGACCTCCGTCAAGGGTCGTGCGGGTGGGTTTAATTTAATCATGAAATGTACGGGTTGAACTTGACTAGTAGCCTATGGTTTGTTGACCTCCGTCAAGATCATAGGACACTAGGGGTAAAATATTATCGGGAATTTCAAGTGTTGAAATTTGCAATGAGATTGCATATCTTCTATGAGATAGTTGGATCCCGATATCCACTGCGAGTAAGAGTTACTCCTGGGAGAGTTTTGCACATTACAACTAGCCGATCAAGTAGGTGTCTAGAAAGGTGTTAACGAGGTTACGCCCCTGGGAAAATGAGGTTTATTTTAATTAGGTCCGTGTGAAAGCAAGGGGAACCTCCCTCAAAGTACCGACACTGGCCTGGCCGAAAGATTAGCGAACTTGTAGGGTGTAATTAATCCTGGCTAGTCTTATCTTTTAAGGTTTGAAAGAAGATTTGATAAAAACAGTGGGAGCCATCCTGATTATATAAAATAATAACCAATCTGATCTTGCAAGAGCGCACGCAGAGTGTTTTCTTCTCTCTCTCTCTCCTGGTAGCGACCATGTCATTCCTTAATCAAGATAATAATATAGATGTATTGACCGAACCTGCTTATTATACTGAGCTGGGGAACGTTGGTTCTGCTCTATCTTATAATTGTTCTAAGTCTGAGTAGGAAATAAGGGAATACCAGGATTCCAACGCGACCCATTCGAGGAATGGGCATGTTGATACATATTCTTCGGGTGTGTTCGTTACCGAGAACCGTTTCTCAGTATTCTCTACGCCCTAGGTATGAGATACCGGATCAGGATCCCATATATGTAATCTGTTACATGGGCTACAGAAAGGTAGAGAACTGGGATTGGGTGATATGCCTCTAAGTGTTAGAAAATGGTGCAATTGTTGGAGCCAAATCAGTTGGCAAATATCACCTTGTATTACCAAGTGGTAAATACATTGATTCTGAATGAATGATTTTACATATTGAACCTGATATACATCATTACATCAGTTTCTTTATTAAGTTAAAGAAGGATATAATTTTGTGTTGCAGGATAATGTTGTGAATATTTTCCTGAATCAAGAGTTGATTTGATCAGGCACGCTATATAATAGCATATACGTTCTAAATCAAACCACAGTTCAAAGTATATAGAACACACACAAGAGGAGTAGTTCAGAAATGAACGAATCCTTCTTGTGGCATTGCAGACTAGGTCATATCAATGCGACATGACTAGTTAAGTTACATAAGGATGAATATTTGAATCCGTTCGAATTTTCATTTTATAATATTTGCCAGTCTTGTCACAAAGGTAAAGTGACCAATACTCCATTTACTGGAAACAGAGAAAGAATTATTGAACTCTTAGGACAGATACATGATGATGTATACGGTCCTATGTCTACAAATGCCAGGGTTGTTTATTTGTACTTCATTACATTCATCGGCGATCTCTCAAGATTCGGACATGTGTTCCTGTTGAAACAAGAGTCTAAAACTTTTAAGAAATTCAAGGAATATAAGCTTGAAGTTGAGAACCAGACGGGTAGAAGTATTAAATATTTCGATGTGGTCGAGGAGGAGAATACTTGCGCATAGAGTTCCTGGAGTTTCTAAAAGGAGAATATGATTCTCTTTCAGCTTACTCCTTCGAGTACACCACAGCACAACAGTGTATCGGGGCAGAAGTATCGCACCCTATGAGATATGGTGCGCTCTATGATGAGTACTGCTGAGTTACATGTTTCCTTTTTGGAGTTATGCACTTGAGAAGTTGCATACTTATTGAATGGGGTTCCATGCAAATCAGTGCCTACCACTCCATATGTGATATGGTATGGGAAGAGACCATGTCTTAAACGAGTTAAGATATGGGGTTGTCCGACCTGTGTTAAAAAACAAAATCCGGACAAGCTCGAGGCAAGGTCAGTTCTGTATGTTTGTTGGATATTCCAAATATTTGCGAGGGTATATCTTCTACCACACTGAGGAGCAAAAGGTGTTTTGTTTCTCAGCATGCCACCTTTTTAGAAAAGTAATTTCTTATGAAGAAATTAGTGGTCATGATGTAGAAATGGAAGGAGTTCCAGCTGGACAAACTAAAAGCTGATGATTTGGTACAACCAAAGGATTCAATAGTCTCCAACGAACCTCAGCCTCTCCGCGAATCTGGTAGGGTTCCTCATCCACGTGAGAGATACTGTGGTTTCCTCGGTGACGATGGGAGCGAGGATTGCATCATGGTAGATGATGAACCAACTAGGTTCACGCAGGCCATCACGAGTGGGGACTCTGTGAAAAGGCTGGATGCTATGTGATCAAAGATGGAATCCATGTACACCAACAAAGTATGACTTTGGATGTTGCACCTGAAGGGGTAAAACCCATTGGGAGCAAATGGATCTTGAGAAGTGATTGATCGTTTCTTGATGTGGATGGAATGGAAAAGTGTTATCACAATCAAAGAATTTATAGCCGCAATCAATAACGGAGTCGATGTAGTTCGTTAATGAGTACGGATTGTCTACTGAGATTCGTGTATTTATTCGTTCTTGCTTTAGTTGAATCAAAAGAAAATATTAAAGAAAATTCAAGAAAGTGATTCAAGATTTAATTGAGTTGTCATTTCAAGAAAATCAAGAAAAAAAATTCAAGAATTAGAAATCAAGAAAGTGTCCAATATCAATTTTAGTTATCAAGAAAATGTAGAATAGCTTGTAGGATTCGATAGGAATTAGTAACAATGATGAATACTAAAATTGACTAATCTTATCTATTGATGAATTATAGGTAGAACGATGATGATGAATGAAGATTAGGGATCTTTTGAAGAAACTAGAGTTTCTCCTTCACCATCCCTTCTCTTTTCATTGATCATCATTCAAATCTAGCCTTTAGCAGCGAAAATCATCAATCATTTAATTCCCAAATTGCAACGAAATTATCAAGAACGGTGATCTCGCTACAAATTTGGTCATTGACGATTCTTTTTCCTAAACTTCATATTTCTCATAAGACTTAAGATTAGTTTTAGGATTTCATCACCATTTGATCTTCCGAATTCCTTCGAATCCTTAACATGCAGAGATTTCAATCACGCATCATGAAAATAAAAGAATCAAGAATTAAAAATTTCATAATGGAAGAATGTAAAGAAAGAGAGAATTAACAATTGATCACCTTTATTAAATCTTCTTCAAATTTACACATCTCAATACGAGATTACAAGAATAAGCTCTTGTTCACTTCTTTGAATAGAGATTTTTTCGTCGATTTTTGCGTGGCTCGATCACCGTGAGACGTGGATCATTCGCGGATCTCTTGCTCTTGATGACGATCAGCTTTACGATAAAAGATCTTCGATGTCTCACTTGATGTTGCTCTCAATGATTCTTGAATTGGAATTGGAATTTGTTTTGATTTGTGTGCTAGAAATATGCTAAGATTCAACAACCTTTACAATGTAGCCCTAGGCCCCTTTATATAGCTCTTCACCAATCTTCCACTAGAAGCTAGGTCAATCTTCCCTAAGAAGTTAGGTAGTTGTAGGGAAGCTTCTAGAGTAAGGTAGTTATCAAGCTTGCATAAAAAACTAGGCTGTTGTAGGGAAGCTTCTGGAGTAAGCTAGGTGGTTCGAAGTGTCTTCAACAAGCTATAACATTGCAATGAAGCTTCTGGAAAAGTTTCGTCATCGGAGCCCCCAACTCGGCCGCGGATCCACGGCGGATCGGGCTGACTCGGCCGCGGTTCCGCGGCCGTTTGAAGAGATTGTTGCTTCATTTTTCTGGGGTAGTTCGGTGTTGGTAAATTGGTGTTCAGGTGATATCTGGAATCTTTTTATCTCATCTGAATCTCTGCCAGATTTTAACTCTTTGACTTACTGTATTTTATCGGCGAATTTGCGATTCCGATATCTGTCCTGAAATAATTTTCTGCACAAAGTCTCACTGAAGATTGTTGAGATATACAATATCATGCGTGACATAATAAACACACAATTTTCTTTAAAGAATGTTGATTATATATATAACACGTGGTATTTGATATTTTGCAAACGAACTGGTAATTTGCGTTATATTTATAACAAACACCCTTAGATGATTAGAAAAGTGAGAAAATTGTTATGTTACAGATTGCAATATTTTCGACTGAACAAATTTCCCCAAACTTGATTTTGATCGTCTCGAGCAAACTTCTTTTATTCAGGAGAAAGAGAAAATTATTAAGAAAAAGAAAAACTAACTTGCACACTTTCGTAGGCAACACGATTGCACTGAGCACGTGCAACAAGCCTTTAAACCTCTAGGTGTCCCTAGTAAGAGGAGTGTTGTTTCCTGAGGGTTTTCAGCGGATTGCACCCAAAAAATCCCATAATAAAAGGAAGACTGTGAAAGTTACATATAAAGATCAGAATTGTAAAAGAGAGAACTTGAAAGTAAGAGTTTCCAACTACACTAGCTTTTCGGTTGTCATGAGCACTATCTTAATAGTCATGAAAAGATGTTAGAAATCACATCATCCCTCAATAAAACATCGTCTTTATTCTTCATTCCTACATTTCTTCCAAACACCGATCATATTCCCCTACGTGTGTGTAAAAGACATCCCTACACTCGGAGAATTCAATTCAAGCTATCATACTCTTGTCCATCTACCTCAGTACTTTTTAGTCGGTGAATATTTTGGATGGAATTGCTCACACATTTTTCATGCGACCATTAATACTTCTTGAGGTACTAACAGACCGATTACTACATGTGCTCACATATTAGACGTATTTAGTATTTTCCTCGTCTTGCAACACCTAAGGCTTAGCAGTGACTCGGTCTAAGGCACTAGGTGATGAAGCACCCTCGCTATATTTTTTTATGCTGCCTTGGTGATTACAAAACCAGTGTTCATTTTTCTTCACCATTTTATCTTTTATGCTTTATTTATTATTTCATCGTACTTTGGCTTTTAGACAAGAGCATTTCAAAGTATTCTCTACTATCCTGAGTTTCAAGACGTGTGTAAGTGCGTATAGTAGGGTATCAACGTTCAAATGTTTGGCTTCCTGAATATGAACTATTTTTCAGACTTATTTTTATTCTCAGATTAGTGACTTCTTTCATCTTACTAACCCTTGGGACAACGGCTCATAACTACTTATTACTAGTTCCGTTTAAGAAAACATCTAACTTTCTTGGTTTTCTTAAATTTTTCCAATCTTTTAGATGCAATTTTTCACTTTCTAATCTTTCATTATAAAAGAAAAAAATTGAAAATTTTTGTGCTTATGCAAAGTGTGATGCAAAGTGATGCGTAAATAAGCACAAACCTCCCCCAAACCTGTTTACAGCAGTGTCATCACTGTTGTCATCTGTTAAATCTCAAAACTTGTAGGCTTGGAAGGATAAGTTATTAACGGGGGTAAGAATAAATGAACGTGAAAATCCTCCCCCAAACTTATTCTTTTTTTTGTTTATGTACAATTTTGCAAATTTTTCTTTTGTTTTTATTATTTGATTTTTTAAATATTTTTAATATTTTTATACTTTTTTTCATTATATGTACAATTTGACTTACCTCCATTCTAAAGATGAGAAAATATTATCAAGACATGGAGGTGAGGTGGAGGAAGATTAGTCATTATAAAGCGGCTCCTGTAAAAACAGGAGCTCCTCCGAGGGATCAGTGGAAAAATACGGTTTTAATCTATGCCCATTTACTTTGAAAATTGTACCGTTTTTTCTATTTTCAACTTCAACTGCCCCGTGCGGGTATACATACCACACAACAAATGGTCATTTCCAACGAGATCGTAGCTTACCCGCATAAAGATGGAGACGTGAATTATAAAGAAGGACTTGTTGACCCGGGGTAAAAAAATTTTTTAAAATATTTTTATCGTGAAATACCTTAGTCCGGTTCTTTACTATCACAGCAATATCGTAAGTTTCATAGCGGAGTTCGCTTAGCTCACTTAATTGCAGCTTCCGAAAGTTGCAGGCTTAATTTAAATCAAAGTTAAGTTCTTTAATGGCCCACATTGCTTTATGTTCAATCTCGACCGAAAGGTGGCAAGCCTTTCCAAACACTAGGGCGGTAAGGAGACATACCAAGATCGGTTTTATATACGGTACGAAATTCCTAAAGAGCATCCGTCAATTTGGTTGACCAATCTATACGATTTTTAGAAACTGGTTTGTCCAAAATTTGTTTGATTTGTTTATTTGAAATCTCAGCTTGTCCCCTCGTTTGGGGATGATAGGGCGTGGAAAGTTTGTGATTGATTGCATATTTCCGCATCAAAGTTTCGAAAGACCGATTACAGAAATGCGTCCCGTTGTCGCTAATGATAGCACAAGGGTGTCAAAATCGCGAAAATATATTTTTTTAAGGAACTTAATGATAACCTTGTTGTCATTAGTGCGACATGGAATAGCTTCTACCCATTTTGAGACGTAATCAACCGCTAACAAGATGTACAAATTCCCAAAAGAGTTGGGAAAATGACCCATAAAATCAATACCCCAAACGTCGAAAATTTCTACAACCAAGATTGCTTGAAGAGGTATCTCTTTTCTTTTAGAAATCCGACCCGTGTGTTGACATTGTGGACAGGTTTTGCAATGATCAAATGCATCTTTGAATAAAGTCGTCTAGTAAAAACCGCATTGTGAAACCTTCTCCGCTGTCTTTCGTGGACCAAAGTGACCTCCACATGCCTGATCATGGCAGAAAGACAAAACATTCTTGAATTCATCATTGGGGACACATTTGCGAATGATTTGATCAGGACAATATTTAAACAAATAATGTTCATCCCAGTAAAAATGCTTTACTCGGGATAGAAATCGATAATTGTCCTGTTTAGACCATTCGCTTGGAATAAGTCCCGTTGCAAGATAATTCACAATATCCACGAACCAAGGTTCGCTGGATGTGGTCAAGAGCTATTCGTCTGGAAAAGAGTCATTTATTGGCATGGTCACAGTTTAAGAAGAGATGCGTGAAAAATGGTTGGCTACTACGTTTTCACATCCTTTTTTTTATCTTGTATGACAAGATCAAATTCTTGTAATAAAAGGATTCAATGTATTAACCTACCTTTAGCATCTTTCTTCGATAAAAGATGTTTTAGGGCGGAGTGGTCAGTGTAAACCACAATCGGTGAGCCAATCAAGTAAGGCCTGAATTTTTCTAATGCAAATACAACTGCCAAGAGTTATTTCTCGGTAGTTGTATAATTAATTTGAGCATGATTCAACGTCTTACTTGCATAATAAATCACATGTGGCATCTTATCAATGTGCTGTCCTAAGACTGCACCAACAGCAAAATCTGATGCATCACACATAAGCTCAAACGGGTGGTTCCAATCAGGAGAGGATAGAACGGGGGCTGTAGTGAGTGAGCTTTTCAGTGAGTCAAATGCAGACTCACAATCCGAATCAAAGTGATATGTGGTATCCTTGGCTAAGAGAAGAGTTAAGGGTCTAGTAATTTTGCTAAAATCCTTAATGAATCTCCTATAAAATCCTGCATGATCAAGGAAAGATCGTATATCTTTGACGCATTTGGGGTGAGGAAGGTTATGGATGACATCTATCTTAGCTCTGTCGACCTCAATTCCTTTCCGTGAAATGACATGTCCAAGCACAATACCCTCTTGGACCATGAAATGGCATTTTTCCCAATTCAAAGTTAAGTTCTTCTCTTTACAACGAGTAAGAACTGCGTTAAGATGAGATAGGCAGTCATCAAAAGAATCCCCGAATATCTAGAAATCATCCATGAAAATTTCCAGAAAATTCTCGACCATGTCCGAGAATATCCCCATCACACACCGCTGAAATGTAGCGGGAGCATTGCATAACCCAAAGGGCATACGTCTATAAGCAAAGGTACCGAAAGGACAAGTAAATGTGGTTTTATCTTGATCCTTTTCGGCAATAGGGACCTGGTTATAGCCAGAGTATCTGTCCATGAAACAATAATATGCATGTCCAGTTAAGCGTTCCGACATCTGGTCAATAAAAGTTAGAGGGAAGTGGTCTTTCCTCGTTGCGGCATTGAGTTTTCTGTAATCAATACATACACGCCACCCAGTTTGAGTGCGTGTCTGGATCAACTCATTAGTCTCATTAGTTATGACCGTGATGCCAGACTTCTTAGGGACTACATGAATAGGACTTACCCATTGGCTATCCGAGATTAGGTAAATGATACCACCATCAAGGCATTTGGCAATTTCTTTCTTTACCGCCTCCTTCATGACGGGATTCAACCGTCTTTGTGGTTCTCAGGTTGGTTTGACTTCATCCATCAAATGTATATGATGTTCAACAATCAAGGGACTAATCCCTTTGATGTCAGCCATTGTCCAACCAAAAGCCTGCCTATTAGATCTCAAGACCATCAAAAGAGCGTTCTCTTGCTCTAGGGCTAGAGAAGCTGATATGATCATGGGTAAAGACTCATTCTCACCTAAATATGCATATTTAAGATGAGAAGGTAGCAGTTTGAGATCTAATTTCGGCGAAGAGACAATAAAAGGTGGGGTAAGTGAATGACATTCGGATTCTCGAAGAGGTTCATAGCCTGCAAAGGATACAGACTCGGAACGTGTGTCTGACTTTTGTGATGAGTCAGAAGATTCAAACTCAAGGGTGGACTCGTCAAAAGTGGACTCGTCAAAAGTGTCCTCGCTATGATCATGTGCAAGATCAAGCAATGATGTGCTAATGTCGTCGAGATTATCAAAGTAAAGTTCATCAACCTTGCAGCTTTCGGAAGCTATCTCGTGGACAGAACAGACATCAAGAATATGAGCAGAGGGTTTAGATGGCTGACTTCTAATCTTATAAATGTTCAGCTCAATTGACATCTTCCCGAAGGATAGGGTCATAGAGCCGTTTCGACAATTAATGACAGCATTGGAAGGTCGACCAAGAATCACCGGAATTTGGTTCCGTGGGATTGCTACAGGTTGTGTATCCAAAATAATAAAGTCCACAGGGAATATAAATTCCCTGACTTTTATCAACACATCCTCAAGTTCACCCCTAGGTTTGGTGATTGATCGATCTGCCATTTGGAGAGTACAATGAACTGGTTTCAACTCTCCAATCCTTAACTGCTCGTAGACAGAGTATGGAAGCAGGTTAACACTAGCGTCAAGGTCGAGTAAAGCACGGTTAATATTTTTATCCCCAATAGAAATTGAGATTGTAGGACAGCAATGGTCCTTACGTTTCTTTGGTAATTGTGGGGTAAAAGCTGTGCTAACATTATTCGTCATGAATACCTTTTTGGGCACTTGAGTCTTTCTCTTCCTAATGCACAAGTCCTTAAGAATTTTTGCATAAGATGGAACTTGTTGGATAGCATCTAGAAGAGGGATATTGATATTAACCTGTTTAAACATTTCCACAATCTTCTCCATATGTGGACTTGGTTTGTTTCCCCTTAACCGATTCGGATAAGGAGCTTTAGCAATAAGAGCTGGGTCCAACATTGGAGAAGGTGGTGTGGGTGGAACAGATCCTAGAATTGGAGTAGGGATCGTCTTTGGTTGACTAGAATATGTGGGCTGAGGGTTCGAGCCTTAAGGAAAACGATGAATAGGCTCGGAAGAAGGTGGTAGGGTAGACGAAGTAGGGTCAGAAGTGGAAGTGGAAGTGGAAGTTGAAGCCGGGGTGTTATTGATAGATTCATCATTATCTATATCAATCTGTTCACCGACTTGATTATTCAGCACTCTTCCAGATCTTAATGTTGTAATGACACTCATATTGTAGTGTTGCGAATGTCCAGGATTCGGTAGGGGTTGAGATGGAAGTTTCCCTTTCTCTCTAGCACTCATTTCGGCATTTAATCGTGCAATTTGTGCTTCTATCGATTTAATACTCTCACCGTGGGAGGCGGAGTCCTTCTTTATATTATCGACAGAAGACTTTATCTCAGCCGAAACTTGCATGAAATTTTTCAGAAACAAATTCATGGTTTGTTCGAGTGAAGAGGAATTATCGGTACCGGCTAATTGCAAAGAATTATTATACAGTGCAGAAGTGTTGGCCGGATTTTGAAAATTTTGTGGTTGAAAGGGGTGCTGACTCAGTTGTAGTAGTTGCTGTTGTTGTGGAGGGCCCTTTTGAAAGTTATTTTGGTTTGGAACCGTATTTTGAGTTTGGTGTTGGTTCCAAGAAAAATTAGGATGGTTCCTCCAACCCTGATTATACATGGATGAATAAGGATCGTTTCTCGGTCATTGCTGAAAAACAGTATTAGTGTGCTCTTGACCTTGAAACGGAGAATTCAAAGGACATTCTTCCGTCAGATGTGATGGATCGGAACAGCATCCACAACCAGTTTTAGGGAGTGTGACCTGGTTTAGGGAGGCTAATAAAAATTTATGTTCTATAGCTTCAAGTTTCTTTTGCATTGCTGCCATTTCAGCTTTGACTGCTATGGAAATATCAAGTTGATGGATACCACCCCTAGATGATGGTTGGCTATCACTCTTCCATTGCAAAGTTTTCTCAGCGAAATCTTCTAAAAATTTCCAAGCTTCACCATTGTCTTTAGACATGAAATTGCCTTGACACATGGATTCAAGCATCTGCTTTGTTGTTGGATTGATGCCCTCATAGATGATTCGGCACAGATCCCATCTATGAATTCCGTGATGAGGACATTGGACTAGCAGATCCTTGAATCGTTCAAAACACTTCCAAAATTGTTCATTGGGAAGTTGGATAAATTGATTGATTTCGCTACGGATACGGGCGGTCTTATGATTGGGATAAAATTTCTTGAGGAATGTTATGACGAATTCATCCCAGTTTGAAATAGAGTGTGCAGCTGTGTTATAAAGCCACTTTTCGGCTAAATCGCACAAAGTGAACGGGAGAAGACGTAAACGCATAGCATCCACAGAAAGCTGTGAAGTACCCATCATAGCACATACGTTTTCAAATTTGGTAATGAAAACGTATGCGTCTTCAGACTCGAGACCGTGAAATTTAGGTAAAAGATTGATATAATGAGGTTTGATTTCGAAATTGTCCCCATTGGCTGGTGGAATAGAAAGACAAGTAGAAAGATGACCACGTATCGGGTAACATCTCTCTTGGGGAGACATACGCGGTAGATTCTGCGTACCTGCAGGAGGTGGCAAAGTGGTGGTGGGTGTGGTGTATGGTGAGGAAAAAGAAGATGTAGAATTACCGACTTCGGAGTCGATAGGAGGAACGCGGACAAGACGGGCACTAGAATCCCGTGTCCAGCCGAGCATGCACTAAACGGTTTAGCACAAGTGGCAGCGTTTGTGATAATTAGAGAAAGTGGTTTAGTGTTTGTTTTGAAAAAGGCGGATTTTGAAAAAAATCACACAACAAATGCACAATCAACCCTAGATCTAATGGTTACCTAGGTCAAGTCACTAGACCTCTCCTAGACTTCCAGAAGACAAATCGCAGGATAAATCCTCTACTACCTCTTTATCCCTCCTGTGGCCAGGTAAGTGCCAGGTAAGTGGGAGGTTCTCCGCTACGTAAGTAACGGGCCTAATTAAGTAACCACTTGACTTAGACACACTTGCCTTAGACACCACAAAAGAAATGTGGATAAGCAATAGATTATCCACGACCTTCTTCTGTCCTAATTGAGCGCGATGGTCCTTAGAGTCTTGTCTAGATATTTTTTTAGTTAATGAAGGGTGGTGCGGATGCTAGTTTTGTGATTTTTGGGGCTTAGGAAGGGTAATGAAATCCCTACCTATTCTGAATTTGGTCTTTGCCCCTTAATTTCCGTATTAAAATATGCAAAACAACCAATATCAAAACACACACCAAATTTCTATTAGCGGCGCTGCGAATTTTTTTTTTGCAAAGAATCCTGCAGAAAATGGTTATTGGATAAGATTAGAAAGGAGATAAGAAAGTAGAGAATATACCACAGAAAACTGGAGCTCCAATTCGTCAATGATGCCACGGATCCGCTGCCAAAACCTGCATATTGACGCGGTTCCGCGGTTAATTGATCTGTTTTTTGAATGAATTTTTTTACGGATGCTCCCCTTGCTTCTCTGGCCTTCTTGAATGCTCCAAAATCTTGATCTCACTGCTCCAATAATTTTAGATTCCCTTGCAAAATTCACACGCTAATCGTTAAGCGCTTAATGTGATTTTGATTCAAATTTTGATGGAATAATAATATTTCAACTCAAATAGCAAGAAAGAACAAAATAGCACGCAATCCCCATCAACGGCGCCATTTGATTGATCGTTTCTTGAAGTGGATGGAATGGAAAAGTGTTATCATAATCAAAGAATTTATAGCCGCAATCAATAACGGTGTCGATGTAGTTCGTTAGTGAGTACGGATTGTCCATTGAGATTCGTGTATTTATTCGTTCCTGCTTTGGTTGAGTCAAAAGAAAATATTAAAGAAAATTCATGAAAGTGATTCAAGATTTAATTGAGTTGTCATTTCAAGAAAATCAAGAAAAAAAATTTAAGAATTAGAAATCAAGAAAATGTCCAATATCAATTTTAGTTATCAAGAAAATGTAGAATAGCTTGTAGAATTCGATAGGAATTAGTAGTAATGATGAATACTAAAAATTAATTATGTAATCTATTGATGAATTATAGCTAAAACGAAGGCGATGAATGAAGATTAGGGATCTTTTGAAGAAACTAGGGTTTCTCCTTCACTATCCCTTGTTTTTTCATTGATCATCATTCAAATCTAGCATTTAGCAAAGCGAATCATCAATCATTTAATCCCAAATTGCAACAAAATTATCAAGAACGGTGATCTCGTTCCAAATTAGGTCATTGACGATTCTTTTTCCTAAAGTTCATAATTCTCATAAGACTTAAGATAAGTTTTAGGATTTCATCATCATTTGATCTACAGATTCCCTCGAATCCTTTACAAGCGGAGATTTCACTCACCCATCATGAAAATAAAAGAATCAAGAATTAGAAATTTTATATTGCAAGAATTTAAAGAACACGAGAATTAAAGAATTATCACCTTTATTAAATCTTCTTCAAATTTACACTTCTCAATCCGAGATTACAAGACTAAGCTCTCGATCACCCCTTTGAAAAGAGAATTCGTCGTCGATCTTCGCTTTGCTCGATCTTCGTGAGACTTTGACCTGTCAAGGATCTCGCGCTCTTGATGATGATCGGCTTCGCGTAAAGGATTTTGGATGTGTCGCTTGATGTTGCTCTCAACGATTCTTGAATTGGAATTGGATCTTGAATTGAATTGGATTTTGTTTTGGTTTGTGTGCTAGAAATATGCTAAGATTCAACAACCTTTACAATGTAGCTCTAGGTTCCTTTATATAGCTCTTCACCAATCTTCCACTAGAAGCTAGGTCAATCTTCCCTAAGAAGCTAGGTAGTTGTAGGGAAGCTTCTAGAGTAAGGTAGTTATCAAGCTTGCATAAGAAGCTAGGCTGTTGTAGGGAAGCTTCTGGAGTAAGCTAGGTGGTTCAAAGCGTCTTCAACAAGCTATAACATTGCAATGAAGCTTCTGGAAAAGTTTCGTCATCGGAGCCCCCAACTCGGCCGCGGATCTGCGGCGGATCGGGCTGACTCGGCCGCGGTTCCGCGGCCGTTTGAAGAGATTGTTGCTTCATTTTTCTGGGGTAGTTTGGTGTTGGTTAATTGGTGTTCAGGTGATATCTGGAATCTTTTTATCTCATCTGAATCTCTGCCAGATTTTAACTCTTTGACTTGTATTTTATCGGCGAATTTGCGATTCCGATATCTGTCCTGAAATAATTTTCTGCATAAAGTCTCACTGAAGATTGTTGAGATATACAATATCATGCGTGACATAATAAACACACAATTTCCTTTAAAGAATGTTGATTATATATATAACACGTGGTATTTGATATTTTGCAAACGAACTGGTAATATGTGTTATATTTATAATAAACACCCTTAGATGATTAGAAAAGTGAGGAAATTGTTATGTTACAGATTGCAATATTTTCGACTGAACAAGAAGATTCTTGGTGCAGATAGAAAAGTTGAGACTTTCAAAGCTAGACTTGTAGTAAAAGGCTATCGTCAATAACCAGCTGTGGTTTATGATGAAACCTTTTCTCCAGTGGCTATTAAGTCCATCAGGATTAAAGCATACATCGCGGAGTTGGAACATCTGTTTTGATGTGGCAGTCAAAGTGTTTGACTTCATAAAAAAGGTAGATGAACATTGTATATACAAGAAGGTTGTAGAGACTAAGGTTTTCTTCCACGTATTGTACGTAGATGACATACTCTTGATAGGAAATGGTTTCCTATGCTACACTCGGTCAAGCTCCTCTTATAACGAGGATTCTCTTAAGAAGATCTGGATGATACCTACTATATCTTGTGGATTATGATCTATGGTGATAGATTTAAGTGGATGTTGAGAGTGTCCCAAATCCAGGTACATTAACACCGTACTAAAGGGGTTTAGTATGGAAGATTCTAAGCGTGGTGGTTCGCCCACTTACTCAGGAATCACTCTCTCCAAAAAGATGTCTTCCAAGACTGATTTGGAGAGAGCTCGCGTACAAGGGATAACCTATGCTTCGGCAGTAGGCTCTATCATGTATGCGATGTTATGTACCAGACCAGATGTAGCTGACTCACTCGGTGTAGTGATCAGGAATCAATCGGATCTTGGGAAAATCACTGAACAACTGTGTAGGAAATTCTTAAGTACTTGAGAAGCACTAAAGAAATGTTCTTGGTGTTTGGTAACGGTGAACTCCAGTGGGAGTCCTTTACCAAATCCAGCTCTCAGAGTGATAAGGATGACTGAAAGCCAGTCACGGGCTTTTTCATTACCCTCAGTGGAGGGAAGGTATGTTGGAAAAGTTCCAAGCTAGATACCGTGGAAAACTAGACGATAAAGGCTGAATACATCGCTACCAACAATGCTACCAAAGTGGATGTCTGGATAATTCTTGTTCATGAGATGAACATGGTTCCTACCATTGAGCGTCCAATAACTATTATTGTGACAACAATGGAGTTGTGGCTTTAGCCTCGGAACGCCGGTCCTATCAGCGATCATGACATATTCTGAGGACAGTATCACCTGATCAGGGAGATGGTTGATCTCCAAGGGATCAAGGTAAGGAGAGTTGACGCGAAGGATAACACGGCGGATTCACTCACAGAGGCCTTTCCCTAGAGAGACTTTTATGGGGCGTTGAGTATGAGATACTACAACAAATGGCCTTAGTGCAAGTGGGAGATTGTTAGTTATATGTATGCCCTAGAGGCCATTATTATACATGTGATGTATATTATAGTGGATGCTTGGACATATATAGGGATGACTTTCTTGCTCGACATGATAGTATGCTATCTGGTTGCTCTTTATCTTAACATGTACACTCTTTGTCTCTCTATTACATGTTGATAAAGCCCTTAGGATGAGTACTTGACTACCAGGATTATGATGCAGATCATACTAGTGTGGCAGAGGTAATCGGTAAGTACATCCTTCAAATGTTCTTAGTCGTGGGGGTATCGAGATGGGGCATCGATATTCCAGAGTAGATTAGCGTATACGCTTCTCGACCCATACGATGGGCGATGGATGATCCCACATCCATTGGTGTTTGACATCAGAGAAGGTATATGGGTACTCAGTAGAAACAGGGTACACTGAACGGACTCGCCGAGAACTCCTAGATGGTATTATACCTATCGTCAGATAGCAGTTCTCTGGTGACACTGGTACAGGTTAGTCTGTCGACCCGAGATCGTCATAGAGTCTTGTGTGATTCCCACCATGCTTTCATTTCCACCTTACCATGTTCAAGAGATCGTGCAAAATGGTAGTTTTTGGGTACAGTCCCGAGTCACATGGAGGCAATAAGCGATAGGAGGGGATTTCTTCTCTTCTGGTATTGGGGGTTGATGTTGCGCTCTGCTCGATTGGCCATAACAGGAAATCCCTGGCAAGGGTTGCTGAGATCTACTGGTAAGTGTTATCAGTAGTTTCTCGAACCGTTATGAGCCTCACATCGGAATGACTTATCAGGCTATTGGGGTCTGACGTTTACCACCTCCAGGCTGTGATATATGACATATCAGACGAAAAGACCGGACTGTACGGTGGTGTTACTGATTGGATTCGCAGGAGTACGAGCAGGCTTGCTTGTTGATCTTCTGATCGATCAATACCCGGGTAGCCATTACGTTTAGTAGACCGCTTGCGGCTTGTGGGTGACTGATATGTTCACCACCTACTGCCGGCGTATCGACGAGTCTTTAGAGTCCTACACAGTGTTTTCTTGGCTCAGGCGAAATGAAGTAGGATCACATATGTGATATGTGCAGGACCGAGATTAATACGTGTATGTGATACCGTATTCTATTCTCACGATATGTGATATCGGTCGGTTATATATGATATAACCGGGTTATCGGATCAAGTGTTGATTCGATAAGTTGATACATTTGATATTAGTCAGTTGTATATGATATAGCCGGATTATTAAATCAAGTGTTGATTTAATAATTTGATGTATAATTATATATGTGATATATTAATTTACATTAACTAATATTTGCTCACTTAAGCATTTCTTTTTCTCACTAGTGTATGCACTTAATATATATGTGATATATGTTAATGTGTCATGCTTGTTGCTACAAGCTACGTGGGTGTATGAGACTCACACCATGCTTAAAATAATGTAAGGTTTTATTTATTTAATGTAAATCAAATTACAGTAAAACCTCTATACAGTAATATCCTTGGGACCGGGGAAAAATATTACTATAGGGGGGTTATTCTTAAGTAGAGTTTTATATATAAAAATTAGATTTTTTTTTGAAAAAATAGTAGTCAAAATTCTTAGACCTTCAAAATTCATATAGACCTTCAAACTTATTAACAAGTCAAAATTCTTAGACCTTCAAAATTCAGCCATATGCATCTTGGAAAATTAAAATTTATGGATGTGCATTTCATCAATACATTCATATAAATATAAGCTAGTTTTATCATGAATTTAACTATTATTTCATATCATAATTTTCTTCTTCAATCCAAACATGGCACCTAAAATCAAACGAACTCAAATTAGTGAAAGTATACGTCATGAGTTGCGAAAAATGAAACAAGACAACCCCGATTGGAAGCAAAAAGATCTTGCGATATGGTTAGAAAATACCCATCAACTTAAGTTGTCACAGTCAGCAATATCTAAGATAATGAAAAATTCAACCGACCATGAAGGAGAAGTGCTTTCGAACCCGAATGCAAAACGTCAAAAACAAGTAAAGTATCCTCTAATGGAGTCTGCACTTTACGAATGGTTTTTGTGCAATCAAGAGTTTGTAAATATTTCTGGTGATTTATTAAAAGAAAAAGGAATCATATTCTTAAAGGGATTGTATCCAGAAGCTGCTCCTTTTGAATTTTCAAATGGGTGGTTGGATAAGTTCAAGCAGCGACATGCAATCCGATCCTTTCGTCGTTTCGGGGAGAGTGGCTCTGTTGATATGGAGAAAATTGAAGCAAGTTTGCCGGCAATAAGAGAAGAACTTGACAAATGGGAATGGAAGGACATTTACCAAGTAATTTTATGTATTTTTTATATATATAAAAAATTATTTAAAATTTAATGCCAATTTATTACTATATAGAGGTAAATTAGTACAGGCGGGACTTGGAAAAAGTATGGAATATCACACTGTGGAGGTTATTCTTATTTATAACTGGTCCCGAGTCGGGACCGGGACTTTTTATCACTATAGGGAGGTTATTCCTATATAGAGTATTCCTATACGGAGGTTTTACTGTAGTTGGAAATTAGTCACATGGTTAAGCTTAGTGGAAGCTTGTAGAACCATTGACTTAGTCTACTAGTTTTGTTTTACATTAGATATTTATTAACCCGACCATTACCTTAATCCTTGGTTAAGTCTTTACAAGAATTAGTATGAGATATTATCTCACCCATGGTTGATATTCTCACCACTTGATTCATTCTTCACTTGCTTCTCTCCATGGTTGTTTTTCTTCATCTCCTTCCTTAAGCTCTCTAGCTTTTTGGGAGGTGAAGAAAATGAGTGAGAAAAATATTTCTAAAGTGAGCAAAATTCCTACTTCATCATCCTCTACTAGATTAGCCATTTAGTTTAGGGTGCTTGCTTCACTAATTCCATATTAGTGAAGAGCTAGCATGAGTTGGTGTCTCCTCGACGTAGATCATCTTCGGCCTCGAAGACTTCAAGAAAGCTTGGTTATTTCACCTTGTGGAGCCTTACTAGAGTCCGGGAGATTACTAACTACACGGAGCTTATGAAGTGAAAGACCGGTCTACAAAGGTTGTATTCCTTGTTCACATAGATGTAATGGTGTTTACATATTAGTTTCGTCTAATTCTCTAGTTAAGATTCTAGGATAGGGTTCTTTAGCGTGCCATTTTTTTGAAAACGGCATGGACGATGCTTCCCGAAACCCAGCGGCGACCTTAGAGAACCCTACACATATCAACCAAATGGAAAGAGGCTAATTAGCATTACTCATCTAGGAGTGCATCCACATATGAGTAACCTGAAGGAGAAGCAAGTTCTCAAAACCATTACTTTCAACGGAATACCTAGCATAAGTATCTACATCTTCGAACACCTTGAAGAATCCTGACACTTTGCAACATATGGTTCTCTACTTTATTCATATACCTACAACTTCTCAAAATTTGGACCTTGTATTTCAACGAAATATTTGTCTAAAACTGGAGAAGTCATGAGTAAACAGAATATAGTACAAGTACTAACCCCTTTGGCCTAATGGACACCGGACAACATACAATACTTTGTATAAGTCTCCTGAGTTTAATAACTGAGACCCTGTGCGTCGTAGGTTGAAAAATTGTACTATGGTTAAGAAGAATTACACCGCTGTTGAATGCTCCTTACCTAACCATCAACTGATATATGTAAATTTCATAGACATAATTTCAAAAAGTTATATCTCACTTTATAAAATAAACGTACAGATATATCAGTTTGAAACTGGTGCATAACTACGAATATTCAAAACCAAATATTTGCCGTCAGGCAAAAACCAGGTGATTTCCTCAAATATCACCAATAACAAAGAATTCCGATATATATAGAGGATCTAATCACCCAATTCCCAATATCTTACTCCCACTCACCATCTGTAACACTATACAGACGTGAGAAACAAATCTGGTAAATACATACCCTGGAGTTAGAATCCAATTGGGAAAACAGTTTTCAATTAACATTGCACAGTAAATCTGAAACATGAAAATGTTTCGAAGGGGTATCCGGGTATTCCAAGTAATGCCTCTTCCGCTATCCAGATTCATGACATTAACCATACATTTTCTTGCCCACACTCTAATCCCTTTATATGTCTTTACTTATTACCTTCTGTACACCACACTTAGGCTAATTGGTTTTCTTCCTTCTCTACCCTTCGGCATCAGCCTAAGGTTTGGAAAAAGACTATCTAATAAGCGTAATAGGTGTACTCTCCTAATACCAGGAGCCCTCGCAACCTGAGAGAAGGTAAAGAGAAAAGACAACTGAATAATCCTTATTCTATTCCTCCAGAACCAGAAACCATCCTCGAACTGGAACAAGTTCCTTCGAGTTCATATGTAACTATACGATGACATATCCAATAAATATGGATCTTCGTAGTGATACGGAGTGTTCCAGAGAAATGCAAAATGGATGTAGCAGTGGCAGGGGTATATGTGGTTTCGTCGTGAATGATAGCAGTCGCAATTTCCTTTGCTCCCTTTCTAATCCCTTTATTTGTCTTTACTTATTACCTTCTGTACACCACACTTAGGCTAATTGGTTTTCCTCCTTCCCTACCTTTCGGCATCTGCTTATGGTTTGGAAGAAGACTATCCAATAAGCGTAATAGGTGTACTCTCTTAATCCTAGGAGCTCTTGCAACCTGAGAGAAGGTAAAGAGAAAAGGCAACCGAATAATCCTATTCAATTTCTCCAGAACCGGAAAACATCCTCGAACTGGAACAAGTTCCATCGAGTTCGTATGCAACTATACTATGGCATATGCTATAAATGTGGATCTTCGTATTGATACGGAGTATTTCGGAGAAATGCAAAGGGAAAGTAGTAGTGGCAATGAGTTATGCGACACCGTGACATTCCAAAAGCCAAAGTGTTTTAAGAAGGTTCGATTAACTTGGTTCATGAGTTTTAGTCTAGGGTCGGGCTATGGTCGCTGCCAAAGAGAGAGAGAAAAGAAACACTCAACGTGCACCCTAACCTAGATCAGAATGGTTAATCTTTTTATCTAATCAGGATGTCTCCCACTGTTTCCTCGAATTCTCCTCCAAACCCAAAAGAAGAATTAGTCGAGATCATCTAAAATCACCCGAGGAGTAATCCTACTCATCAGAAGGAATCGGGATCCAACTATCATCGCATGATAACATGATGGAAGCCACTCAAGTCACTACACTCCAGAAGGTATGCGCATGCCTGGCAAGTTTCCTGTATATTTGAAACTCCCAATATGATTTTTACCCCTAGGACCCATGTGACCTTGACGAATAATCAATAAATCAAAAGGTCATAGTCAAGTTCAACTCATCATTATCTTGATTACGTTAAACCCACCCGCACAACTTATTGGTCTGTAAAAGAGTGTGTAGTAACCGCAATCAATAACGGTGTCGCGTGTAGCTAGACCGAGATGAGTACGGGTCGTCCTAAGGGAAACATTGAATCTTTTAATCTTACTTTAGGCGTGTTGATTAGGAAAGGAGGAAGAATAAAGATTGGTGAAGAATGGTTGTAGATTCTAGATCCACGTCAAACACGGATGCAGGATATAGATCTAGAATAACTACGGATGTAGGTTTTATATTAGAAGGGGGTTTGTATGGTTCGTTAAGATTTAGTAGTCATGGATAATTAATTAATGATTACTCCTTTAATTCTTTAATAGATTTAAAACTAGATCGACAGTGATGCATGTAGATTAGGGTTTCTGGAGGGAATAGGGTTCCCACTCTTAACCCCTATCTTGACATGGATCTCCGTTCATGTCTAGCCTTTACCAAAACAATTGTTAATCTAATCTCCAATCGTGGTCGTGAATATCAATAAATTGATTGCGCGCCCGATTAGGATGTTAACTATTCTTTTGATAAAGTTTATAAACTTTATAGGACGTAAAAAGAGTTTAAGGATCTTCATCATTCATTGATCTACCCTAATCATACGAACCCTAACAAGCGGAGAATTACTCGCGCATGTTGGGAAAATAAAAGATAGAAAGGGAAATCATATTAAAAACTACAGAAAATAAAATGATATAAGAAAACAACTACCTTTATTAATCAACAAGATCATGTACACTTTATTCCTTTAGAAAATGATTACAAAACCCTAGTTTGCTTCTCGATCTCTTCTAAGGAGGTAGATGAACTGTTGATGATCAACTAGGATTCTTGAGTTGTCACGGACTTCGTGATCATGTCGGTGTGATAGTTTTTCTAAGAGGCTCTCGGTCCTTATTTATAGTCACAGAGCCAGAACCCTAGTTTCCTAATAGGGTAACTAGTTGTTAGGATCCTACTGTAAAAATCCAAAATCCTAACTCCTCAATATTGCGGCGGAACCGTGGCCATTGGATGGGTTTGGCCGCGGATCCGCAGTGGGATAGAGAGATCTTGAGCTCATTCCTCTGGTGTCCTATTCTGGTGACATCTGTAGACTGTTTTGATATCTGGAATCTGAAAATCTTTTCTAAGTCTGTGCCAGAATTGATTTCTTCGATTTACTTTAAGATTTCGGCAGATTTGATCTCGCCAACTCGGATTTCCTTGATTCCAGTCCTGATATAATTTCTGCACAATTATCTCAAAATAATGTTAGTAGAATTTGTTTTTATTGAGATATTATCTTAACCATTTGTCATGATATTATAGTTTTAAGAGAATTGGTCAAAGATATTTGATATGGTATGCATATTTAAATGGACTAAATATTACATGGATATTATATGCTTACATTTTCCTTTATAATGTTAATTATAATATATAAACACATGAAAATAGTATTTTTACGGATAAACCCTCATATGTGTCATATTTATAATAAATGCCTTTTATTATATAGAAATAGTAAGGAAAATGTGATATCAAAAGTGCAGTTTTATCAACTGAACAAATACCCCCAAACATAACTTTGATCGTCCTGAGCAAATTAGTTATTCAAGAGAAGGACAAAAAGAAAGAAAAACATAATTAGCACACTTTCGTAGGCAACACGATTGCACTGAGCACGTGGAACAAGCCGTTAAACCTCTAGGTGTCTCTAGTAGGAGGAGTGTTGTCTCCTGAGGGTTTTCAGCGGATTACACCCACAAAATCTTATAATAAATGAGAGATGGTGAAAGTTACATATAAAGATAAGAACTATAAAAGAAAGAACTTGAAAAATAAGAGTTTCCAACCACACCATCTTTTCGGCTGTCATGAGCCCTATCTTAATGGTCGTGAAAAAAAATGTTACAAATCACATTATCCCTCAATAAAACATCTCCTTTAGTCTTCCTCACTATCTTTCATCCAAACATTGATCATATATCCCTACGTGTGTGTAAAGGATATCCCTACACTTAGAAAATTCAATTCAAGCTATCATACTCTTGTCCATCTTCCAAAGTACTTTTTAGTCAGTGAATTTTTTTATGAAATTGCTCACACATCCTTCATGCGACCGTTAATACTTCTTGAGGTACTAACCGACTGATTACAAAATGTGCCTGCGTATTAAGGTGTAATTCCTCGTTTTGCAACACCTAAGGCTTAGCAGTGGCTCCCAAACCAGTTGGTCTAAGGCACTAGGTGATAAAGCACCCTTGCTAAATTTTTTTTATGCTTCCTTGGTAATTACAAAACCAGTGTTCATTTTTTTCCTTCATCTCTTATATTTTATTTTATTTTCCTTTATACTAAGGCTTTTAGACAAGAGCATTTCAAGGTATCCTCTACTATCCCAAGTTTCAAGATGTATGTAAGTGCGTATAGTAGGGTATCAACATTCAAATGTTTGGCCTCAAGAATAGAGACTATTTTTCAGACTTATTTTTATCCTCAGATTAGTAATTTCCTTCATCTTACTAACCCTTGGGACAATAGCTCATAACTACTTATTACTAGTTTCCTTTAAGAAAACATCTAATTTTCTTGCTTTTCTCAAACTATTCCTATCTTTCATATGTAAATTTTCACTTTCAAACTTTTATTATCAATTTTTTTTTGCTTATATATAGTATAATGCAAAGTAATGCGTAAATAAGCACAAACCTCCCCCAAACCTGTTTGCAGCAGTGCCCTCACTGTTGTTTCTTTTAAATCTTAAAAACCTGTAGACTTGGGAGGAAAGGTTATTAACGGGGGCAACAAAAAATTGAAAGTGAAAATCCTCCCTCAAACTTATTTTTGGCTCACAATTTTGAGGACAAATTTTATTTTCAAGAGCCAAAAATATATCCCCCAAACTTGAGTTAAACAATATTAAGCATTTTAAGGGTGGTAAAGTTATTTGGTCAATATAAGACTTTACAAAGACCAAAAGTTAATACCAACCATTCAAAGATTTTATCAATGTAACGTATAGGTCGGTGGAAAAACATGTTATACAGAGCCAAGAAAAAGTGGGGAAGAGATAAGTGGTGGTATGGAAAGGGTTTGCGTGAACGTGAATGTGAAGAGATAAGAGGTGATGATAAATAAAAACGAGAATGTGAATGATCAGAAATGAGTGGAATATTGCCATTCTCATATTTTATAAGAAGAAAGGGTGGTGGTTCAATTTCTATAGGTGGAGGTTGATTAATCACAAAATCCGTGTTGTTTAGGAATGCAAGTTCGTCAGCAAAAAGTTTTTCAAAACTTTCATCGATGGTGTAATTGAACATTTTGCTGTCAGTAAGTTTCGTGCCAGAATTTATCATATTTGATTTGTCAAAAATTATGGAGGTAGGAGACTCGAAAAACCCATCTACCTCATTTTCAAAAGTATCCAAATCAAGTTGGCTTTCTGGAATTATCAAACTTGAATTATCGGATTGTGATTCATCAACGCTCACTGAAATTATAGGAAGAATAGAAGAAGAACCTGAGAAAGTAGAAGGTGAAATGGGTAAACAAATTGGTGTGTCGAGTATCGCTGAACCAGATGTGGGAGATAAAGGCTGAATTTCGGTCTGCTGTTCGATTATAGAATTGTCATCAACTATGGGATTCGGGAAGAATAATTAAAGGCTCGAGATGATGACCATAAGGAAGTGAAAGGACCTGATGAATTGGTGGGACAAACTCATCTAAAATTTCGGGTTCATCATTCAATATATCCCCAACGTCAATCTCCTCACTCAAGTGAAGGTTAGAATTCTCAAATACCTCATTAAAATTATGGTATTCAATCAATTTTGGTTCAAGAGTGGAGGTGTAGAGATCACAAAGGTTGGGTATGGTTTCACTTGAAATGGACCCTTCACAATCGGGTAAATCAAACACTACAAAGTCACACAACTTATCAGACATTCTATCTTCAATTGATGAATCATTTGGGGTACTCGATGAATCTGTGAAACTGGAGTTGCAGATTTCAGTTTGGAATGGGTAGGTTTGATTAGGAAGGGTGTACAGTTCTCTCTCACTACCCAAATTCTCACTTTGTCCTATGGCCGTATCATACACTGAAATTTTTTGAGCTGGTTCAAAACTAGTTGCTCGTTTATACTCATCCATGCTTTCTGCCAATTCCTTTCTGAGGCGGCGCATCGATTCCACACCTTCTTCTAATTTCCGCTCAAGACTAGACTTGGGTCGATAAGGGGTTTCAGCATAAGATTGAAATTCTTGTGGATAAGTAAAACTCCCAAATGACTGATTAGAAGGACTGTCTAGAGAAGGTGTAAAAGTCGGGTAGGATTGATAGGAATTGAATGGTTGTGAAAATGGGGCAGGAGTAGGATCAACATTATGATAAGAAGAATATTGATATGGGTTGGTTGGCTGGCTATTTTCAATAGACATCATATATGCCACAAACCGATTATGAAATTCTTCTTTAGAAAGTGGTGGTGATGGTTGATGTTGGTCCGGATTGAAACTTTGGCCGTTAGCCCTCGCTATATGCTCAGCAATGGACATGCATCTAGGGGTATCCTCACTCGGAGTATCAACATAAGAAGATGTAGAATTTGGATGCGGTTGATATGACCTGGAGTGAGGTGTCCAACTGTTTCTTTTCGTTTGTTCTATCCGATCTCTTAAAGACATGGTAGAGTCGGATGGTATACCGAAGCGATTACGAAGACAAGAAATATCTGGTTATGGATAGCAAAGCTCGGCAAGAGTTCTTCTGTTTGGGTTACCCATTATAAGAAGGTGAAAAGAGGGAGGAGGGTGAACAGATTTAAGCTCTATTTGGATTGTTTTCTTTGGAAGTGGGACTTGAGGATTGACTCAACAAATCACAAAATGCACAAACAAGCCCTAGAACTAAGGTTACCTAGGTCAAGCACTAGACTGCTCCTAGACTTCCAAAGGACAAGCCGCATGATCAATCCTCTAACACCTCTTTATAACTCTTGTGGCCAGGTAAGTGCCAGGTAAGTGGGAGGCATCCGCTATACGAATCACCAAAAATAGCGGGCTTAATTAAGTAACCACTTGCCTTAGACACACTTACCTAGGCGCCACAAAAGTAATGCGGATAAGCGATAGATTGCCCACGACCTTCCTCTGTCCTTATTGAGCGCGACAGTCCTTAGAGTCTTGTCTAGATATTTTTTTAAATTAATGTAGGGTTGGTGCAGATGCTCGTTTTGTGATTTGTAGGGCTTAGCAAGGGTGATAAAATCCCCACCTAATCTGAATTTGGTCTTTGCCCCTTAATGTCCGTATTAAAATTTGCAACAACAAACCAATAACAAAACTTTGCAAAAAGATTTTTGGGCGGCGATATTTTGCAAAGAATCCTGCAGGAAAGATATTTTATTGGATTTCAGAGGAGAGAGAAAGAGTTGAGAAATTTACCAGAGAAGTTTGGAACCCTAATTCTCTAATTCAGCCGCGCTTCCGCCGCAAATTTTCCTTATTGCCGCGCTTCCGCCGCCGACTTGGGAGATCAGGTGGAGATTTTTGCTACGTGGCCTCCCTTGCTCCTCTGGATCTTGATTAATGTCACTGGATCTCTGTTTCCTCAATTCTGTGACTCCAGACCCCCTCGCAAAATTCACACAATAATCGTTAAATATACAATCTGCAATTTTGTTTATTTTTATGATATAGATCGAATAAGAATTCAACACGAATAGTAAGAAAAATAAATTGCGCACATATTCCCGACAACGGCGCCATTTGATTAGTCTGTAAAAGAGTGTTTAGTAATCGCAATCAATAACGGTGTCGTGTGTAGCTAGACTGAGATGAGTACGAGTCGTCCTCAGGGAAACGTTGAATCTTTTAATCTTACTTTAGGCGTGTTGATTAGGAAAGAAGGAAGAATAAAGAATGGTTATAGATTTTAGATCCACGTAAAACACGGATGCAGGATATAGATCTAGATTAACTATGGATGTAGGTTTTATATTAGAAGGGGGCTTGTAGGGTTCGTTAAGATTTAGCAGTCATGGATGATTAATTAAAGATTACTCCTTTTATCCTTTAATAGATTTAAAACTAGATCGACAGTGATGCATGTAGGTTAGAGTTTCTGGAGGGATTAGGGTTCCCACTCTTAACCCCTATCTTGACATGCATCTCCGTTCATGTCTAGCCTTTACCAAAACAATTGTTAATCTAATCTCTAATCGTAGTCGTGAATATCAATGAATTGATACCGCGCCCGATTAGGATGTTAACTATTCTTTTGATAAAGTTTATAAACTTTATAGGACGTAAAAAGAGTTTAAGGATCTTCATCATTCATTGATCTACCCTAATCCTACGAACCCTAACAAGCGGAGAATTACTCGCGCATGTTGGGAAAAGAAAAGATAGAAAGGGAAATCATATTTAAAACTACAGAAAATAAAATGATATAAGAAAACAACTAGCTTTATTAATCAACAAGATCAAGTACACTTTGTTCCTTTAGAAAATGATTACAAAACCCTAGTTTGCTTCTCGATCTCTTCTAAGGAGGTAGATGAATTGTTGATGATCAACCAAGATTCTTGAGCCGTCGTGGACTTCGTGATCGCGTCGGTGTGATAATTTTTAGAAGAGGCTCTCGGTCCTTATTTATAGTCACAGAGCCAGAACCCTAGTTTCCTAATAGGGTAACTAGTTGTTAGGATCCTACTATAAAAATCCAAAATCCCAACTCCTCAATATTGCGGCGGAACCGTGGCCATTGGATGTGTTTGGCCGCGGATCTGCGGTGGGATAGAGAGATCTTGAGCTCATTCCTCTGGTGTCCTCTTCTGGTGCAATGCAAAATATCATACGATTTCTTTAGTGTACGTGACATAGCAATTACCAATGGCGTATGTGTACATATTGCTTAGTGCACCTGCGACATGAACCATTGGTAATGGTATAAGTATCCTAATGTGGAGATATCATTGTATATGATGACGCGTATGCAATATGGAAATGTGTATAAGTATATGTTTATAAGATTTGTAACTAGTTCTAAACATCGGGCGCTTTACGCCATCCGAACGATTCCCTCATAGATGTTAAATCTACTCACCGAAATGGTCTCGAGCTAATCAAATCCGACCAACTCCTTTCCTTTCCTAGCAACGTCCGAAGTCTCCGCAACCGATTCTAGAATCGCACAAAACTTAGCACATGAGGCTAGAAATCTGATATGACATGCAAACATATACTACACAAACGAACTAACTCTCACGAGATGACACGTATGAACTTAGCGTGTTAAACATGTGCAAGAACCTCTAAGACTACCCCTAAGGGCGGTTAACAACACAAAACTCTAAAATGAGAATCGGAATATCCGTATCGCACGTTAACATAACACCTAAAATAAGGTAAAACGGTCCCAGATTTTTATATACATACAATTAGAAAAAGTTGCATATGCCAAAGGCTTAATTGGTGTTCTAGAGAGCCCCCAACAAAAACTTACGACCAAACTCCCAGGAGGGGCCGCAATTTGCGGTCAAAACAGATAAATTGGTGGCCAAAGCTTGGAGATAGGGGCTTGGGTTTTGAAGGTGTATTTGTGGTCCTATGACTAGCTCCCAGTAATTGCAACTTCTCTCTGAAGTCCTTGGTTTGATAGAAGATTCTAATTGGAACCCTAACCATAAACTAAAACTAGTTTTAATACTAATTTGAAACATTAAGGTGTTAGTGAAAACTTAATGGTTAAATAAGGATATAAAGCACTAAACTACTCTTAACTAACCTAATTTTGGTTATGATTACTCTACAAGTCATCACAACCCCCAAGCTTAGCTCAAACCTCACTTTAAATTCTAAAACTACTCAAAACACAACCTTTAATCAAAATTAGGAATGATTAAGGCAAAAAATGAGTAAAACATGTTTAAACTTGGCTCATACCTCAAAATGAAATGAAGAAGACCCTAACTTGAAAATGTTGCCTCTAGATAAATTCTTGCTTCAAAAAGAACTCTTGAAGATATTTAAAATTGGATTTTGAGATGATTTATGAAGGATTTGGTAGTAATTTGTGTAGGGTTTTAGGAGTTAAAGAAGGGTTTAAGTGAAGGAGTTGAAAAAGAAAGAAGAAGAGAGAATGGGAGAGAAGGATCTAGATAGAAATGGCCAAACTTAACCATGGCACAAACACAACCCTTCATTTATTTCCCATACCTCCATATTTCCCATTTCATTATTGTTTTCTTTTTCTCTATTTTTTTAGAACCATCCTAATATATTAAATATCTTAAAAAAATATAAAATGGTTTTAATTGTCATGGTTGCTAAAACAAGTTTTAACCTAAACTAACATTTTGTTAACACTAGATTAGTATATATATATATGTGTGTGTGTGTGTGTAAAATAATTTAATTAATTAATTAAATAATTAAATCAATAAATAAATATATATGTGTGTGTGTGTGTGTGTGTGTGTGTGTGTGTGTGTGTGTGTAAATAATTATTAACTAAGTTTTATCGAAAACACATGTTATATCACTAATTAAATTATAATTAGCTCTAAACAAATTTTAAGTCACTACAATCTTCCCCCCTTAAGGAAATTTGGTCTCCGAATTTAAAATCTAACTACACGTATCTTCGAAGAGATGGGGAAATTTCTTCTGTATCTCGCTCTCGGCTTCCCATATGACCTCTTCGCTGTTCGAGCCACGCCATAGAACTTTCATGGACGGTAATACCTTTGACCATAGTTTCTTCACCTGCCGGTCCAGGATAACTACCGGCTGTTCGGTGAAAAAAAGATCACGCTCCAGCTAGATCGTCTAGTGCTGAATCGCGTGAGAAGGGTCATGAAGGTACTTGCGAAGCATCGATATATGAAATACGGGGTGTACATCCGGAAAACTGGGCGAAATTGCTAAACGATAGGTGACGGTACCGACTCGCTCAAGAATCTCAAAAGGATCTACATATATGGGACTAAGTTTCCCCTTCCTTCCGAACCCTCATCACACCCTTCATTAGTGAGACTTGTAAGAAAACACGATCACCCACTACGAACTCAAGTCTGCGATGACCACGATCGGCATAAGACTTCTGCCTGCTCTGGGCTGCTCTCATCCTATCCTGGATCAACTAGATCTTCTCCGCAATCTCCTGGACTAACCGCAGTCCCAAAATCCTGCTCTCACTGAGCTCGGTCCAACATACTGCGATCGACACTTTCTTCCATACAAGGCCTCAAAAGGTGCCATCTGAATCGTCTCCTGAAAACTGTTATTGTAGGAGAACTCTATCAAGGGTAAGTGACGATCTCAACTGCCACCAAAATCTAGTACGCATGCTCGGAGCATATTCTTGAGAGTCTATATAGTCCACTCTGACTGACCATCGGTCTGTGGGTGGAAAGTGGTACTGAAACTCAAATGGGTACCCAAAGCCTCCTAAAGTTTCTGCCAAAAACGGCTGGTAAACCGAGTGCCTCTGTCGGAAACAATGCATATCGGAACGTCGTGCAACCACACAATCTCATCAATGTAGAGCTGAGCATACTGAGCAAAATCGAAAGTGGTCTTCACTGGAAGGAAGTGAGCCACTTTCGTCAATCGGTCTAAAATCACCCAAATGGAGTCATACCCTTGACTGGACCTAGGTAGACCCACAACGAAGTCCATGGAGATCTGCTCCTATTTCCACTCCGGAATAGGCAAAGGCTGTAACTATCCAGCTGGTCTCTGGTGCTCAGCCTTGACTTGCTGGCAAATCAGATATGTCGATATGAAATCTGAAACATCTCTCTTCATCCTTTCCTACTAGTAGACATCTCTCAAATCACGATACATCTTGGTGGAACCCGGATGAACGCTATATGCTGACTGATGTGCCTGTTCCAAGATCTCATGTTTCAGCCCCTCAGAATCTGGTACACATAGACAAGTCCTAAACCATAGCACTCCCTGGCCATCAATCACAAACTCCTAATCTCTCCCCTGCCTAACCTGCTCCATAATCTTAGACAAATGAGTATCGTCGGACTATGCCTCCCGGATGCGTTCAAGTAAAAGTGGACGGGCGCAGACAAGAGCAAGATGTCCTCCTATGGAAGTGAACTCGAACTGTACTCTGCTGTCGCATAAGATCTGCCAATATGTAGAAGACTACCTCTGAACTGCACTCAAATGGGACAAACTACCTCCGGGCCTTCGACTTAAAGCATCAGCTACAACATTCGCCTTGCCCGGGTGATAAAGGATTTCACAATCATAGTCCTTTATGAGCTCCATCCAACGGCGCTGCCTAAAATTTAGATCCCGCTGTTGAAATATATACTTCAGGCTTTTATGGTCCGTAAAGATCTGACATGACTCGCCGTACAAGTAATGTTTCTAAATTTTGAGTGCAAAGACCACCACGGCCATCTCTAGATCGTGAGTGGGATAGTTCTGCCCGTGATTCTTCGACTGCCAAGAAGAATAAGCGATGACACTGCCATGCTGCATCAACACACAACCTAGACCCACTCGAGAAGCATCACAATAAACAACATAACCTCCTGAGCCTGAAGGTAAGGATAAAACCGGTGCAGTCGTCAAACGAGCCTTCAACTGCTGAAAACTCTGCTCACATGCCTCGGTCCAAAGAAACAGAACTCCCTTCCAAGTCAGCCCAATCAGAGGTGCAGCGATACGAGAGAAATCCTGTACAAAACGACAGTAGTAACCGGCTAAGCCCAAGAAGCTGCGAACCTTTGTCACTGAAATTGGTCTGGTCTAATACTGTACGGTCTCGATCTTCATTGGGTCCACTCGTATACCATCTCTTGTAACCACATGACCCAAGATGTTAACACTATCAAGCCAGAAAGCACACTTCGAAAATTTGGCAAACAGCTGGTACTCTCTTAATATATGCAATGTAATCATCAAATGCTGCTCATGCTCCTCTCGATTCTTGGAGTACACCAGAATATCGTTAATGAATACAATAATAAACTGGTCGAGGAACGGCCTAAAGATTTGGTTCATCAAATCCATGAACTGTTGGATATGTATGCCCTAGAGGCTTTCATTGTATAGGATACTAGGGATATGTATGTACATGACAATCTTGCTCGATATGATAGTACGTTATTTGGTTTATCTTTATCTTAACATTGATGTGTTTTACTTTGTATTTCATATCTTTTATACATGTTGATAAATCCCGTAGGATCTTTGCCTTACTACCAGCGTTGTGATGGCAGTAATACTTGTGGGAGCTGGGTAGTCGATAGCAACATTCTTAAAGTGTCCATAGTCGTAGGAGTATCGAGACTGGGCAACAATACTCCAGAGTAGACTAGTGTATACATATCTAGACCCTGACGAGGGGTGATGGATTGGTCCCGCAACCATTGGTGAGATGCACCTAAGATTGTATACAGATGCTCTCTGGGTGTGAGTTCACTGGACATGACTCACTGATTCGTATTTCAAAAACTATCTATTAACCGCAATCAAGAACGACGTCGCATGAAGCTAGCCGGTGAGTATGGGTCGGTCCACAGGGATTTTGTGAATTTCCTAGTCGCGCTAACGAGTTAATTCCGAAGGGTGTTCGGATTGATTATTACTAAAAACCTAATTATTCTACCTAGGGCAATTAATTGAAAGTTATAACTAGGGCAGATAAATAAAATCTATACTAGGGCAAGAAAATAAATTTAATCTAGGGCATGAATTGAAATTATCTAGGGCAAGAAAGTAAATAAATCTACTTACTTTACAGATGGATCTCTCCAAACATTTACGCAGAGTTGTCAGATCTGAATAGATGCATTGAAGAGAGGCACCGATGCTCTCCATAAAGAGTTCTGGAATTTATTATTAAAAGGAGGCATAAAGAATTACAATCTGTAGAGTTCCTATTTATAAAGAATAGGAAACCCTAGGGTTACATTTGACCCGCATGTCTACAATTACAAGAATAGCCCTATAAAGACAAGTCAACGCCGCCATGGAATTATGGTAAAAACCATTTTGCATTTGGGCCCTATATGGCCGCGGAACCGCGGTCCCAGCCTTGGTTTGGCCGCGGTTCCGCGGCCAAATTATGGAGTTGGGCTCTGGGCTTTTTGGGTACTAATCTCTGGTTCTGTGGTCTTCTTAATTCCTTGGTACTTTTCTCATTGGGCTTCTAGGTTGATTCCAGATCTCCAGTGAACAATTTGTAGTGAACTTTAAACCTTCGCTTTGAGTCGATATCTTGAATCTTTCTTTGTGAACTGTTTCTTATGTAGGCTTGATCAAGATCTTCTGTTCATTGGTTAAAGTCCACTTTTTCATCGTCTTTATATCGTTTTCACTGTTTTCTGTCCAAGAACCTGTAACCGGTAACATGTAGCAGACATTCATCAAAAGCACCCGTTTATTTGTAAAATATATAAGAATGGGGAATATAATAATGCAATTGTTCACATCATAATATTGCTATTCATGCGCCCCACTTTCGTGCATTTTATAAGTAAACAGATGCTTTTGACGATCGTTTGTTGCATGTTGCAGGATACAGGTTTCTGGAGCAAATACAGTGAGAAAGACACAAAACAACGGAAAAAGGGACTTTTGACCAACAATTAGACGGATCTCAGTCAAGCCCAGTTCATATAGGTGCAAGACAAAGCAAGTCAAGGTGAAACGGTTAAAAGTCCAATACAAATCTTCACTGAAAATCTGGAGTAGACTCAGAAGCCCAACAGAGGAAAGAAATAGAAAAAGACAAAGCCCAAGATGCCAAGAAACTAACCCCAAAGAATGAAAGCCCAAGTCCACAGTTTGGCCGCGGATCCGCGGCCAAACCCATGCTGGCGCCGTGGATCCGCGGCCATGTGGTGCCCGTGTCGGTGGAATTCTTCTGGCTGTTATGTCGGTGCAGATGTTAGGATTTTTAGGGGGTAAATCAGTAAATTCATGTCTACGAGAGTCTGTAACCCTAGCTTCACTAGTTACTTATAAATTGTAATCTAGATCTGTAAAAAGGGCATGCCTCTTTATATTCAATAAAAGTGAGATTTGTTGAAGGAATCAAGAGCATCATCTTCTTCGCGTAAGTCTTTCATCTTATTTAATTCTTGCATTAGTATAATTGTTTGCTTGCCCTAGGAATCATTTAATTGCTAGTTAGCTAATTTCTAAATCTGTCGTAAGATAACTATTTAAAACATAAAACACAAAAATGTTTCTTACTTATAATTCCCTAATGTGCGAGTAAAAATTCTCGCTCGTTAGGGTTAGGAACAAGGGAGTGAGTGAGAGACGGATGTCTCTCACCTCCTTCAATGTCAACTTATTTTTAAACGAAACCTTCATGCACACATATACGATCCGCCCCCTACGGCACTCTACCTATAATGTAACGGTGTTCCGTAGTATAAAAGGCCGGACTTATATGATGTCCATGAAGCTCACATCAATGAATAAGAAAAGACGGACAAGGATCTAGAGGAAGAAACTTTGTTTCTTCCCGATCATCCTAATCCCTTTTCCTATTGATTGTTGTGACTTTCCTAAAATCTTAAATCACGACATTGAAAGAGGTGAACACATCGATCTCAACACACCTACCTTCGACCTAACCCTAATGAGTTCTTTTTCATCACATAAATTCGTCTTAAACTCAATCGATAAAAAACCAACCACGATTTGAATCAACTCGTTATAACACAAAATCAGAAACTAACACATCCCTGCGGATCGACCCGTATTCACCGGCTAGCTGCGAAGCGACGCCGTTTCTGATTACGGTAAACTACAAATTTTTGGAATAATCAAATGGCGCCGTTGCCGGGGATGGCGTAATTTTCTCTTTTTTGTATGATTTCGGGTTGATATAAAATTTTGAAAAAAATTATAAAAATCAGAAAATACAAAATACAAAAATATTCTTTTCATTATCTTTATCTGTTTGAAGGGGTTCTTCGTTTGAATCTTGCAGGAATAGCGAAGGGTTACGAGTCTAGAATTTTACAGAAAGCTAAACAGAAAAGTACATATCAGAGAAGAGTACAAAGTTCACTACAGAGCAATAGAATTTTTTTCAGGAGCTGATCTTCCTCTTCCACCGCGTTTCCGCGGCAGTAGTGGGCCCCAGGCGGCGGAACCGCGGCCCTTTGGGCTGTTCTCTGTCTGAAATTTTCTGGTTAGATCTCTTTCTCTCCCCTCTGCAATCTCCCATATATCTCTCTGTAAAAATCTTTCTGCAGGATTTCTTTGCGTAAAGAGTCTTTCTCCCCCTTCTCGATAACAGATTTTCTGCAGGTTTCTTTGCGCCGCGCTAAAAAAAAAAAATTTTGATTGCAAGTGAAATTTTATTGTTTTGCATAATTTAATCGGACTTAAGGGGCTATTTGACCAAACTCAGATTGGGTGGGGATTTCATCACCCTTCCCAGGACCCCAGAAAACACCTAAGCATTTTGCATCGACCACAATTAATTAAAAAAGATTAGACTCAGACCTAAGGACATCGAGCTCAATAGGAAAAGGACTAGGGTAGGCATCGGCCGTTTATCCTAACCGACATTGCGGTGTCTAGGCTAGTGGTTATTAATTAGGCCCACTGTAGTGGTGGTTCCTTCCCACTTACCTGGCCGTATTTGTCCGTGAAGAGGCGGTTTGAGGTCTATTTCTAGCCCTAGTTAGGAGCTGTCTAGTAGACCTAGGCGACCCTAGATCTAGGCCTGATTGTGCATGTGTGGTTGATACAGTTGTGTCACGAGTCCGTTTTCAAAAACCTCTTTGCAAAACTCACACACAAATAAAAAAAATAATATATAAAAACTTTTCAAAAACTTGCAACTTGTCGCAAAAAGAGAAAACCTGAAAAATTCACCACACCACTTTCCTTCACTGACGTTATCTTACCCCCACATTCTGTTTTTCTTTTTCTGACTACACTATCCCTTTTAGTGTATGTCACTTTGGACTAGGGATACAGACGCCCGATTAGTCCGCGTTTCGTTGGTACCGACCAACGAACCCTTCGACACCGAAGTCGAAAATCCGTCCACTTTCTTACCCTCACCTTCAACTTCTTTCACCGAAGGTATGTCGGGATTTAACCCTAACAATACCTTACCGACGGGAAGGATTCCACCTCCACCAGGTGCGAATAACCCGGACCAGCCGCCTGTTGAAGCTCCCGCACGAGTTGCGCTCCAGGACCTCTTCTACCCCATCCGCACTTCTTTACCCACTTGTCTTTCACCCCCACCGGCAAATGGGGACAATTTTGAGATTAAACCACATTTCATCAATATGCTGCCGAAATTTCACGGTTTGGAAACTGAAGACGCATATATCTTTATTAATAAATTCCAAAATGTGTGCGCAATGATGAAAACGACCCAATTGAGTGATGACGCTATAAGGCTAAGGGTCATTCCTTTCACCTTATGTGACCTAGCCGAGAAGTGGCTATATAGCACCGCATCACATTCCATAAGAAATTGGGATGAGTTTGTGAAGGCTTTTCTGAAAAAGTTCTATCCTCACCATAAAACTGCCAGAATTCGAAATGAAATAATTCAATTCTCACAACTTCCTTCCGAACCATTCTGGAAGTGCTTCGAGAGATTTAAGGACCTACTAGTTCAATGCCCTCACCATGGGATAGAAAGTTGGCAACTTTGCCAAACATTATACGAGGGATTGAACTCGGCAACGAAGCAGTTGCTAGAAACCATCTGTCAAGGTCATTTTCTCTCTAAGTCTAATGATGAGGCGTGGCAGTTTCTCGAGGATCTTAGTGAGCAGACAATACAGTGGGAGAGCACAAAGACCACATCAGCTTCTAGTGGTCAATCTAGGGCAGGCATACATCAAATAGAGATGTCGATTGCTATGAAGGCCGAGATGGCCGCTCTTACGAAAAAGCTAGAAGCGATCGAGACCAAAATCTCGTCGTCTTCTCCTGCCCCTGCTATGCCCCCACGTACTGTCTGTGCTTGTTGTGCGGATCCATCGCACCTGACTGAAGAGTGTCCTTATAATGCATATACACAAGGACAGGATCAAGTCAATGCTGCATTCCAGCAACGACAAAGGAACGATCCGTATTCTTCAACATATAATCCGGGGTGGAGGAGTCACCCAAACTTCGCTTGGAACCAAAATCAACAATTCCAAGGAAATAATAATAATTTTCAAAGACCTCCTCCACCACAACAACAACAAGCACCCTCGCAAACTCAATATCAACCGCAACAATTTCAACAACAACCTTACCCTAATCAGGTGAACAACTTTGTGCCGAACAATGCGTACCAACCAAACAATTATGTTCAACCTAATAATGATAAGGTTAGCTCGCTCGAAAGAAGTCTAGATGCGTTCCTTAAGCAATCTACACAGTCTACAGCAAGACTTGAGACTTCTATTCAAACTTTAGTGCAAAATAGTGTCTCCCATGATCAGAGTATCAAATCTATAGAGGCACAAATTGCACAACTCAATGTAGCTTTGAGCGAGCGCGAAAAAGGAAAACTCCCGTCTCAACCGTTGCCCAACCCCGGTCACGCACATGCTGCACACAATCAGCAAAATCATAACGTAAATGCGGTGACCACGTTGAGATCGGGAAAAGTGTTGCGGAACAATGTGGGCATTAACAATGACACCCCTGCCGGTGGGTCTTCTTCATCTTCTTCACCATCTTCTTCTTCTTTAGAGCCTATTCTCCACCCTTCACATGGCTCTACCTCTTCTAGCTTGAACGGACCTAATTCTCACGACATGAACACATCTACACGAGGTACCGTTCCAACTCGACAATCTGATCCACAAAAATTGGACTCAACCACTTTTCAAAATGTTCCTTTTCCTAATCGGTTGAGATCCAATAAACCAACTCCTCAAATGGAAAAGATTGTCGAGTTGTTCAAGCAGGTTAGCATAAACATCCCTCTTTTGGATGCAGTTCAGCAAGTTCCTTCATATGCCAAAATTTTAAAGGACTTGTGCACCAAAAAGAGGAAGTCGCAAGTGCCAAAGAAAGTTTTTGTGGCTAGTGCTATTAGTGATGCTCTTGTAAATTCCCTTCCCCCAAAACAAAAGGACCCCGGGTGTCCTACCATTTCGATAACAATTGGGGACAAGAATATCAATAGAGCACTATTAGATCTTGGCGCGAGCGTCAATTTGCTACCTTATTCTGTGTACGAGCAATTGGGCGTTGGAGAGCTTAAGCCCACTCACTGTACTCTCCAAATGGCCGACCGGTCAATAACTCATCCTAGGGGAGAGCTGGAGGATGTGTTAATAAGAGTAGGGGATTTCATTTTCCCCGTTGACTTTATAGTGATGGATACACAACCTGTTGCAAACCCCCGGAACCAAATTCCGGTAATTCTAGGTCGACCATTTTTGGCTACTTCCAACGCAGTGATCAATTGTCGTAATGGTTCAATGAACCTATCTTTCGGCAATATGACAATTGAGCTCAATATTTTCAAGTTAGGAAGTCAGCCTGCTGAGCCCAATGCTAGCGTACTTGACGTTTGCTCGATCAATGAGATCGCGGAGGAGGACTGTGAGTTCGAGAATTTTTTATTCGACCACAGCAATGTTAACGCCACTAGTGCGTTCCTCCTAGAATCCGACTCAGCTTTCGCGGCGGATAACGATTTTGAATGTTTTACATTCGTCGACGACTTCGAAGACTCATCACCTGATTTGGAGTCTTTTGCTTTTGCGGATGAGTTAGTAGAACCATTCGACACTGTTGCGTACACTCGGTACGAACCTTTGATGGAATCATTCGAGTTTGAAACAACTACCCCTTTGCTACCATCTATTGTTTCACCTCCTAAAATCGAATTAAAGCTTTTGCCGACACACCTAAAATATGCATATCTAGGTGATAATGAGACCTTACCTGTCATTATATCAGCCTCTCTAGCTCTTGAGCAAGAGAAGGCTCTCTTGACGGTCTTACTTAATAATCGGCAAGCTTTCGGCTGGTCTATGGCGGACATTAAGGGGATTAGTCCCCTCATAGTCGAACATCATATACACTTAATGGATGATGCCAAGCCAGCACGAGATCCACAAAGGCGCCTCAACCCCATCATGAAAGAGGCGGTTAAGAAGGAAATTGTCAAATGTCTGGATAGCGGTATCATTTACCCTATCACGGATAGCCAATGGGTTAGCCCAATCCACGTCGTGCCCAAGAAATCGGGCATTACGGTCATTACAAATGAGGCAAATGAGTTGATTCCCACTCGCACCCAAACTGGGTGGCGAGTCTGCATAGACTATAGGAAACTCAATGCCGCAACAAGGAAGGACCACTTTCCCTTACCTTTCATTGACCAAATGCTCGAGCGATTGGCAGGGCACGAGTTCTATTGTTTTCTTGATGGCTATTCCGGTTACAATCAAGTCCCCATCGCCAAAGATGACCAAGACAAGACAACATTCACTTGTCCCTTTGGCACTTTTGCTTATCGTCGCATGCCCTTTGGGTTATGCAACGCACCCGCGACATTTCAGCGGTGTATGATGGGGATCTTTTCAGACATGGTTGAAAAGTTCTTGGAGATTTTTATGGACGATTTCTCCATCTTTGGCGACTCCTTCGACGAGTGTTTACGCCATCTTGACGCTGTTCTTACCCGCTGCAGGGATAAGAACCTAACATTAAATTGGGAGAAGTGCCATTTCATGGTGCAAGAGGGCATTGTTCTAGGACATGTCATTTCGCAAAACGGCATCGAGGTAGACAGGGCTAAAATCGAAGTGATTTCTAACCTACCTCCCCCAAAGTGCGTCAAAGATATCAGAGCCTTCCTTGGCCACGCCGGTTTTTACAGACGGTTTATCAAGGACTTCAGCAAGATTGCTAGACCCTTGACTCTCTTACTGGCCAAGGACACGACCTTCGCTTTTGACTCCACATGCACTGAAGCATTCGAGTCTTTAAAAAATTCACTCATCACTGCACCCATCCTTTCATCTCCCGACTGGACGCACCCTTTTGAAATCATGTGCGACGCATCAGACTTTGCTATTGGTGCTGTTCTTGGACAGCACATTAATAAGATGCCGCACGTGATTTATTATGCCAGCCGAACACTAAATGAGGCCCAACTTAATTACACAACAACAGAGAAAGAATTTTTAGTTGTTGTGTTCGCACTCGAAAAATTTCGGCCTTATTTAATCGGCTCTCCAGTCGTTGTTTATACTGATCATTCGGCTCTTCGCCACCTTTTTGCGAAGAAGGATGCTAAGTCAAGGCTAATACGTTGGATCCTTTTATTGCAAGAATTTGATCTTGTCATTAAGGACAAAAAGGGATGTGAAAACGTAGTAGCTGATCACCTATCACGACTTCTTTCTTCGCCCACGCTCGATCTTCCTATCACTAACGTTTTTCCCGACGAGCAACTCTTGACCGTTTCTTGCGAACCGTGGTTCGCCGATATTGTAAACTATTTAGCCACCGGCCTGATTCCTAATGATTGGTCGAAACAGGATAAGCTTCGATTTTTGTCCCAAGTAAAGCATTTTTACTGGGATGAACCCTATCTTTTTAAATACTGTTCCGACCAAATCATTCGTCGGTGTGTACCCGAGAGTGAGGTCAAGAGAGTGCTGTCTTTCTCCCACGATCAAGCATGTGGCGAGCACTTTGGCCCAAAGAAGACAGCCGAAAAAGTTTTGCAGTGTGGTTTCTATTGGCCACGACTCTTCAAGGATGCATTTGAATACTGCAAAACTTGCTCCCGGTGCCAACATTTGGGCCGGATTTCGCGGAGAAACGAAATGCCACTCCAACCCATTTTGGTAGTGGACATTTTTGATGTTTGGGGTATAGATTTCATGGGACCATTTCCTAACTCTTTTGGAAATGTGTATATTCTGTTGGCGGTTGACTACGTTTCTAAGTGGGTCGAGGCTGTGCCCAGCCGAACGAACGATAATAAAGTTGTCGTTCGATTCCTTAAAGAACACATATTTTCTCGATTCGGGCACCCTCGGGCGATTATAAGTGATAATGGTTCTCATTTCTGCAATAGGACTTTCGAGTCCTTAATGCGTAAATACTCTATCACCCACAAATTGTCAACGCCATATCACCCCCAAACATGTGGGCAAGCCGAGGTTTCGAATCGGCAAATAAAGCAAATTTTGGAGAAAACGGTTTCTAAAAACCGTAAGGATTGGTCGCTTAAATTGATAGATGCACTATGGGCTTTCCGTACTGCATATAAGACCGATCTGGGTATGTCTCCATACCGGCTTATGTACGGGAAGGCTTGCCACCTCCCAGTAGAGATCGAGCACAAAGCTTTCTGGGCTATAAAAGAGCTAAATTTGTCTTTAGGAGATGCGGGCAGCAACAGAAAGCTGCAATTGAATGAGTTGGAGGAGCTAAGGGATGAGGCATATGATAATGCCATAACTGCTAAAAACCGAGCCAAGGTGTTCCACGATAAACACCTTTTACGAAAGACTTTTGAACCTGGTCAACAGGTTCTACTTTATGACACTCGGTTACATTTTCATCCTGGTAAGCTCAGGTCCAGATGGAGAGGACCTTTTGTAGTCCGCACCGTTTATCCGCACGGTGCGGTTGATCTTGAGAACCCTGAAGACGGTACCTTATTTTAGGTAAATGGGCATCGACTAAAACCGTTCTTCACTGCGGATCCTTCGGAGGAGCTCCTATTTTTGCAGGAGCCGATTTACACTGATTGATCTTCCTCCGCTTTCACCCCAAACTTTGTTTCCCAATGACACTATTTCAAATAAGTTTGGGGGTGTGTATATCATTTGTATGTATATTTCCAAAATACCATAAAAAATACATAAAAATTAAAAAAAAAATAATAATAATAATTTGGACCAAATTACAAATTTGCAGATTACAAGCTGTTTTTACAAATAAAACCCTCGTCTTATAGGGTATTTTGTGTAAATAACCCTATCAACCCCTATTTAAATGAACTGAGGCCCCCTCTGTTGTTCACCCTAAAACATTTTCTCCTCATAAAACGTTCACGCTCATGAGCGCGACGTGGGGCCGGGCAGTGAGGACACTGTCAAGTTCAAGTTTGGGGGTATGCTCGGTACGTCTTCTTCCTTCGCATTCATTTGTACATATTTTTGCATTTGCACACTTATTTGAAAACCCATAAAAATTTGAAAATTTTGAAAAATTATAAAAATTATTGTATTCAATTTTGGCTAATTGACTAGAGTTTGACAAATAGGTTAACTAGCTAGGAAAAACTAGATCTTAGACTTAGTGAATTAAAAACCCTAAAAATAACCTTCCTTAAAGTTTAACAGTAGAAAGTATATGCCTTGTAGTTTATTTGGAAATAGGCAAATTTTGGGTTCACTTTTTGGGCTAAGTCGAAACAAGGGAAGAGTATTGATGTTCTTATTAGAGTATAAGTTTGAAAAATAGTTCCTAGCTTAAGTCTAGATTCTGAAAATGTATACCCTACAATTTGCACAATCACGCACCTTGAAACTTGGAATAGTAGAAGAGACCTTGAAGTGCTCTTGTCTAAAGTCCTTAGCCCGATGAAAATAAAAGAAAAAAATATGAAAAAAATGGACACTGGTTTTTGTGATTACTTAAGGCTGCAAAAATAGAAAAATATTTAGCGAGGGTGCTTCATCACCTAGTGCCTTAGACCAACTGGTTTGGGAGTCACTGCTAAAGCCTTGGGTGTTGCAAAGACTAGGAAGTACGCGTTAAAGTGCAAACGCATTTTGTAATCGGTCGTTGGTACCTCAAGAAGTATTAACGGTCGCATGAAGGATGTGTAAGCAAATTTCATTTTAATAAGTGCTTTGGACGAGAGTATGATTGCTTGATTTGAAATTCCAAGTGTAGGGGTAATATATACACACACGTACGGGTATGTGATTGGAATTTAGATGAGAGAAAGGAATGAAGAATAGAACTTGTATCTTTAATAGAGTTGATAGAAATTCCTAAGTGGAGATGAAACCCTAGAAGGAAAACTTAAGAAATGCCGAAAGCTAAGTAAGTCTACATAACATATATAATCTTAAGTTAAATAATGAGGAAGTGTGAAGAATACGGGTGGATAATTTGCGAGTTAAAAGATAATAGAATTCCTTATTAGAAAACCTGATTGGAAAACAAAGGTCGAAAAACCAAGTTGATAGGATTTTGTGGGTGTAATCCGCTGAAAACCCTCAGGAGACAACACTCCTCCTACTAGGGACACCTAGAGGTTTAACGGCTTGTTGCACGTGCTCAGTGCAATCGCGTTTCCCTGCGAAAGTGCGGCTAGGTTAGATTTTTATCAGAATAAAATAATAAGTTTGCTCGAGGACGAGCAAAAGGTAAGTTTGGGGGTATTTGTTCACATCATAATATTGCTATTCATGCGCCCCACTTTCGTGCATTTTATAAGTAAACAGATGCTTTTGACGATCGTTTGTTGCATGTTGCAGGATACAGGTTTCTGGAGCAAATACAGTGAAAAAGACATAAAACAACGGAAAAAGGGACTTTTGACCAACAATTAGACGGATCTCAGTCAAGCCCAGTTCATATAGGTGCAAGACAAAGCAAGTCAAGGTGAAACGGTTAAAAGTCCAATACAAATCTTCACTGAAAATCTGGAGTAGACTCAGAAGCCCAACAGAGGAAAGAAATAGAAAAATACAAAGCCCAAGATGCCAAGAAACTAACCCCAAAGAATGAAAGCCCAAGTCCCCAGTTTGGCAGCGGATCCGCGGCCAAACCCATGCTGGCGCCGCGGATCCGCGGCCATGTGGTGCCCGTGTCGGTGGAATTCTTCTGGCTGTTATGTCGGTGCAGATGTTAGGATTTTTAGGGGGTAAATCAGTAAATTCATGTCTACGAGAGTCTGTAACCCTAGCTTCACTAGTTACTTATAAATTGTAATCTAGATCTGTAAAAAGGGCATGCCTCTTTATATTCAATAAAAGTGAGATTTGTTGAAGGAATCAAGAGCATCATCTTCTTCGCGTAAGTCTTTCATCTTATTTAATTCTTGCATTAGTATAATTGTTTGCTTGCCCTAGGAATCATTTAATTGCTAGTTAGCTAATTTCTAAATCTGTCGTAAGATAACTAATTAAAACATAAAACACAAAAATGTTTCTTACTTATAATTCCCTAATGTGCGAGTAAAAATTCTCGCTCGTTAGGGTTAGGAACAAGGGAGTGAGTGAGAGACGGATGTCTCTCACCTCCTTCAATGTCAACTTATTTTTAAACGAAACCTTCATGCACACATATACGATCCGCCCCCTACGGCACTCTACCTATAATGTAACAGTGTTCCGTAGTATAAAAGGCCGGACTTATATGATGTCCATGAAGCTCACATCAATGAATAAGAAAAGACGGACAAGGATCTAGAGGAAGAAACTTTGTTTCTTCCCGATCATCCTAATCCCTTTTCCTATTGATTGTTGTGACTTTCCTAAAAGCTTAAATCACGACATTGAAAGAGGTGAACACATCGATCTCAACACACCTACCTTCGACCTAACCCTAATGAGTTCTTTTTCATCATATAAATTCGTCTTAAACTCAATCGATAAAAAACCAACCACGATTTGAATCAACTCGTTATAACACAAAATCAGAAACTAACACATCCCTGCGGATCGACCCGTATTCACCGGCTAGCTGCGAAGCGACGCCGTTTCTGATTACGGTAAACTACAAATTTTTGGAATAATCAGCAATATTATGGTCTAAACAAATACCCCCAAACTTATCTTTTGCTCGTCCTTGAGCAAACTTATTTTTATTTACTAAAATCCTAACCGCACTTTCGCAGGGAAACGCGATTGCACAGAGCACGTGCAACAAGCCGTTAAACCCCTAGGTGTCCCTAGTAGGAGGAGTGTTGTCTCCTGAGGGTTTTCAGCGGATACTACCCACAAAATCCTATCAATTCATCTTTTCGACTTTTGTTCTCCAATTAAGTTTTCCAACAAGGAATTCTATTATCTTCTACTTGTAAATTATCCACCCACATTCTTCACACTTCCTCATCATCTAACTTAAGATTATATATGTTCTATAGACTTATTTAGCTTTCAGCATCTCCTAAGTTTTCCTTCTAGGGTTACATCTCCACTCAGGAATTTCTATCAACCCTACTAAAGATACAAGTTTTATTCTTCATTCCTTCCTCTCATCTAAACTCTAATCACATATCCCCACGTGTGTGTAAATATCACCCCTACACTTGGAAATTAAAATCAAGCAATCATGTCCTTGTCCGTTGTCCAAAGTACTTATTAGTTGGTGAATTTAAATGAATCTTGCTTACACATCCTTCATGCGACCGTTAATACTTCTTGAGGTACCAACAACCGATTACAAGATATGTTTGCATATTAAAGCGTAATTCCTAGGTTTGCAACACCCAAGGCTTTTAGATGTTACTCCCAAACCAGTTGATCTAAGGCACTAGGTGATGAAGCACCCTCGCTAAATATTTTTCTATTTTTACAGCCTTAAGTAATCACAAAAACCAGTGTCCATTTTTTTTATTCTTTATTCACACTTTTTTTCTTTTAATTTTCTTCGTACTAAGGACTTTAGACAAGAACATTTCAAGGTCTCTTCTACTATTCCAAGTTTCAAGGTGCGTGATTGTGCAAATTATAGGGTATATGTTTTCAGAATCTAGACTTAAGCTAGGAACTATTTTTCAAACTTATACTCTAATAAAAGTATCAATCCTCTTCTTTTGTTTCGACTTAACCCAAGAAGTGAACTTAAAATTTGCCTATTTCTAAATAAACTACAAGGCATATACTTTCTACCGCTAAATTTTAAGGAAGGTTATCTTTAGGGTTTTTAATTCACTAAGTCTAAGATCTAGTTGTTCCTAGCTAGTTAACCTATCTGTCAAAATCTAGTCAAATTAGCCAAAATTGAATACATTAATTTTTTCAATTTTTTCAATTTTTTCAATTTTTATGTGTTTTTCAAATAAATATGCAAATGCAAAAATATGCACAAATGAATGCGAAGGAAGAAGAGTACCAAGAGGGTCAAAATACCGGCACTCTCCTGTTTATTTATTTATAATTTTTATATTTTTAATGTTTTGAAATTTTTTTTTTATTTTTTTATAGAAAAGAAAACAAAAAAATATATACATATATACAAAGATTTTCCCAAACTTAAGCTTGGCCTTGTACAAGCCAAAAGTTAGCACCAACCATTCAAAAATCCTATCATGGAAATGGTATAGTTGGTGTAAGAATGGGATGGAGAGGAAAGAAATGAGAAACACGCGAGACCGTGTGGAAAGAAGAATGGCAGAATATGGTCTCGGTGGGGGAGAAGAAGGGCGGAAAGGAGAAAGAAGGATCGCACGAACTTGAGGGTGTAAATCGAGTGAATAAATTAGCGCAATTTGTGATGACCTATGTGTTAAAAGAGATTGCGCTAACCTATCAACCCATGGAGAAATAGGATCAAATCCCTCAAGATTCGCAAGAAAATATGGGTACGCCGAACTTGGTATAGGAGATGAAAGCGTAACGGTCTCTTGTTCGGTCAGAACAATGGGAAAGACAAAAGGGAGTGAATTAGGGATAGTATCTTTCTCACCATAGTAAACTGTTTCGAACTTGAAAGATTCCATTAATGGTTCAAAACTACTGTAAGCAACCGAGTCTGATGGTTCAACCAACTCATCAGAAAATGTAAAGGACTCAAACTCGGACGGTGAGTCATCAACATTGTCCGAATAAGTGAAACACTCGTAAGTGTTATCGTCTGTGAAAACTGTGTCAGATTCAAAGGAAAATTTTTCAAGCTCACAGTCTTCAAGCGGGGTCGGAACGATGGGAAGGAGGGAGGGCGATATAACAGTCAAAGGTTCAGGAGGATGAATTGGAAAATCAGACACATCAAACAAAAATGATTCAACCTCAATATTATCCTCAAGACTCTCCTCAATACTATCCTCAATATTTAACTCATCCATGCCATTATCATCAAAGTCAAGACGCATATGAGATTCGGGAGAAACATTTAATAACTCGGGATGATGATTTGAACATAAAATCTCAATTAAATCGACAGGTTCATCATCCGAAATATTCCCGGCATCTATATCCTCAATCAAGTGAAAATCAATTTTCTTAGGCACCTTATCAAAAGCATGGATATCTATCGATTTAGGTTCTAGATGGGAGGTGTAAAGATCGAAAGGATTAGGTGCGGTTTCACTTGAAAAGGGTTCCTCACAATTTGGCAAATCAAACACTACAAAATCACACAACTCATTTTTATTTTCAACAGGTGAACTATTTAGGGCAATCGATGGCAAACAGGAGTTGTGGGCTTCAATTGGATAAGGGTAGGTTTGATTTATAAATCCTCTCTCATTCTCACTCTGTCCAACCGCCTCCTTATACATTACAAATTTTTGAGCTAGCGGGAAACTAGCTACCGGTTCAGCAGGTTTCATAAGGGCGGCCATGGACGCTTCCACATTCCTCACCATTTTATTTGTTGCAGCAATATAAGCCTCCAACGACTCTTCCAAACTAGACTTGGGTGGTGAGGGGGTTTCGGTAAAAGATTCAAAATTGGTTGGATATGTGAAACTCCCTAATGGCTGTGTAGAAACAGTGTCTAGTGAAGGTGGGAAGGTCGGGTATGACTTCTAGGAAGTGGGTGGTTGGACAGGGGTAGGGTCAACATATGGGTAAAATGGCGAATAATCGTGCGGATCCCTAGAACTAGATGAGTGGAGAGGGGTGAAAGATCGACTGCGAGATTTAGCAATATGCTCAGCAATGGACATCGGCCTAGGAGTTATAGCAGGACTTGAAAAAGTGGTGTCAACATACGAAGGTGGTGAAGGTTGACTTGGTTGACACAAAGTGGGTTGAAAAGTCAAACTGTTTCTCCTAGACGCCGCTATGTGATCTTTCAAAGATTTTTTAGGCATGGAAGGATCGTCTTTAAATTGACCGAACAAATTGACGTACAACGCAAAATTAGGTTCGGGATACCAAAGTTCGGCTAGTGATTTATTATGTGGGGTACCCATGTTGTAAGAAAGGGTAAAAAGAAAGAAGGTTTGTGGTGGTGCAAGGATCTATTTGCGGCAACAGTTTGCAAGATTCCAAATACTAATTTTCCTTTTTCTTTTTCTTTATTCTTTTTCTCTTTATTAGGAAAAATTTGTTGCAAAAAGATTTTCAATACAAGATATGCAACAGCAAAATATTACTTGCAATCTAATTTCTAATTTAAGCTGGGCGCAAAAATCCTGCACAAGACTGTTATATGGAAGGAGAAAGATTTTTGAGCGCAAAGAAATCCTGCAGGCAAATTTACAGAAGATATATCAAGATTTGCAGAGGAGGAGAGAGAGAACTCACAGAAATTTGCAGTGGCGGAACTATTATTTAATTTTTTTTATCGCGCTTCTGCCTTTTTTTCAAGCCCTGAATCGACCAGGCCGCGGCGGTTCCGCGGCCAAAAGGCGGTTCCGCGGCGGTTCAGGCGGTTCAGAATTTTTTTTTGCAACAGATCACCGCGGTTGACTTGTAGACTCGGTCCTCTAAATTTTTTTTCTGTTCCTCTGTTGTTGCAATTTTCTGTTGATAGGATTGTCTATTTGCTGTTTCGCTTTCTGTAGATTTCCAGATTCGAATTTGTGCGTAGATCCTGCAAAATTCACACAAAGATACCCTTTCCAAAATAACGGATGATATATTTTTATATTTTTTTGTGATTTTTTAGATTTTTATGATTTTGATTAACCCGAAATTGCGAAAAGGAAATTTCTACGCCATCCCCGGCAACGGCGCCATTTGATTCGTATTTCAAAAACTATCTATTAACCGCAATCAAGAACGGCGTCGCACGAAGCTAGCCGGTGAGTACGGGTCAGTCCACAGGGATTTTGTGAATTTCCTAGTCGCGCTAACGAGTTAATTCCGAAGGGTGTTCGGATTGATTATTACTAAAAACCTAATTATTCTACCTAGGGAAATTAACTGAAAGTTATAACTAGGGCAGATAAATAAAATCTATACTAGGGCAAGAAAATAAATTTAATCTAGGGCATGAATTGAAATTATCTAGGGCAAGAAAATAAACAAATCTACTTACTTTACAGATGGATCTCTCCAAACATTTATGCAGTGTTGTCAGATCTGAATAGATGCATTGAAGAGAGGCACCGATGCTCTCCATAAAGAGTTCTGGAATTTATTATTAAAAGGAGGCATAAAGAATTACAATCTGTAGAGTTCCTATTTATAAAGAATAGGAAACCCTAGGGTTACATTTGACCCGCATGTCTACAATTACAAGAATAGCCCTATAAAGACCAGTCAACGCCGCCATGGAATTATGGTAAAAACCATTTTGCATTTGGGCCCTATATGGCCGCGGAACCGCGGTCCCAGCCTTGGTTTGGCCGCGGTTCCGCGGCCAAATTATGGAGTTGGGCTCTGGGCTTTTTGGGTACTGATCTCTGGATCTGTGGTCTTCTTAATTCCTTGGTACTTTTCTCATTGGGCTTCTAGGTTGGTTCTAGATCTCCAGTGAACAATTTGTAGTGAACTTTAAACCTTCGCTTTGAGTCGATATCTTGAATCTTGCTTTGTGAACTGTTTCTTATGTAGGCATGATCAAGATCTTCTGTTCATTGGTTAAAGTCCACTTTTTCATCGTCTTTATATCGTTTTCACTGTTTTCTGTCTAAGAACCTGTAACCTGTAACATATAGCAGACATTCGTCAAAAGCACCCGTTTATTTGTAAAATATATAAGAATGGAGAATATAATAATGCAATATTATGGTCTGAACACTCACCGAGGACTGGCTAGATGGTATTATACCTAGCGTCATATAGCAGTTCTCTGGTGACATGTGTGCAGATAGTCTGTTAACCTGAGATCGTCATTTGTCTCGTGTGAGTTCCCACTGTGCTTTGATTACTACCCTACCACGGCTCTACTGAGTCATGCAAACATGTTTTAGTTGGGTACAGTCCCAAACCACATGGAGGCAGTGAGGGACTGTTAGGGATTCTTCACTCCCGGTATAGAGAGTCGTTGTTGCGCTGTGATCGGTTAGTCAAAATTATAAGTCCCTGGGCAGGGCGGATTGAGAATTACTGGTAGTTAGACCAGTAGATTCTCGGATAGTTTTGAGCCATACCGACACGACTTTTCTGGTTATTAGGGGTCTGACTTTTTTCAACCCCTTAGACCTCACATGCGATACTCTCAGACGAATAGACCGGACTGCACTGAGATTGTCACAGACATGCTCAGTAAGAGTTCGTATGAGTTTGCTCGTTGGCCTTCTTTTCGACATGTGCCTGGGTTGCCGTTACGTACAGCAAGTGCCACTGACGGACTTATGGTTAAACCTACCGCCAGCGCACTGTGGAGTCTTTAGAGTCCCACACAGAGGGTTTCCCTGCTTCGGGCGAAACGATGTAGAGGCCGTATGGTTTTACGGCAGGGTTAGATCATATACATGTACTTGTGCATGGATCATGATTCGGATGGATAATACTAGTGGGCTTTGGTTTAAGTCGGATCCTAGTATTAAATTATCGGATTATTTTGTCTCTTTGTATTTTTATTTTTCGGAATACGGATACGTGTATTGATTGGTCTGTTTTAAAAGAGTGTTCGTGTAAATAAAGTAACCGCAATCAGGACGGTGTCGTTAGTTGCTAGCCGTGATGAGTACGGGTCGTCCGCAGGGAAACGTGAACCTTTTTCTTGCTTTAGACGAGTTGATTGAAAGAAGGGTGATTGGATGTAAATCTAATTTGATATGGATATAGAATTTATAAAGAAGAGGCTTGTAGGGTTCATATGACTTAGTAGTAATGGATGACTAATTAAAAATGACTCCTTTTATCTTTTAATAGTTTAAAACTAGATCGATAGTGAGAATGCAGATTAGGATTCTTTTAGAAGAAACTAGGGTTTCCCCACTCCTAACCCTTGTCCTTGCATTGATATCTATTCATGTTTATCTTCTAACAAAACAAGTGTTAATGTAATCTCAAATCATGGTCGAGACTATCAATAAATTGGTAGCGCACCCGATAAGGACGTTAACATTTATTTTGCTAAAGTTTATAGACTTTAAAATGTGTAAAAGGAGTTAAATGATTTTATCATCCATTGATCTACCCTAGCCTACAAACCCTAGCAAGCTAGGAATTACTCACGCTTGGTTGGAGAAGAAAGGATGAAGAATGAGATCATAATGTAAGATGCAGAAATTAAGTGCAAAAAGCAAGTGCAGAAATTAATTGCGAAAAAACTAATAAAAATTCTACCTTTATTAATTAACTATATCATGTACAAATCCTTTTAAAGTAGAGTACAAGAACCCTAGTTTTTGCTCTCGATCTCTATCTTGTTGGAAGTAGATAAACAGTTGATGATCAACTCGGATGCGTGGAGCGTCTTGGACCTCTTGATCTCTTCAGTTGATGCTTTTCAAAGTATAGCTCTCGGTCCCTTAAATAATCATAGAAACTCTGAACCCTAGATTCCATGTGTGATGATTTGTTGTTATGATCACACCCAAAAAATTTCAAATCCTATGGCCACAAAGGGGTCGCGGATCTGCCGCAAATCATGGTATTTGGCCGCCCAACCGCGGCAGCATAGTGTGATCAGGTCTTGGGATTTTTCGATGTCTCTGGTGTTGATATTTGTAAATCTCTTCGATGTCTGGATTTTGGAAATCGTACACCGAGTCTCTGCCGTTGCTAGATCTTATATTTTCTCTCAATATTTCGGCAGATTTGATTCTGACATCTCGGATCTTTTGATCTCCAGATCTGAGCTAATATCTATACGATATCTCAAGTCATATTGTTAGTAATATTTGTTATTATTTTGAGATATTATCCTAACCATTTGTATGATACAATATTTTAAGAATATTGATTAGAAATATTTGATATGATATGCATATTTTAATTACAATATTTCATTTAACTATTATATGCATGTATTTTCCCTCATTATGTTAATTATAATGTAGAAATATATGATAATAAACTTTTTATACATAAACTCTCATATGTTCTATAATTACAATAAACACCTTATAGAACTTAACAATAGTGGGAAAAATAATCATTCAAATGTGCAATATTTCAGACTAATCAAATACCCCCAAACTTAACTTTGATCGTCCCGAGAAAACTAGTTATTAAAGAGAAGAAGAAGAAAAAGAAAAAGAAAAACCTAGCATACTTTCGTAGGCAACATGATTGCACTGAGTACGTGCAACAAGCCTTTAAATCTCTAGGTGTCCCTAGTAGGAGGAGTGTTGTCTTTTGAGGGTTTTCAGCGGATTACACCAACAAAATTCTATAATAAAAGAAAGATGATGAAAGTTACATACAAAGATAAGAACATATAAAATAAAGAACTTGAAAAGAAGAGTTACAAACTATACTAGCTTTTTAGTGGCCATGAGCCCTATCTTAATAGTCGTGAAAAGATGTCAAAAATCACATCATCCCTCAATAAAACATCGCTTTTAGTCTTCCTCCTTACTTTTCTTCCAAACATCGATCATATACCCCTACATGTGTGTAAAAGACAACCCTACACTTAGAGAATTCAATTCAAGCTATCATATTCTTGTCCATCTTCCTTAGTACTTTTTAGTCGGTGAATATTTTATAGATGGAATTGCTCACACATTCTTCATGCGACCGTTAATACTTCTTGAGGTACTTCTGACCGATTACCAAATATGCTTACTCATTTAGAAATAATTAGCAATATTCTCGTCTTGCAACACCGAAGGCTTAGCAGTGGCTCCTAAACCACTTGGTCCAAGGCACTAGGTGATAAAGCACCCTCGCTATATTTTTTTTATACTGCCTTAAGTAATTACAAAATAAGTGTTCATTTTTCTTCATCATTTTATTTTATTTTATGTTTCACTTTTTTTCCATTGATCTTCATACTAATGCTTTTAGACAAGAGCATTTCAAGGTATCCTCTTCTAACCCAAGTTTCAAGATGTGTGCAAGTGCATATAGTAGGGTATTAACGTTTAAAAGTTTTGACTCAAGAATAGGGACTATTTTTCATACTCAATTCTATCCTCAGATTAGTGATTCCCTTCATCTTAGTAACCCTTAGGACAACAGCTCATGACTACCTATTACTAGCTTCGTTATAAAACATCTAATTTTCTTGCTTTTCTTAAACTTTTCCTTCCTATCATATGTATTTTTCACTCTCTAACTTTCATTATCAAAAAAAAAAATTGTGCTTTTATTTAGTATAATGCAAAAAATGACGCGTGAATAAGCACAAACCTCCCCTAAACCTATTTGCAGCAGTTTCCTCATTGATGTCATCTGTTAAGCTTAAAACCTGTAGACTTGGGAGGAAAATTTAGTAACGGGAACAAGAATTAATGACAGTGAAATCCTTCCCCAAACTTATTTTTGGCTCACAATTTTGTAAAAATTTGTTTTTCTTTCAAGAGCCAAAATATTTTTCTTCCCCCTCAAACATAAGTAAAACAGTATTAAGCATTATAAGAGGGAGGGTAAAGTTATTGGTCTATGCAAAACTATACAAAGACCAAAATTCAACACCAACCATTCGAATATTTTATCAATGTAACACCATGGTTGGTGGAAGATCACAGATGTGCAGAAGTGGGAAGATAGGAGGCGGAATCGATCAGGTTTACGTCTCGGTTGGTAGAGACGAAACAGTGATGGTCCAAGAAAACGAGAATGCGAATGATTAGGAGTGAGTGGAATATTTTCATTCTCGTACATATTAAGAAGAAAGGGTGGTGGTTCAACTTCTTCGGGTGGAGGTTGAATCATCACAACATCCATGTCTTTTTGGAATGCGAGTTTTTCGGCAAAAATATCTTCAAAACTTTCATCAATGGTCCGAGTAATAATTTCATCAATATTTATATTGATGGAATATGCAGATTCACTAGGACGGTTGAAAGTTCCAAGATTAGTCTTATGTGCCCTAAGATTCAAAACACTAGATTCGCCAGAAATTATAGAGGTAGGAGATTCGAAATGATCGTCTCCCTCATCCTCAAATCAGTCTAAATCAAGTGATCTTTCAAGAATCATAGAACTCGAAATATCGGAGTGTGATTCATCAAAACTCGGTGGAGTTGAAAGAAGATTAGAAGAACCAAAGAAAGTGCGTGATGAAATGGGTAAACAAATTTGGGTGTCGAGCATTGTTGAACCATATGTGGGAGATGAAGGCCGGATATCGTTCTGCTTATCAGATAGGTCGGTGGTAAGAATAGGATCGGTTAATTGTACATGAAGATGTTTGTATTCAATAGAAGGGACATGATGGGTAGGAGAACCAACTCATCCAACATAACGGGTTCATCTTCAACGATATTCTCATTACCGCTCTCACTAACACCTTCGGTCAAATCAAACGAATAGGTATTCAAGAATTCATCAATTATACTATCCTCAATCGATAAATCACTGGGTTCACTTGATGGAGTTGGAAGGTTTGAAATATCAAGTGTAGTCGAATAAGGATCGGTTTGATTTGAAATGGTGTCAAGCTCTCTTTCACACTCACTATTAGCAAAGTCAAACATGTTATTCTTGGGTACCTCATCACTTAAACTATGAAGTGGTTGACCATCGAGTATATTCGGTTAGGGTGCAGGATAGAAGGTGTCAAGATCAAAAGAATTGGTTTTGGTTTGACTTTGAGGGATCTCTTGTTCTTTTTCACTACTCAATTCCAACTCTACTTCAAAGCTAGACATGGGTTGTGAAGAAGTTCCAATGAAGGATTCTCTTTGAAACATGGAACTTTCTAATTCATTTTCAGAAGTATTGTCTAGATAAGGTGAAGAAGATGAGTATGGTTGGGAAGTGTCTAATTGTTGGCTACGGGCAAGTGCTACGTGTTCAGCAATTGACTTCCGTTTATGATTTGCCGCATTAGCCTGAAGAGAAATGTTAAAAAGATATGCCCTTACTTGTTGGCTATGGGGCGAGTTCAATGTGTTCCGCAATCGACATGCGTTTCTGATTTGTCCCATTAGCCTCAAGATAAGTGTCAACATGAGAGCGTGTGAAGATTTGGTATTGTGGATAAGAATTAGAAGGGTGAACCCAAGTTTCATAACCAAGATTAGGATCAACATTGGGATATGAAGAATATTGAGATTGGTTAGTTAGTTGGCGACTGACAATTGCTATTTGTTCAGCAATGGTCATGGGTGTAAAAGATGTCATATTCGCCTTAAAACGGGTATCAATATTTTCATATGTAAATGATGGTGTTTGTTGTCCTGACGGTTTTGGATTAGTGAAAGGATTGAAACTTTGGCTTTTAGCCTTCGCAATTTGCTCAGCGATGGACATGCGTTTCGAAGTTCCCTCACTCGCCTTAAAAGGATTATCAACATAAGAAGATGTGGAATTTTGATGCGGTTGATAGGACCTTGAGTGAGGTATCCAACTATTCTTTTCCGCTTGCTCTATCCTATCCCTTAAAGATATAGTAAAGTCAGATTTTGTACCGAAGCAGTTATGAAAACTAGATATATTTTGTTCTGGATAGAAAAGCTCGGCAAGAGTTCATCTGTTTGAGTTACCCATTAGAAGAAGGTGAAAGGAAAAGAGGGTGATGGTAAAGATTTAAGCTCTTTTAGGATTTTGGAAGTTGTTTTGCTTTGAAAGATGGACTTGAGGCTTGACTCAACAAATCACAAAATGCACAATCAACCCCTAGAACTAGGGTCTCCTAGGTCAAGTTACTAGACCGCTCCTAGACTTCCAAAGGACAAGTCGCAGGATCAATCCTCTACTACCTCTTTATCACTGTTATGGCCAGGTAAGTGCCAGGTAAATGGGAGGATCCGCTATATGAATCACCGAAATAGCGGGCCTAATTAAGTAACCACTTTCCTTAGTCACACTTGCTTAGACACCACAAGAGAAATGCGGATAAGCGATAGATTACTCACGACCCTCCTCTGTCCTAATTGAGCGCGACAGTCCATAGGGCCTTGGTCTAGATATTTTTTTTATTAATGTAGGGTGATAGTATGCACGTTTGTGATTTGTGGAGCTTAGGAAGGGTGATGAAATCCATACCTAATCTGAATTTGGGTTTATTACCCCTTAAAGTCCATTTTAAAATATGCAAAAGCAACCCGAAATCAAAACACGCAATAATATTTTTGACCGGCGATATTTGCAAAGAATCCTGCAGGAAAAATCAGAATATTGGATTTCAGAGGAGAGAGAAAGATATTAGAAATTTACCTTAAGATTTTGGGGGCCCAACTCCTCACTTCCACCGCCGTTCCGTGGCTAATTGCCTACTTATGCCGCCGTTCCGCTGCACTATGGAAGGGTCTCTTGAAAAAAAATTCTTCAGTGCTCCCCTCTGCTCCTCTAGGCTATTTTGAAAGTCATTGAATCTCTGATTCTTTGCTCCAGTTACTCCAGATACCCTTGCAAAACTCGCACAATAATCGTTAAATACAAAATATACGATTTTGATTATTTTATGATATGGATTAATCAGAATTCAACCCGAATAGCAAGAAAAAAAATTACATCCGTTTTCCCGGCAATGGCGCTATTTGATTGGTCTGTTTTAAAACAGGACGGCTGATGATCAACTTAGATGAACAGCTAATGATCAATCATTAAATACACAATATCCAGTTTTCCCATGCAAAACTCGCACAATAATCCATTTTCCCGGCAATGTATAAAAGGAGTTAAATAATTTTATCATTCATTGATCTACCCTAGCTTACAAACCCTAGCAAGCTAGGAATTACTTATACATGGTTTGAGAAAAAAGGATGAAGAATGAGATCATAATGTAAGATGCAGAAATTAAGTGCAGAAATTAATTGTGAAAAAACTAATAAAAACTCTACCTTTATTACTCAACTATATTATGTACAAATCCTTTTAAAGTAGAGTACAAGAACCCTAGTTTTTGCTCTCGATCCCTATCTTGTTGGAAGTAGATGAACAGCTGATGATCAACTTAGAAGCGTGGATCGTCTTGGACCTCTTGATCTCTTTGGTTGATGCTTTTCAAAGTATAGCTCTCGGTCCCTTAAATAGTTACAGAAACTCTAAAGCCTAGATTCCATGTGTGATTATTTGTTGTTACGACCACATCCAAAAAATCTCAAATCCTACGGCCACAAAAGGGCCGCGGATCCGCCGCAAATCATGTCATTTAGCCGCCCAACCGCTGCAGCATAGTGTGATCAGGTCTTGGGATTTTTCGTGGTCTCTGGTGTTGATATTTGCAGATCTCTTCGATGTCTGGATTTTGGAAATCTTACACTGAGTATCTTCCATTGCTAGATCATATATTTTCCCTCAATATTTCGGCAGATTTGATTCTGACATCTCGGATCTTTTGATCTCCAGATCTAAGCTAATATCTGTACAATATCTCAAGTCATAGTGTTAGTAATATTTTTTATTATTTTGAGATATTATCCTAACCATTTGTATGATACAATATTTTAAGAATATTGATTAGAAATATTTGATATGATATGCATATTTTAATTAAAATATTTCATTTAAATATTATATGCATGTATTTTCCCTCATCATGTTAATTATAATGTAGAAACATATGATAATAAACTTTTCACACATAAACCCTCATATGTTTTATAATTACAATAAACACACCTTTTAGAACTTAACAATAGTGGGGAAAATAATCATTCAAATGTACAATATTTCAGATTAATCAGGTATGTATATACGGTGAGGGGTATTCTTGTAATTTTTGCAAGAGTGCTTCTAGAAGAAAACACCTCATTTGTTATTTAACCATTTTTGTTAAATAGTTAATGAGGTGGAGGTATGAGGTGTTATATTACAATAAATAAAGCATGGCTATTTGGTGACTTACTCAGTGACTCATGGGATGACTATTGAGGCATGGTTTATTTTAGATATTTTGTTGAATTATTGTTTTGCTTCATAGTTATCCAGGTGAGCCATATTTATTTCATTCTATCATTAACACTCTCTCTCCTCCAAGCTCTCTTCTTCTTCCTTAAACCCTAATTTTTCTCATTAGTTGAGAAACCTAGGGTTCTTGAGACTAATCAATCCCTAATTACTCTCTACATCTTCTAGGTTACTTAGACTAGCATACTAGGTACTCTAGTTACCTCGATTTAGAGGTGGGAGCTCAAAGTATACACTCTCGGGTGGATCATCTTTGACGCAAGGAGCCCGACGATCAAGCGCGATCCGTACACTCTTCCAGAAGCTCAAGAAGAGGAGGAGGATAGCAAGAAAAAGGACTTAGTTCACGGAGGTATAAACTTTTTTCGTAGTAGTTAGAACCTGCAGTTTATTGTGTTAGTTAAGGTTTCCGTATTGATTCTGAAGTTCAAGTCGTTGTTGCGAAGTTTGAAAATTGTTTTTTGAAAATTCTGCCTCCCCCTGAACCCGCGGGGTGTGCGACATTGACTTACAGTGCTATCAAAGCCTACTAAACCTTAACTAACAGTTTTAACGATAGATAGAACTACGAAACCAAAATAACTCCGAAACACGAAAACAAAGATCCAAGTTTCTTTCAAAATTTTCAAAGCCTCTAAAATTTTTTTAAACAATTGCAGAGTGCTCCTTTAGTTTTGAGATGGATATCAAACAAAAACGAGACAATTCCTCCACATTCTGGCTGGCCACATACCCATTTTTCCCGGCCTGGCCGGCCCATGGGGGATTTTTGCGTCATGTTTTGTTCTGTGTTCTAGTCTCTTGGATTTATGGTTTTAGGTGTTGTTTGTTTTTGCCAAGATTGCTTATACCGTTATCTTTCTGTTGTGGCAATACGGAGTATTTCGAAGTCCCAGTTTTAACGTTGTTTACTAGTTTTCAGTTGATATATGTGTTTCGAAACGTCCGCTAATCGCTATATGACGATAAGTGCGGGTTGCACATATCTGTGTTGTTGATTTTGTGGTGTGTGTATATGGAATATTGGATCGTCGTGGATGAATAGCCGGAGGATGTGAGAAGAGCGTTTTTCTTTCATTGGATGTAAATTTGTAAATTTGATGTAATATTATTTTGCGGGGCACATCTGGGTTGAGGTTGTAGCCACCGTTGTATTATTTCATTTACTGTTTTTTTGCTTCTAGGATAGACCCAAGGTGGGGTGCACAAACTACCGGGTTCTTGAAGTGCCTATTGGCCTACTCATTTTATTGAGGGAGGTTGCTTCACTTCAGGAATTTGGGGGGTAGTTTGCCGTACTTGTAGGAGTCTAGGGTAGGGTTTTGGTTATTCATCACGATCGTGGAATTCGTCTTTCGTTATAGGCTTAAACGAAGCGCGAAATTCCTAGTATATCCAATATATTCATCTGTGATCTGGAATGCCTATTATTGCGTGAGACGAATGGATATATATATATATATATATATATATATAGTAGACATTGCTTATGTTTTGCACCCATGCTAGTCCAGCCCCCGCTCTACCGTTAGTTAAGTAACTTAACGGTGCATGTCGTGGCCCCGTGGAGAATGCGGATGGCATAAGCGTACGTTGTATTTTTGTTTCTTTCTGCAATGATAGGATTAAACGATGGGACAACATTAATTGATTAATTCAAAGAAAAAACAAAGCTAAATCGTTGGAACAGTTTCAAAACCACTCGGTTTTCTTCAAAAAGCAACTTTTAAATGCGGAGCCTAAACCACTCCTTTAAAAGCTATCATGGTTCCTTCGATTATATCAAGTTCATTACGTTTGCGGTTTTCGCAAAAAACCAGCCGTAGCCCTCCGTCGTTTCAAATGAACAGCACATCGTATTCATGCTATGTTTGTTGGCCTTCGTCAAGGCATAGTGAATGGTAGCGGTATGTTGCTTGTTTGTAGTATAGATAGATGCATTAGTTTAGGACAGTCATACAAACTTGTTGGCCTTCGTCAAAGGTGAGTACGGATGGATCTAAATTAATCAGGACAACGACGGGAAGAACTTGACTTGCATCTTATGATTTGTTGGCCTTTTTCAAAGTCATAAGAGCTTGGGGAAAAAATCACATCGCGAGTTTCAAATAAAAAGAAAACTTGCAGATTTAGCATACCTTCAGGAGTATGGTGACTAGAGTGGCTTCCATCTTGGTCATCACACAATGATAATTGGATCCCGATCCCACTGATGAGTAGGATTACACTTGGGAGATTATTTCACTTAACAATCAATGCTATAAACCAAGTAGGTGTCTAGAACGGTGTTAGCGGGGCTCCGCCTCCTGTTCACACCATAATATTGCATTATTATATTCCCCATCCTTATTCATTTTATAAATAAACAGGTGCTTTTGACGCATGTCTGCTACATATTACAGGTTATAGGTTCTTGGACAGAAAACAGTGAAAACGATGAAAAGAAGATGCAAAAGTGGATTTTGAACAACAAACAGAAGGCTCTTGATCAAGCCTACATCAAAGATAAAATTCACAAAATACAAGGCAATGCAAGGTCCAAGATTACAAAGCGAACAGTTAAAAGTCCACCGCAATTATTCACTGGAGATCTGGAAGAAACATAGAAGCTATTTTAATAAAAGAACCAAATAATAAGGAAGCCCAAAGACAGAAGAGCCTATAAAGGAAATTTCAAGGCCCAATACTTCCTTTTAAAGAGACAGAGACAAAAAATTTTACCAAAGCTTGAAGTCTAGTTTGACTAGGCCTTCCTAAGGATATTTTGGTAAATGTAGACGTGCGAATCAATTGTAACCTAGGGTTTCCTATCATCTATAAATAGGAGCTCTAAATCATTGTAAAGGCTATGCCTCCCTATGCCTCTTTCTATGAATAAAATTTAGAATTCTTTTGGAGAGCATCGATGCCTCTTTTCATTTCAGAAATTCAGATCCGACAAGTCTTGTGTTGATATTTGGAGAGAGCCATCTGTAAAGTAAGTAGGTAATTTCAATTCTTGCCCTAGGTAATTTTTCATTCTCTGCCCTAGATTAAATTTAATTCCTTGCCCTAGTTAGATAGTTAGATCTTTAATTCAATTACCCTAGATTAATTTAGTTTTTAGATTTAATTAATCCATTCACATCGTTTGGAATTAACTTGCAAGAGCGATTAGGAAATTCACAACATCCCTGTGGACCGACCCATACTCACCGGCTAGCTGCAAAGCGACGCCGTTCTTGATTGCGGTAATAGATAGTTTTTGAGATCAATCAAATGGTGCCTGGCCGAAAGGTTAAGCAAGTATTGTGACGTGCGATTAATCCTGACTAATTCATCTTTAGGGTTTGAAGAAGAATTAGGAAAAGTGGTTATATAATTAAGGAACTTCGCGAAAGCGTTGGAAAACCTCTCTCGAAGTATCAACAAGCCTGGCCAAAAGGTTAAGCAAGTATTGTGACGTGCGATTAATCCTGAATAATTCATCTTTAGGGTTTGAAGAAGAATTCGAGGAAACAGTGGGAGCCATCCTATTTAAATAAACTAATAACCAATCTAAATTTGCAAGAGCATACGCTGAGTGTTTCCTTTCTCTCTCTAGCAGCTACCATGACAGGACTCAAACTACTACTTGAAAAAATACACTGACGGGACCAAACTATAAAAATTGGCTGAGGAACGTCAACATTGCACTTACTTATGACAAAGTGGCATATGTCATCACAAGTACTGCTCCCCCTGTTCCAGGACCAGATTCCTCAGTTGCGGAGAAAGAGGTCTGCAAAATATGGGATCTGGATTGCGAGAATGCTAAGTGCATCATGCTGGCATCCATGAATAATGAACTCCAGAAGCAGCACGAGGATATGGACATCAAATCCATTTTTCTCCATTGTAAGGATTTGTATGGAGAGCACTCTCATATCGCAAGGTACGAGACCTCAAGTAAATTATTCCAGATGAGGTTAGCTCCAGGATCACCTGTAGGAGAGCACGTCCTAAAGATGATCTGTCTCATTGAGGAACTCGCAAACCTAGGATGCGTGCTAGAAAACGAGTTATACATTGACTTGATTCTACAGTCCCTTCCCCACACCTTCTCTCAGTTCGTGCTGAACTACAACATGCACGATATGGAAGCTGATCTTCCAAAGCTTCTCAACATGTTGAGGGTAGCGGAGAGCTCCTTAAAAAAGGAGAAGACACCTGTTCTTATTATTGGCCAATCATCATCTTCTAAATCCAAAGCGAAAGCTAAGGGGAAGAAGAAAATGATCACCATCAAGCCGAAAGGAGGTGTTAAAAAGATGCAGGGAATGAACACATCGGGGAGATTAAAAGCTGATAAGAATGAGTGCTACTACTGTCACAAGAAGGGGCACTGGAAGAAGGATTGCAGGGTTTTCAAAGCCAAGGACAAGGACACGAAGCAAGCTGATGCTTCTGCTTCGGTTGTGTTCGTAATCAAAAAATGTTTTTCAGTGAACTCTGTTGGATATATGTATGCCCTAGAGGCCATTATTTGATAGTGGATGTATCAGTATGTGTATATATATATTCAGAGGACATTCTTGCTCGACATGATAGTATGCTATCTGGTTGTTCTTTATCTTGGCATGTTCACTTGATCAGGCTTATTACTCATTTGGTGCATGTTGATAAAGCCCTTAGGATATTTGCTTGACTACTGGGATTATGATGTAGATCATAATAGTGGGACATGTGTAGTTTATAAGCATATCCTTAAAATGTTCATAGTCATGGGTGTATCGAGACGGGGTATCGATATTCCAGAGTAGACCAGCGTATACGTTTCTTGACCCATATGATGGGCGATGGATGATCCCATATTCATTGGTGTGGTGACACCAAAGATTGTATAGGGGTGCTCAGTGGAGACTGGGTACACTGAATGGACTCGCCGAGAACTCCTATGTGGTATTATATCTATCGTCGGATAGCAGTTCTCAGGTGACACTGGTACAGGTTAGTCTATAGACTCGAGATCGTCATAGAGTCTTGTGTGTGCTCCCACTGTATTTTGATCTCCACCCTACCACGGCTCTACCGAGTCATGCAAACATGTGGATTTTGGGTACAGTCCCGAGGCACATGGAGGCAATGAACGATAGGAGGGGTTTCGTCTCTCCCGGTATTGGGAGTGATGTTGCGCTATGCTCGATTGGCTATAACAGGAAGTCCCTGGCCAGGGTTGGTGAGATTTACTAATAAGTATTATCAGTAGTTTCTCGATCTGTTATTGGCCTTATACCGGCATGACTTATTGAGTTATTGGGGTCGACGATACCATCCTTAGACTCGATATGCAGTGTATCTGATGAAGAGACCGGACTGTACGGTAAGTGTTGCTAGTTGGCTCGACGGGAGTTTTGACAGGTTCGCTTGTTTTTCTTCTGATCGCTCAATACCTGGGAGCCGTTACGTACAGCTAGTGTCGTTGACGGTTTGTGGGTATGTGATATGATCACTGCCTACTGCTAGCGTACTGACGAGTCTTAGAGTCCCACAAAGGGGTTTCCTGGCTCAGGAGAAACGATGTGGGGTGCATATGGGGATATGCGCGGGAGCTTGATTAAATGTAAGTATATGATACCGCATTTTAATCTAGCATTTACTATTGGTCGGGTCGTATATGATATGATCGGATTATTAAATCAAGTGTTGATTTAATATTAATGACCATTAGCTCATTTATTAAAACCTATTTCTTTATGTTGTATGCATGAGTGTATGTATGCATATATTGATATGAGTGCACACATCCATGCATACATGTGTCATGGTTGATGATACATTGGAGATGGCAATGTAAGACTCACATCGAGAAATATTTATATATTTTGATTATTGAGAAAAAGAAAATGAGAATAAGATCATGGTTGAGTTTCTACACTCTTCCTTTGTTGACCAAAGTCAAAACCATGGTTTTATTGCCCGTGGTTTTAGTTAACTCAATATCAAAATATCTAGATATTATGTAACCATGGTTGATGGTGAGATAACTCTCTCTCTCTCTCTCTCTTGATTGTGATCACTCATTCTCATAATTAACACAAGAGTTAAGCTTAGCCATCTCCTTCTTCCTTTTTCTCCTTCAAGCTCTCTAGGTTTTAGAAAGTGAGTGAAGAAAAGAAAAAGAAAAGGTTTTTAAGTGAGAACACAACCCACATCACCAATCTATGTTAGTCTAGCCAACTAGTGTAGATTGTTTGCTTCACTTCCATCTTGATCAAGTGAAGCTAGGAGCTTGTGCAAAAGGACTCCGTGGTGGATCGTCATGGACTTCGAAGGACTCAAGCAAACCGGTTCAAACGCCAAGTTGATCCAAGGAGCCAAGAGGGAGGTCTACAAAGGTTGTAATACTCCCCTCTTAGTGTTAGACACTTGATAGTATATGATACTTGTTTTTATTACCCTAAATTTCTTGTTCGATTCATGGTTGGTTTTGCTTAGCACCCCTAAAATTTTATTGTAGCATGTTTGATGCAAGACAAACCCTAGATATGGTGCTAGGCAAATCCCTACAAACTCTACATCATGGGTACTAGATACCGGTTCCGGTTCTCATATCTGTAATTCTTTGCAGGCTCTGAGAAACCGTAGAGTACTGAAGGAAGGTGATATGACCCTCAGGGTTAGCAACGAAGCAAATGTTGATGCTGTTTCCGTAGGCGATTATCACCTGGGGTTGACAAGTGGGCATATTTTGATGTTGTATAGCTGTTTTTGTATACCGAGTATGCTATGTAATATTATATCAATGTCTTTATTATCTAATGAAGGATATAATTTTGCACTTGAAAGAAATGCCATGAACATTCACTTAATTCAAGAACTGATTGGGTCTGGCACACTGGAAAACGGCATATACGTACTCAATCAATATCAAGTTTTCAATATCCAAAACACACTCAAAAGAAAGGCTCCAGATTCAAACCAAGACTTCTTATGGCATTGTAGACTTGGTCATATTAATGAAACAAGGTTGACTAAGTTGTATAAAGATGGATACTTAGATCCGTTTGAATATGTATCTTATGCAACTTGTTAATCATGTATCAAAGGAAAGATGACCAAATCCCCATTCACTGGACACGGAGAAAGAGCCACCGAGCTCTTGGAACTCATACACAGCGATGTATGTGGTCCGATGTCTACACATGCACGAAGCGGTTACTCCTACTTCATCACTTTTACTGATGATTTCTCAAGGTATGGACATGTGTTCTTAATGAAGCATAAATCAGAGGCCTTTCAGAAATTCAAGGAGTATAAAAATGAAGTGGAGAAACAAACTGGTAAAGGTATCAAGATATTTCGATCTGATCGAGGTAGAGAATACTTAAGTACCAGTTTCCTTGAATGATTAAAAGAGAATGGAATTCTCTCTCAGCTTACTCCTTCATATACACCTCAGCATAACGGTGTATCGGAAAGAAGGAATCGCACGCTACTGGATATGGTGCGTTCCATGATGAGTAATGCTGAGTTACCACTTTCCTTATGGGGTTTTACGCTAGAATCAACAGCATACCTATTGAATAGGGTTCCAACTAAGTCTGTTCCCACCACTCCATATGAAATGTGGAGTGGGAAGAGACCATGTCTCAAGTATCTAAAGATATGGGGGTGTCCAGCTTTTGTCAAAAAGAAAAATCCGGACAAGCTCGAGGCACGATCGGTTTTGTGCAAGTTTGTGGGATACCCTAAGAATTAATGGGGATATCTTTTCTACCATACTGAAGAAGAAAAGGTGTTTGTCACTCGCCACATAGTCTTTTTAGAGAGCGAATTTCTTGCAAAAGAAATTAGTGGGAGCGCGGTAGAACTGGAAGAAATTCCAGAACCCTAAACTACTGCCGAGGACTTAGTAGAACCTCAGGTTTCAATAGATCCTGACGAACCGATGCCACTCTGCAAATCTAGTAGGCTTTCTCGTCCGCTTGAGAGATACTATGGGTTTCTCGTAGATAGGGATCAAGAGGATTGCGTTATCAATGATGATGAGCCTACAAATTTTCAGTAGGCTACCACGAGTAAAGACTCGGTGAAGTGGCTGGATGCTATGAGATCCGAAATGGAATCCATGTACACCATTAAAGTATGGACTTTGGAAGTTGCTCCTCTTGGGGTTAAACTAGTTGGATGCAAATGGATCTTCAAAAAGAAGTTTGGTGTAGATGGACAAGTGGAAACCTACAAAGCTAGACTTATTGCAAAAGGTTTTCGTCAAAAATCAGGATTGGACTATGATGAAACCTTTTCTCTAGTGGCTATGCTTAAATCCATTCGGATCCTGCTAGCTATAGCTGCCTTCCATGACTATGACATCTGGCAGATGGATGTGAAAACAGCTTTTCTAAATGGAAATTTAGAAGAAAGTGTTTACATGGATCGGCCAGAGGGTTTCTCAGACAGTGGGAGCAATGGAAAGGTATGCAGGTTGCTTAAATCTATTTTTGGATTAAAGCAAGTATCGTGGAGTTGGAACATCTGTTTTGATGAGACAGTAAAAGAATTTGACTTTATCAAAAATGTAGATGAACCATGCATTTATAGGAAGATTGTAGGAGGAGCAGTAGTCTTCCCCGTACTATACGTTTACGACATACTCCTGATAGGGAATGATATCCCTATGCTACAATCAGTCAAGCTCTTCTTGTCACAGAAGTTCTCCATGAAAGACTTGGGTGATGCCTCCTATATTCCGAGGATTAAGATCTATCGTGATAGTTCTAAAAGAATGTTGGGACTTTCACAGTCCAGGTGCATTGACGCCATACTGAAGAGATTAAGTATGAAAGATTCCAAGCGTGGTAATTTACCCGCTTGTCACGGGATCACCCTCTTCAAAGAGATGTCTCCAAAGACTGATGAAGAGAGGGCTTGCATGAGAATTATACCCTACGCTTCGGCAGTAGGATCTATAATGTATGCGATGTTATGTACCAGACCAGACGTAGCTTACGCACTTAGTATGGTAAGCAGGTATCAGTCAAACCCGGGTGAGAAGCATTGGATATCGGTAAAGAACATTCTCAAGACTAAGGAGATGTTCTTGGTATACGGTAATGAGGACCTCCAGATCGAGGCTTTTACCGATTCCAGCTTCCAGAGTGATAAGGATGACTCTAAATCCGTCTCGGGTTATGTGTTTACCCTCAATGGAGGGGTGGTATGTTGGAAGAGTTCCAAACAAGACACCGTCGCAGACTCAACGATGGAAGATGAGTATATAGCTGCTAACGATGCCGCAAAAGAGACGGTCTGGATGAGAAAGTTCATCTATAAACTTCTGGTGGTTCCTTCCATCGCTAATCCAATACCCTTGTATTGCGATAACAATGGGGCTGTAGCTTTAGCGAAGGAACCAAGGTCCTATCAGAAATCCAGACATATCTTGAGGCGGTATCACCTGATCAGGGAGATCGAGGTGTGGAGAGTGGACACAAAAGGCAACACGACAGATCCATTCACTAAGGCCATCCCTCAAGTCCAGTTCGAGAGACTGTTCGAGATATTGGGCATACGGTACTCCATCAACTGGATCTAGTGCTGACGGTGGGTACTTATTGCGCCAATTACAGGCCTTAGTGCAAGTGGGAGATTGTTGGATATGTATGCCCTAGAGGCCTTCATTGTATACTAGGGATATATATGTACAGGACAATCTTGCTCGATATGATAGTACGCTATTTGGTTTGTCTTTATCTTAACATGTGATGTGTTTTACTTTGTATTTCATATCTTGTATACATGTTGATAAAGCCCGTTGGATCTTTGCCTGACTACCAGCGTTGTAATGGCAATAATACTTGTGGGAGCTGGGTAGTCGATAGGCACATCCTTAAAGTGTCCCTAGTCGTAGGAGTATCGAGACTGGGTATCGATATTCCAGAGTAGACTAGTGTATATATATCTAAACCCTGACGATGGGCGATGGATTGGTCCCATAACCATTGGTGAGATGTACCTGAGATTGTATACAGATGCTCACTAGGTGTGAGTTCACCGGACAGGACTCGCCGAGGACTGGCTAGATGGTATTATACCTAGCGTCACATAGCAGTTCTCTGGTGACATGTGTGCAGATAGTCTGTCGACCTAAGGTCGTCATTTTTCTCGTGTGAGTTCCCACTGTGCTTTGATTACTACCCTACCATGGCTCTACTGAGTCGTGCAAACAGGTTTTAGTTGGGTACAGTCCCGAGCCACATGGAGGCAGTGAGCGACTGTTAGGGATTCTTCACTCCCGGTATAGGGAGTCGATGTCGCGCTGTGATCGGTTAGTCAACACCATAAGTCCCTGTCCAGGACGGATTGAGAATTACTGGTAGTTAGACCAGTAGATTCTCGGATGGTCTTGAGCTACACCGACACGAATTTTCTGGTTATTAGGGGTCTGACGTTTTCTAACCCCCTAGACCTTATATGCGATACTCTCAGACGAACATACCGAACTGCACAGAGATTGTCACAAACAGGCTCAGTAGGAGTTCGGATGAGTTTGCTCGTCGGCCTTTTTTCAACATGTTCCTGGGTTGCCGTTGCGTACAGCTAGTGCCGCTGACGGACTTGTGGTTAAACCCACCGCCAGCGTACTATCGAGTCTTTAGAGTCCTACACAGAGGGTTTCCCTGCTTCGGGCGAAACGATGTAGAGACCGTATGGTTTTACTGCAGGGTTCGATCATATACGTGTACTGTGCACGGATCATGATTTGGACGGATAATACTTGTGGGCTTTGGTTTAAGCCAGATCCTAGTATTAGATTATCAGATTATTTTGTCTCTTTGTATTCATATTTTTCAGAATACAGATACGGGTATGTATATACGGTGAGGGGTATTCTTATAATTTTTGCAAGAGTGCTTCTAGAAGAAGAAACCTCATTTGTTATTTTACCATTTTATTTAAATGGTTAAAGAGGTGGAGGTATGAGGTGTTATATTGCAATAAATGAAGCATAGCTACTTGGCGACTCACTTAGTAACTCATGGGATGCCTATTGAGGCATGGTTGATTTTAGATATTTTGTTGAATTATTGTTTTGCTTCATAGTTATCCAAGTGAGCCATATTCATTTTATTCTATCTTTAACACTCTCTCTCCTCCAAGCTCTCTTCTTCTTCCTCAAACCCTTATTTGTCTTATGAGTTGAAAAACCTAGGGTTTTTGAGACTAATCAATCCCTAATCACTCTCTACATCTTTTAGGCTACTTATACTAGCATACTAGGTACCCTAGTTACCTCGATTTAGAGGTAGGACCTCAAAGTATACACTCTCGGGTGGATTGTCTTTGACGCAAGGAGCCCGACGATCAAGCGCGATCCGTACACTCTTCCAGGAGCTCAAGAAGAGGAGGAGGAAAGCAAGAAAGAAGGACTTGGTTCACGGAGGTATAAACTTCTTTCATAATAGTAAGAACCTGCAGTTTATTGTGTTAGTTAAGGTTTCCGTATTGATCCTGGAGTTCAAGTCGTTGTTGCGAAGTTTGAAAATCGTTTTTTGAAAATTCCGCCTCCCCGTGAATCTGTGGGGCGCGACATTAACTTACATGAACGCTGCTGGGGCATTGGTGAGCCCGAACGACATTACTAAGAACTCGTAATACCTGTAGCCCGTCTGAAAAGAAGTCTTCGGAATATCATCATTCCGGACCCGCAACTGATGATAACCTGACCGCAAATCAATCTTCGAAAAATATCCTGCACCTGGAGCCGATCGAACAAATCATCAATGCGAGGTAGAGGATACCTATTACGCACCGTAACTCGGTTCAGCTGACGATAATCAATGCACAATCTCATACTGCCGTCCTTTTTCTTAACGAACAGGGCAGAGCTCCCCAAGGTGAGATACTCGGTCGAATAAGTCCCTTGTCAAGAAAATATTTCAATTGATCCTTGAGCACTTTAAGCTCTGTCGGGGCCATCTGATAAGACGGTATATAAATAGGCCCCATGTCAAGCCTCTGCCACCACCACAGTCTAGAAAGAATCCACCGCGGCCTCTGCCTGCTATACCTCTACCAATCTGCCCGGAAACTGATACACACCAGTGCGAACCCGCTTCGGTCCCGGAATAGTTGTAGTCTCGGTAATACGCTCCTCCACTAGCATGGCTGCGTCCATCGTTTCTTCATAGGTGTTAAAACGCTGGGCGCTAATAGATAGGAACAACTGTGAATCAAGACTTCGTACAAATCTATTGATGCGCTCTCTTCGGTGTCCACTAAATAAGGAGCATATCTGGATAGCTAAGTGAACTGGATATCGTACTCGGCCACGGTCATACCAGGAGTCTTGCGCAAAGACTCAAAACTGCGAGCTCGAGCATCCCTGACGCTCTGCGGAAGAAAACGAGCAAGTAAGAACGTTGAAAACTCATCCCATGTCATAGGAGGTAGACCAACAGCTCGGCCTTGTTTGTTGTATGTATGCCCTAGAGGCCATTGTTGTACATAATTGTATATTATAATGGATGCTTGGACATATATAGAGAGGACTTTCTTGCTCGACATGATAGTATGCTATCTGGTTATTCTTTATCTTAACATGTAGATTAGTATTGTGATGCTGTCTTGCTCTCACATGTTGGTAAAGCCCTTAGGATGTATACTTAACTACCAGGATTATGATGCAGATCATACTAGTGGGGCCAGGGTAGTTCACAAGTTGATCCTTTAATTGTTCCTAGTCGAGGGTGTATCGAGACGGGACATCGATATTCCGGAGTAGACTAGCGTATACACTTTTTGACCCATTTGATGGGCAATGGATGATCCCATATCCATTGGTGTTTGACATCAAAGATGGTATACGGGTGCTCATTGGAGACTAGGTACACTGAACATGACTCACCGAGAACTCCTAGATGGTATTATACCTAACGTCAGATAGCAGTTCTTTGGTGACACTAGTGCAGGTTAGTCTGTAGATCCGAGATCGTCATAGATTCTTGTGTGATTCCTACTGTGTTTTGATTTCCACCTTACCACGTTCAAGAGAGCGTGCAAAACGGTGGTTTTTGGGTACAGTCCCGAGTCATATGGAGGCAATGAGTGATAGGAGGGGATTCTTCTCTCCCAGTATTGGGGGTTGATATTGCGCTGTGCTCGATTGGCTATAACAGGAAGTCCCTGGCCAGGGCTGATACAGAGATTTACTGGTAAGTGTTATCAGTAGTTTCTCGACCCGTTATGAGCCTCATATCGGCAAGTCTTATCAAGTTACTTGGGTCTGACGTTTACCACCCTTAGACTAGATATGCGACATATCAGACGTAGAGACCGGACTGTATGGTAGTGTTACTTATTGGATTCACATGAGTATGGACAAGCTTGCTTGTTGATCTTCTGATCGTTCAATACCCGGGTAGCCGTTACGTCCAGTTAGTACCGCTGACGGCTTGTGGGTGACTGATATGATCATCACTTACTGCCGGCGTATTGACGAGTCATTAGTGTCCTACACAGAGGTTACCTAGCTCATGCGAAACGAAGTAGGGCACATATGTGATATGTGCGCGACCGAGATTAATATGTATATGTGATACCGTATTCCAATTTCGCGATACAGATTTTATGTGATATAACCGGATTGTTGAATCAAGTGTTGATTCAATGATATGTTATATGTATATGTGATATACATATAAAAGATATTAGTCGGTTGTATGCGATACAGCTGGGTTATTAAATCAAGTGTTGATTTAATAATTTAATGTAATTATATATTTGTTATATTAATATACATTAACTAATATTAGCTCACTTAAGAAAATGTTTTTCTCATTATACATTTAATATATATTTTTATATATGTTAATGTATTATTTTGTGTCATGTTAGATGATACATTGGATATGGGTGTATGAGACTCATACTATACTTAAGATAATGTGGGGTTTTAATTATTAAGGGAAAATCAAAATTAGGTGGAAAATTGTCATGGCTTGTGAAGCTTTGAGAGGCTTGTGGAAATCTTAACTTAGTCCACTAATTTTGTTTTACTCTAAATATTTATTAACTTAACCATTATCTTTAGCCATGGTTTAGTTTCTACATGAGTTATATGATATATTTTCTCACCCATGGTTTATTTGAAGATCATTCTTGAGTTCCTTTTCTTGATCACCTTCTTGCTCTCTAGCTTCAAGTGAAAAGAAAAAAAAAAAGAGAAATTTTTTTCTAAGGTGAGCAAAATTCCTACTTCATCCATCTATATTAGACTAGCCATTTAGTATAGGTTGTTTGCTTCACCAATTCTCTATTAGTGAAGAGGTAGCTTGAGTTAGAGATTCTTCGACGTAGATCATCTTCGGCCTCGAAGATCTTTGAGCAAGCTCGTTCCTTTCACCTAGTGGAGCCAATGGAGAGTCCGGGATACCACTACTTGGATCAAAAGGGACTACTACACGGAGCTTTAGAAGTGAATGACCGGTCTACAAAGGTTGTATTCCAAATTCACTTAGTGTAAAATAGTTTACATGTTAGTTAAACCCTAATTCTCTAGTTAGATCCTTGGTTTTGGTTGCTTAGCACTCTAGGTTTTTTAAAATTGCATGCTTGATTCCCTAGAAAACATGGTAAGAGTGTTGTTCCCTTACGGAAAATAAATAAATAAATAAAGCAACGGGAAAAGGTCCCCAAATAGAGAATCGCGTGACCACACGTGATAGGCGCCGCGCTTGACAAAACTAAGCTAAAACTGGGCCTCACGTGCAGACACCTGACCTCTATAGACAAAGTAAATAGACGCTTGAATAAAGCAAACAATTGGAGAAAAGAACACTCATGTGATAGCACGTGACACCTTTTGGTGGGCTTAATTTGGTGGGGTCACGTGCTACATGTTCACACCAGAATATTGTATTATTATATTCCTCATTCTTATTCTTTTTATAAATAAACAGGTACTTTTGACGCATGTCTGCTACATGTTACAGGTTCTTAGATAGGAAACAGTGAAAACGATGTAAGATAATGAAAATAAGGACTTTTGACCAACAAAATGGGAGGATCTTAGTCAAGCCTATATCGAAAGACAGTTCGCAATTAACAAGGCAACGCAAGATCCCAAAATGTCAAGGCAAACGGTTAAAAAACCATTGCAGATTGTTCAATGAAGATCTGGAACCAACCTAGAAGCCCAATGAGAAAAGTACCAAGGAATTAAGAAGACCACAGATCCAGAGATCAGTACCCAAAAAGCCCAGAGCCCAAATCCATAATTTGGCCGCGGAACCGCGGCCAAACCAAGGCTGGGACCGCGGTTCCGCGGCCATATAGGGCCTAAATGCAAAATGGTTTTTACCATAATTCCATGGCGGCGTTGACTGGTCTTTATAGGGCTATTCTTGTAATTGTAGACATGCGGGTCAAATGTAACCCTAGGGTTTCCTATTCTTTATAAATAGGAACTCTAATCATTGTAAACTTTATGCCTCCCTTTAATGAATAAAATTTAGAAATCTTTTGGAGAGCATCGGTGCCTCTTTTCACTTCATGAATTCAGATCTGACAACCCTACTTTGATGTTTGGAGAGAGCCATCTGTAAGTAATTTAATTTCTTGCCCTAGTGTAGATTTCAATTCCTTGCCCTAGGTAGATTTAATTTCATGCCCTAGGAACTTGTTTAGGGTTTAGCTTTGAGGAAGGATTTTGAGAGATGAGATCTCTCATCCCTTTCTTACCCACCAATTATTTACAATAGGACTCCATGCATACACGCACATACCGCGCCCTACCGCATCCTACCCCTCGAGGTAACGATGACACCGTAGTGTAAAGGCCCGGTTATGGTGTTTTCGATGGAGGTTAGGGTAAGGATCTCTAAAGGAAGGACAAGAACCTAGAGGAAGGAACACCTTCCCGAACGGATCTAATCCCCTTTATTGATAATTACCATAACTCCTCACAGATCTTCATTCGGGTATTGAAAGCGGTGAGATTTAATTACATTTCCAAACCATCTCTAAATCTAGCACTAGCAAGAGTAGATCTAGATAATTGCCCTAGGTTAATTAGGTTTTTAGATTTAATAATTAATCCGAACACCCTTCGGAATTAACTCGTAAGCGCGACTAGGAGATTCACAAAATCCTTGTGGACCGACCCGTACTCACCGGCTAGCTTCATGCGACACCGTTCTTGATTGCGGTTATAGAAATAGTTTTTGACATATGAATCAAATGGCGCAATTTCGGGTTAATCATAAAATTAAAATAAATCATAAAAATCTATAAAAAAAATCCAAAAAAAATATAAAAAATATTTCATCTGTTATTTTTGGAAGGGATACTTTGCGGTTGAATTTTTTGCAGGATATACAGAATCGGATCTGGAAAATTCCAGAAAGCTAAACAGAAAAAGGGGTATCGGAACAGAAGGGATTTTAACTAACAGAAGAGCACAAAAATTTTGGTGTCTTGAATCGCCCATCCGACCGCGTTTCCACGGCCAAAATCCACCTTAGGCCACGGAACCGCGGCCATCTTGTCGATTCGTCGCACCAAAAAATTTCTGGGGCACTGTGCAGTTAATGTGACCGCGAAATCGCGGTGTGAGCTACGTTTTGCCGCGAAAGGGCGGTGGAATAGTGACATCATCAGACCAACTTTGCTCTGTAAGATCTTCTGTTCATCCTCTGTAATTTTTGAAATATATTTCTGAAAAATACCTGCAGGATTTTGTGCACATTAAAAATATATTCCCTTCCAAATAACGATCTTGTGCAGGATTTTTGGGCCCCGCTTGAAATGAAATTAGATTGCAAGTAATATTTTGCTGTTGCATATCTTTTCTATAAAATATTTTGCTGTTGCATATCTTTTCTCTAAAATCTTTTTTGCAACAAAATTTTTCCAAATAAAGAGAAAGAAAAAAATCAATGAAAAATGAAAATAAATAGGACAAATATTTTATAGAACTTGCAAAATTTTTTTAGCCCCAAATAAAAATCCTTGCACCATCCAACCTTCCTTCTTGTCACCTTTCTTCTTCTAACATGGGTACCCCACATAATAAATCATTAGCCGAACTTTAGTATCCCGAACCTAATTTTGCGTCGTACGTCAATTTGGTCGGTCAATTTAAAGACGATCCTTCCTTGCCTAAAATATCTTTGAAAGATCAAATAGAGGCGTCTAGGAGAAACAGTTTGACTTTTCAACCCACTTTGTGTCAACCAAGTCAATCTTTACCACCTCCATTTGTTGATACCACTTTTTCAAGTCCTACCGTCTCTCCTAAGCCGATGTCCATTGCTGAGCATATTGCTCAATCTCGCAGCCGATCTTTCACCCCTCTCCACTCATCTAGTTCTAGGGATCCACACGACTATTCATCTTTTTATCCATATGTTGACCCTACCCCTGTCCTGCCACCCACTTCCTACCAGTCCTACCCGACTTTCCCACCGTCACTAGATATTGATTCTACACAGCCATTAGGGAGTTTCACATATCCAAACAATTTCGAATATTTTACCGAAATCCCCTTACCACCCAAGTCCAGTTTGGAAGAGTCGTTGGAGGCTTATATTGCAGCAACAAACAAAATGGTTAGGAATGTGGAAGCGTCCGTGGCCGCCCTTATGCAACCTGCTGAACCGGTAGCTAGTTTCCCGCTAGCTTCAAATTTTCCAATGTATGAGGAGGCGGTTGGACAGAGAGAGAATGTGAGAGGATTTCTAAATCAAACCTACCCTTACCCAATTGAAGCCCACAACTCTAGTTCTCCATCGAATGTCCTAAATGATTCACAAGTTCAAAATAAAAATGAGTTATGTGATTTTGTAGTGTTTGATTTGCCAAATTTTGAGGAACCCCTTTCGAGTGAAACCGCACCTAATCCTTTCAATCTTTACACCTCCACTCTAGAATCTAAATCGATACATATCCATGCTTTTGATGAGGTGTCTAAAGAAATTGATTTTCACTTGATTGAGGATATAGACGCCGGGAATATTTCGGATGATGAACCTGTCGATTTGCTTGAAATTTTATGTTCAAATCATCGTCCTGAGTTATTAAATGTTTCTCCCGAATCTCATATGCGTCTAGATTTTGATGATAATGGCATGGATGAGTTGAATATTAAGGATAGTATTGAGGAGAGTCTTGAGGATAATATTGAGGTTGAATCATTTTTATTTGATGTGTCTGATTTTCTAATTCATCCTCCTAAACCTTTGACTGTTATATCACCCTCCCTCCTTCCCATCGTTCCGAACATGCTTGAAGACTGTGAGCTTGAAAAATTTTCCTTTGAATCTGACACAGTTCTCACAGACGATAACACCTACGAGTGTTTCACTTTTTCGGACGATGTTGATGACTCACCGCCCGAGTTTGAGTCTTTTACATTTTCAGATGAGTTAGTTGAACCACCAGACTTGGTTGATTATAGTAGTTTCGAACCATTAATGGAATTTTTCAAGTTCGAAACAGTTTACTACGGTGAGAAAGATACTATCCCTAATTCACTCCCTTTCGTCTTTCCCATTGTTCCGACCGAACAAGAGACCGTTACGCTTTCATCTCCTATACCATGTTCGGCGTACCCATGTTTTCTTGCAAATCTTGAGGGATTTGACCCCATTTCCCGACGGGTTGATAGGTTAGCGCAATCGCTTATAACATATCGGTCATTACATATTGCACTAATTTACACCCTCAAGATCGTACTCCACTTCCTTCTTCTTTTCGCCATTCTTCTCCCCCACCGAGACCATATTCTACCATTCTTCTTTCCACACGGTCTCGCGTTCTTCTCATTTTCTTGCACCAACTATACCTTTACCATGATAAGATTTTTGAATGGTTGGTGCTAACGTTTGGCTTGTGTAAGGCCAAGCTTAAGTTTGGGGGGGAATCTTTGTATATATGTATATATCTTTTCGTTTTCTTTTTCTATAAAAAAATAAAAATAAAATTTCAAAAAAAAAATATATATATATAAAAATTTATAAATAAATAAACAGGGAAGTGCCGGTATTTTGACCCTCTTGGTTTAGCATGACAGTGGGGACACTGTCAAGTTCAAGTTTGGGGGTTTGCTCCGTACGTCTTCTTCCTTCGCATTCATTTGTACATATTTTTGCATTTGCATACTTATTTGAAAACCCATAAAAAATTGAAAATTTCAAAAATTATAAATATATTTGTATTCAATTTTGGCTAATTGACTTGAGTTTGACAAATAGGTTAACTGGCTAGGAACAACTAGATCTTAGACTTAGTAAATTAAAAACCCTAAAAATAACATTCTTTAAAGTTTAACGGTAGAAAGTATATTTCTTTGTAGGTTATTTAGAAATAGGCAAATTTTGGGTTCACTTTTTGGCCTAAGTCGAAACAAGGGAAGAGTATTGATGTTCTTATTAGAGTATAAGTTTGAAAAATAATTCCTGGCTTAAGTCTAGATTCTGAAAACGTATACCCTACAAAATGCACAATCACGCATCTTGAAACTTGGAATAGTAGAAGAGACCTTGAAATGCTCTTGTCTAAAGTCCTTAGTACGATGAAAATAAAAGAAAAAATGTGAATGAAGAATAAAAAAACATGGACACTGGTTTTTGTGATTACTTAAGGCTGCAAAAATAGAAAAATATTTAGCGAGGGTGCTTCATCACCTAGTGTCTTAGACCAACTGGTTTGGGAGTCACTGCTAAAGCCTTGGGTGTTGCAAAACTAGGAAGTACGCTTTAAAGTGCTAACGAGTCTTGTAATCGGTTATTGGTACCTCAAGAAGTATTAATGGTCGCATGATGGATATGTAAGCAAATTTCATTTAAAAATTCACTAATTAATAAGTGTTTTGGACAATGGACGAGAGTACGATTGCTTGATTTGAATTTCCAAGTGTAGAGGTGATATTTACACACACGTGGGGATATGTGATTAGAGTTTAGATAAGAGAAAGGAATGAAGAATAAAACTTGTATCTTTAGTAGAGTTGATAAAAATTCCTAAATAGAGATGGAACCCTAGAAGGAAAACTTAAGAGATGCTGAAAGCAAGTAAGTCTATAAAACATATATAATCTTAAGTTAAATAATGAGGAAGTGTGAAGAATATGGGTGGATAATTTACGGGTCGAAGATAATAGAGTTCCTTGTTAGAAACCCTAATTGGAAAACAAAAGTCGAAAAAGCCAAATTGATAGGATTTTGTGGGTAGTATCCGCTGAAAACCCTCAGGAGATAACACTCCTCCTACTAGGGACACCTAGAAGTTTAACGGCTTGTTGCACGTGCTCAGTGCAATCGCGTTTCCCTGCGAAAGTGTGGTTAGGATTTTAGTGAATAAAAATAAGTTTGCTCGAGGACGAGCAAAAGATAAGTTTGGGGGTATTTGTTCACACCAGAATATTGTATTATTATATTCCCCATTCTTATTCTTTTTATAAATAAACAGGTACTTTTGACGCATGGCAGCTACATGTTACAGGTTACAGGTTCTTGGACAGAAAACAGTGAAAACGATGTAAGACGATGAAAATATGGACTTTTGACCAACAAATGGGAGGATCTTAGTCAAGCCTATATCGAAAGACAGTTCGCAATTAATAAGGCAACGCAAGATCCCAAAATGTCAAGGCAAACGGTTAAAAAGCCATTGCAGATTGTTCACTGAAGATCTGGAACCAACCTAGAAGCCCAATGAGAAAAGTACCAAGGAATTAAGAAGACCACAGATCCAGAGATCAGTACCCAAAAAGCTCAGAGCCCAAATCCATAATTTGGCCGCGGAACCGCGGCCAAACCAAGGCTGGGACCGCGGTTCCGCGGCCATATAGGGCCCAAATGCAAAATGGTTTTTACCATAATTCCATGGCGGCGTTGACTGGTCTTTATAGGGCTATTCTTGTAATTGTAGACATGCGGGTCAAATGTAACTCTAGGGTTTCCTATTCTTTATAAATAGGAACTCTAATCATTGTAAACTTTATGCCTCCCTTTAATGAATAAAATTTAGAAATCTTTTGGAGAGCATCGGTGCCTCTTTTCACTTCATGAATTCAGATCTGACAACCCTGCTTTGATGTTTGGAGAGAGCCATCTATAAGTAATTTAATTTCTTTCCCTAGTGTAGATTTCAATTCCTTGCCCTAGTTAGATTTAATTTCATGCCCTAGGAACTTGTTTAGGGTTTAGTTTTGAGGAAGGATTTTGAGAGATGAGATCTCTCATCCCTTTGTTACCCACCAAATATTTATAATAGGACTCCATGCATACACACACATACCGCGCCCTACGGCATCCTACCCGTCGAGGTAACGATGAAACCGTAGTGTAAAGGCTCGGTTGTGGTGTTTTCCATGGAGGTTAGGGTAAGGATCTCTAAAGGAAGGACAAGAACCTAGAGAAAGGAACACCTTCCCGAACGGATCTAATCCCCTTTATTGATAATTACCATAACTCCTCACAGATCTTCATTCGGGTATTGAAAGCGGTGAGATTTAATTACATTTCCAAACCATCCCTAAACCTAGCCCTAGCAAGAGTAGATCTAGATAATTGCCCTACGTTAATTAGGTTTTTAGATTTAATAATTAATCCGAACACCCTTCGGAATTAACTCGTAAGCGCGACTGGGAGATTCACAAAATCCCTGTGGACTGATCCGTACTCACCGGCTAGCTTCATGCGACGCCGTTCTTGATTGCGGTTATAGAAATAGTTTTTGACATACGAATCACTACACGTGATAGACTCCTATGCCTTCTGAACAAATTTAAGTAAATTCTATTTAAAAGGGACCAAAAGTCTTATTTGGAAAGTATTTTCTTGGATCTTTCTAAACAAGAAAGATTACGCTCTGTAAAACAGAGCGCCGTTGGATTAAAGATCCAATGGCGATAAAAAATCACCAATTTGCAGAAAAATTCCGTGCAAAGAAATATCATCCTAAACCTGCTAAAAACAGCAAAAGAAATATCTTCTGTAAAACAGAAGTCCTTGGATTAAAAATCCAACGGTGAATAAAATTCACCAAGTGATCTAAAAGATCATGTTGGTTGATTAGAAAATCAATCAAAATCTCTCAATGAGAGATTTTCTAAAACAAATTGATTATTTTCTTTCCCCTATAAATAAGAGCAGAGATATACAGAAAAAGGAGAAGTTTCATGTTCTAAGAAGAAAAAAAGAGAGAGAGAAACCCCTCGTAAGCAAAAGAAAAGTGAATTTAATTCTCCAGAGAAAAAAAGAAACTCTAGGTAAGAGAAGGAAACACAGAGAGAATATCTCATCTCTTTTTCACCTCCATAAGAGTTCAACTCTTCTAAAAAGAACTTAGTTCTTCCTCTGGTTAAGATCTCCAGAAGCAGATCTTTCCACATGTTGAGAATTTAATTCTCATCATGGAGATTTTTCCATGCAGATCCAAAACCTAGAGGGAGATCTATGTTTCAGAGAATTTAATTCTCCCATAAAAGTATGTAGGAATTTAATTCCTCTGATGAAACAAGGGTTTAACCCTTCATATGAGAACTTAGTTCCCCATTTATGGTAAAAGATCTGCAGAAGCAGATCTCCTCACAAGTTGAGAATTTAATTCTCATCGGGGAGATTCTGTCATACAGATCACAAACCTAAGAGAAAAACTAAGACTTAAGAATCCAATTCTCATAAACAATATGCTTGAAAGTCTCGAAACTCAGGATCTCCATGCACATAAAAGGATTGGCACCCAACATGATAACAGCCGATCACGTCCTCCCACGTGAGCGCCTATGATGAACAAAAGAGAATAATCGAGATTGGCTCATGTGATCACACGTGACCCTATAGTCGTGCTTGGCACTTACAAAGCGAAAAAGGGTATAAATCGGAGGCAGTTCCCACTTTTGGGCCGCCTCACGTGATCTCACGTGACCCAACAGTGCTTGCCGCTCAGAAAAGAACAAAAGAATAAACCCAAAGAAGCAGCACATCAAATTCTTGAAGTTTAACACTATTTAAAGCGCCTCACGTGACCCCATGTGAGTGCCTCAGAATTTTAGTGTTTAACACTATTTCAGACACCTCACGTGGGAGCACGTGAGCGCTGAATAAATATGTTAGTGTTGAACACTATGGAAGGCTAACATTAGCCAGATTCAGACCAAATTTTCCAAGGACCATCAACTGAGCCCCTCATGCTCAGGGTCTTCAAAACCGACCTCAGTTCCAAAGACAGCTAATAACCTCCCAACATATGACATCTTAACTGATGTTCATCCCATTTCCCCAAATCGGGACATTGGTTCAAGGGTACATCTCTTCATACCTCTGATACATGTCGTTGTAATCCTTCAACGTCTTCAGAGAGATGGAGGGTCCCAATAACCAATAACTTTTGGCGCACCCCCGAACTGGTTAAACCAGAACCCCACAGACTATGACATCTTTAAACCATACAGACTATGATGTCTTTAAACTTTATGGACTATGAGGTCCTTAAACTCATGGATTATGATGTCCTTAAACTTTATGGACAATGAGGTCCTTAAACTCATGGACTATGATGTCCTTAAACTTTATGGACTGTGAGGTCCTTAAATTCATAGACTATGATGTCTTTAAACTTTATAGACTATGATGTCTCTAAACTACCATGGACTATGATGTCCTTAAACCCAATGGACCGCAATGTCCCTAAACTAAAACAATAGAGCCCAAATGCTCTTTTGTTGGATCTAAATGATCCCAAAACCCTGTTAAGTAGATCTTAGTCTAAAATTAGACTAACGTATCCTTAACAACGTTTAAGTTGATCTTAGTCTCAAATGAGATTAACGATCCTTAAACCAACCCAAACCCAAATCTAAGAAAATACGGATTTGGACTAATCTACGCCCTACGGGCGACAACATAAATTAGTCTCCATATACAATCTACGGGCAACCAAAAAACAAAATAAACACACACGACACGAAGTGAACTTCTGGAGAAGGAGAAAGTGGTTATCGCTACGCGGTAACGTAATTAATTATAGGGGCTTGCGCCTGCAGGGAAGAGCGTCCCCACAATCAAAAAATCCCTCACAATGAGGGGGAATCTGACGAAGTCTGCTACATCGGCCGCATCCGTTTAAATCTTCGATATACGGTGCTATAAATAAATTTGGCATCTTCGGAGAGGTGAATGGATAAAACCAAATAGCATCTACCTCCAAAATTCAGGCCGGACGTCCCAACGTCTCGGTCGCGTCTTTCGGCGGTGAACAGATTCTGGCACGCCTGGTGGGACCTTTTCCTCTTTCCACTTCACACTTCATGTGTCGTGTTCGCGAATGAACCGTGGTTTAATATGGTTGCCTCTGGATTCGAGGTACTAAGATTTGGTGTCTTGCTCCTGTGCAGAGAAAATGGCTTCCAACTGCACCAACTGTAACAATTCCCACTCCGTCCTCGCTGGAAGAGTGGCCTATGGGCCTTAAGCGGCCTCCATTTTCGTGATTCCAGTAGAACAGGTGACGCTAGCCACCACTGGGCTGTTCTTTGGGACCATGCTCCCACCAATGAGCTTCAACGCCCTACTGCCGTCGCAAGAAGCTCTGAAAAAGACGGTCTTTGATCGGCTTAGAACAACCGCGGCCCCTCTCAACGGGTCGCCCAAATCCAGCGCCTCATTTTTCAACAGACTAGGACGAAGCTCAGGTGGGCCCGTGAAAAAGCCTACAATACCTGAAGGAGTTATCCCGAAGCGGATAGCCATTCCAGCTCCAATAAACGAAATCATCAGAGAGGCTTCTCCTGCTAAGGGATCGGTCTTCGCTAGACTGTCCGCTCCAACTCCCGCTTCGGGCGAGATCACCAAAGCTGCTTCCCCTGCCCAAGGGTCAGTCTTTGACTGGTTGGACACTTTCTCTCGGCGGACGTTAGTTTTCAATAGGCTAGCACCAACGGCAACCCTTCACCAGAACAGGGGACATGAGGGAGCCACCCCCGTAACTGAGCTAATACCATCTGCATGACAGGCTCGACATCGCCACTGGCGCCGAGTGAGGAAAGCTGGGGGCAGTTCCCTTTCTGAACTGACTCCACCAGCTCCGATGGTGGAAATTGATGCTGCTGTTCCAACTGGGAACAGCTTTGAGCCGCTCAGGAGGGTGCGCAAGAACTCTCCGACTGCCGTGTTGAAAAAGTCTCCTCCATCAACTGAAAATGTTATTAAGGCGAAGTCAGAGCAGCCCCCTCAGCGGCTGTCCTCCAAAATCCATAGGATGTGACGAAGGGTCCAAGACTCTGTAATTAACCAAGACTACTCCCGCCGACCGAAGAAAATGAAGGTCCGGCAAGAGAAGGACAACCCTGTCGTGTCACAGAAGGTGTCATCTATTGTAAGTCCACGTTGCCAACCCCGGTTCTTGCGGGGAGGGGGAAACGGTATAAAAATCAAATTTTTAGCGCATGTGGCAACATGGACTAACAAAGTCAGGATCTTTTCTAAACTAAACTAGCAAGAAAGCTAAAGAGAGTTAGCTACTCGGAAAAGAGGTTATACCTAACTTGAACTCCTTCTTCTTGAAACCTTTGTAGGGGTTGATGGTGCTTTCCTCGTCGCCTTCTTCCGTCAAAGATGGATCCACCTGAGGGTTCAACCTTCGGGCTCTTTCTCGAACTTTGAGTGAACTAGGATCTTTGGCTTGCTAAACCTCTAACCCTAGAGTGAGTAGAGAGTGTCTTTGGGGTGTTTTTATCTCAAGGAGATGGATTCTCAACACATGAGAAGGGAGCTCCTTGAACTAGAGGAGGAGGAAGAAGAAGAGAGGAGAGAGAAGTGTTATGATAGAATGAGCTATTCTTTTCATTTTACAACCATAACTAAAATGAAAAGAATTATCAAATTAAAAATAATAATAAAAATGAAATAGTTGATGGATGGTTTGGAATGACCATTATCATTACATTCATTAAATGGTTTTGCTAGAATCAAAGAGCATCTTTGATATGTAATGATGATTGTCAAACTTTCAACCATGGTCAACTAGTCAACCTTGGTCAACAAGTCAACAAACCCAACCATGACACAATTTCATTTAATTAATATTATTAATTGATATAACATAAATTCATCAGGGTTTGGAAAAAGACGACTGTCAACTGTGCATACGCACCCGTTCCGAAACCCTAATGAAAATCCTCTTCCTCCGCCTTAATCAACTGTGCATACACACCCGCATTCTTGTTCCGAGGAACATGAATACTATGAGATAAAATCAACCCCAAAACATATACCAGTATCTGGCTCAAACCAGAGCCTGCTAGTAATATCTGTCCGGACTCCAAACGTGCACAAGTGCGCGGATGAGAACGAACCCTGTCGCAAAACCATGCGACCTCTACTCTGTTTTGCCCAGAGGCGAATAGCCCTCTGTGTGGGACTCTAAAGACTCGACACTACGCTGGCAGTGGGTTTAACCACAGATCGCAAGCGGCACTAGCTGTGCGTAACGATCCCCAGGTAGATGCCGATAAGAAGACTGATGAGGTGAACCCCATCTAAACTCCTACTGAATCTGAATGTGACAGTCTCCGTACAGTCCGGTCTGTTCGTCTGATACATCGCATGTCAGGCCTAGGGGTGGTAAACGTCAGTCTCCTAATAGCGGTACAAGTCGTGTCGGAGTGAAGCCCAAAACACCCTGAGATAACACTGGAAACCTACCAGTATATCTCGCTTGCCCTGGCCAGGGACTACTCGTGTAATGGCTCTCCTAGACACAGCGCGATGTCAACCCCCAATACCGGGAGAGACGAATCCTGTCTAACCGTCACTGCCTCCAAGTGCTTCGGGACTGCACCCAATCACTACCTGTTTGCACGACTCCTTTAAGCCGTGGTAGGGTAGTGATCAAAGTGTAGTGGGAACACACTCGAGGCGAAGTGCCAGTGTCAAGTCAGCGGACTAAGCTGTACTCATGTCACCTGGGAACTGATAACTGACGATAGGTATAATACCAACTTGTCAGTTCCCGACGAGTCCTGTCCAGTGTACTCGTAACCTAACGAGCACCCGCATACTATCTCAAGTACGACGTACTGACGGCTGTGGGACAGACCGTCTCCCACACTGGGATGAGAAGAGCATGCGCCAGTCTACTCCGGAGTATCGATGCCCTGTCTCGATAGTCCTGCGACTAGGGACCTGTATAAGGATGTGCTTATAGATTACCCAGCCCCCACTAGTGTGACTGCCATCACAACGCTGGTAATCAAGCAAAGATCCTAAGGGCTCCACTAATGCGTATAGGTGATATGATAAAATAAACACATGTACACATTGAAGTAGAAACAAACCAAGCAGCATACTACTATTTTGAGCAAGATTGTATATACAAGGTGAATATCCCAAGCTTCCATTAAGTAATATACAAACCAGTATGATACAGTAATGGCCTCTAGGGCATATATACTAACAATCTCCCACTTGCACTACGGCCATGTACTGGCGTATCGAAGACCTATCATCTCGATCAGCCGCTCGAACTGAGTCTGGGGAAGGGCTTTGGTGAATGGATCTGCAGTGTTTTCTTATGAAGCGACTCTCCGAACCTCGATCTCCTGGCGATCCACGATCTCCCTGATCAGGTGATACCACCTCAAGATGTGTCTGGATCTCTGATGGGACCTGGGTTCCTTCGCTAACGCTATAGCCCTGTTGTTGTCGTAATATAGAGGTATTGGATCAACAATGGACGGAACCCCCTGAAGTTCTTTCAAGAACTTTCTCATCCAGACAGCTTCTTTTGCGACATCAGATGCAGCGATGTATTCCGCTTCCATAGTCGAGTCTGCAACGGTTTCCTGTTTGGAACTCTTCCAACACACCGCCCCTCCATTGAGGGTAAAGACAAAGCCCGACATGGACTTGGAATCATCCTTGTCACTCTGGAAGCTGGAGTCAGCAAAGGCCTCGATCTGGAGGTCTTTTCCGCCATACACCAAGAACATCTCCTTAGTCCTTCTCAGGTACTTGAGAATGTTCTTTACCGCTATCCAGTGTTTCTCCCCAGGGTTTGACTGATACCAGCTTACCACACTGAGTGCATAAGCTACATCCGATCTGGTACACAACATCGCATACATTATAGAGCCTACCGCAGAAGCGTAGGGTATAATAGACATGTGATCCCTCTCCTAATCAGTCTTGGGAGACATCTCTTTAGAGAGGGTGATCCCGTGACAAGCCGGTAGGTTACCGCGCTTAGAATCTTCCATACTGAATCTTTTCAGTATGGTGTCGATGTACCTGGACTATGAATGTCCTAATATCCTCTTGGATCTATCACGATGGATCCGAATCCCCAGGATGTATGAGACATCACCCAGGTCTTTCATGGAGAACCCGTGTGACAAGAACCCCTTGACAGATTGTAGCATAGGAATGTCATTTCCTATTAAGAGAATGTCATCCACGTATAAAACGAGGAATACTACAGTTCTCGCTACAAATCTACTATAGATGCATGGTTCATCTGGATTTTTGATAAAGCCAAATTCTTTGACCGTCTCATCAAAGCAGATGTTCCAACTCCGCGATGCCTGCTTTAGTCCATAGATGGACTTAAGCAACTTGCACACCTTTCCGCTGCTCCCACTTTGAATGAAACCCTCTGGCTGGTCCATATAGACACACTCCTCTAAATTTCCATTTAGAAAAGCGGTTTTTACGTCCATTTTCCAAATCTCATAATCGTGGAAGGCAGCAATGGCAAAAAGGATCCGAATGAATTTCAGCATAGCCACTGGAGAAAAGGTTTCGTCATAGTCCAAACCAGGTCTTTGACGGAAACCCTTTGCTACAAGTCTAGCTTTATAGGTCTCAACCTGTCCATCTACACCAATCTTCCTTTTGAAGATCCACTTGCATCCTACGGGTTTTACCCCGTCTGGAGCAATGTCCAACGTCCATACTTTGTTGGTGTACATGGACTCCATTTCGGTCCGCATTGTATCCAGCCATTTTACCGAGTCAACGCTCTGAACGGCCTGCTGGAAGCTAGTAGGCTCATCATAATCTATGATGCAATCCTCTCTATTCCCGTCTATGAGAAAACCGTAGTATCTCTCGGGCGGATGAGACTGCCTACTACTCCTGCGGAGCGGCGTAGGAATGTCCTGTTCTTTTGAAACTACTGGCTCTTCCAAGCTTTCAGTAATAGCTTGTGGTTCTGGAATTTCTTCCAGTTCTATTGCGCTCCCACTTATCTGGGTTTCCAAAAACTCAGTTTCCAAGAAGCGGGCATGTTGAGAAACAAAAACTTTTTGTTCCTCAGCGGAATAGAAAATATACCCCCTGGAGTTCTTTGGGTATCCCACAAACTTACACTGTACTGAACGTGCCTCGAGCTTGTCAGCATGCTGCTTTTTTACAAAAGCTGGACATCCCCATATCTTAAGGTACTTAAGAAAGGGTTTCTTCCCACTCCACATCTGATATGGAGTGGTAGGCACAGTCTTGGTGGGAGCCTTGTTCAAGAGATATGCAGCTGCTTCTAGTGCATAACCCCAGAAAGATCGCGGTAACTCAGCCTTACTCATCATGGAACGAACCATATCCAATAGGGTTCGATTCCTCCTTTCCGATACACCGTTATGTTGCGAAGTGTATGGAGGAGTTCGCTGAGAGAGAATTCCATTCTCTTTTAAATAGTTCAGGAACTCGGCACTCAAGTATTCTCCACCTCGATCCGATCTTAGAATCTTAATACTTTTGCCTGTTTGGTTTTCAACTTCATTCTTGTATTCGCAAAATTTCTCAAAGGCCTCAGATTTCTGCTTCTTTAAGAAGACATGTCCATACCTAGAGAAATCATCTGTGAAAGTAATGAAGTATGAATAACCGCTTCGCGCATGTGTAGACATTGGACCACACACGTCACTGTGTATGAGTCCCAAGAGCTCGCTCGCTCTTTCTCCGTGTCCAGTGAACGGAGTCTTTGTCATCTTTCCCATGAGACAAGATTCACAAGTGGCATAAGACTGATACTCGAACGGATCCAAGTATCCTTCTTTATGTAACTTAGTCAACCATGTCTCATTGATGTGACCCAGTCTACAATGCCATAAGAAAGCCTGATTTATATCTGGAGACTTTCTTTTGTGTGTATTCTGGACATTGAAAATCTGTGGTTGGTTTAACACATATATACCATTGCTCAGTGTACCTGACCCAATCAGAACTTGATTAAGGTGAATGTTTACAACATTACTTACAAACGCAAATTCATAACCTTCTTTAGAAACCAAAGATACAGAAATGATATTACAAGTTGCGTTGGGTACAAAAAAGCAATTACGCAAAACCAAAACATGCCCATCTGACATTCCCAGGTGATAGTCCCCCACGGCTTTAGCATCCATGCTAGCTCCGTTTGCAACTCTGAGGGTCATGTCACCTGCCTTCAAAACCCTACGGTTTCTCAACGCCTGCAAAGAATTACAGATATGAGATCCTGATCCGGTATCCAATACCCAGGAAGTAGAGTTTATTGAAAGACAGTTTTCAATAACATACACACCTGAAGCTGAAGCCGCAACCTGCTTCAGTTCCTGTGTCCTGGCCTTCCAAGCCCTGCAATGTTTCTTCCAGTGTCCACTCTTATGACAATAGAAGCATTCTTCTTTACCCACAAGCTTCTCCGCTATCTTTGTTGCCTTTTCCTTTCCCTTCATATCCACTTTACTAACACTGCCCCTTGGTTTGGCGGGGGCTTTCCTCTTCTTTCCCTTGGCTTTCACCTTAGACCTAGAAGAAGAAGATCCTCCTACAAACAAAGTGGATGTTTCCCTACCTTTCTGTAGGGTGCCCTCTGCGCTCCTCAGCATGTTGAGGAGTTCTGAAAGTTCAACTTCTTTTTCTTGTAAGTTGAAGTTCAGTATAAACTGGGCGTAAGTGGAAGGAAGGGACTGGAGAATCAAGTCCGTATAGAACTCACTCTCCAACGTGGTCCCAAGTTCCGCGAGCTCCTCAATGTAGCCAATCATCTTAAGCACGTGTTCCGCTACCGATGATCCGACGGCCAATTTTGCCGAAAATAACTTCTTCGACACTTCGTATCTTGCGATACGAGACTGCTCTCCATATAGTTCTTTTGTATGAAGAAATATAGATTCCAGGTCCATATTCTCGTGCCTCCTCTGATGTCCGTTGTCCATAGAGGCAAGCACGAGGCAATTGGCCTTCGCGCAATCAATCTCCCAAGTCTTACGGATTTCCTTATCCGCGACGCTGGAGGTGGGACCTGGGACGGGGGGAGCTTTGGTGGTAAGAAGATACCCCAGCTTGTCGTAAGTGATTGCCATCTTGACATTCCTGAGCCAATCTTTGTAGGTTGGCCCTGTCAGTATATTTTTATCTAGAAGTAACTTAAGTCCAGTCATGTCGATTGGTCGCTGCAATTAGGAGAGAGAGAGAAGAAACACTCAGCACGATGCTCTTGCAAGTTTAGAATGGTTTTTAATTTGTCTAAACAGGATGGCTCCCACTGTCTCTCGAATCCCTCCTCAAACCATAAAGGAAGAATTAGTCGGGATCAATCCCACCGTACAATACTTGTTTAACCGTTCAGCCAGGCCAGTGTCGGTACTTCGAGGGAGGTTTTCCAACGCTTTCGCGAAGTTCCTTAATTTAAGAACTTCTTTTCCCTGGGGGCGTAGCCCCGCTAACACCTTTCTAGACACCTACTAGGTTTATAGTATTGATCGTTTAGTGAGAAATTTCCCGAGGAGTAGCATATACTCACAGTAGGATCGGGATCCAAATATCATCGCGTGACGAAACTGAAGGAATCCTACCAGAATCACCGCACTCCAAATGGTATGCAAATCTAGCAAGTTTCAGTACTTATGAAACTCTCGATGTGGATTTTGCCCCATGCTCTTATGACCTTGACGAAGGTCAACAAATCATAAGTCACATGTCAAGTTCTGCCCGTCATTTTCCAGGTTAATTTGAACCCACCCGTATATGCCCTTGACGAAGGTCAACAAGGCAATACGACTGTCCCAAACCAATGCATCTATCTATGCTACATATGAACACCCAACAGCTACCAATCTCTATGCCTTGACGAAGGTCAACAAACATAGCTTGAATACTATTGAATATTCATACGAAACGACGGAGGGCTACGAATGGTTTTGGCGAAACCGTGAACGTAGTGAACTTGATATAATCGATGGAACGAGATAGCTTTTAAAAGGAGTGGCTCAAGCTCCGCATTTAAAAGTTAGTTTTGAAAAGAACCGAATGGTTTTTCGAAAGTGTTCCAACTACTTTTGCTTGGTTTATTATCTTGCATTAGTTCTTTTAATGCGTGATATTCTTGCATTAGTTCTTTTAATGCGTCCCATCATTTAATCTTACCATTGCAGAAAACAACCAAAATATGACGTACGCTTATGCCATTCGCATTCGCCACGGGGCCCCATCATTACCCGTTAGGTTACTTAACTAATGACAGAGCGGGGGCTGGGCTAGCGCGGCTGTAAAACATAAGCAACGCCTAAATAGTTATAAATATATAGCAATGATAGACATTATAGATCACAAATGAATACATTGGATATACTAGGAATCCGCAATCCGTTCGAGCCTGCAACGAAAAGCGGATTACACGGTCGCGGTGAATAGCAAATACCCCACCCAAGACCCCTACGGGTGCGGCAAACTACCCGCCAAGTACCCGAAGTGGAGCAACCTCCCTTAACGCCGTGAGTAGGCCACTCGGCACTTCGAGATACCCGGTAGTTTGTGCACCCCTCCATGGGTCTATCCTAGGAGCAAAAACAGTAAAAAGAATTATATAATGAAGGCTACAACCCCGACCCGGTTGTGCGGCCAAACAAATAATAATATTACATCAATTTACATTTTACAATGAATGAAAGAAAAAGAAACACTCATCTCACATCCACCCCGGCTATTCACCCGCGACAGTCCAACGCATTCATATACACAAACCATCATCAAACACAGATCACAGATATGTATAACCTCGACTAATCGACATATAGCGATTAGCCGACGTTCAATACATATAAACATCACAGATATAACCATTGTAGTCAAAGTGTAGTGAAGTTCGATAAAAATACGGATTTATAGGCCCCCAAAAACAAATTTCTTTTCTGGAAAATCTGGGCACAAATAACCCATCTGAAAAATCCCAAAACCCTACCAGAAAAACACTGCACAAAACCCGATCACGAGAGGAGCCAAAACGGCGGCGGTTCCGCGGCAAATGCATACCTATCGACGCGGAACCGCGGCGGTTTGAACGAATCAGGCGACCGTTTTTGGTGGGTGTTTTCACAAAACCCTGAGCCGATTTTAGGAGTAAAACATTTTATCTTTTGAGCACAAAAAATTTCAACAGAAAGTTAGGGTTTTTGATTTTCCGGTTTTTGCGATTTTTCCGATCAAACTTCCATACACTTTACCACTAAGCTAGTTTAAGTTTAGTTAGGCTCTGATACCACTGTAAGTCCACGTTGCCAACCCCAGTTCTTGCGGGGAGGCGGAAACGGTATAAAAATCAAATTTTTAGCGCATGGGGCAACATGGACTAACAAAGTCGAGATCTTTTCTAAACTAAACTAGCAAGAAAGGTAAAGAGAGTTAGCTACTCGGAAAAGTGGTTATACCTAACTTGAACTCCTTCTTCTTGAAACCTTTGTAGGGGTTGATGGTGCTTTCTTCGTCGCCTTCTTCCGTCAAAGATGGATCCACCTGAGGGTTCAACCTTCGGGCTCTTTCTCGAATTTTGAGTGAACTAGGATCTTTGGCTTGCTAAACCTCTAACCCTAGAGTGAGTAGAGAGTGGCTTTGGGGTGTTTTTATCTCAAGGAGATGGATTCTCAACACATGAGAAGGGAGCTCCTTGAACTAGAGGAGGAGGAAGAAGAAGAGAGGAGAGAGAAGTATTATGATAGAATGAGCTATTCTTTTCATTTTACAACCATAACTAAAATGAAAAGAATTATCAAATTAACAATAATAATAAAAATGAAATAGTTGATGGATGGTTTGGAATGACCATTATCATTACATTCATTAAATGGTTTTGCTAGAATCAAAGAGCATCTTTGATATGTAATGATGATGGTCAAACTTTCAACCATGGTCAACTAGTCAACCTTGGTCAACAAGTCAACAAACCCAACCATGACACAATTTCATTTAATTAGTATTATTAATTGATATAACATAAATTCATTAGGGTTTGGAAAAAGACGACTGTCAACTGTGCATACGCATCCGTTCCGAAACCCTAATGAAAATCCTCTTCCTCCGCCTTAATCAACTGTGCATACACACCCGCATTCTTGTTCAGAGGAACATGAATACTATGAGATAAAATCAACCCCAAAACATATACCAGTATCTGGCTCAAACCAGAGCCTGCTAGTAATATCTGTCCGGACTCCAAACGTGCACAAGTGCGCGGATGAGAACGAACCCTGTCGCAAAACCATGCGACCTTTACTCTGTTTTGCCCAGAGGCGAATAGCCCTCTGTTTGGGACTCTAAAGACTCGACACTACGCTGGCAGTGGGTTTAACCATAGATCGCAAGCGGCACTAGCTGTGCGTAACGATCCCCAGGTAGATGCCGATAAGAAGAATGACGAGGTGAACCCCATCTGAACTCCTACTGAGTCTGAATGTGACAGTCTCCGTACAGTCCGGTCTGTTCGTCTGATACATCGCATGTCGGGCCTAGGGGGAGGTAAACGTCAGTCCCCTAATAGCGGTACAAGTCGTGTCGGAGTGAAGCCCAAAACACCCTGAGATAACACTGGAAACCTACCAGTATATCTCGCTTGCCCTGGCCAGGGACTACTCGTGTAATGGCTCTCCTAGACACAGCGCGATGTCAACCCCCAATACCGGGAGAGACGAATCCTGTCTAACCGTCACTGCCTCCAAGTGCTTCGGGACTGCACCCAATCACTACCTGTTTGCACGACTCCTTTGAGCCGTGGTAGGGTAGTGATCAAAGTGTAGTGGGAACACACTCGAGGCGAAGTGCCAGTGTCAAGTCAGCGGACTAAGCTGTACTCATGTCACCTGGGAACTGATAACTGACGATAGGTATAATACCAACTTGTCAGTTCCCGACGAGTCCTGTCCAGTGTACTCGTAACCTAACGAGCACCCGCATACTATCTCAAGTACGACATACTGACGGCTGTGGGACAGACCGTCTCCCACACTGGGATGAGAAGCGCATGCGCCAGTCTACTCCAGAGTATCGATGCCCTGTCTCGATAGTCCTGCGACTAGGGACCTGTATAAGGATGTGCTTATAGATTACCCAGCCCCCACTAGTGTGACTGCCATCACAATGCTGGTAATCAAGCAAAGATCCTAAGGGCTCCACTAATGCGTATAGGTGATATGATAAAATAAACACATGTACACATTGAAGTAGAAACAAACCAAGTAGCATACTACTATTTTGAGCAAGATTGTATATACAAGGTGAATATCCCAAGCTTCCATTAAGTAATATACAAACCAGTATGATACAGTAATGGCCTCTAGGGAATATACACTAACATCTATATGGGTGCCCGCTGCAATGGCCCCTTCAAATCCAACCGTCTATAAAAGGAGAAGGCCGGAGAAGATCCCTGCGTCTGCGACGAATCGCAAGGGCACTGAATCCAAACGCCCTAAGTCTGGGGGTATGGTAGTGCACATCATCTACATGGATTTCGGGAAAGAGGATAGCCGTATCTCCATGGGTCATCGACTACTTACATGGTCTGTGACAAAGGCTCAGGAGCAACAACAGCAAAATCTCCAAGAGATGCTGACAACCATGGCCCCACTCATTGGGCCAAAAGTAAGCCCGGAGACATAGTCGTAGCAGCGCCAAGAATAGGAAACTGATGCCGAATTTCTTCGAAGAATGCTCGAGAGGAAAGACAAAGAGTCCACGGGACAAGCGGCCAACATAAAACAAATAGCGCTATTGTTCCAAGATATGGTGAGCATGATGATCCAGCTGGACCCTCCAGCCGAAGTGCCTCCAGTAATAATCGAAGACGATAGAGGGGAGACATCAAACCCTCTTCCGTCCTCTTCAGCTGCAAAGGAGGAAACAATCTCGAAAGCGACGCTCAATGATTATATAGCTCAACAGATACGAGCTCATCAAGCAAACAAAGCCGTTGGCTATGTCGTCAGAACTGGGCGACTATATCCAAGCTGGTACGATCAGATTAAGCACCCGCCAGGATACACGATTCCTAAGTTCCACGTATACAAGGGGATAGGCAATCCCCATTAACATGTCGCTCAGTTCAGGGCTCTGTGCGGCAACACTGGAGGTGACGATAAGCTACTGCTTCGCTAATTCGTCAGCAGTTTGGCGGAGACGGCGTTCGAATGGTATTTAGAACTTCCCAACGACTCCGTCAAAACTTTTACGAAGATGGAATTTCTATTCACCCAGCATTTCGCAAGCGCTAGCGAACGTGCCCCAATCATAGCATTGATCAACGCCAAGGTAAATCCGAAGGAAACATAGGTTCAGTATGCAATCCGGTGGCGGAACCTATGGTCAAGATGCGAACAACGCGTCGAAGAAGCTCCTGCAGTAGGCATGTTCGTGGGTACCCTTGATCCGCAGGCAACCATATCCCAGTTCATGATGTTTTTCAAGCCGACTACCTTCCAGGCCTTGATTGACAAGCTGGCCCAAATGGATCAGATGTCTTCGAAGAAGAAGAAGAAGCCCAAAAAGCCCGTGAAACCTGATGGCAAGCGCACGGACCTGCAAAAACATACTGACGCGCTGGAGGAATACAACCAAAAGGCGCGAACCCCGGTCACACTCCGAGAATTTCTCAACAATATTCTTGAAAGAGGAAATAACGACAACGACGGCGGAGATGACTCGTCAGAAGAATCTGAGGATGACGTGGCAAGTTGCCATATGATCTCTCATTCGTCGCTAACTAACGAAGGAGCTTACTCGGCGTTAGAAGACAACATAGAGGAGCTGGGGGCAGGATCGGAGACAAAACCCTTAGAACCATCTGACGAAATGATCGACATGCTGCTGAACAAAGCCCGTCAAAAGAGCAAGGATGATCAAGAACGAGAAATGGCCATATTCGAAAGGGCCAGGAATCAGCGTCAATTTGAAGAAGTCACGGTAGGGATGGATCACAAAAGACTCCCACCAGATCAAAGCACATCCGCCGTAGACAAAAGCAAACTTAAAATGAGGAAACGGTTCGCCAAAGCCTTATCCATGGGAATGAAGCTGCCACCTTTCAAAGGGAATACTCCCGGCAGTATGCACCCTGACGAAGCGGATGTACATCCCACCTATTGCTTATACCATCAGAGGATTGCACATCCTACCGAAGAATGCATGGCCTTTAAAGAATGGTGGCAGGGATATGTCTCCCACCGACAACACTTCAAGAGGATGAAGCGCAAAACCCGTCGGGAGCAGAGAAATGCGACAGATGAGCACAAAAGAACTGCCGATAACTTTCACATGGTTGATTTCGGGAGATCGCAAGTTCTCACCTTCGGAAGCGATTCTGACAAGGAAATAGCCCTCGGACCTCTCTTCAAAGAACCCACCTCCGAAGCAGAAGAGATGAAAACCTGCGAGAATATTCAGCTGCGCAATCGTACGTTGCCCGAAAAGAATCTCGGACCTACGAACAGCGGATTGAATAAAAAAGATAAAGGGAAGGAAAAAGTCCCTGAGGACATCGCCCTCGATGATCAAGTCGTCAAAGAACTGAAAGCCAAGAACCTGCCCAAGAAAAACAAGGTGGATTACAACGTTCTGGCACACCTGAGGAAAATACCCTCGCAGCTAAGCATTCTTGATGCCCTTCTGCTATCTAAAGAGGTGAGAGATTCTCTAATCAAGGCACTACAAGAGCCCGAACAGTTCCAAGCTTGCTTTGCTGAAGAAAAGATGAAGGAAGAGCTGAAAGAAGTGCACACGGCTGACATCACTTTCGGCGATGAAGATCTCCACCTCGGAACATGTGAGCATAGCCGTCCCTTGTATGTCACCGGATACTGCCATGACATCAAGATAGAGAAGATCTTAGTTGACAGCGGGTCCTCTGTCAACCTCCTAAATGTAAGGGTGCTAAAAGAAATCTGCATGAGCGTCCAGCACCTCGCTTGGGATAAAATCACCATCTCCAGGTTCGACTCCCAGTCGTCATGGACGCTCGGGTTTGTAATATTGACGTTACGCTTTGGGCTGCTCGTCACTGATATCAAATTTCATGTCATTGACGCCAAGACTTGCTACAACGCTTTGCTCGGCAGGCCTTGGTTACACGAGTATAACATCATCCCTTCTACACAACATCAGTGTATGAAGTACTTCAAAGATGGTCTCGAGTATACCGTGACAGGGGAGCTGAACCTATTCTCCGTGAATGAAGTCCGAAAGTACAAAGATGGAAAGTATTTCTTACCAGACTTTGAGGACACGGAAAGATGCCATAAGCCGGAGAATAAGCAGAAAGCTATCACCGCTATTCTGGTCTTTGGAAGCGATACCGAGGAGGAGGAAGAGATAATTTATTCATGGCCGCCCCAATGCAACAAGCCGGGATCATCTACCCCTATTCCGGTCTTTGGCAGTGAATCTGAAGACGAAGTCAACGCAGTGTTCTCGGTCCATCCATTAGTACAGGCCCTCGCTGAAGATGATCGGAGTTTGCAAATCACTATGGTTCCGTGGCAACATTACAGAGAGCTTGACGCGCTGGAGACATCTAGTATGCAAGAGCTGCAGACATTCTACGTCCCTTCCAGGAGAAGAGGAGAAAAGGCGATCTTATTTTACCGATCCACGGAGACTAAAGTTGAAAGAGAAGTCTGGCATGGTGCCGATTTTGCGCTCGACAGGCTCCAACCTATCCGTCTGCCCAGATACTACACATAGGGGTTGAGAAGGTTGCTAAGATGCCAAGGCATACCTTTCAAACAAACTTCTCGACAAGATCTATTCTACAACAGGATTTGGAATGTCCCCAGAACTCAGCGAAAATTGCCCAACGGAAAAATGGAAGCGATTGGGCTTAGATATGTCCAGTCCAAGGAACGGGAGCAGTTCTATGGCTGCCGTGTCATAAATGACCTTGATGAAGGAGCGGATGCTCTTTTAAAAGACGCCGATGATGAACCAGAATGCGGTCCTGTCGTAAAAATGCCGAGTCCGTCGTTTGAAGAACAGATGGACATGCTAACAAGGGAAGCGAGTTAAAAGATTCGGAATGACCACAGTCGCGAAATGGCTATTTACAAGAAAGCCAAGACGCAACGCCTCCTTCAGAAGGCCACGGCGGATGATGATGCCCTTCGCCGTCAGCCCTCCATGCATTCCTTAGACAGGAAAAAGGCCCGATGCAGAGGCAAAAACAAGTTGAAGAACGGAAAAATCGTTCGACAGCGGCAAAACGGATCCAGAAGGCCACATGATCAAGAAAAGGTCAGCCGGAGTCCGTCTCTTATGAAAAAGATAGGTCGAGCTGTCATGACTCAAAAAGTATGGAACATGACTGCCACTTAAATTACGAAACGTCTCGAGGTGTACGCAATCTAAGTATGCCAAAAACCCAGAAATCCAAACCAAGGAAAGTAGTAGAGTGAAGAAAAAATCAATTTAAATCAAGTAGTTTTGCAACATACGCCGAAATATGTATTTTTAAAAATCACAAGTCTTTTCTAAAAATTTCGGCAGAGTTTCCTTTGTAAAAAACTGACCCCAAACGGGTACAAAACCTGATAAAGCATATATAATGAATAAAGGCATCCCCAAGCGGGAGCTAGCTCTTCGTCAATTGACAGACAAAACCACACAATGCAATATAATATACAACGCCAAAGGGCGAGGATCAAAACTGAAAGGGAAACTCAAAACAACATGAAATCCATAATAATACAAGCGCGACTCTAAGGTCGAAAGAATAAACATCACTTGTCTTCTATCTCTGAAATAAATACATGTTTGGTTTTCTATCTCCCTCAAATATACAATCTGGTTGATGGAGTTTTACTAGATACAACAGAGTAAATTAAGTACAATGGTGGTCACGATACAAGTGAACCCACCTACTAGCAAATCACCCGGAATGGAAGCAGTGTGCCAGCAAATCTGTAACGAAATATGTACGGCAAAACCTGCAAGGAACAGTGGCACAACGGGGGTGAGTTGCCAACTCGTGAGGAGAAAACATCTACGAGCAGAAATCGCATGTATAACGCAATCCTAGGTCATACGATCAGGTACTATCCTCAAATAAATATGGCCTGAAGCATAATATAATGGTAAGGGTAGGCATCTATCCATATAGTGTGGTACCAAGAACTCATGTCAGTGCCTCAGATAACAACATGTCCCTAATATGAGGTACAAATGTCAGGTAGCAATATATCACTAAAATGGTATGTAGATGCATATAATGAGAACAAAGTACATCATGAATCAAAGAACTGTATTTCTTTATTTAATTAGATTTCTATATGTATATCAATCGGTTATCACCAATGAAATCAACAGAAAAATCAGTGTCAAGCATCGACACAAAACATAAATCTTTGTATCTCAATATCAAATCTCAATATCTCTGTATCTCAAATCTAAATATCTCGGGCTCCGTCAGTCCGGATCGGCCTATATCATCAATCATGTGACCACGACGGTATCCTCCGGATATCCGCCGCGTCAGGTAAAATCACCGGTAGGCAGTCTGCCCATGCCGGGCTCATCGTCTACACTTCGATCTTCTTGCCCCGGGTACCTTACCGGGTCCACCATGTACCCGCAGACGGTTCATCCAACTCCTCGAATCGGTCTCGAAATCCATCTCATAACCGAGAAAGCATCATGGTGGATGACTCATACATCACGAGAAAACCGCACTTTTCATTTTAAAAAGAGAGGGGGGGAGATAAGTTTTTTATATATATTCTTGCGGTTTTCTCCCAAATCCAGGAAATCTCATGAAAATCCGAAATCCAATAATCAATAGCAAGTAAACAGTGTATATCGGCATAAACTCCATAATACTGCATAATCAATGAATACATGAATGCATCAGATATCATGCAATTAATGCAATAGTTAAACTAGCATCTGAAAGCTATCCTATATTGCAACTATCAACTTAGCAAGTTATGTCAAGAAATAGTATCTTCTAAAGTGTACGTGACAATGGCAAGTACCGATGAAGATGTGTGTGAGCCGGCAAGCAAGTGTATGTGGAGGATACACATCATCGGTAATGGTGTTGGTGTCCTGACAGCACAGTTTCATGATAATTACTGATAACATATGCACAAGCATGCAATGCGATGAAACATCATGAAATGTACAGAAAATGATGTAGTAACAGCAACACTGAAACATACCTACCCAATATACGAGTCATACAAATCAGGTATTTAAAATACTCACAATTCTCCATTTTTGAAAACAAGTATGACTCGAGCCCAGTCAAAGGGTAAGGAAATCCACCTAAGTCTGAATCGATCTGTATATATCTGGTAGTCGGTGATCTCGCCTCAATAGTATCATGTACGATACAAAATATACATATGACATCCTCGAGTCAAGAGGGTGGATCTAACGTCATAAATATATCTCGTACGGAAAATCTATCGTACGGCATCCCAAATCTGGGTACGGTTCAAATATCACATTTTATCTCATTCTTCATCAGGTATCATCATCATCACAAATCGTGAATAGGGGTACTGATCTATGTCTAGTACAATACCAATATCATCAATATCATCATGATCTGACTACTGACCTACAGCCTCATACAATCCGATGTCATCAACACCTATCATCATATAGAAGTATACATCACCCAATGCGATCTCATATCTCGATCACATGTCAACTATCATATATATATATATATATATGTATGTATGTATGTATGTATGTATGTATGTATGTATGTATGTATGTATGTATATCACCATTCACATGGTAGCGTCGTCCAACGATCCGCTATAACATCATGGCATATCTCGGTCACACCTTGAATAACTCACGGCATCTTGCCCGATTATATCGACTCATCCCCAAGTATCATATAACATTCTTGTCATCCAAGCATATGAAAATACCAATATAAACATGTCTCCAATAAGCACAAGGATGTCAATGTAAGCCAGTATGTGTATGTGCGTGTATGCAAACCTTTACTCTAGGGTTTCGGGACTAAGAATATGGACTAGAGGCCCTCTTCAAATTCTCGCTAACACTAAACCATGATCACCTAAAACTCACTTTGCTAAGTGTTCAATCTCTCCATATCATAAATGCATATGTATAACATATCATATCATTTCTTAAGACTTTGCGGCGGTGCTATACGCCATCCACCCGACTTCTTCCTGTAGATATAAATCCACTCACCTTGCTTCTTGTGTGCCGATGCCGATGTCGCTATCTTCATCTTCAACGTCTCGACATCACGTGGGGTACCTACACATATAACACAATCGCAAATATGTATTAAAATCATATCGGAAAACCAAAACGATACGCTAAGGCCTATAGGTTAGAACCTATGGTCCACGCCTTCAAAATCTCCAAAAGACCCTCGATATTGTCGTACAAACGTCAAATCATCAAGTTAAAACCAAATTCCAAAAATCCAGAATTCAAAATACGAGAAACTAAACCCCGAATCAAAACAGCAACTATTGAAAATGGTCCAAGATTTTACCCTAGGTCAAATTAGACAATTTTGCATATGCCAAGGGTCTAGATTACTGGAGATGGACCTACAGAACAAGCACGAACCAAAATGGTGGGACCCAGGCAGCAATTTGCGGCCATCTGGGTTAAATCTGCGGCCAGGTTGGGGAGGTTGGGGCTAGGGTTTTCATGGTAGCTCCCTAGGTGCCTGCATGTATCACTGTCCTTACAAAATAATTTTTCAGGTCCCCGAGTGTTAGCAGATTTCCAAATACCATCAAAATTTCACAGTTTTTCCGATATCGGGTTTCTAAATTCGTATTCCGGGGTTAATTCTCAGGTTCTAGTCCAATATGATATCACTAACAGGGGTTTAAGGTCACTACTAGCCTCAACTTCACTTTACAACTCAATTCAAATCCTAACCCTAAGTAGAAATTTCTAAGTTCACTAAACATTGATATATCGGTTTCAAACAAACATAGGTGCTAAAGTGAATGAAATACTATGGTAAGGGTGAAGAAAATACCTCATTTGGCAACTCAAGAATTTTCTTGAGTTGCCCAAAGTCCTCAAAATTTGATTTTTCTTGGTCCAATGTGGTTCCCTTGAGCTAGTGAACATTTTTGATGAAAAGGAGATGGGGTTTTGAGGTGTTTATTGTGATGATTTGAGGAGGTAGAGAGGCAAGGGGGAGAGAGGAGGCAGCAGCAGCAGCAAGGGGAAGGAGAGGAGAGAAATGATGGAATAATTGAAGAAGGAATAGCTCAAGACCCATGTTTGACTCTCACCCGCTCTTTCTCTCTCATACCCATACCTAAAATTCTATTCTTTTCTTTTCTTTGTTTTCTTCTCTCCTCAATAGTAAACCCAAAATAATAAATGAAAATGAAAAAAAGCCATGTAGGAAATGTCACACAAGTGTAAAAATGATATGGTGTATGTTTTGCACAAAACCCGCTTAAAGCCCGATTAGCGATTTTTAATCGCGATTAGCACTAAAATAGTGTCAAATAACATATAAATTCTCATAATTTGCATGAATCTCATAAAGCACACTCTTTTTAGTAATTTCCATAATTTTCCAAATTTTCCCCCATTTATCGGTATTTAATTATACCGGAATATTAAAATATTCAATATTTTATTATTAAATTATAAAAATTCCCAAAAATAATATTTTATTTTTCTGAAATGTTACAATCTTCCCCCCTTAAAGAAATTCGGTCTCCGAATTTAAATTTAAACCCCTCAAATACTAAAACATTTCAGTAAAAAGTCCAAGTCATCGGGGTCCCGAAATCATCAATACATAAAACGTATCATAGCGCTATGCATGCGCAGATAACTCAAAATCAAAACTCCGTCAAGTATCCTGCAATCATCGGAGTCATGGGAAAGACATCAATGTCTAAATCCAATACGAAACCAATATGATATATATCAAAACTATACATTTAGACATCAATTATATACATGTAAATATCATTAAAACATCGGGAATAAATGCATGCCAAACCTTTCATATTGCTGTGCGACGCGCATAGCACTGCACAGTGGCGGACGTCTGTCGTAAGAAAATAACTATATCTATATATATCCTTTATTTACATGCACGTACCGCCGTTTTGAAAACAATTTAGAAGGGTTTCCTTGCTTTGAACGTTTCGTGTCATCTCAGATACGTAGGTAAATACTGAGACTATAGCTTTTTCTTTGGAAATCCCTTCAATATCTATCAATGCATGCAAAAATATACTCAGGTGCTGTCCTCTGACTAGTCCTGCTCAGTACGAAAACAATAATAAACATCATAAACATGTACTGATACATAAGAAAACAATCCCATAATGTATATAAGAATACCCCGTGCGTCTGGTGCGCACGGAAATCAAAATCTATATATGTGCCATACATGTGCACAGAAACAACATCTAAATGCATCGGGTGTGCACGAAACATCTGTCAAGGGCAACGGGTGTGCCTAACAGCAATATCAGGTGCATATGATATGCACAACGAATCCGATTTAGTGCATCTGGGGTGCACCAAAATTGCATCTCAAATCATGCGCCCAACATGCGCAAAAATCCAAATCAGGTGCATCCATCATGCACGAATACAATCTAAATCATGTGCATCCAACATGCACGAAATCACGAAATCCAATATCAAGCGCCGAATCATGCACAAAATCCAATCAGGCGCACAAGGTGCACAAGGCGCACAAAACAAATATCGAGTATCACTATCGAAATCGACGGTATGCCAGATCTCAAATCCAAATCAGGTATACCGTGATATCAAATCTCACAACCATGTGCATCGGCATGCACAAAATCTAATCAAAAACACTAAAAGTGCATGAAAACTATGCCGTAAGCATAAGTCAAATCATATGCATGCCTTAGGCATGAAGTCAAAATCAATACTTCAAATATCGTCAAATCAAAGTCCTGTGCAACTGTAGTGCACAAAATATGTATCACTACACTGCAAGTATGTGTGAACTATACCGAGTGCAAAAAACAAATCGTGTGCGTACCATAAGCACAAAACCAACCTATCCGTAAGAAATCCATTAAGTCATAAACATGTGCAGCCAAGGCACAAAACGACATCAAGTGAAATAACTGTGCACAAACCGTAAATATTCAGTAGGTGCAACCATGGTGCACAAAAACAAATATCATGAAACTCAAGCATCAAAATCAATCATGCGAATAGATCGCCCAAAATACCGAAATCACTACTAAAATAGGGGGTTGGCCCTACGGATATTGAAATCTGTAGGGGCATATTTATGTTGCACCTACGGATTAATCCGTAGGGCTAGAAGGTTGCCCCTACGGGCCAAGACGTTCAAGAATAAAAATATTAATTCTTAATTTGGTGTTTGCCTCTACGGAGCCGCAAACCAAGGACCTACGGACAAATCCGTAGGGGCAACTAAATAGCGATTTAATAAAGGGCACAGATCGATCGCCTACGCCCGTTATCTCTTTCTTCCTCTCTCGATCGCGCGCGAAACAAAATCCCCAAATCATTCGCCACCGCCGTTCTCGTCATCGCCACCGCCGTTCTCGTCGTCGCCGCCGTTCTCGTCGTCGCCACCACTGTTCTCGTCGTCTCCACCGCCGTTCAGGTTAGTAAATCTTCAACTAAATTAAAGAAATTTTTGATTATTTAGGGCTAGGGTTCATGGCTGGGGCTGGGGTTGCGGTTGGAGTTAGGGTTCGGCAGGGGTTGCGGTCAGGGTTGTGGTTGGGGTTGGGGTTGGGGTTAGGGTTAGGGTTAGGGTTCGGCTGTGGCTGGGGCTGGGGCTGGGGTTAGGGTTTGGCTTAGGGTTGGGGTTGGGGTTTAGCTGGGGCTGGGGTTAGGGTTAGGTTGGGGCGGGGCTGGGCTGGGGCTGGGGCTGGGGCTGGGCTGGGGCTGGGGCTAGAGTTAGGTTGGGGTTGGGGTGGGGCTGGGCTGGGGCTGGGTCTGGGGTTAGGGTTTGGCTTAGGGTTGGGGTTGGGGTTTGGCTGGGGCTGGGGCGGGGGTTAGGGTTAGGTTAGGGCTGGGCTGGGCTGGGGCTGGGGCTGGGGCTGGGGCTAGGGTTAGGTTTGGGTTGGGGTAGGGCTGGGTCTGGGTCTAGGGTTAGGGTTAGGTTGGGGTTGGGTTTGCTGAATTTGGCAAACCTGAGAGGAATTTCCAGCAATTTTAGCCTAGTTTGATTACTAAAATTATTGTTGATCGAGAAAATCTTGGGTCCTTCTAATCAAACATTGTTTGTTACTATATGTCAACGAGTACTGATAAAAGAAAAAACCGATTTCAAGTGGAAATTAAGTATGTACAATGTTCTAATATAATTTTTATTTCTTTCCATCATTAAACATATAAAAGTACTAATATGAAATGGAAAATAAATAAATAAATAAATAATCAAAGCTTTGGCATGTATGTAAAATCCCTTGTTACTTTTTCTTGGTTGCCCAACTTTGAAAATTCTATCTATTAAATTAGACATACTTTAAAAAGAATGATATTGCAAGAATTTGACTTGGAGACTTGCATCATTAATAGAAATTGAAAGTGTAAGGACGTTCTTTACCTTCGATAGGGTTCGGTTGGGGTGGGGCTCGGCTAGCTAGGGCTTGGGCTTCATCACCTGATATAGCGAAATACAAAGCGTACTTCAGTGCACCCGACCTTATTGAGTTTCCTATTGAAGTTCCCGGTCAAACGGCAAATGCATATTTTTATTCACCATGAAATCCCAATTATCAAGCTACCGAGAACGAAAAGCAACCTTTGTTAGTCAAAAGTCATGGTAATAGACTTGTCATTATAGATTATAGTCAATTGTTTTTCCTATCATTTTCTTGATCCAGATGCTAATCAACTTGTTAATTAGTTACTGTTTTTATAACGTATTTGTCTATATTTGTTGACAGTGGCCTTTCTTTTGGATGAACATGTTTTTTTTATGCATGTTTCAGTCATGTGAATTCATATGTTGCATATAACGCTTTATGATATCAGTATCCTACATTTGTAGTTTTAATTGTTGATTGTTATAGTGAATGCCATTGCAATAATAGTTTTTGGTTGATGAATGTTATTGCAATGTAGGATGATCAGTTCTATCAATCTTGATCTCAATGGTTTAAAATCATGTTACATATACAACACGAATGCACAACAAACGCATAATTAGAGAGCGATTCGAGATGTTCAGGTTAAAACCAATATATGATACTCGATGATAATATGAAACCTTCGTATTCCCATCGGTACTCATATATGAAACTAAAAGCGCCACTTAGTCCCCGTCTATCGGTTAACATACGTGCGATGCTCGTCGTGACATAGAACCATACGAAGGTTGTTAAATATCGGACGGTATAGCTCGATACTAACAACCGTCGTGTAGTCTACGCGACGAGAAAATTCAATCGTATGGTAACCCTTAGATTTGTCCCGTATGGACAAGTTAAGAATGTATAAAGCAAACGCCTTCATTCACTTGTGTTTTCATCCGTTTCGAGATATTTCGTCGGTACCTTTCCGCTGGTTCTCCGTGTACAAAGATAGATTAGATGTTCATTTCAACGTTGTTTCAGAGCTTTGAAATGATTATCTATTTTATTACAGTGTACTCGGAGAACAGCGGGGAGGTGCTGCCGAAATTTACTCGAAACGGTTGAAAGCACAAGTGATGGGTGTTCGCTCTATACATTCTTAATGGGATAGAAGCCTACCCACGACAGCTGGAACACACACATACAACAAGAATACACAACAAACGCATAATTAGAGAGCGATTCGAGATGTTCGGATTATAACCACTATATGATAATATGAAACCTTCATATTCTCATCGATACTCATATATGAAACTAAAAGCGCCACTTAGTCCCCGTCTATCGGTTAACATACGTGCGATGCTCGTCGTGACATAGAACCATACGAAGGTTGTTAAATATCGGACAGTATACTCGATACTAACAACCGTCGTATAGTCTATGTGACGAGAAAATTCAATCGTATGGTCCCATAGATTTGTCCCGTATGGACAAGTTAAGAATGTATAAAGCAAACGCCTTCATTCACTTGTATTTTCATCCGTTTCGAGATATTTCGTCGGTACCTTTCCGCTGGTTCTCCGTGTACAAAGATAGATTAGATGTTCATTTCAACGTTGTTTCAGAGCTTTGAAATGATTATCTATTCTATTACAGTGTACTCGGAGAACAGCGGGGAGGTGCTGCCGAAATTTACTCGAAACGGTTGAAAGCACAAGTGATGGGTGTTCGCTCTATACATTCTTAATAGGATAGAAGCCTACCCTCGACAACCGGAACACACACATACAACAAGAATACACAACAAACGCATAATTAGAGAGCGATTCGAAATGTTCGGGTTAAAACCACTATATGATAATATGAAACCTTCATATTCTCATCGATACTCATATATGAAACTAAAAGCGCCACTTAGTCCCCGTCTATCGGTTAACATACGTGCGACAATTTATTCTTTTTAACGACAAACGCACACACAAAGCATATACACGAATTTTCTCCTTTGTCAGTAACTATCCCGTTCTTATATTTATCAATATAGTCAGCATAACCTACAATTTATATGTTATACAGTCTAACATGGCCCATCAGTACGTCAGAGTTAAGGATTGGATGAATGTGGATTGGAAACAACGTATGCAACCTAAGTTTGTCGCAGGAGTTGCTGCTTTCCTTGAATTTGCACGCGCACATAATAAGATCATAATAGAGAAGATTCTCTGTCTGTGCGATAGATGTGGCAATAAGTACTGGCAGAAGGTAGAATTGGCAGAGCTTCATATTGTAAAAAATGAGTTTACTAGACTTTATACAACTTGGAAATATCACGGGGAAGGAGAAGAATGCATTACTGCGGTAGAAGAAGTAGAACACGATAATGCGGCAGGAGAAGAAGAAGAATTCGGTAATGCGGCAGAAGGTGAAGGTGGTAATTTATTTCCATCAGAAGAAATGGAGGATATGGTAGAGGCTGCCCTAGGTGAATTTATTCGTACCGAAGATGACATTCCTTCCGGTCAAGGACCGCGTACGGATAAATATGAAAATTTCATGAATGATGCTAGGAAACCAATTTATGAGAATGCGAAGTATTCCACCCTCTCATGGTTCATTCAACTTTTCCAGATTAAGTGTCCAAATGGATGGAGCAACAAGTCATTCACAATGCTTCTTTCGTTCTTGAAAGATTCTATGCCTCCGGGAAATAATGTGCCCGACAGCTGGTACGAAGCCCAGAAGATGATGTCTGATTTGGGTGTAAAGTGCGAGAAGATTCAAGCATGTCCTAAAAATTGCGTTTTGTACCAGAAAGAGAATTCAGATTTGAAAGAGTGTCCAATATGCGGAGAGGCCAGGTATAAGACGAAAGATTCTGATAAGAAGCCTGATATACCTGTGAAGATAGAACGATACTTTCCCATAACACAGAGGCTACAAAGGCTATTCAGGTGCAAGAAAACAGCCGAGGCAATGATTTGGCATCACCGTGCTCCTCCAAGTGAAGATGGAAAAATGAGTCATCCAAGAGATTCACCGGCATAGAAGGATTTCGATAGGAGGCATGCAATATTCAGTAGCGATCCTCGCAATGTCCGGCTCGGACTGGCTACTGATGGCTTCTGCCCATTCAACTATATGGCTGGAAGTCACAGCACATGGCCCGTTGTAATGATAATTTATAATCTGTCGCCTTGGTTGGCTATGGACCAATCATTCTTTTTGATGCCTCTTCTTATCGACGGACCAAACTCACCGGGGAACAATATCGACGTCTATCGTTGACCTCTGATCGAGGAGTTGAAATCTTTGTTCATTGATGGTGTAGAGACATATGATGCAAACACAAATACAACCTTTATACTGCGTGCGGCTTTAATGTGGACAATTAATGACTTTTCTGTGTATGGAATGCTATCAGGTTGGTCCGTACATGGTCACAAAGCATGTCCTCATTGCCATGAACACACAAGATCGAAATTCTTGAATTTTAGCAGCAAGGTTTGTTATTGCGGCCATCGACGTTTCCTGCCTCCAGACCACCCCTATAGATTAGACACGGTTCACTTTGATGGTCATCAGGAGCTTCTTGGAGTTCCATCCCCATTGTCCGGAGAGGACGTGACTGCTAAAAGGGATGGTTACAATAACGTGACCTTCGGGATGGATCCGACGAAACATGTCAAACCACCATATTGGAACAAGTTAAGCATTTTCTTCGAGCTTCTGTACTGGTCTACAAATTCAGTGCGTTATTGTCTGGACGTCATGCATATAGAGAAGGGAGTATCAGAGCACATACTTAACTTGCTTCTTTGTAAAGACGGGAAATCTAAGGACAACATGAATGCTCGGATGGATCTACAAGAGTGGGGAATAAGAAGTGAATTGCACCCTAGACCAGTAGCGGGTAAACTGGGCAAGTTTGTGCTTCCCAATGCCGCTTATCATATGTCACAACCGGAGAAGAAAAGATTCTTGCAGGTGTTGCATGATTTGAAAGTCCCCACAGGTTTCTCAAGATCATTCAGCAAGAAAATAAAAATTGTGAAGGGCAAGATCGATGGGCTGAAAAGTCATGATCACCATGTTATCTTGGAGCACCTTCTTCCCTTAGCCCTCAGGACTTCTCTTCCCGACTCGGTTGGTCTAGTAATCAACGACCTATGTTGTTTTTTCAGGGAGTTGTGTGCTAGAACACTGGAGGTTGTGACGCTGGATAAACTAGAAAATTCTATTGCATTGATACTTTGCAAGTTTGAGCATATTTTCCCACCGTCATTCTTCGATATCATAATACACTTGACGGTTCATCTTGCAACTGAGGAGAAATTAGCCGGACCGGTACAATATCGATGGATGTATCCCATCGAGAGGTACGTGTAATTTTTCGTTTCGCGCAATTTATAAATTTATTGTTGTCCTGTATGCCCGTATTTATTTATTCAACATATTTTCATTAGGTACCTCTACACTCTTAAGAAGTATATACGTAATAAAAATCGACCAGAGGGTTCAATCATGCAAGGTTATCTTCTTGATGAAGCAACCACATTTTGTTCCCGCTATCAGGACGAGAACATTGAGACAAGGCTTAACCGACCACGAAGAATTCAAGACGGACCATATGGTAAAGCCGAGTATAAGAAGGTAGACACTATGTTTATCAACAAGATATACCGGTTTATCTTTCTTAATTGCGCATGTCTTGAATAAATTAGAGAGTAAGTTTTTTTGGATTAATTGTTAGATCTGTGTTTGTGTGTGTATGAAATGATATAATATTAATGTCACCATTATTTGTCGAAAATAGAATTCTTTTTAACGAGGTATGTGAGGGGCATCCTGATTGGAATGAAGAACAATTGGAAAAATATCATAAGGATAATTTTTGTGATTCGGTCACAGATCATGTAAGTTATTCGAATAACATTTTATTGCTAGCAGTTTGAATCTAAACTTGTATCGTTATGTATTTGTCGTAAAATTTGTTTTGTTAGATCCACGATCCGAACTTGTCTGCATCATTTGAGAGTGATTCAAGATGTTTAGCTCAATTTCCTAGTACGGAGGTTGCATATTACAAAGGATTTGGTGTCCTTGGATACAAATTCGAAGTTAAGGAATTAAAAACATCTAGAACCACTCAGAATAGTGGGATTGCGACGGTAGGATTGGACGGTGTGATTTATTATGGGTACTTAAATTGTATACTCGGCATCCACTATCCCGGACGATCAGAACCCTTTTATATATTCCAGTGTACTTGGTACGATACGCGAACCGATACGGACAGGTGGAGAAGCAAACTTGGGACTTGGAAAGATGAATATGGATTGACCAGTGTGAACACACTTCGATTTTACAGTCAGGAAGATCCGTTTATCTTTCCGAACCAAGCGTTCCAAGTATACTACTCACAGTGTTTGAAGCATCCGGGATGGAGTGTTGTATGACGATGGAAACCCAGAGATGTCTACGATGTCCCAGAATACGAGGACAGCGATGAGGACGAAGAAGAGAGAAGGCTTAAAGTGCTCCGACCGTCTGTTTCGAAGGACGGGTTGTCTTCGACCGATCATGAAGTTACGTGGGTTAGAAATGACATCGACGATGAAATCCAAGTAGATATGTATAATGCGCCCACGAAATGAAAAAGTTTATCAGTAATGTTATATTATTACTTCACATTTTACGCTCTATACATATATAGTCAATACTTTTAATGATTGTCTAATGCGTCCACGAACCGTTTATCTAGATTTGATGACGATGTCGGGAGCAGCGAGGGGCGGCAGGAGCTCCAGCCGCGGCAAAGGCAGAGGCAGGGGAAGAGCGGTTCTGCCATCCGGAGATCTTCATAGGGAGCTTCAGAGGGCCGGTCTTGCACCCAGATCGGAGACCCCTTCGGATGCCTCCTTCCGTGTGGATTTTGCCACACCTCCAGGTATACTGCATGCATATCCATTTTGAATGTAATATTATAGATATTCATACCTGTTTATGTCAAAATTACTTATATTGTCAATGTTTGATTGTCTAGTTGTTGGTGATGCATCCACATTTGGGACAGAGGCCACTCCCGCTCCTCCAGGTATATTTATATATCATATAGTGCATGTATATTGATTTAGAATGATATATCATAAATATACACACATTCCTTTTGCTCTTACTTAGCAATTTTTATTATTGTCTAGCTGTAGGTGGTGACACCACCGCACCTACGGGTATGTTTATATATCCTATAGTGCATGCATATTGATTTAGAATGTTATATTATTGATCTACACATTCTTTTTGCAATTACTTATATAATCTATTTTTAATTGTCTAATTATAGGTGGTGCGTCCACATCTTCCGCAGGGGCCACTCCTGCCACTTCCATACCATCCGCATCGTCTGCAGGTTATTATGAATAAATATAAAATATTTATTCATTTTACATATGCTCTATAGAATAAATATGAACTTCATGGAAATTTAGCGTCAATGTTTATTTTCTAGTTGCAGGGGATGCGTCCGCATCCGGGACCCCGGTTGTTCCTCACCGGAGGAACTATCGTCCCGCTCGTGCTGCTGCCTGGGCCCAGGCTCGTGCGATAGTCACCGGAGGTATATATCACACTTCAATTTTTGCTTAAGCTTGATTTCTTAATACAACTTTGTCTTAATATTGATTGTCTTGATATTTCGTGCAGACGCAGGGCCTCCCCATCCCCAGAGAAGGACTCGAGGCCCGAATCAGTCCCATAGGCTGAGGCCTGACAGAGCTAGGGGGGAGGAAGCATTCCCCCTCTTTTTTACCCTTGACTATCGCTATACCGGTCCTCATGCCGAGAGGTTCAGCCGGTATATGGGGGATGAGAGCTGGCTCGTGAAGAACTATCCACTTCACGTTGAGTGGGGCGAGCAGCACCGGCGCTCATTTGCCCTCTTCTTTGATCAGGCTCGGGTACGTATTAACGGCCTATTTTCATTTGATTTATCCAATATATTTATTATTAACACTTGCAATCTAATAACAATGTTTTTTTTTGTATTTTCAGTCGGATTACGATTTTCAGCCTGTACCCGACCCTGATCACCCTGGGAGGGTGTTCGACCTTCATGCTCTGTATAATGGCCTGATGAAGAACATGCAGACCAAGGTCCGATACAATAGGAATGAGCTGAAGGCCGACTGCTACTCCCTGTGGATGGCGATCCCCGAGGCAGAGAGAGCGGCCCTCCTATCTACTCTGGTGTTTGCGAGAGTCGACGTTGAGACAAGGCCTCTATTGTGCGATTATTTCGACTCCCAACGCAAACAGGTATGTATTTTAAATTTAATTCATTGTTTTTGATATAATTTATTCCTTTGTGTTCCTTATTTAGAAAACTAAATGTTAATGCGTTGTGCAGAAACAGGCCGCTCAGAATACAGAAAACAGGATGTCGGCGAAGAGGGGTCTCCCCATTTACACAGATGGCTCGAGGAATATTACTCGAGCCATGGAGTTATCGGTAAATTACAATAGACCGACCTTTCTGATATTCTGCAAAATTAAGAGTTATTTTCTAATATTTCTAATATTAAGAGTTATTTTTTAATATTTCAGACAGCTCAGACCGTGGCGCAAGGTGGTACACCGAGCGTGTTGTCCGCATATCTTGCCGTCCACGGCACCTCGACAGATCCCGCCACGGGCGAGCTTCGATATCCCGACGTCGCTACCCAGGTGTATTGCGTAAGTGTTAAATATTTATTCTACCCATATTTGAAATTTTAGTTTTGGAAGCTTCAAGTTTAAATTTTATACTTATACTTTACTGCTTAATGTGGGTGTAGGAGCGGGTGGTTGAGCAGGCCGAGGCCTCGGGGATCGATTTTACCGGACAGAGCAATCCGAGGTTGCTGACCCCAGTTCAGGACGCCGCACACGGAGGGCACCACGGAGGTTGGGAGAGAGGCCGGGGACTGGGCCCTAGCAGGGCCCATATGAGGTTGGACTCCACCCCGGCGGTTACTTCCTCCGTCTCCAGTGAGCGACGTATCCAGCAGGAACTGGAGAGCTTGAGGGCCACCGTTGAGGAGTTGAAGGAGATGCTGGTATGTATACTACTTTATAGTAAAATATCATGTCATATTATAGATATCAACATATCCATAATTAGTACGTAGCTTGAGCTTATTTGGTTTTAGACTTAGGTTTGATTAACCATACATACATATGTAATTAAAATAAACAACGGTTTTCCAAACTAGATATCCAAATGGGATTTCGAAATAACTTGATAATGATACGAATTTGAATAATACACAGTTCTTACACGCTTCTTACACACGTTTGATCCAGACACGACAGGGTAAATGTCATGCATCTCCTTTGGCTGCGGCTCCGCAAGCCACTACATCGGCTGCGGTTCCGCAAACAGCTCCTATAGCTCCAGCGCCCGCTTAGAATCCCGCAGCCGTGGCTCCGCAAGAGACTCCCTCGACGGCGGCTGCGCAGACCACATCGCCAGCTCCACAGGACGCTCAGACTCCCGCTCGCGCCGAATTGCAAAGTTTATTGACCGAGGAGCAGGCGTGCGTTATTCTATCGTTATTCAGAGGTGGAGCTGGACCGAGCTAGGGTAGCTTTATGGTTCTTATTTTTTGAAACATGTATTTATTTATATCATACATATGGTACTACATTTTGAAACGATATTGATATTGATATTGATATTGATATTGGTTTATATTTATATCATATTCAGTATTTGGGTTTCTTTTGTATATTATATGCGTGAGATGTGATTATGAATACTGCGATATATGTTGTGTGATGATTAATTTTATATTTTATTGATATATATATTATTGTGCACAGGGCGAGAAAAAACAAGGTAGCCCCTTTTTAAAAAAAACAGATAATGTGTACCTACAGATTAATCCGTAGGGGCAAAATATCAGCTGTAACTGATATTTCCCCCCTGATCTCAGTGTCGGGGTGGTTGGTCTTGCCCCTACGGATTTATCTGTAGGGGCAAAAAAAACCCCTACGGATATACCCGTAGGGGCAAAATATCAGGAATCCTGATATTTTGCCCCTACGGATAAGTACCTACGCATATATCCGTAGGGGATACTGCTTGGACCTACGGATATATCCGTAGGTACAGTTAATATAATTAAAATAACCGTAAATAAAATAACTTTTTTCCCCCACGCCCTAATCCGTAGGTGCAAATGTACCTACATAGAACTCCGTAGGGGCAAGTTTTCGACCGCATGGGCAAGTTCAGGGCTTCAACTTGCACCTACGGCGTTTGCACCTACAGATTAATTTTTTGCCCCTACGGAAATATCCTTAGGGGCAGTGAGTTGCCCCTACGGGTAAATCCGTAGGGGCAACCCTTATTTGTAGTAGTGAATCCAAGGTGACGGATACATGATAATCGAATCAACAAATCACAAATCATAAATACTGTCGTCGATATTTCCTCCTTCAACATCGAGAAGGTGTCGGTGCATCCAATTCTAGCAGAGCAAGATACCTACTTGCCTCCTGATCATGGTCTGGCGCCTGTTGCTTTTAGGCTCTTGTCTCTTACTGTGCTTTGCTAGATATATAGCTCCTCGGCTCCATGGCCCAATATGGAATGACGACGGAAACATCCCCGCTCTGGCCCATCCTCTACAGATCTCTGGCCAACTATCTCGTCGACGATGCCGAACTCTGTCCTGCTGGGTGTGCACAATGTAACTGCTCATGGGTCCAAGTCTTCTCGTACTTTATTCCAGAAAGATCCTGTCGAAGTCTCTCTCAAATTTCGTTTCTGCCGAATTGCCCGGAAGTTACCACCCTTCACTAAATCTGTTTCTTGTTTCGGAATGGATGCATACTCATCGCGACTCTTTCTGGAAGATATATCCATATATAACGCCTCTGCATGCGTATCACATCTCTGATGTCGGCGGAGTGGAACAGCATCTCATCAATATCTCGTACGAACCTCTTACTCCACTTTTCTCAAATGTCGACTGCTTCGGACTCGTCTCTTCGTGGCTGCATGGACCGCGCTCCAACGGCTATACTCGTATCTTGAGTCTCTCAAGCAATGCATCCCATCACATGATATCCGAAAGATGTCGAACCATCCGATCGACTCGTCAAAACCTCATAATCCCCCAAGAGATCAACATATTGGGTACAGTTTAATAGTATCGAGTACATGCCACAGCACCTATGGACCAACCGTAGAAGGGCAAACCCAAGCCTCATAAATGGCACCGCTAAACTGTTGCAAACCCTAAGGTTGAAAGGCGTTCCATGGTCATTAAGTCGAGTTAGGGTTTCATTCTTCTAGAGGGTCCGTAGAGTTACTTACATGTTTTCTTCAAACACTTTAAACTTGGAAATGGTTTTCTGACATTCGATCGTCTCTATCGACTCCCAACGTATATGTGTGAAGTCTCCTCAAACTAGAATTAATTAATCGGATGACCTCGCATCGGGGTAAGCGAACGAACCACATGTCCTAGTCATTCATCCTCGGGTGACTAGCGACCTTCTATCAACTCTCTAAGTATAACTCGTACTGCAATAGCTCCAATCATCTGGCGATATCTTGTCGTTAGCAGCAACAACTGGCTCATTCGTCTACACGCTAAACAGTGCCTCAATCATCATGAATAAGCAATACATCAATGGTCATCACATTCTAGCTGGCCTCTATCAGTGGCTCAATCCTCTGGTGCTGATCTGTACGTTCGAGAAATCTCGTAAAAGCGACCCATCAAACGCTCATGGCGCGAAAATACAATAAAACGACGCCGCTCTATGCAATCGTATGTCCCTGGAATCACGCCCTGGTCAATCCTCGTCCGTGACGAGCTCGCGCTGACCGCAACTCTAGCAGTAGCTCTCTTTGCCCGTGTAATCGTGGCAGCAAAATCACATACCGAAATCGATGAGGATGGATCATGAATGAATATAATACTGTGTAAAGAAATGTACATCCTAAGGCTTCTTAAATGGAGTAGAGTATCGTAAATATGCCGCGGAACATACATACGGTACGTCATTCTACTCAAGCTACCTACTCCATCAACCAGGGTTATCCTACACTCAGGAGGTAAAACCTAACGCTCTGATACCAACTTTGTCACAACCCGAAAAGTACGGAACATGACCGGCACTTAAATTACGAAACGTCTCGAGGCGTACGTAATCTAAGTAAGCCGAAAACCCAGAAATCCAAACCAAGGAAAGTAGTAGAGTGAAGGAAAAACCAATTTAAATCAAGTAGTTTTGCGACATACGCCGAAATATGCATTTTTAAAAATCACAAGTCTTTTCTAAAAATTTCGGCAGAGTTTCCTTTGTAAAAAACTGACCCCATACGGGTACAAAACCTGATAAAGCATATATAATGAATAAAGGCATCCCCAAGCAGGAGCTAGCTCTTCGTCAATTGATGGACAAAACCACACAATGCAATATAATATACAACGCCAAAGGGCGATGATCAAAACTGAAAGGGAAACTCAAAATAACATCAAATCCATAATAATACAAGCGCGACTCTAAGATCGAAAGAATATAATGTTGTAAGACTGCGGTAGCGCCCCGGCCGTCTTTCCGAGGCCAAAATGCGGAAAAAAAAACTTTTTTGAAACTTGAAACCGGCGCTATCGTATGCTTAAAACCTGGATCGAACCATTAATCCACAACTAGCAATCTAGAGAGGGTTGGAAAGCTATACCGATCGATCCGTGTCCTTCGGTCTTTGGCCACCATCCCAAGCTCCTCGCGGCATCTCCGGTCTTGATCTCCTTGTCGGAAAGGGCTCCGCATCTACGAGTCTTTTAATGGGCTCCCGCTTCATCTGAAGCAACTCGGACATGAAGTGTGCTAGCCGACGTGTCCAAGGTGTTGGAGAGAATGTTTGTGATCACTTCGTCTCTTGCATCTATTGATTTGGATGGAGGTTAGAGATGAAGCCATGGTGGAGGTTGTGAGCAAGAAGAAGAAAGAAAAGAGAGGAGCTTCTTTTTTCTTTTGTTGTTGTGTTGAATTGTTGTGAGAGCTAGAATCATAATCCAAGAGCTAACCCAAGCCATATGGCTGCCCTCTCTCTCTCGATCCATAAATTCAACACAATAAACAATTCCTAATGTCACATTAGCACAAGTAAAGAGACCATGAGTCACTAAACATGTCCATGTCACATTAATTGCACATCATCATGAAAACTTCTCACATTTTCCACCATTTGTAAACATTAATCCAAATGTTTACAACAACAAAAAGATATGGCAACATCTAAAGTAAACTCGTGACGGATCACAAGGATACCCCTCACCTGTATATACATACCTGCATCCGCATTCCGACTGAATGCGAATGTGATGAGACTAAAGTAATCCAACAAATCTAATACTATGATCTGGTTTAAACCAAAGCCCACTAGTATGATCCGTCCGATCATGATCCGTGCAATACCGCACGTATATGATCGAACCCTGCCATATATGATACGGCCTCTACAACGTTTCGCCCGAAACTTGAGAAACAGTCTGTGGGGGACTCTAAAGACTCGTCAATATTTTGGCTGTGGATTTAACTACTAGCTCGTCATAGGTACTAGTTGTACGTAACGGGCTACCAGGTATTGACCAAAAGGGAGGTTGATGAGCGAACTCATCCTGACACCCTACTGAGCCTGTCAGTGACAATATCCGTACAGTTCGGTCTGTTCGTCTATGAGTATCGCATGTCGGGTCTAGGGGGTTGGTAAAAGTCAGACCCCCAAAAGCGGTACAAGTCGTGTCGGAGTGTAGCCCAGAACACCCTGAGATACTACTGGAATACCTACCAGTAAATCTCCTGCCTTGGCCAAGGACTTCGTGTAATGGCTCTCCTAGACACAGCGCGATCTCACCCCCAATACCGGGAGAGACGAAACCCCTGCCGATCCGCTCACTGCCTCCATGTGGCTCGGGACTGTACCCAACTAAAACCTGTTTGCACGACTCCTTTGAACCGTGGTAGGGTAGTAATCAATGTACAGTGGGAACTCACACGAGACAAATGACGATTTCACGTCGATGAACTAATATGTACACATGTCACCAGGGAACTGCTATCTGACACTAAGTATAATACCAACTAGCATGTTCCCGGTGAGTCCTGTCCGGTGTACTCATAACCCAATGAGCACCTGTATACATCTTAGGTGAACTAACTGACACCAATGGCTTGTGAGACCGGCCACCGCCCCTCGTCGGGGTCTCGACTGTATACACTAGTCTACTAATGGAGTATCGATGCCCAATCTCGAAACTCCCACGACTTGGGACCTTTTAAGGATGTGCTTATAGACCCCAGCTCCCACGTATATGATCGCCATCAAACTGTTGGCAGTCAAGCAAGAATCCTAAGGGCTCTATCAACGTGTAATAGCGACCTGTAAGGTCACCTAAAGCAGTACACGATGATAAAGACAAACCATGGTAGCATACTATTCTCTATCAACGTGTAATAGTGAACTACAATGTCACCTAAAGCATGTACACGATGATATAGACAAACCAGATAGTATACAAACCTCTCGAGTAAGACTGTCCTACCGGTATAGGTCCTCCCTCAATCATTGCAATCACGTGCTTGCGATCCAATAATTGACTCTGAGGGCACTATATCCAACAATCTCCCACTTGCACTCAAGGCTAATTATTGCGATGTCGCATACTCACAGCCCGTGTGATACCGAACACCCAACTCCTCTACTAATTAGTCTCACAAAGCCCGTTTGCGAAACTTTTGCGTTCGAGGAATAGCCTCAGCTAGTGGATCCGCCCTGATGTTTTTTTCTATGTCTCTCTTTATCTCAAGTTCACGGGGAAAGCCATCTCCCGAAATGAGCAATACCTGTCTTAGAATATGTCTGGATATCTGATGGGACCTAGTTCATAAATGAACTCCAAATCCAAACTTCTTAGACTGTATCGTCAACTGAACCTAATCAGTATTCTGCGCCATACCTCCCTCAGTATCCGCCTGGACCACCTGTCCAAACTACTGCCCCTCGTCAGAGGGAAAAACTATAACTCTGACAGTCATCCAGGTCACCTTGGAAGCCTGGAGTGATAACCGTCTCCCGAAAGAGTCTGTTGTTATCATATCCCTAGAACATCCACTTATGTTCTAAAACTGCTTCCGAATGTCTCTCCAGGATAGGATTAATATCAACTTACTGCATCTCGTGCAAAAACAATATCTGGTGTGGTACTTGACATCTCATGATCAACTCAATTGCCTAAGCAATTGATCTGCCAATCATGCACATCCCTCTCCCCTTTAGTCTGTAAGACACCTTTAGAGAGGGTGACTCCATCACCTGCAGGTACACTACCGTGCCAGGAGTCGTCCATTCTAAAACACCTTTAGAATACTGTCTAAGTACCCAGATTGGGAAACTACTCAAATCTAGATCTAAAACCATAGATCTAGTAACCAGAATGTCTGATATAAAATCCATGTCCTTTGTGGAGAAACCTACTGTGTGACAACCAAAGTATAACCGATTGTAGTATAGAAATTTCACTTCCTACTCTATGTATGTCATCCAAATACCAAGACATCACACCCTACTGCCTTCTTAACAGATCCATCCCCTATTCTGATGAAGTCAAACCTATGACTATCACATCAGAAATAGAGGATCTATCTCCGCTATATCTGCTTTAGTCCATAAATAGACATAATCTACTTGTCCACTATGCTTTCGTTCCTCCCACTGACTACGATAACCCTCTGGCAGAGTCATATACACGTACACTTCTAAAGCTAGTTTAGAACGACGCTATACTCATCCTCCTGCCGGGTCTCACAGTCTGGAACGACAGCAATGGCAAGTCTGGGTAAACAAGAACCTTCCTGTCACCGTCCTTGAGGCTACCGGAGTACCTCTCGGGTGCCTGAGGTTACCCACCATATCTGCGGAGTGGCCAATGGAATGTCAAACCAGATTGAATCTTTAGGTTCTTATCAAACTTTTAGTAATCGTTTGCGGTTCTGGAATCACTTCCAGTTCTACCATACTCCCACTACTGTTTTCTGAAAAAAAATCCATTTTTATTAAAACTGTGGCGAGTTAAGAACAATATCACTATTGATCTTCCAGATGGTAGAAAGTCAACACTCGTCATAGCCCGGGTCAACCCACAAACAGCCATTATAGAAACGTGCCTTGAGTTATCTAGAGTCTGGTTTTAAGTATAAGCCGGACAACTCCCCGTACCTTAACATCGTTAAGATATGAACCGTTCTATATCCAATATAGAAACAGAGGCACTGATTTAATTGGAACCAGATTCAAATCATGCGGCTGTCTCCAGTGCATGTCAACTAAATGGAGAGAGGCCGATCATCATTACTCAACTTAAGAGTACATCCAGATATGAGTAACCTGAAAGAGAAGCAAGTTCTCAAAACCATTACTATCAACTGAATACCATACACAAGTATCTACATCTTCGATCACCTTGAAGAATCCTGATACTTGCAATACCTGGTTCTCTACTTTATTCATATACCTATAATTTCTCAAAACTTGGATCTTGTATTTCTATGAAACACATGTCTAAGAACTAGTGAAGTCATAAGTAAACATAATATAGTACGAGTACCAACCCCTCTGTCCTAATGGACACTGGACAACATACAATACTCTGTATAAGTCCCCTGAGTCTAATAACTCATTCCCTATGTGTCGTAGGTTGAAAACTGTACTTATAGTTAAGAAGAATTACACCGCTGTTTAATACTCCTTACCTAACCATCCACTGATATAGGTAAATGTCATAGACATAATTTCAAAAAGTTATATCCCACTTTCTAAAAATAAACGTACAGATTTATCAATTTGAAATTGATGCATAACAACGGATATTCAAAACCAAATATTTGCCGTCCGGCAAACAACCCAGGCGATTTCCTCAAATATCACCAATTACAACGAATCCAGATATAATGAGGATGATCACCCAATTCCCAATAACTTACTCCCACTCATCATCTGTAAAACCATACAGATGTGAGAATCAAACCTGGTAAATACAAACCCTGAAGCAAGGTCTAATTGGGAAATCAGTTTTCTATTAACAATACACAGCGAAACTGAAACATGAATATGTGTCGGAGGGGTATCCGGGTATTCCTAGTAATGCCTCTTCCATTATCAAGATTCATGACTATAACCATATATTTCTTTGTCATCTCTCCATATCCCTTTATGTCTTTAGTCATTACCTTCTGTACACTCCTCTTAGGCTAAATGGTTTTCTTCCTTCCCTACCGTTCGGCACCAGCCTATGGTTTGGAAGAAGACTATCTAATAAGCGTAATAGGTGTACTGTCCTAATCCTAGGAGCACTTGCAACCTGAGAGAAGGTGAAGATTAAAGACAACTGAATAAACCTTATTCCTATTTCTCCTGAACCAGAATCCATCCCCGAACTGGAACAAGTTCCTTCAAGTTCGTATATAACCATACGATGAAGTATCCAAATAACTGTGGATCTTCGTAGTGATACGGAGTGTTCTGGAGAAATACAAAGGTGAAGTAGGAGTGGCGATGAAATACTTGGTTTGGTTGTGAATAGCAGTCGCAGTTTACTTTGCTCTCTTACTAATCCCTTTATTTGTCTTTACTTAATACCTTCTGCACACCTTCGTTAAGCTAATTGGTTTTCTTCATTCCCTACCGTTCGGCACCTACCTATGGTTTGGAAGAAGACTATCCAATTAGCGTAATAGGTGTACCGTCCTAATCCAAGGAGCACTCGCAACCTGAGAGAAGGTAAAGGAAAAGACAACTGAATAGTCCTATTCTTTTTCTCCAGAATCAGAAACCATCCTCGAATAAGTTCCTTCGAGTTCGTATATAACCATACGATGGTTTTATCCAATGGAAGTGGATGTTCGTAGTAATACGGGGTGTTCTGGAGAAAAGGGTAAAAGTAGGAGTGGCAATGAAGTATGCAACTCAGACAATGCAAAAGCCAGTGTTTTAAGAAGGTTCGGTTAACTGGGTCACTGAGTCATAGTCAAGGGTCGGGTCATGGTCGCTGCCAAAGAGAGAGAGAGAGAAAAGAAACACTCTGCGTGCACTCTAACCTAGATCAGAATGGTTATCACTTTTACTAATCAAGAAACCTCCCACTGTAACCTCAAATTCTCCTCCAAACCTGAAAGAAGAATTAGTCGGGATCACCCGAGGAGTAAACCAACTCATCAGTGGGAATCGGGATCCAACCATCATCGCATGATAACGTAATGGAATCCACTCACATTATCGCACTCCAGAAGGTATGCGCATACCTGGCAAGTTTCAGTTTCTTTAGAAACTCCCGATGTGTGTTTTTACCCCTAGGACCCAAGTGACCTTGACAATGCCAACATATCAAAGAGTCCTGGTCAAGTTCAACCGGTCATTATCTTGATTGCGTTAAACCCACCCGTACGAGTCCTTGACAATGCCAACATAACCGTACGACTGTCCTAACCAATCCACATATCCATGCGACAGAAAAGCATTACAGAGCTACCGAACACTACGCCTCGGCAATGCACGACATACGTAGCACGAATACTAAGCAATACTAATGTGAAATGAGGGAGGGCTACGGCAGGTTTTTGGCGAAAAACCTTTAACGTAATGAACTTGATATCGTTGAAGGAACTGCATAGCTTTTTATAAAAATATAGTGGCGAAAACCTTTGCTAAAGAGGTCACACCCGGTGAAGGAATCTCGGCTTTTTCCCCGTAGAATGAGGTGCAGGATATTCCAACTGAATACCACGATGCAAAGCAAAAAGTAATCGACTATAGTGAAGTTATTACCCTGACACAAACTTCTGTCCTAGGGGTCACTCCCGGTGAAGGGATCTCGGCCCTTGCCTCGTCGACTGAGGTGCAGGATATTCCAACTGAATACCACTGTGCAAAACAAAAGAGAACGTCCTTGCAATAACAGCTTTTTTTGAAAAATGTTCCAACAACATGAGAATAGGTTTGTTTAGCTTGCATTGATCCGAATCAATGCAGTCCCATCAATTAATCACACCACAAAAGAACGAAAATACGATGTACGTATATGCCATCCGCATTCGCCACTGGGTCCCGTCATCACCCGTTAGGTTACTTAACTAACGACAGAGCGGGGACTGGACTGGCGCGGGTGTAAAACATATACAACATCTACTAGTATATATATCAATATATAATAATCGCTCAAGGCGTGATAAAATGCAACATCACAGAAATGTAATAAGCATCACAGAACAATACAGATAATCTGGGATCCCCGGGTTTCATAGAGCCGCTACTGAAACCCGATGTTCCCCTGGTCGTGTGGATAGCCTGTGCAATGAAATCCTAGACCCCTACGGGCGCGGCAAGTTACCCGCCAAAACCTGAAGTGAGGCAGCCCCCTTCAACAAAGTGAATAGACCACCCAGCACTTCACGGAATCCGGTAACTTGAGCACCCCTCCTTGGGTCAACCTGTACCCCCTACGAGTGCGGCGAATAGCCCGCCAATTCTAGAGTGAAGCCCTCTCCGTCTCAAAGCCATGAGATGCGGGCCCATTTCCCTCTAGAACCCGGCTATCCGTACACCCCACCACGGGGTAATCCTAGTACAGAAAGTAAAACATACAACGGGTACATCGACCTCAGCCCGGTCGTGCCCCAAAAGAATAATATACAAACAGGCAGTGACGGCAGTCCACATGTCGGACGCTCGCTCCGCAATATCAAATGTACAAATACAACCAAACTGTACTACCATTGCATCCAGGCTATCCACCACGACAAATCCGCAACATCACAGCACAATACAGAATATCAACGCGAATGTCATGTTCGCAAATCCGTCTAAAAGAACTATAGCAATTAGACAGGATTTACCGATCAAATAACATTCTCGGTCGCAGATATAATGTAACTACTATGAACTAACATGTTTAAAATTTTCGACCGACAAAATTTTCCGAAGTGGGCCCCAAGTACAATACCCAGTACTCAAACAAATCTGGACCCAAACAAAAAATACCAGAAACCCTATTTCCAAGTCAGAGACCACTTCAGAAAATTTGGTGCACTGTGGCTACAGTACCGTGGCGGATCCGCGGCCAAAACGTGGGTACGGCCGCGGTTCCGCCGCGCTACAGTGAAATCATGCTACCAATTTTCCATAGTGTTCTTAGAACAGCCTGCCTGATTTTTTGCAACACACCAAATAATTTTTTGACAAAAAAAAAATTCGACAGAAACTCAGAATTTGGAAATGCAGTTTTTGGAAATTTCGTTCGATCGAAATTCTAAACACGTTAGAGTAAGCTGGTAAAGGTTAATGGCGTGGCTCTGATACCATGTAAGACTACGGTAGCGCCCCGGCCGTCTTTCCGAGGCCAAAATGCGGAAACGAAAACTTTTTCAAAACTTGAAACCGGCGCTATCTTATGCTTAAAACCCGGATCGAACCATTAACCTACAACTATTAATCTAGAAAGAGGGTTGGAAAGCTATACCGATCGATCCGTGTCCTTTGGTCTTTGGCCACCATCCCAAGCTCCTCGCGGCATCTCCGGTCTTGATCTCCTCGTCGGAAAGGGCACCGCATCTACGAGTCTTTTTACGGGCTCCCGCTTCATCTGAAGCAACTCGGGCACGAAGTGTGCTAGCCGACGTGTCCAAGGTGTTGGAGAGAATGTTTGTGATCACTTTGTCACGACCCGAAAGTACGGAACGTAACCGGCACTTAGATTACGAAGCGTCTAGAGGCGCCACGTGACCTAAGTAAGCCGAAGCCCAGAAATCTAAACCATAAAAGAAGAAAAAGAAGAAAAGAAAAGAAAAGAAAACAAGTATAAAAACATCAGCAAATTTTACCAAAAATTTCGGCAGAGTCTCCTCTGTAAAACTGGCCCCCAAACGGGTACAACAAGTATAATATGAATAAACAATAAAAAGCATCCCCAAACGGGTGCTAGCTCAACGCCAACAGGTGGAGACAACCACAACAATCACAATAATATACAACGCCAAAGGGCGAGGCTCAAATCTCAAAAGAAAACACAAACCACCAGATCAGAATAACACATGCGCGACACTAAGGTCGAAATAAACAACTGGTCCAATAAACTTATCAAGTAATACAAATATGGTTGATGGAGCTTCTAGATACAAATGAAATGATAAAATACAACGGCGGTTCAGATACAAAGAACCAACCTACCGTGCAAATCACCCGAAATGAAAATGATGTGCCAGCAACTGCCAAGGGAAACCTGTACATCGCACCTGTAAAGAATTTGGCACAACGGGGGTGAGTTGCCAACTCGTGAGTAGAAGACATCTAAGAAAAGAAATCGAATGCACGACGCTATCCTAGGTCATAATAATACACTACTATTTCCCATACATCTAGTAATAGCAGGGTAATACTACGTATAAGTGCAAATACTCCGTGTCGTGTCAGTGCCTCATGTGATACTATGTCATATGAAATGAAATGCATGCACCATGAATGTAAAGTAACAAATCCTGAAATCCAGATATATATGTATAAGAACTCTTTAGCTGTTATCATAGTAAAGTGTGTATAAGCATCTGAAATCTCCACAATGAAATCCATGGAAATCCGTGTCAAGCATCGACACAATACATGTAACCTCAAGTCTCAATATGTCGGGCTCCATCAGTCCGGATCGGCCCATATCATCAAATCCCACGACAACGGTCGGTATCCTCCGGATATCCGCCGCGCCAGACATCACCGGTAGGTAGCCTTCCCCTGCCAGGCTCATCGTCTACAACTCGATCTTCTTGTCCCGGGGTACCATACCGGGCCCACCATGTACCCGAGACGGTTCATCCACTCCTCGAATCGGGTCTCGAAATCCATCAGAAAACATGAAATACTCATGGTGGACGACACATACATCATGAGAAAACCGCATCTTATTTAAAAAATAGAAGAGGAGAGAGAGAGAGAAGTTTTGATATATTTTTGCGGTTTTCCCCAAAAATCCAGAAATCTCATAGAAATCCAAATCTCAAAATCATGAGTAACTATATGATAAGTGTCGGCATATGTCCATAATACTGCATGATAACACGAAAATATGAATGCATGAATGTCTAAGTAATGAATATCATGTCTTATACTTATCATCAGAGAGTGATCACAATATTATATCGGTTTAGTTGTTAACTGATTCTATCAATAAAAGATAATATGATCTAAAGTGTACGTGAAATAGCAATTACCGATGATGATGTGTGTGAGCCGGCAAATAAGTGTGCGTGGAATATGCGCATCATCGGTAATGGTGCTGGTGTCCTAACAGGTAAAGTTTATACTGATTATAGCAACATATAAAAGAACATGCACCATGATGATTATAGTATGAATGTAAATACAGATGTGCATTATCCACTCCTCTGCGAGATACAAGTACAACTACCACTATGTGAGTCGAACCTAAACCAGTGTCCATCTAACATCCTAAAGAACTAAACCCAATAGACTAGTCAGTAAGAAACTAGAGTCTACCTAAGGTCTGAATCATTATCTCTAATAGTCGGCGATCCCGCCTCAATAGCGTCTCGTACGTAGTACGGCTTCCTCGAATCAAGAGTGCGGATCAATCATCAAATCTAAGCCTCGCACGGTAAAATCCATCGTACGGCATCCCAATATCGGGGTACGGTCAAGTATCTCCTAGGTGTCTCCTCATTCGTATAATGTCATATGTATCATATTGTGATTAAGTCATACTTATATGATATCGGCATCAGGTCACATCAATATAATGTCGTAATCAAGTTATACATATATCATATCGTAATCAGTCACAAGTTACAGTCCGGGTACTATTCTAGCGTCCCATGTACATCAATATCCCCACCACTCTTTATAATTTATATCTTCATGTTCATTATCTCTTTCTCTAATGATCCGCTAACACTTTATTACGACTGTCGTCAAGAATCACGGCATCAAGCCCAGTTATACTGTTTCATCATACCTCGGATATCATATCACATCAATGAATCACCTATACGTGTTGTATATATATGTATATACCTATACCTAGTTCTATATATATACACATACACGTACCCCATATCGAGTTTCAGTGTGTGCGTGGGTGTGTTTCTATCTGAAACCTACGAACCTCTTCCAAGGTACTCATCCTCTGATATGGCTTTCCTAAATCGGTCTAGTCCAGCCTAGGGTCAATACTAGGGTCCTACTAGAGTCACGTCTGGTTTCCTAATGTCAATAGGTACTAATCCTATTCTACGTTGCGGGGGTGCTAAACGCCATCCACCCGACTTCCCCCCGTAGATATGCATCTACTCACCTGGTCCATGTCTGCTGAAGACAGTGTCGCCATCCTCTTCTTCATCGCCCGCAATCCACGTGAGGGGTACCTATATGTAAACATATATAGTATCGTAAACTAAATCACGGACAAAAGTCAAAACGACATACGGAACGCGCATATGTTAAAACCTATGTCCCGTTCACGCAAAAGAACCAAATTCGCTCGATATCGGCGTACAAACGCCGATTGATCGAGGTAAAAACCAATAAACAACCCGTAGTTTCACAACCCATTACTTATAATATAAAACTTGGTTCAAATCATCGGAACCCTAAAATCGATCAAATCATCCAATTCCGAAAACCTTGAAAATGTCAATTCACCGTTTTACTTCAAAACTTGACGTTTAATGAAACTAATGGTCATAATATTCATTAAATAACATAACTAAGTTATAGAAACCATTACCATATTTTTATTACACTAATTTGTATTACAAATAAATTTCTACTTTGCAATTTTATCAATTTTCCACAACTTACAAGCAAAATTCCACAATTCCACAACAAAACTTGATTTTGCATGAATTAACTTTTCAAACTACAATTTATAATGATGGTAATATAATGAAACCATAAATTAGATTTTAAATCTCATTAATTTAAGAATTTCCAAATTCTAGTTAGCAAAAATAGCATTTTACTTACAATTTATCAATTATCAATAAAAACTAGCAACCAAATTAAGTTTTTCATTCCTTAAACATGTCAATATCCTCATTTAAATAAAAATCTAATATTACAAACATTAATTGAAATTTTATCTCACCAATAAATATAATATACATAAATCTAGTTTACAAAAATTGCTTGATTTAAGCAATTTGAATGAACAAATTACAATATATCAACCATGCAAGAATTTCCACCTCTAAATATGTTATACTAGTTATTATAACCCTAATTAATTAATAAAAATCACAACTTGATTTTTCAAACCCTAACTTGGATTTTAAAATTCACAAATAGAATTAATTTAATAAATCTAATTATGTTTTAAAAGAAACATCTAATAGAAATAAAATAAAAGAAAGAAATTTATACCTTCAAAATATGAAATCCAAATATGAAATAAGCCTCCAAAATGCATGCTTCCTATCTCCAAAATCCATGTAAAAATGAGCAAAGAATAAAGGGTAGAGAATAAATAGGATTTTGTGCATTTTTTATTGAATTTTGGTGGATTTTTAATGATTTTTTGTAATAAAATGAAGTGGGAAATGGGGGGGACTACCATGGGGATCATGGCCGGCCACATGAGGAAGAGAGGGAGAAAAAGAAAGAGGGAAGAATTGTGTAGAAGGTTCACACATAATGATGTATACATATGTCTTTTCATGCTTTATTTATTTTCTTTTCATTTCTTTACTATAGCAATTCAAGAAAACTCTAGAAAATTGGAAAAATTTGCAAATAAATTTTGCATGATACACACTAAATTCTAATATGCCATGGTTCATTAAAACCATTCAAATTTGTAATTTACACTAATTTAGTGTAAAAATAAAGCTTATGTTAATATTTAAAATAATTAATTTTGGAAAAATATTTAATTAAACTAAAATTTTATAAGTGGCTAAATAAACACCATTTACTAGTAATTACATAATTTAAATAGGTATTTTGAATTTATAATGAAAAACAATTGCGGTTTGATTTTACGAAAAATACATTTTGCTTTACCGAAAATCATAAAATTCACTTAAACAATTTTATTCATTTAATTATTTATTTAATTATTTTTAAAACGTTACAATCTTCCCCCCTTTAGGAAATTCGGTCCCCGAATTTAAATTAACACTCAACTTCCAAATACTAAAACATTTAGCAAAATACTAAAATCGTCGGGGCTCCGAAATCATTAATACATAACAAAAATCAACTCCGTCAAGCATGACGCAATCATCGGAGTTATGGTGAGAATGAAATATCATAACCCAATGTGAAAACCATCATAATATACATCAATCTATAACTTATATAGTTCGCATCCTAGTAAAATCGCCGAATCATCATAATAAAGCAGTATACAAAAACCCCTTCTTGCAAATCGCCGTGCAATGCACGTGTCACGGTCTAAGTAGCGGACGTTTAATTTTTAAAAAAAAAAATAGCTATATATATATATATATATATCTTTTATTTAACATACACGTCCCGCCTGGTTACTAACTCAAATAATAATGATCATGAAAACATACTGCTCAAACTAAAATCAATCCCAATCACATCAATAAAATGTCATGTGCGTCCGGTGCGCACTGAAATCGAAACCAAATGCAGAAACCATGAATACCCACAAAACAAAACTAAGTGCAACAGGTGTGCACCAAAAACATCTGTCAAGTGCAACGGGCGTGCACGACTCACTATCAGGTGCATCTAATCTGCACAAAACCCCGATTTAGTGCATCTGGTGTGCACAAAATCGCATCAAGTGCGCCAAGTATGCGCAAGAATCCTAATCAGGTGCACATGGAGCACGAAAACATACATCGGATATCAGACTCGAATCACAGTACGAAAATGGATAAAAACTAGGTCGAAGCATATATCAAATCATGTGTAACCCATATGCACAAAATCAAATCAAAATCTCAAAATGTATAAAACCAAATCAAGTGTACTGGGTGCGTACTAAACCACATCAATACAACTGATATATGGAACACAGATAGAATGAAGGTACACACAGGAAATACCAATCGTAGAACAAAGTCCTCAAAATACAAAAATCCAATCAACGAAAATAGAAAATTCAAATCACTAAATCACAATCGTAACCACTATCGTCAATGTGCGCCTCTTTCCTCTGATGTCGACCGCTTCGAACTCGTTCTTTCATAGGTGTGCTGACTGCGCTACCAACGGCCATACTCATGTCTAGAGTCTCCCACATAGTCGATCCCTTCACTTGATATCCGGACTACATTAAACTTCTCGATCGATCCATCAAAATCCCATAATTCCCCGAGAGCTCAACACTCAAGTACAGTTTAAAAATATCCGGTACATACCCCAGCATCGATGATCCAGCTGTAGAAGGGCAAACCCAAGCCTCACTAATGGCACAGCGGAACTGCCGTAAACCCTAAGGTTCAAGGGCGTTCTCGTGGTCATTATGTCGAGTTAGGGTTTCATTCTTCTAGAGGGTCCATCGAAATACCTGCATGATCTTCCGAATACTTTAAACTTAGGAAAGATGGTTTTCTGATAATCGTTCGAACCCTTTAACTTCATCCGGACAGCATGTGAATACCCTTCGTCCGCACGCTAAGCAATTCTTCAATCCTCAAGAATAACCAATACTCTAATGGTTATCGCACTCGAGCCGCAGCTCCCTCTGCCCGTGGTAACAGAAACCACCATCCGACATCGACGAAGATAGATCAAAGGAACGAATGAAATACGGTGCAAACAATGTACATCCTAAGGCTCCTTAAGCAGAGTAGCGTATCGTAAGTATGCCGCGGACCATACCCACGGTACGTTACTCTACCTAAATCGCCTACTCCATCAACCAAGGGTCACCTAGACTTATACAAGGTTAAACCTAGCGCTCTGATACCAACTTTGTCACGACCCGAAAGTACGGAACGTGACCGGCACTTAGATTACGAAGCGTCTAGAGGCGCCACGTGACCTAAGTAAGCCGAAGCCCAGAAATCTAAACCATAAAAGAAGAAAAAGAAGAAAAGAAAAGAAAAGAAAACAAGTATAAAAACATCAGCAAATTTTACCAAAAATTTCGGCAGAGTCTCCTCTGTAAAACTGGCCCCCAAACGGGTACAACAAGTATAATATGAATAAACAATAAAAAGCATCCCCAAACGGGTGCTAGCTCAACGCCAACAGGCGGAGACAACCACAACAATCACAATAATATACAACGCCAAAGGGCGAGGCTCAAATCTCAAAAGAAAACACAAACCACCAGATCAGAATAACACATGCGCGACTCTAAGGTCGAAATAAACAACTGGTCCAATAAACTTATCAAGTAATACAAATATGGTTGATGGAGCTTCTAGATACAAATGAAATGATAAAATACAACGGCGGTTCAGATACAAAGAACCAACCTACCGTGCAAATCACCCGAAATGAAAATGATGTGCCAGCAACTGCCAAGGGAAACCTGTACATCGCACCTGTAAAGAATTTGGCACAACGGGGGTGAGTTGCCAACTCGTGAGTAGAAGACATCTAAGAAAAGAAATCGAATGCACGACGCTATCCTAGGTCATAATAATACACTACTATTTCCCATACATCTAGTAATAGCAGGGTAATACTACGTATAAGTGCAAATACTCCGTGTCGTGTCAGTGCCTCATGTGATACTATGTCATATGAAATGAAATGCATGCACCATGAATGTAAAGTAACAAATCCTGAAATCCAGATATATATGTATAAGAACTCTTTAGCTGTTATCATAGTAAAGTGTGTATAAGCATCTGAAATCTCCACAATGAAATCCATGGAAATCCGTGTCAAGCATCGACACAATACATGTAACCTCAAGTCTCAATATGTCGGGCTCCATCAGTCCGGATCGGCCCATATCATCAAATCCCACGACAACGGTCGGTATCCTCCGGATATCCGCCGCGCCAGACATCACCGGTAGGTAGCCTTCCCCTGCCAGGCTCATCGTCTACAACTCGATCTTCTTGTCCCGGGGTACCATACCGGGCCCACCATGTACCCGAGACGGTTCATCCACTCCTCGAATCGGGTCTCGAAATCCATCAGAAAACATGAAATACTCATGGTGGACGACACATACATCATGAGAAAACCGCATCTTATTTAAAAAATAGAAGAGGAGAGAGAGAGAGAAGTTTTGATATATTTTTGCGGTTTTCCCCAAAAATCCAGAAATCTCATAGAAATCCAAATCTCAAAATCATGAGTAACTATATGATAAGTGTCGGCATATGTCCATAATACTGCATGATAACACGAAAATATGAATGCATGAATGTCTAAGTAATGAATATCATGTCTTATACTTATCATCAGAGAGTGATCACAATATTATATCGGTTTAGTTGTTAACTGATTCTATCAATAAAAGATAATATGATCTAAAGTGTACGTGACATAGCAATTACCGATGATGATGTGTGTGAGCCGGCAAATAAGTGTGCGTGGAATATGCGCATCATCGGTAATGGTGCTGGTGTCCTAACAGGTAAAGTTTATACTGATTATAGCAACATATAAAAGAACATGCACCATGATGATTATAGTATGAATGTAAATACAGATGTGCATTATCCACTCCTCTGCGAGATACAAGTACAACTACCACTATGTGAGTCGAACCTAAACCAGTGTCCATCTAACATCCTAAAGAACTAAACCCAATAGACTAGTCAGTAAGAAACTAGAGTCTACCTAAGGTCTGAATCATTATCTCTAATAGTCGGCGATCCCGCCTCAATAGCGTCTCGTACGTAGTACGGCTTCCTCGAATCAAGAGTGCGGATCAATCATCAAATCTAAGCCTCGCACGGTAAAATCCATCGTACGGCATCCCAATATCGGGGTACGGTCAAGTATCTCCTAGGTGTCTCCTCATTCGTATAATGTCATATGTATCATATTGTGATTAAGTCATACTTATATGATATCGGCATCAGGTCACATCAATATAATGTCGTAATCAAGTTATACATATATCATATCGTAATCAGTCACAAGTTACAGTCCGGGTACTATTCTAGCGTCCCATGTACATCAATATCCCCACCACTCTTTATAATTTATATCTTCATGTTCATTATCTCATTCTCTAATGATCCGCTAACACTTTATTACGACTGTCGTCAAGAATCACGGCATCAAGCCCAGTTATACTGTTTCATCATACCTCGGATATCATATCACATCAATGAATCACCTATACGTGTTGTATATATATGTATATACCTATACCTAGTTCTATATATATACACATACACGTACCCCATATCGAGTTTCAGTGTGTGCGTGGGTGTGTTTCTATCTGAAACCTACGAACCTCTTCCAAGGTACTCATCCTCTGATATGGCTTTCCTAAATCGGTCTAGTCCAGCCTAGGGTCAATACTAGGGTCCTACTAGAGTCACGTCTGGTTTCCTAATGTCAATAGGTACTAATCCTATTCTACGTTGCGGGGGTGCTAAACGCCATCCACCCGACTTCCCCCCGTAGATATGCATCTACTCACCTGGTCCATGTCTGCCGAAGACAGTGTCGCCATCCTCTTCTTCATCGCCCGCAATCCACGTGAGGGGTACCTATATGTAAACATATATAGTATCGTAAACTAAATCACGGACAAAAGTCAAAACGACACACGGAACGCGCATAGGTTAAAACCTATGTCCCGTTCACGCAAAAGAACCAAATTCGCTCGATATCGGCGTACAAACGCCGATTGATCGAGGTAAAAACCAATAAACAACCCGTAGTTTCACAACCCATTACTTATAATATAAAACTTGGTTCAAATCATCGGAACCCTAAAATCGATCAAATCATCCAATTCCGAAAACCTTGAAAATGTCAATTCACCGTTTTACTTCAAAACTTGACGTTTAATGAAACTAATGGTCATAATATTCATTAAATAACATAACTAAGTTATAGAAACCATTACCATATTTTTATTACACTAATTTGTATTACAAATAAATTTCTAGTTTGCAATTTTATCAATTTTCCACAACTTACAAGCAAAATTCCACAATTCCACAACAAAACTTGATTTTGCATGAATTAACTTTTCAAACTACAATTTATAATGATGGTAATATAATGAAACCATAAATTAGATTTTAAATCTCATTAATTTAAGAATTTCCAAATTCTAGTTAGCAAAAATAGCATTTTACTTACAATTTATCAATTATCAATAAAAACTAGCAACCAAATTAAGTTTTTCATTCCTTAAACATGTCAATATCCTCATTTAAATAAAAATCTAATATTACAAACATTAATTGAAATTTTATCTCACCAATAAATATAATATACATAAATCTAGTTTACAAAAATTGCTTGATTTAAGCAATTTGAATGAACAAATTACAATATATCAACCATGCAAGAATTTCCACCTCTAAATATGTTATACTAGTTATTATAACCCTAATTAATTAATAAAAATCACAACTTGATTTTTCAAACCCTAACTTGGATTTTAAAATTCACAAATAGAATTAATTTAATAAATCTAATTATGTTTTAAAAGAAACATCTAATAGAAATAAAATAAAAGAAAGAAATTTATACCTTCAAAATATGAAATCCAAATATGAAATAAGCCTCCAAAATGCATGCTTCCCATCTCCAAAATCCATGTAAAAATGAGCAAAGAATAAAGGGTAGAGAATAAATAGGATTTTGTGCATTTTTTATTGAATTTTGGTGGATTTTTAATGATTTTTTGTAATAAAATGAAGTGGGAAATGGGGGGGGACTACCATGGGGATCATGGCCGGCCACATGAGGAAGAGAGGGAGAAAAAGAAAGAGGGAAGAATTGTGTAGAAGGTTCACACATAATGATGTATACATATGTCTTTTCATGCTTTATTTATTTTCTTTTCATTTCTTTACTATAGCAACTCAAGAAAACTCTAGAAAATTGGAAAAATTTGCAAATAAATTTTGCATGATACACACTAAATTCTAATATGCCATGGTTCATTAAAACCATTCAAATTTGTAATTTACACTAATTTAGTGTAAAAATAAAGCTTATGTTAATATTTAAAATAATTAATTTTGGAAAAATATTTAATTAAACTAAAATTTTATAAGTGGCTAAATAAACACCATTTACTAGTAATTACATAATTTAAATAGGTATTTTGAATTTATAATGAAAAACAATTGCGGTTTGATTTTACGAAAAATACATTTTGCTTTACCGAAAATCATAAAATTCACTTAAACAATTTTATTCATTTAATTATTTATTTAATTATTTTTAAAACGTTACACACTTTGTCTCTTGCATCCAATGATTTGGATGGAGGTTAGAGATGAAGCCATGGTGGAGGTTGTGAGCAAGAAGAAGAAAGAAAAGAGAGGTGCTTTTTTTCTTTTGTTATTGTGTTGAATTGTTGTGAGAGCTAGAATCATAATCCAAGAGCTAACCCAAGCCATATGGCCGCCCTCTCTCTCCATCCATCAATTCAACACAATAAACAATTCCTAATGTGACATTAGCACAAGTAAAGAGACCATGAGTCACTAAACATGTCCATGTCTCATTAATTGCACCTCATCATGAAAACCACTCACATTTTCCACTATTTGTAAACATTAATCCAAATGTTTACAACAATAAAAAGATATGGCAACATCTAAAGTAAACTCGTGACGGATCACAAGGATACCCCTCACCTGTATATACATACCTGCATCCGCATTCCGACTGAATGCGAATGCGATGAGACTAAATTAATCCAATAAATCTAATACTAGGAACCGGCTTAAACCAAAGCCCGCTAGTATGATCCGTCCGATCAAGATCCGTGCAATACCATACGTATATGATCAAACCCTGCCATATATGATACGGCCTCTACAACGTTTCGCCCGAAACTTGAGAAACAGTCTGTGGGGGACTCTAAAGACTCGTCAATACTTTGGCTGTGGATTTAACCACTAGTTTGTCAAAGGTACTAGCTGTACGTAACGGGCTACCAGGTATTGACCAGAAGGGAGGTTGATGAGCGAACTCATCCTGACACCCTACTGAGCCTGTCAGTGACTATATCCGTACAGTTCGGTCCGTTCGTCTATGAGTATCGCATGTCGGGCCTAGGGGGTTGGTAAAAGTCCGACCCCCAAAAGCGGTACAAGTCGTATCAGAGTGTAGCCCAGAACACCCTGAGATACTACTGGAATACCTACCAGTAAATCTCCTGCCTTGGCCAAGGACTTCGTGTAATGGCTCTCCTAGACATAGCGTGATCTCACCCCCAATACCGGGAGAGACGAAACCCCTGCCGATCCGCTCACTGCCTCCATGTGGCTCGGGACTGTACCCAACTAAAACCTGTTTGCACGACTCCTTTGAGCCATGGTAGGGTAGTAATCAAAGTACAGTGGGAACTCACACAAGACAAATGACGATCTCACGTCGATGAACTAATCTGTACACATGTCACCAGGGAACTGCTATCTGACGCTAGGTATAAAACCAACTAGCATGTTCCCGGCGAGTCTTGTCCGGTGTACTCATAACACAATGAGCACCTGTATACATCTTAGGTGAACCAACTGACACCAATGGCTTGTGAGACTGGTCACCGCCCCTCGTCGGGGTCTCGACTGTATACACTAGTCTACTAATAGAGTATCGATGCCCAGTCTCGAAACTCCCACGACTAGGGACCTTTTAAAGATGTGCTTATAGACCCTAGCTCCCACGTATTTGATCGCCATCATACTGCTGGCAGCCAAGCAAGAATCCTAAAGGCTCTATCAACGTGTAATAGCGACTTGTTAGGTCACCTAAAGCAGTACACGATGATAAAGACAAACCATGGTAGTATACTATTCTCTATCAACGTGTAATAGTGAACTGCAATGTCACCTAAAGCATGTACACGATGTAATGACAAACCAGATAGTATACAAGCCTCTCGAGTAAGACTGTCCTACCGGTATAGGTCCTCCCTCAATCATTGCAATCACGTGCCTGCGATCCAATAATTGACTCTGAGGGCACTATATCCTACAAATGTAATGGTAAGGGTAGAAATCTATCCATATAGTGTGGTACCAAGAACTCGTGTCAGTGCCTCAGATAACAACATGTCCCTAATATGAGGTACAAATGTCAGGTAGCAATATGTCACTAAAATGGTATGCAGATGCATATAATGAGAACAAAGCACATCATGAATCAAAGAACTGTATTTCTTTATTTAATGAGATTTTTATATGTATATCAATCGCTTATCACTAATGAAATCAACAGAGAAATCAGTGTCAAGCATCGACACAAAACATAAATCTCAGTATCTCAATATCAAATCTCAATATCTCTGTATCTCAAATCTCAATATCTCGGGCTCCGTCAGTCCTGATCGGCCCATATCATCAATCATATGAACACGACGGTATCCTCCGGATATCCGCCGCGTCAGGTAAAATCACCGGTAGGCAGTATGCCCCTGCCGGACTCATCGTCTACACCTCGATCTTCTTTCCCCGGTGTATCTTACCGGGTCCACCATGTACCCGCAGACGGTTCATCTAACTCCTCGAATCGGGTCTCGAAATCCATCTCATAACCGAGAAAACATCATGGTGGACGACTCATACATCACGAGAAAACCACACTTTTCATTTTAAAAAGAGAGAGAGGGGAGAGAGAGGTTTTTTTATATATATTCTTGCGGTTTTCTCCCAAATCCAGGAAATCTCATGAAAATCCGAAATCCAATCATCAATAGCAAGTAAACAGTGTTTATCGGCATAAACTCCATAATACTGCATAATCAATGAATACATGAATGCATCTGATATCATGCATTGAATGGAATAGTTAAACTAGCATCTGAAAGCTATCCCATATTGCAACTATCAACTTAGCAAGTTATGTCAAGAAATAGTATCTTCTAAAGTGTACGTGACATGGCAATTACCGATGAAGATGTGTGTGAGTCGGCAAGCAAGTGTATATAGAGCATATGCATAATCGGAAATGGTGCTGGTGTCCTGACAGCAGGGTTTCATGATAATTACTGATAACATAAGAACAAGCATGCAATGCGATGAAACATCATGAAATGTACAGAAAATGATGTAGTAACAGCAACACTATAACATACCTACCCAATATACGAGTCATACAAATCAGGTATTTAAAATACTCACAATTCTCCACTTTTGAAAACAAGTATGACCCGAGCCCAGTCAAAGGGTAAGGAAATCCACCTAAATCTGAGTCGATCTGTATATATCTGGTAGTTGGTGATCTCGCCTCAATAGTATCATGTACGATACAAATATATCATATGATATCCTCGAGTCAAGAGGGCGGATTTAACGTTATTAATATATCTCGTACAGTAAATCTATCGTACGGCATCCCAAATCTGGGTACGGGTCAATTATCACATTTTAACTCATTCTTCATCAGGTATCATCATCATCACAAATTGTGAACAGGGGTACTGCTCTAGGTCTAGTACAATACCAATATCATCAATATAATCATGATCTGACTACTGGCCTACAGCCTCATATAATCCGATGTCATCAACACATATCATCATATAGAAGTTTACATCGCCCAATGCGATCTCATATCTCGATCACATGTCAACTATCATATATATATCACCATTCATATGGCAGCGTCGTCCAACGATCCGCTATAACATCATGAAATATCTCGGTCACACCTTAAATAACTCACGGCATCTTGCCCGATTATATCGACTCATCCCCAAGTATCATATAACATTCTCGTCATCCAAGCATATGAAAATACCAATATAAACATGTCTCCAATACGCACAAGGATGTCAATGTAAGCCAGTATGTGTATGTTCGTGTATGCAAACCTTTACTCTAGGGTTTCGGGACTAAGAATATCGACTAGAGTCCCTCTTCAAATTCTCGCTAACACTAAACCATGATCACCTAAAACTCCCTTTGCTAAGTGTTCAATCTCTCCATATCATAAATGCATATGTATAACATATCACATCATTTCTTAAGACTTTGCGGGGGTGCTATACGCCATCCACCCGACTTCTCCCCGTAGATATAAATCTACTCACCTTGCTTCTGGTGTGCTGATACCGATGTCGCCATCTTCATCTTCAATGTCTCTACATCACGTGGGGTACCTACACATATAACGCAGTCGCAAATGTGTATTAAAATCACATCGGAAACCCAAAACGACACGCTAAGGCCTATAGGTTAGAACCTATGGACCACGCCTTCAAAATCACCAAAAGACCCTCGATATCGTCGTACAAACGTCAGATCATCGAGTTAAAACCAAATTCCAAAAATCCAGAATTCAAAATATGAGAAACTAAACCCCGAATCAAAACAGCAACTATTGAAAATGGTCCCGGATTTTACCCTAGGTCAAATTAGACAATTTTGCATATGCCAAGGGTCTAGATTACTGGAGATGGACCTACAGAACAAGCACGAACCAAAATGGTGGGACACAGGCCGCAATTTGTGGCCATCTAGGTTAAATCTGCGGCCAGGTTAGGAATGTAGGGGCTAGGGTTTTCATGTAGCTCCCTAGGTGCCTGCATTATCACTGTCCTTACAAAATAATTTTTCAGGTCCCCGAGTGTTAGCAGATTTCCAAATACCATCAAAATTTCACAGTTTTTCCGATATCGGGATTCTAAATTCATATTCCAGGGTTAAGTCTCAGGTTCTAGTCCAATATGAATCACTAACAGGGGTTTAAGGTCGCTACTAGCCTCAATTTCACTTTACAACTCAATTCAAATCCTAACCCTAACTAGAAATTTCTAAGTTCACTAAACATTGATATATCGGTTTCAAACAAACATAGGTGCTAAAGTGAATGGAAAACTATGGTAAGGGTGAAGAAAATACCTCATTTGGCAACTCAAGAATTTTCTTGAGTTGCCCAAAATCCTCAAAATTTGATTTTTCTTGATTTTTCTTGGTCCAATGTGGTTCCCTTGAGCTAGTGAACATTTTTTATGAAAAGGAGATGGGGTTTTGTAATCCCCAGTTCTTTTATAGGCCAATAGCCCTATTTTTATTAAATAGGGGTCACTTACAAATTTACCTATTTATCCTTATAATTATTTTAAGTATTTAAAAATCCTAATTCCTTTATTCTAATTCCCTTCTTAAATTCTTTTTCCGAAAACTAATTCTATTACTTAAATCCCTTTTTATTTTTCCCTTACTATTTCCTCTTTTCTATACCCAGTTCCCTATAAATATTTAGCATATCTTAATAAATAAGTCTCCAGATATTTTCTGAATTTTCTACAAATTTTCCGTATTTTTCTAGAATTCAATCCAGGTCTAGCCCGATTTAAATATATTTATATATTGTATAACTTTTATTTAAATTAGGTTTTCCTAACCCCAAAACTAAAGTATTTATTCTTTTCCTATCTCCTTTCCGAACTCTCCCCTTTCACTTTTATTTTCCTCTCCTTTTTATTTTTATTTTGGCCCATCTCCTTTCCCCTTTTCCCTTATTCTTTCCTTTATTTGTTCAGCCCAACAGAACACATAATTTAAACTAAAATTCCCTCCTCACCGGCCCATCCCATGCCCCTCCAAACCCGACCCGACCCGTTATCACTATCTCTTCTTCCCTACGTCGTTTCCCATTCCCGCTCTTTTCCTTCTGCACTCCCTACGTCGCCAGCACCCCCACCTCGTCGCGACCACGACCCCGACCCACGTTTGCACGTGCGCCCGCGGCCCCGTCTCCATCTCGCTCACTTCTCCTTGCCTCTCTAACTCCTCTCCCTCACTCTCGTTCTCTTCTCCCCCCTTCCACACTACTTTCCGCTCATTCTCCCGTCCACGACCGCGATCTCCCATCGCCGTAGCTCACTCGCCGGCGTCCCCTCGTCATTACTCTCTCTCTCTCTTCTCTCTCCAAAACCCGAGCCCCACTTCACTTTCCCCCCTCACCGACGAGCTCTACCACCGCCGCCTCGCCACAACCAAAAACCCCCACTAGTAACTCCTGAGCCCCCACCACTCCTCTCTTCATCCCCAGCGCTTATACCACACTATCTCCTCCTCCTCTGCACCGACCATCTCATTGGCATCCCATTCACCAACTCGACCCCACTGCATCTCCCCCATCACTGGAGCTCGACACCAGACCTGAGCTCCCTTCCTCCTTGACCCTCCCACCATTTCCTCAACTCCCCACAACCGTCATCCGAGCTTTCCCTTCACTGCATAATCACAGGAGCACCGCCGACCTCCCACCTCACTGGCCACCGTTGTTGTTCCCTCGCCGCCAGAAACCCATCAAGCCAAAGTCGAGCCCGATTACCGACGAATAAAGGACGTTGTCGTCATTGTCGCCGCTGCCATCACCGTCATCATCGCTGCAGCCAAGCCACCGGAGCCTTAACCGAGCCTACAAGCTAAACTCACGTCCCTTGCACCCTTCGGCATTTCGTCGAGCACCTACATTGATCGTTGTTGCTGCTATTCGGGTCACCGACGTCACCAACAAATCTGTGGCCTCGATCCCTTAAGCCGTCATCGACATCAACACGCCTTTCGTCGCAACGCCAGCGCATGCCCGTCGCACCCACCGAGCCGTCAAGTCCAAGAAGCAAGATCCGACGAGGCCAAACCTGTGCTGCGTTCATGACGCGATCGTGCCGTTGCCACTGCCGTGCATCGCCAAAGCGTCTCCAGGCAAGTACCCTACTTGCTACATGCTAGTTATTTCTGTTACAATGCTAAAACCTATTAATTCTGTGTTTATAACTCGTGAAAACTTATACGACCCAAGTGCTTGATGCAAAATCCGAACCAAAATATTCCATTAAACTGACGGAACTTGATTATATTTGCTGGCCCGTATGAAAATGAACATTGTGGTGAAATTTGACTGAAAAATACGATTGTTACTGGCTTAAACGATCACCCCTAATTACACCCGTTAAAACTGAATATTTCCCGCGTTTGAAACTTGTTAAAATCATAATTAATTGTGTGCGCATTAAAATAACGCGTTCGAGGGCTCAAATCGAAGCCGACTCGACGACCTAGAACCCATAAAATTTTTACATTGTTTCTGTACTGAACATATGACGAGAACTGGTTCGGAGAGCGGCTCTGGACTGCAGTCCAAAGAAGCTCTAGCGGTTGATTTCTATCTCGTAATGCTTACACCTTTGATGTCCGAACTTGTATTTTGTGTAACACTATACTTTATTGAAGGTGAAACTGTTAGATAAATAACGCAAGTGATTTCACCCCTTTTTATCGTCGTTTACTATTTAAACTGCAATTTAAAAGAACGGGACGTATAGCAGTCCCAAACAGAACCAGAACTGGTACCCTAGTGTTGAACAGTGCATAACTTCTGACGTATAGACGCAATTGAGAATCCGTCTGATGCGTTGGAAACCTTATTAAAAACCATAAATTTCATTCAACTGTAGTGTCACTAAATTCTGATCCCAACTTGGATTAAAATGGGTTACGAAACAGACTTCCGATTCTGAAACCGGATTTCCAGCAGTGAACACTTAAAATGAAATGGCCATATCTTGTGATCCTGAAACCCGATTAACGTGAAACCAATTTTGATGGACAGATAATTAAACACAATGAATATCCCCTTTTCATTGCTTCGCTAAATTTTGCGTGTATGATTTATGATAAATTATGCAAGTGGTAGTACACCGACTTATGACTTCTTAATCATGCCTGAATTATCGTATTCTCATCACATTACATATATGGTATTGCATTGGTAACCTAGTGATCATGTGCATTACCTAGTGTTAGGTTTTAGTGTTTGATTGTGGCAAGTACGTTGGTGTTTAGGCATTAATGGATAAGTGAAAGTGACACGTACTTGTACACAATCAGTGGACCCTGTTGATTTATTACATTGTCGATGTCTGTGGGACATGTATAGGTGTGACTATAATTGGTATGGGACAATTATGGAAGCACTTGTATGGGTGTCACAGGTAAGGCACCAAACATTGTCCATTAATCTTGGGTATCAGTTGGGACATGCTTGATGGAGATCCTGTCTCCAGTTCTCGCACAGACTTGTCATGGACCGACCGGTATTTGAGTTTATGGTTGGCGTTTGATGTAGACCACGGGGTGTGGGGTAGTTTGAGTGTGAGTTCAACAGAATCTCAGGAGTCCCATGCCGGCACATATGGAGATATATGGAGATATATGGGGATATCACTGATTATTAGCGAGCGACTCGGGCCCGTGTTCCCTTGCCCTTGGGTCCTACCCTTGGGTGGGAGATACTCACGAGTGGTTGACTCTCATATTTGGACTGAAGATAGGCTTAGTGACCTGTACAGTGAGACTTAGAGACTGATAGGGTTAGTGACATTGACATGCATTGCTTCCTGAATCAACACACCTGACATACTATTTTACTGCTTTACTGTTCACCTGCTATATTAGACACCCGCATTGGCTACTTCATGTTCACGTCTTTACTCTCTTGATTTACTGTTACATATTCATTATTACTGTACGAGTTACCATTTGTATCCATATATATATATATATTGCTATCGTGTCGCTCTGACGACCTGAGTATGCATGCTCAGAGTGAGAAGTAGATCTAGCTTGGACCAGGACCTTACGTACCTCGGGTACATCGCGGACATCTTGATCAGCTACACAGAGCTATACTTCATTTTTCTCCACCTGGTTAGTTCTTTTGATTTAATTAATGCATTTCTCATTACCAGTGCATTGTTTACTGATTACCACGTAAAGCTAGAAGTCGAAGTGTGACTACGGCAGGATATTTCCTTGACCGTAGGAGCATGGCTGGCCTTGTCAACCCCTCGTATTCCGTATTTTGGGAAGCGAGGCGTGACATGGTTTTGTTGGTATCAGAGCCAGGTTTTGCTTCGAATGGGATTGCAGTCTCCGTGTAGTACTTGACAATCTAAGACATCCTTCGGTCTAGATTGTAAACTTGTTATTCTTGATCTTGATTCACATAGTGTGTTCTGCTATACATCTTGAACCATCCGCTAGAGTTTTGGGTGACTTAGTAGAGTTACGTGGTTGTAATTGTGAACTGCAGCATAGTTACAATACTATACTCTGTTTAAGTGACTTGGAGTTCTACAGTTGATTTCCACTTGTTTGAATTTCACCGCTCCCGATATTCTTGATTCCTTGCCTAATCCATTTTGTATTTTAATTCTTATAGTGTGTGCCTTATATCGTCTTCAAAGTTGTTGTTTCAGGACCATGTCTTCCAACGACTCTTCTTCTACCTCCACTCCCCAGAATCAGACCGTAGAGATTCTGAATGCACTGTAAAGTATGAAGGAAGCTCAGGAGCGAACAAACGACCTGTTAGCTGAAGGATTGAGAAGGCAGGTGACTCAGGCACCAGCAGAAGTCTCCAATCATAAAGGGATCCCTGTTAGGTGAGGAAAAGAGGTGAAGATGAAGCGCCCACTTGTTCCCCAGCAACAGAAGCAACAGAAGACCCAACGTTGTGGGTACTGTAAGAAGCCAGGACACCTTCAGAGAGATTGTCGCCGCGCCAAAGGGCGATGCCTGATTTGTGGATCCAGCGAACACCTTATCAATGGTTGCCCTAAAAGGAAGGAGCTACAAGGAGGAGGTTCGTCCACACTCTCCACTCTGGCTAAGTGAGGGTTATTTCGTAGTTCGAGCTTCGAAAATAGTGTGGACCCCGCGCAGGATTCAACTCGCGAGACGGGAATGCAGCAGTCCAGAAATCAAAGAAGAATTATCACGTTTTCTGCTTTCAATAAAAATGTTGTCACACCTTTGTAAATATTTTCTTTTCGTTTGCAATCTTGTGTTCGTTGAACTTTTAGTTGAATGTAATAAAATTCTGAGTTGTGATGTATGTGTCGTTCCCTTCCCACTCACCTAACTTATACTATTCATTGCATCAGTATTCTAAATTTTGATTTTTCCAGTCTTTGCCTACAGCACATCCTCCGTGTGCTACCGTACCCTTGGTTATCTTCTCGATGTGCCCCACTGTCTAATCATGACTCTTTTTTTTCAGGCCATGGCCCACCCAGGAGCAGCGCCGCCCCTAGATGAGGACACACGGTCGTGCGTTTCCTTGGACTGCATGAGTTCAGATGACTAGATCAACGACTCGCAGGTTATTTCGGAAACAGCGATTCCGAGGGCGAGGGATTCGCAGCCCCAGAAGTTGATATGATCAGCGACTTGGACGACGATGAAGGAGGCCCCGGAGAAGACCCAATAAAGGAGGGCCCCGAAGAGAACCCGATAGAGGAAGATCCCGAGGAGGACCCGATAGAAGAAAATCCAGGGGAGGAAGACCTTGAGGAGGATCCGGTAGGAGGAAATCCTATGGAAGAAGATCCAGAAGAGGCGAATCATGTGGAAGCATACCATGATGAAGAGGTTCCAGTCGAAACAGAAGGACCAGAAGAACAAGACTCGGCGGCAGAAGAACCACCAGTGGCGATCCCTGCGGGGCGATATGGGAATGGACGCCCCTATCTGAGCATGCGAACCGACCGCAACCTGCTGAACCTCCACAACCGCGACTGTCGTGATTTAGCTTTTGCCTCCTCTGGCCAAACAAATCTATGTATAGTTTAGGGCCGTCTTTTATTTGTCGTGGATGCTTTGTTTGGAATTTTCTGGAATGAAATAAATTTGCTGAGTTCGCTAATCTTTTGATCTTTTTGGTTCACATGATGCCTGACTGTTTCCCCGATACATTTATCTTCCTCGTGAGATCCCTGACTGTCCACCCTTGCACCTTATGTTGTTTTGACCCTCGCTTAGGTTAAAAGTGCCGCACCCCGATCTTTTGAATAGGCCTTACTCTATTGTAATCCCTACCCTGGTTAGCCTCTATACATTTTATGCTATCTCCTATTACCCTAACTATATTTAGGGATATCGTTATTCGAAAATTTAGTTTTCATTATTTTGTATGTATCGAAAAAGTTCGTGTTATTAACTACTTCCGTTTTATGCATGTTGAGTACATTACAAATCTTCCTATTTTTTTTCGATAGCGCAACCATATGTTGCAGATATTATTTTATGCTATGTTTCTTATTTTCACCATGTGAAATTTCTAAGTTACTTTAAAATTTATTTTTCTTTTTGATCGATACATTATACTAGAATGTTTTAACCTATCGACAAATCCTTTACTATTTTATTTTTTGTTACTTTATTTTCCCCGTATATTGTGATTATAGTTGCTATTATAAATGGTTATGCCTGTTGCTATTATCCTAGCCGCGCTATTTCGATATACGTATGTATGCATATATTTAGGGTTTTTATTTTATATAGCACGTCTCGAATATTATTGTTTGCTATTTTTATTCTCTTGTATATATAGGTTGCCCTTATAGTTGAGTCTGCCTTGTACTTACTTAGACCTGCCTTTTAGTTACGTTAGTTTTTATATATTTATAGACCTTCAATTTTTACCTACCTGTTTTAAGTAAATCACTAGGTGTTAGTGTTCGCTGTGGTAGCTTTTCGCTTATTATTTTATAAGTTATTGTTTATTTTAAATTTCGCGGACGAAATTTTTATAAGGGTGGTATGATGTAATCCCCAGTTCTTTTATAGGCCAATAGCCATATTTTTATTAAATAGGGGTCACTTACAAATTTACCTATTTATCCTTATAATTATTTTAAGTATTTAAAAATCCTAATTCCTTTATTCTAATTCCCTTCTTAAATTCTTTTTCCGAAAACTAATTTTATTACTTAAATCCCTTTTTATTTTTCCCTTACTATTTCCTCTTTTCTATACCCAGTTCCTTATAAATATTTAGCATATCTTAATAAATAAGTCTCTAGATATTTTCTGAATTTTCTACAAATTTTCCGTATTTTTCCAGAATTCAACCCAGGCCTAGCCCGATTTAAATATATTTATATATTGTATAACTTTTATTTAAATTAGGTTTTCCTAACCCCAAAACTAAATTATTTATTCTTTTCCTATCTCTATTCCGAACTCTCCCCTTTCACTTTTATTTTCCTCTCCTTTTTATTTTTATTTTGGCCCATTTCCTTTCCCCTTTTTCCCTTATTCTTTCCTTTATTTGTTCAGCCCAACAGAACACATAATTTAAACTAAAATTCCCTCCTCACCGGCCCGGCCCATGCCTCTCCAAACCCAACCCGACCCGTTATCACTATCTCTTCTTCCCCACGTCGTTTCCCATTCCCGCTCTTTTCCTTCTGCACTCCCCACGTCGCCAGCGCCCCCGCCTCGTCGCGACCACGACCCCGACCCACGTTTGCGCGCGCGCGCGTGACCCCGTCTCTATCACGCTCACCTCTCCTTGCCTCTCTAACTCCTCTCCCTCACTCTCGTTCTCTTCTCCCCACTTCCAACTACCTTCCGCTCATTCTCCCGTCCACGACCGCGATCTCCCATCGCCGTTGCTCACTCGCCGGCGTCGCCTCGTCATTCCTCTCTCTCTCTTCTCTCTCCAAAACCCGAGCCCCACTTCACTTTCCCTCCCCTTGCCGACGAGCTCTGCCGCCGCCGCCTCGCCGCAACCAAAAAACCCCACTAGTTAATCCTGAGCCCCCACCACTCCTCTCTTCATCCCCAGCGCTTACAACACACCATCCTGTCCTCCTCTGCACCGACCATCTCATTGGCATCCCATTCACCAACTCGACCCCAATGCATCTCCCCCATCACTGGAGCTCGCCACCAGACCCGAGCTCCCTTCCTCCTTGACCCTTACACCATTTCCTCAACTCCCCATAACCCTCATCCGAGCTTTCCCTTCACTGCATAATCACAGGAGCACCGCCGACCTCCCACCTCACTGGCCACCGTTGTTGTTCCCTCGCCGCCAGAAATCCATCAAGCCAAAGTCGAGCCCGATTACCGACGAATAAAGGACGTTGTCGTCATAGTCGCCGCTGCCATCACCGTCATCATCGCTGCAGCCAAGCCACCGGAGCCTTAACCGAGCCTACAAGCTAAACTCACGTCCCTTGCACCCTTCGGCATTTCGTCGAGCACCTATATTGATCGTTGTTGCTGCTATTCGGGTCACCGACGTCACCAACAAATCTGTGGCCTCGATCCCTTAAGCCGTCATCGTCATCAACACGCCTTTCGTCGCAACGCCAGCGCATGCCCGTCGCACCCACCGAGCCGTCAAGTCCAAGAAGCAAGATCCGACGAGGCCAAACCTGTGCTGCGTTCATGATGCGATCGTGCCGTTGCCACTGTCGTGCATCGCCAAAGTGTCTCCAGGCAAGTACCCTACTTACTACGTGCTAGTTATTACTGTTACATTGCTAAAACCTATTAATTCTGTGTTTATAACTCGTGAAAACTTATACGACCAAAGTGCTTGATGCAAAATCCGAATGAAAATATTCCATTAAACTGACAGAACTTGATTATATATGCTGGCCCGTGTGACAATGAACATTGTGGTGAAATTTGACTGAAAAATACGATTGTTACTGGCTTAAACGATCACCTCCAATTACATCCGTTAAAACTGAATATTTCCCGCGTCTGAAACTTGTTAAAATCATAATTAATTGTGTACACATTGAAATGACGCGTTCGAGGGCTCAAATCGAAGCTGACTCGATGACCTAGAACCCATAAAAGTTTTACATTGTTTCTGTACTTAACATATGACAAGAACTGGTTCGGAGAGCGGCTCTGGACTGCAGTCCAGAGAAGCTCTGGCTGTTGATTTCTATCTCATAATGCTTACAGCTTTGCTGTCCGAACTTGTATTTTGCATAAATCTATACTTTATTGAAGGTGAAACTGTTAGATAAATAACTCAAGTGATTTCACCCCTTTTTATCGTCGTTTACTATTTAAACTGCAATTTAAAAGAGCGGGACGTATAGCAGTCCCAAACAAAACCAAAACTGGTACCCTAGTGTTGAACAGTGCATAACTTCTAACGTAGAACGCGATTGAGAATCCGTCTAATGAGTTGGAAACCTTATTGAAAACCCTAAATTTCATTCAACTGTAGTGTCGCTAAATTCTGATCCAAACTAGGATTAAAATGCGTTACGAAATGGACTTCCGATTCTGAAACCGGATTTCCAGCAGTGAAAGCTTAAAATGAAATGGCCATATCTAGTGATCATGAAACCCGATTAACCTGAAACCAATTTTGATGGATAGATAATTAAACATACTGCTTATCCCCTTTTCATTGTTTCGCTAAATTTTGCGTGTATGATTTATGATAAATTATACAAGTGGCAGTACACCGACTTATGACTTCTTAATCATGCCTGAATTATCGTATTCTCATCACATTACATATATGTTATTGCATTGGTAACCTAGCGATCATGTGCATTACCCAGTGTTAGGTTTTAGTGTTTGATTGTGGCAAGTACGTTAGTGTTTAAGCATGAATGGATAAGTGAAAGTGACACGTACTTGTACACAATCAGTGGACCCTATTGATTTATTGCATTGTCGACGTCTGTGGGACGTGTATAAGTGTGACTATAATTGGTATGGGACAATTATGGAAGCACTTGTATGGGTGTTACAGGTAAGGCACCAAACACTGTCCATTAATCTTGGGTATCAGTCAGGACATTCTTGATGGAGATCCTATCACCAGTTCTCACACAGACTTGTCATGGACCGACCGGTATTTGAGTTTATGGTTGGCGTTTGATGTAGACCATGGGGTGTGGGGTAATTTGAGTGTGAGTTCAACAGAATCTCGGGAGTCCCATGACGGCATATATGGAGATATATAAGGATATCACTGATTATTTGCGAGCGACTCGGGCCCGTGTTCCCTTGCCCTTGGGTCCTATCCTTGGGTGAGGGATACTCACGAATGGTTGAATCTCACTCTTGGACTGACGATAGGCTTAGTGACCTGTACAGTGAGACTTAGAGACTGATAGGGTTAGTGACATTAACATGCATTGCTTTCTGAATCAACACACCTGACATACTATTTTACTGCTTTACTGTTCACCTGCTCTATTAGACACCCGCATTAGCTACTTCATGTTCACGTCTTTATTCTCTTGATTTACTGTTACATATTCATTATTACTGTACGAGTTACCATTTGTATCCATATATATATATATTGCTATCGTGTCGCTCTGACGACTTGAGTATGCATGCTCAGAGTGAGAAGTGGATCTAGCTTGGACCAGGACCTGACGTACCTCGGGGACATCGCGGACATCTTGATCAGCTACCCAGAGCTATACTTCATTGTTCTCCACCTGGTTAGTTCTTTTGATTTAGTTATTGCATTTCTCATTACCGGTGCATTGTTTATTGATTACCACGTAAAGCTAGAAGCCGAAGTGTGACTACGGTAGGATATTTCCTTGACCGTAGGAGCATGGCTGGCCTTGTCAACCACTCGTATTCCGTATTTTGGGAAGTGGGGCGTGACAGGTTTTGAGGTGTTTATTGTGATGATTTGAGGAGGTAGAGAGGCAAGGGGAGAGAGGAGGCAGTAGCAGCAGCAAGGGGAGGGAGAGGAGAGAAATGAGGGAATAATTGAAGAGGGAATGGCTCAAGACCCATGTTTGACCCTCACCCACTCTTTCTCTCTCATACCCATACCTAAAATTCTATTCTTTTCTTTTCTTTGTTTTCTTCTCTCCTCAATAGTAAACCCAAAACAATAAATGAAAATGAAAAGAAAGCAATGTAGGAAATTTCACACAAGTGTAAAAATGATATGGTGCATGTTTTACACAAAACCCGCTTAAAGCCCGATTAGCGATTTTTAATCGCGATTAGCACTAAAATAGTGTCAAATAAGACATAAATTCTCATAATTTGCATGAATCTCATAAAGCACACTCTTTTTAGTAATTTTCATAATTTTCCAAAATTTTCCCCATTTATCGGTATTTAATTATACCGAAATATTAAAATATTCAATATTTTATTATTAAATTATAAAAATTCCCAAAAATAATATTTTATTTTTCTGAAATGTCACACGAGCATACTATTTCCCTTAAGACAAGACAAGGAGAATCTTTGACTTTGTCACGAAACGTCAAATGATGACACTCCCGGGGTCTTGACACCCCGATCAAGCAAACGAAGTTCATCACCCAGATTATTGCTCCTATCACAGAGCGATAGGACATCCTCTTAAAGACTGGTTCACCTTCAAGAACAGGGTCGAAGACCAATACCTACTTGGCAGGTTCGCTCTATCCAACAGTTGGAAGGTAACCCCACCGCAAAGGCATGCGCCAAAAGCAACATACATGGCGAGAGTAGAAATAGATCAACATCAGTCCTGGAAACGATCTCGTACCTGCCACGCGATAACGCTGTCAGAAGAAGGAGTGAACGAGAACAAGGATGACCTGTCCTGGTGCTTCGAAAACAATGATGACGAGGTGATCTCAGAGTTTCCACCAGCACCAAAAGAATTGGAGGATGTGATACACACCACAGCGGATAACCTAAGGAAAATCGACTTGGGGATGGCAAACAATCTGTGACCTACGTTCATCAGTGAGCTGCTGTCTAAAGAACATGGGGCTACGTTAAAAGATGTGCTTATGCAGTATAAAGACTGTTTCGCATGGAACTACTCCGAGATGCCGGGACTAGATCCAAAAATAGCCGTGCATAAATTGGCGATATCTCCGGACATCAAGCCGATCAAACAAGCACCAAGAAGGATGCGGCTTGAACTTGAAATGAGTATCAACGCCGAAGTCAAGAAGCTAATCGACTCCAGCTTCGTCCAAGAAGTTCATTACCCTGACTGGATCGTCAACATCGTCCCAGTGATGAAAAAAAATGGAACGATGCGCATCTGCGTGGACTTGTGGGACCTCAACAAAGCCTGTCTGAAAGATGACTTTCTCGTACCGGTTACCGAGCCGCTGATAGACAACACGTTCACTCATAAAGTCTTCTCCTTCATAGACGGCTCATCAGGATACAATCAGATAAAGATGCATCCCGAAGACTAGAAGCATACCGCTTTCCGGACTCCTCTTGGCATATTGTGCTACAAAGTGATGCCCTTCGGTCTGAAGAACGCCGGTGCTACCTATCAGAGGGCCATGACAAAGATTTTCGATGACCTCATTCATGAAATTGTCGAATGCTATATTGACGACCTTGTGGTGAAAAGTAAATCATATGAGGAGCACTGGGAGCATCTGGAGATAGTGTTTCAACGTTTTCGGAAATACAACCTGAAGATGAACCCTCTCAAATGCACGTTCAGAGTTTCCTCGGGTAAATTCCTAGGATTCATCATCCGACATCGAGGCATTGAGATAAACCCGTCAAAGATCAAGGCGATCATGGAAATGCCTCAGCTAAGAACTCTCAAGCAACTGCGGTCCCTCCAAGGGAAGCTCGCGTATATCCGGTGGTTCATAGCCAGTCTCTCCGGCAAATGCCGCCCCTACAGCCATTTAATGAAGAAAGAGACCCCTTTCGTCTGGGATCGCAAATGCCAAAGTGCACCGGATGAAATCAAGCAATACTTGCAGAATCCGCCAGTACTGATCGCTCCGGTCAAGGGAAAGCCTCTCATCCTGTACTCAACAACCCTTGAAGGTTCTTTAGGCGCGCTATGGGCACAGGAGAATGACCAAAGGAAAGAGAGAGCCCTTTACTAATTAAGTCGAGTTCTCCTGGGGGCAGAAAACAATTACACCCCCATCGAAAAACACTGCCTGGCTTTAATTTTCGTAATAACGAAGCTCAGAAACTATGCTTTGGCGCATGAGGTCCATCTCATATCAAAAGTGGATCCTCTAAAGTATTTGATGTCAAGAGCCATACTGACAGGATGACTTGCTAAATGGGCCCTACTCTTGATGGAGTTCTCGATAACTTATCGTCCCCTTAAGACAGTAAAAGGCCAGGCTATCGCTGACTTTCTCGCTGAGCATCCGATACCTGCCGATTCACCCCTAAATTGCGAGTTGCCGGACGAGCACGCGTTTGACACGATTGGCGGGGAGAGAAGAGAAAGTGATACCCGATAGGAACTCTATTTCGACGGAGCATCTTCCATGAAGAAGCGATAACACAACACCCCTATAATCAAATCGGGGGTAGGCCTTATCTTCGTGACTCCGCAAGGAGGGATAATGCGGTTTGCCTTCTCCTTAACAGAGCCGAGGACGAACACTGAAGCCGAATATGAAGCTTTGATAGTAGGGCTTGAGATCGCTGTCGACATGGGAATAGAAAACCTCCTCATATACAGAGACTCACATATAGTCGTTAGCCAAGTAAACGACGACTATCAAACGTGCAAACCAGAGTTGGTAAAGTGCGGCGAGAGAGTGCAGCAACTGCTGACTCAAATTCCCTCCTACACTCTGGAAAGAATTCCGCGTACGGAGAATAGCAAAGAGGATGCGTTAGCCAAGCTCGCTAAAGAACTGGCTGACGAAAATCTCGACGACGTAAAGATCATTGTACAAAGCGGTCAAGTTCTTGCACCGGCCGAAATATCTCCGGAGTCGTCTGAAGAAAAGGAAGCGACCAAGGAGACAACCCTACAAATGGAGGATCGGGAGAAGGTTAAGGATTGGAAAGAAGTCTTTATAGACTACTTTAAATCCCGTCGAACACCTAAAGATGCATCCTCAAGACATCAGCTCATGAAACGAGATCTGTCTTTTGCCTTCGTCAATGACACTCTATATAAGAGATCATTCGACTCTCTGTGGCTAAGATGCCTGGGACCGGAAGAAGCAAGGAGAGTCGTCCAAGAAACTCACAATGGACTCTGCGGTTCTCACCAAGCCGGGCCAAAGATGAAGCTGAAGGTCAAAAGGATGGGCTACTATTGGCCCATGTTGATTCAAGACTGCCCCGAATACACGAAATAGTGCCACTCGTGCCCGATTCACGGGGACTTCATCCACCAGCATCCAAATCTGCTACACACAACGGTGGCTAGCTGGTCGTTCGAAATGTGGGGAACTGACATAATCGGGCCCATCGAACCAGCATCATCCAAAGGACATCGGTTCATATTGGCGACAACCGATTACTTCTTTAAGTGGGCAGAAGCAGTACCGCTGAGAGAAGTGAAGACGGAGAATATTCTCCATTTCTTCAAGACACACGTCATCTATCGGTTCGGTACTTCGCGACGGATTATCTCTGATAACGGGCCGGCCTACAGAAGTCACAAAATCAGCCACTTCGCACAACAGCATAACATAGACTGGAGATACTCTTCGGTCTATAATCCCCGAGCTAATGGTCTAGCTGAAGCTTTCAACAAAACGAAGATCATGAAGAAGACGGTATCCAAAATTAAGAAGGACTAGCATAAGAGACTGCATGAAGCTCTCTGGGCTTACCGGACCACGTTCAAAACGGCCACAAATACAACGCCGTATGCATTGGTATTCGGCGCTGAAGCGGTGCTCCCCTTGGAGATAGAGCTACCCTCTCTATGAGTGGCGGTTCATTACGAACTAATTGATGACGAAAATGCTCATCTTCGGCTCGAGGAGCTTGTTTCCCTCGATGAAACTCGTCTCATAGCGCAGCAAAACCTGGAAGCTTACAAATCAAGGATGACGCGCTCATACGAAAGGTTAATCATGCCGAGAATATTCCGCCAAGGAGAACTTGTCCTAGTCGTCAAGAGACCTATGATCCCCAATCATGCCAAACGGGGGAAATTCGAGCCAAACTATGAGGCCCGTATGTCATAGACAAAGTCTACCAAGGTGGGGCTTACTTGCTCATGGATATGCATGGCGAAAGACCCTTCCGGCCAATAAACGGCCGGTTCCTGAAAAAATACTACGCCTGACGAGTCACGAACCAGGTTAATGATAGATGACGACGCCTATGTCCGCTCGCTATCTTCATGAGTCCAAACTCTATAAGTAGTGCCCAGCAAAACTTTGCCTCCAAGGCTATGGACCGAGATGTCCTGAAACTAACACCGGACCGAAATGTCCTAAAACTAACTACAGACCGAAACGTCCCTAAACTACTACGAACTGCGGCATCCTTAGGCTAACGCGGAAAAAAAAAGCGGTACGTCCATAAGAGAAGTAGGCACGGATGAAAACCCGAAATGGCTTCGTGAGTAAAAACAGCAGGGCTACTGGCGAGTCTGTGAAAACCCGAAAGGGCGCAGACTCGTAAAAGAAATTCATGCACACTTGCAAGGTCCTCTCGACCTTGTAAGGAGAAAAATACCTGTATGAGATCCTTACGACTTACAAAGGAAAGAAACACACTTAGGAATCCTCATGATTCTTAAGGAGAAAATACACTTATGAGATCCTCACGACTCGTAAGGAGAATTCCCCCTATGAAACCCTCACGGCTCATAGGATTCAAAAGCATTAAGCTACAGGGATCTGAACCTGTTCTTAAGACATCAAATCTCCCAAATTGCCCTGCAAGTGGTTCAATAATGACCCTTGTATACAATCCACGGGCACGATTAAACATTTCCCCAACAGAGTCCCACCAGCAACAAGGGATATCCACATATGGTGAACAACACTTGTAAGTCCCCTCGACTTATAAGCAGAAAACACTCTTATAAGATCCTTACGACTTATAAAAGAACACACACTTAAGAATCCTCATGATTCCTAAGGAAAAACACGCCTGTGAGATCCTCACGACTCGTAGGGATAAATTCCTTTATGAGACCCTTACGGCTCATGAAGTCAAAAGCCTTAGTCGACAGGATCTTAACCCTGTTTGCTAAGCCACCTTTGTTTGAACCGACAAAAGCAAATGATGATTCACTCCTGGCAATCTCCCAGTTGTAGCGATGCTGATGCCTAAACCGGTAACAAATTCTAAGTCCTTTCACGGGAAATGATGATTCGCTCCTGGCAATATTCCAGTCGCAGCGATGCTGATGCCTAAAATCGGTATTAGACCCCAAGTCCCTTACTCGCGGCACAAATCCAGCGAGCCATAAATGCATATGAAATAGCCGAAATGATAGGGCAACTTGCAATAAAATCAGCAAGTAAAATATATGCATTCAAAAACAGCCGAAATGATTGGGCAACTCGCAATAAGAAGCAGCGAGTAAAAAAAACAGCCGAAATAATTGGGCACTATGAAAAATAGCCGAAATGATTAGGCAATCGCGAACTTCGCGATATAAAAGCTGAAATGATAGAGCATCGCGGAAAGAAATAAAGAAAATGAAAGAATGAAACTTTTTGCCCTACAGGTAAGTCCACACTGACCCTGTATCCAATCCATGGGCATAAACGAAAAAGGGAACCGCATTTCCCCACCAGACTCTATCAAAGGGAGGGTCAGATCTCGACGGCAACATCTGCATACCAGAAGAGCAACATGGCGTTCCTTCTCAACTCCGGCAGGATGCAAATGTAACGTCAACAACCGACCTCAAGGTCGCAACGAAGCAGATACATGTCAACCCCTGACCTCCCTATTGTAAAGCAACGCTTTGACTCGGATATATGTCAACCCTTGACCTCCCTGTCGTCAAGTAACGCTTCGACTCGGATACATGTCAAACTCCTGACCTCCCTGTCGTCAAGAAACGCTTCAACTCGGATACATGTCAACCCCTGACCTCCCTGTCGTAAAGCAACGCTTCGACTCGGATACATTTCAAACTCCTGACCTCCCTGTCGTCAAGAAATGCTTCGACTCTGATACATGTCAACCCCTGACCTCCTTATCGTAAAGCAATGCTTCGACTCGGATACATGTCAACCCCTGACCTCCCTGTCGTAAAGCAACGCTTTGACTCGGATACATGTCAACCCCTGACCTTCCTGTCGTAAAGCAACGCTTCGACTCGGATATATGTCAAACCTCTGACCTCCCTGTCGTAAAGCAACGCTTCGACTCGAATACATGTCAAACCCTGACCTCCCTGTCGTAAAGCAACGCTTCGACTCGGATACATGTCAACCCCTGACCTCCCGTCGTAAAGCAATGCTTCGACTCGGATACGTGTCAACCCCTGACCTCTCTGCCGTAAAGCAACGCTTCGACTCGGAAACGTGTCAACCCCTAACCCCCCTGCCGGTGCAATGCTCCATCTCGGAAATACATCAACCCGTAATCTCCCTGTCGTAAAGCAATACTTTGAGTCGGAAACAAGTCAACACACGGACCTATCAACCCATAAAAAGAAAGTTCTCTTGTGAGATCCTTACGACTCTCACAAGAAAATATACTTAGGAGTCCTTACGACCCCTAAGTAGAAATTACACCTACGAGATCCTCTCGACTCACAGGGAGAAAAATCTTTTATTAGACCCTCACGGCTCATAAAGTTGAAAAGTCTTAGGTGGCAAATCCTAGCCTTGTCGCCTAAGCCATCGCCGCCCGGCAAGAAGATCAGGATAAACTACATATGGACCACATCCATCAGAGCTACATGCAAGCATGAGATAAAAAAATGTCTTTTATTCATGAATTCAAAATGAATACAAGATACATATTGTAAAAAGAATCAAAATGGATACAAAATACCCTCTCATTCAGGAGTGGATAAAAAAATTTTACAAAAATTCTTTAAGCCGGCGGACGACACAATAATCTCCTCAATTCATCGCTCTTCCGCTGGGCCTCGGCTTCAAGCTTGGTTATCGCCACGAGACGGGTTTCCGCCTGAAACTGTTGAGCCTGATACGAGGCGAGCCGAATCTCAAGCTCCTTTTCAGCAACTTTGTGAGCTTCGACCATCTCGCGGGTAAAGATGACGGCTTTATCAACAGCCGCCACCTCCCTGATAGCTTCTTGAAGCACCCGCCAAATTTCATATGCATGAGTGGTCTTAGTAATTGGTCGTGCACCGTTCGATCCATCCTCGCAGACTTGATTTCAGGGTTAAGATGTCGGAGGGAAGGCGGATGCATTCAAACCCGTGTGGGCAGACCTCCACTCGACGCCAATCCTCGATCCAAAACATGCACAAACTATTTCCACTTTCTGGCAACAAGGAAAGTCTTCGGTATGTACCCCCATTAAGCATGCGTTCACGACTATATGCCTGTTTAAACGGAAATAGTATCCAAAACGCGCTGATTTATGGACAACACGACGATAGTGTTTGCGCTTAAAGAAAATTTCCAGGGGTCAAGTATAAGGCTCATGTACACAGGTGGGATGCACGTGCGAATATACGTGAAACAGAAAAATTCAACAGAAAGCATTCAACGATTAATAAAAAGAGAAATACATTGATATAAATACACTACTCTATAGGAAAAAGATCACCAAATATAGGATCAGAGATACAAGGGTTAACGAAACAAAATACAAAATTCTCCAGCTCTCTCTGTGCCTTCTCCAACACGTCGAAGCGACGGTTTTCGCGAGGAGTTGCTCCCCACTGATTAGCGTCATGCTCATCAGCAAAAGCGGACATGACGGCCAGCCGGGCTCTTATCTGACCCAGTAGATGAATCGAGCGATCCTTCAGAGCCCGGGTAATCAAGCATGCCTCGTAGAAACACTCGATCTTATCCTTTGTCCCATCGAGGATCGCCGGAGTCATCTCTGTCAGATGAGGAGGGATGTCGCAAGCACGGACAAAAAGACCATACGTAGCCAAATGGAACCTATAGGAAGGGGAGAGCCCCTACGAGTTAGGAGTTCGTACATCACTGCGTCACATTCGACATCGGTGAGAAGAGGATCCACTAGCCACGCAGCAAGGCAAGGAGTCATCTCCTCGATGGGTACCTCCCATGGTTGCCGACGAGTGTGGAGGTGGTTGCAAGCCCTAACCTTTGGTCTGTTTCTCAAAATAATCACCCTAAGGTCTAAATGGTTTTCTTTTTAGAGAAAAAGAAAGGCACGGCTTCAGGTTATAAAGGGGAGCATTCAATGCTATGCACAAAAAATGTTGTGCATGGTGGAACTATTCCCAAGGCCCAGAAAAAGGGGAGAGCATTGGAAATGAAAAGAGGTGACTCATTGGAATTAGAGTAGGGAGACGAAACAACCCCATCAGCAGAGCCCCAAGTGCATAACACGTGAGCACAAGCCTTGATCCTTATTGGAAATTAAAACGGCAGCGCACATACATAATGTAAGTCTACGCTAGCGTCCCGGCAGTCTACAGACGCCAAAATGCGGAACAAAAACTTTTAACTGGCGCTATCGTATACTTTAACCCGGATCTGCCATTATTGCTAAACTAACAAACAGTAAAGAGTGTAGGAAGGTTATAACGAACGATCCGAGTCCTTCGTTCTTCAACCATCATCCCACGCTCCGTTGCGGCTGCTCCGATCTCGTCGATCTCCGATCTCCTCCGTCGAGGTGGCACCACATGATCGATTCTTTAAACGGGCTCCCGCCTCTGACTCGAGGCAACTCGATCGTCAAGTTTACTAAAAGAGACGACCAAGAATGATGTAGAGAATGAGTAGATGACTTTGTCTCACTTCGTCCAAATCCGTGGACGATCGGTTAATGAAGTTGCCGAGGGAATCGGGTGATGGAATGAAATGGACTGTGAAATTCCATACACCGATAAAACCTATCATAATCTTTTCTAGCAAATGAAAACTCAAGTGAGAGAAGTATGAGGAGAGAGAGGGGTGGCCACTTATAAAGAAGGAGGAAGGTGAGTGTAGGAGAGGGGGGTGACCACAAGAAAGCTTCTCACTCAAAAGATCAAGAAGAAATATCCTTAGCTAAACAAAATGCTTTAATGTTAAAGCATGAGTCACTTTAGAAACATTGAATCTAATAAGCAAGTCATCAAGCATTAATGACACCTTTAAAAGCAACCAATGAAAAATCAACACCAATTAACCTAGTCATCACCTTCTAGAACCTTCTAGAAGCATGACACACCCTCATCCAAGAAAAGATAAATCCGTCTTTAACCGAATGTTAAAAGACGGCTGATAGAAAACTGGAAACTGGCAACTTCCAAAAGTGATCCTGAAACGACTTTCAGGAAAACCCCGAAACTGTATAAATATACCCGCATTTGTATTACGACCGAATACAAATGCAACTGAGACAAAGATATTAAACCTACTCAATATAATACTCGGATCCGGCTTAAACCAAAGCCGACTAGTATCATCTGCCCGAAAACTGACACGTGCGTAAACGCACGTGCATTTTCCGAACCCTGCCATAAAACCATACGGCCTCTACAACGTTTCGCCCGAACTTGGGAAACTGTCTGTGGGGGACTCTAATGACTCGTCAGTACCCTGGCAGTGGGTTTAACCACAAACCGTCAGCGGCACTAGCAATGCGTAACGGCTGCCCATGGACTGACTACAAGGGATGCCGATGAGCGCACTCATCCGAAAAACCCTACTGAGCCTAACAGTGACAATGTATATACAGTCCGGTCCGTTCGTCAATGAGTATCGCATATCTGCCTAAGGGGCTAGTAACGTCAGACCCCCAATAGCAGTATAAGTCGTGTCGGAGTGAAGCCCAATAACACCCTGAGATACTACTGGAGTACCTACCAGTAAATCTCCTGCCACGGCCGTGGGCTTTGTGTAATGGCTCTCCTAGACACAGCACGATCTCGCCCCCAATACCGGGAGAGACGAATCCCCTGCCGATCCGCTCACGTGCCTCCATATGGCTCGGGACTGTACCCAAAAGCTACCTGTTTGCACGACTCCTTTGAGCCGTGGTAGGGTAGAAATCAAAGCACAGTGGGAACTCACACGAGACAAATGACGACCTCAGGTCGATGAATTAACCTGTACACATGTCACCAGGGAACTGCTATCTGACGATAGATATAATACTAACTAGCAGATTCCCGGCGAGTCCTGTCCGGTGTACTCATAACCCAATGAGCACCTGTATACATCTTAGGTGATCCAACTGACACCAGTGGCTTATGAGACCGGCCACCACCCCTCGTCGGGGTCTCGACTGTACACACTAGTCTACTCCGGAGTATCGATGCCCTGTCTCGAAACTCCCACGACTAGGGACCACAATTAAGGATATGCATATAAACTACCCAACTTTCACGTATATGATCGCCATCATACTGTTGGTAGTAAAGCAAGATCCTAAGGGCTCTATCAAAGTGTAACATGCAATCAGTCACCTGAACATGTACACGACTGATAAAGGCAAACCAGATAGCATACTATCATCTCGAGTAAGACTGTCCTACCGGGATAGGTCCTCCGCAATCATTGCAATCACGTACCTGCGATCCAATAATTGACTATGAGGGCACTATCTCCAACAATCTCCCACTTGCACTCAAGGCTAATTATTGCGATGTTGCGTACTCACAGCCCGTGTGAAACCAACACCCAACTCCTCTACTAATCAGTTTCACAAAGCCCGTTTGTAAAACTATTGTGTTCGAGAAATAGCCTCGGTGAGTGGATCCGCCTAGAAGTTTCTTTCTGAATCTCTCTTAATCTCAAGTTCGCGGAGAAAGCCATCTCCCGAATTGAGTAATACCTGTCTTAGAATATGTCTGGATATCTGATGGGACCTTAGTTCATAAATGAACTCCATATCCAAACTTCTTAGACTGTATGGATCACTGAACCTAATCAGTATCCGGCACCATGCCACCCACAGTATCCTCTTGGACCACCTGTCCACAATACTGTCCCTCTTCGTCAGAGGGAAAAACTATAACTCTGACAATCACTCTGTCAACCATGTCACCTTTGAAGCCTGGAATGATAACCGTCTCCCGAAAGAGGCTGCCGTCATCAAATCCGTAGAACATGTACTTATGTTCTAAAACCGCTTCCTTATGTTTCTCCAGGATTGGATTAATACAAACTTATTGCATCTAGTGCAAAACCAACATTTGGTGTGGTACTTGACATCTCATGATTGACTCAATTGCCTAAGCAAGTGATCTGCCAATCATGCACATCCCTCTCCTCTTTAGTCTGTAAGACACCTTTAGAGAGGGTGACTCCATCACCTGCAGGTACACCACCATGATAGGAGTCAACTATTCCAAAAACCATTAGAATATCTGTCAAAGTACCCACATTGGGAAACTACCCAAATCCAGATCTAAAACCATAGATCTAGAAACCAGAATGTCAAATATTATATCCATATCCTGTCTGGAGAAACAACTGTGTGACGACCATAGTACAACCGATCGTAGTATAAGAATTTTACTTCCTACTCTGTGTATGTCATCCAGATACCATGACATCACACCCTACTACCTTCTTAACTGATCCATCCTCTATTCTGATTGAAGTCAAACCCATGATTGTCACATCAAAATTAGATGATCTATCTCCGCTATAACTGCTCTAGTCTATAAATAGACATAAGCTACTTGCCCACCATGCTTCCGTTGCTCCCACTGACTACGACAACCCTCCTACCGGGTCTCATATCCTGGAACAACAGTAGTGTCAAGTCTGGGTAGATAAGAACCTCCCTGTCACCGTCCTTGAGGCTACCAGAGTACCTCTCGGGTGTCTGAGGTTACCTACCATACCTGCGGAGTGGCTATTGGAATGTCAAACCTGATTGAATATATAGGTCCTATTAAATTTTCCGTAATCGTTCGCGGTCCTGGAATCACTTCCAGTTCTACCATACTCCCACTACTGTTTTCTGAAAAAGATCCATTTTACTAAAACTGTGGCGAGTCAAGAACAATATCACTATTGATCTTCCAAATGGTAGAATATCAACCCTCGTCATAACCAGGGTCAACCCACAAACAGCCATTACAGAAACGTGCCCTGAGTTATCCAGAGTCTGGTTTTAAGCAAAAGCTGGACAACTCCCCGTACCTTAATTTCTTTTAAGGTACGATCCATTCTATATCCAATACAGAAACTTTGGCACTTATTTAATTGGAACCATATTCAAATCATGCAGCTGTCTCCAGTGCATATCAACTTAATGGAAAGAGGCTAATCAGCATTACTCTACTTAGGAATCCATCCAATTATGAGTAACCTGAAAGAGAAACACGTTTCTCAAAACCATCACTATCATCTGAATACCAATCACAAGAATCTACATCTTCGATCTCTTTGAAGAATCCCGATACTTGTGATACCTGGTTCTCTACTTTATTCTTATACCCAAAACTTCTCAAAACTTAGACCTTGTATTTCTACGAAACACTCGTCTAAATACTAGAGAAGTTATAAGTAAACAGAACAAAGTACGAGGACCTACCCCTTTGTCCTGAAGGACACTTGGACAACATACAATACTCTGTATAAGTCCGCTGAGTTAAACAACTCAAAACCTGTGCGTCGTAGGTAGAAAACTGTACCCTGGCGATTTCCTCAAATATCACCAATTACAACGAATTCCGATATAATGAGGATGATCACCTAATTCCCAATATCTTACTCCCACTCATCATCTGTAAAACCATACAGATATGAGAATGAAACCTGGTAAATACATACCCTTGGAGTAAGTGTTTAATCGGGAAAACAGTTTTTCCTTTAACAATGCACTGAAACATGAAAATGTTTCGTAGGGGTATCCTGGTATTCATAGCAATGCCTTTTCCATAATCCAATTCATGACTTCAACCGTATATTTTATTGTCATCTCTCCAAATCCCTTTATTTGTCTTTAGTCGTTACCTTCTGTACACCATCGTTAGGCTAAATGGTTTTCTTCCTTCCCTACCGTTCGGCACCAGCCTATGGTTTGGAAGAAGACTATCCAGTAAGCATAATAGGTGTACCCTCCTAAACCAAGGAGCTCTCGCAACCTGAGAGAAGGTGATAATAAAAGACAACTGAATAATACCTTATTCTTTTAAAGATGAAATAGGAGTGGCGATGAAGTACGCGGTTTTGGTCGTGAATGATATCAGTCGCAATTTACTTTGCCCTCTTTCTAATCCCTTTATTTTGTCTTTACATATTGCCTTCTGCACACCCTACTTAGGCTAATTGGTTTTCTTCATTCCCTACCTTTCGGCACCAGCCTATGGTTTGGAATAAGACTATCCAATAAGCGTAATAGGTGTGCTCTCCTAAACCAAGGAGCTCTTGCAACCTGAGAGAAGGTGATAATAAAAGACAACTGAATAAACCAATTCTATTTCTCCTGAACCTGGATCCATCCTCGAAGAAGTCCCTTCGAGTTCGTATATAACCATACGATGGATCTATCCAATGGAAGTGGATATCCATAGTAATACGGGTGTTCTGAGAAATGCAAAGGGTAAAAGAAGGAGTGGCAATGACTTATGCAACATAGACAATCCAAAAGCCAGTAATTTAAGAAGGTTCGGTTAACCTGGTCACTGAGTCATAGTCTAGGGTCGGTCAAAGGTCGCTGCCAAAGAGAGAGAGAGAAAAGAAACACTCTGCGTGCACTCTAACCTAGATTAGAATGGTCATCATTTTATCTAATCCGGAAACCTCCCACTGTCCTGTCAAATTCTCCTCCAAACCTAAAGAAGAATCAATCGGGATCACCCGAAGAGTAAACCAACTCATCAGTGGGAATCAGGATCCAACTCTCATCGCATGATAACGTGATGGAATGCATCCACGTTACTCATACTCCAGAAGGTATGCGCATACTCGGCAAGTTTCAGTTTCTTTAGAAACTCCTGATATTATTTTTGCCCCATGCTCTTATAACCTTGGCTTTGGTCAAAGTGTCATAAGTCACATGCTAAGTTCTACCCGTCACTATCTTGTAAATTTGAACCCACCCGCACATGCCCCTGACTTTGGCCAATCGGCAGAACGACTGTCCCAAACTGACTCATCTATCTATGCAACAATTGAATACCCAGCAGCTACCAAACACTATGCCTTAACTTCGGCTAAAATGCATAGCTTGAATACTACTAAATACCCAAAAGAAGTGACGGAGGGCTACGACTGGTTTTTAGCGAAAAACCTTTAGCGTAGTGAACTTGATATCGCTGAAGGAACCTGATAGCTTTTTAAAATATAGTGGCGAAAACCTTTTGCTAAAGAGGTCACTCCCGGTAAAGGGATCTCGGCTCTTTCCTCGTGGAATGAGGTGCAGGATATTCCACTGAATACCGCTATGCAAAGCAACTTGTAATTGACTATAGTAAAGTTATTACCCTGACGCAAACTTCTGTCCAAGGGGTCGGTCCCGGTAAAGGGATATCGGCCCTTGCCCCGTCGAATGAGGTGCAGGATATTCCACAGAATACCGCTATGCATAACAAAAGAAAACGTCTTTGCAATAACACTTTTTAAATTTGTTCCAACAACTGTAAACAGGTTTGTTTTACTTTGCATTGATCAGAATCAACGCAGTCCCATCAATCAATCACACCAGAAAAGAACGAAAATAAAATGTACGTATATGCCATCCGCATTCGTCACTGGGTCCCGTCATCACCCGTTAGGTTACTTAACTAACGACAGAGCGGGGACTGGACTAGTGCGGGTGTAAAACATATACAACATCTAATAGTATATAAGCCAATATACAATAATCGCTCCAGGCGTGATAATATGCAACATTACAGAAAAGTAATAAGCATCACAGAACAATACAGATAATCTGGGATCCCCGAGTTTCACAGAGCCGCTGCTGAAACCCGACGTTCCCCTGTCGTGTGGATAGCCTGTGCAATGAAACCTAGACCCCTACGGGTGCGGCAAGTTACCCGCCAAAACCTGAAGCGAGGCAGTCCCCCACAGCATAGTGAATGGAACACCCGGCACTTCACGGAATCCGGTAAATTGAGCACCCCTCCTTGGGTCAACCTGTACCCCCTACGAGTGCGGCGAATAGTCTGCCAATTCTGAAGTGGGACCCATCTGCCTCTCAAAGCCATGAGATGCGGACCCGTTGCCCTCCCGAACCCGGCTATCCGTGCACTCCGTCGCAGGGCAAAACCTAGTACAGTAATGTAAAATAGTACAATAGGTACATCGACCGCAACCTGGTCGTGCCCCAAAAGAATATTATACAACAGGCAGTGACGGCAGTCCACAAGTTGGACGCTCGCCCCGCAATATCAAATGTACAAATAAACTCAAACTGTACTACCATTGCACACTGCTATCCACCACGACAAATCCGCAACATCACAGCACAACACAGAACATCAACGCGAATGTCACGTTCGCAAACCCGTCTAAAAGAACTATAGCAATCGGACGCGGTTTACCGATCAAATGACATTCCCGGTCGGAGATATAATGTAAGCACTGTAAACTAACATGTTTAAATTTCGATCGACCAAAGACCAAATATCAAAAAGTGGGCCCCACTGCTTACTGGTGAACAGTAACAAAACCTGGGCCAAAACGATATTTACCAAAAACCCCAAAATCCAACACAGAACCCACTGACAAAATTTGAGAGCATGTGCTCCCCACGTGGCCGCGGATGCGCGGCCAAACCATGGGTTTGGCCGCGTTTCCGCGGCAGCTTGGAGGAATCACGACCCCAAATTTTGTCGTGGCTCTTAAAAATGCCTGCACAGATTTATAAGACATCCAGAAATAAATTTTGAGACCGTTTAAAATTAACAGAAACTGTCGGGCTTGAATTTTGGAATTTTCGATTTCCGGTCGGATCGATGTTTTAAACGCGTTAGCACAAGTTAGTATAGCAAAATGGTGAGGCTCTGATACCACTGTAAGTCTACGCTAGCACCCCGGCAGTTTACAGACGCCAAAATGCGGAACAAAAACTTTTAACTGGCGCTATCGTATACTTTAACCCGGATCTGCCATTATTGCTAAACTAACAAACAGTAAAGAGTGTAGGAAGGTTATACCGAACGATCCGAGTCCTTCGTTCTTCAACCATCATCCCACGCTCCGTTGCGGCTGCTCCGATCTCGTCGATCTCCGATCTCCTCCGTCGAGGTGGCACCACATGATCGATTCTTTAAACGGGCTCCCGCCTCTGACTCGAGGCAACTCGATCGTCAAGTTTGCTAAAAGAGACGACCAAGAATGATGTAGAGAATGAGTAGATGACTTTGTCTCACTTCGTCCAAATCCGTGGACGATCGGTTAATGAAGTTGCCGAGGGAATCGGGTGATGGAATGAAATGGACTGTGAAATTCCATACACCGATAAAACCTATCATAATCTTTTCTAGCAAATGAAAACTCAAGTGAGAGAAGTATGAGGAGAGAGAGGGGTGGCCACCTATAAAGAAGGAGGAAGGTGAGTGTAGGAGAGGGGGGTGACCACAAGAAAGTTTCTCACTCAAAAGATCAAGAAGAAATATCCTTAGCTAAACAAAATGCTTTAATGTTAAAGCATGAGTCACTTTAGAAACATTGAATCTAATAAGCAAGTCATCAAGCATTAATGACACCTTTAAAAGCAACCAATGAAAAATCAACACCAATTAACCTAGTCATCACCTTCTAGAACCTTCTAGAAGCATGACACACCCTCATCCAAGAAAAGATAAATCCGTCTTTAACCGAATGTTAAAAGACGGCTGATAGAAAACTGGAAACTGGCAACTTCCAAAAGTGATCCTGAAACGACTTTCAGGAAAACCCCGAAACTGTATAAATATACCCGCATTTGTATTACGACCGAATACAAATGCAACTGAGACAAAGATATTAAACCTACTCAATATAATACTCGGATCCGGCTTAAACCAAAGCCGACTAGTATCATCTGCCCGAAAACTGACACGTGCGTAAACGCACGTGCATTTTCCGAACCCTGCCATAAAACCATACGGCCTCTACAACGTTTCGCCCGAACTTGGGAAACTGTCTGTGGGGGACTCTAATGATTCGTCAGTACCCTGGCAGTGGGTTTAACCACAAACCGTCAGCGGTACTAGCAATGCGTAACGGCTGCCCATGGACTGACTACAAGGGATGCCGATGAGCGCACTCATCCGGAAAACCCTACTGAGCCTAACAGTGACAATGTATATACAGTCCGGTCCGTTCGTCAATGAGTATCGCATATCTGCCTAAGGGGCTAGTAACGTCAGACCCCCAATAGCAGTATAAGTCGTGTCGGAGTGAAGCCCAATAACACCCTGAGATACTACTGGAGTACCTACCAGTAAATCTCCTGCCACGGCCGTGGGCTTTGTGTAATGGCTCTCCTAGACACAGCACGATCTCGCCCCCAATACCGGGAGAGACGAATCCCCTGCCGATCCGCTCACGTGCCTCCATATGGCTCGGGACTGTACCCAAAAGCTACCTGTTTGCACGACTCCTTTGAGCCGTGGTAGGGTAGAAATCAAAGTACAGTGGGAACTCACACGAGACAAATGACGACCTCAGGTCGATGAACTAACCTGTACACATGTCACCAGGGAACTGCTATCTGACGATAGATATAATACTAACTAGCAGATTCCCGGCGAGTCCTGTCCGGTGTACTCATAACCCAATGAGCACCTGTATACATCTTAGGTGATCCAACTGACACCAGTGGCTTGTGAGACCGGCCACCGCCCCTCGTCGGGGTCTCGACTGTACACACTAGTCTACTCCGGAGTAACGATGCCCTGTCTCGAAACTCCCACGACTAGGGACCACAATTAAGGATATGCATATAAACTACCCAACTCTCACGTATATGATCGCCATCATACTGTTGGTAGTAAAGCAAGATCCTAAGGGCTCTATCAAAGTGTAACATGCAATCAGTCACCTGAACATGTACACGACTGATAAAGGCAAACCAGATAGCATACTATCATCTCGAGTAAGACTGTCCTACCGGGATAGGTCCTCCGCAATCATTGCAATCACGTACCTGCGATCCAATAATTGACTATGAGGGCACTATCTCCAACACATAACACGTGAGCAGGCGCTAATGCAGGATTGAAATCCTCAGCAGTGCCTCATGCGCCAAACACGTGAGCACCAACAACAGTGTAACAAAACTTCATAAAGAACGCATGTAAACATAAAAAAAGGAGAAAGGAAAGTTTTGTCATTCATACTCTGAAAATTCATACAAAAATGAAAGAAAATGTTTACAATGGTAAAACATTAAATCCGGGACACGGATTAAGAAATTCGAAAGTAAGGCCGTCTAGAATGTTTTCGACCTCTCTGACCATTCTCGTGTGCATCCTCTCACGAATGCAAGCGTCAAGATCCTCGCTAATGTCTTCCGTCCTCTGATAAGCAGCAATTATCGTCGTCCGTTGGAAAATTTGATGCAAGATATCAGTGAGATTATCTCGCCATTTCTTCGAGATCAGGCCCGACAGATACACCGAGTGCACCTTATCTTCGGCATCATCCAGTGCCTTAAGCGGCATGGCTTCGTAAAATTCAGGAAGTGCTCCCCAAATTGCTCTCACTATAATCTTCAAAAGAGCGGAGCGACGAGGAAGCAGTCGACCGTTGTGTTCATTGAAACGACTCATAATCTCAGCGCATTGGGTGTTTGTAAACTCCTGGTTTTGGCAACGGCCTTGTGCGCGAATGTTCTCATAAGAAATAATTTCATCAAGACTATACAGATGAGCGGCCATAATGTCTGAAAAGAGGCATCAGTGAAAGATTAGTAATCAAGAAGACCCTCATTAAACAGACATTGGGATTCAAACAAATTCTTGGGAAAACAGGTTCTGTTAAGCACCCAACAAATTCAAATTTGTGCGAATAAGGGTAAAACCCTATGAAAAGATTTTCAAAGAAAACCAGGAAATAAAATTCCCAAAGGGTCGTCCTGATCTTTCAGAGCTAAGCTCTTCGCTTTAGGAATTAAATTACTTTTATGTGATGGAATTAAATTCCAAGAACTCATAGAAAATATGAGAAACAAAATCCCATGAATCCTCAAAAAAAAATCATAAGGGAATGCTTGAGATATGGAGGTTTAGTGCTCAAAGATTACATCTTTAGATCCTAAGAGGATGGGTTTCTGAGGAGAGCAAAGCACTCATGATGGATTTAAAATCTAGAAATTTTTTGTTCAAAAAGGAAAGTTTTCTGATATACAAAAGCTTTACCTAAAAAGGGTTTCTTTTGACAGGGTTTAACTCTGGAATTACAATGGCAGAGAACTAAGCTCTGAGGAAGAGAATTAAATTCTCAAAGAAAACGAAGAAGGAATAAGATGAAGGAAACAGTGGCTGTGTAAGAAAATAAACCCTTGCATTCATAAGACGTGACAAGGGCGGTTCATCTCCCCATTCCCCTAGACAATCCAATGGCGGTAAAATTGACAGCGTTGCACTCATGTGCAAACCATATGAAAACAACGCTGTGGGGGCATTTGTTCCCTTACGGAAAATAAATAAATAAATAAATAAATAAAGCAACGGGAAAAGGTCCCCAAATAGAGCATCACATGCCCACACGTGATAAGCGCTGCGCTTGACAAAACTATGCTAAAACTGGGCCTCACGTGCAGACACGTGACCTCTATAGACAAAGTATATAGGCGTCTGAATAAAGCAAACAATTGGACAAAAGAACACTCACGTGATAGCACGTGACACCTTTTGGTGGGCTTAATTTGGTGGGGTCACGTGCTACACGTGATAGCCTTCTATGTCTTCTGAACCAATAGAAGTAAATTCTAATTAAAAGAGACCAAAAGCCTTATTTGGAAAGTAATTCCTTGGATCTTTCTAAACAAGAAAGATTATGCTCTGTAAAACAGAACGTTGTTGGATTAAAGATCCAATGGTGATAAAAAATCACCAATTTACAGAAAAATTCTGTGCAAGGAAATATCTTCCTAAACCTGCTAAGAACAACAAAAGAAATATCTTCTGTAAAACAGAAGTCCTTGGATTAAAAATCCAACGGTGAATAAAATTCACCAAGTGATCTAAAAGATCATGTTGGTTGATTAGAAAATCAATCAAAATCTCTCAATAAGAGATTTTCTAAAACAAATTGATTATTTTCTTTCCCCTATAAATAAGAGCAGAGATATACAGAAAAAGGAGAAGTTTTCAAGTTCTAAGAAGAAAAAAAGAGAGAGAAACCCCTCGTAAGCAAAAGAAAAGAGAATTTAATTCTCCAGAGGAAAAAAGAGAGAAAGAAACTCTAGGTAAGAGAAGGAAACACAGAGAGAATATCTCATCTCTTTTTCACCTCCATAAGAGTTCAACTCTTCTAAAAAGAACTTAGTTCTTCCTCTGGTTAAGATCTACAGAAGCAGATCTCCCCACAAGTTGAGAATTTAATTCTCATTGGGGAGATTTTTCCATGCAGATCCAAAACCTAGAGGGAGATCTAAGTTTCAGAGAATTTAATTCTCCCATAAAAGTATGTAGGAATTTAATTCCTCTGATGAAACAAGGGTTCAACCCTTCATATGAGAACTTAGTTCCCCTTTATGGTAAAAGATCTGCAGAAGCATATCTCCTCACAAGTTGAGAATTTAATTCTCATCGGGAAGATGTCATACAGATCCCAAACCTAAGAGAAAAACTAAGTCTTAAGAATCCAATTCTCATAAACAATGGGCATGAAAGTCTCGAAACTCAGGATCTCCATGCACGTAAAAGGATTGGCACCCAACATGATAACAGCCGATCACGTGCTCCCACGTGAGTGCCTGTGATGACCAAAAGAGAATAATTGAGATTGGCTCACGTGATCACACGAGACCCCATAGTAGTGCTTGGCACTTACAAAGCAAAAAAGGGAATAAATCGGAGGCAGTTCCCTCTTTTGGGTCGCCTCACGTGATCTCACGTGACCCAACTGCGCTTGCCGCTCAAAAAAGAACAAAAGAATAAACCCAAAGAAGCAGCGCTTCAAATTCTTGAAGTTTAACACTATTTAAAGCGCCTCACGTGACCCCATGTGAGCGCCTCAGAATTTTATTGTTTAACACTATTTCAGACACCTCACGTGGGAGAACGTGAGCGTTGAATAAATATGTTAGTGTTGAACACTATGGAAGGCTAACATTAGCCAGATTCAGAACAAATTTTCCAAGGACCATCAACTGAGCCCCTCATGCTCAGGGTCTCCAAAACCGATCTCAGTTCTATAGACTGCTAATAAGCTCCCAACAGATGACATCTAAACTGATGTTCAGCCCATTTCCCCAAATCGGGACATTGGTTCAAGGGTACATCTCTTCATACCTCTGATACATGTCGTTGTAATCCTTCAACGTCTTCAGAGAGATGGAGGGTCCCAATAACCAATAACTTTTGGCGCACCCCCGAACTGGTTAAACCGGAACCCCACAGATTATGACCTCTTTAAACCATACAGACTATGATGTCTTTAAACTTTATGGACTATGAGGTCCTTAAACTCATGGACTATGATGTCCTTACACTTTATGGACTATGAGGTCCTTAAACTCATGGACTATGATGTCCTTAAACTCATGGACTATGATGTCTTTAAACTTTACAGATTATGATGTATCTAAACTACCACGGACTATGATGTCCTTAAACCCAATGGACTGCAATGTCCCTAAACTAAAACAATAGAGCCCAAATGCTCTTTTGTTGGATCTAAATGATCCCAAAACCCTGTTAAGTAGATCTTACTCTAAAATTAGACTGAAGTATCCTTAACAAACTTTTAAGTTGATCTTAGTCTCAAATGAGATTAATGATTCTTAAACCAACCCATATCCAAATCTAAGAAAACACGGATTTGGACAAATCCACGCCCTACAGGCGACAACATAAATTAGTCTCCGTATAAAATCCACAGGCAACCAAAAAACAAAATAAACAAACACGACACGAAGTGAACATCGGGAGAAGGAGAAAGTGGTTATCGCTACGCGGTAACGTAATGTCACGACCCGAAAAATACGAAGCGTGACTGACACTTAAATTACGAAACGTCTCGAGGCATACGTAATCTAAGTAAGCCAAAACCCAGAAATCAAAACCAATAAAGCAGTAGAGTGAAGGAAAACCCAATTTAAAGCAAGTAGTTTAACAACATAAGCCGAAGTATTGCATCTTTAAAAACCTCAAGTCTTTTGTAAAAATTTCGGCAGAGTTTCCTTTGTAAATACTGACCCCAAACGGGTACAAAACCTAATAAAGCATATATAATGAATAATGGCATCCCCAAGCGGAAGCTAGCTTTTCGCCAAGAGGGCGGACAAAACCACCCAAAGAATAGAGTATACAACGCCGAAGGGTGAGGATCAAAACTTAAAAGAAAACCCATATCCACCAGAAAACTATAATAATACAAGCGTGACTCTAAGGTCGAAAGAATATACACTGGTCTTCTAGTTCTATCAAATATACAAGTCTGGTTGATGGAGTTTTTACTAGATACAACTGAATATAAATATAAATACAATGGTGGTTACGATGCAAAAGAAACCACCTACCAAAGCAATCACCGGAAGGAACAGTGTGCCAGCAAAGCCGCAACGAAACCTGTACGGCAAAACCTGCAAGGAACTGTGGCACAACGGGGTGAGTTGCCAACTCGTGAGTAGAAAACACCACAGAGCAGAAATCGCATGTATGACGCTATCCTAGGTCATATCAAGTAATATTCTCAAATAAAAATCCCGATCCATCTACACATAAGTGCAATACCACGTGCTCGTGTCAGTGCCTCAGATAGCAACATATCAGATATATGATGTATGAATGCATTACTAATGGAAACAGAATACATCATGAATGAGACAACTGTTTTCTTTATTTAATGAGATTTCCGTATATATATAAATCAAGTATCATCAAGGAAATCAACAGAGGAATCAGTGTCAAGTATCGATACAAAACATAAATCTCAGTATATCAATATCTCAGGCTCCGGCTATCCGGACTGGCCTGTACCATCAAATCTCAATATTTCGGACTCCGTCGGTCCGGATCGGCCCATATCATCAAATCACATGACCACGGACGGTATTCTCCGGATATCCGCCGCGCCAGACATCACCGGTAGGCAGTCTGCCCCTGCCGGGCTCATCGTCTACAACTTGAGCTTCTTGCCCCAGGGTACCATACCGGGTCCACCATGTACCCACAGATGGTTCATCCGACTCCTAGAATCGGGTCTCAAAAACCATCTCAGAACCGAGAAAATATCATGGTGGACAATACTCATCATATCAAGGAAAACCGCATCTATCTCTTTAAAACAAATCATCAGTTTATAAAACTTTCACATGCGGTTTCCAAATCCAGAAATCTCAAGCAGGATCTGAAATCATCAAAATCATGATATCAATAAACAGTGAATACCGGTATAAATCTCCATAATACTGCATGACCAATGAATATATGAATGCATCTGATATCATGCAATAAATGCATTAGTTAAACTAGCATATAAAAGCTATAACATATTGCAACTATCAACTAGCAAGATATGTCAATGAATAGTATTCTCTAAAGTGTACGTGATATGGCAATTACCGATGATGATTTGTGTGAGCCAGCAAGCAGGTGTACGTGGAACATACGCATCATCGGTAATGGTGCTGGTGTTCTGACAGCAGGGTTTCATAATAATTACAGATAACATATATATAAGCATGCAATGCGATGAAACATCATGAATATACAGAAAGTGATATAACAACAACAACACTGAAGAATAAACCTACCCAATATATGAGTCATACAGTTTTAGTATTTAAAATACTCACAATTCTCCACTTTTAAAAACTAGGATGACTCGAGCCCAGTCAAAAGGGTAAGGAAATCCACCTAAGTCTGAGTCGATCTATATATACTTAGTAGTCGGTGATCTCGCCTCAATAGTATCACGTACGATACAATATATATAATATGACATCCTCGAGTCAAAAGTGCGGATCTATCATCAATATTCATCTTGTACGATAAATCCATCGTACGTCCTCCCAAGTCTGGGTACAGGTCAATTATCATATTTATCTCATTTCTTATCTAGTATCCTTATCATCATATCTCATGAACTGGGGTACAGATCTAAGTCTAGTGCAAACTGACACCATCAACAATATATGTGCGTGTGTCTGAAACACCTCGCCTAAAGATCCGCTATAATATCATGTTGTATCTCCAAATACGAACCAAATCATTTCACCGATCTCACGGCATTATGCCCAATCACAACGACTCATCACATAGTATCATATACTATACTCTATCATCCGTGTACACGTATATGTATATATATAAACTCACGCATCCACATCTATCTACATACATATAACATGTACACCCAAAACCATATCCCGTGCGTGCATGTGTATGTGTAACAACCTCACTCTAGGGTTCGCGACTAAGAAACCAACTAAACCACTTTCCTCAAATCTCGCTAACATTAACCCATAATCTCCTAATGCTCTTCTTGCTAAGGTTCATATCTCGCAATAACCAATATTTGTATATCTATACCACATCACATTAAAATCTTATGAAATTGCATGGGTGCTATACGCCATTGATCAGTCGAAAATAATGCATTTTTAACACGGCAATTTCCCTATCTTTTGCACTCATCTAGAGGTGTTCGGTTTGCATATTACACATATTAGCAAAACACCTGTAAAATACTGAATTACCTGTACTGTACACAAAAACCAGCATTTTTAGGGAAATTGACTGTGTTTCATGGCATTACATCATTCTTGTGTAGCGCAACACGTGTTTCGAAGTCTGTACAGGAAATTCTAGAAGATTGGCCAAATTTATGAAACAGTGCTGTTAAAAAGACGCCAACTCAAGGATTTGAAATCTGGCAATGATCTAAAAGGCATTCAGAGATTCAATATATTAGAAAAATACCAACATGTCATCAGAAATCAACAGCTGAAGAATTAAGCTCTGAGGCAGCTATTTGGCCGCGGATCCGCGGCATGAGCCAGCTTGTGCCGCCGATCCGCGGTGGCCTTGACACGTCAGCAGCAGTTCTACAGCTCAGCACTTTTCTCTCATGTCAAGTACCCCTTTAAGCTACTGCAATTTCCAGAACATTCCAGAACATTCTGCCAGATCAGAAAGGGTTCCTTGCAAAGCTAATGATATCCTAGTTTCCAAAGCAAGCTTCACCTTAACTACCTTAAGAGCCTAGAACCTTCTCCCTAACCTCCTAGCTTAAGGTGGAAGCTAAACCCTAACTAACAAGTTCTAAAGGCTTCTACCTAACTAACTAGCTTACAAGGGAAGCTAACCTAATCCAAGCTTCTTAAGGAAGCTAATCATTCCTAAGCCTATAAAAAGGACCCTAGGCCTTACTTGAAAAGGTTGTTGATTGTTGTTGAAATTCTATCACTCTATCTGCCCAACACTTGCCACCTCCAAACCCTAACCCTAATCCAATCAAGAAAGCCAAAGTTCAAGATCTTTGAGTTCAATCAAAGCAAAGATCCTTCAAAGCCTTTAGAAGCGAAGCCGGACTTCATCGGAGCATGTGATCTAAGCCGATCCGCGACTCAAGGAGCCGATGCAACGCTAGATTCGACGATCTTATTCCCTTCTCAAATTCTTGTAGTTCTTTGAGCAAAGTGTAAAAAATTCTTGAATAAATAAAGGTGAGATTCTTTTAACTTGCTTATCTTTCAATTCAACCATTATGATTCAATTTCGATTCTTGAATGTATTCTTTGTGATGATGCTTGAGTAAAACTCCGCTCTAGGAGGAGTCGAGACGATCGGTAGAATGATGATGTTGACGAATCTTTAAACATTTTCTTAAGTCCTATAACGATTATAAATTCTTGAAAATTGAATGATTGATGATCTAGTTTCGATGCGAAATGCATTCTTGATTATTTTCGCATGGAACTAGAGTTCAACGATCGATCATTTGATTTTCTAGAAGCTATCTTGTGAATGTGATTCATCGAAAGGACAAAGGATAAGATGAGGAAATCCTAATTCTTCACAAGATCCTTAATTCTCGATAAATCGTCATGGATCTAGTATCAACTCATTATTGGATAAGAAAAAGTAATTTCTAGCCTTCTTCACATCTATGATCTAATCGACTCCTACGAGCTACATTTCAATTCTTGAAACTTTAATCGATCGGAATTCTATCAATTCTTGTTTCTTGATTTTTTTAATGCTTTCTTGATTTTTGATGAGATTTAGATGATTCTTGAAATTCATTGATATAAATCATATAGTCAAGTTTTCTTTTCTCTTCTCATTAATTTTCAATTCAAACAAAACAAATATGAACGAATCGCATAATCCCTGTGGATGATCCACACTTACTAACGCGCTACAATTCGACACCGTTATTGATTGCGGTCAAATTATTCTTTGATTGTGATTTCTATTCATTTTTCTAAACCGACACACAATGAAACGATCAATCGAATGGCGCCGTTGCCGGAGATCGTGCGCTAATTCGTTCTTTATTTGAAATTTGAATTGAAAGATTTATTCCATTACAATTTTGAGCTCAAAATTCGCTCAAAAATCTAAACGTGTTGTTGTGATTTGATTACGAGAAATTCTGGAAGCTGTGGAGCAAGTGAAATTTTTTCAGAAATTTCCAGAGAGCTTAAGGAGTGAACGGTAGCTTGCTGTGGAATTTTAGTGCATTGAACAGTACCTACGACCGCGGAAGCGTGGTTTAAGAGAGCATTTAAGGCGGTTCCGCGGCTTGGTTGGAGCCTCTCTGTGCAATTTTTCTCAGGTGAATTCTACACTTTCTTATCTCCTCCTCTGTCTGCTCCAATCAACAAATCTCTGCAGGCTTCTTTGCAAAAAAATCGCAGCGCCGTAAAAAGCAAAATAAATTGTGCGTGTTTTTTGGTTGTTTGCATATTAATACGGAATTTAAGGGGCATGGCCAAATTCAGATTAGGTGGGGAGTTCATTACCCTTCCTAAGCCCCAAAAATCACAAACTTGCATCCGCATTTACTCTTATTAACTAAAAAAGATCTAGAGATGACTCTAAGAACCGTCGCGCTCACTTAGGACAAGAGAAGGCCGTGGGTAATTCATTGCTTATCCGCGTTTCTTTTGTGGTGTCTAAGGCAAGTGTGTCGAAGGCTAGTGGTTACTTAATTAGGCTCACGCTTACGTAGTGAAGAACCTCCCACTTACCTGGCACTTACCTTGCCACAGGAGAGACAAAGAGGCAGTGAAGGATTTATCCTGCGACTTGTCTTTTGGCAGTTAGGAGCGGTCTAGAGTTTTGACCTAGGCGACCACTAGAATTAGGGTTTTGCTTGTTGCATTTGTTGTGATCGCATCATTTTTTCAAAAATCCATCCATTTTTCAAAGCAAACACCGCATTCATCATTTCCCCTAATTATAAGGCACGCTGCCACTTGTACTAAACCTTTTTAGTGCAAGATAGGATAGACACGGTATTCTAGTGCCCGTTTAGTCCGCGTCCCCCCGATCAACTCCGAAATCGGTATTTCTACATTTACCTCTTCTTTACCCACCACCACACCCACATCGATGGATCCGTCTCTATCGAATTTCTTTACCACTAATCTTCCGCCGTCCGTTGGTGCGCAGAATCCACCCCACATCTCTCTCCAAGAGAGACGTTATCCTATGCGAGGTCCTCTTTCGACCTGCTTATCCACACCACAAACCAACGGGGATAATTTTGAGATTAAACCCCAGTACATCAATCTTCTATCCAAATTCTACGGTCTCGAGTCTGAGGACGCATACGTGTTTATCACGAAATTTGAAAATGTATGCGCAATGATGGGTACGTCACAACTTTCAGTGGATGCTATGCGTCTATGTCTTCTTCCATTTACTTTATGCGATATAGCTGAGAAGTGGCTATATAACACTACCGCATATTCCATTACGAATTGGGAAGAATTCGTTGCGGCATTCCTTAAAAAATTTTACCCTATGCAAAAGACAGCTCGAATCCGTAGAGAACTAAATCAATTCACCCAGCTTCCGACTGAACCATTCTCGAAATGCTTTGAACGCTTCAAGGATCTTTTGGTTCAATGTCCACATCACGGCATCCCGAGATGGGATCTTTGCCGAATCATATATGAGGGCATTAACCCAAACATTAAACAGAACCTTGAAGCTATGTGTCAAGGCACCTTTATGACCAAGGATGATGGGGAAGCTTAGAAATTTTTAGAAGAGTTCGCTGAAAATTCTTTACAGTGGGAGAGTGGAAATATGTCATCATCTAGGGGTGGCGTACACAAAATTGATGTGTCCATAGGTGTTCGAGCTGAGATGGCAGCAATGCAAAAGAAGCTCGAGGTTATGGAACATAAATTTTTAGCAGCCTCCCTAAATCTAATGTCGCTCTCCAAAACTGTATGTGGGTGCTGTTATGATCCTTCTCACTTAACGGAAGAATATCCATTAAACTCTCCGTTTCAAGGTCATGAGCATACCAATGCCGCATTTCAAAGACCTAGAAACGATCCATATTCTTCTACGTACAATCAGGGTTGGAGGAATCACCCGAACTTTGCTTGGAACCAATCCCAATCTCAAAACACGGTTCCAAATCCGAATCAATTCTAAATGGCTCTTCCACCACAACAGCAACCATTTCAACTTACTCAGCACCCCTACCAGTCACAAAATTTTCAAAACCAGGTCAACACTCCTGCACCGTCTAATCCTATGCAGTCGACCTGTTCTGACGAATTCTCTCAATTCACTCAAACCATGAAATCACTCTTGTCAAATTTCATAGAGGTGTCGGTTGAGGTTAGATCTTCCATCAGTGAGATAAAGAAAAACTCAGCGTCCCAAGCTGAGAGTATCAAAGCGATGGAAGCTGAAATTGCATGACTTAAAGCCGAAATGAGTGCGAGAGAAAAAGGGAAACTTCCGTCTTAACCCCTACCGAATCCTGGGCATTACAATGTAAATGCCATCACAACGTTGAGATCAGGAAGAGTGCTGAATAACCATGTTGAGGAAGAAGTTGATGATATTGAAAATCCTATCAACACCCCGGCTGAGACCTTTCCTCTCACACACACTTCTACTTCTGATCCTTGTTCTTCTACCCCACCGCCATCTCACGAGCCTATTCTCCATTTCCCTCTAGGCTCGACACCTCAGCAAACCTCTTCTAGCTCTCCACAGACGATCCCCACTCCTCTTTTGGGATCACGTCTACCCCCACTTCCTTCTCCTATGATGGACCCAGCGCTTATTGCTAAAGCTCCTTACCCGAATCGGTTAAGGGGTAACAAATCGAGTCCACATATGGAGAAAATTATGGAAATTTTCAAACAGGTTAACATCAACATCCTTCTCCTAGATGCTATTCAACAAGTCCCCGCTTATGCGAAAATTCTTAAAGACTTGTGCACTAGGAAGAGGAAGACTCAAGTGCCAAAGAAGGTCTTCATGTCTAATAATATTAGCACTGCTTTTATCCCACAGCTACCAAAGAAACGTAAGGACCCAGGATATCCTACGATATCGATTTCTATTGGGGGTAAAAACATAAACCGTGCTCTTTTAGACCTTGGCGCAAGTGTTAACCTACTTCCATATTCTGTCTATGAGCAGCTAGGGATTAGAGAGTTGAAACCAGCTCACTGCACTCTCCAAATGGCAGACCGTTCAATCACCTAACCTAGGGGTGAACTAGAGGACGTGTTGATAAAGGTCGGGGAATTTGTATTCCCTGTGGACTTCATTGTTCTCGATACACAACCTATAGCAAACCCACGGAGTCAAATTCCGGTGATTTTGGGTCGACCATTCCTTGCCACTTCCAATGCTGTCATTAACTGTAGAAACGGTTCAATGAACTTATCTTTTGGAAATATGACCATTGAACTGAATATCTACAAAGTTAGAAGTTAGCCATCAGAACCCTCTGCTCATATTCTTGATGTGTGCTCTGTCCATGAGATTGCTCCCGAAAGTTGCGGAGTTGATGAAATTTTCTTTATAGATCTCGACGACACTACCACATCACTGTTTGATCTTACACATGATCTTAGTGAGGACACCTTTCCCACGCTTGAGTCCGACACTCCTGACTTATCACCACCCGAGTCTGTATCTTTCACAGGCTGTGAGCTTCTTTATGACTCCGAAAATCACTCGATGATCCCACCTTCTATTATTTCTCCGCCAGCATTAGATCTCAAACTTTTACCTTCTCACCTTAAATATGTATATTTAGGTGAGAATGAGTCTTTACCGGTTATCATATCCTCTTCTCTAGTATTAGAGCAAGAGAATGCACTTTTATCGTTATTGAGATCTAATAGAGAGGCGTTTGGTTGGACCATGGCGGACATCAAAGGGATTAGTCCCTTGATTGTAGAACATCATATACATGTGATGGATGATGCCAGACCAACCCGAGAACCACAGAGACGGTTGAACCCCGTCATGAAGGAAGCGGTGATGAAAGAGATCGTCAAATGCCTTGATAATGGTATTATATACCCAATCTCCGATAGCCAATGGGTGAGTCCAATGCATGTCGTCCCTAAGAAATCTGGCATCACTATTATTACCAATGAGGCAAATGAGTTGATTCAGACACGCGCCCAAACTGGGTGGCGTGTATGTATTGATTACAGAAAACTTAATGCCGCTACGAGGAAAGACCACTTTCCTCTACCTTTCATTGATCAGATGCTGGAACGCTTAGCTGGATGTGAGTATTATTGTTTTATGGACGGATACTCTGGCTATATTCATGTCCCCATAGCCAAAAAGGATCAAGATAAAACCACATTTACTTGTCCTTTTGGTACCTTTGCTTATAGTCGCATGCCCTTTGGGTTATGCAATGCTCCCGCTACCTTTCAGCGGTGTATGATGGGGATATTCTCTGACATGGTCGAGAATTTTTTGGAGATTTTTATGGACGATTTCTCGATTTTTGGAGACTCTTTTTCCGACTGACTATCGAAACTTGACACTGTTCTTAGTCGTTGCAAAGAGAAGAACTTAACCTTGAATTGGGAAAAATGCCATTTCATGGTCCAAGAGGGAATTGTGCTTGGACATGTTATTTCACAAAAAGGCATTGAAGTTGACAGAGCTAAGATAGATGTCATTCAAAACCTTCATCATCCCAAAAGCGTCAAGGATATCCGATCATTTCTTGGCCATGCGGGCTTTTATAGGAGATTTATTAAGGATTTTAGCAAAATTTCTAGACCTTTAACTCTTCTCCTGGCTAAGGATACGACCTTCTACTTTGACTCGGATTGTGTGGCAGCATTCGACTCACTCAAACACTCCCTCACTACAGCCCCCGTTCTATCGTCTCCAGATTGGGACTACCTTTTTGAGCTTACGTGTGATGCATCAGATTTTCCGGTTGGTGCAGTCTTAGGACAACACATTGAAAAGATACCACACGTGATCTATTACGCAAGTAAGACACTGAATGATGCTCAAATTAACTATATAACTACCGAGAAAGAACTTTTGGCGGTTGTATTTGCATTAGAAAAATTCAGGCCTTACTTGATTGGCTCACCAATAGTTGTGTACACTGACCATTCCGCCTTGAAACATCTTTTGGCGAAGAAAGATGCAAAAGGTAGGCTAATACGTTGGATCCTTCTATTACAAGAATTTGATCTTGTTATCAAAGATAAGAAAGGATGTGAAAACGTTGTAGCCAACCATCTTTCACGCATCTATTCTTCCCTTGTGACCCTTCCGATCAATGATTCTTTCCCAGACGAACAACTCTTGAACGTATCCGAGGAACCTTGGTTCAGGGATATTGTGAACTATCTTGCCACGGGACTGATACCCAGCGATTGGTCAAAACAGGAAAAATATCGTTTTCTATTCCAAGTAAAATACTTTTACTGGGATGAACCCTATCTGTTTAAGTATTGTCCTGATCAGATCATTCGCCGGTGTGTCCCGAATGAGGAGTTCAAGAGTGTTCTATCTTTTAGTCATGATCAAGCCTGTGGGGGTCACTTCGGTCCTAAAAAGACGGCGGAGAAGGTTTTGCAATGCGGTTTTTATTGGCCGACCTTGTTCAAGGACGCATTTGAGTATTGCAAAACTTGTACACAATGTCAGCACACGGGTAGGATTTGCCGGAGAAATGAGATGCCTCAGCAACCTATCTTAGTGGTTGAAATTTTCAATGTTTGAGGCATTGACTTTATGGGTCCCTTTCCAAACTCCTTTGGGAATTTGTACATACTGCTTGCGGTTGATTACGTCTCGAAGTGGGTTGAAACTATTCCATGTCGCACTAATGAGAAAAAGGTTGTCATTAAGTTCTTAAAAGAAAACATCTTTTAGCGATTTGGACACCCACGAGCTATCATTAGCAATAACGGGATACATTTCTGCAACAGGTCTTTCGAACTCTGATGCGGAAATACGCAATCAACCACAGACTTTCTACACCCTATCATCCCCAAACGAGCGGGCAGGCTGAGATTTTGAATAGACAGATCAAACAAATCCTGGAGAAAACTGTTGTGAAGAATAGAAAAGATTGGTCGACCAAACTGACGGATGCTCTTTGGGCATTCAGAACTGCATATAAAACTGATCTAGGGATGTCTCCATATAGGTTAGTGTTTGGGAAGGCATGTCACTTTCCAGTCGAGATTGAGCATAAAGCATTATGGGCTATTAAGGAAATCAACTTTGACTTAAACCAAGCCTGCAACTTTCGGAAGCTGCAATTAAATGAGCTAAGTGAACTCCGCGATGATGCTTATGATAACGCTGTAATTGTAAAGAATAGGACTAAGGTGTTTCACGATAAAAACATTTTGAGGAAAACATTTACACCTGATCAGCAAGTCCTTCTTTATGATTCATGACTACACCTTTACGCGGGTAAGCTTCGATCTCGGTGGAAGGGACCTTTTATTGTGCGGTCTGTATACCCGCATGGGGCAGCAGAGGTAGAAAATGTTAAAAACGGCACATTTTTCAAAGTGAATGGACATAGATTAAAGCCGTATTTTTCCACTGAACCCATGGAGGAGCTCCTGTTCTTACAGGAGCCATTTTATCTTGATTAGAATTCCTCCGTCTCACCTTCATGTCCTGTAAATTACTGCATCATCTTTTGAATGGAGGTGAGTGAAAAAAAAAGTTTGGGGGAAGATTTTCACTTATATATTTTTCCCCCACTAATAAATTCCTCCTAAGCTTACAGGTTTTTGTAGGTATAGCGGTTGGAAACAGTGAGGACACTGTTGAAAACAAGTTTGGGGGAAGTTTGTGCTTATTTTCGCATCATTTGCATATCATTTGCATAAGCACAAATCATTTCCTTAAAAACCTATAAAAAATTTTAAAATTTTTTCAAAACCTATAAAAATTTAAAAATTTTCAAAATATAAAAATATTTAATATTTAAACATTTTTGTACATGAATAAGATAATAAAAGATAGTGAAAAATTACATCCATGAGATTAGAAAAATTTAAGAAAACCAAGAAAATTAGAAGTTTTCTTATACGAACTAGTAATAAGTAGTTATGAGCCGTTGTCCCAAGGGTTAGTAAGATGAAGGAAATCACTAATCTGAGGATAAAAATAAGTCTGAAAAATAGTTTCTATTCTGGATGCCAAACATTTTGAACGTTGATACCCTGCTATTCGCACTAACACACGTCTTGAAGCCCGGGATAGTAGAGGATACCTTGAAATGCTCTTGTCTAAAAGCCGATGTATGAAGGAAATAAAAATAATGAAGAAAATATAAAATGGTGAGAAAAATGAACACTGGTTTTGTTATCGCCAAGGCAGCAATAAAAAAATATAGCGAGGGTGCCTCTTCACCCAGTGCCCTAAGGCCAACTGGTCTGGGAGTCACTGCTAAGCCTTAGGTGGTGCAAGACGAGAAAAATACACCAAATAAGCAAGCACATGAGTAATCGGTCGGTTAGTGCCTCAAGAAGTATTAACGGTCGCATGAAAGTGTGTGAGCAATCTCATCTAAATATTCATTAATTAAAAAGTACTGAGGCTGATGGGCAAGAGTATGATAGCTTGAATTGAATTCTCCGGGTGTAGGGATGTTCTTTACATACATGTAGGGTTATATGATCGATGTTTGGAAGAAAGATAGGAATGAAGAATAAGATGATGTTTTATTGAGGGAGGACGTGATTTCTAACATTTTTTCATGACTATTAAGATAGGGCTCATGACAACCGAAAAGCTAGCTTAGTTGGAAACCCTAATTTTCAAGGCTTTTCCTTTACAATTCTTGTCTTTAAATGTAATATTCATGGTCTTCCTTTTATTATTGGATTTTATGGGTGCAATCCGCTGAAAACCCTCAGGAGACAGCACTCCTCCTACTATGGACACCTAGAGGTTTAAAGGCTTGTTGCACATGCTCAGTGCAATCGTGTTCCCTACGAAAGTGTGCTAGTTAGTTTTTCTCTTTCTTTATTTTCTCCTTCTCTTTTTAATAAAACTGTTCGCTCGAGACGACCGAAAATAAGTTTGGGGGAATTTGATCAGTCGAAAATAATGCATTTTTAACACAGCAATTTCCTTATCTTTTGCACTCATCTAGAGGTGTTCGGTTTGCATATTACACATATTAGCAAAACACCTGTAAAATACTGAATTACCTGTACTGTACACTAAAACCGGCATTTTTAGCGAAATTGACTGTGTTTCATGGCATTGCATCATTCTTGTATAGCGCAACACGTGTTTCGAAGTCTGTGCAGGAAATTCCAGAAGATTGGCCAAATTTGTGAAACAATGCTGTTAAAAAGACGCCAACTCAAGGATTTGAAATCTGGCAATGATCTAAAAGGCATTCAGAGATTCAATATATCAGAAAAATACCAACATGTCATCAGAAATCAACAGCTGAAGAATTAAGCTCTGAGGCAGTTATTTGGCCGCGGATCCGCGGCATGAGCCAGCTTGCGCCGCGGATCCGCGGTGGCCTTGACACTTCAGCAGCAGTTCTACAGCTCAGCTCTTGTCTCTCAAGTCAAGTACCCCTTTAAGCTACTGCAATTTCCAGAACATTCCAGAACATTCTGCCAGATCAGAAAGGGTTCCTTGCAAAGCTAATGATATCCTAGCTTCCAAAGCAAGCTTCACCTTAACTACCTTAAGAGCCTAGAACCTTCTCCCTAACCTCCTAGCTTAAGGTGGAAGCTAAACCCTAACTAACTAGTTCTAGAGGCATCTACCTAACTAACTAGCTTACAAGGGAAGCTAACCTAATCCAAGCTTCTTAAGGAAGCTAATCATTCCTAAGCCTATAAAAAGGACCCTAGGCCTCACTTGAAAAGGTTGTTGATTGTTGTTGAAATTCTATCACTCAATCAACCCAACACTTGCCACCTCCAAACTCTAATCCTAATCCAATCAAGAAAGCCAAAGTTAAAGATCTTTGAGTTCAATCAAAGAAAGGATCCTTCAAAGCCTTTAGAAGCGAAGCCGGACTTCATCGGAGCATATGATCCAAGCCGATCCGCGACTCAAGGAGCCGATGCAACGGTAGATTGGACGATCTTGTTCCCTTCTCAAATTCTTATAGTTCTTTGAGCAAAGTGTAACAAATTGTTGAATAAATAAAGGTGAGATTCTTTTAACTTGCTTATCTTTCAATTCAAGCATTATGATTCAATTTCGATTCTTGAATGTATTCTTTGTGATGATGCTTGAGTAAAACTCCGCTCGTGGAGGAGTCGAGACGATCGGTAGAATGATGATGTTGACGAATTTTTAAACATTTTCTTAAGTTCTATAACAATTGTAAATTCTTGAAAATTGAATGATTGATGATCTAGTTTCGATGCGAAATGCGTTCTTGATTATTTTCGCATGGAACTAGAGTTCAACGATCCATCATTTGATTTTCTAGAAGCTATCTTATGAATGTGATTCATCGAAAGGACAAATGATAAGATGAGGAAACCCAAATTCTTCGCAAGATCCCTAATTCTCGATAAATCGTCATCGATCTAGAATCAACTCGTTAATGGATAAGAAAAATTAATTTCTAGTCTTCTTCACATCTATGATCTAATCGACTCCTACGAGCTACATTTCAATTCTTGAAACTTTAATCGATTGGAATTCTATCAATTCTCGTTTCTTGATTTTTTTTAATGCTTTCTTGATTTTTGATGAGATTTAGATGATTCTTGAAATTCATTGATATAAATCATAAAATCAAGTTTTCTTTTCTCTTCTCATTAATTTTCAATTCAAACAAAACAAATATGAACGAATCACACAATCCCTGTGGACGATCCGCACTTACTAACGCGCTACAATTCGACACCGTTATTGATTGCGGTCAAATAATTCTGTGATTGCGATTTCTATTCATTTTTTTAAACCGACACAGAAAGAAACGATCAATGAGCCATCCACCCGACTTCCCCCGTAGATATATATCTACTCACCGTGCTTCTTGCTTGCCGAAGTCGATGACGCCATGCTCCTACGCTTCGGAATCCACGCGAGGGTACCTACAATAATAAACAATCTCAATCGCTATTAACATCAAGTCCGGAAACCAAAACGGCACACGGATCGCCTATAGGTTAGAACCTATAGCCCACGTATGCAAAACCAACAAATTACCCCTAATCGTTGATGTACAAACATTCAACAACCAAATACAAATCCAAATATCAAAACTCATCATTCAAAATACGGAAAACATATCCAAAAATCACACAAATGTGCTCCCAGATTTTGACTCAGGCCAAAAGGAGTTGCATAAATAAGTCTAGGGTGCTGTATATGGAGCTAATGAGCTACTGGACCAACCTAAACCCAAAACCCCCCCAAGTGGCCGGCCACTTAGCTAAAAATTCTGGCCTCCTTGGGTCCCCCTGCTCAGATTGGGTCCGTCTCGTCAAGGTGGTCTCCTATTGGTCCAATTTGGTCTCTGGTATTGTTTGCTAAACTCAGAAATTCCCCGGGTTATCCCAAATTTCCTATAGGAATTATAACATTCACAAAACCGACATGGAACTAATCCTAAATTCGTATTATGGTTTTCCATACTCATTCCCAGGTCTTAAAAAGCCACTAAATCACCACCAATCCACAATTTCACTCAAACCCTCACTAGGATTTTCTAACTACACAAATCACCACTAAACCATTTCTAAACTAAAACTAGAATATAACCAACTAAAAACTAAGCTAAAAGGAAGAATCTATACCTCATTTGGGCCACCTAAGACATCCCTAGCTTCCTAATGTCGTCAAAATCCCACTTTTCTTTGTCCAATGTGTAGAGGAAGAGATGGGGATTAATTTTTGTGAAGGGAGTATAAGGTTTTGGGGATTATTTGGAGATGGATCTAAGGTTAGAAGTGGAGGGAAGTGAGCTTGAGGAGATGAAGAAGGAGATGAAAATGATGGGGGAAAAACTTATGGCAGCAGCCCCCCACTCTCTCTCACTTATTCCCACACACTCGCTCTCTCCAATCTTTCACCTTTTTAACCCTTTTTCATTTCTTTTTCTTTTCTTATTTAAATTTCAAAACCAAATCACATAACACCCATAAAACAACACAAATGCAACAACATGTAACCAAATGTAAAATGACATGGTGCACTAGCCATAGAAAACTGTAGAAACACGGATTTGTTTGAATTGCGATTAGCAGTGCACTATTCGGGTTTTTATCCAAACAGCATATAATAAATTTTTAAAATGCCAAATCCTTTAAATATATTATTAAATGAATAATCCATTTTAAATTTCCATTTATTTCACAATTATCAGTATATATTTATACCCTTTTTCGAAAACCCCAATTTCGTAAATCGGGCAGTTTTCGGGAAATATATTATTTTAATATTAAATTCCAAAAATAATATTTTATATTTTCTGAAATATTACAATCTTCCCCCTTAAAGAAATTCAGTCCGCGAATTTAAATTTAAACCCCCAAATGCTAAAACATTTCAATACCCAACTCAAGTCAACGGGGCTCCGAAATCATGGAAGATGCAGAAATAACACAGCGCATCGCGTGCGCCTGAAAACGAATACCAAACTCAAAGTCGAACTCCGTCAAGCGTCACGCAAATCATCTTATTTGCACGCATATCCTAAGAGTTACAATAGAGACAAAGATCTCAAAATCCACTACTGAAATCCAATATACACTAGTCAAATACTATAATACGTGTATATTACGCATCTTTGGAAAACCTTCAAGAACTGAATAAAAATCATGCAAAAGTCTTTTCTAAATTTCCTCGTGAATGCGTAACTCACGGCATAAGTGACGGACGCTCATTTGTAAAATAATAATATATGTCCATATATGTTTTGCTAAATATACGTTCCGTCGTTTCAAAATGTCCCAAAAGGTTTTCCTTTAAAAACGTTCGTGTCGCTCACGGACACGTAGGAAATAGCGAGACTATAGCTCTTTTTCAAAAACCTCTTGGTAAACTTCTAATGTATGCAAGGTACTCAGGTACTGTCCTCAGATCAGTCCCGTTTGGCCATTATATAATATGGTGCCCAAAACGAAAACAAAGTGCTCAAAAGCAAAATCAGCCTCAAAAGGCGTATCCAAGAATTACATGCGTCTTGTGCGCATGAAAATTGTAAGTCTACGGTAGTGCCCCGTCCGTCTGTCCGAGGCCAAAATGCGGAAACGAAAAATTTTCAAAAACTTGAAACTGGCACTATCGTGTACTCAAATCCGGATCGAACCATTAACCTACAACTAGCAACTAGAGAGAGGGTTGGAAAGCTATACCGATCGATCCGTGTCCTTCGGTCTTTGGCCACCATCCCAATCTTCTCGCGGCATCTCCGAGCTCCGGTCTCCTCGTCGCAAAGGGCACCACATCATCGAGTCTTTTTACGGGCTCCCGCTTCATCCGAAGCAACTCGGGCACGATGTTCTCTAGCCGACGTGTCCAAGGCGATGTAGAGAATGTGTGTGATAACTTTGTCTCAAGCATCCATTGATTCTCATCACATGAGAGTGTATGGATGGAGGTTAGAGATGATGCCATTAATAGAGGTTGTGAGCTAGAGCAAGAAGAAGAAGAAGACTTTTCTTTTCTAGTGTGTTCTTATGATAAAAAGAGAGAGTGTTATGGAAAAATACAAGACCAAAACCATATCATGGCAGCCTCTCTCTCTCTCCTTATCATATCAAGACTCAAATGCATCAAATAATGTGACACATGCACAAAGAAAGAGACCATGAGTCATCACTTGTGCATGTGTCACAATTAAGGCTTCTAATGATGACTTAAGCTCACAATTTCCATTTGGAAACATTAATCCAAATGTTTACAACAATAAAAAGATACGGCAACATCTAAAGCAAACTCATGACGGATCACAAGAATACCCCTCACCTGTATATACATACCTGCATCCGCATTCCGACAGAATGCGAATGCGATGATACTAAAGTAATCCAAAAAATCTAATACTAGGATCCGGCTTAAACCAAAGCCCACTAGTATGATCCGCCCGATCATGATCTGTGCACTACTGCACGTATATGATCGGACCCTGCCATATATCATACGGCCTCTACAACGTTTCACCCGAAACTTGAGAAACTGTTTGTGAGGGACTCTAAAGACTCGTCAATACTTTGGCTGTGGATTTAACCACTGGCATGTCAGAGGTACTAGCCGTACGTAACGGGCTACCAGGTATTGACCAAAAGGGAGGTCGATGAGCGAACTCATCCGGACACCCTACTGAGCCTGTCAGTGACAATATCCGTACAGTCCGGTCCGTTCGTCTATGAGCATCACATGGCGGGCCTAGGGGGTTGGTAAAAGTCAGACCCCTAAAAGCGGTACAAGTCGTGTCGGAGTGTAGCCCAGAACATCCTGATATACTCCTGGAATACTTGCCAGTAAATCTCCTGCCTTGGCCAAAGACTTCGTGTAATGGCTCTCCTAGACACAGCGCGATCTCACCCTCAATACCGGGAGAGACGAAACCCCTGCCGATCCGCTCACTGCCTCCATATGGCTCGGGACTGCACCCAATTAAAACCTGTTTGCACGACTCGTTTGAGCCGTGGTAGGGTAGTAATCAAAGTACAGTGGGACCTCACACAAGACAAATGACGATCTCAAGTCGATGAACAAACCTGTACACATGTCACCAGGGAACTGCTATCCGAAGTCAGGTATAATACCAACTAGCATGCTCCCTGCGAGTCCTGTCCGGTGTACTCATAACCCAATGAGCACCTGTATACATCTTAGGTGAACCAACTGACACCAATGGCTTGTGAGACCAGCCACCGCCCCTCGTCGGGGTCTCGACTGTATACACTAGTCTACTAATGGAGTATCGATGCCCCGTCTTGAAAACTCCCACGACTAGGGACCACTTTAAGGATGTGCTTATAGACCCCAGCTCCCACGTATATGATCGCCATCATACTGCTGGCCGTCAAGCAAGAATCCTAAGGGCTCTATCAATGTGCAATAGTGACCTGTAAGGTCACCTAAAGCAGTGCACGATGATAAAGATAAACCAGATAGCATACTATCATCTCGAGTAAGACTGTCCTACCGGTATAGGTCCTCCCTCAATCATTGCAATCATGTGCTTGTGATCCAATAATTGACTCTGAGGGCACTATATCCAAAAAAAAATCAAATCCAACACAGGTGCCACAATACGCACAAAGCAAAACTAAGTGCAACGGGTGTGCACGAAAGCATCTGTTCAGTGCAACGGGTGTGCATGACAACAACATCTGGTGCATCAAATGCATAAAATACAATCAATAACTGAAACGCGTAAAAAGCAACACCGAGTACATCAATGTGTATAAATCAAAAACGTGTGCAACTATGAGCACAAATCCGTATCAATGCACTACAAGCACATGTGAGCTATACCGAATGCAAAAATCACATCATCCGTATGAAATCCACGAAATCATAAACACAAGCTATGAAGGTACAAAATTGACATCAAATGCAATGGATATGCACAAATCGAAAATAAACACAACGGTGTATAAAATATATATCAAGTGCGATAACTATGCGCAAAATGTAAATACCTAGCAGGTGCAACTATGGTGCACGAAAATAATATCATAATGCTCCATCATCAAAACTCAAATCCAAGCGATATAAGCGTGATACTCGGATCATAACACAAATCGCAACAAATGACATCAAATCGAAGTCAAGTGCAACTGTGGTGCACAAAATCTCAATCATATAAATAAATCACCAAAAACATCAGGTATGAAATCAAAATCAATGATGACGGAAATTGTCCCGCTCTAGCACATCCTCTAAAGATCTCTGGCCAACTGTCATAGTCACTCATAACATGTCTCGTCGACGATGCCGAACTCTGGCCTGCTGGGTATTCATAACGTGACCAATCCTGGGTCCAATTCATCTCGTATAGTATTCCAGAAAGGTCCTGTCGAAGTCTCCCAAAATTCTCGTTTCTGCCGAACTGCCTAGAAATTATCATCTTTTACTAAATCCTTCTCTTGTTCCGGAATGACTGCATACTCATCACGACTCCTTCTGGAAGATATATCCATATACAACGCCTCTGCATGCATATCACATCTCTGATGTCAGCGGAGTGGAACGTCATCTCGTCAAGATCTCGTACGAACCTCTTACTCCACTCTTCTCTAATGTCGACTGCTTCGGACTTGTCTCTTCATGGCTGCATGGACTGCGCTCCAACGGCTATACTCGTATCTGGAGTCTCCCAAGCAATGTGTCACGACCCGAAAGAGCACGTGACTGGCACTTGAACCATATGAAGCCTATAGGACTCCATCTGATCCAAGTAAGCCAAAGCCCAGAAATCTAAAACCATTTTGAAGAATAAATAAAGAAAACTGGTTCAAGAAGTGAAGAAATACAGGTTTGAAATCAAGGTTTTTAAATAACTAAGCCGAAAGTACGTTTTGGAAACAATAAGTCTTTTCTAAAAATTTCGGCAGAGTCTCTTTTGTAAAACTGGCCCCGAATGGGGTAAAACAAGGATATCAATATATGCAAATGATAAAGGCATCCCCAAGCGGGAGCTAGCTCTTCGTCAATCGACGGTCACAACCACGCAAGATATGATAATATGCAACGCCAAGTAGCGAGGATCAAATCCAAAAGAAAGCTCAAAAGCAACAAGGAAATCCGCAATACAACTAAGCGCGACTCTAAGGTCGAAATATACAACACTGAAGTCTAGGTCTGAAAGAATATACAAGTTTTTGGTTGATGGACATCTCTAGATACAATAAATAAATAAGTACAAAATGGGGATTCTTGATGCAAAAGAATCCACCTACCCAAAAGCAAATCACCCGCAAGAAGGTAGTGTGCCAGAAATGCCGCAATAGAACCTGTACGGCAAAACCTGCAAGAACTGTGGCACAACGGGGGTGAGTTGCCAACTCGTGAATAGAAACATCTACAAGGATAAATCGAATGCAAGACATAATCCTAAGTCAACGATCAGTAAAATATCCACAAGAGTACATCTGAGTGTAATAAGGTGGCAAGGTAACATCTAATCATGAATATAGTGCCAGGTACTCAGGTAATAACATGTCATCAGTATAAGGTATGTCTGCATGAAGTATCAATGAAGAAATATCAATAATATCAATACACGTATATTAGCGTCCCATACCACTAATATTGGTGTAAGATAAGTGTAAATCCAGTCTGTATATGAACCATGTCTGTATATATGTGGGACCCGTCCACCCGTCACCCAATGACAATAAGCATCATGTATGCAATGTGAGGATATAAACAAAATCATGGAAAAACATCATGAAACCCGTGCCTAGCATCGACACGTAAATCCTCCTGTATCGGGCATCCGTCATTCCGGAGCATACCCTATCTCAATCCATCGGGCATCCGTCATTCCGGAGCATACCCTATCTCAATCCATCGGGCATCCGTCATTCCGGAGCATACCCTATCTCAATCCATCGGGCATCCGTCATTCCGGAGCATACCCTATCTCAATCCATCGGGCATCCGTCATTCCGGAGCATACCCTATCTCAATCCATCGGGCATCCGTCATTCCGGAGCATACCCTATCTCAATCCATCGGGCATCCGTCATTCCGGAGCATACCCTATCTCAATCCATCCTCTAGCACCGAGAAAACACGGGGCGACGCCCCAAATATCATATCAAGGGAACCGGGTTTTTAAATGGTTACTTACTCAAAAAGGCTACGGTTCCCAAATCCAGAAATCACATGAAAATCCAACATCCAGCAGTAAATCCAATGCGATGTACTATGCAATCAATCCATGATATATGCGACATGTAAAGAGAGTAATCATATCGGAAATCATGCAACATGGAATAGGAATGCGCATATGTCGAATGAAGCATCATATCACAAATGCAATAGTACTACGGTGTAGTGACATGGCGATTATCGATGATGAAGTGTGTGAGCCAACAAATAGTGTACGTGAAACATACGCATCATCGATAACGGTGCTGGTGTCCTAACAGCATGATAATAACATGGTAAAGAACATATGCCAGCAATGCGAAAAGCATGAATAAGCGGAAATCTAGTAATCAGCAGCACAGTGAAGTATCTACTATGCAAGCTACATCTAAGTATCCTGACAAACAGGAGGGGTAGGTGTGGAAACCACCTAAAACTGAGTCAAAGTATATATGTAGATATATAGTCGGTGATCCCGCCTCAATGTCATATCGTAAGATATCCTCTAGCTATGAGTGCGGATCTATCATCAATATCAGCTCGTACGGTAAATCATCGTACGACATTCCCAAAAGCTGGGTAGGGGTCAACATCTCACTGTCTCATCACATAACAAATATCACCATCATCAGATCATATAGTCTGGATGTACTACTCTATCTCTAGTACAAACGGTAACATCGGTAAAGTATGCATGCGGGGGTAAACACCATCCCAAGCCCGCAAGAATCACAAGTCATATCCCACATATGAATCGTATCAAAATACCGATCTCCGGGCACCAAGCCCACATCATCGACTCATCTCCAAAGTCGTCACATATCATCAACCACAGTGTAAGTACAAGTGAAAAGCAAGGGTATATGTATAGGTGTAATTCTATCCTAGGGTTCGCGACTATGAACTACACTAGTCACTTCTAACCCTACATATCCAAATACACCTAATATCACAAATACTATATAATAAGCTATCTACGGACTGCGGGGGTGCTATACGCCATCCACCCGACTTTCCCCCGTAGATATAATCTACTCACCTTGCATCATCTTTTGCGGACATCACCATGCATTTGCTTATCGTCCGAAGTCTTCATGGGTACCTACACATCAAAATATCGTATATGCGCATTAAAACCAAATCCAATCTAAAACGGCGCATAAACTCCAAAACGATACGATAAGGGGGCCTATAGGTGAGAACCTATGGCACGCCTTCAAAACCATCCATAATCCTCTATATCGTCGTATAAACGACAATAGTCGAGGCAAAACACATTCCACCATTTCAGAATCCAAAAATACGGAATACGGAAACACGAATCCAAAACGACAATATAGGATATATGTCCCAGATTTTACTCTAGATAGAATCTGTCAAAACTAGAAATACGCAGGGCCAAGAATTGATGAAATGGGGCCAGGCACGAAAAACGAGGAGATTCCTCTCTGGTCTGGCCGCAAATTGCGTCCAGAAAGGAGGTTTTGGCGGCCGGGAAAAAGAATCAGTGGCTAGGGTTTTGGGTGTTGCCTCTATGTTGCCTGCACATCTCAATTTCCACTCAAAATTATTTTAGGGTTCTCGGGGTGTTAGCAGATTCTAAATAACAGTGGCAGATTCCAGTTTTTCCCCCGATATTGGTTTCTAAAATCCGTATTATGGGTTCAAGCTTCAGGTTAGGGTCTCAATTCAAACACTAGGGTGTTGGTATAATCCTAACTGAGCCCAATTTCATAATGCAACATCAATTCCACTCAAACCCTAACTAGGTTTTCCTCAATTCCATAATATCACACAATATCGATAAAATCTTGACATGGGGTTATATGAAAGGCTATAATTAAGCAAAGGGTTCAGAAATTACCTTCATTAGCAACTCAAGAAAATTCTTGAGTTGCCCTCCAGTGACCAAATCCATGCTTCTTTAGCTCCATGTATAGATCTAGGGATTTTGGACATTTTTAGTGAAAGGAGTTTGGGGTTTTGGGGTGTTTTATGAGATGAAGTGAGAGGATTTAGTGGAGGGGAGAGAGAGCTAGGGCAGCAGCAGCAAGGGAGAAGGAGAGGGAGAGAAAATGATGGGAGAATGGCTAAGTCTCAAGGTCAATGGTACCCCATGTCTCTCTCTCACCTACTCTCATCATTACCTTTTCTCTTTTCTTTTCTTTTTCCTTTTTCTTTTAAAAACCAACCCTTCTCACATCAATAGTAAACCCAAATGAAAACCATGGCTAGAAAAAGCACAAGTGTAGTAAAAGTGATATGTGCAAGTTTTGCACAAAATTACCAAAAACCCGATTAGCGATTTTAATCGCGATTAGCACTAAATTAGTGTCAAAATGATCACAACAACTTAAAAATGTCATAATTTCAATAATTAACCCATTTTAGAATTTTCCCTAATTTTTCATAATTTTTCTAACATTTTTCCTATTTATTTGCATTTAATATTAAAATAATCAATAAAATAATATTAAATTATAAAAATTCCCAAAATTAATATTTTATATTTTTGAAGATGTTACAATCTACCCCCCTTAAAGAAATTCGGTCCCCGAATTTAAATTTAAACCCCCACTACTAAAACAATTTCAGTATAATCCATTTTGTCGGGGCTCCGAAAGCATCAACACATAAGAATATCTTAAAAGTATACCGCTCTACTAGAAATCAATCCCCAAAATGCATATATAAGAATATCCTATGCGTCTGGTGCGCAAGGAATCAAAATCCATATATGTGTCAAACAGGTGTACAAACAACATCTAGGTGCAACGGGTGTGCACGAAACATCTGTCGTAGGCAACGTGTGTGCCTGACAGAAAAGTCAGGTGCATGTGACATGCACGAAAAATCCCGATTTAGTGCATCTGGCGTGCACCAAAATCGTAAATCAAAACACTAAAGGTGCATGAAAACTATGCTGGAAGTGTAACTCAATTCACTGAATACGATAGGCATGAAATCTCAATCAATATCTCAAATGTAATAACTCAGCGCAAAATATATAAATATCCAGTGGGTGCATGAAACCAAAACCATGAAACTCAGTCACCAAAACTAAATCATGCAAACAGAACGCCCAAAATACCGAAATCCAAAATGACGGATACGTGATAATCGAATCACAAAATCACAAATCCTAAATACCGTCTTCGGTAGTTCCTCCTTCAAGGTCGAGAAGGAGTCGGTGCAATCCACTGCTAGCAGCGCAGGATATCTACCTGCCTCTTGCTCACGGTCTAGCGTCTTCTGACTCTCTGGATCCTTATCTTCTCTGCGGATTACCTATCACGCGGTCAATCGGCTCACCGGCCCTGTCAGGTGTGCTAACGGGGACGATTCCGTTCTGGCACTTCTCTGGTCACCTCTCGGTCAAACCTCACGACCACTCGTAAGGCAGCATGTCACTGGCGTCGGCCTCTGGCTCTCTGAATGCACGTCACACATCTGATCCTGGGTGCAACATCATTGCAGCAACGCCCTGGAAGGAATCCTGCTCAAGGTCTCTTCCAATCATGCCTATGCCGATCTGCACAGAGGCTAGCTCTCCTGCATAACCTCTTCTCGCTCAATAGACACCTGTGTCCTCAGCACAATATTTCTCCAGAAACTGGTCACATCGCAACGTCTCTGTAAGCATCTCAGGTCTCTAGTCTCGACGGGAAGCAATGACAGCTCGTCAGGGTCTCGCACGAACCTCTTGTTCCAACTGTCTCTATCGTCGTCCACTATGACGTCACGCCAAGCTACTATGCACTGCACTGTCTCGGCCACGGTCAATCTGAAGTCTCTCACACGGACTCGAAACGTATCCTGTAGCTTCATCACTCTGTAGCAGATGTCAGGACGAACTGGTCCTCGGAAACACGTCTCAACCATCGGAGGAATACTCATCACTCGTCCATCCTTGATCAATTCGCAACGCATCTGGTTAAGTTCCTCTATCCGAACTTGGTCAACTACCTCGTCGACAATGCTGAACTCTGCCCTGCTGGGTGTGCACAAAATGACCACTCTGGGTCTAAGTCTTCTCATATCGTACTCCAGAAAGGTCCTGCCGAGATTCCTTTCTCAAATCTCAATCCTGCCGAAGTGCCCGGAAGTCATCATCCAATGCTGAAGCTCACGCTTATTCCGGAACAGCTGCATACTTATCGCGCTTCTTTCTGGAAGATATATCCATAAACCACGCCTCTGGGTGCGTATCACATCTCTAATATCAGCGGAGGGGAACATCATCTCGTCGAAATCTCGTACGAACTCTTTTCTTCACTCTGCTCAAATGTCGACTGATTCGGACTCGTCTCATCATGGCTACACAACTGCGCTCCGACGGCTATCCTCGCATCTGGAGTCTCCCAAGCAGTGTCCCATCACAATGTCCGAAAGATGTCGAACCATCCGATCGACTCGTCAGATCCTCATAATCCCCCAAGAGCTCACATCTCGGGTACAGTTTAATAGTATCGAGTACATGCCACAGCGTCGGTGGTCCAGCCGTAGAAGGGCAAACCCAAGCCTCACTAATGGCGCCGCGGAACCGCCGTAAACCCTAAGGTTCAAAGGCTGTCACACGGTCATTAAGTCGAGTTAGGGTTTCATTCTTCTAGAGGGTCCATAGAATCACCTGCATGTCTTTCCGTATACCTTAAACTTGGAAAATGGCTCCTGACATTCGATCGTCTCAATCGACTCTCAACGAACCTGCGTGAAGTCGTCTCTAGCTGGAAACAATCAATCTGATATCCACGCATCGGGGTAAGCAAACTCACCACACTTCCTAGTCATTCGTCCTCGGTGACTAGCGACTCGCTATCATCTCTCTAAGAACATGCTCATGCTGCAGTAGCTCCAATCATCTGGGCGATATCTCATCATTTGCAGCAATAACTGGCTCATATGCCTGTACGCCGAACAACGCCTCAATCCTCCAGGAAAGGCAATACATAAGCGGTCATCTCTGAGTCGATCTGCTCTAGATCTGAGTAAGACTCTCCACACTGGAAATCTTCAACTCAACTGGGCCCGCTCTGGCGCAAAATCGGACGAATCACCTTCGTCTCTCAAATCGGGTAGACTAGCTATCATCTGTCGCATATCTGCCTGAAAGCTCCGGCAATCTCAGCTCGTAAGCTCCGAAAGCAACGTCCTGTCAATCTCAGCAACAGCTGGTCCATCTGTCTGCACGATAGGCGACATCACAATCTCTGAGGTATGCTGTACATCAACAGTCCTCTCTCAGCTGGCAGCTCTAACAAAGGCACGATCATCCGGTGCAAGACCACGCACTCGCCTCCACTAGAGGTCACAATCACCACACTAACTCGAGACGTTCCCATGTCACCAGAAAACACAAAGGTCGGCCCTCGTACCAAACGAGCTCACACCGGCCGTAACCCTAGCAGCAGCCCAAACTGCGCTCAAACATGGTGACAGGGATCTCAATCGAGTATCAAAAGAGAGCACATCAAAGGCAAGAAAGGAAACAACAGATCCAAAGGGGATACATGATCATAGGAAGGAACAGCACCAATGAAAGTATGATCATGAAACTAATAGAGTCGGGAATCTCAAATGGATGTATAATCCTGGATAGGAAGAGAATCACTGATCTCTAAACAAATGTCCATCCTAAGGTTCCTTAAGCGGAGTGGCGTGTCGTAAGTATGCCGCGGAACATACCAACGGTACGTCACTCTACTTTAGTCACCTAATCCATCAACCAAGGGTCATCCTAAAACGACGAAAGTTCGGGTTTACACCCCCTCAACCAAGTCTAAGTTCCGTAAGGTCAAGCCTAAGTTCCGTATGTAAACAACTCCTTAGGCTCCACATAGTCAAACTTAAACTTGAACCAAGGTCAACCTAGCGCTCTGATACCAACTTTGTCACGACCCGAAAGAGCACGTGACTGGCACTTGAACCATATGAAGCCTATAGGACTCCATCTGATCCAAGTAAGCCAAAGCCCAGAAATCTAAAACCATTTTGAAGAATAAATAAAGAAAACTGGTTCAAGAAGTGAAGAAATACAGGTTTGAAATCAAGGTTTTTAAATAACTAAGCCGAAAGTACGTTTTGGAAACAATAAGTCTTTTCTAAAAATTTCGGCAGAGTCTCTTTTGTAAAACTGGCCCCGAATGGGGTAAAACAAGGATATCAATATATGCAAATGATAAAGGCATCCCCAAGCGGGAGCTAGCTCTTCGTCAATCGACGGTCACAACCACGCAAGATATGATAATATGCAATGCCAAGTAGCGAGGATCAAATCCAAAAGAAAGCTCAAAAGCAACAAGGAAATCCGCAATACAACTAAGCGCGACTCTAAGGTCGAAATATACAACACTGAAGTCTAGGTCTGAAAGAATATACAAGTTTTTGGTTGATGGACATCTCTAGATACAATAAATAAATAAGTACAAAATGGGGATTCTTGATGCAAAAGAATCCACCTACCCAAAAGCAAATCACCCGCAAGAAGGTAGTGTGCCAGAAATGCCGCAATAGAACCTGTACGGCAAAACCTGCAAGAACTGTGGCACAACGGGGGTGAGTTGCCAACTCGTGAATAGAAACATCTACAAGGATAAATCGAATGCAAGACATAATCCTAAGTCAACGATCAGTAAAATATCCACAAGAGTACATCTGAGTGTAATAAGGTGGCAAGGTAACATCTAATCATGAATATAGTACCAGGTACTCAGGTAATAACATGTCATCAGTATAAGGTATGTCTGCATGAAGTATCAATGAAGAAATATCAATAATATCAATACACGTATATTAGCGTCCCATACCACTAATATTGGTGTAAGATAAGTGTAAATCCAGTCTGTATATGAACCATGTCTGTATATATGTGGGACCCGTCCACCCGTCACCCAATGACAATAAGCATCATGTATGCAATGTGAGGATATAAACAAAATCATGGAAAAACATCATGAAACCCGTGCCTAGCATCGACACGTAAATCCTCCTGTATCGGGCATCCGTCATTCCGGAGCATACCCTATCTCAATCCATCGGGCATCCGTCATTCCGGAGCATACCCTATCTCAATCCATCGGGCATCCGTCATTCCGGAGCATACCCTATCTCAATCCATCGGGCATCCGTCATTCCGGAGCATACCCTATCTCAATCCATCGGGCATCCGTCATTCCGGAGCATACCCTATCTCAATCCATCGGGCATCCGTCATTCCGGAGCATACCCTATCTCAATCCATCGGGCATCCGTCATTCCGGAGCATACCCTATCTCAATCCATCCTCTAGCACCGAGAAAACACGGGGCGACGCCCCAAATATCATATCAAGGGAACCGGATTTTTAAATGGTTACTTACTCAAAAAGGCTACGGTTCCCAAATCCAGAAATCACATGAAAATCCAACATCCAGCAGTAAATCCAATGCGATGTACTATGCAATCAATCCATGATATATGCGACATGTAAAGAGAGTAATCATATCGGAAATCATGCAACATGGAATAGGAATGCGCATATGTCGAATGAAGCATCATATCACAAATGCAATAGTACTACGGTGTAGTGACATGGCGATTATCGATGATGAAGTGTGTGAGCCAACAAATAGTGTACGTGAAACATACGCATCATCGATAACGGTGCTGGTGTCCTAACAGCATGATAATAACATGGTAAAGAACATATGCCAGCAATGCGAAAAGCATGAATAAGCGGAAATCTAGTAATCAGCAGCACAGTGAAGTATCTACTATGCAAGCTACATCTAAGTATCCTGACAAACAGGAGGGGTAGGTGTGGAAACCACCTAAAACTGAGTCAAAGTATATATGTAGATATATAGTCGGTGATCCCGCCTCAATGTCATATCGTAAGATATCCTCTAGCTATGAGTGCGGATCTATCATCAATATCAGCTCGTACGGTAAATCATCGTACGACATTCCCAAAAGCTGGGTAGGGGTCAACATCTCACTGTCTCATCACATAACAAATATCACCATCATCAGATCATATAGTCTGGATGTACTACTCTATCTCTAGTACAAACGGTAACATCGGTAAAGTATGCATGCGGGGGTAAACACCATCCCAAGCCCGCAAGAATCACAAGTCATATCCCACATATGAATCGTATCAAAATACCGATCTCCGGGCACCAAGCCCACATCATCGACTCATCTCCAAAGTCGTCACATATCATCAACCACAGTGTAAGTACAAGTGAAAAGCAAGGGTATATGTATAGGTGTAATTCTATCCTAGGGTTCGCGACTATGAACTACACTAGTCACTTCTAACCCTACATATCCAAATACACCTAATATCACAAATACTATATAATAAGCTATCTACGGACTGCGGGGGTGCTATACGCCATCCACCCGACTTTCCCCCGTAGATATAATCTACTCACCTTGCATCATCTTTTGCGGACATCACCATGCATTTGCTTATCGTCCGAAGTCTTCATGGGTACCTACACATCAAAATATCGTATATGCGCATTAAAACCAAATCCAATCTAAAACGGCGCATAAACTCCAAAACGATACGATAAGGGGGCCTATAGGTGAGAATCTATGGCACGCCTTCAAAACCATCCATAATCCTCTATATCGTCGTATAAACGACAATAGTCGAGGCAAAACACATTCCACCATTTCAGAATCCAAAAATACGGAATACGGAAACACGAATCCAAAACGACAACATAGGATATATGTCCCAGATTTTACTCTAGATAGAATCTGTCAAAACTAGAAATACGCAGGGCCAAGAATTGATGAAATGGGGCCAGGCACGAAAAACGAGGAGATTCCTCTCTGGTCTGGCCGCAAATTGCGGCCAGAAAGGAGGTTTTGGCGGCCGGGAAAAAGAATCAGGGGCTAGGGTTTTGGGTGTTGCCTCTATGTTGCCTGCACATCTCAATTTCCACTCAAAATTATTTTAGGGTTCTCGGGGTGTTAGCAGATTCTAAATAACAGTGGCAGATTCCAGTTTTTCCCCCGATATTGGTTTCTAAAATCCGTATTATGGGTTCAAGCTTCAGGTTAGGGTCTCAATTCAAACACTAGGGTGTTGGTATAATCCTAACTGAGCCCAATTTCATAATGCAACATCAATTCCACTCAAACCCTAACTAGGTTTTCCTCAATTCCATAATATCACACAATATCGATAAAATCTTGACATGGGGTTATATGAAAGGCTATAATTAAGCAAAGGGTTCAGAAATTACCTTCATTAGCAACTCAAGAAAATTCTTGAGTTGCCCTCCAGTGACCAAATCCATGCTTCTTTAGCTCCATGTATAGATCTAGGGATTTTGGACATTTTTAGTGAAAGGAGTTTGGGGTTTTGGGGTGTTTTATGAGATGAAGTGAGAGGATTTAGTGGAGGGGAGAGAGAGCTAGGGCAGCAGCAGCAAGGGAGAAGGAGAGGGAGAGAAAATGATGGGAGAATGGCTAAGTCTCAAGGTCAATGGTACCCCATGTCTCTCTCTCACCTACTCTCATCATTACCTTTTCTCTTTTCTTTTCTTTTTCCTTTTTCTTTTAAAAACCAACCCTTCTCACATCAATAGTAAACCCAAATGAAAACCATGGCTAGAAAAAGCACAAGTGTAGTAAAAGTGATATGTGCAAGTTTTGCACAAAATTACCAAAAACCCGATTAGCGATTTTAATCGCGATTAGCACTAAATTAGTGTCAAAATGATCACAACAACTTAAAAATGTCATAATTTCAATAATTAACCCATTTTAGAATTTTCCCTAATTTTTCATAATTTTTCTAACATTTTTCCTATTTATTTGCATTTAATATTAAAATAATCAATAAAATAATATTAAATTATAAAAATTCCCAAAATTAATATTTTATATTTTTGAAGATGTTACACAATGTATCCCATCACATGATATTCGAATGATGTCAAACTTTTTGATCGATTCGTCGAGGTTTCATAATCCCCCAAGAACTTAACATCTTGGGTACAGTTTAATAGTATCGAATATATGCCACATCACCTATGGACCAACCATAGAAGGGAAAACCCAAGCCTCATTAATGGTACCGCTGAACTGCTGTAAACCCTAAGGTTTTGAAGCGTTCTCATGGTCATTATAACGAGTTAGGGTTTCATTCTTCTAGAGGGTCCATAGAACTAGTTGCATTTTTTCCGAATACTTTAAACTTGGAAAATGGGTTTTTGACATTTGATCGTCCCTATTGAATCTCAACGTACCTGTGTGAAGTCGTCTCTAGCTGGAATCAATCAATCTGATGACCTCACATCGGGGTAGGCAATGAATCACATGTCCTAGTCTTTCATCTTTGGTGACTAGCGATCTTCTATCATATCTCTAATTATAACTCGTGCGGCATTAACTCCAAACATCTGGAGCGATATCTCGTTATTCGCAGCAGCAACTGGCTCATTCGTACGCACGCTGAACAGTACTTCAATCGTCAAGAATAATTGGTGCATTGACGATCATCATAATCTGGCTGGCCTCTATCAGTAGCCTGATCCTCTGGGGCTGATCTGCACGTCCGAGAAATCTCGTAAAAGCGATCCATCAAATGCTCATGGCGCGAAAACACAATAACGACGCATCTATGCAAATCGTATGTCCCTAGAATCACGCCTGGTCAGTCCTCGTCCGTGACGAGCTCATGCTGATGCAACTCTAGCCGTAGCTCTCTCTGCCCATGTAATCATGATAGCAAAACCATAAACCGATATCGATGAGGATAGATCATGAATGAATATAATGCTGTGCAAGGAAATGTACATCCTAAGGCTTCTTAAGCGAAGTAGTGTATCATAAGTATATCGCGGAACATACACACGGTATGTCACTCTCCTTAAGTCACCTACTCCATCAACCAAGGTCATCCTACACTCAGGAGGTAAAACCTAACACTTTGATACTAACTTTGTCACGACCCGAAAAGTATAAAGCGTGACTGGCACTTAAATTACGAAACGTCTCGAGGCGTACGTAATCTAAGTAAGCCAAAACCCAGAAATCAAAGCCAATAAAGAAGAAGAGTGAAGGAAAAACCAATTTAAAGCAAGTAGTTTAACAATATAAGCCGAAGTATTTCATCTTTAAAAACCTTAAGTCTTTTGTAAAAATTTCGGCAGAGTTTTCCTTTGTAAATACTGACCCCAAACGGCTACAAAACCTGATAAAGGATATATAATGAATAAAGGCATCCCCAAGCGGGAGATGGCTCTTCACCAAGAAGGCGGACAAAACCATGCAAACAATAGAGTATACAACGCCGAAGGGCGAGGATCAGAACTCAAAAGAAAGCCCATATCCACCAGAAAACCATAATAATACAAGCGCGACTCTAAGGTTGAAAGAATATACACTGGTCTTCTAGTTCTATCAAATATACAAGTCTGGTTGATGGAGTTTTTACTAGATACAACTAAATATAAATATAAATACAATGGTGGTCACGATGCAAAAAAAACCACCTACCAAACCAATCACCGGAAGGAACAGTGTGCCAGCAAAGTCGCAACGAAACCCGTACGGCAAAACCTGCAAGGAACCGTGGCACAACGGGGGTGAGTTGCCAACTCGTGAGTAGAAAACATCACAGAGCAGAAATCGCATGTATGATGCTATCCTAGGTCATATCAAGTAATATCCTCAAATAAAAATCCCGATCCATCTAAACATAAGTGCAATACCACGTGCTCGTGTCAGTGCCTCAGATAGCAACATATCAGATATATGATGTATGAATGCATTACTAATGGAAACAGAATACATCATGAATGAGACAACTGTTTTCTTTATTTAATGAGATTTCCATATATATATAAATCAAGTGTCATCAAGAAAATCAACAGAGGAATCAGTATCAAGTATCGACACAACACATAAATCTCAGTATATCAATATCTCAGGCTCCGACTATCCGGACTGGCCTGTACCATCAAATCTCAATATCTCGGGCTCCGTCGGTCCGGATCGGCCCATATCATCAAATCACATGACCACGGACGGTATTCTCCGGATATCCGCCGTGCCAGACATCACCGGTAGGCAGTCTGCCCCTGCCGGGCTCATCGTCTACAACTCGAGCTTCTTGCCCTAGGGTACCATACCTGGTCCACCATGTACCCACAGACGGTTCATCCGACTCCTCGAATCGGGTCTCAGAAACCATCTCAGAACCGAGAAAATATCATGGTGAACAATACTCATCATATCAAGGAAAACCGCATCTAGCTCTTTAAAACAAATCATCAGTTTATAAAACTTTCACATGCGGTTTCCAAATCCAGAAATCTCAAGAAGGATCCGAAATCATCAAAATCATGATATCAATAAACAGTGAATACTGGCATAAATCTCCATAATACTGCATGACCAATGAATAGATGAATGCATCTGATATCATGCAATAAATGCATTAGTTAAACTAGCATATGAAAGCTATAATATATTGCAACTATCAACTAGCAAGCTATGTCAATGAATAGTATTCTCTAAAGTGTACGTGACATGGCAATTACCGATGATGATTTGTGTGAGCCAGCAAGCAGGTGTACGTGGAACATATGCATCATCGGTAATGGTGCTGGTGTCCTGACAGCAGGGTTTCATAATAATTACAGATAACATATATATAAGCATGCAATGCGATGAAACATCATGAATATACAGAAAGTGATATAGCAACAGCAACACTGAAGAATAAACCTACCCAATATACGAGTCATACAGTTTTAGTATTTAAAATACTCACAATTCTCCACTTTTGAAATCTATGATGATTCGAGCCCAGTCAAAAGGGTAAGGAAATCCATCTAAGTCTGAGTCGATCTATATATACTTAGTAGTCGGTGATCTCGCCTCAATAGTATCACGTACGATACAATATATATAATATGACATCCTCGAGTCAAGAGTGCGGATCTATCATCAATATTCATCTTGTACGGTAAATCCATCGTACGTCCTCCCAAATCTGGTATGGGTCAATTATCATATTTATCTCATTTCTTATCTGGTGTCCTTATCATCATATATCATGAACTGGGGTACAGATCTAAGTCTAGTGCAAACTGACACCATCAACAATATATGTGCGTGTGTCTGAAACACCTCGCCTAAAGATCCGCTATAATATCATGTCGTATCTCCAAATACGAACCAAATCATTTCACCGATCTCACGGCATTATGCCCAATCACAACGACTCATCACATAGTATCATATACTATACTCTATCATCCGTGTACACGTATATGTATATATATAAACTCACGCATCCACATCTATCTACATACATATAACATGTACACCCAAAACCATATCCCGTGCGTGCATGTGTATGTGTAACAACCTCACTCTAGGGTTCGCGACTAAGAAACCAACTAAACCACTTTCCTCAAATCTCGCTAACATTAACCTATGATCTCGTAATGCTCTTCTTCTAAGGTTCATATCTCGCAATAACCCATATATGTATATCTATACCACATCACATCAAAATCTTATGAAATTGCGGGGGTGCTATACGCCATCCACCCGACAACTCCCGTAGATATATATCTACTCACCTTGCTTTTTGCTTGCCGAAGTCGATGACGCCACGCTCCGTCGTCTAGGAATCCACACGAGGGTACCTACAATAATAAACAATCGCAATCGCTATTAACATCAAGTCCGGAAACAAAAACGGCACACGGATCGCCTATAGGTTAGAACCTATAGCCCACGTATGCAAAACCAACAAATTACCCCTAATCGTTGATGTACAAACATTCAGCAACCAAATACAAATCTAAATATCAAAACTCATCATTCAAAATACGGAAAACATATCCAAAAATCACACTAATGTGCTCCCAGATTTTGACTCAGCCCAAAAGGAGTTGCACAAACAAGTCTAGGGTGCTGTATATTGAGCTATTGAGCTACTGGACCAACTTAGACCCAAAACCCCCAAAGTGGCCGTCCACTTAGCCAAAAATTCCGGCCTCCTCGGGTCCCCCTGCTCAGATTGGGTCCGTCTCGTCAAGGTGGTCTCCTACTGGTCCAATTTGGTCTCTGGTATTGTTTGCTAAACTTAGAAATTCCCCGGGTTATTCCAGATTCTCTGTAGGCATGCTAACCTTCACAAAACCGACATGGAACTAATCCTAAATTCGTATTATGGTTTTCCATACTCAATCCCAGGTCTTAAACAGCCACTAAATCATCACCAATCCACAATTTCACTCAAACCCTCACTAGGATTTTCTAACTACACAAATCACCACTAAACCATTTCTAAACTAAAACTAGAATATAACCAACTAAAAAATAAGCTAAAAGGAAGAATCTATACTTCATTTGGGCTACCCAAGACATCCCTAGCTTCATAATGTCATCAAATCCCATTTTGCTTGGTCCAATGTGTAGAGGAAGAGATGGGGATTAATTTTTATGAACAGAGTATAAGGTTTTGGGGATTATTTGGAGATGGATCTAGGGTTAGAAGTGGAGGGAAGTGAGCTTGAGGAGATGAAGAAGGAGATGAAAATGATGGGAGAAAAACTTATGGCGGCAACCCCCCACTCTCTCTCACTTATTCCCGCTCTCTCTCTCTCTCCAATCATTCACCTTTTTAACCCTTTTTCATTTCTTTTTCTTTTCTCTTTTAAATTTCAAAACCAAATCACATAACACCCATAAAACAACACAAATGCAACAACATATAATCAAATGTAACATGACATGGTGCACTAGCCATGGAATAATGTAGAAACACGGATTTGGTTTAATTGCGATTAGCAGTGCACTAATCGGGTTTTTATCCAAACTGCATATAATAAATTTTAAAAATGCCAAATCCTTTAAATATATTATTAAATGAATAAATCATTTTAAATTTCCGTTTATTTCATAATTATCGGTATATATTTATACCCTTTTTCGAAAACCCCAATTCGCAAATCGGGCAGTTTTCTGGAAATATATTATTTTAATATTAAATTCCAAAAATAATATTTTATATTTTCTGAAATGTTACACGTAATTAACTGTAGGGGCTTGCGCCTGCTGGGAAGAGCGTCCCCACAATCAAAAAACCCCTCATAATGAGGGAGAATCAGACGAAATCTGTTACATCGGCCGCATTTAAACCATCGATATACGGTGCCATAAATCAACTTGGCATCTTCGGAGAGGTGAACGGATAAAACCAAATAGCATCTGCCCCCAAAATTTAGGCCGAACGTCCCAACGTCCCAGTCGCGTCTTTCAGTGGTGAACAGATGCTAAGGAAGCTTTCAGTGGTATTAGAGGCAAGCTAGAGAATTAGACGATATTAGTACAATTACGAAACCGAAACAACTCCGAAATCTCGAAACAAATCCCCTAGTTTCTATCATTTTTAAAACGTTTTCTGAAAATTATTTAAACAATTGCAGAATGTAACATGAGATGTAATATGAACACCAGAGAAAAATGAGCCCAAACCACTGGCTTTGACCCGGCGAAATGTAGGAAAATAACCGGCATCACTGGCCATTTACAGGTGTTTTGGCATCGTTTTTCTCTGGTGTTCCAGTCTCTGGGGTTTGGTGTTTCAGGTATTATTTGTTTTTGCTAAAGATTGCATGTGATGTTATCTTTCTGTAGTGGCAATTCGGAGTATTTTGTATTCGTAATTTTAATATCATTTCGGGTTTAAAATTAATATGTGATACAATATTTGGAATCCACAATAATTAGTTTTGTGAAAACTAGTTTGAATTTTGCAAACCAAGCAATTTATTCTCATTTGATCGGTTGCCACGGGGTTTTGATGTGGATCAAAACTCTATCGCAATCATGTAGTGTGCGCGGATACTCACCGGGTAACATTACTAGATGCCACGCTCTATAGCCCCGACCAAGTGACTGTAGGAGAACCCCGTTACCAAAAGCATCCCCCCGAGTGCTCTCGGCCGCGGTGTTCCGCCTAAGTGCACTTCGTCGACGGCATCGGGGGGTGCGGCTGTCGGCTAAAGTTTCCGACGAGCATTCGATCAGGTTGTCGGGAATCTTGTTGAATTACCCGACTGGTTATTAAAAAGTGTTTTCAATATTGAGACTAAAATACGGTGTTTATAAGGTTAAGCACGAAATTCGGAATATGAGATATTCCGGGTTTATGATGTCTAAGGAATTTATTTGGATAGGCATAAATCCGAAGTATATGATATTTCGGGTTTATGATGTCTAAGGTGGTTGCAGATTTCAATTGTTGTAGTTTTCACTTTCTTTTCTGCGACCGTAAGTGTAATATGTGGTGTATCGCCGGTTTCGTTGCTATATGTCAACGACAATTGGTATACGCATATTTACTTATGTTGATGACATGTGATATTATGTGTTGCTATGATATGTTATATTGGATCGTCGTGTTTGAATAGCCGAGGATTTTTGCGTGAGATAAGAGTTTTTCATTTTCATTCATGTAAAAACTTGTATGTAATATTCTTTTATTGGGACACTTCCGGGTTGAGGATGATGTCACCATTGATGTATATTATTTACTTTTCCGCATTAGGATAGACCCAAGGTAGGGAGCACAAGTAACCGGGTTCTAGAGTCTAATGGGAGACCATCTCGAGGAATCGAGACCGGGTCTCCTAACTCTAGAATTGGTAGGGTTGCTTCCCACTCTCGTAGGGGTATAGGAATCTGGGTTTGGCTATTCATCGCGACCGTGGAACCCGTGCTTTTTACTGGCTTAATTTATAATACGGATCTCCTAGTATATCCTATATTTCATATGTTGACTTCTGCTGCAATGTTCTGTGATGTGATCACTTTATATGATGAGACGAATACTTTATATTATATATATGATATATAATAAACGTTGCTTATGTTTTGCATCTGCGCTAGTCCTGCCCTGGCTCTGCCTTTAGTTATCTAACCTAACGGTGCATGACAGGACTCCATGGCGAATGCGGATGGCATAAGGGTACGTTGTATAAGTATTTTCGTTTCTTTATCTGTGATGCTTAGGAAGCATAAATGATGGGACTTCATTAATGAGATTAATGAAAAGAAAGAAACATAAAGATGTTGTAGAATCAAATTTTCAAAAAGGCAGCTCTAGTTCTTGCTTTGCATAGCGGTATTCCTTGATGAATATCCAGCACCTCATTCGATGAGCAAAGAGCCGAGATCCCTTCACCGGGAATGACCTCTTTAGCAAAAGCTAGCAGATGCTACACCCACTCGGTTTATTTTGAAAAACACATGATTTTAAAAGCGGAGCTTAAACCACTCCTTTTCAAAATCACTCGATTCTACAACGATATCAAGTTTATTACGCAAAAAGTTTTCTTAAAAACCTGTCGTAGCCCTCCGTCATTTCAAATAAATACTATTTAGTATTCGTGCTATGTTTGTTGACCATAGCCAAGGCGTAGTGTGCGGTAGCTAATTAGTGCTTATCTGCAGCATATGATGCGATTGAGTTAGGGTAGTCATACGGCTTTGTTGACCATAGCCAAGGGTCGTACGAGTGGGTTTAATTCAATCATGAAATGATGGGTTGAACTTGACTAGCGCTTATGATTTGTTGATTATAGCCAAGGTCATGAGTTGCTATGGGCAAAATATTTTTGGAAATTTCAAGTGTTGAAATTTGCAATGAGATTGCATACCTTCTTTGAGATAGTTGGATCCTAATACCCACTGCGAGTAAGAGTTACTACTGAGAGAGTTTTACACATCACAATTAGCCGATCAAGTAGGTGTCTAGAAAGGTGTTAACAGGGTTACGCTCCTGGGAAAATGAGGTTTATTTTAATTAGGTCCGTGTGAAAGCACGGGGAACCTCTCTTAAAGTACTGACACTAGCCTGGTCGAAAGATTGGCAAACTTGTAGGGTGTAATTAATTCCGGCTAGTCTTACCTTTTAGGGTTTGAAGGAAGATTTGATAGAAACAGGGGGAGCCATTCTGATTAGATAAGATAATAACAAATCTAATCTTGCAAGAGCATATGCTAAGTGTTTTCTTCTCTCTCTCTCCAGGTAGCGACCATGTCAGGCCTTAATCAAGATAATAATATGGATGTATTGACCGAACCCGCTTGTTATACTGAGCTGGGGAACGTTGGTTCCGCTCTATCTTGTAATTGTTATAAGACCGGGCAGGAAATAGGAGAATATCCGGATTCCCACGCCACCCAAATGAGGAATGAGCATGCTGATGCATCTTCTTCGGGTGTGTTAGTTACCGAGAACTGTTTCTCAGTACACTCTACGTCCTGGGTATTAGATACCGGATCGGGATCCCACATATGTAATGTGTTACATGGGCTAAAGAAAGGTTGAGAACTGGGAATGGGTGATCATTCTATAAAAGTAGAGAATGGTGCAAATGTTGCAGCCAAAGCAATTGGCGAATATCATCTTGTATTACCAAATGGGAATACATTGATTCTGAACGAATGTTATTACATACCGAACTTGATATGCAATATTATATCAGTTTCCTTATTAAGTAAAGAAGGATATAATTTTTTACTGCAGGATAATGTTATGAACATTTTCCTAAATCAAAAGTTGATTAGATCAGGCACGTTAAGTAATGGCATATACGTTCTAAATTATACCACAGTTCTTAACGTACAGAACACACACAAGATGAATAGTTCAGAAATGAACGAATCCTTCTTGTGGCATTGTAGACTAGGTCATATCAATGCGACACGACTAGCTATGTTACATAAGGATGGATATTTGAATCCGTTCGAATTTTCATCTTATGAAACTTTCCTGTCATGTCGCATAGGAAAGATGACCAAAACTCCGTTTACTGGACAAGGAGAAAGAGCTACAGAACTCTTGGGACTGATACATAGTGATGTATGTGGTCCCATGTCTACATATGCCAGGAATGGTTCCTCGTACTTCATTACATTCACTGACAATCCCTCAAAATACGGACATGTATTCCTGTTGAAACACAAGTCTGAAGCTTTTGAGAAATTCAAAGAATATAAGTACGAAGTCGAGAACCGAACGGGTAAAAGTAATAAAATCCTTCGATTTGATCGGGAAGGAGAATACTTGAGCAATGAGTTCCTGGACTATCTAAAAGAGAATGGGATTCTCTCTCAGCTAATATACACCACAGCAAAACGGTGTATCGGAGCGGAGGAATCACACCCTATACCATATTGGATATGGTGCGCTCTATGATGAGCACCGCTGGGTTACCTATTTTCTTTTGGGGTTATGCGGTTGAAACAGCAACATACCTATTGAATAGAGTTCCAACCAAATCAGTGCCTACCACTCCATATGAGATATGGAATGGGAAGAGACCATCTCTTAAGCGAGTTAAGATATGGGGTTGTCCGGCCTATGTCAAAAGGCAAAATCCGGACAAACTCGAGGCACGATCAGTTCTTTACAAGTTTGTGGGATATCCAAACAATTCGTATGGATATCAATTCTACCTCAGTGAGGAACAAAAGGTGTTTGTTGCTCAACGTGCCACCTTTTTAGAAAATGAATTTCTTGCAAAAGAAATTAGTGGTAAAGAGGTAGAGATGGAAGAAGTTCCAACCGCACAAACTACAACAGATGATTTGGTAGAACCGAAGGACTCAATAGTCCCCGATGAACCTCAGCCTCTCTGCCGATCTAGTAAGGTTCCTCATCCACCTGAGAGATACTACGGTTTTCTTATTGATGGTCGGAGCGAGGATTGCATTATGGAAGATGATGACCCAATTAGTTTCGAGCAGGCCATCACGAGTGGGGACTCTATGAAATGGTTGGATGCAATACGATCTGAGATGGAATCCATGTACACCAACAAAGTATGGACTTTGGAAGATGCTCCTGAAGGGGTAAAACCCATCGGGAGCAAGTGGATCTTCAAGAAAAAACTTGGTGTAGATGAAAAAGTTGAGACTTTCAAAGCTAGACTTGTAGCAAAAGGTTTCGTCAATGACCAGGTGTGGATTATGATGAAACTTTTTCTCAAGTGGCTATACTTAAGTCCATTCGGATCCTACTTGCCATCGCTGCATAACATAACTACGAAATCTGGTAGATGGATGTCAAGACCGCTTTTCTAAATGGTGATTTAGAAGAGAGCGTGTACATGACTCAGCCAGAGGGCTTCGTAGATAGTGGGAGCAGCGGAAAAGTGTGCAAGCTGCTTAAATCAATCTACGGGTTAAAGCAGGCATCACGGAGTTGGAACATCTGTTTTGATGTGGCAGTCAAAGAGTTTGACCTCGTCAAAAATGTAGATAAACCTTATGTATACAAGAAGGTGGCAGAGAGTAAGGATGTCTTCCTCGTATTGTACATGGATGACATACTCTTGATAGGAAATGATAATCCTATGCTGCACTCGGTCAAGCTCTTCTTATTACAAGGATTATCAATGAAAGATCTAGGTGATGCCTCCTACATCTTGGGAATTAAGATCTATAGAGATAGATCTAAACGGATGCTGGGATTGTCCCAATCCAGGTATATTGACACCATACTAAAGAGGTTTAGTATGGAAGATTCCAAGCATGGGAATTTACCCACGATCTCAGGAATCACTCTCTCCAAAGAGATGTCTCCCAAGACTGATTTGGAGAGGGCTCGCATGCAAGGGATACCCTATGCTTCGGCAGTAGGCTCTATCATGTACACGATGTTGTGTACCAGACCCGATGTAGCATACTCACTAGGTGTAGTGAGTAGGTATCAAGCGGATCCTTGAGAGAATCACTGGACAGCTGTGAAGAACATTCTTAAGTACTTGAGAAGGACTAAAGAAATGTTCTTGGTGTATGCTAACGGTGAACTCCAGATGGAGTTCTTTACCGATTCGAGCTTCCAGAGTGATATGGACAACTCTAAGTCGGTCTCGGGTTTTGTCTTCACCCTTAATGGAGGGGCGGTTTGTTGGAAGAGTTCCAAGCAAGAAACCGTGGCAGACTCGACGATGGAGGCTGAATACATCGCTGCCAACGATGCCGCCAAAGAGGCTGTCTGGATGAAGAAGTTCATAACTGAACTTGGAGTGGTTCCATCCATCGAGCATCCGATACCTTTGTATTGTGATAACAATGGAGCTGTGGATTTGGCCAAAGAACCCAGGTCCCATCAGCGATCCAGGCATATTCTGAGGCAATATCACCCGATCTGGGAGATAGTTGATCGTCGGGAGATCGAGGTCAGGAGAGTTGACATGAAGAATAACACGGCGGATCCACTCACAAAGGCCATTCCCCAGATACAATTTGAGAGACTCTTCGGGATGTTGGGTATGAGATACTACAATAACTGGCCTTAGTGCAAGTGGGAGATTGTTAGTAGTATGTATGCCCTAGAGGCCATTGTTGTACATAATTGTATATTATAATGGATGCTTGGACATATATATAAAGGACTTTCTTACTCGACATGATAATATGCTATCTGATTGTTCTTTATCTTAACATGTAGACTAGTATTATGATACTGTCTTACTCTCATATGTTGGTAAAGCCCTTAGGATGTATATTTGACTATCAGGATTATGATTCAGATCATACTAGTGGGGCCAGGGTAGTTCACAAGTTCATCCTTTAAATGTTCCTAGTCGAGGGTGTATCGAGACGGGGCATCGATATTCCGGAGTAGACTAGCGTATACGCTTCTTGACCCATTTGATGGGCGATGGATGATCCCATATCCATTGGTGTTTGACATCAAAGATGGTATACGGGTGCTCCGTGGAGACTGGGTACATTGAACAGGACTCGCCGAGAACTCATAGATGGTATTATACCCAACGTCAGATAGCAGTTCTTTGGTGACACCGGTGCAGGTTAGTCTGTAGACCCGAGATCGTCATAGAGTCTTGTGTGATTCCCACTGTGCTTTGATTTCCACCTTACCATGTTCAAGAGAGCGTGCAAAACGGTGTTTTTTGGGTACATTCCCGAGTCACATGGAGGCAATGAGCGATAGGAGGGGATTCGTCTCTCCCGATATTGGGGGTTGATGTTGCGCTGTGCTCGATTGGCTATAACAGGAAGTCCCTGGCCAAGGCTGATACGTAAATTTACTGGTAAGTGTTATCAGTAGTTTCTCGACCAGTTATGAGCCTCATATCGGCATGACTTATTAAGTTACTGGGGTCTAACGTTTACCACCCCTAGACTAGATGTACGACATATCAGACAAAGAGACCAGACTGTACGGTAGTGTTACTTATTGGATTCACAGGAGTATGGACAAGCTTACTTGTTGATCTTCTGATCGCTCAATACCCGGGTAGCCGTTACGTCCAGCTAGTATCGATGACGGCTTGTCGGTGATTGATATGATCATCACCTACTGCCGGCATATTAATAAGTCATTAGAGTCCTACACAGAGGTTTCCTAACTCATGCAAAACGAAGTAGGGCACATATGTGATATGTGCGGGACCGAGATTAATACGTGTATGTGATACCGTATTCCAATCTCATGATACAGGTTATATGTGATATAACTGGATTGTTGAATCAAGTGTTGATTCAATGATATGTTATATGTATATGTGATATATGTTAATATATTTATTTTGTGTCATGCTAGATGATACATTGGACATGGGTGTATGAGACTCATACCATACTTAAGATAATGTGGGGTTTTAATTATTAAGGGAAAATCAAAATTAGGTGGAAAATTGTCATTGCTTGTGAAGCTTGGAGAAGGTTGTGAAGCTTGGAGAAGGTTGTGGAAACCTTGACTTAGTCCACTAATTTTGGTTTACTCTAGATATTTATCAACCTAACCATTATCTTTAGCCATGGTTTAGTCTCTACATGAGTTATATGAGATATTTTCTCACCCATGGTTTATTTAAAGATCATTCTTGAGTTCATTTTCATGATCTCCTTCTTGCTTTCTAGCTTCAAGTGAAAAGAAAAAAAAAGAAAAATTATTCTAATGTGAGCAAAATTCCTACTTCATCAATCTACACTAGACTAGCCATTTAGTATTGGTTGTTTGCTTCACCAATTCTCTATTAGTGAAGAGGTAGCCTGAGTTAGAGATTCTTCGACGTAGATCATCTTTGGCCTCGAAGATCCTTGAGCAAGCTCATTCCTTTCACCTAGTGGAGCCAATGGAGAGTCCGGGACACCACTACTTGGAGCAAAATGGACTACTACACGGAGCTTTAGAAATGAAGGACTGGTCTACAAAGGTTGTATTCCAAATTCACTTAGTGTAAAATAGTTTACATGTTAGTTAAAACCTAATCCTCTAGTTAGATCCTTGGTTTGGGTTTCATAGCACTCTAGGTTTTTTAAAATTGCATGCTTGATGCCCTAGAAAGCATGGTGAGAGTGCTAAGGAACCTTTCATGCATCTCTCAACGGACTCACACCAAGTCTGGACAAGACCCTTCAGACGGAAACTAGCACGCTCGACCTATCTCGCATCAGAACACTTCAGGGAATGACAAATCGTAGCCATCCTGTCGAGGAATGACTGTGGATCCTCTGCTGCGTCTGTGCCAGTGAATACCGGAAGCTTCAGCCTTATAAACTCCTGTTGTGATACTGCGATAGTTTCGGTAGCGGCAGGTACAACTGTCTGAGCTGTAGGTACTATCACGGTCCCCGTAGTAGGTAGAACATCATCGGATCTCTGTGCTCGGCTGACCTCGACTAAAGATCCATCCATCTGGCACAAATCATAGATACTTGCTCCAGCCTAGCAATCCGGCCTGGGGAAGGGGGATCAATCTACCCCTGAGGGGTAGGTGTATCGCCCTAGTCCGCCCTCATCTCAGACAAGCCCGCCCTAACCCCGTCTCTGGCGGCAGCCCTCTGGGCTTTCGTAGTCTTCGGGGGCATAGCGGCTGAAACAAGAAACAGGATTCGGTAAAAACATTGCAATCGGAACAAAAGGATGCATGGAATCAAGGAAGGAATTACAAGACATATATCCTAAGGTCACTTAGGCGGAGTATCGTATCATGAGTATGCCGCAGAACATACATACTGTACGTCACTCTGCTTAAGTTCCCTATTCCATCATACCAAGGGTCATCCTACACTCAAAAAGGTAAAACCTAGTGAGTAAGCCGAAAACCCAGAATCTAAATCGTAATTAAGGGTAGAGTGGTAAAAATCTTTGTTTAAAAAGTTTTAATTTTTGAAGTAGAAGAATTATATCTAAACCTTTTTGAAGATCGAGTTATTGTAAAAATTTCGACAGCATCTTCTTTGTAAAACTGATCCAAACCGATACATAAGCATGATATATATAATAGCATCCCCACTTGGGAGTAATCTTAACGCCATCCGGCGGAACACAATCAAAAAACAAGATATACGACGCCACATGCGAAAAAATAAGAAAATAAGAAAGAAAACAATATCCACAGCATAACATAAAAGTCGGCTCACACGAGCACGACACCAGAGTCAAGTATAATACAAATATCTCTATCTTGTCTCTAAGTCAAATATACATGTGGTAGATGGAGTATACTAGATACAATGAAAAAGTGTACAAGGTAGAAGACAAAAGAATACTTGCAACCCACCTACAAAATATCACGTCCAAAAAGTCGTAACAAAAGTAGTAGTAGTATGCCCCCGCCGTGACTACACTGACGGATCGTCCTTGCAAGACACTGTGGCACAACGGGGGTGAGTTGCCAGCTCGTGAGTAGTAAGTAACATCATAAGTGGCAATCGCAAGCATGTACGTAACAGCGACGGATCGTAAGTATGAATTTATGATGCGATGTACTGGTATAGATGCGACATGAATAAGTGAGCGAGGTATGAAAATTTGGGGTATAGCAGTTATAAGAAAATGAGAATGTCTTAATTAATTTCAATATGGTAGAACCAAAAGTATCATCAATGAATCAACATAAATCCTGTGTCCAGTATCGACACTCAAAAATCTCAATATCTCAGGCGTCGTCTCTCAGATCGGCCCTCAAATCCACCTAATCACACGACTCTGGTCGATATCCTTTGGATATCCGCCGAGCCTAAAACTATAACCGGTAATGCACGTGCGACATGGTAGACCCGGTAATGGTGCAAGTGTATCCGCCGAGAATCTATCTATCAATAAGATGCAATTCAATGCAAAATATCATGCGATTTCTATAGTGTACGTGGCATGGAAATTACCAATGGCGTGTGTGTATATATAGGTTAGTGCACATGCGACATGAACCATTGGTAATGGTGCAAGTGTCCTAATGTGGAGATTTCAATGTATATGATGATGCGTATGCAATATGGAAATGTGTATAGGTAAATGTATATAAGATTTGTAACTAGTTCTAAACATCGGGCGCTTTACGCTATCCGAATGATTCCCCCATAGATATTAAATCTACTCACTGAAATGGTCTCGAGCTACTCGAATCCGACCACCTCATTTCCTTTCCTAGCCGCGTCCGAAGTCTCTGCAACCGATCCTAGAATCGCACAAAACATAGAACATGAGGCTAAAAATCTGATATGACACACAAACATATACTGCACAAACGAAATAACTCTCACGAGTTGACACGTGTGAACTTAGCATGTTAAACGTGTGCAACAACGTCTAAGACTATCCCTAAGGGTTGTTAACCACACAAAATGCTAAAATGAGAATCGGAATATCCGTATCGCACGTTAACATAACACCTAAAATAAGGTAAAACGGTCCCAGATTTTTATATATATACAATTAGTAACCGTGACCATATATCTCCTATAGTCATGGTTTAAACCGTGACCATAAATATGTCACGGTTATAACTGTGACCATATATGTGGACTCCACACATGTTTCATTTAGTTGTTTGAACCGTTTTTTGTAACACCATGTATATAGTCGCGGTCTTAACCGTGACTTAAAAAACATATGGTCACGGTTACGGACGTGACTAGGGTTCTCGTGATGGGGTTTTAGACGACGGTTGTGTCACGGTTTTAACCGTGACTATATATATATGTGGGAGGGAGGGTCACGGTAAAAACCGTGACCAAATTCATACTCTGTAGTAGTGATTGTTGAAAATAATATCATGCTTGCCATACTTAGCAACCGTGAAGTCAACAACATTCATGACATTGGCATCTTTGGAGACGTCACAGTGGACGAAACTGACCATGTCCACAGAGCCTATATATATCAACACAAACAGACCGGCTAAGATCATCCTGTATGTCGGCAATTACAACCCAAGCGCCTTGCATGCAAAAGAGCTTTTCGGTTACCTCACCTATTCCCATCGCACCGCAAGTGATTATCGCCACCTTTCCCTCTAATCTAAATGGGGGAAAAACCCTTGGAAATTAATTTTAGGTATATAGTATATGAGCTAAGAAAACTAATACCTATAATAGCATATAAATATAAATGAATTTATACTTATATCTTAAATTTAAAGCATTAATAAGGATGAGAATTACCTTCTTCCAAATGATGGAGAAACTATATTTGTCAAAGACATGGCCGATATTAGTGGCTTTAAGAGTTCAACTCTAGCTAGCTTTTTACTTGTAAATGTAAATATGTCTCTCTCAGGATACAGCCTATTTATAGTACATTGAAAGGTAAGGATATGAAATTCAATTCTGTAGTATACATGCATTGTGACGAGAGAGATGATCGATGCTCTTTTAGAAATTAACTAATATTCAACTCGAGCAATTTGCAAGCTGCAGTCTTAATTTAACTCGCCCTTCAAGATACACATTCATACATACATACATACAAAGGAGTCCAAATTTCAAACTGCATACAACATGTTGATCCACCGGTACACTGTCGAATTTTAATTTCCTCTAATCAGGTTGCAAACTGTGCAACATGTCACCAATATAACATCACACATATATGGGATTTATTTGGACCTTGTACTGATGTAAATAGCTTAAGATATATGCGTTGCATTGCTGAACTCGTTCCTGTGTGTAGTTATTAAAACTGCATCTTGGAATAAGAAATGTGGTATATATACATCAATTAACAAGGCAAAGTTATAAGAATACAAAATACAATGAAAATACGCTACTACAAATATGCCCAACAGTAACCGCTACCAATTACTCGTAGCGGTTGCCATAGTATTGATAACGGTTCCAACCGCTACCAATGCCAATATATGGTAGCCCCACAATCCTGTCGAGATAAAACACCAATTTCCCCCCAAATCTCCCTTGAACCCTCTTCTTTTTCCTTCTCCCAAAAATTGGAGCCAAAATCTCCCGCCTCCTCTCCTTGCCTCCTCTCCTAGCTCGAGTCCCCGCCGTCTCTTCTAGCCTCCGTGGCCGTAGCTACGCCTCTCCTGGTCTCCGTGGCCATAGCCCCCGCAACCTCGCCTCTGTGGTTGGGCCCCCGTCGAAGCCCTAGCTCGCGATCAAACCCCTGCCGCCTCGCCTTCGTGGTCGAGCCCCCGTCGAAACCCTAGCTCGTGATCGAGCCGCCCCTGCCTCGCCTCCATGGCCGCCGTCTTGCCTTCGTGGACGTCAACAACTCAGCCGACTCATCTCCAAGATACGCAGTTATTTGAATTTGATTTGTAAAAATTAGGGTTTTTTTTGTTGAAAATCCAAGAATATCGGGTGGTTAATTGGTGCTATTGCTGCTGCTCGTTGAGAAGTGATAAGGGTGTTCAGCCAGTTAGGGGTAAGGATTAGGTTTAGGTTTATGAAGATGTTAGGGGTTAATGATAGTTACAGTGTTAAGGGTTAGGGTTAGGTTTTGGGTTAGGTGTTAGGGTTAGGGTTAATTGATGAGGTGATTAGGTTAAGTGTTAGGGTTAGGGTTAATTGATGAGGGTGATTGGGTTAAGTGTTAGGGTTAGGGTTAGGATATTTTAGTAAAAATAATTAGGTGGTTTAGTGAACATAACAATAGTTAAGGGTATGTTAGTGAAAAGACTACAATAGTTAAGGGTATTTTACTGAAAAAAGTAAAACTAAACAAATGGAGGTTTTTTAGTAAAATTTTAAAGATATTTTAATGAAAAAAACAATAGTTAAGGGTATTTTAGTGAAATTTATAGTAAGTTAATTTAAGAAGATGAGTTTTTTGTTTAATTTTTTAAGGTGGTTTAGTGAAAAACCAACATTAGTTAAGTGTGTTTTAGTGTAATTTAGTAAAATTGAAGAAATAGGTTGCTTAGGAAAAATTTTAAGGTAGTTTAGTGAAAAAAATAGCAATAGTTAAGGGTATTTTAGTGTATTGAGCAAAATTGAGCAAACATAAAGTGTTTTGGAAAAATTTTAAGGTATCGTATCCCATATCCGAATACATGCTGCTTAGCATACATATACATCTAAGCTAAATCGTTAATTGAAACACTACTACAATAAGAGGTTGCCCATACGGCTTTATCCGTAGGGGCAAAGCACTGCCCCTACGGATATATTCGTAGGGGGAAAAAATACCCAGTAGGTGCAAAGGCCGCAGGTGCAAGTTTTCGTCCTAAACATTCCCTTACGGAGTAATAATTGCTCCTATGCTTTACTCCGTAGGGACATATTTCCCTACGGCTTACACCGCAGGGACAAAATATTTATTAAATTTATTGGTTTATAAAATAAAATACTTGCATCTACGGATTACTTCGTATGGCCTGAACATGCCCCTACAGAGTTCTTCATAGGTCCAGATAAAAACCCCTACGGAGTTATCCGTAGGTCCCGACAAATGCCCCTAGAGATACATTTGTAGGGGCAAGTTTTAACGCATGTTACTGAGTCTATAGGGGAAAAATATCAGATATCATGATATTTTGTCCCTACGGCTAGCTGTGTAGGGGAAAACTTTGCACCTACGGATTAATCCGTAGGTGCAATAGATGGCCCTACGAATTATTCCGTAGAGACAAAATATCAGGGTTTTTTTTATAAAAATGGGCTTCCTGTTTTTCCCCTGCCCTGTGCACAATAATATATACATCATATAACCAAATACCGCGGTATTCATAATCAACATCTCACGCATAATATATAAAAGAAATAAACAAACAGAATACGATATCAATCTAAATCATCGTGAACACGCAAACAACACCAATATTGTCCAAAATATATACAATATGTATCATATAAGTACATAGATGCTTAAAATATAAAAAAAGATACCATAGCTCGGTCCAGCTCCTCCACCTCTGATAAACGTCGTAATCTGACGCATCTGCTCCTCGGTGCAGTCCCGAGTCGTCAAAAACTCGACCAATGAAGGAGCAGACTGTGCGGGAGTCTGAGCGGGCTGTGGAGCTGCAGGAGTGGTCTGCGCAACCGCAGCCGAGTTGGTGGCTTGCGGAGCCGCAGCCAAAGGAGATGCATGTGGTGCCGCAGCCGAAGCAGCCTGTCGCATCTGTTAAATTTTGTGTGTAATAAACGAGTAAGAACTGTGTATTAGATTTTAGTCGAATTCGTATCATTATCAGGTTATTGCGAAACCCTGATCTAAGAATACTTAGGGACTTAGGCCTCGTTTGGATATCTAGTTTGGAAAACCGTAGTTTATTTTAATTAGACAGTTTTATGTAAGTATGATTAATCAATGCTAAGTCTACAACCAAATAAGCTCAGGCTACTAATATTGCATGTGTTACTATCTATAATGTGAAATAATATTTTACAATTAAGTAGTATACGTACCAACATCTCCTTCAACTCCTCGACGGTGGTCTTCAAGACGGCAATATCATGCTCTAGACATTGCTCGCGGGGGGTAGGGGAAGTAACTGCCTGAGTGGAGTCCAACCTCATATGCGCCCTGCTAGGACCCAGTCCCCGGCCTCTCTCCCAACTTCTGTGGTGCCCTCCGTGTGCAGTGTCTACGACTGGAGTCAGCAGCATCGAATCGGTCTTCCCCGTAAAATCGATCCCTGATGCCTCTGCCTGCTCTACCACCTGCTTTTACACCCACATTAACCATTAAAATATAAGTATATCATTTAAATTTGAACTTTTCAAAACAAAAAATTCAAACCTTTTAGAATAAATATTAACACTGTCACGACCCGAAAGTACGGAACGTGACTGGCACTTAGATTACGAGACGTCTAAAGGCGTACCGTAACCTAAGTCAGCCAAAGCCCAGAAATCTAACCCAAAATCAAAAGAGAGTGAAGGAAAACCTTAAATGAAAACGGTTTTGAAATCAGTTAAGTTGCATAGAATCCAAAAAAAGAACATCAAAAATTTCTGAAAATTTCGGCAGAGTCTCCCCTGTATTTTCTATCCCCCAAAATGGGTACAGCAAGATAATAAACCTGTAATTATAAAAATGGCATCCCCAAGCGGGAGCTAGCTCTTCGCCCAAGGCGGATCACAACCACATGCAATATATAAGCAATATCAAGAAGAGCATAAAAGAAACCCAAAATATCAGAAAACACAACGCCGGCTCAAGTGAGCTCGGCCCAAAAGAAACCACAAATATACAAGTCTCTCAGTCTCATCACTAAGTCGCATATACAATATAAAGTGGTAGATGGAGAATACTAGATACAATGATAAAGCAAAAGATATAAAATATGCTCGCAACCCACCTACGGGCGATGTCGCGAGTCTGCGCAAAAGAGCTGATGATAAGATAGCCGCCGCTACAAGAGTGACGGGTTCGACCTGCAAGACACTGTGGCACAACGGGGGTGAGTTGCCAGCTCGTGAGTAAATATAACATCTAATAAGGCAATCGTAAGAATGCACGCAATGCACCACAACATGTATGTCCATATGTGATATAATATCTCTAGTATGCATGCACAGGTATGCAATGTCATTATTAAGTCTTTAAGTGTTTTAAATGCTAAGGGTACTGAATTCTTAACATTAGAACATGAATATCTGTATAATAGCTAAATACCATCAAGAAATCATCTGAAAACCCATGTCAAGCATCGACACCAAATAGGAATCATATCTGTCTCAATATCGGGCTCCGTCAGTCCGGATCGGCCCATATCATAAATCTCACGACAACGGTCGGTATCCTCCGGATATCCGCCGCGCCAGACATCACCGGTAGGTAGTCTTCCCCTGCCAGGCTCATCGTCTACAACTCGATCTTCTTGCCCCGGGGTACCATACCGGGCCCACCATGTACCCGAGACAGTTCATCCACTCCTCGAATCGGGTCTCGAAATCCAACAGAAAACATGAAAACTCATGGTGGACGACACATACATCACGAGAAAACCGCAACTTTGTTTTAAAAATGATGAATATAAGCTTTTTTTAAATTCTTGCGGTTTTCCCCAAAAATCCAGAAATCGCAGAAATACTGAAATCCTCAAGAAAATCATAATGTTCACATGTTATATATGATAAATGTCTATGATATCAATGCATACGATGTGAATTTTGGCTAGAAATCTATATAAATATGATGATGATGCGAGGTATACGTATGCTATGCAATTTCATATATCAAGTATGAATGCAAGTGGCGATATTATGATAAACAGGTTCTATAGTGCACGTGGCATGGCAATTACCAAAGGCGTGTGTGTCACATGAATAGTGCGCGTGCAACAGATGCCAATGGTAATGGTGTTCGTGTCCTACGAAGTGATATCGCATAAATATAGATGAATGTCCATGCAATCTAATATACTGTTCGCTATAAGGGTATGCAGTGTACATGAATGGATAAGATAGCTAACAATATAAATCTTGCAAAAAGTAGGGTAATCCTAACTAGGAGGGGCGCATCGCGCCATCCAGACGATTCCCCCATAGATGAATACATCTACTCACCTGAAATCTCCGCTAATCCGATCCGGCCACCGCCTTGCCTTTACGCGCCGTGTCCGAAGTTTCCCCGACCGATCCTATATTTGCACAATATCAAGCATAAGATTACAAAACCTAATACAATGCAAGTCACAACATACAATTATCCACGCTCTCGTATTAATCATAGCATGCACTCGGTGCGCGGAAAAACGCACGAAAATCGCAATCCTTTAACTAGAATCGTCATTTCGGGGAAATCGGCAAAACTAAAACCCGACTAGACAAAACCCCGCGTTCGCGCACTCTAATAGTCCTATACGAAGCTAATTATATCGCTAACATAACACAATTTGATCGTATTCTAATTTTTGTAAAAATCTAGTAAGCAATTTCATACCGATTCGATACAATTATCACAATTTATCGATTTAGCGAGCATAACATCGTACAATTAACCACTCTAACCAATTAGATAACCAAACCCTAACTTAACTCCATCAACCATGCTTCAAACCCTAATTTGAAATCAAATCCCTCTCTTGATTTTCATGAGCAAGCAAATTAAACCAAATTTCACACTTAAACTACTAAATCTAGCAAATTTTAAACTACAATTAAACACTAGATTAGAAATATACCTTACTAGAGTTGATTCCTTTACACTAAACCTCCAAAGTGGCCTCTTTTCTCCTTGTTTTAATCCAATTTGGGCTTGAGAAGGGATGGCTTAAGGTTTTGGGTTGAATTAGAGAAGAATTTAGTGAATTTCGGTGGATTTTTGATGATTTTTGAAGGAATTATGAAGCAAGAAGTGAGGGGAAAAATGTGAACTGAAGCAAGGGAGCTCGGCCTGAGGTGGGGAGGGGTGAGTGTGAGGGAATTGTGTAGAAAATTCTACACAAAAAGCAACCTTTAAACTCATTTAATGCATATCACATCAAATTTTACATAAAAAAACCCCATTTTCATCATTTTTTCATAAAATTTCCAACCCTAAAACCAAAAGTTTGCAAGTCATGATATAATTTTATTAACACCATATTTTAGCTTATAAAGACTCCTAATTATGAAATTTACCCAATTAAATTTGTATTTATCACTAATTTAATGTATTTAAAAAGGCTTAGAATAATAAAAAAAATAATTAATTACGAATTTTTTTTTTTAACTAGAAAATTATAAGTGACATTTTAGTGACAAAATTATAGTAATATCTTATCTAAATTTTGTATAATTAGGTCTACAATGAAAAATACCTATTTTGACTTTTTACGGAAAAAGCCGAAAAATTAGCCGATTACCGAAAAACTGCCTAAACGATTTTCGAAGGGTTACAATCTTCCCCCCTTAAAGAAATTCGGTCCCCGAATTTAGAATTTAACTACGCGTACCTTCAAAAAGATGGGGATATCTCTTCCTCATCTCGACCTCGGTCTCCCAGGTGACCTCCTCGTTGTTCGGGCCACGCCAAAGGACCTTGACGGACGGTATGACCTTCGACCTCAATTTCTTCACCTGCCGATCCAAAATGACCACCGGTTGCTCGGTGAAAGAAAGATCACGCTCTAGCTGGATCGTCTGGTGCTGAATCGCCTGGGAAGGATCATGAAGGTACTTGCGGAGCATCGAGACATGGAATACGGGGTGAACATCGGGGAAGCTGGGCGGAAGAGCTAACCGATAAGCGACTGGACCAACACGCTCTAGGATCTCGAAAGGACCAACATATCTAGGACTCAGTTTCCCTTTCCACCCAAATCTCATCACACCTTTCATCGGAGAGACCTTCAGGAAAACATGATCGCCAACAGCGAACTCGAGTCGGCGACGACGCCTGTCAGCATAAGATTTCTGCCTGCTCTGTGCCGCTCTCATCCTGTCCCGAATCAGCTGTATCTTCTCGGTCGTCTCCTGTACGATCTGCGGCCCCAAAATACTGCTCTCCCTGAGCTCTGTCCAACATACAGGCGATCGACATCTCCTCCCATATAAAGCCTCAAAAGGTGCCATCTGAATCGTCTCCTGGAAGCTATCATTGTAGGAAAACTCGATCAAAGGCAAATGACGATCCCAGCTACCACCGAAATCTTAAAACACAAGATCTGAGCATGTCCTCAAGAGTCTGAATCGTACGCTCCGACTGACCGTCAGTCTGCGGATGAAAGGCTGTGCTAAAACTCAATCGGGTGCCCAATGCTTCCTGGAGTTTCTGCCACAATCGGCTGGTAAACTGGGTGCCACGGTCGGACACGATGCAAGTCGGAACACCATGGATTCGCACTATCTCATCAATATAAATCTGGGCGTACTGAGAAAATCCAAAAGTGGTCTTCACTGGCAGAAAGTGAGCCGCTTTCGTCAGTCGATCAACAATCACCCAAATAGAGTCATACCCTCGACTGGTCCTGGGTAGACCCACAACGAAGTCCATGGAGACCTGCTCCCACTTCCACTCAGGGATGGGCAAAGGCTGTAACTCGCCGGCTGGCCTCTGGTGCTCGGCCTTGACTTGCTGACAAGTCAGGCATCTCGACACAAAGTCTGTAATATCCTTCTTCATCCCGTCCCACCAGTAAACCTCTCTCAAATCACGGTACATCTTGGTGGAACCTGGATGCACACTGTATACTGATCTATGTGCCTCCTCGAGAATATCACGCCTCAGTCCCTCTGAATCTGGCACGCACAGTCGAGTCCCAAATCGAAGTATCCCCTGATCATCAATCACGAACTCGGAAACTCTGCCCTGCCGAATCTGCTCAATAATCTCTAATATACGGGCATCGCCGGACTGTTCCTCGCGGATACGGTCAAGTAACTGTGGGCGTGCTCTGAAATGGGCCAGCTGTCCCCTTGTAGGAGTAAACTCGAACTGCACTCTGCTATCACATAACACCTGCCAATCCGCCGACGACTGCATCAGTACTGCGCTCAAGCAAGATAAGCTACCTCCGGGCCTTCTACTCAAAGCATCTGCCACCACATTCGCCTTGCCCGGATGGTATAAAATCTCGCAGTCATAATCCTTCACCAACTCCATCCAACGGCGCTGTCTCAGGTTCAGGTCTCGCTGCTGGAAGATATATTCAAACTCTTGTGGTCAGTGAATATCTGGCACGACTCACCGTATAGGTAATATCTCCAGATCTTAAGTGCAAATACCACTGCAGCCATCTCTAAATCATGGGTGGGGTAGTTCTACTCGTGTTTCCTCAGCTGCCGAGAAGCATACGCGATAACTCTGTCGTGCTGCATCAATACACATCCCAGCCCCACTCGAGAAGCATCACAATAAACCACGAACCTGCCTGATCCTGAAGGCAATGCTAACACTGGTGCAGTAGTCAGACGATTCTTCAACTGCTGGAAACTATCCTCACATGCCTGGGTCCAATCAAAAGGAACCCCCTTCCGGGTCAACCCGGTCAACGGTGCAGCAATGCGGGAGAAATCCTGGACAAAACGTCGATAATAGCCGGCCAGACCTAGAAAGCTGCGAACCTCTGTAACTGATACTGGTCTAGGCCAACGCTGAACTGCCTCGATCTTCCTCGGGTCCACACAAATACCATCTCTCGTCACCACATGACCCAAGAAATCGACACTATCTAGCCAGAAAGCGCACTTGGAGAATTTGGCAAACAGCTGATGCTCCCTCAAAGTCTGCAATGTGATACGTAAGTGCTGCTCATGCTCCTCCCGGCTCCGAGAATAAACCAAGATGTCGTCAATGAACACAATGATGAACTGATCGAGATACGGCCTGAATACGCGGTTCATCAAATCCATAAATGCTGCCGGGGCATTGGTGAGCCCGAACGACATCACCAAGAACTCATAATGACCATAACGAGTACGGAAAGCGGTCTTCGGAATTTCCTCCTTCCGAACTCGCAACTGATGATAACCTGACCGTAAATCAACCTTCGAGAAAAACCCTGCACCCTGGAGCTGATCAAATAAGTCATCAATGCGGGGTAGGGGATACCTGTTCCGCACAGTAACCCGGTTCAGCTGACGATAATCAATGCATAAACGCATACTTCCGTCCTTCTTCTTAACAAACAGGACGGGAGCACCCCAAGGTGACACACTCGGTCGGATAAGCCCTTTGTCCAGCAAGTCCTGTAACTGATCCTTTAGCTCTCTCAGCTCCGCCGGGGCCATCCGATAAGGAGGTATAGAAATAGGCCCCGTGCCAGGGATCAAGTCAATACAGAACTCAATCTCGCGCTCTGGTGGCAGACCAGGCAGCTCGTCAGGGAATACATCAGGAAACTCTCTCACAATAGGGACCTGGTCCAACGGAACCTCTGTGGAGCTAGTATCACAAATATAGGCAAAGAATCCCTGACACCCTTTCCTTAAGAGCTGACCAGCGCGAAGAGAAGAAATCAAGCTGGGAAGGGTAGCGCTACGATCTCCCTGAATAATAAGAACCGGCTCACCAGGAAAACTGAATCTGACTGCCTTTTCACGGCAGTCCACGGATGCATAACGGGTGGCTAGCCAGTCCATACCAAGAAGAACGTCAAAGTCTAGCATATCGAGGAGAATCAAATCAACTGAAGAATCTCTCTCCCCGATACGAACGAAACACGATCGGTACACAAAACGGGCAACAAAAGACTCGCCTATCGGGGTAATAACGACAAGCGGCTGATCTAACGGAGAAGACTCTCGGCCCAACCTCGGTGCAAAATACGTGGAAACATAGGAATGTGTGAAGCCTGGATCAAATAATACCCGTGCTTCAAAAGAACATACTGGCAGAGTACCTGTCACGATGGCATTGGATGCCTGTGCATCCTGAGGAGTCAACGCGAACACTCGGGCCTGTCCACCACTAATAGCTGGCTGTCCTCTGCCTCTACGTCGGCCTCTGCCTCTGCCTCTGTCGCCTCGTCCTCTCTGAACCGGACCGCCATGCCCACGGCCTCTAGAAGCATCTGGCTGGCATGGAGCATCATCAGGAGTAGGAAGTAAAGCTCTCTGAGAAGGTGGTGAGGGTGGTAAAGTCACATGCGGGACTGTCGCCGCGCCCTGGCGTCCCATGGTACAGTCTCTGACACGGTGGTACTGACTCCCGCACCGAAAACATCATGGAGACGACTGCTGGGTCTGTGGATATGAACCAAATAACTGACCTCGTCTTAATCCTCTGCCTCCACCATCTCCCGGAAATAATCTATCGCGGTGTCTGCCCATCTGCCGCTGAGCTGGCGTATCAGTACGGATCCTCTTCAGCCCAGAAACGACCGGAGTCTCAGAAATACGCTCCTCCAAAAGTAAGGCTGCATCCATCGCGGCTGCGTATGTATCAAAGTGCTGGGTGCCGATGGCAAGGAATAGCTGTGTATCAAGCCCTCGCACAAACCTCTTTATTCTCTTCTCTTCTGTGTCGACTAGGTACGGAGCATATCGAGACAACTGGGTAAACTGTATATCATACTCCGACACTGTCATCCCAGGAGTCTTGCGCAAAGACTCAAAACTACGGGCTCGAGCATCTCGGACACTCTCCGGAAGAAAACGGGCAAGAAATGCAGATGTAAACTCATCCCAGGTCATAGAAGGCAGACCTGCAGCTCGGCCTCTCTCTACTGAGTCGTACCATGTCTGGGCAAGACCCTCCAGACGAAAACTCGCAAACTCCACCAATCTATCATCGGAACACCTCAACGAACGGCAAATCTGAGCCATCCTATCAAGAAACGCCTGTGGGTCCTCTGTCGCATCTGTACCGGTAAAAGCTGGAGGTCTCAATCTCATGAACTCCTGTAGTGAAACAGGGATAGTCTCCGTAGTAGCAGCAGGAGTGACCATCTGTGCAGCAGGTACGATCGTGGTCTGTGCGGTTGAAGGAACGTCCTCGGATCTCTGTGCCCGACTGGACTCAACTAAAGATCCCATCATCTGTCACAACTCTTGCATGCCGGCCTCTAGTCTGGCAATACGGTCAGGATAAGACGGATCAGTATGACCCTGAAGGGTAGGCGTATCCTCCCGCTTGATCCTCGCCTCAGACGGGCCCGCTCGAATCTCATCCCTAGCGGCAGCCCGCTGAGCTCTCATAGTCTTTGGCGGCATCGAAGTTGGAATAAGAAACAGGACTGATAAGAACATTACAATTGAATCAAAGAATGCAAGGAATCAAGAAAGGAAATACAAGCAATTATGTCCTAAGGTTACTTAGGCGGAGTACCGTATCGTAAGTATGTCGCGGATCATACCCACGCTACGCCACTCTGCTTAAGTCACCTACTCCATCTACCAAGGTCGTCCTACACTCAGAAAGGTAAAACCTACGCTTTGATACCAACTTTGTCACGACCCGAAAGTACGGAACGTGACTGGCACTTAGATTACGAGACGTCTAAAGGCGTACCGTAACCTAAGTCAGTCAAAGCCCAGAAATCTAACCCAAAATCAAAAGAGAGTGAAGGAAAACCTTAAATGAAAACGGTTTTGAAATCAATTAAGTTGCATAGAATCCAAAAAAAGAACATCAAAAATTTCTGAAAATTTCGGCAGAGTCTCCCCTGTATTTTCTATCCCCCAAAATGGGTACAGCAAGATAATAAACCTGTAATTATAAAAATGGCATCCCCAAGCGGGAGCTAGCTCTTCGCCCAAGGCGGATCGCAACCACATGCAATATATAAGCAATATCAAGAAGAGCATAAAAGAAACCCAAAATATCAGAAAACACAACGTCGGCTCAAGTGAGCTCGGCCCAAAAGAAACCACAAATATACAAGTCTCTCAGTCTCATCACTAGGTCGTATATACAATATAAAGTGGTAGATGGAGAATACTAGATACAATGATAAAGAAAAAGATATAAAATATGCTCGCAACCCACCTACGGGCGATGTCGCGAGTCTGCGCAAAAGAGCTGATGATAAGATAGCCGCCGCTACAAGAGTGACGGGTTCGACCTGCAAGACACTGTGGCACAACGGGAGTGAGTTGCCAGCTCGTGCGTAAATATAACATCTAATAAGGCAATCGTAAGAATGCACGCAATGCACCACAACATGTATGTCCATATGTGATATAATATCTCTAGTATGCATGCACAGGTATGCAATGTCATTATTAAGTCTTTAAGTGTTTTAAATGCTAAGGGTACTGAATTCTTAACATTAGAACATGAATATCTGTATAATAGCTAAATACCATCAAGAAATCATCTGAAAACCCATGTCAAGCATCGACACCAAATAGGAATCATATCTGTTCAATATCGGGCTCCGTCAGTCCGGATCGGCCCATATCATAAATCTCACGACAACGGTCGGTATCCTCCGGATATCCGCCGCGCCAGACATCACCGGTAGGTAGTCTTCCCCTGCCAGGCTCATCGTCTACAACTCGATCTTCTTGTCCCGGGGTACCATACCGGGCCCACCATGTACCCGAGACGGTTCATCCACTTCTCGAATCGGGTCTCGAAATCCAACAGAAAACATGAAAACTCATGGTGGACGACACATACATCACGAGAAAACCGCAACTTTGTTTTAAAAATGATGAATATAAGCTTTTGTTAAATTCTTGCGGTTTTCCCCAAAAATCCAGAAATCGCAGAAATACTGAAATCCTCAAGAAAATCATAATGTTCACATGTTATATATGATAAATGTCTATGATATCAATGCATACGATATGAATTTTGGCTAGAAATCTATATAAATATGATGATGATGCGAGGTATACGTATGCTATGCAATTTCATATATCAAGTATGAATGCAAGTGGCGATATTATGATAAACAGGTTCTATAGTGCACGTGGCATGGCAATTACCAAAGGCGTGTGTGTCACATGAATAGTGCGCGTGCAACAGATGCCAATGGTAATGGTGTTCGTGTCCTACGAAGTGATATCGCATAAATATAGATGAATGTCCATGCAATCTAATATACTGTTCGCTATAAGGGTATGCAGTGTACATGAATGGATAAGATAGCTAACAATATAAATCTTGCAAAAAGTAGGGTAATCCTAACTAGGAGGGGCGCATCGCGCCATCCAGACGATTCCCCCATAGATGAATACATCTACTCACCTGAAATCTCCGCTAATCCGATCCGGCCACCGCCTTGCCTTTACGCGCCGTGTCCGAAGTTTCCCCGACCGATCCTATATTTGCACAATATCAAGCATAAGATTACAAAACCTAATACAATGCAAGTCACAACATACAATTATCCACGCTCTCGTATTAATCATAGCATGCACTCGGTGCGCGGAAAAACGCACGAAAATTGCAATCCTTTAACTAGAATCGTCATTTCGGGGAAATCGGCAAAACTAAAACCCGACTAGACAAAACCCCGCGTTCGCGCACTCTAATAGTCCTATACGAAGCTAATTATATCGCTAACATAACACAATTTGATCGCATTCTAATTTTTGTAAAAATCTAGTAAGCAATTTCATACCGATTCGATACAATTATCACAATTTATCGATTTAGCGAGCATAACATCGTACAATTAACCACTCTAACCAATTAGATAACCAAACCCTAACTTAACTCCATCAACCATGCTTCAAACCCTAATTTGAAATCAAATCCCTCTCTTGATTTTCATGAGCAAGCAAATTAAACCAAATTTCACACTTAAACTACTAAATCTAGCAAATTTTAAACTACAATTAAACACTAGATTAGAAATATACCTTACTAGAGTTGATTCCTTTACACTAAACCTCCAAAGTGGCCTCTTTTCTCCTTGTTTTAATCCAATTTGGGCTTGGGAAGGGATGGCTTAAGGTTTTGGGTTGAATTAGAGAAGAATTTAGTGAATTTCGGTGGATTTTTGATGATTTTTGAAGGAATTATGAAGCAAGAAGTGAGGGGAAAAATGTGAACTGAAGCAAGGGAGCTCGGCCTGAGGTGGGGAGGGGTGAGTGTGAGGGAATTGTGTAGAAAATTCTACACAAAAAGCAACCTTTAAACTCATTTAATGCATATCACATCAAATTTTACATAAAAAACCCCCATTTTCATCATTTTTTCATAAAATTTCCAACCCTAAAATCAAAAGTTTGCAAGTCATGATATAATTTTATTAACACCATATTTTAGCTTATAAAGACTCCTAATTATGAAATTTACCCAATTAAATTTGTATTTATCACTAATTTAATGTATTTAAAAAGGCTTAGAATAATAAAAAAAATAATTAATTACGAATTTTTTTTTTAACTAGAAAATTATAAGTGATATTTTAGTGACAAAATTATAGTAATATCTTATCTAAATTTTGTATAATTAGGTCTACAATGAAAAATACCTATTTTGACTTTTTACGGAAAAAGCCGAAAAATTAGCCGATTACTGAAAAACTGCCTAAACGATTTTCGAAGGGTTAAAAACACTTACGCAATACTCCTGGGTAGTGGTGTCGGGGAATCGAAGCTCGCCCGTGGCAGGATCTGTCGAGGTGCTGTGGACGGCAAGATATGCGGTCAGCATGCTCGGTGTACCACCCTGCGCCAGGTTCTGAGCTCTCTGCAATTCGCAAAAAATTTACATATATTATAAAATAACTCTTAATATTATATTATATCATAATAGATCTATTGTAATTTACCGATACCTCCACGGCACGAGTAATATTTCTCGAGCCACCTATATAAGTAGGGCGACCCCATTTCGCTGACTTCCTATTCTCTTTATTTTGATCGGCCTATTTCTGCACAACACATTCAGATTTAGTTTTCTAATTAAGCAACACCAAAAAACAAATTATATACTAAACAATGAATTACATTTAAATTAAAAACCTGTTTGCGCTGAGAGTCGAAATATTGGCATAAGAGAGGCCATGTATCTACATCGACTCTCGCAAATGCCGGAGTATGTAGGAGAGCCGCTCTCTCTGCCTTGGGGGTCTCCATCCACAGGAAATAGCAGTCGATCTTCAGCTCGTTCTTATTGTATCGGAACTTTGATTGCATGTTCTTCATCAGGCCATGGTACTGAGCGTGAAGATCGAACACTCTCTCAGGATGATCAGGGCCGGGTACAGGCTAAAAGTCGTAATCCAACTGCAAATACAAAAAAAAATGTATTTAAATTGCAAGTGTTAAATAATAATAAATATATTGGATAAGTCAAATGAAAATATATATTATTACTCGAGCCTGATCCGAGAAGAGGGCAAATGAGCGCCGGTGCTGATCGCCCCACTCAACGAGAAGTAGATATCTCATCCCCCATATACCGGCCGAACCTCTCGGCATAATAGCCGGTATAGCAATAATCGGAGGTAAAGAAGAGTGGGAATGTTGCTTCCCCCCAACTCTATCGGGCCTCTGCCTGTGGGACTGATTCGGGCCTCGAGTCCCCCTCTCGGGATGGGGCTGTCCTGCATCTACAAGAAATATCAAGACAATCAATATTATGACAAAGTGGTATTAAGAAATCAAGGTTTAACGAAAATTGAAGTGTGATATATACCTCCGGTGACAGAAGCTCGAGCCTGGGCCCGGGCAGCAGCACGAGCGGGACGATAGTTCCTCCGGTGAGGAACAGCCGGTGACCGGGACGTGGACGCATCCCCTCCAACTAGAAAATAAACATTGACGATAAAATTACATGAAGTTCATGTTTATTCTTAAGGGATATGTAAAATGAATAAATATTTTATATTTATTTATACTAACCTGCAGACTGAGCGGAGGGTATGGAAGTGGCGGGAGTGACCCTTGCGCCAGATGTAGATGCACCACCTATAATTAGACAATCAATATACATACACTATAGGATATATAAACATACCTGGAGGTGCGGGAGTGGCATCTGCCTCTGATTTGGATGCACCACCAACAGCTAGACAATCAAACATTGACTATATAAGTAATTTTGATATAAATATGCATGTATATCTATAATATTACATTCAAAATGAATATGCGTGCAATATACTTGCAGGTGTTGCAAAGTCCACATAGAAGGAGTCATCCGAAGGGGTCTCCGATCGGGGTGCAAGACCGACCTTCTGAAGCTCCCTACGCAGCTCTCCGAGCGGCAGAACCGCTCTGCCTCTGCCGGTGCCGCGGCTGGTGCTCATGCCGCCCTTCGCTATTTCGGTCGTCTTCATCAAATATAGATAAGAGTACAATCATTACATATGCATGCTATATATGTATAGATCGTAAAAATATGAAGTAATAATATAACATTACTGATAACCTTTTTCGTTTCGTGGATGCATTAGACATATGTACTTGGATTTCATCATCGATATCATTTCTAACCCACGTAACTTCACGATTAGCCGAAGACAACCCTTCTTTTGAAACAGACGGTCAGAGCACTCTAAGTCTTCTCTCTTCTTCATCCTCATCGATGTCCTCGAATTCTGGGACATCGTAAACATACCTGGGCATATGACACTCCATCCCGGATGCTTCAAGCACTGTGAGTAGTATACTTGGAACGCTTGGTTCGGAAAGATAAACGGATCGTCCTGACCGTAAAATCGAAGTGTGTTCACACTGGTCAATCCATATTCATCTTTCCAAGTTCCGAGATTGTTTCTCCACTTATCCGTATCGGTTCGTGTATTGTACCAAGTACACTGAAATATAAAAAATGGTTCTGATCGTCTGGGATATTAGATGCCAAGTATGCAATTTAAGTATCCATAATAAATCACACCATCCGATCCTACCGTCGCAATCCCACTATTCTGAGTGGTTCGAGATATTTCTATGTCCTTAACTTAGAATTTGTATCCAAGGACACCGAATTCTTTATAATATGCAACCTCCATACTAGGAAACTGAGCTAAACATCTTGAATCACTCTCTAATGATGCAGACAAGTTCGGATCGTGGATCTGACAAAACAAATTTTACGGAAAATACATAAGAATATAAGTTTAGATTAAGACTGGTAGCAATAACATGTTATTCGAACAACTTACATGATCTGCAACTCAATCACAAAAATTATCCTGATGATATTTTTCCAATCGTTCATCATTCCAATCAGGATGCCCTTCACGTACCTCGTTAAAATAAATTCTGTTCTTAATAATAAATTATGGCATTAATATTATATCATTTCATACAGACACAAAGACAAATATAACAATTAATCCAAAAAAACTTACACTCTAATTTCTTCAAGACATGCACTACTGAGGAGGATAAACCGGTATATCTTGTTGATAAATATAGTGTCTACTCTCTTATAATCTGTTTTACCATATGGTTCGTCCTGAATTCTTCGAGGCCGGTTAAGTTTCCTCTCAATGTTCTCGTCCAGATAGCGAGAACAAAATATAGTTGCTTCATCTAGAAGATAACTTTGCATGATAGAAAACTCTTGTTGATTTCTATTGCGTATATAATTTTTTAGAGTGTAGAGGTACCTAAAGAAAAATATGTTAAATAAATAAATACGGGCATCTAGGACATCGATAATTTTACAAAGTGCCCGAAACGATAAATTCCACGTACCTTTCGACAGGATACATCCATCGATATTGTACCGGTCCGGCTAACTTAGGCTCAGTTGCAAGATGAACCGTTAGGTGTGTTATGATATCGAAGAATGACGGTGGGGAAATACGCTCAAGCTTGCAAAGTATCAACAAAATAGAAATTTCTAGTTTCTCCAGCGACACAACATCCCGGGTTTTAGCGCACAATTCTCTAAAAAAGCAACATAGGTCATTGATTACTAGACCAACCGATTTGGGAAGGGAAGTCCTGAGGGCTAATGGTAGAAGGTGCTCCATAATAACATGGTGATCATGACTTTTCAGCTCATCGATCTTGCCTTTCACAATTTTTATCTTCTTGCTAAATGATCCTGAGAAACCTGTGGGAAGTTTCAAATCATGCAACACCTGCAGGAATCTTTTCATCTCCAGTTGTGACATATGATATGCGGAATTGGGAAGTAAAAACTTTCCTGCTTTACCCGTTATCGGTTTAGAATGCAATTCACTTCTAATTTTCCAGTTTTGAAGATCCATCCGAGCATGGAGGATGTCTTTCAATTTTCCATCTTTACAAAGAAACAAGTTGATTATGTGCTCGGATACCCCCTTCTCTATGTTCATGACGTCCAGAAAATGACACACTAAATTTTTTGATCAGTACGGAAGCTCGAAGAAAATGCTTAACTTGTTCCAGAAGGGTGGTTTGACCTGTTTTTTCGGATCTATCCCGAAAGTCACATTATTGTAACCATCCCACTGACCAGTCACGTCCTCTCTGGACAATGGGGCTGGATGCCGTAGAAGCTCTTGATGACCATCAAAGTGGGCAGCGTCTAACCTGTAGGGATGGTCTAGTGGAAGGAAACGTCGATGGCCGCAATAACAAACCTTCCTGCTAAAATTCAAGAATTTCGATGTTGTATATTGATTGCAATAAGGGCATGCTTTGTGACCATGTACGGACCAACCTAATAGCATTCCATACGTAGGAAAGTCATTAATTGTCCACATTAAAGCCGCACGCAGTATGAAAGTTGTATTTGTGTTTGCATCGTAAGTCTCTACACCATCAATGAATAAAGATTTTAACTCATCGATCAGAGGTCAGAGATAGACGTCGATATTGTTTCTCGGTGAGTTTGGTCCGTCGATAAGAAGAGGTATCATAAAGTAGGATTGATCCATAGCCAACCAAGGCGATAAATTATAAAATATCATTACAACAGGCCATGTGCTGTTGCTTCCAGCCATATATTTGAATGGGCAGAAGCCATCACTAGTGAATCCGAGCCTGATATTGTGAGGATCACTACTGAATATTTCATGCCTCCTATCGAAATCTTTCCATGCCAGAGAATCTCTTGAATGACTCATTTTTCCATCTTCAGTTGAAGGAGCACGGTGATGCCAAATCATTGCCTCGGCTCTTTTCTTGCATCTGAATAGCCTCCGCAGCCTTTGTGTTATGGGAAACTATCTTGGCAGGTATATCGAGCTTCTTATCAGAATCTTTTGGCTTATACCTGGCCTCTCCGCATATTGGACACTCTTTCAAATCTGAATTCTCTTTCCGGTACAACACGCAATTTTTGGGACATTATTCAGTTGAAAATATTACACTTTGGTATAAGTATTTTCCTTACATTTCTTAAATAATAAAAGGTGTTTATTGTAAATATTAAACATATTTGGATTTATCTGCAAAATGCTATTTTCCATATGTTTATATATTATAATTAATATTATGAAGGAAAATATATGCATTTTATATTTATATAATATTTTGGTAATTGAAAATATGCATATCATATCAAATATTCTAATCACAATTCTTAAAAGATATAATATCATACAAATGGTTAGAATAATATTTCAAAATATATGCATAATATTTTAGTAATTGAAAGATGCACAGCATATCAAATATTCTTAATCATGTTTCTTAAAGATTTATTACCATATAAAGTGCATAGCATATTAAATATTCTTAATTAAGTTTCTTAAAGATTTATTACCATATATAGTGATTAAGATACTCGCTTTAATTTAATAAATAAACTATCATTATTCATAGAGATATTGTGCAAGATTTAGCTCAGGTCAAGAGATCAAGATGTTCAAGATGTCAGGATCAAAAATCTGCCAAAATCATAAAATCAATACCGACAGGGACTCAGAATCCAGGCATGGAAAGTCACCATATTAGGAAGTCACCATATATGGTAACTAGTTTTCTTCTTTGAGGGCTATATAAAGGACCAAGGGCTAAAGTTAGAAGGCATCAAGCCAACGAGATCACGAAGTCCAAGACGGCTCACGCATCCAGGCTGATCATCAACTGTTCGTCTATCTCCTTGGAAGAGATCGAGAAGCAAACTAGTCTTTGTAATCATTTTCTAAGGAATCAAAGTGTAGATTGTTCAAGTTGATTAATAATTGTAGTTGTTTTATTTTATTCTTTTGCATTTTACATTATGTTTTCCCATTCTTTCTTTTCATCTTCTTCTCCCAACATGCGCAAGTAATTCTCCGCTTGTTAGGGTTCGTAGGATTAGGGTAGGCTAATAGACGATGAAAATAATTAAACCCTTCTTAAGTCCTATAAAGTTTTGGAACTTTATCAAAAGAATCATTAACATCCTAATCGGGCGCGCTAGCAATTCTTTGCTAGTTCCGACCGCGATTAGAGATTAGATTAATGATTGTTTTGGTAAAGGCTAGATATGAACGGAGTTCCGTGTCGAGATAAGGGTTAAGAGTGGGATTCCTTTTCCCTCCAGAAACCCTAATCTACACGCATCACCGTCGTTCTAGTTCTAAATCTATTAATAGATAAAAGGGTAACTTTTAATTAATCGTCCATAACTACTAAATCCTAACGAACCCTACAAGCCTTCTTATTATATTATCTACGTCTCTAAAATAATCTAGATCTATATTTTACATTCTTGTTTAACGTAGATCTAGAAACCATTCTATAAAATTCTTTATCCCTCCTCTCTTTCTCAACACATCTAAAGTAAAAGTAAAAGGTTCCACGTTTCCCATAGGACGACCTGTACTCATCTCGGTCTAGCTACACACGACACCGTTATTGATTGCGGTTAACTACAAACACACTCTTTCGAACCAAGCAAATGGCGCCGTTGCCGGGGAAACGTGCGTAATTTTTTATTCTTGCTATTTGTGTTGAATTCTTAGACGATTCATATCATTATTAAAACAAAACTGCAAATTGCATATTTAACGATTTGTGTGTGAATTTTGCGATGGAATCTGGAGTCACGGACTTGAGGAAACAGGAGATCTAGGGTTTCACACTTCTCTGGTATCTCTCTCAACTCCTTCTCTCTCCTCTCAAATCCAATAAAATCTATTTTCTGCAGGATTCTTGGCAAAATAGCACCGCTCAAAAAATTTTTTGCAAAAGTTTTGTGATTGGTTTTGTTTTGCATATTTTAATACGGACTTTAAGGGGTAAGACCAAATCCAGATTAGGTGGGGATTTCATCACCCTTCCTAAGCCCCACAAATCATAAACCGAGCATCTGCATCAACCCTTCATTAATTTAAAAAATATCTAGACCAGACTCTAAGGACTGTCACGCTCAATAAGGACAGAGGAAGGTCGTGGGTAATCTATCGCTTATCCGCATAACTTTTGTAGTGTCTAGGCAAGTGTGTCAAAGGCTAGTGGATTTTAATTAGGCCCACTACTGTGGTTCCTTCCCACTTACCTGGCTACAAGGGTAGTATAGAGACGGTAGAGAATTGATCCTGCGGCTTGACCTTTGGAAGTCTAGGAGCGGTCTAGAGACTGGACCTAGGTGACCTTAGTTCTAGGGTTGCTTGTGCATTTTAGAGTGATTTGTCTTGAGTCCCACTTTTTTCAAAACAAACCAATTATTTTCTCCTTTTTTTACCCCTTCCCCCTTCTTCTCTTCTTATAATGGGTGACCCAAACAGACGATCTTGCCGAGCTTTGCTGTCCACAACCAGATATCTCTTGTTTTCGAAATCCCTTCGGTATACCGTCCGACTCTTCCATGTCCTTAAGAGATCATATAGAAAAAGAAGGAAGAAACAGTTGGCCACCTCAGTCTTGGTCTTATCAACCGTATCCTAATCCTACACCTGTTTCAGTTGATACCCAGAGTGAGGAAGCTCCTAGAAGAATATCCATTGCCGAGCACATAGCTAGGTCTAGAGGCCAAAGTTTCAACCCGGACCAATATCAACCATCACCACCACTGTCCGGAGAAGAGTTTGATATGCGGTTTGTGGCATATAAGATGTATGTTGAAAATAGCCAACCAACCAACCCATATCAATATTCTTCTTATCATAATATTGATCCTACTCCTACCCAAGTTCCGCAACCATTCTATTCCTATCAATCCAATCCGACTTTTCCACCTTCTCTAGACAGTTCTTCTAATCAGTCATTTGGGAGTTTTAATTATCCATAGGAATTTCAATCTTATACTGAAACCCTTATCAACCTAAGACTAGTCTGGAGTAGACATTAGAAAAATTTATGGAACTTTCGAACCAAATTATGAAGGATTTGGGTAGTAAGACAGAACTGTACACCCTTCCTAATCAAACCTCATGTTTCCAAACTGAAATCCACAACTGCAGTTTCATAGATTCATCAAGGACACCAAATAGAATGACTGATAAGTTGTGTGACTTTGTAGTGTTTGATTTACCCGATTGTGAAGGGTCCATTTCAAGTGAAACCATACCCAACCCCTGTGATCTCTACACCTCCACTCTTGAACCAAAACTGATTGAAAACCATACTTTTGATGAGGTGTTTGAGAATTTTAACCTTCACTTGAATGAGGTGATTCACGTTGGGGATATATTGATTGGTGAACCCGAAATTTTGGATGATTTTGTCCCACCAATTCATCAAATCCTTTCACTTCCTTGTGGTCATCATCTTGAGCCTTTAATTCTTTCCGAACCCCAAATATGTCTTTAAGTTGATGATAATGGTATACCCGAAGATCAGACCGAAATACAGCCTCCATCTTCCACATCTGGTTCAACAACACTCGACATACCAATTCGTTTACCCATTTCACCTTCTACTTTCTCCGGTTCTTCTTCTGTTCCTATAGTTTCAGTGAGTTTTGATAAATCACAATCCGTTAATTCAAGTTCAATAATACCAGAAATTCAATTTGATTTGGATATTTTTGAAAATGAGGTAGATGAGTTTTTCGAGTCCTCTACCTCAATAATTTTTGAATCAAGTAGGATAAATTCTGGCATAAAACTCGTTGACAGCAAAATGTTCAATCACACCATTGATAAAAGTTTTGAAGAAATTTTTGCTGACGAACTTGAATTTTTAAACAATACGGATTTTGTGATTGATCAATCTCCATCTATAGAGATTGAACCATCACCATTCCTTCTTTCTAATCATTCACATTCATCCCCATTCTTTCTTTTCTCTAATTTCAAACCCTTTACAGACCACCTCTTATCCATTCCCCATTTTTTCTTGACTCGATACAACACATTCTTCTACCAACCTATACGCTATACTAATAAAATCTTTGAATGGTTGGTGTTAACTTTTGGTCTTTGTAAAGTCTTACTTTGACCAAATGACTCACCCCCTTTTAAAATGCTTCGTATTATCTAACTCATGTTTGAGGGGGGTATATTTTTGGCTCTTGAACATAACTTTTTTCCTCAAATTTGTGAGCCAAAAATAAGTTTGGGGGAGGATTTTCACTTTCATATATTCTTGCCCCCATTAATAATGTCCTCCCAAGCTTACAGGTTTTTGTGATCCAGCAGATAGCAACAGTGAAGACACTGTTGAAAACAAGTTTAGGGGAGATTTGTGCTTATTTACACATACTTTGCATTATACTATATATAAGCACAAAAAAAAAATTGATAACAAAAGAGTAGAAAGTGAAAAATTACATCCAAAAGATAGGAATAGTTTAAGAAAACCAAGAAAATTAGAAGTTTTCTTAAACGAACTAGTAATAAGTAGTTATGAGCTGTTGTCCCAAGGGTTAGTAAGATGAAGGAAGTCACTAATCTGAGGATAAAAATAAGTCTGAAAATTAATTTCTATTCTGGAAGCCAAACATTTGAATGTTGATACCCTACTATATGCACTTACACACGTCTTGAAACTCGGGATAGTAGAGGATACCTTGAAATGCTCTTGTCTAAAAGCTAAAAATATGAAGGAAATAAAAAAAATGAAGAAAATATAAAAATGGTGAAAAGAAAAATGAACACTGGTTTTGTTATCGCCAAGGCAGCAATAAAAAAATATAGCGAGGATGCCTCTTCACCTAGTGCCCTAAGGCCAACTGGTCTGGGAGTCACTGCTAAGCCTTAGGTGGTGCAAGACGAGGAAAATATTATCACCTAATCAGCAAGCACATGAGTAATCGGTCGGTTAGTACCTCAAGAAGTATTAACGGTCGCATGAAAATGTGTGAGCAATCTAAATATTCATCAAATTAAAAAATACTGAGGTAGATGGACAAGAGTATGATAGCTTGAATTGAATTCTCCGAGTGTAGGGATGTTCTTTACACACACGTGGGGTTATATGATCAATGTTTGGATGAAAGGTAGGAATGAAGATTAAAGACGATGTTTTATTGAGGGATGGTGTGATTTCTAACATTTTTTCATGACTATTAAGATAGAGCTCATGACAACTGAAAAGCTAGTGTAGTTGGAAACTCTAAATTTTCAAAGTATTTCTTTTATGGTTCTTATCTTTATATGTAAATTTCACCATCTCTCTTTTATTATAGAATTTTGTGGGTGTAATCCGCTGAAAACCCTCAGGAGACAACACTCCTCCTACTAGGGACACCTAGAGGTTTAACGGCTTGTTGCACGTGCTCAGTGCAATCGTGTTTGCCTATGAAAGTGTGCTTAGTTTTCTCCTTTCTTTTTTCTTCTTCTCTTGAATAAACTAGTTTGTTCGGGACGATCAAAGATAAGTTTGGGGGTATTTGTTCAGTTGAAAATATTGCACTTTGTTATAAGTATTTTCCTTACATTTCTTAAATTATAAAAGGAATTTATTATAAATATTAAACATATTTGGATTTATCTGCAAAATACTATTTTCCATATGTTTATATATTATAATTAATATTATGAAGGAAAATATAGGCATTTTATATTTATATAATATTTTGGTAATTGAAAATATGCATATCATATCAAATATTCTAATCACAATTCTTAAAAGATATAATATCATACAAATGGTTAGAATAATATTTCAAAATATATGCATAATATTTTAGTAATTGAAAGATGCACAGCATATCAAATATTCTTAATCATGTTTCTTAAAGATTTATTACCATATAAAGTGCATAGCATATTAAATATTCTTAATCAAGTTTCTTAAAGATTTATTATCATATATAGAGATTAAGATACTCTCTTTAATTTAATAAATAAACTACCATTATTCATAAAGATATTGTGCAAGATTTAGCTCAGGTCAAGAGATCAAGATGTTCAAGATGTCAGGATCAAAAATCTGCCAAAATCATAAAATCAATACCGACAGGGACTCAGAATCCAGGCATGGAAAGTCACCATATTAGGAAGTCACCATATATGGTAACTAGTTTTCTTCTTTGAGGGCTATATAAAGGACCAAGGGCTAAAGTTAGAAAGCATCAAGCCGACGAGATCACGAAGTCCAAGACGGCTCACGCATCCAGGCTGATCATCAACTGTTCGTCTACCTCCTTGGAAGAGATCGAGAAGCAAACTAGTCTTTGTAATCATTTTCTAAGGAATCAAAGTGTAGATTGTTCAAGTTGATTAATAAAGGTAGTTGTTTTATTTTATTCTTTTGCATTTTACATTATGTTTTCCCTCTCTTTCTTTTCATCTTTTTCTCCCAACATGCGCGAGTAATTCTCCGCTTGTTAGGGTTCGTAGGATTAGGGTAGGCTAATGGACAATGAAAATAATTAAACCCTTTTTAAGTCCCATAAAGTTTAGGAACTTTATCAAAAGAATCATTAACATCCTAATCGGGCGCGCTAGCAATTCTTTGCTAGTTCCGACCGCGATTAGAGATTAGATTAATGATTGTTTTGGTAAAGGCTAGATATGAACGGAGTTCCGTGTCGAGATAAGGGTTAAGAGTGGGATTCTTTTTCCCTCCAGAAACCCTAATCTACACGCATCACTGTCGTTCTAGTTCTAAATCTAATAATGGATAAAAGGGTAACTTTTAATTAATCGTCCATAACTACTAAATCCTAACGAACCGTACAAGCCTTCTTATTATATTATCTAAGTCTCTAAAATAATCTAGATCTATATTTTACATTCTTGTTTAACGTAGATTTAGAAACCATTCTATAAAATTCTTTATCCCTCCTCTCTTTCTCAACACATCTAAAGTAAAAGTAAAAGGTTCCACGTTTTCCAGAGGACGACCCGTACTCATCTCGGTCTAGCTACACGCGACACCGTTATTGATTGCGGTTAACTACAAACACACTCTTTCGAACTAATCAGACATGCTTGAATCTTCTCACACTTCGGACCCAAATCAAACATTATCTTCTGGGCTCTGTACCAGCTATCGGGCACGTTATTTCTCGGGGGCATAGAATATTTCAAGAACTTCAGAAGTATCGTGAATGACTTGTTGCTCCATCAATTTAGGCACTTAATCTGGAAAAGTTGGACGAACCATGATAGGGTGGAATACTCTGCATTCTCATAAATTGGTCTTCTAGAATCATTCATGAACTTTTCGTACTTATCCACACGCGGTCCTTGGCCGGAAGGAATGTCATCTTTGGTAGAAATACTATCACTTAGGGCAGCCTCTACTATATCCTCCATTTCTTCTCCTGGAAAGAAGTTATCGTGTTCTTCTTCTTCTGCCGCATTACTGTCTTCTCCTTCTTCTTCTGCCGCATTACCGTCTTCTTCTTGTCCTTCCCCGTGATATAGCCAAATTGTATAAAGTCTTATAAAACCATGTTTAACGATATGAAGCTCTACGAATTCTACCTTCTGCCAGTACTTATTCCCACATCTATCGTACGGGTAGAGAATCTTCTCTAACACGATCTTATTATGTGCGCATGCAAATTCAATGAAAGCAACAACTCCTGCGACAAACTTAGGCTACATACGTTATTGCCAATCCACGTACATCCAATCCTTAACTCTGATGTACTCATGGGCCATGTTAAACTGTATAACATATAAATTGTAGGTTATGATAACTATATCGAGAAATGTAAGAACGGGATGGTTACTGACAAAGAAGAAAATCCGTAAATACAAGTTTTTCGTTGAAAAGAATAAATTATCGATAAACAAAGTTAGATTTGAAGATACCCAAGTATGAGTTGTATTCTGTGTATCTGTGTTTCAATTTATGATTTTGCTTAAGTTTAGGGTTGTGTTCATACCATAATATTGCATTATTATATTCCCCAGTCCTAGTTATTTTACAAATAAATAGGTGCTTTTGACCCATGCCTGCTACATAATTACAGGTTACAAGTTCTTGGAACTAAAACAGTGAAAACAATGAAAAGACGATGCAAAAGTGAGACTTCGACCAACAAACAGAGAATCTTTATCTTGCTTATAGTTTGAAGACTAAACGAAGATCAAGGTTGAAGACTTCAACATGAAGCAAGCGGTAAAGTCCACAAAATTATTCACTGTAGAAATCTGGAAGAAGACCAGAAGATATTCTGAAGAACCAACCAAAGAAATAGGAAGACAAAAGCCACCAAAAATTCCCTAAAATCCTCAGCTCATGATCTCTCATTTTGGCCGCGGAACCGCGGCCAAACCCTGCTTCTGGCCACGGATCCGCGGCCATAAGAGACACATGTCGGTGGATTTTTCTGTGGCGGTGCGTCGGTGCGTTGACTAGTCTTCCTAGGGGTATTTTTGTAATAGCAGATGTGCGAGTCGATTGTAACCTTAGGGTTCCTATCCTCTATAAATAGGAACTCTAAATCTTATATTAGGTTATGCCTCCTTTCATTAATAAAATTCAGATTTCTTTTGGAGAGCATCAATGCCTCTTTTCATTTCATCTATTCAGATCTGACAAGTCTTGTGTAAATGTTTGGAGAGAGCCATCAATAAAGTAAGTAGTTTTATTTAATTGCCTTAGTATAGATCTTTAATTCCTTGCCCTAGATAGATAGATATCATGTTCTTCAATTCCCTAATGAGCGGGTAGTCTCCTCACTTGTTAGGGTTAGCTTTGGGAAAGGCTTGAGAGATGAAGATCTCTCACCCCTTTCTTGCCCATCACATATAATTAATAGGACTCCATGCATATATGCACACACCGCTCCCTACGGCACCCTATTCCTCGAGGTAGCGGTGATACCGTAGTATAAAGGCCCGGTTGAGCGTGTTTTCCATGGAGGTTAGGGTAAGGATTAAGAAAGGAAGGACAAGAACCTAGAGGAAGAAACACCGTTTCTTCCCGATGGTACTAATCCACTTTATTAATAATTACCATAACCCCTAATAGATCTTAATATGGGCATAGAAAGCGGTGAGATTTATTGACTTTCCAAACTTAACCTAAACCTAACCCTAGCAAGATTTAGATCTAGATTAATTTAGTTTTTAGATTTAATCAATCCGTTCACACCGTTCGGAATTAACTCGTTAAAGAAATTAGGAAATTCACAAAATCCCTGTGGACCGACCCGTACTCACCGGCTAGCTACCAAGCGACGCCGTTCTTGATTGCGGTTATATAAATTCTTTGATTCATCTTTTAAAAGCGCATAAGCTAAACAAAATCTTCCAATCAAATGGCGCCGTTGCCGGGGATGGCGTGTTATTTCCTTTTTGCAATTTCGGGTTAATCTAAAATTGAAAAAATCATGAAAAACTGAAATATTAAAAAAATATAAAAATTTATCATTTTGTTATTTTGTGAAGGGTATTTTTTGTTTGAATTTTGCAGGATCTACAATCGAGTTCGGATCTGGAAAAATCCAGAGATCACAATAGAAAAAGACAGATCTGAACAGCAGAGGATTTTACCAACAGAACAACAACAAAAAATCTTGAGACCTGTGCCGTCGCCTCCACCGCGGAACCGCAGCGCGAAGCCACCTCCGACCGTGTATCCGCCACGGTTTCGTCGAGTCAGCGCGTGAGAAAAATTCTCGGGAACAGAACGGTCTAGCAGACTGCTGAACCACGGTGGGAACCTCCTTTTGGCGGCTAAACCGCGGCTATCTGGTGACCTCGGCTGGTGGAAAATGCACTGTTTGTTTCTTTCTCTCTCCTCTGCAAATCCCGATATATCTTTTGTCAAATCACCTGCAGGATTCTTTGCGCTAAAAAATTTCTCCCCCTTCCAATAATTGATCTTGTGCAGGATTCTTTGTGATGCGCTTAAAATAAAAAAATATTGATTGCAAGTGGTTGTTACTGTTTTGCATATTTTTAATCGGACTTTAAGGGGCTTGAAACCAATCCAGATTGGGAGGGGATTTCATCACCCTTCCCAGGACCCCAGAAATCACATAAGGCATATGCATTGGCTATTATTTAATTAAAAAAATACTAGGCTCAGCCCTAAGGACGTCGCGCTCAATAGGACAAAGGAATAGTTGTAGGCACCGGCTGTTGATCCTAACCTGACTTTGCGGTGTCTAGGCAAGTGTGTCTAAGGCGAGTGGTTACTTAATTAGGGCCACTACTTATAGTGGAGAGCCTCCCACTCACCTGGCACTTACCTAGCCGCAATTGGCGGTGAAGAGGCGGTTTGAGGTCCTATTTCCAGCCCTTTGGAACAGTTAGGAGCTGTCTAGCTGACCTAGGTGACCCTAGATCTAGGCCTGATTGTGCATTTGTGGCTGATTGAAAGTGTGTTTAAGCCCTTTATCTAAAATCTTTTTTGCAGAAAGTTCCAAATAAAAAAAAAGGAAAGGTAATTTTTTTTATAAAAACTTGCAAAATTTTGTTGCTAAGAAATCCGTGCACCCCACATTCTTTTTCTTCTCTTTCTTACATCATGGGTACCCCACCTCACAAATCTCTTGCCGAACTTTTGTACCCTGAACCAAACTTTGCTTCATACGCGAATTGTTTCGGTCGATTTACGGACGACCCCTCCATGCTTAAAATTTCTTTGAAAGATCGAATAGAAGCATTTAGGAGAAACAGTTCGACTTCGCAATCCACTTTGTATCAACTGTGTCAACCTTCACCACCTTCTTACGTTGATACTCCTTTTTCAAGTCCTTTTGTAACTCCTAAACCCATGTCTATTGCTGAGCATATTGAACAATCTCGTAACCGATCTATCACTCCTTTCAACACTTCTAGTTCTAGGGATCAACAAGTCCATTCACCCTTTTATCCAAATATTGATCCTACTCCAGTCCAACCATCCAATTCCTACCAGTCCTACCCGACTTCTGCATCTTCTCTAGACATTGCTTCTACACAACCATTTGGGAGTTTCACGTATCTAAACAATTTTGAATCTTTTACCGAAACTCCTTCACAACCCATGTTTAGTTTGGAACAGTCGTTGGAAGCTTATATTTTAGCAACAAACAAAATGATGAGGAATGTGGATGCGTCCATGGCCGCCCTTATACAACCTACTGAACCGGTAGCTAGTTTCTAACTAGCTCCAAAAATTCCAATGTATGATGGGGCGGTTGGACAGATTGATAATTTGAGAGGAGAGAGTGAGCTGTGCACCCTTTCAAATCAAACCTACCCATTACCGATTGAATTCAACAACTCCAGTTTTCAAACAAGTGCCTAAAATGATGAGTTGTGCGACTTTGTAGTGCTTGATTTGCCAGATTGTGAAGAGTCCCTTTTGAGTGAAACCATACCTAATCCTTTTGAACTCTACACCTCCAATCTAGAACCTGAATTGATAAATATCCATGCTTTTGATGAGATGTCCGAAAAAATTGATTTTCACTTGATTGAGGATATTGACGCCGGGAATATTTTGGATGATGAACCCATAGATTTGATTGAAATTTTATGTCCAATTCATCATCCCGAGTCATTAAATGTTTCTCCCGAGCCTCATATGCGTCTTGATTTTGATGATAATGGCATGGATAGGCTAAATTTTGAGGAGAATTATGAGGAGAGTATTGAGGATAATATTGAGATTGAACCATTTTTGTTTGATGTGTCGGATTTTCCAATTCATCCTCCTGAACCTTTAACTGTTATACATCCTAAATCAAACCCCCTCCTTTCCATCGTTCCGACCACGCAAAAGATCACGCCTGAAGACTGTGAGCTTGAAAAATTTCTCCTTGAATCTGACACAGTTCTCACAGACGATAATGATTACGAGTGTTTCACTTTTTTGGACGATGTTGAAAACTCACCTCCCGAGTTTGAGTCCTTTGAATTTTCAGATGAGTTAGTTGACCCATCAGACTCGATTGCTTACAGTCATTTCGAACCATTGATGGAATCTTTCAAGTTCGAGACAGATTACTTAGGTGAGAATAAGACTATCCCTAAATCACTCCATTTCGTCCTCCCTATCGTTTCGACCACGCAAGAATCCATCGCGTTTCAATTTTCAATGGAGGGTTTACCAAGTTCGACGTACCCATGTTTTCTTGCGAATCTTGAGAGATTTGACCCCATTTCTCGACGGGTTGATAGATTGGCACAATCGCTTTTAACACATCGGTCATCACAAATTGCGCTAATTTATTCACTCGATTTACACCCTCAAGATCGTACTACACTTCTTTCTCTTTTCCACCATTCTTCTCCTCCACCGAGACCATATTCCACTCTTCTTCCCATACGGTCTCGTGTGGTTCTCATTTCTTTTCTTTACACTCCATTCTTTCACCAACCCCACCATTATCACGATAGAATTTTTGAATGGTTGGTGCTAACCTTTGGTCTGTGTAAGGCCTTGTTTAGTTTGGGGGGAACCTTGTTGTATATTTTTTTGTTTTCCTTTTAACAAAAAAATAAAAAAATAAAAAAAAATCTATAAATAAATAATCAGGGGAGTGCCAACATTTTGACCCGCTTGGTGTAGCATGACAGTGAGGACACTGTTAAGCTTAAGTTTGGGGGTATGCTCGGTAAGCCTTCTTCCTTCGCATCCATATGTACATTTTGCATTTGCATTACTTATTTTAAAACCCATAAAAATTGAAAATTTTAAAAATTATAAAAATTAATGTATTCAATTTTGGTCTTATTTGACTTGAGTTTGACAAATAGGTTAACTAGCTAGGAACAACTAGATCTTAGACTTAGTAAATTAAAACCCTAAAAATAACCTTTCTTAAAATTTAATGGTAGAAAGTATAAGTCTTTGTAGTTTATTTAGAAATAGGTAAATTTTGAGTTCAGTTCTTGGGCTAAGTTAAAACAAGAGAAGAGTATTGATGTTTTTATTAAAGTATAAGTTTGAAAAATAATTCCTAGCTTAAGTCTAGATTCTGAAAATGTATACCCTACAAATTGCACAAACACGCACCTTGAAACTTGGAATAGTAGAGGAGACCTTGAAATGCTCTTGTCTAAAATCCTTAGTACAAAGAAAAATAAAATAAAAAGTTCAAGTGTGAATAAAGAGATAATAAAAAAAAATATGAACACTGGTTTTTGTGATTACTTAAGGCTGCAAAAATAGAAAAATATTTAGCGAGGGTGCTTCATCACCTAGTGTCTTAGACCAACTGGTTTGGGAGTCACTTCTAAAACCTTAGGTGTTACAAGACTAGGAATTACGCTTTAATGTGCAAACACATCTCGTCCTCAAGAAGTATTAAAGATCGCATGAAGGATGTGTGAGCGAAATTCATCTATTAAGAAGTGCTTTGGACAACGGACAAGAATATGATTGCTTGATTTGAATTTCCAAGTGTAGGGGTGATTTATACACACACGTAGGGGTATGTGATTGGGATTTAGATAAGAGATAGGAATGAAGAATATGACTTGTATCTTTAGTAGAGATGATAAAAATTCCTAAGTTGAGATAGAACCCTAGAAGGAAAACTTAAAAGATGCCGAAAGCTAAGTAAGTTCACAAGAACATATATAATCCTAAGTTAGATGATGAGGAAGTGTGAAGAATATGGGTGGATAATTTACGAGTCGACGATAATAGAATTCCTTGTTAGAAACCCTAATTGGAGAATTAAAGTCGAAAAAGCCAAATTGATAGGATTTTGTGGGTAGTATCCGCTGAAAACTCTCAGGAGATAACACTCCTCCTACTGGGGACACCTAGAGGTTTAACGGCTTGTTGCATGAGCTCAGTGCAATCGCGTTTTCCTGCGAAAGTGAGGTTAGGATTTTGTTGAGAATAAAACTAGGTTTGCTCGAGGACGAGCAAAAGATAAGTTTGGGGGTAGATTGTTAGCGTGTATGTGCTTTGTGTAAGGTTGAAAAGAATAAATCATCATTTTTTTGAAGAACTAAGTTCTTTATATATGGTTAAACCCTAATTTTTGGAGGAATTAAATTCCCATATGTTCCTATCATTTCTTTTTAAATTAGTTCTTTTCCCCTAAGTTTTGAATCTGCAGAACAAAATCTTCCCAATGAGAATTAAATTCTCAACTTTTGGGGAGATTTGCTTCTGCAAATCACAACCAGAGGAAGAACTAAGTCCTTATATGAAAGGTTAAGTTTACGGTAAAATTGTACGTTTACGTTATAATCGAGTATCATACTGAAGGAACTAGTGCACCGTAAACCCTAACCCTAATTTTTGGAGGAATTAAATTCCCATATGTTCCTATTATTTCTTTTTAAGTTAGTTCTTTTCCTCTAAGTTTTGAATTTGCAGAACAAAATCTCCCCGATGAGAATTAAATTCTCAACTTACGGGGAGATTTGCTTTTGCAAATTTCAACCAAAGGAAGAACTAAGTTCTTGTATGAAGGGTTAAGTTTACGGTAAAGTTGTGCGTTTTCGTTATCATCGAGTATCCTACTGAAGGAACTAGTGCACCCTAAACCATAACCCTAATTTTTGGTATGTCCATGTTATTTCTTTTTAACTTAGTTCTTTTTCCCTAAGTTTTGAATCTGCAGAACAAAATCTCTCCGATGAAAATTAAATTCTCAACTTGTGGGGAGATTTGCTTCTGCAAATCTTAACCAGAGAAAGAACTCAGTTCTTATATGAAGGGTTAACTTTACGGTAAAGTTGTGCGTTAACGTTATCATCGAGTATCCTACTGAAGGAACTAGTGCACCCTAAAATCTAACCCTAATTTTTGGAGAAATTAAATTCCCATATGTTCCTGTTATTTCTTTTTAACTTAATTCTTTTCTCCTAAGTTTTGAATCTGCAGAACAAAATCTCCCCGATAAGAATTAAATTCTCAACTCGTGGGAAGATCTTCTTCTGCAAATCTCAACCAGAGGAAGAGCTAAGTTCTTATATGAAGGGTTAAGTTTACGGTAAAGTTGTACGTTTACGTTATAATCGAGTATCCTATTGAAAGAACTAGTGCACCCTAAACCCTAACCCTAATTTTTGGAGGAATTAAATTCCCATATGTTCCTTTTTTTTCTTTATAATTTAGTTTTTTTCCCCTAAGTTTTGAATCTGCAGAACAAAATCTCTCCGATGAGAATTAAATTATCAACTTGTGGGGAGATTTGCTTCTGCAAATCTCAATCAGAGGAAGAACTAAGTTCTTATATGAAGAGTTAAGTTTAAGGTAAAGTTGTGCGTTATTAAGGGTTCGAAGCTTTTAGTTTAGAGTAAATTTTTATTACGTTTACGGTAAAGTTGTACGTTTACGTTATCATCGAGTATTCTACTGAAGGAACTAGTGCACCCTAAACCCTAACCTAATTAACCCAAATTAACCTAATTAACCCTAATAATCACTCTAACTCAAATTATCCCTAATTAACCCAAACTTAACCCAATTAACCCTAATCAACACCCTAACCCTTCAAATTATCACTAATTAACCTAATTAACCCTAATCAACACACTAACACAAATACACTCTATTTTACCTAATTAACCCTAGCCCAAATTAACCTAACCCTAATCATCACCCAAACCCCAACATAAATTAACTCTAGCCCAAACCAAAATTAACCCTAATTAATCTAATTAACCCAAACCTTAGCCTTAATCATCACCAACCCTATTTTACCTAATTAACCCAAACTAACCCTAACCCTACCTAATTAACCCTAACCCTAAACCTAACTCTAACCCTAATCCTAATCGTAAACCGAACCCTAACCCTAAACCGAACCCTAACCCTACCGAATTAACCCTAACCCTAGACCGAACCTTAACTCTAAGCAATTGTAGCAACCCAAAAATCAACAATAACACAAATAAAAGCATAATTAGAAGTTAAAAATTTAAATTAACTCACCTTAGCCCAGCGATTGTACTGTCGACGAGGTGGAGAAGACCGGAGATTCCACTGTCGACGACGGCAGCGGGGGATCGGTGACGAGGAAGTCAACGATGAAGTCGGCGACTGCAGCGGGATCCTACTGTCGATGAGGAAGTCGACGATGAAGTCGGCGATGACGAAGAGCGCGCGGGTGTGGTGGCAAGGAGGCGCGCGCGGGAGATCGGTGAGAGCGAGTTGGGAAATTTTGGGAACGAGGAAATTTATAGACTTTATTTTTTTATAAATAACCCATTTATGCCCCTACGGATTAATCCTTAGGGCCATCTTTTGCGGCTCCGTAGGGCTAAATAAAAAATTACGTTTTAATATTTTTAAATTAAACCATATGCCACCGTAGGGGCAACCATGGGGACCTACAGATTAATCCGTAAGGGTAATAAAAAGTTGCCCCTACGAATTCCTGTAGCCGTATGGGCAACCCCTTATTGTAGTAGTGAAACTAAATTTAACAAATTCATCAATTAAACACTAACACTATAACCACATATACGCGCAAACTAAATCGTCAATCGAAACTAAATTACACGCCTTAGACCCTATCTATCGACTAACATACGTTTGTTTTCGTCGTGACATAGAACTACACAAAAGTTGTCAACATCGAATGGTATCATTCGGTGCTAACAACCATCGTGTAATCTATGTGACGAGAAAATTTATCGTATGATAACCGATAGATTTGTCCAATGTGGATAAGTTAGAAATGTATAAAGCAAACACGTTCATTCACTTGTATTTTCATTCATTTCAAGATATTTCGTCTGTACATTTCTGCTAGTTCTCCGTGTACAAAGATAGATTAGATGTTCATTTCAATGTTGTTTGACAACATTGAAATGATCATATTTTCTATTACAGTGTACTTGGAGAACACCGGGGAGGTGCTGCCGAAATTTTCTCGAAATGGATGAAAGCACAAGTGAATGGGTGTATACTCTATACATTCTTAATGGGATAGAAGTCTTACTCCTGACAGCCGTTACGTCATTGTATGCTACTTAGCCTACACCTACACCTACACCTAACCTAAATCGTCAATTAAAACTAAACTTAACTAATAAAGTGTCAAGTGAACGGGTGTCCCGTATCCGTATCCGAATCCATGCTACTTAACCTACACCTAAGCTAAATTTTCAATTGAAACTAAACTTAACCAAATCACCAATTAAACCTAACACTAACGCTTCTTAGTCTGTCTATCATGTATTTGTAAAAAAATCTTAATTCCATGACTCTTGTCTATAGAAACCTTTTTTCGTCCGAACAGTTCCAATATGGCACTTCCGTACCTCCACAACAAGAGTTGGATGTACGTCGATACTCACTCGAGAGTGCATAAGTTTTTCCTTTACATTGTTTACTTTTTCACCGATTTTACCTACACATGGCTTAAGTTATTGAAAGAGTACGAAATCTTATGTCCTTGTTCTAATTGTATGAACACGTGATAGCTCAAGAAGAAAGAAGTTGAGTTACGCTTCATGAAATACGGTTTCGTTAGAGATTACACTATATGGATACTTCATGGAGAAGAAGTTATTGTAACGGAAGATGACGTATAGGTGCATGAGATGGAAAATGAAAACCGAAGAGTGGCAAGGGATAGTAGAAGAGGAGGAGGAAGATGAATGGCGGTTTGAAGAAGACAAAGTCATCGAAAAAGATAATTCTGTATTCACGCTGATCGATCACATGGATGGGCTTATAAACGCCGCGGGCCTTCCTGTAAGCACTGAACCCTCGTTATTGGAGAAGTACAAGGCTAACTCAAGAATCCCGATATATCCAAATTGCAATGGGTTTTCAAAACTGTCATTTTTCGTACGTCTCATTCAGATCAAGTGAAAGAACAGATGGAGTAACCGGTCTTTTACTGATCTCTTAGCATTGCTGAAGGAAGTTTTTCCCGACAGAAATAAAGTGCCACTGAACTGGTATGAGTCGTAAAAGATAATCACAAATATCAGTATAAAGTGTGACAAGATCCATGCATGCGAGAATGACTGAGTTTTGTTATGGAATGAACATATCACACTTAGAAATTGCCCTGTGTGTGCGACCAATTGATTCAAGCCTAAGAAAGACTCTCATTCGAATGATGTACCTATGAAGATTATTTATCATTTTCCACTAATACCAAGACTGCAACGGTTGTTTATGTATGAGGAGATGGCGTCCGAAATGCAGTGGCACCATAAAGCGCCTCGTGAAGTGAGAAAAATGAGTCATCCCAGAGATTTGATATCATGGAAAGTTTTAGATAAAAAACTTCCTACGTTCACCGCAGACCTTGTAACGTGAGGCTGGGAATTGTGAGCGACGGTTTCAGTTCATTTTGGATGGTTCGCGATGAGTGTACTCACATTACTTGGCCCGTTATACTGATTATATGCAGCATGCCGTCATAGACCGTTGTGCTGACTATATACAGCATGCCGTCATGAAAGTCTATGACGCAATCTTATTTTATGGTGGCGCTTTTAATCGATGTTCTCTTGTCTTCTGGGAAACACATCGACGTGTACCTTTAACTCTTGATTGATGAGTTAAAGTCGCTGTGGAAACCTGGCATGAGAACCTATGAGGCACATGATAAACAATTTTTTTTAAATGCGTGCTGCTTTGTTGTGGACAATTAATGATTTTCCTGCCTACGGCATGTTGTCGGGGTGGACAACTCAAGATAAGTTTGTGTGTCCTTGTTTTCATATTCATACGAGCCAAGTACGCTTGATGTTTAGCACGAAAGAGGCGTATATGGGTCACCAACGTTTCTTGCCTATACCTTAAAGATTCAAAAGGAATGAAGAAATGTACAATGGTAAGACGGAGACCGGTAGAACTCTTAAACTATTGTTTGGTAAAGACATACTGCAATAATGGAGAGATTATCACAATATCACATTCAGAAAGACACAAAATAAAGATATAATGCCATGCCCAACTGGTTGGAAGAAACGTAGTGGCTTATTTCAACTTCCATACTGGTCCGATCAACTGTTGCGCCACAATTTAGATGTTATGCATATTGAGAAGGGTATCTATGAGCATATCATCAATTTTCTGCTATGTAAGGATGGAAAAACGAAGGAAAATCTCAACGCCCGTCATAATTTGACGGATTTAGATGGTTTGTCCATTAGAGAATAATTGCAATCTCATCCTGTGGCTGGTAAATCGGGTTATTACCAGATTCCACTCGAAATCTACAATCTGAACAAAGAGGTGAAGCGGCGCTTCTTGGGGGTGTTGAAAGAATTGAAAGACTCCGACGGTTTCTCATCAAAAATTCCCAAACAGGTACAAGTAGAAAACGAAAAAATCGTAGGACTTAAGAGCCACGATTACCATATATTAATGCAACATCTTCATACATTATGCCTCAAAGTATCAGTAAAATCAGAAGCTGGTCTTATGCTTAACGACTTTTGCATGTATTTTCGCCAATTGTGTTCCAAAAATGTAGACGTCAGTGAGATAGTGAAGCTTAAAAAATATATTCCTTTGATTCTCTGCAAGCTTGAAACTGTCTTTCCACTTTCTTCTTTCGACATTATTATTCATCTGTCCGTCAATCTGGTAACCGAGGTCAAGATTGGCAGTTCATTGGAATACCATTGGATGTATCCCATTGAGAGGTATGAAAATTGAAAGCTGCCTTAGAGGGGGGTGAATAAGGCTATATGGAAAACTCAGGGTATTTTTGCGAAAACACAAAATATGCAGCGGAATAAAAGAATTTTAAGTGTACTAAATTATCACAGTCACAGAATCAATCGCCGAGATACAAAATGTAAAAATAAACACAGATAATACAGAGAATTTTTAACGAGGTTCACCGCCTCTGTGGCTAATCATCGCCTGAGACTATTGCTCAGGATTCACTAACTCTTTCACAGATGGAGAAACCCAGATATTTTTTCAGGCACAGATCCAAACCTTTACACTTGCAGGAAGCGAACGCCTAGACATTTTACAACAGGCGTAATTCATAAAACTTTACAATTGTGAAGAACGTAAAGCTCACTTCACTAGGTTATTACAATTTTAAGATTATTACAATCTCAATATATACCAACTTTGACAATCCTAGTGATCTCAAAAAGATTAATAAAATTTAGATTCTAAGAGATGAAGGATTGTACTTTAGAAATTACTAAAGTGTAAGAATCAATTCGAAGAAGTTTTTCAAAAAGTTAAATAGGTTTAAAGCAAATTTTTTTCCGAAATTTTAACAATCTTTCTTCTCTAAAATGGTAGAAAAGTTTAGAAACGTTAGAAAGATTGTTTCTCTCTAAAACTTAGAATGGCAAAGGCTTAAGGGTTAGAGAGAGAGAGTTTTTACGAATTCTAAAATTCAAGAAAATCAAATTTTAAAATCCAGAAAACGTTAAAAAATTCAATGTAACTTGTCCTATTTATAAAAACAGATTTAAGGCAGTTGGAGCAGTAAAAATAACTCCCCCCTAAATTATAGGACAGTTAATAGCCGTTGTAAAACAGTTTAAAAAACTGAAATTCCCACCAAAATTTAAAATTCAAAAATAATAACTGTTATAGACTTCTATAAATCTGAAATAGACATCTATATGTCTGATATTTCAGACACAATTTTAAGACAACTTTAAATACAATATTTTGAATTTTAATGAATTTGTTTAAGAATTTTATATGGATTTTGATTCTAACCTTTTGAGATCGTTCTGACTCTAGACTCAAAATAAATGAAAAGTCTTGAATATCTTGAGTATTCTCGATGTTGACTTTCTCGTGTACTCCTTTGATTTTCGAATTGAGTACAATTGTGTCATTTCGATACTTCATTTGATGTCAGTTACATTGTATAATTGTCCTGATGTATGAGTAACTCCAGTTTATAGCACTTTTACATATCTGACATGATTAGTTCCATATATTCATAATTGATATATATATATATATATATGGTTTTGTAAAATCATCAAAACTTAAAGAGATTTTTTACTTTAGAAGTTAACAAAAATGTTTATTATTCATCATTTAAATTACAAAATATTATCGTGGTAAATTAATATCTATAATCTTTCAACATATACCTATTAACTTTTAAAAAACTATATCCGCAACAAGTATCGTTCTGAAAGTTCGATTGTAGAAGGTTATCTCTTAGAAGAAGTCATGTCTTTCTGTGCTCATTTCCTGAACGACGATCTTAAGATGACGCTGAACAAACCGCCGCGTGTGCCTGACAGTCTAATTGGAGCAGGAAAACTAAAAAACATGTCTTACGATCTCATTGGCAGTGTGCATACATACATCTTGCTAATCAGCGAATATATTACTACATATGCAGAGTAAGTAATAATTTCATCCATTTAAATGTCCGAAATTAAATTTTATCTAACTGATCTAAATTATGTAAATTACGAATAGCTCAAGAAAAAACTCGAGCAATCGAATCCTATATGGTCGGCCGATAGAATCGAAAAAGAATAGAGACATACTTTCGCCGTTTGGTGTAGACAAGAAGTCGGCAGACAATTGAATCGTGAAGAGTAGATTGATAAATAGGTTTATGACTTTTTAAATGGTCCAATTACTGCAGTTACGTTTTACAATGGAAACAGGGTTTCCGGCTACAAATTTGATATCGAAATGACGTAACGTATTAGAGCTACATAAAATAGTTGTGTCATAACCGTCAACGACAAAGGAAAACCTTAGTTTGGCGTTCTTGAAGAAGTTATAGTGGTCTCATACATGCATAAGGCTGTCCCATTTTATATATTCTAATGCAGATGGTATGATACCAAGTCTGAACGGGGTAAGAAGAACAATGAATATGGTCTCGTTTTGGTTAACACCCAACGGACAGCCTAGGAATACGATAACTTTATCTATCCCTCAATAGCAACACGAATATATTATTCTCGGAACTTGAAGAAGGTTGACTAGAGTGTTGTTTGTCATTGGAAACCGAGAAATTATTATAATGTGCCGACGTTGAATGTCTCTAAAGATGAGAGTGACGAGGAAGAGGCGCTAACACGACTCAGTCCTTCTATTGAACTTACCGACAATCATTCTTCTGAGCCGTCGAACAATACGTTAATAAGACGTGATATCGGCCAACTGATTGTCGCATATCAAGATTTTGAGAATCCATCTAAGGAATCTTCAGCTAATGTACCGAAGAAACATGTTAGATAATGGAATTGAAATAAATGTTCTAAACTCTATAATGATTATATGTTATGAAATAATATTTGGATATATGTCTATGGTCTGATGGCAGGCCCAGGCAGATCTGGATGTAAGAACAAAAGACGTCTAGTCGAGCCTGGCCAGAGCTCCAGCAGATCTAGCCACAAATGAGAGTGCCCTAGAAATCTCAGTAGATCCTCATACTCATACTACCGTCCCAGCAGATCCGCCTACCCCTATTAGAGCCCCAGTAGATCCGGGCATCCCAGTCACTCCAACACCAGCTATATAGTTTACTCATTTAAAATTTAATACATCATTACAATATAGTTATCTATTAAATTTTTAGTTATCTATTAAATTCTATTGAATCATCTAACAGTTTATTGTTTGTAGATCCACGTTCTACTGGCGTCTGGCATCGGTTCTAGCAGCACGCCAAGGGCATCAGGAATAGGTATAATCGTTATTGCTTAAAACCTTTTAAATAACGATTGTAATTTAAAATTTTCAAATGCTATATATATACTCTGAATATTATAATATTATGTTTGTATATTGTTTTGCAGGCTCCAGCAGTGTTAGGGGTTGAGGTCGTTCTCAGCCCGCCAGCTCCATGCCAGTCGAGGGAACCGGATCCTGGACGCTGATGTTTAATGAGCGGGGTGTGCCTGTCGGCGACAACACCACCAAGTGGGGGGATTATATAGGCCATGAGATCCATACGTACCATCGGTACCCGTTCCATCTTAGGTGGGACCCGTACCAGAACAATAATGCTCGGGCTTTTTTGAGTCAGATACGATATCAAATATCTTTTTAAACATTTAAATTTCAATCTTCTTTATATATATATATATATATATATATATAATTTTGTAATTTCAGTCTCAGTGGCATTACAGGTTCATCGGCGTTCCCGACGAGAATAGCGTGCATGTGCCGTTCAATGCACACCGTGCCCTTGACTGGGTCATAGACGAAATGCAAAATATCAAGAGAAGAAGCCGATGTGAATTAAAGAAGCTTTAATATCACGTCTGAGTCACGACGACTGAGGAGTAGCGAGGGCAGATGATGGATCGGATAGTGGTTGATGTCCGAAGACCCAATTGGCCGCAACTGGTCGACTACGTTTCTCGTATAGATGTTCAGGTATAAATTTAATTTTAAATATTACAACAATTCAACATGAAATCATATTCTGAAATATAATATAATCCTTTTTAGATTTGCAAGGTGGAGTTGGTTCACAACACGCGGAACCGAAACAACGATGTGAGATACCGCGCTGTCCCGATCCAAAGGAAGCGCACGTAGGAAAGCGCACACTACCTCCTCATGTGTACTTCGACGCTTAAAAACATATGTTTTCTTTGTGGCAAATTACTTATTAAAATAAATCCCAATTTCATTGCAGAAAAAGAAAGATCATGTCAGGTATAATACAGCCGCTGGGTGGACAGCATTACACAAAGGCACTAGCGAGTAAATGGTAAGTTTCATAAAATCAAGTCGATTCTGTATTTTAACTTAACACATATCTATATATCTATATAAACTATTTGTAGAGCTAGTTCTAAGAGAAGACTGCTCCCTTAGTACTTGGCCCCAACGACCCGTTCATCGCTATTGGCCCTGTCCTCAATAATCTATCCGGTGGGCATCACGGTGGGTATGAGCACGGGGTTGATCCTATGGCCTACATACTCTTTGCCATGTGTGAGGTCGCCCATGAGTACGCCATGACCCAAACACGAGTAGATGCGGCAGCAGGGTCAGCAGAGGAGATTCGATCGCTCCCCAATCAGATAACGCAGCAGGAGGTTCATCAGCAGATGCGACAGCAGCTGTAGACGATTACGGAGTGGGTCGAGAAGACGACACAGCAGTAGGAGGAGGCCATGTGGTGGGTGTTACGAGACTAGATAGGTAATATCTTTAGGTCACGGGACAGCGGCGGAGGTGGATCGTCCCAACGACCTTAAATCATGTACATTTGTTTTGTATTATATATTTTTTGTATATTTTTTTGAATGTATATTATAGAGATTTTTATATTATTATCTGTGTTTTTTTGTGGTTTTCTGTGTTCTTTCATATTATTTTTTGAATATTATAATTCCGTGCGATTTGATGATAATATTATTTTGTATTGCTCGTTGTAAATGAAAGCAGCGTGCCTGCAACGCGTGCGGAATGTTTCAGGTTTTATATAAATATATTTACATATCGGTAACTGTTCTAACTGTTATCGTTAATCTCTTTGGTAACGGTTGAAACCGTTACTATAGAGGTGGTAACTGTTCCCGTCAGAAACTTTGGCTCAAAACTTACTATTCTTTTTGTAAAAATAAAAGGCAGAGCCCCATATGCAAAGAATGTGAGTACCCGCTGCAGTTAGGATTAAATCCTATAGCAGCGCCCACGTGTTAAACACGTGCGCACCCACGTGTTAAACACATGAGTTCCCATACCGCATTCTTTTGGCAGCGCTTACATGCAAAGCACATGAGCGTCGTAGCCATATGTGTATATAGCAGCGCTCACGTGATATCATGTGAGCGCCCCAATTTAAACTGCTCTCATATGATAGAATTAAATTCTATATGATGGAATTAAATTCTATTTGGGAAATATTTTCCCTGATCTTTCTAATATGAAAAGATCTTTCTCTAATAGAGAATGTTTGGATTTAAAATCCATTGGTGATAAAATATCACCAATTAAACCATCTGATACAATTAAATTCTATTTGGAAAATACTTTCCCTAATCCTTCTAATATGGAAAGATTTTTCTCTAACAGATAATCTTTGGATTTAAAATCCAATGGTGATAAAATATCACCGATTAAACCATCTGATAGAATTAAATTCTATGTGGAAAATATTTCCCTGATCTTTCTAAAATAAGAAAGATCTTCTTTGTTAAACAGAATAATTCTATGTTAGGAAAATATCATCCTAATCTTTTTTAAACTAACAAGATATTCATATGATAGAATAAAATTCTATATTAGGAAAATATCTTTCTAATCTTGTTAAACAAATATGATATTCATATGATAGCATTAAATTCTTTGTGGGAAATATTTCCCTGATATTTCTAAAATAAGAAGATTCTTTCTATTAAATAGAATAAAAATTCCATGTTAGAAAATTATTTTCCTAATCTTCTCTGTTAAACAAAGAGCTTTTGGATTAAAAATCCAATGGTGCATAAAATTTACCAGTTGATTTTTAAGATCAATTTGATTGATTATGAAATTAATCATGATCTCTCAATGAGAGATTTCTTCCAACGGATTGACTTTTCTCTTCTCTTATAAATAGGAGCAAAGAAATTAAATCTAAAGAGAGGAGACCCACCCATAAGCTTCTGTAAAAAAAATAAAGAAGGCTCTTAAAAAGCTTCCATAAAAAACATATAATTTAATTCTCTTCGAAGAAGAAGATCTTCCTCCTTTCAAACCCTAGGTAAAGAAAAAAAGCAGAGATCATAACATCTCTTTTACCTATCATATCATATCTAAGGGTTTAACCCTTTAAAAGAACTTAATTCTTTCTCTAGATCTGAGATCCACAAGACAAGTCTCCCATAAGTTAAGAATTTAATTCTCATCGGAAAGATTTTGTTCTTGAGAATCAAAAATTTAGGGAGGAACAAGATTATAATGGACATAAGAGAAGAACATGAAGAAGATGGAGTCCATAATACTCGAGGAACTTAGTTCTCTCATAATCAAGAACTTAGTTCTTAAAGAACCTGATCCTCAAAATAGTAATCTTGGTGATCGTTAATGGTCAAAATACCATTAACAGAATTTTAATTTTTCTAAAAATATCAACAGAGATTAAATCTCTAATAATGCAGTGGCTCACATGAAACACACATGAGTGTCCAAAAACTCAGCGCCTCACGTGAAACACACGTGAGCGCTCGAAAACTCAGTGCCTCATTTGAAACGCACATGAGCGCTCAAGAAACATAGGGCCTCACATGATATTCATGTGAGTGCTACGTGACTAAGTGCTTAGCACTGCTGGGTATTATAGAAACCCAATCTTAGTCCAAATTAGCTAAGTCTGTGAAGTTTAAGTTTCTTCTTTAATCAACTGAGCCCATATGCTCATGATATCCAATTTGATCTTAGTCCCACATACGACTAATGATTTTTCATCAATGATATCCAAGCTGATCTTAGTCTCATATACGACTAATGATCTTCATCCTATATTTTCTTAGTTAATCTTTGTCTCATATAAGACTAACGATTCTCAGATTCACTATGATCTTTCCACACCTCTGATATATGTCGTTGTAATTCCTCAACGTCTTCATAGAGGTGATGGGTCCCAATAAGCAACAACTCCACTTCCTTCGTCCCAAACACGGGAATATTGAACCGAAATGTCCCTAAACTAATATTCGTCCCAAACACGAGAATGTTGGACCGGAACGTCCCTACACTAGCAATTGCCTCAAATACGGCGATAATGGACCGAAATGTTCTTAAACTAATATTCGTCCCAAAAATGAGAATGTTGGACCGAAATTTTCCTAAACTAATATTCGTCCCAAACATGAGAATGATGGACCAAAATGTCCCTAAACTAGCGTGTCTCCTCAAACAGGTCGATGATGGACTATGACGTTTTTAAACTAATATGTTTTGCCCTGCGGACTATCTCCATACTAACTACTGTATATCATCTATGGGTTATTCATATATAATCTAATGATCAGTTGATCCTATATGCTCATTTGTTCTTAAGTCGATCTCAGTTTCATATATGACCAACGACCCTTAGATCAAACCCAAGTTTTATATAAACGGATGGACCTCACAAATGTGAAAAATGCGTCCTAAGTTCATTCCTGTTGGCAAACTAAGCTACCAACGTAGACCCCGTCAATCAAATGCTTTACCTAAATCATGAAAATATATGTACGGATTTGGACTAATCCATGCCCTACGGACGACGACATAAATTAGTCTCCGTATACAATTCATGGGCAACCAAAATAAATAAAACATAATACGACACAAAGTGAAATACCGGAGTAGGAGAAAGTTGTTATCGCAACGCAATAATGTAATTAACTGCAGAAGCTTGCGTCTACAGGGATGAGTGTCCCCACAATCAAAAACCACTAACAAATGAGGGGGAATCTGATGAAGTCTGCTCCATCGGTCGCATCTATCCAAACCTCCGATATACGGTGCCAGAAATCAACTTGGTATCTTCAGAGAGGTGGATGGATATGTCCAAATAGCATCTGCCCCAAATTCAGGCAAGACGTTTCAACGTCTCAGTCCAGTCTTTGATGGTAAACAGATTCTGGCACGCCCGGCGGGATGTTTTCCTCTTTCCACTCCACACTTCATGCGTTGTGTTTTTCCGTGATCAAATAATCGCGGTATATATGTTTGTAGTTGCCCTTGGGTAATGGGATACTGAAACTGGCATTTCGTATTTATGCAAAATGGCGTTTGCTTCCACACACCGCAACTCAGGCTCTGTCACACCTGGTGGAGTCAAGTATGGGCCACTTGCAGCCTCAAATTTCTGCAATCTGGCTCTTTATGAAATCAACAGGCTTTTATTTAGGAGAATGGTCCAACCTCCTACCCTCGGTGTCTCGACGCCAAAAGGGCAAGTCCAGAAGAAGTCTGTCTTCTACAGGCTGGCTTCTTAAGCTCCAGCTCTACCGACGGCATCGGTCTTCATACGACTGACTCCTGCCGAGGACCAAGGTCAACATAGAGGGCATAATATTCATGCTCTCAAAGAAAATAGGGGGCAAGCTCAGCAAACCCCTAAGACTGATGAAGCTCCGGTAGCATGACATCACCGACGTCGATATCAGCGTCAAATAAGACAAACTGGGAGCAGTTCTCCATCCGGTCCTGCTTCAACTCCATTAGCGAATGCTGCTGTTCTAACCGGAAATAAGTTTGAGTTGCTGTGAAGGGTCGGACAAAATTCCCCCACCGCAGCATTCAAAAGGTCTCCGCAGCCCGTGGAGATCCAAGGAGAGCAGAAGCTAGTTCGCTCTCCGAGAAATCTTTCCTCATCTATATATAAAGTGTGGAAGCAAGTGAAGAACTCGATAGTCGTCCGCGGCTCTTCTCCTAAGCATCAGCCAAACTCTAACAACTTCCCTTTCAAATACAAGGGGAATCATCTTAAAGCGGTTCCTGATATGATAGTTCCTCCCAAAGCGGCTTCTTACAAAATAGAGAGACCAATTAAAACTCAAGCGCCCGAGGCAAATTTCAAAGGCCAAAACTCTAAACGCCCCAAGCCTGGGGGCATAGTAGTTCACACAGTCTATATGGTGAGCTCCAAAGATGAAGGTTGAGCCTCTACTAGTCACGGACCGCATACTCGGTGTCTGAAAAAAGCTCAACAGCAACATGAAAAGATACAGGAGATGCTTGCTTAGGCGGCAACACTTACGAGTCCATTGCCTAAGGCAAACCTTGAAGACGCGCCGGAAGAAAGAGTAGGGCAGGAGTCGGATATTGATTTCCTGAAGTGCGTTCTCAAGAAAAGGGATGAAGAAGCGACAGAGATGTCCGCTAAAATGAACCAAATAGCCCTTATGATCTAGAATATGGCTAGAATGATTATCCCTTCAGAATCGCTGACAGATGAACCGCCGATAGTCGCTCTTAAAGATCAGGGTGACATTTCAAATGCTCCACAAGCCTCATCAATGGCTAGCGAGGAAATGATCCTAAAAGAAAAATTGGACGCATATATTGCTCAGCAAATCAAAACTCACTATATCGTGAAGCCGCAAATAGGTCAATCAAGACTGGTCGACCGTATTCGGCGTGCTACGATCAAGTACAGTACCCGCCAAAATACATACTTCTGACGTTCCACATATAAAAAGCAACCGGGAATCCTCGCCAGCACATCGCGCATTTTAAATCCTTGCGTGGCAACATTGGAGGAAATGATATACTGCTCCTCCGATAGCTCGTCGGCAATCTGGCGGGTATTGTGTTCGAATGGTATGTGGAAATCCCAAATAATTCTATGAATACCTTTGACAAGATGGAGATGCTCTTCTGTCAAAGATTCTCCAGTGCGAATAAACGCACTAATGTGACGATGTTGATCAATGAAAGGGTCAGACCGAATGAGACCTGGGTTCAATATGTTACCCGATGGCGAAATCTCTGGTCTAAATACGAACAATGGATAGATGAAGCCCCAGCCGTGGGAATTTTCATAGCTACCCTTGACCCAAATTCAAAGGTGTTCCTATATATGGCCCTCTTTTAGCTGACGACCTTCCAAGAGCTCATAGATAAAATGACTCTATTGGATCAGATGGGTCAAGACACATCCTCTTCCGATGAAGACATATGAAGAGCAAAGACAAGGCGGCGTTTGTCGCTAACGCTCAATAAAAAATAAGCGGCTCTGAAGCAACCTGTCGCCAAAATAGCGATAGCATGGGTTCTACCCTTCGAAAGGTTAGGATGAGGATACTCGCTCCCCCGAAATATATGCATGGGGCATATTGCTCGATGGCGGAGGAACCTCCATGTGAGATAGCCCTTTCTTCAAATAACAAAAAAGATATTAAGGGACCTATAAGCGGGTCCTGCAAATGGGATAGCCCGCTCTAACCAAAAAAAATGGAAGGGATGTAGAATCCATGTCCCACTCCGAATCAGATGATGAGAGGAAAAGCCCGCAAGTCAAGTTCATTCTTCCAAGGAAGCAGAAGACTTAGCAGAAGGAGTAACATGATATCTCGTTCCTTCATATATGAAAAAGATGCTTCGTCAGCTTCAGAAAACGACATTGATGAGCAGGCGTGGTGTCGTGTAAAATGTCTGGAATGTTCTACAAATAACCCAATTGGTACGATGGTAAAAGAAACAGTCTAAGAGGGTAGAGTTAGCCTAAGGCGTGAAATTTCCATGCATACAAATGACATGCAGCAGTGTCTCAACAAGCAAGCATTGAAAGGAATGAGTTATGCAACTCTGTGACTAAATGATAATGGAACGAAACGTCCATAAACTAGCATTTCGCCCCAAACACAGCGATAATGGACCGAAATGTCCATAAACTAGCATTTCGCCCAAAACACGACGATGATGGACCGAAATGTACGTAAACTAGCGCGTCGCCCCAAATACGGTGATAATGGACCGAAATGTCCTTAAACTAGCGCGTTGCCCCAAACACGGCGTTAATGGACCGCAATGTCCCTAAACTAAAATGCTCCCTTGAGATTTATATTGCAATTGAAATCCCACCGGCAAAGATTGCAACTCAAGTCTTACCGGCTACATAGCTACTCCAACGATGAAGCCACCCCCAAGTCTCACCTGCAAACAGATGGGTCTCCTGCGGCGAAACTACTTTCGAGAGTTTTACCATTCAAAAAAAATGGTACGTCCACAAGCGAAATGGGTACGGATGAAAACCCAAAAGGGCACCATGAGTAAAAACAGCAGGACTACCGGCGAGCTTATGAAAACCGGGAAGGGTGCAAACTCGTTAAAAAATGGTATGTCCACAAGCAAATAGGCATGGATGAAAACCTAAATTGGCACTGTGAGTAAAAACAGCAGGACTACCGTGAGTTTGTGAAAACCCAAAAAGGTGAAAACATGTTGAATAAAAAAATGTGTGCACTTGCAAGGTCCTCTCGACCTTGTGAGGAGAAAATACATGCGTGAGATCTTTACGACTCACAATCGATCAACACAATTAGGATTCTATACAATTCCTATGGAGAAATTACACTTGCGAGATATTCACGACTTGTAAGGAGAATTCCCCCCTATGAGACCCTCACGGCTCATAGAATTCAAAAGTCTTAGGTTACAGGGATCTAAACCTGATCTTAAGCCATCGTATTCCCCAAGTTTCCCTACAAGTAGTTCGATATCGACTCTTGTATACAAGCCACAGACATAAACAAAAAATATGTTACAATCGAGTTCCACTAATGGTGAGAAATATCCCCATATGATGATCGACACTTATAAGTCCTCTCGACTTATAAGAAGAAAATACTCTTGTAAGATCCTTATGACTTACAAGAGAAAATATCATTTAGGAATCCCCACGATTCCTAAGGAGAAAATACACCTATGAGATCCTCTCGACTCGTAGGGAGAAATACCTTTTATGAAACTCTTACCACTTATAAAGTTAAAAAGCCTTAGTCGACAGGATCCTAACCCTGTTTGCTAAGCCACCTTTGTTCAAATCGACAAAGTCAAATGATGATTCGCTCATGACAATATCTCAGTTTTAGCGATGCTGATGCCTAAACAGATGTCAAACTCCAAATCCTCTCATGGCAAATGATGATTCTCTCCTGACAATATTCCAATTGTAGCGATGTTGATACCAAGATTGGTATCAGGACGCAAGTCCCCGACTCGCAAAAAATCAGCGAGTAAATATATATTATATATATATATATATATATATATATATATATATATATGCATATTAAATAGCTGAAATGATGGGGAAACTCGCAATAAAAATCATCGAGCCAAAGTATGCATATGAAATAGCCGAAATGTTTAGGCAACTCACAATAAAAAACAGCGAGTCAAAAATAAAAAATACATATAGCCGAAATGATTAGGCACCGCAAAAAAATTAGCCGAAATGATTGGGCAAAATTGTGACTTTCGTGATATAGAAAGCTGGAATGATAGAGCATCGAAATTAAAAAAAAAAAGGAAAAAAAGAGAAAATAAAATTTTTCCGTCCTGCAAGTAGATCCATTCTAACTCTTGAATACAATCTATGAGAACAAATGAAAGAAAGGGAACCATAATTTCCTATCATGCTTTGTTTAAAGAAGAACCAGATCTTGATGGCAACATTTACAGCTTAGTGACCATCTCCACGTTCTTCTCATTCCAGTAAGGTATAGATGCAACGTCATCAAAGATAAAAGGGTCAAATAAAAGAGGAGTAATGGAAAAATCCTAGCTCCAGCTCGATGTTCTTTCTCGGTGAAGATACAACGTCAACAAGGACCCAAGGATCGAACAAAAGTGGAGTGACGACATATTCCTAGCTCCAGATCTCGATGGAAACATCTACATCCTAGAGATCATCTCGACGTTCCTCCTCATTCCAGCAGGGTGCGAACGCAACAGTCAAATAACAGTGGAGTGACGGCAAAATCCTAGCTTTAGATCCTGATGATGATATATACAGCCTAGAGGTCATATGAATATTTACCCTACTTCAGCGAAAAATTGGCATGGAATCATCAAAGCAAAAGCGAAGTGACGACATATTCCTAATTTCGGGTCATGAAGGCAAGCCTATAGACCATTGGATGCCATCTCACCTCACAAGGGTGCGGTTATGACTCATACGGGCTCCAAATTGAGCCTAACCTCAAGTAAAGCACCACGGCAATACCTAACGTTTAATCTTCGGACGGTAATATGGATATTCCAACCTAAGAAGACTACTTGGAGACGTCTTGTTCAGCCTTAGAAGAGATCAGAGACACGACAGACGAGGGACTACTCGAGCAGCAACCTAAGGGACTACATGTCGAGAATATATCAGCCGACGCAACAGTACGATGGCCTTAACCTAGTACCACAAACCTAACGGACCCCTATCATAAAAGAAAGGGATTATCTATATTTCACGTTAGGATACAACTCCGAGATCCTCTCGACTCGAAGGAAATAACCTTCTCGAGACCCTTACGGCTTATGAAGGTGAAAAGCCTTAGGCGACGGGGATATCTGTTGGGGTAAAAAATTACACCCCGGTTGACCAAGTCAAAATCAAAGTCAACCCTAAGACGAATGAGCCTAAGCCCAGTCCAAGTGGGCCCATGCCCAAGTCAAGCCGGAATATGAAACGGCCGGCCTCCCCCATACCAAGAAGAAAATTACGTAATAAATAAGTTTGATAAAATTTTCATGCATGAATATAAAATAAAAGGGAAAAATTCTAAATTTTTGTTAAGTCCATGGCTCATGTGCAAAAAGAAATAAGCACATGGGCATGTGATGGGCAAAATGCCATTTTGTAAAGCCCAAGGGGTTATGTGTAAACTTGTAAGCTATATAAGGAAACATTATGATGAGATAAACAATTTTTTTATTCCCCTCAAAAATTTGGGTTCTGTGTCTCCTTCTCCTTCCTTAAGGTTCTAAACCTTGTTTCTTTTTTTTGAATTAAATCAAGAGTTTAACTCTTCTTTTCCCAAAAAGGAATAGTTTTTCACCATAAAACCCTTAATGGGGAGCTCAGATCTCCCATCAAATCTTTAAAAGAGAAGATTTTTAAGTCTCACCCTCCTTTTCTCTAAGATCCAGCCAACCGAGAGGAGGAAGAAGGAGACCCATCTCCAAAAATCCCGCTTTGGGAAAAATTCAAGGCTTAAGAGAAGATCCGGGCTCAAGAGAGAAGAAAGGGGTCCCCTTTCATCATCTCCGAAAATCCTTTCGGAGTTTAACTCCAAATCAATCTTTGAGGAGTTCAACTCCAAGATCTAAATCCTTAAAGGAGTTTAAATCCAAATCCAAATCTCGAAGGATTTGAACTCCAAAAATCCAGATCCTTTAGGAGTTTAACTTCGCAAAAAGATCCCATTTTATGAGTTTAACTCCAAAAGTCGCTCTGGGAGTATAACTCCCAGTCTAGGGGCTAAGCCCCTTTATCTGTGGGCACCCAGCGACTGAGTGAACGGTGCATGAACCGCTGGCGCCCAGCGCCCGCATGCCGGGCACGTGACCCGCTGGAGCCCAGCGTCCGTGTGCCGGGCGCGTGACCCGCTGGCGCCCCGTACCCGCATGCAGGATGCTTGAACTGCCGGCACACAGCGCGCACACGCCACGCACGTGGCCCGCTGGCACCCAGCGCCCACATGCCATCTTACTCGTCCTTAGGACGCTCCTCACCTTACTTTTTCCCACACGCTACATACTAAAAAGCCTTAGGTGACAGGGGCCTAAACCTGTCTCCTAAGCCATCGTTCCCTAACGGGCATGGCAAATGATGATTCGCTAATGGTACCACATTCCAGTGTAGCGACGCTGATGCCAAACCAAAACCAAAATCCCCAAATCCTCTCATGGTAAATGATGATTTTCTCCTGGTACCACATTCCAATGTGGTGATGCTGATGCCAAACCAAAACAAAAAATCCACAAATCCTCTTACGGCAAATAATGATTCGCTCCTGGTACTACATTCCAGTGTAGCGATGCTGATGCTAAACAAAAATCCAAAATTCAAATTCCAAATCCCATGCTGCAATGCCTTAAATTTAAGGGTCCCGCCAAACAAGGAAGGAATCAGACAAATCAAACTAAAGTCCCTTCTGGAATCGCTTCCAAGCTCAAAAGTCCCACAGGACAGATTGGAACCTCCCTAAAACAAATCAAACCAACCAATTCCAACAACGGACTCTACGTCAAAAACAGTGACACTCCGTCTTGGGGAAACGTCAAACAGTGACACTCCATCACAGGGAAACGTCAAACAGACACTTCGTCTCGGGGAAACGTCCAACAGACACTCCGTGTCAGGGATATGTCAACCAGTGACACTCCGTCTTGGGAAAACGTCAAACAGACACTCCGTCTCGTGGAAACGTCGAACATACACTCCATGACGGGGATGCGTCAACTAGTGACACTCCGTCTTGGGGAAACGTTAAACAGACACTCTGTATCAGGGATACGTCGACCAGCGACACTTCGTGCCGGGGACACGTCGACCAGCACCACTCCGTGCCGGGGAAACGTCATACAGTGACACTCCGTGCCGGGGAAACATTAAATAGTGACACTCCGTCTTGGGGAAACGTCAAACAGACACTCCGTATCGGGGATACGTCGACCAGAGACACTCCGTATCGGGGATACATCAACCAGCGACACTCCGTGCCGGGGATACGTCGACCAGCGACACTCCGTGCCGGGGAAACATCAAACAGACACTCCGTGCCGAGGAAACGTCAAACACTCTGCCTCAGGGATACGTCGACCAGCGACACTCCGTGCCTGGGAAACATCAAACAAACACTCCGCCTCGGGGATACGTCGACCAGCGACACTCCGTGCCAGAGAAGCGTCAAACAGACACTCTGTGCCACGAAAATGTCAAACAACAGAATCTCTTGTTAGTTATGTATATGCCCTAGAGGCCATTGTTGTACATATGATGTATATTATAATGGATGCTTGGTTATATATAGAGATGACTTTCTTGCTCGTCATGATAGTATGCTATTTGGTTTCACTTTATCTTAACATGTTGACTTGTATTGGTTTACTGTTTTACTCTCACATGTTGATAAAGCCCTTAGGATCTGTACTCGACTACTGGGACTATGATGAGATCATACTAGTGGGGCCGCGGTAGTCGATGAGTACATCCTATAACTGTTCCTAGTCGAGGGTATATCGAGACAGGGCATCGATACACCAGTGTAGACTAGCGTATACGCATCTTGACCCATATGATGGGCGATGGATGATCCAATATCCATCGGTGTTAGACATCAGAGATGGTGTATGGGTGCTCAGTGGAGACTGGGTACACTGGACGGACTCGCCGAGAACTCCCAGATGGTGATATACCACACGTCAGATGGCAGTTCTCCGGTGACACTGGTACAGGGTAGTCTGTAGACCCGAGATCGTCATGGAGTCTTGTGTGATTCCCACTGTGCTTTGATTTCCACCTTACCACATCCAAGAGGGCGGGCAAAACGGTGGCTTTTGGGTACAGTCCCGAATCACATGGAGGCAATGAGCGATAGGAGGGGATTCGTCTCTCCCGGTATAGGGAGTTGATGTTGTGCTGTGTTCGATTGGCCATAACTGGAAGTCCCTGGCCAAGGCTGATATGGAGATTTACTGGTAAGTGTTACTAGTAGTTTCTCGACCCGTTATGAGCCACACATCGACACGACTTATCGGTTACTGGGGTCTGACGTATACCACCCCTAGACTTGATATGCGACATATCAGACGAACAGACCGGACTGTACGGGAGTGTTACTGATTGGATTCACAGGAGAACGCACAGGCTAGCTTGTTGATCTTCTGATCGCTCAATACCTGGGTGGCTGTTACGTTTAGCTGCCCGCTTGCAGCTTGTGGGTGTTTGATATGATCATCACCTGCTACCCGGCGTATTGACGATTCTTTAGAGTCCTACACAGAGGTTTCTTGGCTCAGGCGAAACGGAGTAGTAGCACATATGTGATATGCGCAGGAGCGAGAATAATGCGATATGGGATACCGTATTATATTCTCGCGGTAATTAGTTATGAACCGGTTCATCGGATCAAGTGTTGATTCGATGAATCGGTACATGAAGTATTAGTCGGTAATATTCGATATAGCCGGATCGTCGAATCAAGTGTTGATTCGATGATTTAATGTATAATAATATATATATGATATATTGTATTACATTATCTAATATTGGCTCGCTTTATTATATCATTTTCTCAGTGGATGATACATTGATATATATGCGATATATGTTAATTGTATTATTTTCCTTTGTTGCAAATATATAATATACATGTGATATATATTATTGTGACATGATATGATTAATTATTAAACATGTTTAAGGATGATTAATTGAGGTTAGGGTTTGATTAGGGTTAGATGCTTCATGCACCTTCTAGAAGCTTTATTCTTTTGTCATTCTTAGGATATTTTTGGATGACACTTATTTAACCCAACCAAACCCTAACTCTAGTTTATTCTCTACTAAATCCTATCCACTCATCCTTGACCATGGTTAATAATCAATCATATAGCTTTTATTCTATTCATCACAAAAGAAAAATAGATCATTATCTTTTCCATTATCATCTTCTTCTCTCTTGAAGAAAGCTTGCTAGTTTTTCTTGATGTGATGAAATAATATGAGGAAATGATTTAAAAAGAAAGCAAAAATACTACTCTCTCATCCTCATCTCATCTAGCCCATGAGATTAGTGTGTTCATCTCTTTAGAGTGAGAAAGCTTGAGTCGTTGCAACTTCGAGGTAGATCATCGGAGATTTGGAATACTTCAAGCTAGCATGGATCGTTCGAGTCGTGGAGCCTCTCATGAGTCAGGGAGATCGTGGATCGCGGCAAAGGGACTTCTACTCGGAGCTTGTGAAGTGAAGGAGCGGACTACAAAGGTTGTAATCCCTCACACTTAGATAAAAGTTATCATCTTGCATATTAAACCCTAATAATCTAGCAAAGATCCCGGCTTTGGGTTGTTCGGCACGTCTAAAATTTTATCCGGGCATGTTTGATGCCTTATGAACCTCACAAGAGTGCCTAGGAACCCTACATCTCTGTGCCGGGGATACGTCATACACCAACACTCCATGTCAGGGAAACGTCAAACAGACACTCCATGCCGAGGAAACGTCAAAGCGACACTCCGTACCGGGGAAACATGAAACAGACATTCCGTCTCGGGGATACGTCAACCAGCGACACTCCGTGCCGGGGAAACGTCAAACAGACACTCCGTGCCAGAGAAACGTCAAACAGCAGACACTCTGTGTCGGGGATACGTCATACACCGACACTCCGTCTCGAGGAAACGTCAAGCAGAAACTCCGCCTTGGGGACACGTCAACCAGCGATACTCCATCTCGGAGACACATCAAGCATCGACCGTCCATGTTGTAAAAAGGGCAATGCCAGCCTCCCAAAAGCGGAAACCAAATCAAGTCACACTACACGAAAGAAGATCTATCAATTTCATGCACACGACACACACGCACGGTGTGCATTTATTGATGGGGGCACTTTGTCGGGGTAAAAAATTACACTCTGGTTGACCAAGTCAAAATCAAAGTCAACCCTAAGCCAAATGGGCCCAAGCCCAGGCCAAGTTGGCCCATGCCCAAGTTAAGCCCGAATATGAAGCGGCCGACCTTCCCCATACCAAGAAAAAAATTACGTAATAAATAAGTTTGATGTAATTTTCAAGCATGAATGTAAAATAAATAGGCAAAAAGCCAAATTTTTATAAAGCATATGGCTCTTGTGCAAAAAGAAATAAGCACATGGGCATAGGATGGGCAAAATGCCAATTTGTAAAGCACAAAGGGCTATATGTAAACCTATAAGCCTATAGAAGGCAAAATTATGATGAAATAAACAATTTTTTTTGATTCCCCTAAAAAATTAGGGTTTTGTGCCTTCTTCTCCTTCCTCAAGGTTCTAAACCTTCTTACTTCTTTTAAATTAAATCAAGAGTTTAACTCTTCATTTCCCAACAAGGAATAGTTTTTCACTAAAAAACCCTTGAAGGGGAGCTCAGATCTCCTATAAAATCTCTAAAAGGAAAGATTTTTAAGTCTTACCCCCTTTTCTACAAGATCCAGCCAACAGAGAGGAGGAAGAAGGAGACCCATCTCCAAAAATCCCACTTTGGGAAAAATCCAAAGCTTAAGAGAAGATCCAGGGCTCAAGGGAGAAGAAAGGGGTCCCCTTTCATCATCTCCGAAAATCATTTAGGAGTTTAACTCCAAATCAATCTTTTAGGAGTTCAACTCCAAGATCCAAATCCTTAAAGGAGTTTAACTCCAAATCCAAACCTCGAAGGAGTTGAACTCCAAAAATCCAGATCTTTTAGGAGTTTAACTCCACAAAAAGATACCTTTTTAGGAGTTTAACTCCAAAAGTCACTCGAGAGTACAACTCCCAGTCCAGGGGCTAAGCTCCTTTTCTGCAAGCGCCCAGTGCCTACGTGTAGGGCGCGTGATCCGCTGGTGCCCCGCGCTAATGCGCCATACATGTGAACCACTGGCGCCCGCATGCCAGGAACGTGACCCACTGGTGTCCAGCACCCGCATGCATGGCGTGTGACCCGCTGGCGCTCCGTGCCCACACGCTAAGCACGTGAACCGCTGGCGCCCAATGCCCACGAGCCGGGCGCGTGACCCGCTGGCGCCCAATGCCCACGAGCCGGGCGCGTGACCCGCTGGCGCCCACACGCTAAGCGCATGACCTACTGGCGCCCAGCGCCCGCGTGCAGGGCGGGTGACCCGCTGGCGTCCAACACGCACACGCTAAGCATGTAACCCGCTGTAACCCAGCGCGCACACGCCATGCGCGTGACCCGCTGGCGTCCAGCGCCCACGTGCCACGCGCGTGACCCGCTGGCGTCCAGCGCCCATGTGCCATCTCACATGTCCTTAGGATTCTCCTCACTCTTCATTTTCCCTCACGCTCGACACTAAAAATACCTTCCCCGTTAGAAATAATTTTTACGGGGCGCTGCCCCGCACCACGCAAGGAGGCTGCTAGCCTCCTTGACCCTCAGTCCACTATTCAGATAGCGGGGCCCCCATAAACACTGCGAGGCCCCCGATACATTCAAGTCCCCTTCAAGACACAACACGCATACTTGTAACATTTCAAAAAATTAAAATATTATTTTTCGGAATTTTCATAATTTAATATTAATTTTTAATGAATATTTTAATAGTCGGTATAATTAAATACCGATAAATGGGAAAAATTCTAGAGAAAATTTTGGAAATTCTAAAATAGGTTATTTTGTGGAAATATGCCATTTTACAGTTTTATGATGGATTATATGCTACTTTAGTATTAATTGCCATCAAAAATCGCTAATTGGATTTTTGGACTTTTGTGCAAAATGTGCACATATCATTTTCTGCACTTGTCATACTTGTTTCATGTTTTGGACCTATGTTAAGTCTAGGGTTGGACCATGCTTAGATGACCATGGTGGATTGAACCATTTGATTGAGATAATTGGGTTAATTAGGGTTTTGGTTTAAGGTGATTAGGGTTAGAGTTGACCTTGTGTAGGAGAGAGGGTGTGCCATAATGGCTTGTGTGTGTGCTAACACTTCTTGAGAAAGAGAGAAAGGTGGCTAGGGTGTGCAATGATCCATCCCATTTCATTATTCCTTGTGTTCTTCCCTCCCTCTCAAATGATGATGCCTCCAAGTGAAGACATCAGCACATTCCAGCAGCAGCTGCATCAGGTCCCTTCACCCACACATCAGCCCCTATTTCCTCACATCAACAGCTACATCAGCTGCTGTAACCATGCATCAGCTCAACACATTTCAGCCACCATCAGCAGCAACAGTAACATCAGCCAAGACAGCAGCACAACTTCAACCCAATTTTCATCACATCAGCTGCAACACCATCAGCCCATATCAACACATCAGCAGCTACATCTCTCACAACTCACACCACACCATCATAAACACACCAACACAACACCAATAAAACAGTATCAGCACATTTTCAGCCATGTTTTTATCAGCCACAGCAGCAACAACTTTATTCCAACCAACACCCCACAACACCATCATCAAACCACAACTACAACACTTCATCTCACCACAAAAACAACACCAGCCCCTGCAGTAGCTGCTGCAGACAGCAACTAAGAAAAAGAGAGAGAGTAACAAGCAGCAGCAGCAGGAAACAACATCAGCTCTAGGAATAAAGGAAAACAGCTTCAGCAACAGGAGTAACCCAGCAGCAGCAACCCACTTCCCGACCTCCTCCTCCTTCCCTTCTCTTTCATTCCAGGACTCCCTTGAGGTATAATCTTGCAACCCAAACTCCTATCTTGCAAGTTATAGGTAGTAGACTGAATTTAGTGTTATATTGAAGATTAGTGCTAGTTTAGGAAAATTTGAGTGAGACTTGACCAAGTGTTGGTTTTGATTGTTAGTATAGTCTTACTAGGTGTTGCTAAGATCAGTTTAACCAAGATTTGTTCCAGATTTCACCAAAATTCCAGATTTGTTATACTTGGCGTAATTTAGTGATTTGGTCGACTTTTTGACCTTTCTGGAAACTGCTATCAACCCGGACCTCCTAAAATAAAATTGACATGGCAGTAGGCTGTGCAGGCACCCTGGAACTACCACCCAAAACCCTAGCCCCGACCACCTTACTCCGGCCACAGATTTAATCCCTCTGGCCGCAATTTGTGGCCAGAGCAGGAGGGAACTGCCTCGTTTTGCGTGCACAGCCCTATACATGTAAACTTGACCCTAGGTATGGCTAGTTTTGTCTGGTTCCAACCAGGGTAGAATCTGGGTTGATTTTCATGAGTTGGCGTATGATTTACGACTTGTTTTCGTATGGATTTTGGGTATTTGGTGATTCGTTTCTGTCGGGTGGCGTTTGAACGCCAACGACCAGTGAGCTTTGACTGTGTTTGCACGCGAGACTATAGGTTTTTACTTATAGACGTAGCGTGTACTGTTTTGGGTTTCCGACATGGTTTTCATGTGTTTTAGCATGTGATGTTCTTGTAGGTACTCACGTGATATCGAAGCGTTGGAGATGCAGATGGCGACATCGGCACCGGCACACATGAGCAAGGTGAGTAGATTTATATCTACGGGGAGAAGTCGGGTGGATGGCGTATAGCACCCCCACAATTCGTCGTGATGTATACGGATGCGTATACACACATATAATTATCTTATGTTGTTTGGGAAATTATTGATGTTTAGGATGGATAATTGGTGGACTTGGATGATTTAGTGTCGCGAGAACCTAGAATAGTGGGTGCACTACACATACACACTCCCACACATACATACTTGCATACATCCTTACTTCATATGTGCATAGACGGGATTCTACATAGATATGTGTTCACGTAGGTATGGGACCACATGCTCACACACGGATTTGAGGATGATACTTGGGATTGAGATGAGTCGATGAGAGTTGATATGAGATTATGATGTCGGTGATTGGCAGGATTCGTACTTGATATTCGTCCTGATATGATAGCGGGTCTTGGATGACGATGCCATGTGCATAGTGATACATATATTTTAAATGATCGACATGTGATTATGATACGAGATAGGATGTGATATGTTATGATATGACAGGATATTGATGATAGGCCGCCTTGGGCGTTGTTTACTCCTGGAGATGATATGTGCTGATGATATCGTTTTTGCTAGAGGCTGTTATTCGGAAGCCGGATTATGATTATATTGACGATATATGATGATGATATCGATTTATACGAGACTGTCGGTCAGTAGTCAGATCTTGATTATAGTGATGATGTTAGCATTGTACCAGACATAGGTTAGTACCTAGATTATGATATTTGATAAAGAGAATACCAGATGAATGATACGACGAGTATGATATTGACCCGTACCCAGATTTGGGGATGCCGTACGACGGATTTACGTACGAGCTATAACTTGATGTTTGATCCGCACTCTTGATTTAGGAATAACTGATTATAGAGATATGGTATAAATGTGATATATTCGAGGCGGGATCATCGACTAAATATATATAAGTATCGACTCAGAGGTTAGGCGGTTTCCCTTACCTACTGTTAGCTTTATCTCAGCCTTATAGTGGTGTAGCTATATGACTCTTATGACATTAGATGCAGTTTAGCTTTCTTGGTGTTTAGCATTCAGCTCCCGCATATTATTGTTGTTACTCTGCATCGCATACTTATTGTGATTCACATTCCATTATTAATATCATGCTGTTAGGACACCAGCACCATTACCGATGATGCGTATGCTCCACATACACCTATTTGCCAATGCACATACATCTTCATCGGTAATTGCCATGTCATGTACACTTAGAAAATATTATTGCCTGATTTAGCTTGTTAGCTAGTAGTGACATGATATTAGTGCACTTGCCTTATATGCCAGCTTGACATTGTAGCTATTACTTGTCACATCATGCATACTGTTGTTCATTATATGCCGTATTCATGGATTCTCATGCTTATATTCATGATTTTACATGCTATTGATGATTGGATTCGGGTTTCCATGAGATTTTCGGGATTTGGAGGAAAACCGCAAAACATATATAAACTGCTTTCTCTCTTTTTAAATAAAAATGTGGTTTTCCCATGATGTATGAGTCGTCCACCATGAGTTTTGTTGATGGATTTTGAGACCTGATTCGAGGAGGCGGATGAACCGTTTTGGGTACATGGTGGGCCCGGTGCGGTACCCCGGGGCAGGAAGATCGCAGGAGTTGGCGTTGAGCCTGGCAAGGGAGCACTACCGACCGGTGATATTACCCGACACGTCGGATATCCGGAGGATACCGTCGTGGTCATGAGATGGATGTTAGGGTCCGATCTGGACTGATGGCGCCCTGGATATTATGATTAAGACATTGAGATTTTGAGATATTGAGGTACAGAGATTGTGATGCAGAGATATCGAGATATTGAGATTTATGTTTTGTGCCGATGCTAGGCACTGTTTATGCTGATTTTATTTATGGTACCTCATTTTTAAAATACAGAAATCTCATAAATTTATGAAAGCAGTTTTCTTCAGTACATGCATTCTGTTTCATGCATTCATACATCATCCATATGATATATTGCCACCTGATGCACTGACACAGGCACATGGGATTGTAGGGTTACTAGGCATACTCAAGGGGTTCCACAAGGCATCTACCATGCCAAATTCAAATTTTTATGTGCCTAACAACCCTAATGAAGATCGTTAACTAGAGATTAAGCGAAACAACAAGCTAGCAAACTACTTTGCTACAAAGTGAATGGAAATACAACCTTTGTAGATCCGGTCCTCCACTTATTTAGCTCCGTAATGACGTCCCCATCGCTGCGATCGTGAAATCCGGACTCTAGAGAAGCTCCACGAGAAGAACGAACGTGCTTGCTACGTTGACTTCGAGGCCGAAGATGATCTACGTCGGGGAGACTCAAACTCAAGCTCCATCTTCATTTGGTCATGAACCTTGTGAAGAAAACACCATATACAACATGGCAAGTGGTAGAGGATGAAAAAATAGGAAGTGGGTTCACTTTGGATTTGGATTTCTCACTTAGATTCATCACTTGGAATTTTCAAGAAAGCTTTCTTCTTTTCTTCATGAAGAAGAAGAAGAAGAAAGAAAAAGAATAATGGAAATGAATAATCCATAATAGAAAATCAAGTGATGCTTATCATTTAGCAACCATGGGTGAGTGTAACTCATGTAGAGAATAAACTAAGGTTTAGTTAAATGGTTAGGTTAACCCTAAAACAAAATGGTTGAAGTTTCATGAATCTTCAAGAATAAAACAAAGAAAGCCACCACCATTTTGTTTCTTGCCAAAAAAATACATAAAGAAAATAAATAAATAAGGCAAATGAAATCCTAACCATTAACTAAACATGGTGTATAGCATACACACACCCAAGTTTGCATGTATCATCAAACATGATACACTCAAGTGCACAAAAATATATCACATATACTACTTGTGCATATCAAGTGAGAAAATCAATCTTAAGTGAACAAATACTAGTTAATATAAAGTAATATATCAAATATATAATTATACATTAAATCATTAAATCAACACTTGATTTAATGATCCGTTCATACTGCATATAACCAACTAATATCAATAGTAACAACTTATCGAATCAACACTTGATCCGATAACCCGGCTATATCGCATACAACCGATTAATGTCACAAATCGCGAGAATAGAATACAGTATCACATACTGGTATTATTCTCGGTCCCCGCACATATCTCATATACGCTCCTATTTCGTTTCGCTTGAGCCAGGAAACCCCTGTGTAGGACTCTAAAGACTCGTCAATACGTCGGCAGTAGGTGATGGTCATATCAAACACCCACAAGCCGCAAGCGGTCATCTAAACGTAACGGCCACTCGGGTATTGAGCGATCAGAAGATCAACGAGAAAGCACGCTCACACTCCTGTGAATCCAACCAGTAACACTACCGTACAGTCCGGTCTGTTCGTCTGATATGTCGCATATCTCGTCTAGGGGTGGTAAATGATTGGTAGAGATTCTGCGTGTTCAAGTTTAGTTAATTTCCGCAATCAAGACAGTTTCGCTTGTAGCTAGCCGGTTGAGGACAGGTCGTTCGCAGGGAGATGGGAATCTTTTTCTATGTGCTTTAACGAGTTAAGTCCGATTTTCCAAATTTGTTTGTGATTAACTAAGTGTTAAAATGATATGTAAAGAGAGCTTGTTAGGGTTAGGATTAGGTTAGTTTGAGTTAGGAGTCGCTCACTTCTTTCGTTGCCACTCTTAATATCGGTGTTACGGTAATCGGCAACAACGGGGATTAGCACGACTAGGAAGGAACTTGCGAGTATAAGCTAGGATTTCCAACGCTTAAGTTCTTCCTTTTGGTGCTTGTCCGTCCGTTCTTGGCTCTTAGCCATAACCTCCGGTTAATTCAACCACAACCGATCTCTCTACGGAATCACCGCTATCATGTAGGATAGGGTGCCGAAGGGAGCGGATTGTGGTTCAATTAACGGGAGTCGATTTAAGATGTTGGGCAAGAAAAGAGTGAGAGAGATTTCCTTCTCTCAAACTTCCCTTATCCTACCCTAACAAGTATGGAAACTACTCACACATCATAACGAAAAGAAAACAAAACAAAAGAGGAAGATAGAAAGAAGGAGATTAGAAGATAACAACTAGCTATTTGCGACCTCACCTTGGCAAGGATCAAGCGTAAGCGTCATGGTTGTTTAAGGATAAAGGAAAAGAGAAAAGAAAGAAACAACAAGAAATAACAACAACTAAGTTAACAAATGAAAATTACAAGCAATAATAATTTAACTAAAGAACAAGACAAGATATAATAACAAAAGGAACATCTTTATTCATCATTTTTCACTCACAAAAGCTCACTACAAGTTTTTCAATGGAGAAGAGATGAGAAGAGGAAGAAAAACAAGTATTCTAAACCCTAGGAAAATACAAGATTAAGCACCCTTGGCTTCACAAGGTTCTGGGTTATTTATAAGCAGGGAAATGGAAATCTAGGGCAAAATTCTGCCTGTACCTAGAAATACCAAAACACCCCTGAAAACTGGACTTCTGACGACTCCATATGGCCGCGGTTCCGCGACCCTATTGGGGAGTTAGGTCACAAATTTTGGTGACTTCTCCTGGATAACAGTGCCCTTCAGTATGGTATATGTTTTTTTCGCATATTTTTTTCACGATTTTTCCAGAATTTCTGTTGAACAAAAGGTGATGTGATGTAGATCTTTTTGTCATGATTTCCTCGAGCTCCGTGTAGATTTCTTGGATCTTGTGTTGCCATTGAGCCTTGTGCATGAAAACGACATTGATTTGCCATTTTGTCTCTTAAACTGGTGTGCGGCAACATACGGATAGAGAGCGGAGATCCGTGTTTTATCTGTGGTTGGCAGGTACCCGGGTTTTGTCGTGTTTTTCCATGAATTTCACCGTTTAGAGCCGAGAACCTGTATCCTGCAATTGACTAGCAAACACGGCTCAAGAGTACCTACCGATAAGCAGTATGATAAAAATTGGGCGGTATAAAAATGCAAAAATCTGATATGAACAAATACCCCTAAACTTATCATTTGCTCGTCCCAAGCATAGCCAATTTATTCACAAAAATTTCCTAACCTCACTTTCGCAGGGAACGCGATTGAACTGAGCATGTGCAACAAACCGTTAAACCTCTAGGTGTCCCTAGTAGGAGGAGTGTTGTCTCCTGAGGGTTTTCAGCGGATACTACCCACAAAATCCGGTCAAGCTAGTTTTGCAAAATAACTATGATTCAAACACCTAAAGTTTTGTTTCAGAAAATAACAATTCTATGATCCTAAGTCTAGATTATCGAACCTTTATTTTTCACACCTCGCTTCTTATTTAACTACAGATTTTATATGTCTTTACGTGCAGTGCAAATAGTGTCATTAAGTTTCCAGAAAGATCGATTTACGTCATCATGTCACACAATAAAGCCCAGATAAAATTTTTGAAAGGATCACGTAAGTTTTATAAAGATTTAAGTATTTTTCAAGTTTCGTTTTCCAGTAAAGTTTCAACTTTAGAATTTCTATCTTCCCTAACAGGAAACTAGGTCTTATTCTTCACTCCACCTTTTTCTTGTTTTCATTTCATACACACCTCTGTGAACGTGCAATAGTCTTTTTTATAGAGTAAAACCTTCATATCTCCGCTAAATTTTTTTTTTTTAAAAGCTTGTCTTTTATCAAGATTATTCTCACACAAAGAACCGTTAGGAATTTTTACTCGGAGAGAACACTTGCTTGACTTTGTTTTAATCTGGACTTTCTAGGCTTCTTAGCGAGCTTTGGGCCAATGCTTCCAAACCAGTTGGTTTTAGGGCATTAGGTGTAGAAACACCCCAGCGGACTTAATTACTCAGGTTACCTAGGTCCAAAAACAAAAGACAGTTTGGCGTGAAAATCATGATGATTTAATACGAACGGAGATATAACCGGCAATTCAATTATTTTTTGGAAAAAAGACGTGTTTAGTGGGTTCGGTGTGTAATCATTCTAATCAAATTCCAGATGGGTTATTTTTCAGACTTAGTTCCAATTAAGGCATCAATAACATTCTTTCATATTCGCTTTACTTCATAAACTATTCTTGGTATTACTTATTTCAGAACAACCTATTTGATCCTCAGAAAATCATTTATCTATTTAAAAGTTTTTAAACATAAAAGACTTGTCATCTAATTTCCAAAACTCACGACACGTGTAGTGTGATGTAAAGACGTATATCAGCTATAGTTAACTTCAAAGGAGAGTTATCTTTCAGGTTTTCAAATTCTAAAAATAAGATTTAGTTATTCTTATTTTCTCAAACAAAACCGTCGAAATGTTGAATCAGAGTCCTCCCACTAGCTAACTTGACAGAAAAGTTTTTATGTTTTTAGAAAATTTTCAGATTTTTATGGATTTTATGAATTTTAATATGTAGATGCAAAATATACATATGAATGCGAAGGTTAGAAATGCGTACCGAGCGTACCCCTAAACTTAAACTGGACAGTGTCCTCACTGTCATTGCATGAAGAGATCATTTGAAGGGTCAAAATTGTCGGTTAGCGATACACAAAAAATATTTTGTTTTTGTTTTTAAAGAAAAGAAAAAGAATATCCACAAATATAAACAAAATGGTCTATACATACCCCCAAACTTATTTGGAACAGTGTCCACTGTTCTTGGCTGGATAACCGAAGTTTGGTGGTAGGCAGAGGAAGATTATGCAGGGTAAACCGGCTCCTGTAAGACCAAGAGCTCCTCTGTTGGTTCGGCGCTAAGGTACGGTTTAAGGCGGTGTCCGTTCACTTTGAAAAATGAACCGTCCTTTGGATTTTCCAAATCCACAGCACCCTGCGGATACACATTCCGCACAAAATATAGCCCTTTCCAGCGAGATCCGAGCTTTCCTGGATGGAAGTGAAGTCGGGTGTCGTAAAGCAGTACCTGCTGACCAGGTACGAAGGTTTTGCGCAAGAGGTGTTTATCGTGAAACACCTTCGTTCGGTTCTTAACGACAACCGCGTTATCGTAAGCCTCATCCCTAAGCTCGCTTAATTCGTTCAACTGCAGCTTCCGATGGCTGCCCGCATCTTCGAGAGACAGATTCAGTTCTTTTATCGCCCAAAATGCGCGATGCTCTATTTCGACAGGTAGGTGGCAGGCTTTTCCGTATACAAGCCGATAGGGAGACATGCCAAGATCGGTCTTATAAGCGGTTCGAAATGCCCAAAGGGCATCAGTGAGTTTCAGCGACCAATCTTTTCGGTTCTTGGAAACCGTCTTCTCCAGTATCTGCTTGATTTGCCGATTTGAAACTTCGGCCTGCCCGCAGGTTTGGGAGTGGTAGGGCATAGAGAGCTTATGATTAATGGAATATTTCCGCATCAAGGCCTCGAAAGTCTTATTGCAGAAATGACTTCCATTATCGCTAATGATCGCTCGGGGTGCCCAAAACGGGAGAACATGTTTTCTTTAAGAAACCTAACGACAACCTTGTTGTCATTAGTCCGGCTCGGCACAGCCTCGACCCACTTAGAGACGTAATCAACAGCGAGAAGGATGTACAAGTTCCCGAAAGAGCTGGGAAACGGCCCCATGAAATCTATCCCCCAAACATCGAAAATCTCCACAACCAAGATCGGTTGGAGCGGCATCTCGTTCCTCCGGGATATCCGGCCCAAGTGTTGCCACCGGGAGCAAGTCTTGCAATACTCATGAGAGTTTTTGAAAATTCGTGGCCAATAGAAACCACATTGCAAGATCTTCTCAGCTGTCTTTCTGGGGCAAAAATGCCCGCCACACGCTTGACCGTGGCAAAATGACAGCACACTCTTGAATTCCTCGTCAGGGACACACCGACGAATAATCTGGTCGGGACAGTACTTGAACAGATAGGGTTCGTCCCAGTAAAAGTGTTTTACTTGGGATAAGAAGCGAAATCTGTCCTGACTTGACTATTCAGTCGGTAGTAATCCCGTGGCCAAATAGTTCACAATATCTGCGAACCAGGGTTCGCAAGATACTGTCAAGAGCTGTTCATCCGGGAAAACGTCGTTGATCGGAATTGGAAGCGAAGGCGAAGAAGGAAGTCGTGAGAGATGGTCGCCAACTACGTTTTCACATCCTCGTTTGTCCTTAATGACAAGGTCAAACTTTTGAAGCAAGAGGATCCAACGTATTAACCGAGATTTTGCATCTTTCTTCGCAAAAAGATGGCGCAGAGCAGAATGGTCTGTGTAGACAATGACTGGAGAGCCGATGAGGTAGGGCCTGAACTTCTCTAAGGCAAATACAACAGCTAAGAATTCCTTCTCAGTTGTTGTATAATTGAGTTGGGCGTCGTTCAGGGTTCGGCTCGCATAATAGATTACGTGCGGCATCTTGTTGATGTGTTGTCCAAGGACAGCACCAATGGAAAAGTCGGATGCATCGCACATTATCTCGAATGGGTGCATCCAGTCAGGTGAAGAAAGAACGGGAGCAGAAGTGAGTGAGCTTTTCAATGACTCGAATGCAGTCACACAGCTCGAGTTGAAGTCGAATGGCGTGTCCTTGGCCAGCAAAAGAGTCAAGGGCCTAGCAATCTTGCTAAAGTCCTTGATGAACCGTCTATAGAAACCGGCATGGCCAAGGAAGGCTCGGATATCTCTGACGCATCGGGGAGGAGGGAGATTGGAAATGACCTCAATCTTCGCTTTGTCAACCTCTATGCCATTTTGCGAGATGATATGCCCTAAGACAAAACCTTCGCGCACCATGAAGTGGCACTTCTCCCAATTCAAAGTGAGATTCTTGTCCTTACATCGGGTAAGGACAGCGTCAAGATGCAGCAAACACTCGTTGAAGGAATCGCCGAAGATGGAGAAATCATCCATGAAAATCTCCAGAAATTTTTCTACCATGTCTGAGAAGATTCCCATCGTACACCGCTGGAAGGTAGCGGGCGCATTGCATAACCCAAAGGGCATGCGACGATATTCAAACGTGCCGAAAGGACAAGTGAAAGTGGTCTTGTCCTGGTCTTTTTCGGCGATGGGAATCTGATTATAGCTGGAGTAGCCATCAAGGAAGCAGTAGTACTCGTGTCCGGCCAATCGTTCAAGCATTTGGTCAATGAAAGGTAGCGGAAAGTGGTCTTTCCGCGTTGCGGTGTTGAGTTTTCTGTAATCAATGCATACTCGCCACCCAGTTTAGGTGCGAGTAGGGATTAACTCGTTCGCCTCGTTAGTGATGACCGTTATACCTGATTTCTTGGGGACAACGTGAATAGGGCTAACCCACTGGCTATCAGAGATAGGGTACCACTATCCAGACATTTTACGATCTCCTTCTTCACCGCCTCTTTCATGACAGGATTGAGACATCTTTGTGGATCCCGGGCTGGTTTGGCATCATCCATCAGATGAATGTGATGCTCAACGATCAGGGGACTAATCCCCTTGATGTCCCCCATGGACCAGCCAAAAGCTTGCCTGTTGCTGTGCAAGACCGCGAGAAGGGCTTTCTCTTGCTCTGGAGCTAGAGAAGCCGAGATGATGACAGGGTGGGTCTCGTTCTCACCTATGTAAGCGTACTTAAGGTGAGACGGCAAGGGCTTGAGTTCGAGCGTCGGAGGTGAAACGATTGAAGGTAAGATTGGTGCAGAGGTCTCGAACTTAAAGGACTCCAGCAAAGGTTCAAAACGAGTGTAGGCGACCGAGTTGGATGGTTCAGGTAACTCATCCGGAAATTTGAAGGATTCAAACTCGGGTTGTGAGCGGCTAAGATCGTTCGAGAACGTGAAACACTCGTAGTCGTTGTTGGGCACAGAAACAGCAGCAGGTTTGAAGAGGAACGCACTAGTGGCGTCAAGGTTATCGTGTTCGAACAGAAACTCCTTGAATTCACACTCTTCAGGGGTGATCTCCTGGATTGAGCAAACGTCCAGTAAATGAGCATTAGGTTCGGAGGGCTGATTCCCCAACCTAAAAATGTTGAGTTCAATTGTCATGTTTCCAAAAGAGAGGTTCATCGAACCATTGCGACAATTGATCACAGCATTTGAGGTTGCAAGAAATGGGCGACCGAGTATCACCGGAATTTAATTCCGGGGGTTAGCTACAGGCTGTGTGTCTAATACAATGAAGTCAACAGGGAATATGAAGTCTCCGACTTTGATTAACACATCCTCAAGCTCACCCCTGGGATGGGTGATCGATCGGTCGGCCATTTGGAGAGTGCAGTACGTGGGTTTCAGCTCTCCTACGCCTAATTGCTCGTATACTGAGTACGGAAGCAGGTTAACACTGGCACCAAGATCTAATAGTGCGAGGTTGATGTTCTTATCCCCAATGGTAATAGAAATCGTAGGACAGCCAGGGTCCTTCTGTTTTTTTGGTAAAGATTGGGTAAGGGCATCACTCACAGCACTAGCCAAGAAAACTTTCTTTGGTACCTGAGATTTCCTCTTTTTCGTGCACAAGTACTTTAAGATTTTCGCGTAGGACGGGACTTGTTGGACAGCATCTAAAAGAGGAATGTTAATGTTAACCTGCTTAAATAACTCCAGAATCTTCTCCATTTGTGGATTTTGTTTATTAGACCTCAACCTGTTTGGAAATGGGACGTTTTTAAAATTGGTTGAGTCCAATGCTGGAGGAGGAGATTGTGGAGTTGGAACGGATCCCAGAACAGGTGTTTTCGTGGAGTGAGAAGTGGGTCCGTTCAGAGCAGAAGAAGAGGAAGGAGAGCCTGTTGAAGAGCGGAGAATATGCTCAGAAGACGAAGAAGCAGAAGAAGAAGAAGTAGAAGAAGAAGCGGCCGGGGTGTCATCGTTGATCCGTGTGCCAATGTTGTTTTGCAGCATCCTTCACGATCTCAATGTGGTCACGGCACTCACATTATGGTTCTGTTGTTCAAGAGCAACATGTACATTATGTGGGTGACCGGGATTTAGGAGTGGCTGGGACGGGAGCTTCCCCTTTTCTCGCTCGCTTAAGGCCGCATTTAGCTGTGCAATCTGGGCATCGATGGTTTTGATGCTTTGCCCGTGAGCGGCAGTGTGTTGCACTAAGAACTGAATGGAAGACTGGATGTTGGCAGTGGATTATGTCGATTGTTTAACTAACGCCTCCAGACTTCGTTCGAGTGAGGAAACCTTATCGTTGTTTGACGGAACAAAGTTGTTTGGTGGAAAAAAATTGTTGGGTGCAAAGTTGCTCGTCTAATTTTGAAAAGGTTGGGGTTGGAAGGGCTGCTGAAATTGAGTTTGTTGTTGCGCTTGTTGTTGCGGCGGAGGGGGTTAGATGTTTCATGCATCTTCTAGAAGGTTTCTTCTTTTGTCATTCTTATGATATTTTCTTTAACTCAACTAAACCCTAACTCTAGTTATTTCTCTACAAGATCCTAGCCACTCATCCTTGACCATGGTTTTACAATTCAATCATATGTTTTATTCTATTCATCACAAAAGGAAATCATTATCATTATTCTTTTTCCATTATCATCTTCTTCTTCTCTCTTGAAAGAAAAGCTTGCTAGATTTTCTTGAAGTGATGAATAAAATTGAGAAAATGATTTAAAAAGAAAGCAAAATCACTACTCTCTCATCCTCATCTCATCTAGCCCTTGGGATTAGGGTGTTCTTCTCTTTTGAGTGAGAAAGCTTGAGTCGAAGCAACTTCAAGGTAGATCATCGGAGATTTGGATTACGACAAGCTAGAATGGATCGTTCGAGTCGTGGAGCCTCTCATGAGTCCGGGAGATCGTGGATCGCGACAAAGGGACTTCTACTCGGAGCTTGTGAAGTGAAGGAGCGGACTACAAAGGTTGTAATCCCTCACACTTAGATAAAAAGTTATCATCTTGCATATAAAACCCTAATAATCTAGCAAAGATCCCGGCTTTGGGTTGTTCGGCACGTCTAAAATCTTAATCCGGGCATGTTTGATGCCTTAAGAACCTTCACAAGAGTGCCTAGGAACCCTACAGTGGTATCAGAGCCTAGCTAGAGCATTAGGCGATGTGTTTACGAAGCTAAAACTCCGATCGAACCCGAAACGGACAAAATGGACCCCTCTCTGGAAATTTTTTAAATTTTGGGATTTTTCAGAATTAAAAATATGTAAAAAAATCAGCAGGGAATTCTAAGAATTACCATGAAACACGTGCCCACAATTCCACCAAAGTAGCGCGGAAGCGCGGCAGAAAGGGGGTTCGCGCGGCCCTTCCGCGGCGGCACTGTTGAATTGGGACACGTGGCTTCATGGTATTGCTCGTAGTTACTTGCTGAGTATTCTGGATATTTTTAATCTGTCTCAGGTGTTTATAAAATCTGGGGTTTATTTTGTGATCGTAGATTCGATCGGAATATTTAAATTCGTATTTCTTTCCGGATATTTAGAAACTGTTAAACTGGTTGAACGGATATCATTAACCGACTTTTTCCCGGCACGGCAAACTTTCAAGCGTTGAATTTTTATTGCGTTTAAATCTTTCGGAAAATTGTACAAGTTAACTGGTGGACCCACTAGAAGACAACAAACCTTAACTCGATTATGTGACCGTCTTGAACTGCCTTTTGAACCTTCGGGTTTGGGGCAGTACGGCGTGCCACATGTGAGGCGTTGGCTTGACCCTTCTACGGCTGGATCACTGGTACTGTGACATATTCTGGGATTATTTGAACTCCGCTCAAGAGTTGAGGACTTTGGGAAATTTTGGGTATTTGATTATCTGTTCGGAAAGTTTAGTTCTGTCTATTTATCTGGAATGTGATACAATATGTGGAATTCATAGAGTTAGGCATGAAATGCGGAATATGTGATATTTCGGATTTACGATGTCTAAAGTGATTCTGGATTCCAAATATTTTCGTTTTACACTTTCTTTTCTGTGACCGTAAGTGTAATATGTGATATCGCCGGTTTCGTTGCTATATGTCAACGACAATTGGGATGCGCATATTTACTTACGTTGATGATATGAGATATTATGTGTTGCTGTGATATGTTATATTGGATCGTCGCGATCAGAATAGCCGGGGGTTTTATGTGAGATAAGGGTTCTTATTTTCATTCATGTAAAATTCATTTGTAATGTAATATTCTTTTATTTGGGGCACTTCCTGGTTGCGGTTGCTGTCACCAGAGTATATTATTTACTTTTCCGCATTAGGTAGACCCAAGGAGGGGAGCACAAGTAACCGGGTTCTAGGGTCCAGTGGGAGGCCATCTCGAGGAGTCGAGACCGGGTCTCCTAACCCTAGAATTGGCAGAGTTACTTGCCGCTCTCGTAGGGGTCTTGGGATGTGGGTTTGGCTATTCGTCGCGACCGTGGAATCCGTGTTTTATACAGGCTCGTATTGAAAACACGGACGTCCTAGTATATCCAATATTTCATATATGTTCTTCTGCTGCAATGTTCTGTGATGAGATCATATTACTGCCTGAGACGAATGCTTATACTATATATATATGTTGATATATAAATATTACTGCTTTCGTTTCTTCTGTGATGCTTAGGAAGCATAAGCTGATGGGATTTTTATTAATGAGATTAATAAAAGAAAAGAAACCTAAAGATGTTGTAGAATCAAAAACTTTATAAAAAGGGTAGCTACAGTTTTGCTTTGCACAGTGATATATACGATATATCCTGCACCTTATTCGATGAGGAAAGGACCGAGATCCCTTCACCGGGAGTGACTCCTTTAGCGAAACTGGCAGATGCTACAAAACGCGGTTTGTCTTTTGATTGCTTTTAGTGTTTTGCTTTGCACAGCGGTATATATGATATATCCTGCACCTTATTCGATGAGGAAAGGGCCGACGATCCCTTCACCGGGAGTGACCCCTTTAGCGAAACTAAGAAAAGCCTCAAAACACTCCTTTTCAAAAACTACACGATTCTACGACGATATCATGTTCATTACGCTCAGGGTTTTTCTGAAAAACCTGCGTAGCCCTCCGTCATTTCAGATAAAGACTGTTTAGTATTCGTGCTACGTTTGTTGGCCTTTGTCAAGGCGTAGTGTGCGGTAGCTAACTGGTACTTATCTGTTTAAACATATGATCTGATTGGATTAGGGTATTCGTACGACCTTGTTGGCCTTTGTCAAGGGTCGTGCGGGTGGGTTTGATTTCAATCAAGAAATGACGGGTTGAACTTGACTAGCTTCCTATGGTTTGTTGGCCTTTGTCAAGGTCATAGGGGTAGGGGAAAAAGCAGTATCGGGAATTTCAAGTGTTGAAATTTGCAATGAGATTGCATACCTCCTATGAGATAGTTGGATCCTGATACCCACTGCGAGTAAGAGTTACTCCTGGGAGAGTTTTACACAGGACAATTAGTCATTCAAGTAGGTGTCTAGAAAAGTGTTAACGAGGTTACGCATCTGGGAAAACGAGGTTTACTAATTAGGTCCGTGCGAAAGCACGGGGAACCTCCCTCAAAGTACCGACACTGATCTGGCAGAAAGATTGACGAAATTGTAGGGTGTAATTAATCCCGGCTAATCTTACCTTTTATGGTTTGAAGGTAGATTTGATAAAAACAGTGGGAGACATCCTGATTAGATAAGATAATAACCAATCTAATCTTGCAAGAGCATACGCTAAAGTGTTTTCTTCTCTCTCTCTCCAGGTAGCGACCATTTCAGGCCATAATCAAGATAATAATATGGATGTATTGACTAAACCTGATTATTGTACTGAGCAAGGGAACGTTGGACCCGTTCTTTCTTATAAGAGTTATAAGACTGAACAGGAAACAGGAGAATATCTAGATTCTCACGCCGCCCAAAAGAACATGCATGTTGATGCATCTTCTTCAGGTGTGTTAGTTATTGAGAACTGTTTCTCAGTTCACCCTACGTCCTGGGTATTAGATACCGGATCAGGATCCCACATATGTAAACAGTTACATGGGCTACGTAAAGGTAGAGAACTGGGAAAAGGTGATCATTCCGTTCAAGTAGGGAACGGTGCAAGTATTGTAGCCAAAGCAGTTGGCGAATATCACCATGTATTACCAAGTCGTAATACACTGATTCTAAATGAGTGCTATTATATACCGAACATGATGTGCAACATTATATCAGTTTTTTTATTGAGTAAAGAGGGATATAATTTTGTAGTACAGGATAATGTTATGAACATATTCCTAGATCAAAAGTTGATTGCATCAGGCTCGTTACATAATGGCATATTCATTCTAAATCAGAATACAGTCCTGAATATACAAAACACACACAAGAGGAAAAGTTCAGATATGAACGAATCCTTCTTGTGGCATTGTAGACTTGGTCATATCAATGCGACACGACTGGCCAAGTTACATAAAGATGGTTATTTGAATCCGTTCGAATTATCATCTTATGATACTTGCCATTCATGTCTCAAAGGAAAAATGACCAAAGCTCCGTTTAGTGGACACGGAGAAAGAGTTGCTGAACTCTTAGGACTGGTACATAGTGATGTATGCGGTCCCATGTCTACGCATGCCAGGAACGGTTCTTCCTACTTTATTACATTCACTGACGATCTCTCAAGATTCGGATATGTGTTCCTGATGAAACACAAGTCTGAAGCTTTTGTGAAATTCAGAGAATATAAGCACGAAGTAGAGAACCAAACGGGCAAAAGTATTAAGATTCTTCGATCTGATCGAGGAGGTGAATACTTAAGCGGTGAGTTCCTAGATTATCTAAAAGAGAATGGGATTCTCTCTCAGCTTACTCCTCCGTATACACCACAGCACAACGGTGTATCCGAGCGGAGGAATCGCACCCTATTAGATATGGTGCGCTCTATGATGAGCGAGGCTGAGTTACCTATTTCCTTCTGGGGGTATGCACTGGAGACAGCAGCATACCTATTGAATCAAGTTCCAACTAAATCTGTACCTACCACACCATATGAGATATGGAGTGGGAAGAGACCATGTCTTAAACGAGTTAAGATATGGGGTTGTCTGGCCTATGTCAAAAGGCAAAATCCAGACAAACTCGAGGCACGGTCAGTTCTATGCAAGTTTGTGGGATATCCTAAACATTCACATGGATATCTTTTCTACCATCGCGAGGAACAAAAGGTGTTTGTTTCTCGACATGCCACCTTTTTAGAAAAGGAATTTCTTACAAAAGAAATTAGTGGCGAAGAGGTAGAACTGGAAGAAGTTCCAGTAACACAAACTGCAACTGAAGATTTAGTGGAACCAGAGGATTCAGTAGTACCCGACGAACCCCAGCCTCTCCGCCGATCTAGTAGGGTTTCTCGTCCACCTGAGAGATACTACGGTTTTCTCATTGATGGTGGAAGCGAGGATTGCATCATGGATGATGATGAACCGACTAGTTTCGAGCAGGCCATCACGAGTGTTGACTCTGTGAAATGGCTGGATGCAATGCGATCTGAGATGGAATCCATGTACACCAATAAAGTATGGATTTTAGAAAATGCTCCTGAAGGGGTAAAACCCATTGGGAGCAAGTGGATTTTTAAAAAGAAATTTGGTGTAGATGGAAAAGTTTAGACTTTCAAAGCTAGACTTGTAGCAAAAGGTTTTCGTCAAAGACCAGGTGTGTACTATGACGAAACCTTTTCTCCAGTGGCTATGCTTAAGTCCATCCGGATCTTACTTGCCATTGCTGCATACCATGATTACGAAATCTGGCAAATGGATGTTAAGACCGCCTTTCTAAACGGTGATTTAGAAGAGTGCGTGTACATGACTCAGCCAGAGGGCTTCGTAGATAGTGGGAGCAGCGGAAAGGTGTGCAAGCTGCTTAAATCCATTTATGGGTTAAAGCAAGCATCGCGGAGTTGGAACATCTGTTTTGATGTTGTAGTCAAAGAGTTTGACTTCATCAAAAATATAGATGAACCTTGTATCTATAAGAAGGTGGCAGAGGGTAAGGTAGTCTTCCTCGTATTGTACGTGGATGACATACTCTTGATAGGAAATGATATTCCTATGCTGCAATCAGTCAAGCTCTTCTTATCACAGAGATTCTCAATGAAAGATCTAGGTGATGCCTCCTGCATATTGGGAATCATGATCTATAGAGATAGATCTAAACGGATATTGGGATTGTCCCAATCCAGGTACATTGACACCATACTAAAGAGGTTTAGTATGGAAGAATCCAAACGTGGGAATCAGCCCACGATATCTGGACTCACTCTCTCCAAAGAGATGTCTCCCAAGACTGATTTGGAGAGAGCTCGCATGCAAGGGATACCCTATGCTTCGGCAGTAGGCTCTATCATGTATGCGATGCTATGTACCAGACCCGATGTAGCATACTCACTAAGTGTAGTGAGTCGGTATCAAGCAGATCCTGGAGAGAGTCATTGGACAGCAGTGAAGAACATTCTCAAGTACTTACGAAGGACTAAGGAGATGTTCTTGGTGTATGGTAACGGAGAACTCCAGGTGGAGTCCTTTACCGATTCCAGCTTCCAAAGTGATAAGGACGACTCTAAGTCGCATTCGGGTTTTGTCTTTACCCTCAATGGAGGGGCGGTATGTTGGAAGAGTTCCAAACAGGATACCGTTGCAGACTCGACGATGGAGGCTGAATACAGCGCTGCCAATGATGCTGCCAAAGAGGCTGTCTGGATCAAGAAGTTCATTAGTGAACTTGGTGTGGTTCCATCCATTGAGCATCCAATACCTCTGTATTGCGATAACAATGGAGCTGTGGCTTTGGCCAAGGAACCCAGGTCCCATCAGAAGTCCAGACATATTCTGAGGCGGTATCACCTGATCAGGGAGATAGTTGATCGCCGGGAGATCGAGGTCAGGAGAGTAGATACGAAGGACAACACTGCGGATCCATTCACGAAGGCTATTCCCCAGATACAGTTTGAGAGATTATTCGGGATGCTGGGTATGAGATACTACAGCAGCTGGCCTTAGTGCAAGTGGGAGATTGTTAGTTATGTATATGCCCTAGAGGCCATTGTTGTACATTTGATGTATATTATAATGGATGCTTGGTTATATATAGAGAAGACTTTCTTGCTCGTCATGATAGTATGCTATTTGGTTTCACTTTATCTTAACATGTTGACTTGTATTGGTTTACTGTTTTACTCTCACATGTTGATAAAGCCCTTAGGATCTGTACTCGACTACTGGGACTATGATGAGATCATACTAGTGGGGCCGCGGTAGTCGATGAGTACATCCTATAACTGTTCCTAGTCGAGGGTATATCGAGACAGGGCATCGATACACCAGAGTAGACTAGCGTATACGCATCTTGACCCATATAATGGGCGATGGATGATCCCATATCCATCGGTGTTAGACATCAGAGATGGTGTACGGGTGCTCAGTGGAGACTGGGTACACTGGACGGACTCGCCGAGAACTCCCAGATGGTGATATACCACACGTCAGATGGCAGTTCTCCGGTGACACAGGTACAGGGTAGTCTGAAGACCCGAGATCGTCATAGAGTCTTGTGTGATTCCCACTGTGCTTTGATTTCCACCTTACCACGTCCAAGAGGGCGTGCAAAACGGTGGCTTTTGGGTACAGTCCCGAATCACATGGAGGCAATGAGCGATAGGAGGGGATTCGTCTCTCCCGGTATAGGGAGTTGATATTGTGCTGTGTTCGATTGGCTATAACTGGAAGTCCCTGGCCAGGGCTGATATAGAGATTTACTGGTAAGTGTTACTAGTAGTTTCTCGACCCGTTATGAGCTATACATCGACACGACTTATCGGTTACTGGGGTCTGACGTATACCACCCCTAGACTTGATATGCGACATATCAGACGAACAGACCGGACTGTACGGGAGTGTTACTGATCGGATTCACAGGAGAACGCACAGGCTAGCTTGTTGATCTTCTGATCGCTCAATACCTGGGTGGCTGTTACGTTTAGCTGACCGCTTGCAGCTTGTGGGTGTTTGATATGATCATCATCTGCTACCGGCGTATTGACGATTCTTTAGAGTCCTACACAGAGGTTTCTTGGCTCAGGCGAAACAGAGTAGTGGCACATATATGATATGCGCAGGAGCGAGAATAATGCGATATGGGATACCGTATTATATACTCGCGATATATGGATATGAACCGGGTCATCGGATCAAGTGTTGATTCGATGAATCGGTACATGAAATATTAGTCGGTAATATTCGATAAAGCCGGATCGTCGGATCAAGTGTTGATTCGATGATTTAATATATAATAATATATATGATATATTATTATATTAACTAATATTGGCTTACTTTATTATTTCATTTTCTCAGTGGATGATACATTGATATATATGCGATATATGTTAATTGTATTATTTTCTTTTGTTGCAAATATAATATATATGTGATATATATTATTGTGACATGTTATGATTAATTGTTAAACATGTTTAAGGATGATTAATTGAGATTAGGGTTTCATTTGGGTTAGATGTTTCATGCATCTTCTAGAAGGTTTCTTCTTTTGTCATTCTTATGATATTTTCTTTAACTCAACTAAACCCTAACTCTAGTTATTTCTCTACAAGATCCTAGCCACTCATCCTTGACCATGGTTTTACAATTCAATCATATGTTTTATTCTATTCATCACAAAAGGAAATCATTATCATTATTCTTTTTCCATTATCATCTTCTTCTTCTCTCTTGAAAGAAAAGCTTGCTAGATTTTCTTGAAGTGATGAATAAAATTGAGAAAATGATTTAAAAAGAAAGCAAAATCACTACTCTCTCATCCTCATCTCATCTAGCCCTTGGGATTAGGGTGTTCTTCTCTTTTGAGTGAGAAAGCTTGAGTTGAAGCAACTTCAAGGTAGATCATCGGAGATTTGGATTACGACAAGCTAGAATGGATCGTTCGAGTCGTGGAGCCTCTCATGAGTCCGGGAGATCGTGGATCGCGGCAAAGGGACTTCTACTCGGAGCTTGTGAAGTGAAGGAGCGGACTACAAAGGTTGTAATCCCTCACACTTAGATAAAAAGTTATCATCTTGCATATAAAACCCTAATAATCTAGCAAAGATCCCGGCTTTGGGTTATTCGGCACGTCTAAAATCTTAATCCGGGCATGTTTGATGCCTTAAGAACCTTCACAAGAGTGCCTAGGAACCCTACAGGAAGTGGCCCTGACAGATGGTTTCCAACAACTGCTTCGTTGCTGGGTTCAGGCCCTCGTATAAGGTTTGGCAAAGTTGCCATTTCTCTATACCGTGGTGAGGACACTGAACAAGAAGGTCTTTGTACCGGTCAAAGCACTTCCAGAAGGGTTCAGAAGGAAGCTGAGAGAATTGGTTGATTTCATTGCGAATCCTTGCGGTTTTATGATTCGGATAAAATTTCTTTAGAAACGCTTTTACAAACATGTCCCAACTGGTTATGGAGTGGGAAGCGGTGCTATACAGCCATTTTTCAGCAAGATGAACGGAATGACCCGTAGACGTATAGCATCGTCCGACAGTTGGGTAGTTTTCATCATGGCACAAACGTTTTGAAATTTATTGATGAAGATATAGGCATCTTCAGATTCAAGCCCATGAAATCGTGGAAGCATGTTGATGAAGTGGGGCATAATTTCAAAATTATCCCCATTGGCCGGTGGAAGAGAAAGGCAGGTGGGAAATACAGAACGGGTGGGATAGAAACGATCCTGGAGCGCGATTCGCTGCGGCGCTACAACAGGCGGCGGTGGTGGGTTATTGGTCTCCGTAGGAGGTGGAGCCAATCCAGGGGTAGTCAAAGAGATGTTCGGATTAAATCCTGACATCGCGGAAGAAGAGGTTGGTGATGGTGAAGGTGAAGATGTATGAACAGAATTCCGGTCAACGTCGGAGTTGGCCGGCAAAGGTAAGGGTGAAAGAGGAGTGGACGGAGTTTCGACGTCTGAGTCGATCGCGTAGTCGGTAGCGACTAACGTAACGCGGACTAGGCGGGCGCTAGTGTCCCGAGTCCAAGCGGACATACACTAAACGAGTTTAGTATAGTCAAAGCGGAGAAGGTGAGGGTAAGAAAACGTCAATGGAGAAATACGATGGGTGGTGGGTGAAAAATGGATTTGGCGACAAAGGGCAAGTTTTTATAAAAGTTTTTGATTTTTTCTTTTCTTGTTTTTTTTAGAAAGAGCTTTACAGAAATATGTACGGACTTACGGCTTTAAGCAATCACAAACAAGATATGTACAATCTCACCTAGATCTAGGGTCACCTGGGTCTGCTAGACAGCTCCTAACTGTTCCAGAGGGCTAGAAATAGGACCTCAAACCGCCTCTTCTCCGTCAAATACGGTCAGATAAGTGCCAGGTAAGTGGGAGGTTGTCCAACGCTTTCGCGAAGTTCCTTAATTATAAACCACTTGCCTTCGTCACACTTGCCTAGATACCGCAAAAGTCAGATAGGATAAACGGCCGATGCCTGTAACTAGTCCTCTGTCCTATTGAGCGCGAAGTCCTTAGGGCTGAGTCTAGTATTTTTTAATTTAACAATGGTCAATGCATATGCTTTTTGTGATTTCTGGGGTCCTGGGAAGGGTGATGAAATCCCCACCCAATCTGAATTGGTTTCAAGCCCCTTAAGTCCGTATTAATGAATACAAAGCAGTAACAAATCAACTGCAAACAATTTTTATTTTTAGCGCGGCGCAAAGAATCCTGCACAAGAACAGTTTATTGGAAGGGGAAAGAGAGTTTGCGCAAAGAATGCTGCAGAAAACACAGTTCAGTGGAGTTCAGAGGAGTGGGGGAGAGATCAGTGATACTCACAGAAAAAATGGCACACTGAAGACACTGAATGGCCGTGGTTCTGCGGCCAAACACGTACTAAGGCCGCGGTTCCGCGGCTATGCGGAGAGATTGGGGCTTCAAATTTTTTGTGTGTGCTGGTCTGAGAGTCTTCTGCTTGTATGGATTTGCTGAATCTTGATTTGCTCACTGGAACTGCACCAGATTTTTACAGTAGACCGTTTGCTTCGTTTTGATCCGTCGCGGTGTAGCCGCGAGATGTGGGTCTATCTTCCCACGTCTTTGGCACTGAACTCGAACTCCGTATTATCCTGCACACTTGCACAAAAACTAATCAAAAATAACAAGATGATTTTTTTTACAAAGTATATTTTTTAGTTTTCTTTTTCGGTTATATTTATATTCACAAGTTAACCCGAAATTACACAAAGAAATAAACTACCGTCTCCCCGGCAACGGCGCCATTTGATTGGTAGAGATTCTGCGTGTTCAAGTTTAGTTAATTTCTGCAATTAAGACGGTTTCGCTTGTAGCTAGCCGGTTGAGTACGGGTCGTCCGCAGGGAGATGGGAATCTTTTTCTATGTGCTTTAACGAGTTAAGTCCGATTTTCCAGATTTGTTTGTGATTAACTAAGTGTTAAAATGATATGTAAAGAGAGCTTGTTAGGGTTAGGATTAGGTTAGTTTGAGTTAGGAGTCGCTCACTTCTTTCGTTGCCACTCTTAATATCGGTGTTACGGTAATCGGCAACAACGGGGATTAGCACGACTAGGAAGGAACTTGCGAGTATAATCTAGGCTTTCCAATGCTTAAGTTCTTCCTTTTGGTGCTTGTTCGTCCGTTTTTAGCTCTTAGCCATAAGCTCCGGTTAATTCAACCACAACCGGTCTCACTACGGAATCACCGCTATCATGTAGGATAGGGTGCCGAAGGGAGCGGATTGTGGTTCAATTAACCGGAGTGGATTTAAGATGTTGGGCAAGGAAAGAGTGAGAGAGATTTCCTTCTCTCAAACTTCCCTTATCCTACCCTAACAAGTATGGAAACTACTCACACATCATAACGAAAAGAAAACAAAACAAAAGAGGAAGATAGAAAGAAGGAGATTAGAAGATAACAACTAGCTATTTGCGACCTCACCTTGGCAAGGATCAAGCGTAAGCGTCATGGTTGTTTAAGGATAAAGGAAAAGAGAAAAGAAAGAAACAACAAGAAATAACAACAACTAAGTTAACAAATGAAAATTACAAGCAATAATAATTTAACTAAAGAACAAAACAAGATATAATAACAAAAGGAACTTCTTTATTCATCATTCTTCACTCACAAAAGCTCACTACAAGTTTTTCAATGGAGAAGAGATGAGAAGAGGAAGAAGAACAAGTATTCTAAACCCTAGGAAAATACAAGATTAAGCACCCTTGGCTTCACAAGGTTCTGGGCTATTTATAGGCAGGGAAATGGAAATCTAGGGCAAAATTCTGCCTATACATAGAAATACCAAAACACCCCTGAAAACTGGACTTCTGACGACTCCATATGGCCGCGGTTCCGCGGCCCTATTGGGGAGTTAGGTCACCAATTTTGGTGACTTCTCCTGGATAGCAGTGCCCTTCAGTATGGTATATGTTTTTTTCGCATATTTTCTTCACAATTTTTCCAGAATTTCTGTTGAACAAAAGGTGGTGTGATGTGAATCTTTTTGTCATGATTTCCTCGAGCTCCGTATAGATTTCTTGGATCTTGTGTTGCCATTGAGCCTTGTGCATGAAAACGACATTGATTTGCCATTTTGTCTCTTAAACTGGCGTGCGGCAACTTACGGATAGACAGCGGAGATCCGTGTTTTATCTGTGGTTGGCAGGTACCCAGGTTTTGTCGTGTTTTTCCATGAATTTCACCGTTTAGAGCCGAGAACCTGTATCCTGCAATTGATTAGCAAACACGGCTCAAGAGTACCTACCGATAAGCAGTATGATAAAAATTGGGCGGTATAAAAATGCAAAAATCTGATATGAACAGTAAACGTCAGACCCCAATAACTCGATAAGTCGTGTTGATATGAGGCTCATAACGGGTCGAGAAACTACTGGTAACATTTACCAGTAAATCCTTAAAGCATTCTAGGCCAAGGACTTCCTGTTATAGCCAATCGAGCACAGCGCAACATCAACTCCCTATACCGAGAGAGACGAAACCTCTCCTATCGCTCATTGCCTCCATGTGATTCGGGATTGTACCCAAAAGCCACCTTTTTGCACGCCCTCTTGGACGTGGTATGATGGAAATCAAAGCACAGTGGGAATCACACAAGACTCTATGACGATCTCGGGTCTACAGACTAACCTGTACCAGTGTCACCAGAGAACTACCATCTGACGTAAGGTATAATACCATCTGGGAGTTCTTGGCGAGTCCGTCCAGTGTACCCAGTCTCCACTGAGCACCCATATATCATCTCTGATGTCAAACACCAATGGATATGGGATCATCTATCGCCCATCTATATGGGTCGAGAAGCTACACGCTAGTCTACTCTAGTATATCGATGCCCCGTCTTGATACACCCACGACTAGGGACTTTGAAGGATGTACTTATGGACTACCATGTCCCCACTAGTATGATCCGCATTATAGTCCAGGTAGTCAAGTACACATCCTAAGGGCTTTACCAACATGTAACAGAGAGATAATCAGTGTACACATTAAGGTAAAGAGTAACCAGATAGCATACTATCATATCGAGCAAGAAAGTCATCCCTATATATGTCCAAGCATCCACTACAATATACATCCTATATATAGTAATGGCTTTTAGGGCATACATATAACTAACAATCTCCCACTTGCAATAGGGCCATCTGATAGCAGTGGTTGTAGTATCTCATACTCAACCATCCCATAAAAGTCTTTCTCTGGGAAAAGGCCTTTGTGAGTGGATCCGCCGTGTTGTCCTCTGAGTCTACTCTCCTAACCTCGATCTCCTGGAGATCAACCATCTCCTCGATCAGGTGATACTGCCTAAGAATATGTCTGGATCACTGATGGAACAGGCGTTCCTTGGCCTAAGCCACAACTCCATTGTCACACAATAGGAGGAACGAAGTTCATCTCATGAACTAATATACACCCAGACTGACTCTTTGGTAGCATCTTTGGTAACGATGTATCTTGCCTTTAATCGTCTAGTATGCCACGGTATCTAGCTTGGAACTCTTCCAACATACCGTCCCTTTACTGAGGGTAAAGACAATGCCCGTGACTGTCATTCAGTCATCCTTATCACCCTGGAACCTTTCCAGTGATTCTCTCCAGGATCAATTGATACCATCTCACTACGACTAGTGAGTATCCTAAGGTCCACTTAGATCTATCTCATAGATCCAAACTAAGGATTTAGGAGGTATCACTTTGATCTTATATGGAGAATCCTTGTGATAAGCGGAGATTGACCGAGCGTAGCATAGGAAACTCCTTCCCTATCAAGAGTATGTCATCCACGTACTCTACGAGGATCACCAGCATACTCCCTACTACCTTTTTGTATATACAAGGTTCATCTACCATTTTGATGATGTCAAACTCTTTGACTAACTCATCAAAACAGATGTTCCAACTCCGCGATGCCTGCTTTATCACATAAAACATCTTGCACACGTTTCCGCTGCTCCCACTGTCTACGAAACCCTCTGACTGTGTACTTATAGACTCTCTCTTCTAAAGCATCATTTAGAAAAGCAGTCATGACACCCAACCACCAGATATCGTAGTCATGGTATGTAGCCGTGGCAAGTAGGATCTGGATGGACTTAAGCATAGGCCCCAGAAAAGGTTTAATCATTAGCCACAACTGGTCTATGATGCAAACTTTTAACAAGTCTAGCTTTGAAAGTCTCAACTTTTCCATATACACCAAGTAATCTTCTCAAGATATACTTGCTCCTGATAGGGATTTAACCCTTCAGATAAAGCAACAAAAGTCCGTACTTTGTTGGTGTATAAGGATTCCATCTCAGATCGCTAAGCATCCAGCCATTCTTACGGAGTCCTACTCCTGATAGCCAGCTCGAAACTAGTTGGGTCATCATCCCATGATGCAATCCTCCCTCGCACTATCATAGAGAAACCAAAGTATCTCTCAGGTGGGTGAGAAACCCTACTAGATCGGCGGAGAGGCTGAGGTTTGTTAGTTGCTATTGAATCCATTGGTTCTGCCAAATCATCAGCTGCAGTTTGTATAGCAGGAACTCTTTCCAATTCTACCTCATGTCCACTAATTTCTTCACAAGAAATTCCCTTTCACAAAGGTGGCATGTTGAGAAACAAAACATTTTTGTTCTTCGGTTTGGTAGAAGATATTCCCTTGCAAAAGCTTAGGATATCCAACAATCTTCCACAGAACTGACCTTGCCTCGAGCTTGTCCGGATCATGCTTTTAAACATAGGCTGGACAACCCCAAATCTTAACTAACTTAAGAGATGGGCTATTCCTTTTCCATATCTCATATGAAATGGTAGGCATCTGATTTGATCGGAACCCTATTCAATAGGTATGCAGCTTCTCAAGTGCATAACTCCCAAAAAGAAATAGGAAACTCAGTAGTACTCATCATAGAGCACACCATATCACATAGGGTGTTATTGCTCCGCCCCGATATACCATCGTGCTATGGTGTATACGGAGGAGTAATGCTGAGAGAGAATCTCATTCTCCTTTAGAATAATCCAGGAATTCCGTGCTCAAGTATTCTCCTCCTTGATCACATCAAAGGACATAATACTTATATCCGTATTTTGGTTCTCTACTTCTAACTTATATTCTGTGAATATCTCAAAAATTTCGGACTTGTGTTTTAACAGGAACATATGTCTGAATCTCGAGAGATCATCAGAGAATTTAATGAAGTACAAAGAACAGGTCTTGGCATTTGTAGACAGGAGACCTTCATACATCAATATGTATCATCCCAAGAGTTTACTAACTCTTTCTCTGTTTCCAGTAAGCAGAGCTGAGGTCATTTTATCTTTGTAACATGACTGGCAAGTTTCACAAGATGTAAATTCAAACTGATTTAAATATGCATCTCAATGTAACTTAGCTAGTCGGGTCGCATTGACATGACCCAGTCTACAATATCTCAAGAAGGATTTATTCATATCTGAACTCTTCCTTTTGTGTGTGTTCTATATACTAAGAACTGTGGTTTGATTTAGAACGTCAATGCTTTTAGATAACGTGCCTGAATCGATCAACTCTTGATTTGGGAAATGTTCAAAACATTATCCAACAATACAAAATTATATCCGTCTTTACTAATAAAGAGACTGATATGATTTTGTATATCAGGTTCGGTATCTAATAACATTTGTTCAGAATCAATGTTTTCTGATAATACAGGGTGACAGTGACCAACAGACTTGGCTGCAACACTTGCACCGTTTTCTGTCTCATTAAACTTATCACCCGTTCTCAGTTCTCTACCTTTCTGTAGCCCATGTAATATATTACATATGTGGGATCCTGATCCGGTATCATATACCCAGGACGTAAAGGACATTTGAGAAACAGTACTCTGTAATGAACACACCCGAAGATGATGCATCAACATGCACTTTCTTCGTTTGGGTGGCACGGGAATTCTGGTAATCCCCAATTTTCTGCTCTATCTTATAACAATTATAAGTTGGAGTGGGACCAACGTTCCCCAGCTCAGTATAATAAGCGGGTTCGGTCAATATATCCGTTTTATTATCTTGATTAAGGCGTGACATGGTCGCTACCTGGAGAGAGAGAGAAGAAAACACTCTGCGTGCGCTCTTGCAAGATCAGATTGGTTATTATTTTATCTAATCAGGATGGCTGCCACTGTTTTTATCAAATCTTCCTTCAAACCCTAAAAGGAAAGACTAGCTGGGAGTAATTACACGCTATAAGTTCGCCAATCTTTCAGCCAGGACAGTGTCGGTACTTTGAGGGAGGTTCCCCGTGCTTTCGCACGGACCTAATTAATGTAAACCTCGTTTTCCCAGAGGCGTAACCCCGTTGACACCTTTCTAGACACCTACTTGATCGGCTAATTATAATGTATAAAACTCTCTCAGGAGTAACAATTACTCGCAGTGGGTATCGGGATCCAACTATCTCATAGAAGGTATGCAATCTCATTGCAAATTTCAACACTTGAAATTCCCGATAATTTTTCCCCTAGCACTTATATGACCTTAACATAGTCAACAAATTATAAATGCTAGTCAAGTTCAACCCGTCATTTCCTGATTGAATTAAACCCACCCGCACGACCCTTAACATAGTCAACAAAGTCGCACGACTACCCTAATCCAATCGCATCATATGCTTATACAGATAAGCACTAATTAGCTACCGCACACTACGCCTTAACATAGTCAACAAACGTAGCACGAATACTAACTAGTACTTATCTGAAATGACGGAGGGCTACGACAGGTTTTTCTGAAAACCTTGCGTAATGAACTTGATATCGTTGTAGGATCAAATGATTTTGAAATGGAGTGTTTTTTAGGCTTTTCTAGTTTTGCTAAAGGGGTAACTCCCGGTGAAGGGATCGTCGACCCTTTCCTCATCGAATAAGGTGCTGGATATATCATATATACCACTGTGCAAAGCAAGAACTATAGGAGCAATCAAAAGACAAACCGAGGGTTGTAGTATCTGCCAGTTATTGCTAAATGGGTCACTCCCGGTGAAGGGATCTCGGCCCTCTCCTTATCGAATAAGGTGCAGGATGTTCTACAAGGAACACCGCGATGCAAAGCAAGAACTGTAGCTACCTATTTTTGAAAATTCGATTCCACAACATCTTTTAGGTTTCTTTTATTTAATTAATCATATTAATGAACTCCCATCATTTAAATCACCTAAACATCACAGATAAATACGACGTACACTTATGCCATCCGCATTCGCCTCGATGTCCCCTCGTGCACCGTTAGGTTAGGTAACTAACGGCAGAGCGGGGCAGGGCTAGCGCTGGTGTAAAACATAAGTAACGTCTATATAATATATCGTATATACTATATACAGTATCTATCACAACATATCAAATCATCACATCATAGATATCGCAGCAGAAGAAACATATGAAACATTGGATATATTAGGACGTCTGTGTTTTCAATACGAGCCTGTATAAAACACGGATTCCCCGGTCGCGATGAATAGCCAAACCCACACCCCTAGACCTCTACGAGAGCGGTAAGCAACCCTACCAATTCTAGAGTTAGGAGACCCGGACTCGACTCCTCGAGTTAGTCTCCCACTGGACTCTAGAACCCGGTTACTTGTGCTCTCCTCTTTGGGTCTATCCTAGTGCGGAAAAGTAAATAATATACAACAACGGTGACATCTTCCGAAACCTAGAAGTGCCCTAATAAAAGAATATTACATACAAGAAATTTTACATGAATGAAAATAAAAAACTCTCGTCTCGCATAAAACCCCCGGCTATTCAAAACGCGACGATCCAATATAACATATCCAGCAACACATAACATCACATGTCATCAACGTAAGTAAATATGCGCATCCTAATTGTCGTTGACATATAGCAACGAAACCGGCGATATCACATATTACACTTACGGTCACAGAAAAGAAAGTGTAAAACTACAACTGTTGGAATCCGCAACCTCCTTAGATATCGCATGCCTAACAATTATAAACCCCACATTTTAGTCTCTATATCGAAAACACTTTTCAATATCCAGTCGGGCAATTCAACAAGATTCCCGATAAACTGATCGAATGCTCGTCGCAAACTTTAGTAGGCGGCCGCACCTCCGGCTGCCGTCGACGAAGTGCACTAAGGCGGAACACCGCTGCCGCGAGCACCCGAACGGATGCTTTTGGCGACGGGGTTCTCCTACAGTCACTTGGTCGGGGCTATGGGGCGTGGCTATCTATTAAGTTTACCTGGCGAGTATCCGCGTACACTACGTGATTGCGACGGACTTTTGATCATATCAGAATTCCATGGCAACCGATCAAGTGGGACTAAAGTGCTAGATTTATAACATTCGGATTAGTTATCTCATAACTACTTTTGGATTCCAAATATTGTATCACATTCCAGATAAATAGAAAATGTTAAACTTTCCAATCGAATTATCAAACACCCAAGTTTTTCCCGAAACAACTCAACACATGAAATAAGTTTACAAACATTCACTTCATGCCTCAGTACCAACGGTCCAGCCGTAGAAGGGTCAAGCCAACGCCTCACATGTGGCACGCCGTACTGCCCCAAACCCTAAGGTTCAAAGGGCAGTTCAAGACGGTCACATAATCGAGTTACGGTTTGTTGTCTTCTAGAGGGTCCATCGCGTTACTTGCACTACTTAGAACGTTCTTAAACCACGGAAAAATCCAACACTTGGAAATTTTCCGGCAGGGGAAAAATTGGGTATTTATATCCAGTCGAACTTTTTAACATATTCAAAAATTATCCGGAAAAACACATAGACGAAGTTAAATAAACCGATCGAATCATCGAATCCCCAAAATAACCCAAACAATTCAACTGTTGAATATAAGTTAAAATTACCCAGAAAACACAGGAATCGATATAGGACATTACTGTGCAAAGCACGTGCCAAGAATCACCTTTATGGCCGTGGAACCGCCGCACATGCTAGGGTGGGGCCGCGGTTCCGCGGCGCTTTGGTTGACTTGGGCTCACGTGCTTCACAGTAACTCTTATAATACCCTGCTGTATTTTTTGGATATTTTTAATTTGGAAAAATCCACATTTTCAGAAAATGTACAGAGAAGGGTTTGAGTTAGGGTTTCGGGGTTCGATCGGATTTCTAATATCGTCTACACTTCACCTAAAGCTCTAGCTAGGCTCTGATACCACTGTAGGGTTACTAATCACACTCAAGAGGTTCCACAAGACATCAACCATGCCAAATTCAAATTTTCCGGTGCCGAGAAACCCTAAACTAGATCGATTACTAGAGGTAAGGAGAAAAAGAGAAGCAAGCAAACTGTTTTGCTACAAAGTGAATGGAAATACAACCTTTGTAGATCCGGTCCTCCACTTCTTTAGCTCCGTGATGACGTCCCCATCGCCGCGATCGTGAAATCCGGACTCTAGAGAAGCTCCACAGGAAGAACGAACGTGCTTGCTACGTTGACTTCGAGGCCGAAGATGATCTACGTCGGGGAGACTCAAACTCAAGCTCCATCTTCACTTGGTCATGAACCTTGTGAAGAAAACACCCTATACAACATGGCAAGTGGTAGAGGATGAAGAAATAGGAAGTGGGTTAACTTTGGATTTGGATTTCTCACTTAGATTCATCACTTGGAATTTTCAAGAAAGCTTTCTTCTTTTCTTCATGAAGAAGAAGAAGAAGAAGAAAGAAAAAGAATAATGGAAATGAATAATCCATAATAGAAAATCAAGTGATGCTTATCATTTAGCAACCATGGGTGAGTGTAACTCATGTAGAGAATAAACTAAGGTTTAGTTAAATTGTTTGGTTAAGCATAAAACAAAATGGTTGAAGCTTCATGAATCTTCAAGAATAAAACAAAGAAAGCCACCACCATTTTGTTTCTTGCCAAAAAAATAAATAAAGAAAATAAATAAACAAGGCAAATGAAATCCTAACCATTAACTAAACATGGTGTATAGCATACACACACCCAAGTTTGCATGTATCATCAAACATGATACAATCAAGTGCACAAAAATATATTACATATACTACTTGTGCACATCAAGTGAGAAAATCAATCTTAAGTGAAAAAATACTAGTTAATGTAAAGTAATATATCAAATATATAATTATACATTAAATCATTAAATCAACACTTGATTTAATGATCCGGTCATACTGCATATAACCAACTAATATCAATAGTAACAACTTATCGAATCAACACTTGATCCGATAACCCGGCTATATCACATACAACCGATTAATGTCACAAATCACGAGAATAGAATACAGTATCACATACTGGTATTATTCTCGGTCCCGCACATATCTCATATGCGCTCCTATTTCATTTCGCTTGAGCCAGGAAACCCCTGTGTAGGACTCTAAACACTCGTCAATACGCCGGCAGTAGGTGATGATCATATCAAACACCCACAAGCCACAAGCGGTCTGCTAAACGTAACAGCCACCCGGGTATTGAGCGATCAGAAGATCAACGAGCAAGCCCGCTCACACTCCTGTGAATCCAACCAGTAACACTACCGTACAGTCCGGTCTGTTCGTCTGATATGTCGCATATCTCGTCTAGGGGTGGTAAACGTCAGACCCCAATAACTCGATAAGTCGTGTCGATATGTGGCTCATAACGGGTCGAGAAACTACTGGTAACACTTACCAGTAAATCCCTAAAGCAGCCTTGGCCAAGGACTTCCTGTTATAGCCAATCGAGCACAGCGCAACATCAACTCCCTATACCGGGAGAGACGAAACCCCTCCTATCGCTCATTGCCTCCATGTGATTCGGGACTGTACCCAAAAGCCACCTTTTTGCACCCCTCTTGGACGTGGTATGATGGAAATCAAAGCATAGTGGGAATCATACAAGACTCTATGACGATCTCGGGTCTACAGACCAACCTGTACCAGTGTCACCAGAGAAATGCCATCTGACGTAAGGTATAATACCATCTGGGAGTTCTCGGCGAGTCCGTCCAGTGTACCCAGTCTCCACTGAGCACCCGTATATCATCTCTGATGTCAATCTCCAATGGATATGGGATCATCCATCACCCATCTATATGGGTCGAGAAGCTACACGCTAGTCTACTCTGGTATATCGATGCCCCGTCTCGATACACCCACGACTAGGGACTTCGAAGGATGTACTTATGGACTACCATGTCCCCACTAGTATGATCCGCATCATAGTCCTGTTAGTCAAGTACACATCCTAAGGGCTTTACCATCATGTAACAGAGAGACAATCAGTGTACACGTTAAGGTAAAGAGTAACCAGATAGCATACTATCATATCGAGCAAGAATGTCATCCCTATATATGTCCAAGCATCCACTACAATATACATCCTATGTTAGTTATATGTATGCCCTAGAGGCCATTACTGTACATACGATGTATATTGTAGTGGATGCTAGGACATATATAGGGAGGACTTTCTTGCTCGACATGATAGTATGCTATCTGGTTGTACTTTATCTTAACATGTACTCTGATTGTCTCTATATTACATGTTGATAAAGCCCTTAGGATATGTACTCGACTACTGGGACTATGATGAGATCATACTAGTGGGGCCACGGTAGTCGACGAGTACATTCTATAACTGTTCCTAGTCGAGGGTGTATCGAGACAGGGCATCGATGCACCAGAGTAGACTAGCGTATACGCATCTTGACCCATATGATGGGCGATGGATGATCCCATATCCATCGGTGTTTGACATCAAGGATGGTGTAGGGTGCTCAGTGGAGACTGGGTACACTGGACGGACTCGCCGAGAACTCCCAGATGGTATTATACCATACGTCAGATGGCAGTTCTCCGGTGACACTGGTACAGAGTAGTCTGTTGACCCGAGATCGTCATAGAGTCTTGTGTGGTTCCCACTGTGCTTTGATTTCCATCATACCACGTCCAAGAGGGCGTGCAAAAAGGTGGCTTTTGGGTACAGTCCCGAATCACATGGAGGCAATGAGCGATAGGAGGGGATTCGTATCTCCCGGTATAGGGAGTTGATGTTGTGCTGTGTTCGATTGGCTATAACCGGAAATCCCTGGCCAGGGTTGCTGAGATTTACTGGTAAGTGTTATCAGTAGTTTCTCGAACTGTTATAGACCTCAAATCGACACGACTTATCAAGCTACTGGGGTCTGACGTTTACCACCCCTAGGCGAGATATGCAACATATCAGACGACGAGACCGGACTGTACGGGAGTGTTACTGTTTGGATTCACAGGAGAAGTTACAGGCTTGCTTGTTGATCTTCTGAGCACTCAATACCTGGGTAGCTGTTATGTTTAGCTGACCGCTTGCAGCTTGTGGGTGTTTGATATGATCATCACCTACTACCGGCGTATTGACGATTCTTTAGAGTCCTACACAGAGGTTTCTTGACTCAGGCAAAACGGAGTGGGGGCACATATGTGATATGTGCGGGACCGAGGATAATGCGGTATGTGATTTCGTATTCTATTCTCGCGATATTTGATATCAGCCGGGTCATCGGATCAAGTGTTGATTCGATGAATCGGTACGGATAAATATTAGTCGGTTATATGCGATATAGCCGGATTGTCGGATCAAGTGTTGATTCGATAATTTAATGTATAATAATATATATGATATATTAAAAGACATTAACTAATATTAGCTCACTAAAAGATTCTTTTTCTCACTCGGATAATACATTGATATATATGCGATATATGTTAATTGTATTATTTTATTTTGTTGCAATAAATATTGTATATGTGATATGTATAATATTGTAACATGTTATAATTATTAATGCAACATGATTAGAGGAGTTTAAACAAGATTAGGGTTTGATTTGGGTTAATGCATTCTAGATGCTTCTAGATGGTTTTACTTTGTCATGATAAAGATATTTGTGTTGATCTTTATCCATGACTCACACTTAACCCAACCCAAACCCTAACCCTAGTAAACTCTCTACATTGGTTACTACAACCATGGTTGCATAAATAATTATGATAACCTTTTTATTATAAAACACATATTGTTGTTCATCTTCTTCATTCATTCTTTCATGGAAAAATCTTTCTTGATTTTTCCAAGTGATGAATAATAGTGAGAAAAAGATAAATAAATAGAGCAAAAATCCTACTTCATCATCCTCATCTTCCCTTGCCATTTAGATGAGGATGTTCATATCATTTCATGAGTGTTAGCTTGTGTTAAAGAAACTTCAAGGTAGATCATCAAAGTATCGAAGATCGGAAGCAAAGGTTGCGTCTTTCTCTTCGTGGAACCTCTCGAGAGTCCGGATCCCGATGATCGCAGCGAAGGGACCACAACACGGAGCATATAAAGTGAAGGACCGGATCTACAAAGGTTGTAATCCCTCTCACTTAGTGTTAAAGTTGTTAACATGATAGTTTTCGCCTAATCTCTAGTTTAAAGTTCCGTATTCGGGTTGTTCGGCATGGCTAAATTTTTAATCGGGCATGGTTGATGCCTCGCAGACCCTTTTGCGCATGCCTAGAAACCCTACAGTGGTATCAGAGCCAAGCTAGAGCTTTAGGCGAAGTCTAGACGAAGTTTAAAGTCCGATCGAACCCGGAAAACCCGATAAAACCCACTTTCTGGAAATTTTTTCAAAACTGTGATTTTTCCTTATTAAAAATATCCAAAAATTACAGCAGGTAATTACAAGAATTACTGTGAAGCACGTGAGCGCAATTCGACCAAAGAGCCGCGGAACCGCGGCCCCACCCCAGCTTGCGCGGCGGTTCCGCGGCCACGTGGTCGATTCTTGGCACGTGCGTTTCACAGTAACTCCTATTTTTTAATGTTGTATTTTCTGGGAATGTTTAATATTTATTCAACTGTTGAATTATCTGGGTTGTATTGGGGACTTAAAGATTCGATCGAATATTTTAACTTTGTTTAGTTTTGTCCGGATAATTTTTAGAAACTGTTAAAAAGTTCGAACGGATATCAATAACTCAATTTTTCCCCTATCGGAAAATTTTTCAAAAGTTGGATTTTTTCTCGTGTTTAAGAATGTTCTAAGTCGTGCAAGTAACTCGATGGACCCTCTAGAAGACAACAAACCTTAACTCGATTATGTGACCGTCTTGAACTGCCTTTTGAACCTTAGGGTTTGGGGCAGTACGGCGTGCCACATGTGAGGCGTTGGCTTGACCCTTCTACGGCTGGACCATTGGTATTGTGGCATGTAATGGATGTTTTTAAACTGATTTCAAGTGTTGAGATATATTGGGGAAATCTTGGGTGCTTGATGATTCGATCGGAAAGTTTAACTTTTTCTATTTATCTGGAATGTGATACAATAATTGGAATCCACAGGTAGTTATGAGATAACTGATTTGAATATTATAGACATAGCAGTTTAGTCTCAGATGATTGGTTGCCACGGAATTTTGATGCGATCAAAAGTCCGTCGCAATCACGTAGCGTACGCGGATACTCGCCGGGTAAACTTAATAGACAGCCTCACTCCATAGCCCTGACCAAGTGACTGTAGGAGAACCCCGTCGCCGAAAGCATCCGTTCGGGTGCTCCCGGTAGCGGTGTTCCGCCTTGGTGCACTTCGTCGACGGTATCGGGGGTGCGGCCGTCTACTAAAGTTTGCGACGAGCATTCGATCAGGACGTCGGGAATCTTGTTGAATTGCCTGACTTGATATTGAAAAGAGTTTTCGATAATGAGACTAAAATGCGGGGTTTATAATTGTTAGGCATGCGATGTCTAAGGAATTCATTTGGTTAGGCTTGCGATGTCTAAGGAGGTTGCGGATTCCAACTGTTGTAGTTTTACACTTTCTTTTCTGTGACCGTAAGCGTAGTATGTGGTGTATCACCGGCTTCGTTGCTATACATCAACGACAATCGGGATACGCATACTTGCTTACGTTGATGATATGTGATATTATGTGTTGCTGTGATATGTTGTATTGGATCGTCGCGTTTGAATAGCCGGGGGTTTTATGTGAGATGAGAGTTTTTCTTTTTCATTCATGTAAAATTCATTTGTATGTAATATTCTTTTATTGGGGCACTTCCAGGTAGCGGAAGATGTCACCGTTGTATATTATTTACTTTTCGGCATTAGGTAGACCCAAGGCGGGGAGCACAAGTAACCGGGTTCTAGGGTCCAGTGGGAGACCATCTCGAGGAGTCGAGACCGGGTCTCCTAACCCTAGAATTGGCAGTGTTACTTGCCGCTCTCGTAGGGGTCTGGGGATGTGGGTTTGGCTATTCATCGCGACAGTGGAATCCGTGTTTTATACTGGCTCGTATTGAAAACACGGACGTCCTAGTATATCCAATATTTCATATATGTTCTTCTGCTGCAATGTTCTATGATGAGATCATATTACTGCCTGAGACGAATGTTTATATATTATATATATGAGATATATGTTATATTACAGATTTCGTTTCAAAAGAGATGCTTGTGAAGCATAATTAAAATGGGTCTTCATTAATGAGATTAATGAAATAAAAGAAACCTAAGATGTTGTAGAAACTTGTTTATAAAAACTGGTAGCTACAATTCTTGCTTTGCATAGCGGTGTTCCTTGTAGAACATCCAGCACCTTATTCGATAAGGAAAGGACCGAGATCCCTTCACCGGGAGTGACTCCTTTAGCAATAACTGGCAGATGCTACAAACTCGGTTTGTCTTTTGATTGCTTCTATAGTTTTTGCTTTGCACAGTGGTATATATGATATATCCTGCACCTTGTTCGATGAGGAAAGGGCCGACGATCCCTTCACCGGGAGTGACCCCTTTAGCAAAACAAGAAAAGCCTCAAAAACACTCCATTTAAAATCACTCGATTCTACAACGATATCAAGTTCATTACGCAAAGGGTTTTCTGAAAAACCCGTCGTAGCCCTCCGTCATTTCAGATAAGTACTTCATAGTATTCGTTCTGCGTTTGTTGACCTTGTCAAGGCGTAGTGTGTGGTAGCTATTTATGCTTATCTGCATAAGCATATGATGCGATTGGATTAGGGTAGTCGTGCGACTTTGTTGACCTTGTCAAGGGTCGTGCGGGTGGGTTTAATTCAATCAGGAAATGACGGGTTGAACTTGACTTGCGGTCTATGGTTTGTTGACCTTGTCAAGGTCATAGATCGCTTGGGGCAAAATATTATTGGGAATTTCAAGTGTTGAAATTTGCAATGAGATTGCATACCTTCTATAAGATAGTTGGATCCCGATACCCGCTGCGAGTAAGAGTTACTCCTGGGAGAGTTTTACACATTACAATTAGCCGATCAAGTAGGTGTCTAGAAAGGTGTTAACGGGTTTACGCCTCTGGGAAAATGAGGTTTACTTTAATTAGGTTCGTGCGAAAGCACGGGGGACCTCCCTCAAAGTACCGACACTGGCCTGGCTGAAAGATTGGCGAACTTGTAGCGTGTAATTAATCCCGGCTAGTCTTTCCTTTTAGGGTTTGAAGGAAGATTTGACTAAAACAGTGGGAGACATCCAGATTAGATATATTAGATAACCAATCTAATCTTGCAAGGGCATACGCTGAGTGTTTTCTTCTCTCTCTCTCCAGATAGCGACCATATCACGCCTTAATCAAGATAATAAAACGGATATATTGACCGAACCCGCTTATTATACTGAGCTGGGGAACGTTGGTCCCGCTCCAACTTATAATTGTTATAAGACAGAGCAGGAAATTGGGGAATACCAGATTTCCCGTGCCGCCCAAACGAAGAAAGTGCATGCTGATGCATCATCTTCGGGTGTGTTCATTACACAGAACTGTTTCTCAGTATCCTTTACGTCCTGGGTATGAGATACCGGATCAGGATCCCGCATATGTAATCTGTTACATGGGCTACAGATAGGTAAAGAACTGAGAACGGGTGATAAGTTTCATGAGACAGAAAACGGTGCAAGTGTTGCAGCCAAGTCTGTTGGTCACTATCATCCTGTATTACCAGAATACATTGATTCTGAACAATTGTTATTAGATACCGAACCTGATATACAAAATCATATCAGTCTCTTTATTAGTAAAGAGAGGATATAATTTTGTATTGTTGGATAATGTTTTGAACATTTCCTATATCAAGAGTTGATCGGTTCAGGCACGTTATCTAAAAGCATTGACGTTCTAAATCAAATTACAGTTCTTAGTATACGGAACACACACAAGAGGAAGGTTCAGAAATGAATGAATCCTTCTTGAGGTATTGTAGACTAGGTCATATCAATACGACCCGACTGGCTGAAGTTACATAAAGATGCATATTCAAATTAGTTTGAATTTACATCTTGTGAAACTTGCCTGTCATGTCACAAAGATAAGATGACCACAGCTCTGTTTGTTGGAAACAGAGAAAGAGTTAGTGAACTTTTGGGATTGATACATGCTGATGTATGAAAGTCCCCTGTCTACACATGCCAAGATCGGTTCTTTGTACTTCATTACATTCTCTGATAATCTCTCAAGATTCAGACATATGTTCCTGCTGAAACACAAGTCCGAAGTTTTTGAGATATTCACAGAATATAAGTTAGAAGTAGAGAACCAAAATACGGGTATAAGTATTATGTCCTTTGATGAGATCAAGGAGGAGAATACTTGAGCATGGAATTCCTGGACTATTCTAAAGGAGAATGAGATTCTCTCTCAGCATTACTCCTCCGTATATACTATAGCACGATGGTATATCGGGGCGGAGCAATAGCACCCTATTTGATATGGTGTGCTCTATGATGAGTACTATTGAGTTTCCTATTTCCTTCAGGGAGTTATGCACCTGTGAAGTTGCATACCTATTGAATAGGGTTCAAATCAAATCAGTTGCCTACCACTTCATATGTGATATGGAAAGGGAAGAGCCCATATCTTAATTTGGTTAAGATTTGGGGTTGTCCGGCCTATGTCTAAAAGCAAAATCCGGACAAGCTCGAGGCAAGGTCTGTTATGTAGAACTGGAAAGGTTCCAGCTATACAAACTGCAGCTGATGATTTGGTAGAACCAAAGAATTCAATAGTTTCCAACGAACCTCAGCCTCTCCGCCGATCTAGTAGGGTTCCTCACCCACCTGAGAGATACTTTGGTTTCTCTATGACAGTGGGAGCGAGGATTGCATCATGAGATGATGACCCAACTAGTTTCGAGCTGGCCATCAGGAGTGGGACTCTGTAAGAATGGCTGGATGCTTAACGATCTGAGATGGAATCCTTATACACCAACAAAGTATGGACTTTGGTTGCTTTATCTGAAGGGTTAAATCCCCATCAGGAGCAAGTATATCTTGAGAATATTACTTGGTGTACATGGAAAAGTTGAGACTTTCAAAGCTAGACTTGTTAAAGGTTTGCATCATAGACCAGGTATGGATTATGTTGAAACCTTTTCTAAGGATCTATGCGTAAGTCCATCCAGATCCTACTTGCCACGGCTACATACCATGACTACGATATCTGGTTGTTGGGTGTCATGACTGCTTTTCTAAATGATGTTTTTGAAAAGAGCGTCTGTAAGTACACAGCCAGAGGGCTTCGTAGACAGTGGGAGCAGCGGAAACGTGTGCAAGATGCTTTATAGGATAAAGCAGGCATCGCGGAGTTGGAACATCTGTTTTGATGTGGTAGTCAAAGAGTTTGACTTCATCAAAATGGTAGATGAACCTTGTATATACAAAAAGGTAGTAGAGAGTATGGTGGTGATCCTCGTAGAGTACGTGGATAACATACTCTTGATAGGGAAGGAGTTTTCTATGCTACGCTTGGTCAATCTCCACTTATCACAAGGATTCTCCATATAGAATCAAAGTTGATACCTACTAAATCCTAGGTTTTGGATCTATGAGATAGATCTAATTGGATGTTAGGACACTCACTAGTTGTAGTGAGATGGTATCAATCGATCCTGGGGAGAATCACTGGAAGGGTTCCAGGGTGATAAGGACGACTGAATGTCAGTCACAGGCTTGTCTATGCCCTCAGTGGAAGGACGATATGTTGGAAGAGTTCCAAGCTAGATACCGTGACATACTAGACGATTAAAGGCAAGATACATCATTACCAAGGATGCTACCAAAGAGGCAGTCTGGATATATATAAGTTCATAAGATGAACTTCGTTCCTACCATTGTGTGACAATGGGGTTGTGGCATTAGCCAAGGAACTACCGTCCCATCAGAAATCCAGATATAATTCTTAGGCAGTATCACCTGATCATGGAGATGGTTGATCTCCAGGGAGATCGAGGTTAGGAGAGTAGACACAGAGGACAACAGCGCGGATCCACTCACAAAGGCCTTTTTCCCAGTAGAGACTTTTACGGGATGGTTGAGTATGAGATACTTCAACCGCAGCTAATTGTTGGGTATGCGATACCATAACAGATGGCCCTAGTGCAAGTGGGAGATTGTTAGTTATATGTATGCCCTAGAGGCCATTACTGTACATACGATGTATATTGTAGTGGATGCTAGGACATATATCGGGAGGACTTTCTTGCTCGACATGATAGTATGCTATCTGGTTGTACTTTATCTTAACATGTACTCTGATTGTCTCTATATTACATGTTGATAAAGCCCTTAGGATATGTACTCGACTACTGGGACTATGATGAGATCATACTAGTGGGGCCACGGTAGTCGACGAGTACATTCTATAACTGTTCCTAGTCGAGGGTGTATCGAGACAGGGCATCGATGCACCAGAGTGGACTAGCGTATACGCATCTTGACCCATATGATGGGCGATGGATGATCCCATATCCATCGGTGTTTGACATCAAGGATGGTGTAGGGTGCTCAGTGGAGACTGGGTACACTGGACGGACTCGCCGAGAACTCCCAGATGATATTATACCATACGTCAGATGGCAGTTCTCCGGTGACACTGGTACAGAGTAGTCTGTTGACCCGAGATCGTCATAGAGTCTTGTGTGGTTCCCACTGTGCTTTGATTTCCATCATACCACGTCCAAGAGGGCGTGCAAAAAGGTGGCTTTTGGGTACAGTCCCGAATCACATGGAGGCAATGAGCGATAGGAGGGGATTCGTCTCTCCCGGTATAGGGAGTTGATGTTGTGCTGTGTTCGATTGGCTATAACCGGAAATCCCTGGCCAGGGTTGCTGAGATTTACTGGTAAGTGTTATCAGTAGTTTCTCGAACTGTTATAGACCTCAAATCGACACGACTTATCAAGCTACTGGGGTCTGACGTTTACCACCCCTAGGCGAGATATGCAACATATCAGACGACGAGACCGGACTGTACGGGAGTGTTACTATTTGGATTCACAGGAGAAGTTACAGGCTTGCTTGTTGATCTTCTGAGCACTCAATACCTGGGTAGCTGTTAAGTTTAGCTGACCGCTTGCAGCTTGTGGGTGTTTGATATGATCATCACCTACTGCCGGCGTATTGACGATTCTTTAGAGTCCTACACAGAGGTTTCTTGACTCAGGCAAAACGGAGTAGGGGCACATATGTGATATGTGCGGGACCGAGGATAATGCGGTATGTGATATCGTATTCTATTCTCGCGATATTTGATATCAGCCGGGTCATCGGATCAAGTGTTGATTCGATGAATCGGTACGGATAAATATTAGTCGGTTATATGCGATATAGCCGGATTGTCGGATCAAGTGTTGATTCGATAATTTAATGTATAATAATATATATGATATATTAAAAGACATTAACTAATATTAGCTCACTAAAAGATTCTTTTTCTCACTCGGATAATACATTGATATATATGCGATATATGTTAATTGTATTATTTTATTTTGTTGCAATAAATATTGTATATGTGATATATATAATATTGTAACATGTTATAATTATTAATGCAACATGATTAGAGGAGTTTAAACAAGATTAGGGTTTGATTTGGGTTAATGCATTCTAGATGCTTCTAGATGGTTTTACTTTGTCATGATAAAGATATTTGTGTTGATCTTTATCCATGACTCACACTTAACCCAACCCAAACCCTAACCCTAGTAAACTCTCTACATTGGTTACTACAACCATGGTTGCATAAATAATTATGATAACCTTTTTATTATAAAACACATATTGTTGTTCATCTTCTTCATTCATTCTTTCATGGAAAAATCTTTCTTGATTTTTCCAAGTGATGAATAATAGTGAGAAAAAGATAAATAAATAGAGCAAAAATCCTACTTCATCATCCTCATCTTCCCTTGCCATTTAGATGAGGATGTTCACATCATTTCATGAGTGTTAGCTTGTGTTAAAGAAACTTCAAGGTAGATCATCAAAGTATCGAAGATCGGAAGCAAAGGTTGCGTCTTTCTCTTCGTGGAACCTCTCGAGAGTCCGGATCCCGATGATCGCAGCGAAGGGACCACAACACGGAGCATATGAAGTGAAGGACCGGATCTACAAAGGTTGTAATCCCTCTCACTTAGTGTTAAAGTTGTTAACATGATAGTTTTCGCCTAATCTCTAGTTTAAAGTTCCGTATTCGGGTTGTTCGGCATGGCTAAATTTTTAATCGGGCATGGTTGATGCCTCGTAGACCCTTGTGCGCATGCCTAGAAACCCTACATCCTATGTATAGTAATGGCCTCTAGGGCATACATATAACTAACAGGGATTATACTTGGGTTAGATATTTGCACTATCCATGGTATAGATTGCTGGTTATATATTTGAGGATTATATATTATGATCGTATGACCTAGGATTGCGTCATACATGCGATTTTCTGTTCGTAGATCTTTTTCTACTCACGAGTTGGCAACTCACCCCCGTTGTGCCCCAGTTTCTTACAGGTGTTGTCGTACGGGTTTCATTACGGCTTTGCGGGCACAGCTTTCTTCAGGTGACTTGCTAGTAGGTGGGTTATTTGTATCGTACCCATCATTATACATTGTTTATTATATTCAGTTGTATCTAGAAGTTTCATCAACCAAACATGTACTTATTTGAGATAGAGACCAGTGATGTTTATTCTTTCGACCTTAGAGTCGCAGGTTATATTTCTGTGGATTTATTGTTGTTGGAGTTTCTTTTCTGTTGTGATCCTTGCCTTTAGGCATTGTATATTATGTTGTGTACTGGTTGATTTGATATGGTTCTTCCTACTCTCTACTTCTTTTCTTGGTTTGGATTTTTGGGATCGGCTTACTTAGAGTACGTACGCCTTGAGACGTTCGTAGTCTAAGTGCCGGTCATATTCCGTACTTTCGGGACGTGACAAAGTTGGTATCAGAGGGTTAGGTTTTACCTTCGGAGCATATGATGACCCTTGGTTGATAGAATAGGTGACTAAAGTAGAGTGACGTACCGTGGGTATGTTCCGCGGCATATTTACGACACGCCACTCCACTTAAGAAGCCTTAGGATGTACATTTCTTTGATTCAGTATCATATTCCTTCCTATGATCTAGCCTCATCGGTACCTGTTTTGGTTTTGCTGCCACGATTACGGGCAGGGAGAGCTACGGCTAGAGTTGCGGTCAGCATGAGCTCGTCACGAACGAGGACTGGCCAGGGCGTGATTCTAGCGATACACGATTGTGGGGATGTGTCTTTTAATGGTGTTTTCGCGCCACGAGCGCTGATGGATCGCTGTATGAGATTACTCGGGCGTGCAGATCAGCACCAGAGGATTGAGCCACTGACAGAGGCCAGCCAGATTTTGATGACCGTTGGTGTATTGCTTATTCATGATGATTGAGGCACGATTCAGCGTGCAGACGAGTGAGCCAGTCATTGCTGCGAACGACGAGATATCGCCCCAGATGTTGGATCTATTGCGGTACGAGATTGTACTAAGAGATGATAGAAGGTCGCTAGTCACCAAGGATGAATGACTAGGACGTGTGGATCGTTCGCTACCCCGATGCGAGGTCATCAGATAGATTGGTTCCAGCTAAAGACGACTTCACGCGGAGATGTTGAGAGTCTACAGAGATGATCGAATGTCAGAAACCTATTATTCCAAGTTTAAATTACTCGGAAGGACATGCAGGCAATTCTATGGTCCCTCTAGAAGAATGAAACCCTAACTCGACTTAATGAATATATGAAAGCCTTTGAACCTTAGGGTTTGCGGCAGTTCTGCGGCGTCATTAGTGAGGCTTGGGTTTGCCCTTCTACGGCTGGACCACCGATGCTGGGGTATGTACTCGATACTATTATACTGTACCCAAGATGTTGAGCTCTTGGGGGATTTTAAGGTTTTGACAAATCGATCGGATGGCTCGATTTAATTCGGATGTTAGGAGGTGAGATGCATTTCTTGGGAGACTCCAAATATGAGGATAGCCGTTGGAGCTCAGTCTATGTAGCCACGACGAGACGAGTCCGAAGACATTAGAGAAAAATGGAGTAAGAGGTTCGTGCAAGATCTGGATAAGACGACGTTCCACTCCGCTGACATCAGAGATGCGATGCGCATGCTGAGGCATGGTACTTGGATATACCTTCCAGGAGGATTCGCGATGAGTATGCAGCCATTCCGGAGCAAGGAACAGATATAGGAAAAGACGATGATTTCCGGACAGTTGGCAGAGACGAGACTTGGAAGAGACCTTGAGCAGGATTCCTTCCAGGACACTGCTGCAATGAAACTTGCACTCAGGATCAGATGTGTCACGTACATCCAGAGAGCCAGAGGCCGACGCCAGTGACATGCTGCTTTACGAAATGCCGTGAGGATTGACCGAGAAATGACTAGAGGAGTGCCAGAACGGAATCGTCCCCGTTAGCATGTCTGACAGGGCTGATGAGCCGATGGATCGTGAGATTGGTAATCCACAGAGAAGACTTGGACCATCCAGGAGTGGTCATGTTACGCACACCAGCAGGCCAGAGTTCAGGATCGCCGACAAGATATGCTATGAGTGATCACGACAGTTGACCAGAGATTCTTGGAGGATGCGCTTGAGCGGGGCTATTCCGCCATACTTGATTTCGATGTTTTAGGCGATTTATTCGCATGACTGATTTTGATGATTGGGTTTCATGACATTTGTTTGCATGCACCATGGTGACACCTATTGAGTATTTACGATTGTTGCACCGTTGTTGCACTTGATATCGTTTTCGTTCCTTGGTTTTCACATGTTTGTGATTTTACGGGGTTTAGACATTTGAGTTGATTTCGTGCGTATGCACGCACACGATTTGGTTTTTGCACTCTGTATAGTTTACATATGCTTGCAGTGCAGTGACATGTATTTTGTGCACTTGGATGCACTGGACTTCGATTTCGATGGTGATGTTCGATATTTGTTTTGTGCAATTTACGCACCTGATTGGAGTTTGTGCATGTTCGACACTTGATATTGGATTTCATGATTTCCTGCATGATGGATGCACCGGATTTGGATTTTAGCGCATATTGGGCACAGGTTATGAGATGCGATTTGGTGCACACCAGATGCACTAGATCAGGATTTTCGTGCATGTCAGATGCACCTGATTTTGCGGTCAGGCACGCACGTTGCCTATGACCGATATTGTGTGCACACCCGTTGCACCCTGGTGTCGTTTTGTGCCCCTGCTTTGCACATGTATGGGTTTTGATTTACGTGCGCACCGGACGCACAGGGTTTTCATATGCACTTTTTGGGACAGATTTCTTATGGAGCAGTACATTTTTATGATATTGCGATTTGTTTTCATACTGAGCTGGACTAGTCAGATAATAGTACCTGAGTATGTTTTGCATGCATTGATAGATTTTAAAGGGATTTCCAAAAGCGAGCTATAGTCTCATTATTTACATGCGTGTGCGATACGACACGAAACGTTTAAAACGAGGGAACCTTTCTAAATTATTTTCAAAACGGAGGGGCGTGCATATTAAACAAAAGATATATACGTATATGGCCATTTTCTTATAGAGACGTCTGCCACTGTGCAGTGTTATGGGCATTGTACATTGACTTTAAAGAATTTTGGCATGCATTCCCTTCATATATTTACATGCATAGTTCCGATTACTAGCATATCGGCTTTGCCTTGGATTTGGCATTCGTGTTTTCACCTTGACTCCGATGATTGCGAGATGCTTGACGGAGTTTTGTTTTCGAGTTATCTGCTCGTTACTCATGCGCAGGTATTGCGCTATGATGCCTTTTATGTATTAATGATTTCGGAGCCCCGTTGGTTTGGACATTTTATTGAAATGTTTTAGAATTTGGGGGTTTAAATTTAAATTCGGAGACCGAATTTCTTTAAGGGGGGAAGACTGTAACATTTAAAAAAAATAAAATATTATTTTTTGGAATTTTCATAATTTAATATTAATTTTTAATGAATATTTTAATAGTCGGTATAATTAAATACCGATAAATGGGAAAAATTCTGGAGAAAATTTTGGAAATTCTAAAATAGGTTATTTTGTGGAAATATGCCATTTTACAGTTTTATGATGGATTATATGCTACTTTAGTGTTAATTGCGACCAAAAATCGCTAATTGGATTTTTGGACTTTTGTGCAAAATGTGCACATATCATTTTCTACACTTGTCATACTTGTTTCATGTTTTGGACCCATGTTAAGTCTAGGGTTGGACCATGCTTAGATGACCATGGTGGATTGAACCATTTGATTGAGATAATTGGGTTAATTAGGGTTTTGGTTTAAGGTGATAAAGGTTGGAGTTGACCTTGTGTAGGAGAGAGGGTGAGCCATGATGGCTTGTGTGTGTGCTAACACTTCTTGAGAGAGAGAGAGAGAGAGAGGTGGCTAGGGTGTGCCATGATTCATCCCATTTCATTATTCCTTGTGTTCTTCCCTCCCTCTCAAATGATGATTCCTCCAAGTGAAGACATCACCACACTCCAGCAGCAACTACATCAGGTCCCTTCACCCACACATCAGCCCCTATTTCCTCACATCAACAGCCACATCAGCTGCTGTAACCATGCATCAGCTCAACACATTTCAGCCACCATCAGCAGCAACAGTAACATCAGCCAAGACAGCAGCACAACTTCAGCCCAATTTTCATCACATCAGCTGCAACACCATCAGCCCATATCAACACATCAGCAGCTACATCTCTCACAACTCACACCACACCATCATAAACACACCAACACAACACCAATAAAACAGTATCAGCACATTTTCAGCCATGTTTTTATCAGCCACAGCAGCAACAACTTTATTCCAACCAACACCCCACAACACCATCATCAAACCACAACTACAACACTTCATCTCACCACAAAAACAACCCCAGCCCCTGCAGTAGCTGCTGCAGACAGCAACTAAGAAAAAGAGAGAGTAACAAGCAGCAGCAGCAGGAAACAACATCAGCTCCAGGAACAAAGGAAAACAGCTTTAGCAACAGGAGTAACCTAGCAGTAGCAACCCACTTCCCCACCTCCTCCTCCTTCCCTTCTCCTTCATTCCAGGACTCCCTTGAGGTATAATCTTGCAACCCAAACTCCTATCTTGCTAGTTATGGGTAGTAGACTAAAATTAATGTTATATTGAAGATTAGTGCTACTTTAGGAAAATTTGAGTGAGACTTGACCAAGTGTTGGTTTTGATTACTAGGTGTTGTTAAGTCCAGTTTAAACAAGATTTGTTCCAGATTTCACCAAAATACCAGATTTATTATACTTGGCGTAATTTAGCGATTTTGTCGACTTTTTGACCTTTCTGGAAACTGCTATCAACCCGGACCTCCTAAAATAAAATTGACTTGGCAGTAGGCTGTGCAGGCACCCTGGAACCACCACCCAAAACCCTAGCCCCGACCACCTTACTCCGGCCGCAGATTTAATTGCGGCCAGAGCAGGAGGGAACTGCCTTGTTTTGCGTGCACAGCCCTATTTCATGTAAACTTGACCCTAGGGATGGCTAGTTTTGTCTGGTTCCAACCAGGGTAGAATCTGAGTTTATTTTCATGAGTTGGCGTATTATTTACGACTTTTTTTCGTATGGATTTTGGGTATTTGGTGATTCGTTTCTATCGGGTGGCGTTTGAACGCCAACGACCAGTGAGCTTTGACTGTGTTTGCATGCGAGACTATAGGTTTTTACTTATAGACGTAGCATGTACCGTTTTGGGTTTCTGACATGGTTTTCATGTGTTTTAGCATGTGATGTTCTTGTAGGTACTCACGTGACGTCGAAGCGTTGGAGATGCAGATGGCGACATCGGCACCGGTATACATGAGCAAGGTGAGTAGATTTATATCTACGGGGAGAAGTCGGGTGGATGGCGTATAGCACCCCCGCAATTCGTCGTGATGTATACGGATGCGTATACACACATATAATTATCTTATGTTGTTTGGGAAATTATTGATGTTTAGGATGGATAATTGGTGGACTTGGATGATTTAGTGTCGCGAGATCCTAGAATAGTGGGTGCACTACACATACACACTCCCACACATACATACTTGCATACATCCTTACTTCATATGTGCATAGACGGGATTCTATATAGATATGTGTTCACGTGGGTATGGGACCACGTGTTCACACACGGATTTGGGGATGATACTTGGGATTGAGATGAGTCGATGGGAGTTGATCTGAGATTATGATGTCGGTGATTGGCAGGATTCGTACTTGATATGCGTCCTGATATGATAGCGGGTCTTGGATGACGATGCCATGTGCAAAGTGATACATATATTTTAAATAATCGACATGTGATTATGATATGAGATAGGATGTGATATGTTATGATATGACAGGATATTGATGATAGGCCGCCTTGGGCATTGTTTACTCCTGGAGATGATATGTGCTGATGATATCGTTTTTGCTAGAGGCTGTCATTCGGAAGCCGGATTATGATTATATTGACGATATATGATGATGATATCGATTTATACGAGACTGTCGGTCAGTAGTCAGATCTTGATTATAGTGATGATGTTAGCATTGTACTAGACATAGGTCAGTACCTAGATAATGATAGTTGATAAAGATAATACCAGATGAATGATATGACGAGTATGATATTGACCCGTACCCAGATTTGGGGATGCCGTACGACGGATTTACGTACGAGCTATAACTTGATGTTTGATCCGCACTCTTGATTTAGGAATAACTGATTATAGAGATATGGTATCGGATGTGATATATTCGAGGCGGGATCACCGACTATATATATATAAGTATCGACTCAGAGGTTAGGTGGTTTCCCTTACCTACTGTTAGCTTTAGCTCAGCCTTATAGTGGTGTAGCTATATGACTCTTATGACATTAGATGCAGTTTAGCTATCTTGGTGTTTAGCATTCAGCTCCCGCATATTATTGTTGTTACTCTGCATCGCATACTTATTGTGATTCACATTCCATTATTGATATCATGCTGTTAGGACACCAACACCATTACCGATGATGCGTATGTTCCACATACACCTATTTGCCAGCGCACACACATCTTCATCGGTAATTGCCATGTCACGTACACTTAGAAAATATTATTGCCTGATTTAGCTTGTTAGCTAGTAGTGACATGATATTAGTGCACTAGCCTTATATGCCAACTTGACATTGTAGCTATTACTTATCACATCATACATACTGTTGTTCATTATATGCCGCATTCATGGATTCTCATGCTTATATTCATGATTTTACATGCTATTGATGATTGGATTCGGGTTTCCATGAGATTTTCTGGATTTGGAGGAAAACCTCAAAACATATATAAGCTGCTTTCTCTCTTCTTAAATAAAAATGTGGTTTTCCCATGATGTATGAGTCATCCACCATGAGTTTTGCTGATGGATTTCGAGACCCGATTCGAGGAGGCGGATGAACCGTTTCGGGTACATGGTGGGCCCGGTGCGGTACCTCGGGGCAAGAAGATCGCAGGAGATGGCGTTGAGCCTGGCAGGGGAGCACTACCGACCGGTGATATTACCCGACACGTCGGATATCCGGAGGATACCGTCGTGGTCATGAGATGGATGTGAGGGGCCGATCTGGACTGACGGCGCCCTGGATATTATGATTGAGACATTGTGATTTTGAGATATTGAGGTACAGAGATTGTGATACAGAGATATCGAGATATTGAGATTTATGTTTCGTGCCGATGCTAGGCACTGTTTATGCTGATTTTATTTATGGTACCTCATTTTTAAAATACAGAAATCTCATAAATTTATGAAAGCAGTTTTCTTCAGTACATGCATTCTGTTTCATGCATTCATAAATCATCCATATGATATATTGCCACTTGATGCACTGACACAGGCACATGGGATTACACTTGGGTTAGATATTTGCACTAGCCATGGTATAGATTGCTGGTTATATATTTGAGAATTATATATTATGATCGTATGACCTAGGATTGCGTCATACATGCGATTTTCTGTTCGTAGATCTTTTTCTACTCACGAGTTGGCAACTCATCCCCGTTGTGCCCCAGTTTCTTGCAGGTGTTGCCATACGGGTTTCATTACGGCTTTGCGGGCACAGCTTTCTTCAGGTGACTTGCTAGTAGGTGGGTTATTTGTATCATACCCATCATTATACATTGTATATTATATTCAGTTGTATCTAGAAGTTCCATCAACCAAACATGTACTTATTTGAGATAGAGACCAGTGATGTTTATTCTTTCGACCTTAGAGTCGCATGTTATATTTCTGTGGATTTCTTGTTGTTGGAGTTTCCTTTCTGTTGTGATCCTCGTCTTTAGGCGTTGTATATTATGTTGCGTATTGGTTGATTTGATATGGTTCTTCCTACTCTCTACTTCTTTTCTTGGTTTGGATTTCTGGGTTCGGCTTACTTAGATCACGTACGCCTTGAGACGTTCGTAGTCTAAGTGCCGGTCATATTTTGTACTTTCCGGACGTGACAATACTGCACATTGAGTTCGCATGACCAGTTTGACCCGTCAACCGGAGGTTCTTTCACTCCAAAAGCAAGGGGTAATTAACGGTAGAGTAGTTCGTGGCTGCCGGAGATCCGGATCCCTACAATCAATAAACCCCGGCCTAACCTAAGCAGGGGGAATCTGTATACGCCTAAAAAGCGTGTGCGTTCTCATCTCAATAGGGTGACGAAAAACACTCTACAGATTCTAGCACGCCCGGTGGGACCTATCTTCCCTCCCGTATTTCAGGTTAAATGGTCATGCGAATTCAATTAATATATACATCGATTGCCTGTACTAAAATCATGCTTCTTTGTGCTGGTTAACGGTTTCAAATTGCAATCATCAGACGCAACAAAAATGTCTTTAAGAACAAGCTCAGCTCTCAACACAGCCCCCATCTCCTACACGATGAAGATGGACGCCAGGACGATCCTCCCGGCTAGTTTCGGGCAACAGTGGGAGGAGCCGCTGCTACCATTTGGCTCTATTTTGTTCATGCCATCTAATGCCATCCGTGCTCATCAAGCCCCGGTGACAGATAAACCGGCCTCGAAAGGTACAAGGCCAAATGTCATGGTTACGTAGGCACCTCAGCCCAAGAACAAATCTGTTTCAGAACGACTCTCCATTGCTCCAGCTGGGGGCAAGGCCATCAACACCAATAAAGCAATAAGGTGTCTCGGGCAAGCTCCAGCAGTGCCCTTGACAACTGCTCGATCGGGTATCTTCTCTAAGCTCCCCGTCAATCGACTCACGATGGCTTCCAGATAACGGATGCCCGCCAAGCCCTTAAAATCGAGAAGCTAACACAGAAAAGGCTCAGATACAGAGCCAACAAAAGGTTTAGGGCTCCTACTAAGCAGAACATCATGAGGTTCCAAGAACAGGGCGACCCCGCAAAAATAGTTGAATCGGCTGTAAAGTTCGCTAACTCTTTTGAACCACGGAAATTGGTCCAGAAGAATGCCATGACCACAAGAGTCAAGAAAACTGTAGTCCGGATAGCGCCACCCAAAGACCCAGTCAGGCCAACCGTTTTCAGTCCCCTATACTTTTCATAAGAGCAAGGGCCATGATGACGGTCCGAAAAATCAGCCGCCAAAGATAAAGGGATGGCTGGATATGTGGTCCACACTGTTTACATGGCTAGCACATGCAACAAGAGCAAAGATGGGGCCACCACATCTCAAATCCAATCTGGTTTGAATGTGGCTGCCTCTTCCCATGACCAGCTTCCTCCGAAAAACAATGAAAACCCTTCCATCGAGGCTGATAAGTAGAGAGATCTCTCGGTTCATGAGGAGTCGGGCTCGGAAAGAAAAAAAGGAGCCAATCTTCCATCCCAAGACCGTAGAGCAGAAACTTCTCCAAGAGCTTCAGAAGCAGCTCAAAAACAAGGACAAGGAGATGGCCAAGCTCTACTCAAAGATCGATGACTTGACAAACGTCATCCTAAAGCTCACAGCCCATGTTGTCTCGCAGCTTCCTAATTAAGCACAGGTCTCTGCTTATGAACTGAGAAACGGTGTCCCGAAGCAGCCGACGCCTATTCTCTCAAATCCAAAGATGGGCGAACCGCATGAAAGTCGGCCACATTCTGCCTCAAGAAATGTCTTGACTCCCGACGACAGTCGCCCGCCAGCGCAAGATCGGATCATAGATTTGATCACTAACAAAGTCAAAATATTGGTGGACAAGGCCGAGACGCAAAAAGAGGTCGACAGCAGTAGGAGACCATACCCTCCACAATACGATCTTGTAAGGTTTCCCAGTGGCTATGTCGTCCTTAAATTCGAAAGGTTCGATGGAACGGGAAATGCGAACCGGCACATTGCCTATTTTAAAGTATCATGCGCGAATACTGGGGGCAATGTTGCGCTCCTTCTCCGTCAGTTTGTCAATATCTTGACTGATGTTGCTTTCGATTGGTATGCAAGCATACCAGATGACTCGATTACAACATTCACTCAAATAGAATCCATGTTCAAGCAATGGTTCATGAGTGTCAGCGATAAAATCGCCATTGCCGACCTTGTAAGGACCGAACCAAAAAACAACGAAAGCAGCATGGATTTTATAGTCCGATGGCGCAATCTCTCTGTCAAATATGAACCGCCATTGGAACAAGACTAATCTATCAGTCTTCTTATAGAAAATCTGAACAACTGGATGAAACCCTTCCCGTGCACCGCGGGCCTCAAAACATTCTATGATCTGACCAAGAAGGTTCAAATGTTGGAATGCTTAAAGCCCGAGTCCCCTCAGGATCTCTAATTCACAAACAGACCGAGACATCGGAGAGAAGACAATCGAAAAGGCGAAAGTTCCAACAGCACCGATTCTCTTAATAGGCAGAAAGAGAGCGGAGTGAAGAATAACAAACCCCGAGAGCCAACTTTGGAGGAAAGTATAAATAAGGGAATGTCATCAGCAGATCCCGAAACTCTCCAGAGCTTACTTAAAAGAGTCCAGATGTTGGAACATGCGGGTCCCAAAAATCTTCCAAACTACCAATATAACAATAATTCCAAATATCCAGAGAACAACAACCGCAAAGGTGGGCCTCCCAAGAACACTGATTCCTCTAATACATCTACCGACTAAAGTAGGCGAAAAGCAGGCAGGCTTAATGCTGACCAGCCTCGAAAACCAGTGTTGGGAGGGGGAGGGGAATCGCCCCTGGAAGAGAAATCGAATAAGGTCTATTCTTTCAGAAGAGACAGAGTCCGTAAAATATTCAAGGACACCCTGAGAAACGGTCCGCAATTGCCTAAATCAAAAAGACCACTGAAGCAAACATGACTGATGATCTCTTGTACTGCCCATATCACAGAAAGGTGAGTCATACCATCGAACACTGCATTGTTTTCAAGAATTGGGTTGAAAAACAATAAAATGAGGGAGTGATCTTATTGGTCAAAGACGCGTTAGCAGAAAACCAAGCCACGATCGTTCGCTCCGTTCGAACGAGACCAAAACCCTCTGGGGGCAGACGGCTCAATCACCCACTCCAGAAAATGACCCAGTCCACCGCAGTTTCTACGGGACTCACGTAAACGTCTCTCCAAAAGGGCAAAGAGAGCAAAGCGCCGTGAGATCAAAGTGCACAGTTACGGCTCAAGCAGTTTCTACGGGACGCACGTAAACGTCTCTCCAAGGATTTTTGAATAAGTGCACAGTTATGATCTCGAAGTCGTTAAACTAGGAAATAAAAGAAAAATGATGTAAAAATATATTTAAAAAAAAAATAAACAAAAATGGTATATCCACAAGTAAAACGGACATGGATGAAAACCCGAAAGGGCTCCGTGAGTAAAACCAGCAGGACTGCCGGTGAGTTTGTGAAAACCCGAAAGGGCGCAAACTCGTGAAAAAGAGACGAAAATACACTCGCAAAGTCCTCTCGACCTTGTGAGGAGAATATTCCCGCGTGAGATCCTTATGACTCACAAAGAAGCAACACAATTTTGGAATCCTCACGGCTTCTAAGGAGAAAATATACCTACGAGATCCTTTCGAATCGTAAGGAGAAAATGTTTTTATGAGACGCTTACGACTCATAAAATTGAAAAGTCTTAGGTGATAGAGATCTAAACATGTCTCCTAAGCCATCGCTCCCCGACGGGCAACAGCAAATGTTGAGTTGCTCCTGGCACCACGCTTCAGTGTTAGCGGTGCTGATGCCGACCCAAAACTCAAACCCCAAGATTCCCAAATGGTAAATGATAAGTCGCTCCTGCTATAATATTCTAGTGCAGCAATGCAGACGCCAACCAAAATCCAAATCCCCAAATTCCCAAACGGCGAATGATGAGTCGCTCCTGGTACCATATTCTAGTGCAGCAATGCAGATGCCAACCAAAATCCAAAATCCAAATCCCTAAATTCCTAAACGGCGAATGATGAGTCGCTCCTGGTACCATGTTCAAGTGCAGCGATGCAGACACCAACCAAAATCTAAATCCCCCAAATTCTCTCATCTCTATGGCCAGTCCCCAAATTGACTACTGTATATAATCCACGGGCATAAAAAAGCTAAATCACACCCATGCACCATAGCAGTCACCAGCCCCGCGGCCGGTCTCCGCCATCGGAAATATGTTCCATTTGGGAAAACCCACTCATGTGTCCTCACGATACATGAGAAGAACAGAGCACACGAGATCCTCTTAACTCGTATGAAAATACCTTCGTGGGATCCTTACAACTCATAAGGGAAAAACACACTTGGGGGTTCTCACGACTCCTGAGGAGAAAATGCACCTACGAGATCCCCTCGACTCGTAAGGAGAAAATGCTTTTATGAGACCCCTACCGCTCATAAAATTGAAAAGCTTTAGGTGACAGGGGCCTAAACATGTCTTTTAAGCCATCGTTCCCTAACGGGCATGCAAATGATGATTCGCTCCTGGTACCACATTCCAGTGTAGCGATGCTGATGCCAAACCAAAACCAAAATCCCCAAATCCTCTCATGGCAAATGATGATTCGCTCCTGTTACCACATTCCAGTGTAGCGATGCTGATGCCAAACCCAAAACCAAAATCCCTAAATCCACTCATGGTAAATGATGATTCGCTGCTGGTACCACATTCCAGTGTGGCGATGCTGATGCCAAACCAAAACCAAAATCCCCAAATCCTCTCACGAAAAATAATGATTCGCTCCTGGTACCACATTCCAGTGTAGCGATGCTGATGCTAAACAAAAATCCAAATTCCAAATTCCAAATCTCATGCTGCAATGCCTCAAATTCAAGGGTCCCGCTAAACAAGGCAGGAATCAGACAAATCAAACTAAAGTCCCATCCGGAAGCGCTTCCAAGCTCAAAAGTCCCACCGGACAGATTGGAACCTCCCTAAAACAAATCAAACCAACCAATTCCAACAACGGCCTCTACGTCAAAAACAGTGACACTCCGTCTAAGGGAAACGTCAAACAGTGACACTCCGTCTCGGGGAAACGTCAAACAGACATTTTGTCTCGGGGAAACGTCGAACAGACACTCCGAATCAGGGATACGTCAACCAAAGACACTCCGTCTTGGGGAAACGTCAAACAGACACTCTTTCTGGGGGAATATCGAACAGACACTCCGTGCCAGGGATATGTCAACTAGTGACACTCCGTCTTGGGGAAACGTCAAACAGATACTCCGTATCGACGAAACGTCAACCAGCGACACTCCGTGCTGGGGACACGCCGACCAGCGACACTCTGTGCCGGGGAAACGTCGAACAGTGACACTCAGTGCTGGGGAAACGTCAAATAGTGACACTCCGTCTTGGGGAAACATCAAACAGACACTCCATATCGGGGATACGTCAACCAGCGACACTCCGTATCGGGGATACGTCGACCAGCGACACTCCGTGCCGGGGAAACGTCAAACAGACACTCCGTGCCGGGAAAATGCCAAACAGACACTCTGCCTCGGAGATATGTCGACCAGCGACACTCCGTGCCGGGAAAACGTCAAACAGACACTCCGCCTCGGGGATACGTCGACTAGCGACGCTCCATGCCAGGAAAACATCAAACAAACACTCCGTGCCAGGGAAACGTCAAACAGCAGACACTCCGTGCCGGGATACGTCAGACACCAACACTCTGTGCGAGGGAAACGTCAAACAAACACTCCATGCCGGGGATACATCAAAGCGACACTCAGTACCAGGGAAATGTCAAAAAGACACTCGGTCTCGGGGACACGTCAACCAGCAACACTCTGTGCCAGGGAAATGTCAAACAGACACTCCGTTCCAGAGAAACGTCAAACAACAGACACTCCGTGCCGGGGATACCTCATACACCAACACTCCGTTTCGAGGAAATATCAAACAAACACTCCGCCTCGGGCACACGTCAACCAGTGACACTCCGTCTCGGAGACACGTCAAACATAGACCGTCCATGTCATAAAAAGGGCAGTGCCAGCTACCCAAAAGCGGGAACCAAATCAAGTTACACTATGTAAAAGAAGATCCATCAATTTCATGCACATGACACACAAGCGCGGTGTGCATTTATTGATAGGGGGCACTTTGTTAGGGTCAAAAATTACACTCCGGTTGACTAAGTCAAATTCAAAGTCAACCCTAAGCCAAATGGGCCCAAGCTCAGGCCAAGTGGGCCCTTGCCCAAGTCAAGCCCGAATATGAAGCGGGCGGCCTCCCCCATACCAAGAAGAAAATTACGTAATAAATAAGTTTGATATAATTTTCATGAATGAAAATAAATGGGTAAAAAGCTAAATTTTTGTAAAGCCCATGGCTCATGTGCAAAAAGAAATAAGCACATGGGTATGTGATGGGCAAAATCCCATTTTGTAAAGCCCAAGGGGCTATGTGTAAACTTGTAAGCCTATATAAGGAAACATTATGATGAAATAAACAATTTTTTTTATTCCCCTAAAAAATTATGGTTCCGTGCCTCCTTCTTCTTCCTCAAGGTTCTAAACCTTCTTCTTCTTTTTGAATTAAATCAAGATTTTAACCCTTCCTTTCCCAAAAAGGAATAGTTTTTCACCATAAAACCCTTGAAGATGAGCTCAGATCTCTCATCAAATATCTAAAAGGAAGATTTTTAAGTTTCACCCCCCTTTTTCTCTAAGATCCGGCAACAGAGAGGAGAAAGAAGGAGACCCATCTCCAAAAATCCCACTTTGGGAAAAATCCAAGGCTTAAGTGAAGATCCAGGGCTCAAGGGAAAAGAAAGGAATCCCCTTTCATCATCTCCGAAAATCCTTTAGGAGTTTAACATCAAATCAATTTTTGAGGAGTTCAACTCCAAGATCCAAATCTTTAAAGAAGTTTAACTCCAAATCCAAATCACGAAGGAGTTGAACCCCAAAAATCCAGATCTTTTAGGATTTTAACTCCATAAAAAGATCCATTTTTAGGAGTTTAACTCCAAAAATCACTCCGGAGTGCAACTCCTGGTCCAGAGGATAAGCCCCTTTTTCTGTGGGTGCCCAGCGCCCATGTGTAGAGCACGTGATCCGCTAGCGCCCACGCGCCTGGCACGTGAACCATTGGAGCCCAACGCCCACGCTCCGGGCGCCCGTGGGCACGTGACCCACAGGCGCCCAGCACCGGGAGCGTGACCCGTTGGCGCCCAGTGCCCGCGTGCTGGGCGCTTGACCCACTGGCACCCAACGCGCACGTGCCACGCACATGATCCGCTGGCGCCCAGCGCCCACATGACATCTCACGAGTTCTTAGGACGCTCCTCACCCCACCTTTTCAAACACGCTCCACACTAAAAATACATTCCCCGTTAGAAAAAAATTTCTGACGGGATGCTGCCCCGAACCCCGTAAAGGGGCTACTAGCCCCCTTGACCTCAAGCCTGCTTTCCGGATTGATGGACCCCCTTAAACTCTGCGAGGCCCCTAATACATCCAAGTCCCCTTCAAGACACAACACGCACACTGCATATTGAGTTCGCATGATCAGTTTGACCTGTCAATCAGAGGTTCCCTCACTCCAAAAGCAAGGGGTAATTAATGGCAGCTTAGTTCATGGCTGCCGGAGATCCGGATCCCCACAATCAATAAACCCCAGCCTATCTTAGGCCGGGGAATCTGTATACGCCTGAAAAGGGCCAGCGTTCTTATCTCAATGGGGTGACGAAAAACACTCTATAATATCAACCTGTTTTCCAAGCCACTGTTGCCCTCCAAGGAGGTCACTACTGACTCTTGTATACTCTCCACGGGCCACATTCAACAAACTTGCATCCAATGAGGAGAAGAAGCCACTTACGGGTCCTCTCGACTCGTAAGGAGAAAATACTTTTGTGAGGTCCTTACGACTCTCAAAAGAATAGACTCTTAGGAGTCCTCACGAATTCTAAAGATAAAATACACCAACGAGATCCTCTCGACTCGTAGGGAGAAAAATCTTTATGGGTCCCTTACGGCTCATAAAGTTGAAAAGTCTTAGGCGACAGATCTAAAACTGTTTCCTAAGCCATCGCTACCCTACAAGGAGGTCAAGACCGACTCTTGTATACTATCAACGGGCCACATTCGTCAAAGAAGTCACTTACATGTCCTTATAACTTGTAAGGAAAAAATATCCGAGTAAGATCCTTACGACTCACGGAGGCGATGGACACTTAGGAATCCTCACGATTTCTAAGAAGAATATACACCTATGAGATCCTCACCGCTCATAGGGAGAAAAACCATATTGAGATCCATACGGCTCATGAAGATGGAAAAAGCCTTAGGCGACAGAGACCTAAACCTGTCTTCTGAGCCATCAATTCAATGGCAATGCATAACTTTGTACTACTTAACCCACTTACATACCTACATGGGCAAAGTAGTAGCGAGCATTTGTTCCCGCCAAAAATTTTGGCTCAAACTTTGTTGTTCCTTTTATAAAAATAGAGGGCGGCGCCTCATGTGAAAAGCACGTGAGCACTCACGTGCAAAGTATGTGAATACCCGCTGCAGTTAGGATTAAATACTATAGCAGTGCCCACATGTTAAACACGTGAGCACCCACGTGATAAACACGTGAGTTCCCTTGCCGCATTCTTTTAGCAGCGCTCACCTGCAAAGCACGTGAGCGCCGCTGCCATATATGTATATGGCAGCACTCACATGATAGCACGTGAGCGCCCCAATTTAAAACGCTCTAATCTAGTAGAATTAAATTCTTTATGATATAATTAAATTCTATTTGAGAAATATTTTCCCTGATCTTTCTAATATGGAAAGATCTTTTTTTAACAGAGAATCTTTGGATTTAAAATCCAATAGTGATAAAATATCACCAATTAAACCATCTGATAGAATTAAATTTTATTTGGAAAATATTTTTCATGATCTTTCTATTATAGAAAGATCTTTCACTGATAGAGAATCTTTGGATTTAAAATCCAATGGTGATAAAATATCAACAATTAAACCATCTGATAGAATTAAATTCTATATGAGAAATATTTCCCTGATCTTCCTAAAATAAGAAAGATCTTCTCTGTTAAACGGAATAAAATTCTATATTAGGAAAATATCTTTCTAATCTTGTTAAACTATCAAGAAATTCATATGATAAAATAAAATTCTATGTTTGGAAAATATCTTCCTAATTTTGTTAAATTAACAAGATATTCATATGATAGAATAAAATTCTATGTTAGAAAAATATCTTCCTAATCTTGTAAAACTAATAAGATATTCATATGATAAAATAAAATTCTATGTTAGGAAAATATCTTCCTAATCTTGCTAAATAAATAAGATATTCATATGATAAAATTAAATTCCATGTGGGAAATATTTTTCTGATATTTTTAAAATAAGAAAGATCTTCTCTGTTAAATAAAATAAAAATTCTATGTTAAGAAAATGTTTTCCTAATCTTCTCTGTTAAGCAAAGAGCCTTTGGATTAAAAATCCAATGGTGAATAAAATTTACCGGTTGATCTTTAAGATCAATTTGATTGATTATGAAATCAATCATGATCTCTAAATGAGAGATTTCCTCCAACAGATTGATTTTTTTTCCTCCTATAAATAGGAGTAAAGACATTAAATCTAGAGAGAGGATACCCAACCATAAGCTTCTGTAAAAAATATACAGAAAGCTTTCAAAAAACTTCCACAAAATAACAGAGAATTTAATTCTCTTCGAAGAAGAAGATCTTCCTCCTCTCAAACTCTAGGTAAAGAAAAAAAGCAGAGATCAAAACATCTCTTTTACCTATCATATCATATCTAAGGGTTTAACCCTTTAAAAGAATTTAGTTCTTTCTCTGGATCTGAAATCCACAAGACAAGTCTCCCATAAGTTAATAATTTAATTCTCATCGGGAAGATTTTGTTCTTGAGAATTAAAGATTCATAAAAGAAAAGGGTTGAAAAGGACATTCGAGAAGAATATGAAGAAGATGGAGTCCATAATACTCTAGGAACTTAGTTTCTGAATAATCAAGAACTTAGTTCTTAAAGAACCTGATCCCAGATCCTCAAAATAGTGATTTTGGTGATCGCTAATGGTCAAAACACTATTAACAGAGGTTTAATTTCTCTAAAAATATCAACAGAGATTAAATATCTTAGAACGCAGTGCCTCACGTGAAACACTCATGAGCGTCCAAGAACTCAGCGCCTCACGTGAAACGCACATAAGCGCTCAAGAAACATAGCGCCTCACGTGAGTGCTACGTGACTGAGTGCTTAGCACTGCTAGGTGTTATAGAAACCCAACCTTATCCTAAATTAGCTAAGTCTGTGAAACTTAAGCTTCTTCTTAAATCAACTGAGCTTATATGCTCGTGATATCCAATTTTATCTTAGTCCCACATATGACTAATGATCTTTCATCAATGATATCCAAGCTGATCTTAGTCCTATATACGAATAATGATTTTCATCCCATGTCTTCTAAGTTAATCTTAGTCTCATATAAGACTAATGATTCTTAGATGCACCATGATCTTTTCCCTCAAATATGGGATTTGGTTCAAGGATATATCTTACCACACTTCTGATATATGTCATTATTATTCCTCAATGTCTGCATAGAGGTGGCGGGTCCCAACAACCAACAACTCCTCTTCTTTTGTCCCAAATACGGGAATGTTGGACCGAAATGTCCATAAACTAATATTCGTCCCAAACACGGGAATGTTGGACCGAAACTTTCCTAAACAAGCATTTTGCCCCAAACACAGCGATAATGGACTGAAATGTTCTTAAACTAATATTCGCCTCAAACATGGGAATGTTGGACTGAAATGTCCCTAAACTAATATTCGTCCCAAACATGGGAATGATGGACCGAAATGTCCCTAAACTAGCGCGTTGCCCCAAACAGGGTGATGTTGGACCGCGACTTCCTTAAACTAATATGTTTTGCCCTTCGGACTATCTCTATACTGACTACCGTATACTATCCATGGGCTATTCGTATATGATTTGATGATCAGTTGAGACCATATACTCATTTGTTCCTAAGTCGATCTTAGTCTCATATATGACTATCGATCTTTAAATCAAACCCAAGTTTCTTATGAACGGATGGACCTCACAAATGTGAAAAATGCGTCCTAAGTTTATTCCCGTTAGCAAACCAAGTTACCAACATAGACCTCGTCAAGCAAATGCTTGACCCAAATCATGAAAATATATGTATGGAATTGGACTAATCCATGCCCTACGGATGACAACATAAATTAGCCTCCGTATACAATCCACAGGCAATCAAAATAAATAAAACATAATACGACACAAAGTGAAATACTGGAGCTGGAGAAAGTTGTTATCGCAACGCGATAACGTAATTAACTGTGGGGGCTTGTGCCTGAAGGGAAGAGCGTCCCCCACAATCAAAAACCTCTCATAAATGAGGGGGAATCTGATGAAATCTGCTACATCGATCGCATCTATCCAAACCTCCAATATATGGTGCTATAAATCAACTTGGTATCTTCAGAAAGATAAATGGATATGTCCAAATAGTATCTGCCCCCAAATTCAGGCTAGACGTCTTAACGTCTCAGTCCAGTTTTCGGCCGTAAACAGTAACGGGTAATACTACAACAACAACAACAACAACAACAACAACTGAGCCTTTTATCCCAAGCATATGGGGTAGGCTACATGAACCAACATGAGAATCACGCCGGGTCCAGCACATGAATCCTCTGTCTCCACTCACTTCTATCGAACAATATACTTTCATTGAGTCCTTTGGCAACCATATCGTTTCGTATCACCTCCATCCATGTTTTCTTCGGTCTCCCTTTTGCCCTTTTGCCATTGCCCATATCGAGAGTTTCTATTCGTCGAACCGGTGCTTCCATAGGTCTGCGTCGCACATGACCAAACCATCTTAGCCGGTTTTCCCGCATCTTCTCCTCCACAGGTGCTACACCAACTTTTGCACGAATATCCTCATTTCGCACCTTATCTTTTCTAGTGTTACCGCACATCCAACGAAGCATGCGCATCTCCGCTACGTGCATCTTCTGTGTATGATGCTTCTTAGGAGCCCAGCATTCTGTACCATATAATAAGGCAGGTCGAATAGCGCTCCGATAAAACTTCCCTTTCAATTTTAACGGAAAGTTACGATCACACAAAATCCCTGTTGCACTCCTCCATTTCAACCAACCAGCTCGGATCCTTTGATTAACATCACTATCGATCTCCCCATTCTTTTGGATGATGGAACCTAGATATCTAAACTGGTCGCTCGGTGATATCTCTTGCCCTTCCAATGTTATACCAATATGGTTTTGACTTCTCTGGCTACTAAATTTGCAGTGCATATATGCTGTCTTGGACCTGCTCAATCTGAATCCCCGAGATTCCAATGTTTGCCTCCATAATTCCAATTTGGCATTAACCCCTGCTTTCGTCTCATTTACTAGAACAATATCATCAGCGAATAGCATACACCAAGGTACCTTATCTTGGATAGTTCTAGTAAGCTCATCCATCACGATGGTAAACAGGAATGGACATAATGCAGATCCTTGATGTAAACCAATAGTAATCGGAAAATCACTCGTTAAGCCGCCGCAAGTTCTGACATTTGCCACTACTCCGTCGTACATATCCTTGATTATGTCAATATACTTGACGGGGACCCCCTTCTTCATCATTGTCCCCCATAATACCTCTCTAGGTACCTTGTCGTACGCTTTTTCTAAATCAATAAATATCATATGCAAATCTCTTCTCCTCTCTCGAAAGCGCTCGACAAGTTGACGAAGCAAATGAATCGTCTCTGTCGTCGATTGTCCATGCATGAACCCAAATTGGTTCTCTGTTATCTTAATATCCTTCCTTAGCCTGTGTTTAATCACTCTCTCCCAAAGTTTCATGGTGTGACACATCAGTTTTATTCCACGGTAGTTTGAGCAACTTTGAATGTCATCCTTGTTCTTGTAGATAGGTACAAGGATACTTTTCCTCCATTCATTTGGCATCTTTTTTGTATGCCAAATCTTATTAAACAGATCTGTCGGCCATTTAACGCCTATTTCTCCTAAGCATCTCCAAATCTCGATAGGAATCCCGTCAGGACCAACCGCTTTTCTTAAAACCAATCTGTTCAAAACTTCTTTAACCTCAGGAAGTTTTATTTTATGCATGAAATCACGGTTTATATCTTGAGATTGAATGACAAGTCCATCCAAATTCTTAGTAAAGCTCTCATTGAACAATTTGTCAAAATAATCTCTCCATTTTTTCTTGATATCCTCATCTCGAACTAAAACCTTCTGATTTTCATTTTTGACACACTTCACCGCACATAAGTCTCTAGTCTTCCTTTCCCGCATTCGAGCAATCCGATATATATCAAGGAAATATATCAGATACCTGGTACATATTGGTAATGGCTACTTATTGGTAATGGTTCCAACTGTTACCAATAGGAGGCAGGTATCTGGTATATTTCATATATCATTACCATGTACACCTCTATGGTAACGGTTTCAACCGTTACTAAATTGGTAATGGTAACAGTTAATACCGTTATCATACTTCTGGTTATGGGGATATTCGTAACGATTGTGTAACGGTTGGAACCATTACCAATAGGGGTTTATGTAACTCTTCTAACCGTAACAAATGACCCCCTATGTAGTAATGAATGCGTTTATTCGAGATATTGCCAACATGGTAAGTGCATGCTCTCTTTTAATAGATACATCTAAAATATAATGTACAACAATTTGGAAATTTCAAGCATTACATACGTAATAAAATAGGTATAAATCACATCTTTTATGAACTGGGGTGGCTACAATATTTCCTATAGATTTGCACAAAAAAAACTGGCTATATGCAATACGTACCTGTAAGTTGCGCTGATACACACACGTAGAGAGGAATTTGTAGAGACAAATAACCGCGTCCACACAGTGTCCTTACATAGGTACAAGGTTTACGGAATATAAGGGACCAAAAAGGACCCTACAGTCTAGGATTGGGAGGATTAACACATTTATCCATGAAAACAGCCTTAGAGGAGGTGGATAAGGTTTATGGCAAACTCAGTACAATTGTGTGGAATTAAGAAATTTTGCAGCGGAATAAAAATCATAGAATAAGTTTAAACAATTTCATAAACAAAAAATACACAGAAAGTAAATGACATAGAGGATTGTTATCGAGGTTCACCAACTCTCTGGTTAATCCCCGCATGAGAGCTCCTGCTCATGGTTCAACTTCATTATTCTACGACTCCTTGCGGGTGGAGAAACCCAGATTTTTTTCCAAACTCAGATAAAAAGACATTTACGCTTGCAGATGGTGAATACCTAGACTTTTTACAAGGCGCAAGTTCGAAACTCTTACAATGTGAAGATCTTAGATCTTTCTTAATTATTTCGTACAAAAATATTTTAATCAAATCTTTACAAACCAACTATATAATCCTAATGATCTCAAAGAATAAATCAACTTTCGAATCAAAGGAGATAATGGATTGTGTTTTGGAGAATAAGAAAATTTAAAAATAAATCGAAGAAGTTTTTCAAAAGATTGAGACAAGTTTAAAACAAATACTTCTTCGATAATTTTAGCGATCTTTCTTTTCTTGAAAAATCTAAATCACTTAGAAAGATCTCTTTCTCTCAGAAAAACTAGTGAAGAACTTGAGAACTTAGTGAGATGAAGTTTTCACAAAAACTTGAAAATAAAAACAATAAAGAATGATTTGTTGAAAAACTTGATAAAAATGAGTCCTTTATATATGAAATCGAAAATGGACAGTTGGGACAGTTATAATAACTGCTCCTGAAAGTTAGGATAGGTATCGGCTCTTCATAGTCGTTGTAACTTTGAAATTTAAATTATAAATATAAATTTGAAAAATTTGTAACTGCTATAGACATCTGAAGGGACGTCCTATGTCTGATATTTCAGACACGGAACTTCAAAGTTTGAAAAAATTTCAAGAGGGATTTTTAGTTTTGAAAACTTTAATTAAACATAGGACCGGAAAATAGATTCTAACTGTTTGAGATCGAATCGACTCTAGACTGAAAGAAAATAGAAAATTCTTGAATTTCTCCGATGTGCGACTTCTCCGTTATATCCTTTGAATTTGCCGATGTTACTTTGGAGATGTTAGTTGCAGTGTCAATTGTCCTTTTGCTTGAATAACTCCAGTGTTTTAGCACTTTAACTTATCTAACATAGTTAGTAACATTTGATATATTTAAATATGATTTTTGTAAAATAATCAAAACTAATGAGATTGAGACTCATAGGTCAACAATCTCTCCTTTTTTGATATTTTATAAAACTTAAAGATAAATATGTATATAATGCTCCCCCTAAATTATTGCATATATTTCTCCCCTTTTAAAAATATCAAAAAGTTTTGAAAAATACGGAAGAGTGTTTTTGAAAAATTTAGGGAGCAAAATTAATTAAAAAAACATATACACGACTAAATAAACACATAAACTATTAGATAAACATGATATTCTAAATAACTATATAAGCACTACGGTTTCAAACATAAGAGTCATACATCCAAAATATAATCTACGACGTAAGTCAAATTAACTAATACATTATCACTAGTAAAGAAAAATAACTAAGCATTGTCTTGTAGTGGTAGAGGAGGTTGATCGAAGTCCATCGGTGGTTCATAGTGAAATGATGGTGCCGGAGGATACATCGACTGAGCATACATATAATCAAAATGATGATATATGCGAGCATTGGTTTCATCGATGCGATAGTTAACATTTGTAAGGCCCGTATTGAAGAGGTCACGAGTTTCATTGATTCTTGTGCTTATAAACTGGCGAGTTTCAAGATGAAGGTCGGTCATATGTTGGAACATACGATTTTCAAAGTCATGAAAATCTTACAGGTGTTGTGGAATTTCGGGAATATCGGGTTGTGGAGGAGGAAGTGGAGGAGAATGATGTTGTAGTTCTTTTGGAAGAGGTGATTCTTGATAATCATTGAGATACATGAGGCGGATGTTGTAGTGACCAAAGTGTTTATCAGGATTTTGAATTGAGGAGTCAATGGAAGGATCAATTCCAGCATCTTTGATAATTCTAGTAATCATTTTGCCATAATAGAGATTGGAAGTTGATGTGGGTAAATTCCAAATTTTGTGGATTTGGAATAGAGGAAGATTCACACGAATTCCTGTCAAAACACAATAAGTTAACAACTTATGTGTTGGTGTGAGACGATCTCGACCATTGAACTTGGGTACGATTATATGACCTAGTATGTAGGCCAAAACACGAGCACGGAGGACGAGCGTTTGAGAGTAAGGGTCATTGTATAATTGTGGGTAGTTATTTCCATGGAGGAGTCGTGAGGCATCCTTTTTGGTGATGTTAGGAGGAAAGTATGAAAAGGTGGAAAAGGTTCCTTATAAATATCCACACCTTCGTTAGGAACTTTAAGTATCCTAGCGAGAGATGCGGTTGAAATGGTAATCGAACGTTTTTTAAGTCAGGTTTAAAGTATGGTGGAATTTTCTTGATTGCTAACTAAATTAGCATAGAAGAGATGTAGGGATCCTAGGCACACTAATGAGGTCTCACAAGTGATCAAACATGGTTAATTCAAAATTTTCCATGTGCCTACAAACCCTAATACAGATCGTTAACTAGATATATAGGTGATGCGATGCAAGTAAACAACTTTAACATAAAGGAAAGAGGCTACAACCTTTGTAGATCCGGTCCTCCACCTCCTAGGTTCCGTGATGACATCCCTCCACTGTCCAAATCAAATCCCGGACTCTAGCATCGGCTTCATCGGAGAAATGGGCGGGCTAGGTCGTCGACTTCGATGCCGAAGATGATCTACGTCGAGGCAACTCAAGATCAAACTCCAACTTCACCAAGTCATGAAACTAGTGAAGAAAACACCCTATACTACTTGGCAAGAGGTAGAGGATGAAGAAATAAGAAGTGGGTTCACTTTAGAATTGGATTTCTCACTCTTTTTGTCAAGTTGCCATTGATGAAGGCAGGGTTTTCTTCTTGTTGAAGATGAAGATGAAGAAGAAAGAATATGATAAGTATTTCCAAAAATAGAAAATAATATGAATACTTATCATTTACTAACCATGGTCAAGTGTAAAGAGTGAACTAGGGTTAGGTTGAATGGTTAGGTTAAGGAAAAGAACAAGAATGGTCAAGCTTTCAACACTTTAAGAAGTTTCAACAAAACAACAAAATAAGCCACCATTCTTTTTATTTTCCAAAATGAATAAATAAATAAATGAATAAGTAAATAAACAAAACCCTAACCATTCAGATAACCATGGTTTAATTCTTTACACAAACCCAAGTGAGCATGTATCATCAAACATGATACAAACAAGTGCACAAAAATATATCACATATACAATGTGCATTTCAAGTGAGAAAATCCATTTAAAGTGAACTAATATTAGTTAATTCAAAGTAATATATCAAATATATAATTATGCATTAAATCATTAAATCAACACTTGATTTAACGATCTGGTCATATCGTATATGACCGACTAGTATCCAATGTATCGACTTATCGAATCAATCCTTGTTCGATAACTAGGTTATATCGCATACAACCAATCGATACATTCATCGCGAGAATAGAATACGGTATCACATACACACATTATTCTCGGTCCCACACATATCTCATATGCGCTCCTATTTCGTTTCGCTTGAGCCAGGAAACCTCTGTGTAGGACTCTAAAGACTCGTCAATACGCCGGCAGCAGATGATGATCATATCAAACACCCACAAGCCGCAAGCGGTCTGCTAAACGTAACGGCCACCCGGGTATTGAGCGATCAGAAGATCGACGAGCAAGCCCGCTCACACTCCTGTGAATCCAACCAGTAACACTTACCGTACAGTCCGGTCTGTTCATCTGATATGTCGCATATCTTGTCTAGGGGTGGTAAACGTCAGACCCCAATAGCTCAATAAGTCATGCCGACGTGAGGTCCTAAACAATCGTGAAACTACTGATAACTCTTACCAGTATATCACTGCAACCCTGGCCAGGGATTTCCTGTTATGGCCAGTCGTGCATAGCGCAACATCAACCCCCAATACCGGGAGAGGCGAATCCCCTCCTATCGCTCATTGTCTCCATGTGAATCGGGACTATACCCAAAAACCACCTGTTTGCACGACTCAGTAGAGCCATGGTAGGGTAGAAATCAAAGCACAGTGGGAGACACACAAGACTCTATGACGATCTCGGGTCAACAGACTAAGCTGTACCAGTGTCACCAGAGAACTGCCATCTGACGTGAGGTATAATACCATCTGGGAGTTCTCGGCGAGTCCGTTCAGTGTACCCAGTCTCCACTGAGCACCCGCATACCATCTCCGATGTCAAACACCAATGGATATGGGATCATCCATCGCCCATCACATGGGTCGAGAAGATATACGCTAGTCTACTCTGGAATATCGATGCCCCGTCTCGATATTCCCACGACTAGGAACATTGAAGGATGTACTCATGGACTACCCAGGCCCCACTAGTATGATCTGCATCATAGTCCTGGAAGTCGAGTACACATCCTAAGGGCTTTATCAACATGTAATCAGAGAGACAGAAAGTATACATGTTAAGATAAAGAGTAACCAGATAGCGTACTATCATGTCGAGCAAGAAAGTCCTACCTATATATGTCCCAGCATCCACTACAATATACATCCAATGTACAGTAATGGCCTCTAGGGCATACATATAACTAACAATCTCCCACTTGCACTAGGGCCATCTGTAACAGTAGTTGTAGTATCTAATACTCAACCATCCCCTAGAAGTCTCTCTTTGGGAAAAGGCCTTCGTGAGTGGATCCGCCGTGTTGTCCTCTGAGTCTACTCTCCTAACCTCGATCACCCTGGAGATCAACTATCTCCATGATCAGGTGATGCTGCCTCAGAATATGTCTGGGTCACTGATGGGACCAGGGTTCCAGGGCTAAAGCCACACTTCCATTGTCATACAATGGCAGGAACCTAGTTCATCTTATGAACCTTTATACACCCAAACTGCCTCATCTAGTTTGTCACGGTATCTAGCTTGGAAATCTTCCAACATACCGTCCCTTTACTGAGGGTAAAGACAATGCCTGTGACTGACATTCAGTCGTCTTTATCACCCTGGAACCCTTCCAGTGATTCTCCCCAGGATCGATTGATACCATCTCACTACATCTAGTGAGAGTCCTAGCATCCAATTACATCTATCTCATAGATGAAAACTCAGGATTTAGGAGGTATCACTTTGATCCTATTGGAGAATCCTTGTGATAAGCGGAGATTGACCGAGCATAGTATAGGAAACTCTTTTCCTATCAAGGGTATGTTGTCTACGTACAATACGAAGATGACCACCTTACTCTCTACTACCTTTTTGTATATACAAGGTTCGTCTACCATTTTGATGAAGTCAAACACTTTGACTATCACATCAAAACAAACGTTCCAACTCCGCGATGCCTGTTTTATTCTATAAAGCAACTTGCACACGTTTCCGCTACTCCCACTGTTTACGAAGCCCTCTGGCTGTGTTCTTATAGACGTTCTCTTCTAAATCATTATTTAGAAAAGTAGTCATGGCACCCAACCACCAGATATCGTAGTCATGGTATGTAGCAATGGCAAGTAGGATCTAGATGGACTTAAGCATAGTCCTTGGAAAAGGTTTCATCATTATCCACGCCTGGACGATGACGCAAACCTTCAACAAGTCCAGCTTTGAAAGTCTCAACTTTTCCAACTACACCAAGTAATCTTCTCAAGATATACTTGCTCCTGATGGGGATTTAACCCTTCAGATATCACAACCAAAGTCCATACTTTGTTGGTGTATATGGATTCTATCTCAGATCGCTAAGCATCCAGCCATTCTTACAGAGTCCCTACTCTCGATGACCTGCTCGATACTAGTTGGGTCATCATCTCATGATGCATTCCTCGCTCCCACTGTCATCGAGAAAGCGAAGCATCTCTCAGGTGGATGAGAAACCCTACCAGATCGGCGGAGAGACTGAGGTTCGTCGGAAACTATTGAATCCTTAGGTTCTGTCAAATCATCAGCTGCAGTTTTGTATAGCTGGAACCTTTCCAGTTCTACAGAACTGATCTTGCCTCGATCTTATCCGGATTTTTCTTTTGACATAGGCCGGACAATCCCAAATCTTAACTAACTTAAGATATGGGCTCTTCCCTTTCCATATCACATATGAAGTGGTAGGCAACTGATTTGATTTGAACCCTATTCAATAGGTATGCAGCTTCTCAAGTGCACAACCCCAAAAGGAAATAGGTAACTCAGTAATACTCATCATAGAGCACACCATATCTCATATTGTGCGATTGCTCCGCCTTGATACACCGTTGTGCTGTGGTGTATTCAGAGGAGTAATACGGAGAGAGAATCTCATTCTCCTTTAGAATGGTCCAGGAATGCCATGCACAAGTATTCTCCTCCCTGATCTTATCATAGGACATAATACGTATACCCGTATTGGTTCTCTACTTCTAGCTTATATTCTGTGAATACCTCAAAAGTTTCGGACTTATGTTTCAACAGGAACATATGACTGAATCTTGAGAGATTATCAGAGAATATAATGAAGTATAAAGAACCAGTCCTGGCATGTGTAGACAGGAGACCTTACATACATCATCATGTATCAGTCCCAAGAGTTCATTAACTCTTTCTCTGTTTCCAATAAACAGGGCTATGGTCATCTAATCTTTGTGACATGACTGGCAAGTTTCACAAGATGTAAATTCAAACTGATTTAAATATGCATCTAAAATGTAACTTCAGCCGGTCGGGTCGCATTGATATGACCTAGTCTATAATGCCTCAAGAAGGATTCGTTTATTTCCGAATTCTTCCTCTTGTGTGTGTTCTGTATACTAGGAACTGTAGTTTGATTTAGAACGTCAATGCTTTTAGATAACGTGTCTGAACTGATCAACTTTTGATATAGGAAATGTTCAAAACATTATCCAACAATACAAAATTATATCCTTTCTTTATTAATAAAGCGACTGATATGATTTTGTATGTCAGGTTCGGTATCTAATAGCATTTGTTCAGAATCAATGTATTGGTAATACAGGGTGACAGTGACCAACAGACTTGGCTACAACACTTGCCCCGTTTTTTGTCTCATGAAACTTATCACCCGTTCTCAGTTTTCTACCCTTTTTGTAGCCCTATGTAACAGATTACATATCTAGGATCCTGATCCAGTATCAAATACCTAGGACGCAGAGGATACTGAGAAACAGTTCTGTATAATGAACACACCCGAAGGAGATGCATCATATGCACTTTCTTCGTTTGGGCGGCATAGGAATTCTGGTATTCCCCTATTTTCTGCTCTGTCTTATAACAATTATAAGTTGGAGCGGGACCAACTTACCCCAGCTCAGTATAACAAGCGGGTTCGGTCATTACATCTATATTATTATCTTGATTAAGGCGTGATATGGTCGCTACCTGGAGAGAGAGAGAAGAAAACACTCTGCGTGCGCTCTTGCAAGATCAGATTGGTTATTTATTTTATCTAATCAGGATGGCTCCCACTATTTTTATCAAATCTTCCTTGAAACCTTAAAAGGAAAGACTAGCCGGGATTAATTACACTCTACAAGTTCGCCAATCTTTCAGCCAGGCCAGTGTCGTTACTTTGAGGGAGGTTCCCCATGCTTTTGCACGGACCTAATTACAGTAAACCTCGTTTTCCCAGAGGCGTAACCCCATTGACACCTATCTAGACACCTACTTGATCGGCTAATTGCAAAGTGCAAAACTCTCCCAGGAGTAACAATTACTCGCAGTGGGTATCGGGATCCAACTATCACGTAGAAGGTATGCAATCTCATTGCAAATTTCAACACTTGAAACTCCCGATAAAGATTTTTACCCCTAGCACCTATGACCTTAACTATGGTCAACAAATCATAAGTACTAGTCAAGTTTTACCCGTCATTTCATGATTAATTAGACCCACCCACATGACCCTTAACTAAAGTCAACAAAGTCACGCGACTGTCCTAACTAATCACATCATATGCAGTGTAGGAAGACATCACTTAGCTACCGTACACTGTGCCTTAACTAAGGTCAACAAACACAGCACGAATACTAAGTACTCTACTTCCTAAAATGACGGAGGGTTGCGAATGGTTTTTATGAAAACCTTTAATGCTTTTAACTTGATCTCGTTGCGGAATCAAATGGTTTTTAAATGGAATGTTTTTGAAGCTTTTCTAGTTTTGCTAAGGGGGTCACTCCCGGTGAAGGGATCGTCGGCCCTTTCCTCGTCGAATGAGGTGCGGGATATATCATATATATCACTGTGCAAAGCAGAAGCTATAGAAGCGATCAAAAGACAAACCGAGGGTTGTAGCATCTGCCAGTTATTGCTAAAGGAGTCACTCCCGGTGAAGGGATCTCGGTCCTTTCCTCATCGAATAAGGTGCAGGATGTTCTATAAGGAACACCACGATGCAAAGCAAGAACTGTAGCTACCTGTTTTATTTTTGAAATTCGATTCCACAACATCAATTAGGTTTATTTTCTTTCATTAATCTCATTAATGAATATCCCATCATTTAAGTCCACCTAAACATCACAGATAAATATAACGTACGCTCATGCCATCCGCATTCGCCTCGATGTCCCGTCTACACCGTTAGGCTAGGTAACTAACGCCAGAGCGAGGCAGGGCTAGCGCGGGTGTAAAACATAAGCAACGTCTATATAATATATCATATATACTATATACTATATCTATCTGAACAAATCACATCACAGATAACGCAGCAGAATATATCATATGAAATATTGGATATACTAGGACGTCTGCGTTTTTAATACGAGCCAGTATAAAACACGGATTCCACGGTCGTGATGAATAGCCAATCCCACACCCCTAGACCCCTACGAGAGCGGCAAGCAACCCTACCAATTCTAGGGTTAGGAGACCCGAACTCGACTCTTCGTGATGGTCTCCCACTGGACCCTAGAACCCGGTTACTTGTGCCCTCCTCCTTGGGTCTATCCTAGTGCAGAAAAGTAAATAATATACAAATGGTGACATCATCCGCAACCTGGAAGTGCCCCAATAAAAGAATATTACATACAAGTTTTTACATGAATGAAAATGAAAAAACACTCATCTCACATAAAAATCCCCCAGCTATTCAACCACGACGATCCAATATAACATATCCAGCAACACATAACATCACAAGTCATCAACGTAAGTAAATATGCACATCCCAATTGTCGTTGACATATAGCAACGAAACCGGCGATATCACATATTACACTTACGGTCACAGAAAAGAAAGTGTAAAACTACATCAGTTGGAATCCGCACCCTTTTTAGACATCGCATGCCTAATCAAATGAAATACTTAGACATCACATGCCTAACAATTATAAACCCCACATTTTAGTCTCATTATCGAAAACTCTTTTCAATATCAAGTCGGGCAATTCAACAAGATTCCCGACATTTTGATCAAATGCTCGTCGCAAACTTTAGTAGGCGGCCGCACCCCTGATGCCGTTGACGAAGTTCACCAAGGCGGAACACTGCTGCCGCGAGCACCCGAACGGATGCTTTCGGCGACGGGGTTCTCCTACAGTCACTTGGTCGGGGCTATGGGGCGAGGCTGTCTATTAAGTTTACCCGGCGAGTATCCGCGTACGCTACGTGATTGCGACGGACTTTTGATCACATCAAAATTCCGTGGCAACCGATCAAGTGAGACTAAACCACTAGATTTATAACATTCATTCAGTTATCTCATAACTACTTGTGAATTCTAATTGTTGTATCACATTCCGGATAAACAGAAAATGTTAAACTTTCCGATCGAACATTCGAACACCCAAGTTTTCCCGAAACAGCTCAACACATGAAATAAGTCTAACAACATTCAGTTCGTGCCTCAATACCAACGGTCCAGCCATAGAAGGGTCAAGCCAACGCCTCACATGTGGCACGCCATACTGCCCCAAACCCGAAGGTTCAAAGGGCAGTTCAAGACGGTCACATAATCGAGTTAAGGTTTGTTGTCTTCTAGAGGGACCATCGCATTACTTGCACTACTTAGAACGTCATTAAACTACGGAAAAGTCCAACAATTGGAAATTTCCCGGCAGGGGAAAAAGTGGGTATTTATATTCGGTCGAACTTTTTAACATATTCTAAAATTACCCGGAAAAACACACTGACAAAATTAGACAATCCGATCGAAACACCGAGTCCCCAATACAACCCAGAAAACTCAACTCTTGAGTGATATTTAAAAATTCCTAGAAAATCCAGAACCAAAACATAGGAATTACTGTGCAAAAATTATTGGACAATGAGACCATACGGCCGCGGAAACGCCGCAGAAGCCATGCTTCTGCCGCTGTTCCGTGGCGGTTTAGATGAATCAGAAGCTCGTTTTGCACCATAATTCTTAGATCTTTCTGCTGAATTTTTTAAGAATTTTTAATCTGGAAAAAACCCAGTTTTTGAAAAAAGTCCAGAGAGCAAATTTGTGTTAGGGTTTCGGTTCGATCGGACTTCTAACTCCGTCTACGCATCGCCTAAGGCTCTAGCTAGGCTCTGATACCACTGTAGGGATCCTAGGCACACTAATGAGGTCTCACAAGTGATCAAACATGGCTAATTCAAAATTTTACATGTGCCTACAAACCCTAATACGGATCGTTAACTAGATGTATAGGTGATGCGATGCAAGTAAACAACTTTAACATAAAGGAAAGAGGCTACAACCTTTGTAGATCCGGTCCTCCACCTCCTAGGCTCCGTGATGACGTCCCTCCGCTGTCCAAATCGAATCCCGGACTCTAGCATCGGCTTCATCGGAGAAATGGGCGGGCTAGGTCATCGACTTCGATGCCGAAGATGATCTACGTCGAGGCAACTCAAGATCAAACTCCAACTTTACCAAGTCATGAAACTATTGAAGAAAACACCCTATACTACTTGGCAAGAGGTAGAGGATGAACAAATAGGAAGTGAGTTCACTTTAGAATTGGATTTCTCACTCTTTTTGTCAAGTTGCCATTGATGAAGGCAAGGTTTTCTTCTTGTTGAAGATGAAGAAGAAGAAGAAAGAATATGATAAGTATTTCCAAAAAATAGAAAATAATATGAATACTTATCATATACCAACCATGGTCAAGTGTAGAGAGTGAACTAGGGTTAGGTTGAATGGTTAGGTTAAGGAAAAGAACAAGAATGGTCAAGCTTTCAACACTTCAAGAAGTTTCAACAAAACAACAAAATAAGCCACCATTCTTTTTATTTTCCAACATGAATAAATAAATAAATGAATAAGTAAATAAACAAAACCCTAACCATTCATATAACCATGGTTTAATTCTTTACACAAACCCAAGTGAGCATGTATCATCAAACATGATACAAACAAGTGCACAAAAATATATCACATATACAATGTGCATTTCAAGTGAGAAAATCCATTTAAAGTGAACTAATATTAGTTAATGCAAAGTAATATATCAAATATATAATTATGCATTAAATCATTAAATCAACACTTGATTTAACGATCTGGTCATATCGCATATGACCGACTAGTATCCAATGTATCGACTTATCGAATCAATCCTTGTTCGATAACTAGGTTATATCGCATACAACCAATCGATACATTCATCGCGAGAATAGAATACGGTATCACATACACGCATTATTCTCGGTCCCGCACATATCTCATATGCGCTCCTATTTCGTTTCGCTTGAGCCAGGAAACCTCTGTGTAGGACTCTAAAGACTCGTCAATACGCCGGCAGCAGATGATGATCATATCAAACACCCACAAGCCGCAAGCGGTCTGCTAAACGTAACGGCCACCCGGGTATTAAGCGATCAGAAGATCGACGAGCAAGCCCGCTCACACTCCTGTGAATCCAACCAGTAACACTTACCGTACAGTCCGGTCTGTTCATCTGATATGTCGCATATCTTGCCTAGGGGTGGTAAACGTCAGACCCCAATAGCTTGATAAGTCATGCCGACGTGAGGTCCATAACAATCATGAAACTACTGATAACTCTTACCAGTATATCACTGCAACCCTGGCCAAGGATTTCCTGTTATGGCCAGTCGTGCATAGCGCAACATCAACCCCCATTACCGGGAGAGACGAATCCCCTCCTATCGCTCATTGCCTCCATGTGAATCGGGACTGTACCTAAAAACCACCTGTTTGCACGACTCAGTAGAGCCGTGGTAGGGTGGAAATCAAAGCACAGTGGGAGACACACAAGACTCTATGACGATCTCGGGTCAACAGACTAAGCTGTACCAGTGTCACTAGAGAACTGCCATCTGACGTGAGGTATAATACCATCTGGGAGTTCTCGGCGAGTCCGTTCAGTGTACCCAGTCTCCACTGAGCACCCGCATACCATCTCTGATGTCAAACACCAATGGATATGGGATCATCCATCGTCCATCACATGGGTCGAGAAGATATACGGTAGTCTACTCTGGAATATCGATGCCCCGTCTCGATATTCTCATGACTAGGAACAATGAAGGATGTACTCATGGACTACCCAGGCCCCACTAGTATGATCTGCATCATAGTCCTGGAAGTCGAGTACACATCCTAAGGGCTTTATCAACATGTAATCAGAGAGACAGAAAGTATACATGTTAAGATAAAGAGCAACCAGATAGCGTACTATCATGTCGAGCAAGAAAGTCCTACCTATATATGTCCCAGCATCCACTACAATATACATCCAATGTACAGTAATGGCCTCTAGGGCATACATATAACTAACAAGAGATATATAAGGTTTTGATAGCTTAAACAATCAAGAGTGAGGATGTAGATCCAACCTTGGAATTCTAGAAGAGGGGTGAGATTGAAGTTGGTGATTTCGTTTAAAAGAACACAAGAGTCGGCAACAATCTTCTTCTTCACTAGATTATTGTATAATCTAGAGGCTTTGTCGTTGATGAAGCTGTAGACAAGCTCTTCTTCTTCGAATTCTTCTTCTTCTTGAGTTGGTTCGCCGGTCTCTTGAATGTAGGTGTCATCTCCTTCTTCTTCACTTTCTTCTTCAGACTCGTGAATAGGTTGAGGAGGATGAAGAGCACGAGTGGAATGTCGAGGACGGTTGGATGTCGAAGATTCACCTTCTTCAACGTTTTTTTTTCACACCACTGTGAGAAAATGTTAGGATAATAAAAGCTAGGGTTTGAAATTGAAAGTTTGGAGGAGGAAGACAGAGAAAGCGTTTGGGAATATAAAGGTTTATGGAAGAAAATAATATAAATAAGTAATGAGTGGACGTCTTGGATGAGAGGGTATGAAATCCAAGGGTGACAAAGCTTTACTGGAAGCGTTGCAATGCCTGAAAGATCGACCGGTGGATGTCTACATGGATGTTTATAACCCAATAGACGTCATCATGGACATCCATGGAGGAGTCCATGCACATCTTTTCCAGATTTGCAGTGTATGTATAAGTTTGATGGCTAATGATGGAGTTTGGTGTGTGTACACACACACACACACATCGTGATTAACTCATAAAACATAACCTTTTATTTCTTTAAAGCAAACATACATGACATTACAATATATTACACTAGAACAAAAGAAATGCAAACATACACTAATACAACATACCCAAACAAACATAAGAAAATTACAACTTATGAGACAACTAAAAACGATGGAAATCTTCAGAAGCGTGAGACATGCTTCCAAAACTTCGTCATTTTGGTTTCTCTCTCTTTGATAAACTCCCCTTTGACCCGATCAAATGCCTGGATTTGAGTGTTATTGACTTCAACTCGGGCGATGAACATGACAGATTCATCAGGACAAGGATGAACGTAGAATGGATTATTTTCTCCATATCCAAATTCATAGGGTTCAAAATGATATCGAGTCTGTTGAGGGCCATTTTCTTGCGGTCCTTCATTAACTGGTTCATTTGTAGGGGGTCTTCATGAATCTCGTCGACCGGAGGAGCGGGAAAGGTGTACTCCTCAAACGGCTCTTCCGATGGATATTCTTCAGACGATGGAGTCGAATGAGATTTCGGCAAAGTGAATGGTAGAGTTCTCAACTGATTGGGAGATGGTCGGACTAGAGAAATCGGTTCTTAATCTATCTTGACATCCTTTTTCTTCAAGGATGGAGAACCCTTCTCAGTAATTGGTGTAGACCTAGTCGAAATGGTTCTTTTTGACATTGTGTTTGTGTAGGTTTTTAGTGTTGGATGAAAAGTGAGAATGTGAATTGAATAAAGGAGAATTCGCATCAATTTATAGAAGGAAGGAGAAGTTTTAAAACCAGATTTTCATTTTTAAAACGTTTAGAAAATTTTTGAATTTTAAATTTCAAAAACCGATAAGGTGAGACATCAAGAACTCTACAACTGTTTCAATATCCGGCATCCTAATAGACGTCTGTATGGACGTCACAAGGGACATCCAAGCCCTAAGAAAAATATGGGTTTAGTTAAAAATCCTAAGTTTTTGGTAAATAGGAGTTGTAGGATTTAGTTTTCTAATTCAAGCATGTTAATTTCTCCTCTTATTTGAGCAAAACGAGTTTTATCCAAAGGTTTAGTGAATATATCGCCCAACTGTGATTCAGTTGGTATATATTCAAAAAAGATATCACCTTTATGATATTGATCTCGTAGAAAATGATATCGAACATCAATATGTTTGGTTCTAGAATGTTGGTCAGTGGTCTTGATCATTTGTACAGTGCTAGTGTTGTCACAGAGTATTGGAATTTTAGAGACTATTTCTTTATAGTTTTCTAAAGTGTATCTAATCCAAAGACTCTGGGTACAACATGCATCGGCGGCAATATACTCTGCCTCAGCACTAGACAGTACTACTGATATTTGTTTCTTGGAATTCTAAGACATAAGTCAGTTTCCTAGGAAATGACATGTACCGCTGGTACTTTTTCTTTCAATTTGACTTCCGGCATAATCAGCATCCAAATAACTTGTTAAGTGGAATACATTATTTTTTGGATACCATAATCCTAGATTAATAGTGCCTTTGAGATATCTGAAGATTGTCTTAACAGCTATTAAATGTGATTCTATAGGATCTTCTTGGAATCTAGTACACAGACATACGCTAAACATAATATCAGTTCTACTAGCAGTTAAATATAGTAAACAACTAATCATACCTCGGTAGATTCGTATATCTACCGTCTTTCTATATTCATCCTTGGTAAGCTTAGTTGTTTTCGTTGGAGTTTTGTATATTTTTATATCATCTAAGCCGAACTTCTTGATAAGTTCACTTGGCTTGAGTGATGAATAGTCCTACTTGGCTTTGTTTTATTTGAAGTCCGAGAAAGAAATTTAATTCTCACATCATACTCATCTCAAACTCATCCTACATAGACTTTGAGAATTTTTGGCAGAGCTGCTCGTTAGTAGAACCAAATATTATATCATCAACATAAATCTGAACAACTATGATATCCTTTCCATTTACTTTGGTGAATATGGTTTTGTCAACAATGCCTTTTATATATCCTATTTTGATTAAAAATATACTTATTCCATCATACCAAAGCTCTAGGGGCTTCCTTGAAACCGTACAAAGCCTTTTCTAATCTATATACGTATTCATGATGTTTATGGTCTTCAAACCCTGGTGGTTATGCTACATACACTTCATATTCTATTTTACCATTCAATAATGCACTTTTGATGTCCATTGGAAAGACTTTAAAGTTCTTAAAACAAGAAAAGTCTAATAATATCTTAATAGCCTAGAGTCTAGCAACGGGAGCGTAAGTTTCGTCATAATCAAGTCTTTCGACTTGATTGTAACCCTGAACAACTAATTGTACTTTGTTCCTTACTATATTCCCGGACTAGTCTAACTTATTTCTAAAACTCCACTCAGTACCAATTATTGGTTTATTTTCGGGATTTGGAACTAGTTTCCAAACTCTATTTGTTTCAAACTGGTTTAACTCATCTTGCATTGCTTCTATCCAATACTCATCATTTTCAACTTCTTTAAAACTCTTTACTTCAATAACCGAAATAAAAACTGAATTGATACATAAGTTAAATATTGATGACCTGGTAACTACTCATTTATCTATATCTCCTATAATTAAATTCTTAGGGTGGTCTTTATTGAATTGCCAATCTTTCAGAAGAGTGGTATCAATAACTTGCTTTTGTGGTTCTATTTGAGTGGTTTCAACATTATTGTCTATAAATGAATTATCTAAGATTTTTAGTAAGATAGAGTCGCCGTCGTCTATGGGGTTTAAGGAGTTAGTTTTATCAAATTGGACATGCATGCTTTCTTGAATAGTTAAAATTCGTTTATTATAAACGCGATAGGCTTTGCTGATAATTGAATAACCAACAAATATACCCTCATCGCATTTTGAATCGAACTTTTCTAAGTTATCTTGTGTATTAAGTATAGCATTTACAACTAAAGACTTTGAAATATTTTATGTTTGGTGTTTTGCCATAAAATAATTCATATGGTGTTTTATTTAAGTATTTTCTAATTATTACCCTGTTAATTATGTAGCATGAAGTGTTAATAGTTTCAGCCCAAAAGTTTATTGGTAGATTATTTTCATTGAGTATAGTGCGTGCTATTTCTTATAAGGAAAGATTTTTCCTTTCAACAACTCCATTTTGTTGTGAAATTCTGGCACATGAGAATTCATGTTTGAAGCCTTTCTTATTACAATATTTTTCGAATATTTGGTTTTCAAACTCTCTACCATGGTCACTTCTTATCTTAGATATATTTAGATTCATTTCATTTTGAATTTGTTTAGAAAATATTTTGAAAATATTCAAAGTTTCATTTTTGGTTTTAAAGAAAAATACCCAAGTAAATCTTGACAAAATCATCTATTATAGCATAGGCATAATATTTACCTCCTAAACTTATATTGTGAATAAGAGAAAAAAGATTCATATGAAGCAATTGTAAGAGAGTATTAGTAGATACATTAGTTTTAAGTTTGAATGATGATTTGGTTTGGTTACCCCTTTGGCAGGCATCACATAACCTATTTTTTATAAATTTTATTTTAGGAATGCTTTTAACCAGGTTATTTCTTGAGATTTTGGATAAAATATTCATTGCGGAATGACTTAATCTCCTGTACTAAAGTAAAGCATCTATATCGTTGTTTACTATTAAACATTTAATATCTAGATTTTTAAAATCTTGGATGTGTGCGTGTGTGTATTATGATGTCTTTACCAGTTAAAACAGCTTTATTATCATATATAATATTGCAAGAATATTTTTCTAAAACTACGTTATAACCTTTATCGCAAAATTGGCTTACACTAAATAAGTTATGTTTTAGGTTTTCTACATATAATACATCTTTAATAGTTGTAGTATTAGATATATTATTAAAGGAAATGTCACATTTACCGATGATTCTTCCCTTATTGTTATCTCCAAAAGTGACATTGCCACTTTCTTGTCGCCTTTGGAAGTCCTGCACAACAGGAAGAAGAAAGTGTGATCTTCGGAACACATATCATACGTGGTTCATTAGGGTCAGTCCTTAGAGAAAAATAATATATGTAAATTGTGTTGTTTTTAACATTACAATAGTGTGAAATATGTCCTATAGTGCAACAGTAGTCACACGTAGAACTAGCGTATTTATTATCGTACTTATAGTAATATTTATGTCTAAATGGTTTAGTTTTAGGAATTAATTCAGAATATTTATCATAACCAACACTTTCTTTCTTACAGTGTTTTATAAATTGACCTAACATTACATCTAAGTTATCTTTTCTTTTAGTAAATTTTAACAACATTTTATCTTTTAAATCTACTTTTCTTTTTAAGTCAAAATTTTCAAAATTTAATGTATTTTTAGTTTCCATTAACGTATCATTAGTTAAATTTACTGATTTTAGTTTTTCTTTTTAATTCTCATTTCTAATTTAATTACTTTAAGTTCAATTTGAGTTGATATTTCTAAATTATTTTTAGCAGATAATTTTGACTTTAAGGTTTTATATTTAGAATTAACTTTATCATAATTGTCTTTAAAAATGACATAGATTAATTAAACATACTTTACTAAAATGTTCTAAATTGAAATTATCATCAATTAACTCATCGTCTTATGCCATGAAGCACACGTTTGTAACTTCTTCGGCTTCTGAGTCACTGGAATCTGTGTCGTCCCAAATGGCTTGAAACGACCGCTTCTCTGATTCCTTCTTTGACTTACATTTATCCTTATTGAACATAGGGCACTCTGACATCGGATGGCCTATCTTATTGCAATCATAACAGCGCAAAGTTTTATTAGTATTAAAATTCATATTAGACTTATACGTACCTTTCTTCTGAGGAAATTTCCTAGACTTCATATACTTCCTGAAGTGTCAAGCAATGTTGGCCATTTCTTCATCGTCGCTTTCCTCATCACTAGTTATCTCCTTTGACTTGTACTTACTAGTTGAGGTCTTTAACGCGATATTTTTCCTTTGAATATCCTTCTCCTGTTTTTGCTTTAAATCGCCTAGTTGCATTTCGTACGTCTTTAACTTACCTATAAAAGAATCGACTGTCAATGTTGTCATGTCATTGATTTCTTCAATGGCAGTGATCTTGGGTTGTTATGAGATCGTTAGACATCTCAGCAACTTGTAACACTTTTCTTTCTTATCGAATTTCTTTCTAAGATTGAAAAGTCCTGTAATAACATTATTGAACCTAAAATACATACAGTCGATAGTCTCATCTTCTCTCATTTTGAATATCTCATACTCATGTATAAGACGGTTGATCTTACTCTCTTTAACTTGAATGGTTCCTTCATGGGCATTCTGGAGAGTATTCTAAATTTCATTTGCTGTTTAACACATAAAGGTTCAATTGAATTCTTCTGAATTCAAAGAACAATGAAGTGCATTCATTACCTTAACATTTAATTTCATAGATGTCACGACCCAGAAAAGACATGTGACCGGCACTTGAATCACGTGAAGTCTATAGGACCCCACCGTAACTCAAGTAAGACGAAAACCCGGAATCTAAACCTTTTAAGAAATAGTGGAGGTGGAGTTTTGAAAAGATATTTTAAATGGAATCAAGTTCTTTTTTAAAGTGTAAGTAAAGTTTGTTTTGAAAACACATGCGTCGTTTAAAAATCGGGCAACACCTCCTTTGTAAATTTTCACAAAAACCAATAAATACACATAAATATATATATATATAAGCTATCTCATCGCCCAAACGGCGGAATCACAACCACGCGGTAATATACGACGCCCAAGGCGAAGATCATCACAAGAACATGTATCACAAGAACATGTAAGAAAATTACTATAAGCATCATCAAGTCGATTATATCCAAGCTCGACATCTAAAAGAATAACATACAAGCCTCGTCTCTAAGTCCATAAAAAATATAAAGGTTTTGTTCGATGGAGTTTTTAAGTAGATCACAAAAGAATATACATATACGAGAGTCAGTTATGATCCTACATGTAACCCACCTACCAGAGCAATCACCGAAATAAGAAGTGTGCCGGCAAGCCACTACGGACCTGAGCGGTCGGTCCTACAAGAAACTAAGGCACAACGGCTGTGAATTGCCAACTCGTGAGTAAAAAAATATCATAAGGTAGAAATTGAAATGCATAACGATCTACCTAGGTCATACAGTGTAATACTATCATATTATATGATAACGAATATAAATACATACATACATACATACATACACACACACACACACACACACACACACACACATATATATATATATATATATCACATCAGTATCCAAAAGCGCATCATAACGGATCACGCATAACACACATGATCCTCGAAATAATCAATATATGGAAATATGTCATCCCTAAAATATATATCATCAAGTGAGTGTCTAATATCGACACTCGAAATCATCATCAACTAAGTTTCCAGCATCGAAGCTCGAAATCATCATAACACCTGTGTCCAGCATCGACACATAAAACCCTGATAACGTAGGGACCGTCTTGTCAGACCAGCCCTCTGTCGATATCAATATCCCCGCTCGGTTTCTCCAGGATATTTGTCGTGCTCTAATCTATCTCCGATATCGAGTGTCCGCGTTAGGCTCCCGACCTCACATACGGTTTTCCTGCCCCTCGATCTCGACCAGGTCCGCCATGTAACCAACTGTATACTCCCCCACCCAGTCCGAATAATGTAGAGCGTCCACAACCATATAACCCCCCGCGCTGTTCGGAATAAAATCAAATCAGAAAATATCAAACTCATAGTGGATGCCAACTCATCATATCAAGAGAAAACTATATTTTTAAAACATACTTAAGTTTTATAAATCACATTGCGATTTCTCAAATCTATGGAAAACATTAAGTTCTGAAGAACAACATTTGTATAATTCATTTTGATGATATTATATATATGTATGTGTGTGTGTGTGTGTAGCAGTATCCCATACCACTGAGATATATTGTCACGCCACGCTTCCCAGAGTACGCTAAATTAGGCACGTGACATAGCCAACCATGCTACCTGTGGGTAGGAAGTATCCATCCACAGTCACATTACGGCTGTAGAGATATCAAGAACAAAATGTAACTCTCTAATACATGTCCATAAGCCAAGATAACATGAGTCAAGAATAATAAAAGTGCGGAAGCAAAAGATCCAATACAAAATAATTGGAATGTATGTCCCATAATACGGGCTCACATCAGGAATAAAATGCAAAAAATAAAAGAACTAACTACTGCTGATACCTCACAGCTCAGCCTGCTGGCTGAAGTACTCCTGCTCGGACTGCAGCAATGGTACGGAATCTGGGCCATGCAAAACCCAGACGTCAGCGCGTCATGTTATCAAGTAATAGAATAAAACAGGGTAACAGGCAATGCAAGTATAAACATGAATGAAAAGCAGGTGTAACAGTAATATAAATCAGGGCAGTGAAAGGTAGTGTGCAGTGAGTAAACTAAACTGTTTTATTGGGTGTTCTGCTCTAAAGTCTTTGAAATCAATTTGATGAATCATCGATGTAACTCAATAGTATCCCGAGCGTGCCCGGGATCACGGTGAAGATTCTCGGGCTGAAACCGAGACATGCCGCTAGGCACTAAAGGAAAAGGGTAAAGATGAATGATGTCCATGGCATCATCCCAAGGCTGGCCTAGCCTCTGAAAGGAAATGGATAACGATGAATGATGTCAGCAGCATCATCCCCAGGCTGGCCCAGCGTCTAAAACTAGTCGGTAAAGTAGCACACTGTCGAGTTACAAGTCAGGTTTCATCATTGATTTCCCCATACCCCTAAGTTATATGTGTTCAAGTCAGGTACTAAATACTCTGGAGCTAATGCCAACTCAGGATCAGGCAGGTACATGTTTGTCTGGATAGACAACAGGAACGGTCCGTAAGGACAATAGGTCAGGTTTGTTGGCATTAGACATAAGATCAGGTAACGGGTAAGACCATGGTACACCAGGTCAAGCCGGGTAGTGTATGTAAGTGTCATGACATATCAAGAGTCGTACGGTACCATGTCGTGTCACGTAGGAAGTGCAACAGGTCATGTCAGGAAGCACAAAATACTATGTGGGTGCTCATAAATCAAACTAACATAATTATGGTTATAAATGAACAAGCATGAGTAATATCAGCACAATTAACCAGATCAGGTGATATGATAAGCAATTAGGTACTGATTAAATTATAATGATGCATGGTTATCACTTTGCGTTTAAGGGATGGTGTCAACATTACTTAACTACAGCATAACTAAAATGGATGTTTACTCATGTTATCAGGTATTAAGAAATTGTAGGGATGCAATGATATATAAATATGTTTACTAGATGAAATCCTTGCTAAATAGGTTAAAATGCACATGAGTGTCCGATAGAGCAAAACTATATAGAGAATACCATAGGCCGTGTCAATAGTTAAAATGTGATTTAAACATATAAATGTGGTTATTGGGTTTAATAAAGTAAATGCACACGGTAGGTTTCAAGTTTGGAAAATAAAATGATATAATGCGACATCGAGTATGAAAAAGGAAAATCATGGTACTAAGGTTAGACTACGGGTTCAATAAGCCATAAAATGTATATGTAATATATTAATTAGCATGTAGCAAGTTTTACTTGCCTCGACGGAACGCGATACGGCAAACGGAACATCTCGTGTCGGCGGGAAAAGTCGCGACGCGCGCACGGTACACGGAAAGGGCCCGAACGACGAACAATGCAAACACACGGGTCAGAGTTCCACGCTGGATCGCCGGGAATCGTCGCCGGCACGGTCGGATTCCGGCAAACCCAAAAACAGTAAACATATCAATACAATAGAAAAGTTGCATGGAAAAAGAGAAGAAAAGAATGGAAAGAGAGAGGAGAGGAAGATGAGGACTTACTGTAGTTAGGAAGACGGTATGATGTGTCGACGGTGGTGGTCGGCGAAGCTCCGGCAAGGGTGCAGGGTGCTCGAAAAAGGTGGGTTGTGGCTGCTGTGGGTGTGCAGGGTTGAACAGAGAGAGAGAAAGATGAAGGAGAAGAAAGAAAGGAAGATGAGGAGGAGAGGATAGGGGTGAGATCGGCGATGAGTCGAGGGAGGAGGAGGTAGAGGAGTAGGGTTAGGGTTACCGGGTTGGTGAAGGGTTCTGGGTTTTGGAGGGAAGCAGAGGGGAGGAAGGAGACGGGGGTGAGCAGCGGCGTGGAACGGTGACGATGTCGTCGTCGCGAGGGCCACGGCGAGAGGAGGAAGGCGGCTAGGGTTTTTCTGAGATGGGTTTAAAAGAAGGTGACGCGGGGTTTTAAAAGAGAAGAAGAAGGGAAAACGTGAATGGAGGTGACCGTAAGCGAGGCGCGGTGACGGGAGTCGAGGAACCTACAGTAATCGCGAGATCTGTGAGAAAGTGTGCGAGAGGAGAGAGAAAGAGAGAGAGAGAGAGAGAGAGAAAGAGAGAGGGAAAGGGGAGAGAGGGAGACGTGGGGCCCGGGGCTTTTGAAGAGAATTCTCTTTGATTGGGTGGAAAATGGGAGAGAGGAAATTAGTGGTGGGGCCGAAGATCAAAGGTAAGGATATGATTGGCTCGGAGTTAAATGGTTATAGGTAAAGTTTTTATAAAATATTTTCTAAAGTTTTACACAGGATTTCATTGGCAGGATTTCATTGGCCGGGGAAAAATTGTTTGGTTAGGGAAAATATTTTACATGTTTTTTCTGGTTTAAAATAATTTGGTTAAGGGGAAAAATAGTATTGTAGATAATATAGGAAATATTTTTTAAATTGATTTGGTAATTTAAAGTAGAATTTGGCGGGATACAAAATAATTCAGAATTGCATCCGGGTCAGGTCCAAAAATTTGGATTTGAAATATAAACATTATTGGCAGGCTCCAAAAATTAAAATGAAGGATTTAGTAAGGAAAAAGCATACCCCCAAGAACGCACGCACGTGCGCGTAGACGTCCAAATACGTCCGTTTCGCTGAACGGGACGAAAACACAATGCAAGGACGCTACCACAGGGTTAGGGGTATCGAGCATGCCATGACAAGTATTTTTAATTTATTTTAAAAGACTTAAATTGTTATATGCAGAATATGAATTGTCGGGGTAAATTACAACTTAGCAACAGTGAAGCAAGATAAATGAAATAAATACCACACACTACACATACGGTAACTAAAATTTGTAGAACAGGACTCGGTTGTTACATTATACCCAACTACAAAAAGGATTTCATCCTCGAAATTCCAAGAACACAAAAGATAGACGACAAACAACTATAAGAAAAGATGAGGAAACTTCTGCAGGATTTCATCTTCTCGTTCCCAAGTGGACTCTCCATGCGAGCGGTTACCCTAAGAAACAAGTATAAGAGGGATAACCTTTTTCTTAAGAACCTTTTCCCTTCGATCCACAATTTCAACCGGTTGCTCCTCAAAAGTCAAGTCTTCTCGTACCGTCAGCTCCGAATGATCCAATACATGTGTTTCATTCCGAACATATTTACGGAGTTGAGATACATGAAACACATCGTGCACATTCACCAAGGACTGCGGTAACGCCAAACGGTACGCTACCTCACCAACACGCTCCAAGATCTCAAACGGTGCAACGAATCGAGGACTGAGTTTTCCTCGACTTCCAAAACGAATCATCCCTCTAGTCGGTGATATCTTCAAGAATACCAAATCACCCACGGCGAACTCTAGAGGTCTTATCGACGTATCTGCCCAACTCTTTTGTCGGTCTTGTGCTGCTTTCATATGATTCCGAATAGCGTTAACTTTCTCAACTATCTGCACAACCAAATCTGGTCCCAACAATCTTCGTTCACCGACATCGTCCCAACAAACAGGTGAACGACACTTGCGACTATACAGAGCTTCAAATGGAGACATCTGAATAGTTGCCTCGAAACTGTTGTTGTAAGAAAACTCCACCAAATGTAGATGATCCTCCCAAGAACCCTTGAAGTCCAACATGCATGCTCTCAACATATCTTCGAGAGTTTGGATCGTTCTCTGCGACTGACCATCAGTTTGAGGATGATAAGCCGTGCTAAACTTCAATCGAGTCCCCAAACTTTCCTGTAAACTCCTCAAGAAGTGTGATAAGAACCGAGTGTCACGATCGGACACGATACTTACCGGTACTCCATGCAATCTTACAATCTCCTGCATGTACCGCTCCGCCAAAGTCTCTGTTGATTGACCAACCCGAAAAGGAATGAAATGAGCTGCTTTGGTCAAACGATCAACAATCACCCATACTGCATTGTTGCCTTTTGGACTCCGCGGTAACGCTGTCACGAAATCCATGGTTATATGTTCCCACTTCCACTAAGGAATCGGAAGTGGTTGCAAAAAACCAGCAACCTTTTGATGTTCAGACTTAACTTGCTGACACACCAAGCACTTTTCCATGAAGCGAGCGATCTCTCGTTTCATGCCTTCCCACCAGAAATGCTATCGTAAGTCTCGATACATCTTCGTGCCTCCTGGATGTACGGAATAAGCTGAACTGTGTGCCTCCTTCATAAGCTCTTCGCGAATATCTCCCTTTGGCACACACAAACGGCTACCATACCTCAACGAACCATCTTCATGGATCAATAAATCTGTTCGCAGTCCGGCTTCAACCTGTTCTCGAAACTTTTGCAATCTAGGATCCTGCAATTGCGCTGCTTTAATATTCTCGATCAACGACGAATGTACTTGCAGCTGCATCAACTGTCCCGAAGAATGCGGTAGCACAACTACCAAATCAAATCTTCGAAAGTCTTCCACGAGTTCCTTCTGCGTAGTCAACATCTGAATATCTGGTAACCGATTGAGTACATCTGGTACAACATTAACCTTCCCCAGATGGTACTTGAGATCAAGATCGTAGTCAGCCATCAGCTCTAACCATCTATGTTGCCTCATATTAAGCTCCTTCTGTGTGAACACATACTTCAAGCTCTTATGATCCGTGAAAACTTTGACCCTTTCGCCCAAAAGGTAATGTCCCCAAATCTTCAAAGCGAAAATCACAGCCGCAAGCTCCAAGTCGTGAGTTGGATAATTCTTCTCATGGGTCTTCAACTGTCTTGATGCGTACGCTACCACCTTCCCATGCCGCATCAAAATATAGGGTTCCTAGGCACTCTTGTGAAGGTTCATAAGGCATCAAACATGCCCGGATAAAATTTTAGACGTGCCGAACAACCCAAAGACGGGATCTTTGCTAGATTATTAGGGTTTAGCATGCAAGATGATATCTTTAAAGCTAAGTGTGAGGGATTACAACCTTTGTAGACCGCTCCTTCGCTTCACAAGCTCCGAGTAGAAGTCCCTTCACCGCGATCCACGATCTCCCGGACTCAAGAGAGGCTCCATGACTCGAACGATCCATGCTAGCTTGAAGTGTTCCGAATCTCCGATGATCTACGTCGAAGTTGCAAAAACCCAAGCTTTCTCACTCTAAAAAGATGAACACCCTAATCTCATTGGCTAGATGAGATGAGGATGAGGGAGTAGTATTTATGCTTTCTTTTTATTCACTTTCTCACTTGAAATCATCACTAAAGAATTAACTAGTAAGTATTTTCTTTTAGAACTCAAGAGAGAAGAAGATGATAATAGAAAAGATAATCCTTTTGTGATGAATAGAAAAGTAATCTATATGATTGATATATCAACCATGGTCAAGGATGATAGGCTAAGAAGTTGTAGAGAATAAACTAGGGTTAGGGTTTGGTTAGGTTAAAGATAAAGATCAACCATAATATCTTAACCAAGACAAAATAGAATCCATCTAGAATGAACTTGAAAGAGTTAACCCTAATCAAACCCTAATCCCTCATTATCATCCTTAAACATGTTTAATAATAAATCATATCATGTTACAATAATATATATCACATATATATTATATATTTGCAACATAAGAAAATAATACATTTAACATATATCGCATATATATCAATGTATTAATCCAGTGAGAAAATGAAATAATAAAGTGAGCCAATATTAGATAATGTAATACAATATATCATATATATTATTATACATTAAATCATCGAATCAACACTTGATCCAACGATCCGGCTATATCGAATATAACCGGCTAATATATCATGTACCGATTCATCGAATCAACACTTGATCCGATGTCCCGATTCATATCAAAATATCGCGAGAATATAATACGGTATCTCATATCGTATTATCCTCGGTCCTTCACATATCTCATATGTTCCTCTACTCCGTTTCGCCTGAGCCAAGAAACTTCTGTGTAGGACTCTAAAGAATCGTCAATACGCCGATAGCAGGTGATGATCATATCAAACACCCACAAGCTGCAAGCGGTCAGCTAAACGTAACAGCCACCCAGATATTGAGCGATTAGAAGATCAACAAGCTAGCCTGTTCGTTCTCCTGTGAATCCAATCAGTAACACTCCCGTATAGTCCGGTCTGTTCGTCTGATATGTCGCATATCAAGTCTAGGGGTGGTAAACGTCAGACCCCAGTAACCGATAAGTCGTGTCGATGTGAGGCTCATAACAGGTTGAGAAACTACTAGTAACACTTACCAGTAAATCTCTATATCAGCCCTGGCCAGGGACTTCCAGTTATAGCCAATCGAACACAGCACGACATCAACTCCCTATACCGGGAGAGACGAATCCCCTCCTATCGCTCATTGCCTCCATGTGATTCGGGACTGTACCCAAAAGCCACCGTTTTGCACGCCCTCGTGGACATGGTAAGGTTGAAATCAAAGCACAGTGGGAATCACACAAGACTCTATGACGATATCGGGTGTACAGACTACCCTGTACCAGTGTCACCGGAGAACTGCCATCTGACGTGTGGTATATCACCAACTGGGAGTTCTCGGCGAGTCCGTCCAGTGTACCCAGTCTCCTCTGAGCACCCGTACACCATCCTTGATGTCAAACACCGATGGATATGGGATCATCCATCTCCCATCATATGGGTCAAGATGCGTATACGCTAGTCTACTCTGGTGTATCGATGCCCTATCTCGATATACCCTCGAATAGGAACAGTTATAGGATGTACTCATCGACTACTATGGCCCCACTAGTATGATCTCATCATAATCCCAGTAGTCGAGTACATATCCTAAGGGCTTTATCAACATGTGAGAGAAAGACAGTAAACCAATACAAGTCAACATGTTAAGATAAAGTGAAACCAAATAGCATACTATCATGACGAGCAAGAAAGTCCTCTCTGTATATATCTAAGCATCCATCATAATATACATCAAATGTACAACAATGGCCTCTAGGGCATATACATAACTAACAATCTCGCACTTGCACTAAGGCCAGCTGCTGTAGTATCTCATACCTAGCATCCCGAATAATCTCTCAAACTGTATCTGGGGAATGGCCTTCGTGAGTGGATCCGCAGTGTTGTCCTTCGTATCTACTCTCCTGACCTCGATCTCCCGGCGATCAACTATCTCCCTGATCAGGTGATACCGCCTCAGAATATGTCTGGATTTCTGATGGGATCTGGGTTCCTTGGCCAAAGCCACAGCTCCATTGTTATCGCAATATAGAGGTATTGGATGTTCAATGGATGGAACCACACCAAGTTCAGTGATGAACTTCTTCATCCAGACAGCCACTTTGGCAGCATCGTTGGCAGCGATGTATTCAGCCTCCATCGTCGAGTCTGCAACGGTATCCTGTTTGGAACTCTTCCAACATACCGCCCCTCCATTTAGGGTAAAGACAAAACCCGAATGCGACTTAGAGTCGTCCTTATCACTCTGGAAGCTGGAATCGGTAAAGGACTCCACCCGGAGTTCTCCGTTACCATACACCAAGAACATGTCTCTAGTCCTTCGCAAGTACTTGAGAATGTACTTCACAGCTGTCCAGTGACTCTCTCCAGGATCTGCTTGATACCGACTCACTACACTTAGTGAGTATGCAACATCGGGTCTGGTACATAGCATCGCATACATGATAGATCCTACTGCTGAAGCATAGGGTATCCCTTGCATGCGAGCTCTCTCCAAATCAGTCTTGGGAGACATCTCTTTGGAGAGAGTGAGTCCAGAGATCATGGGTTGGTTCCCACGTTTGGATTCTTCCATACTAAACCTTTTTAGTATGGTGTCGATGTACCTGGATTGGGACAATCCCAGTATCCGTTTGGATCTATCTCTATAGATCCTAATCCCCAATATGCATGAGGCATCACCTAGATCTTTCATTGAGAATCTTTGTGATAAGAAGAGCTTGACTGATTGCAGCATAGGAATATCATTTCCTATCAAGAGTATGTCATCCACGTACAATACGAGGAAGACAACCTTACTCTCTGCTACCTTCTTATAGATACAAGGTTCATCTATGTTTTTGATGAAGTCAAACTCTTTGACTACTACATCAAAACAGATGTTCCAACTCCGCGATGCTTGCTTTAACCCATAAATGGATTTAAGCAGCTTGCACACCTTTCCGCTGCTCCCACTATCTATGAAGCCCTCTGGCTGAGTCATGTACATGCTCTATTCTAAATCACCATTTAGAAAGGCGGTCTTAACATCCATTTGCCAGATTTCGTAGTCATGGTATGCAGCAATGGCAAGTAAGATCCGGATGGACTTAAGCATAGCCACTGGAGAAAAGGTTTCGTCATAATCCACACCTGGTCGTTGACGAAAACCCTTTGCTACAAGTGTAGCTTTGAAAGTCTCAACTTTTCCATCTACACCAAATTTCTTTTTAAAAATCCACTTGCTCCCAATGGGTTTTACCCCTTCAGGAGCATTTTCCAAAATCCATACTTTATTGGTGTACATGGATTCCATCTCAGATCGCATTGCATCCAGCTATTTCACAGAGTCACCACTCGTGATGGCCTGCTCGAAACTAGTCGGGTCATCATCTTCCATGATGCAATCCTCGCTTCCACCATCAATGAGAAAACCGTAGTATCTCTCAGGCGGATGAGAAACCCTGCTAGATCGGCGGAGAGGCTGGGGTTCGTCGGGTACTACTGAATCCTCTGGTTCCACTAAATCTTCAGTTACAGTTTGTGTTTCTGGAACTTCTTCCAGTTCTACCTTAGAGCCACTAATCTCTTTTGCAAGAAATTCCTTTTCTAAAAAGGTGGCATGTTGAGCAATAAACACTTTTTGTTGTTCACTGTGGTAGAAAAAATATCCATTTGAATGTTTAGGATATCCCACAAACTTACATAGAACTGACCGTGCCTCGAGTTTGTCTGGATTTTGCCTTTTGACATAGGCCAGACAACCGCATATCTTAACTCGTTTAAGACATGGTCTCTTCCCACTCCATATCTCATATGGTGTGGTAGGTACAGATTTAGTTGGAACTTGATTCAATAGGTATGTTGCTGTCTCAAGCGTATACCCCCAGAAGGAAATAGGTAACTCAGCTGTACTCATCATAGAGCGCACCATATCTAATAGGGTGCGATTCCTCCGCTCCGATACACCATTGTGCTGTGGTGTATAAGGAAGAGTAAGCTGAGAGAGAATCCCATTCCCTTTTAGATAATCTAGGAACTCATTGCTTAAGTATTCTCCTCCTCGATCAGATCGAAGGATCTTAATACTTTTGCCCGTTTGTTTTTCTACTTCGTGCTTATATTCTCTGAATTTCTCAAAAGCTTCAGACTTGTGTTTCATCAGGAACACATGTTCGAATCTAGAGAGATCGTCAGTGAATGTAATGAAGTAGGAAGAACCGTTCCTGGCATGCGTAGACATGGGACCGCATACATCACTATGTATTAGTCCTAAGAGTTCATTAACTCTTTCTCCGTGTCCACTAAACGGAGATTTGGTCATTTTTCCTTTGAGACATGAATGGCAAGTATCATAAGATGATAATTTGAACGGATTCAAATAACCATCCTTATGTAACTTAGCCAGTCGTGTCGCATTGATATGACCAAGTCTACAATGCCACAAGAAGGATTCGTTCATTTCTGAACTTTTCCTCTTGTGTGTGTTTTGTATATTGAGGACTGTATTCTGATTTAAAATGAATATGCCATTATGTAACGAGCCTGATGCAATCAACTTTTGATCTTGGAATATGTTCATAACATTATCCTTTACTACAAAATTATATCCTTCTTTACTTAATAAAGAAACTGATATAATGTTGCACATCATGTTCGGTATATAATAGCACTCATTTAGATTCAGTGTATTACGACTTGGCAATACAAGGCGATATTCGCCAACTGCATTGGCTGCAATACTTGCACCGTTCCCTACTTGAACGGAATGATCACCTTTTCCCAGTTCTCTACCTTTACGTAGCCCATGTAACTGTTTACATATGTGGGATCCTGATCCGGTATCTAATACCCAGGACGTAGGGTGAACTGAGAAACAGTTCTCAATAACAACACACCTGAAGAAGATGCATCAACATGCATGTTCTTTTGGGCGGCTTGAGGATCTAGATATTCTTCTATTCCCGGTTCAGTCTTATAACTCTTATAAGAAAGAACGGGTCCAACGTTCCCCTGCTCAGTATAATAAGCGGGTTCAGTCAATACATCCATATTATTATCTTGATTATGGCCTGACATGGTCGCTACCTGGAGAGAGAGAGAAGAAAACACTTTAGCGTATGCTCTTACAAGATTAGATTGGTTATTATCTTATCTAATCAGGATGTCTCCCACTGTTTTTATCAAATCTACCTTCAAACCCTAAAAGGTAAGATTAGCCGGGATTAATTACACCCTACAATTTCGTCAATCTTTCAGCCAGATCAGTGTCGGTACTTTGAGGGAGGTTCCCCGTGCTTTCGCACGGACCTAATTAATGTAGACCTCGTTTTCCCAGAGGCGTAACCCCGTTAACACTTTTCTAGACACCTACTTGATCGAATAATTGTCCTATGTAAAACTCTCCCAGGAGTAACTCTGACTCGCAGTGGGTATCGGGATCCAACTATCTCATAGGAGGTATGCAATCTCATTGCAAATTTCAACACTTGAAATTCCCGATAATATTTTGCCCCTAATGTGCCATAACCTTGACAGAGGTCAACAAATCATAGTGCACTAGTCAAGTTCAACCCGTCATTTCTTGATTGAATCAAACCCACTCGCACGATCCTTGACAGAGGTCAACAAGGTCGTATGACTACCCTAATCCAATCACATCACATGCTTTACAGATAATTACTAGTTAGCTACCGCACACTACGCCTTGACAGAGGTCAACAAACGCAGCACGAATACTAAATAGTCTTTATCTGAAATGACGGAGGGCTACGACAGGTTTTTCTGAAAACCTATTATGTAATGAACTTGAAATCGTCGTGGAATCAAGTGAAATTTTGAAATGGAGTGTTTTTTAGGCTTTTCTTAGTTTCGCTAAAGGGGTCACTCCCGGTGAAGGGATCGTCGGCCCTTTCCTCATCGAATAAGGTGCAGGATATATCATATATACCGCTGTGCAAAGCAAAACTCTAAAAGCAATCAAAATACAAACCGCGTTTTGTAGCATCTGCCAGTTTTGCTAAAGAGGTCACTCCCGGTGAAGGGATCTCGGCTCTTTCCCCATCGAATAAGGTGCAGGATATATCATATATATCACTGTGCAAAGCAAAACTGTAGCTACCCTTTTTATAAAGTTTTGATTCTACAACATCTTTAGGTTTCTTTTCTTTTTATTAATCTCATTAATAAAATCCCATCAGCTTATGCTTCCTAAGCATCACAGATAAATACGACGTACACTTATGCCATCCGCATTCGCCTCGATGTCCCCTCGTGCATCGTTAGGTTAGATAACTAACGACAGAGCAGGGCAGAGCTAGTGCGGGTGTAAAACATAAGTAACGTCTATATAATATATCATATATACTATATACTGTATTCATAAGAATATATCAAATGATCACATCACAGATATCGCAGCAGAAACATAGATATAATGTGGGATATACTAGGACGTTCGTATTTAGTATTTAGCCAACAATAGAAAATACGGATTCCACAGTCGCGATGAATAGCCAAGCCCACACCCTGGACCCCTACGAGAGAGGCAAGCGACCCTACCAATTCTGGAGTTTAGGAGACCCGGTCTCGACTCCTCAAGATGGCCTCCCACTGAACCCCATAACCCGGTCACCTGTGCTCCCCTCCTTGGGTCCATCCTAATGCGGAAAAGTAAATAATATACAACACTGGTGGCATCAACCTCAACCTGGAAGTGCCCCAAATAAAAGAATATTACATTACATTTGAATTTACATGAATGAAAATATAAAACTCTCATCTCACATAAAACCCCCGGCTATTCAATCGCGACAATCCTGCACATCATATCTCAGCAACACATAATATCACATATCATCAACGTAAGTAAGTATACATACACCGATCGTCGCCGATGTATAGCAACGAAGACCGGCAATACAACTACATACTACACTTACGGTCACAGAAAAGAAAGTGTAAAACTACAATATTTGGAATCCACAATCACTTTAGACATCATAAATCCAAAATATCACATACTTCGCATTTCATGCCTAACTCTATGAATTCGACATATTGTATCACATTCCAGATAAATAGACAGTATTAAACTTTTCGAACAGATAATCAAATACCCAAAATTTCCCAAAGTGCTCAACACTTGAGCGGAGTTCAAATAATCCCAGAATATGTCATAGTACCAGTGATCCAGCCGTAGAAGGGTCAAGCCAACGCCTCACATGTGGCACGCCGTACTGCCCCAAACCCGAAGGTTCAAAAGGCAGTTCAAGACGGTCACATAATCGAGTTAAGGTTTGTTGTCTTCTAGAGGGTCCACCGCTTAACTTGTACAATTTTTCCGAAAGATTTAAACCCAATGAAAATTCAACACTTGAAAGTTTACCGTTCCGGGATAAAGTGGGTTAATGATATCTGTTCAAATAGTTTAACAGTTTCTAAATATCCGGAAATATTAACGAATTTAAATATTCCGATCGAATCTACGATTACAAAATAAACCCCAGAATACTCAACACTTGAGTCAGATTAAAAATATCCATAAAATAGTAAACACAGAGACAAGAATTACTGTGCACAAAACCGTGGCTAATTCACTTATACTGCCGCGGAACCGCCGCCGATGGGGGGTCGTTGCCGCAGTTCCGCGGCCACGTGGTCGAATTAGAGGCACGAATTTCACAATAATTCTTATCTTTTCTTGCTGTATTTTTCAGGTATTTTTAATTCATAAAAACCCCAGATTTTGAAAATTTTCCAGAGAGGGGGTAAATTTCGTCGGTTCGGGTTCGATCGGAGTTTTAACTTCGTAAACACGTCGCCTAATGCTCTAGCTAGGCTTTGATACCACTGTAGGCTTCCTAGGCACTCTTGTGAAGGTTCATAAGGCATCAAACATGCCCGGATAAAATTTTAGACGTGCCGAACAACCCAAAGACAGGATCTTTGCTAGATTATTAGGGTTTAGCATGCAAGATGATATCTTTAAAGCTAAGTGTGAGGGATTACAACCTTTGTAGTCCGCTCCTTCGCTTCACAAGCTCCGAGTAGAAGTCCCTTCACCGCGATCCACGATCTCTCGGACTCAAGAGAGGCTCCACGACTCGAACAATCCATGCTAGCTTGAAGTGTTCCGAATCTCCGATGATCTACGTCGAAGTTGCAAAAACCCAAGCTTTCTCACTCTAAAGAGATGAACACCCTAATCTTATGGGCTAGACGAGATAAGGATGAGGGAGTAGTATTTATGCTTTCTTTTTATTCACTTTCTCACTTGAAATCATCACTAAAGAATTAACTAGTAAGTATTTTCTTTTAGAACTCAAGAGAGAAGAAGATGATAATAGAAAAGATAATCCTTTTATGATGAATAGAAAAGTAATCTATATGATTGATATATCAACCATGGTCAAGGATGATAGGCTAAGAAGTTGTAGAGAATAAACTAGGGTTAGGGTTTGGTTACGTTAAAGATAAAGATAAACCATAATATCTTAACCAAGAAAAAATAGAATCCTTCTAGAATGAACTTGAAAGAGCTAACCCTAATCAAACCCTAATCCCTCATTATCATCCTTAAACATGTTTAATAATAAATCATATTATGTTACAATAATATATATCACATATATATTATATATTTGCAACATAAGAAAATAATAAATTTAACATATTTCGCATATATATCAATGTATTAATCCAGTGAGAAAATGAAATAATAAAGTGAGCCAATATTAGATAATGTAATACAATATATCATATATATTATTATACATTAAATCATCGAATCAACACTTGATCCAACGATCCGGCTATATCGAATATAACCGGCTAATATATCATGTACCGATTCATCGAATCAACACTTGATCCGATTTCCCGATTCATATCAAAATATCGCGAGAATATAATACGGTATCTCATATCGTATTATCCTCGGTCCTGCACATATCTCATATGTGCCTCTACTCCGTTTCGCCTGAGCCAAGAAACCTCTGTCTAGGACTCTAAAGAATCGTCAATACGCCGGTAGCAGGTGATGATCATATCAAACACCCACAAGCTGCAAGCGGTCAGCTAAACGTAACAGCTACCCAGATATTGAGCGATTAGAAGATCAACAAGCTAGCCTGTTCGTTCTCCTGTGAATCCAATCAGTAACACTCCCGTACAGTCCGGTCTGTTCGTCTGATATGTCGCATATCAAGTCTAGGGGTGGTAAACGTCAGACCCCAGTAATCGATAAGTCGTGTCGATGTGAGGCTCATAACAGGTCGAGAAACTACTAGTAACACTTACCAGTAAATCTCTATATCAGCCCTGGCCAGGGACTTCCAGTTATAGCCAATCGAACACAGCACGACATTAACTCCCTATACCGGGAGAGACGAATCCCCTCCTATCGCTCATTGCCTCCATGTGATTCGGGACTGTACCCAAAAGCCACCGTTTTGCACGCCCTCGTGGACGTGGTAAGGTGGAAATCAAAGCACAGTGGGAATCACACAAGACTCTATGACGATATCGGGTGTACAGACTACCCTGTACCAGTGTCACCGGAGAACTGCCATCTGACGTGTGGTATATCACCAACTGGGAGTTCTCGGCGAGTCCGTCCAGTGTACCCAGTCTCCTCTGAGCACCCGTACACCATCCTTGATGTCAAACACCGATGGATATGGGATCATCCATCGCCCATCATATGGGTCAAGATGCGTATACGCTAGTCTACTCTGGTGTATCGATGCCCTATCTCGATATACCCTCGACTAGGAATAGTTATAGGATGTACTCATCGACTACTATGGCCCCACTAGTATGATCTCATCATAATCCCAGTAGTCGAGTACATATCTTAAGGGCTTTATCAACATGTGAGAGAAAGACAGTAAACTAATACAAGTCAACATGTTAAGATAAAGTGAAACCAAATAGCATACTATCATGACGAGTAAGAAAGTCCTCTCTGTATCTATCTAAGCATCCATCATAATATACATCAAATGTACAATAATGGCCTCTGTGGCATAATCATAACTAACACAAAATACAACCCAATCCTTTTCCAGATGCATCGCTGTGAATCACCAATCCTCCGAAACTGTCGGGCACGGTCAGAATAGGAGCGGTTATCAATCTCTGCTTCAACGTCTCGAAAGCTGACGCACACCTATCCGTCCACACAAAAGGTACCTCCTTGCGTGTAAGCTTGGTCAACGGCTCTGCCAGACGAGCAAAGTTCTCCACAAATCTTCTGTAATACCCGGCGAGTCTAAGAAAACTTCTTATCTCCGCAACATTCATTGGAATCGGCCAATCTCGAACTGCTGCTATCTTTTCTGGATCGACGGCGATTCCATCGCCAGACACAACATGCCCCAAAAACTTTACTTCCTCCAGCCAAAACTCGCACTTGCTCATCTTCGCATATAACTTCTCTTATCTCAGCGTCTGCAGTGCGATCTTCAGATGTTCACCATGCTCTTCCATACTCTTTGAATAAACCATAATATCGTCAATGAACACCACAATAAACTGGTCCAAGAATGGTGAAAAGATTCGGTTCATCAAGTCCATGAATATCGCCGGTGCATTCGTTACTCCGAAGGGCATCACTAAGTACTCGTAATGTCCATACCGAGTTCGGAATGCCGTCTTGCAAATATCTTCTACTTTCACTCGGACCTGATGATATCCGGATCGCAAATCCAGCTTTGAGAATACCCCCGCGCCACTAAGCTGCTAAAAAAGTTCACCAATGCGAGGGATCGGGTACTTGTTCTTAATAATCACCCGGTTTAATTCTCGATAGTCGATGCACATTCTTCTCGTGCCATCTTTCTTCTTAACTAGAAGAACTGGAGCTCCCCAAGGCGAGTTACTGCTTCGAATCCAACCCTTCTCAAGAATTTCAGCAACCTGTTTCTTGACTTCTTCCAACTCCACTGGTACCATTGGATAATATGCTTTAGATACTGGCGCTGCACCAGGAATAAGATCAATTGCGAACTCCACGTCCCGCTTCGGCGGTAATCCCGATATATCTTCAAACACGTCCATAAAATCATGAACAACAGCTGGCTCTTCACTTTCATCAACCTCCATTGATGCAAGAATATTATTTGTTGGCCTAGCCCTAAACTCGACTGGCCCGACAGAACTACTTCCTCCAGTGAAGGTAAACTCAGGATGTTCGGGAATCTGGAAAATTATTTTCTTTGCCCTACAATCAATGTGAGCATGGAAAGTGCCAAGAAAATCCATTCCCAAGACGACTTCGTAGCTGCCCGTATCAATCAACAAAAAATCTGCAAAAAGCTCCCGTCCGCAAACAACAACTGTACAATCTTTATATTCCCTACTAGATATAATTTTCCCATTCCTAGTGTGTATGTCCCAGAAACTAGACAGGGTCGTGCAGGTAAACGAGTGTGTAGCTATAAACTTGGACGACATAAAACAATGAGATGCACCAGAGTCAAATAACGCTAATGCGGGAAAACCATGAACGAGTAGAATACCTGAAACAACTTCTCCTGACGCCTTAGCTTCCTCAGCCGTCAAGGTAAAAGCTCGAGCCTGATTAGGTCCTTGAGTCAGCTGCTTCTGTCCCTGAAACGATTTCTGCGGAGGCTTCTGAATCTCATCTCTCGTACGAAGCTTCGACGGATAAGCGTTGATAGTGTGATCCGCCGCTCCACAAACCAAACAAAGTCCTTGCCTCCTTCGACAGTCTCTTTGCACAAGACCAGGTAAATGGCAGTAATTACAAGTCACGCTTTTTCTCAGGTCAACAACAGCAGACTTCTTCATCGGTGTTATGCCACGACGGTTCACTGGAATACCCCTGTGTCCATGTGCTTGGTTCGGTGCAAAAGTCGGCTTCCGTACTGAAATTGCTGTCTGCTGTGAACTCCCAGTCTTCCCAGATAAGCTCTGCTGTTCTCGAGCTGCCGTAAGTACCTGTGAGAAGGTTGTCAAACCCAGGGAGACAATCTGCCTCTGGATGTCAACATCCAAGCTGTGCATGAACCTCCTTGCCCTGTCTACATCGTCGGCAACTAAAGGTCCAGCGAATCTACTGAGCCATGTCCACTCAGCTGCATGTACATCTACGGCCGCACCATTCTGCTTCAGATTGATGAACTTCTCTTCCATTTCCTCACATGCAGTCCGTGGGAAGAACTTCTCCAGGAAACTCTTCGAAAATTCCGCCCACTTGATCGGCTTGGGCAAGCAGGTCTCCTCCACAAGCCACCATTCACGGGTGTAGTCCACTAACTGAATGCGCACCACATCCACTCTTTTATCATCTGGAATCTGTGCCGCAATAAGTAAGTTCTCCGTGTCAACTAGCCACTGTTCCGCTGGCAACGGCTCCTCCAAACCAGTAAAAACAGACGGACCCAAACGCCTGAAATCTGCTACGGTCCCCACACGATCAACTGGCTTAGTTCCCACATTGTTCACGGACTGCTGAACGGTCCGCAAACCTTCATGAAACGATTCAGCTTGCTGCTGGATCAGCTCGGTCTGTCTCTTTTGATTCTCCAGCATTCCCCGTATCACTCCAAGCATGGCGGCTTCATCAACACGCCTTTGGTACGTCTTTAGATTCTTGTCTGCCATATTCCTGAAATCAAAACACCCAAGAATAGCATGATAACAGATTCAAAATATAGATCAAGGCTAGAACTCCAAGTTACTTAAATAGAGTACCGCATTGTAACTATGCTGCGGTATCATGGCTACAATTACATAACTCCACCCAAGTCGCCAAAGTCCTAGAGATAACAAGGAATCAGGTTTCGAGTCGATATGCAAAGGAAGTTTGCACACCGTAAAAGATATAATCAGGAAGAACATAGATTCAAGAACGGTAGAATGGCAAGGTGGCAGGACATGTTTCCTAAACACGGGTATTCTGATTCGTGTATTGGATATAATACCCGACTACAAAGAGAATCAACCCGGCTAACTTATGGCTCTGATACCAAAAGAACCATGTCACGCCCCGCTTCCCAGAGTACGCTAAATTGGGCACGTGACATAGCCAACCATGCTACCTGTGGGTAGGAAGTATCCATTCACAGTCACATTACAGCTGTAGAGATATAAAGAACAAAATGTAACTATCTAATATATGTCCATAAGCCAAGATAACATGAGTCAAGAATAATAAAAGTGCGGAATCAAAAGATCCAATACAAAATAACTGGAATGTATGTCCCATGATACGGGCTCACATCAGGAATAAAATGCAGAAAATAAAAGAACTAACTACTGCTGACACCTCACAGCTCAGCCTGCTGGCTGAAGTACTCCTGCTCGGACTGCAGCAAAGGTACGGAATCTGGGCCATACAAAACCCAGACGTCAGCGCGTCATGTCATCAAGTAATAGAATAAAACAGGGTAACAGGCAATGCAAGTATAAACATGAATGAAAAGCAAGTGTAACAGTAATATAAATCAGGGCAGTGAAGGGTAGTGTGCAGTGAGTAAACTAAACTGTTCTATTGGGTTTTCTACTCTAAATTCTTTGAAATCAATTTGATGAATCATCGATGTAACTCAATAGTATCCCGTGCGTGCCCGGGATCACGGTGAAGATTCTAAGGCTGAAACCGAGACATGCCGCTAGGCACTAAAGGAAAAGGGTAAAGATGAATGATGTCCATGGCATCATCCTAAGGCTGGCCTAGCTTCTGGAAGGAAATGGATAACGATGAATGATATCAGCAGCATCATCCCAAGGCTGGCCCAGCGTCTAAAACTAGTCGGTAAAAGTAGCACACTGTCGAGTTACATGTCAGGTTTCATCATTGATTTCCCCATACCCCAAGTTATATGTGTTCAAGTCAGGTACTAAATACTCTGGAGCTAATGCCAACTCAGGATCAGGCAGGTACAGGTTTGTCTAGATAGACAACAGGAACGGTCCGTAAGGACAACAGGTCAGGTTTGTTGGCATTAGACACAAGATCAGGTAACGGGTAAGACTATGGTACAGCAGGTCAAGCCGGGTAGTGTATGTAAGTGTATGACATATCAAGAGTCGTACGGTACCATGTCGTGTCACGTAGGAAGTGCAACAGGTCATATCAGGAAGCACAAAATACTATGTGGGTGCTCATAAATCAAAATAACATAATTATGGTTATAAATGAACAAGCATGAGTAATATCAGCACAATAAACCAGATCATGTGATATGATAAGCAATTAGGTACTGATTAAATTATAATGATGCATGGTTTTCACTTTGCGTTTAAGGGATGCTGTCAACATTACTTAACTACAACATAACTAAAATGGATGTTTACTCATGTTATCAGGTATTAAGAAATTGTAGGGTTGCAATGATATATAAATATGTTTACTAGATGAAATTCTAGCTAAACAGGTTAAAATGCACATGAGTGTCCGATGGAGCAAAACTATATAGAGAATACCATAGGCCTTGTCAATAGTTAAAATGTGATTTAAACATATAAATGTGGTTATTGGGTTTAATAAAGTAAATGCACACGGTAGGTTTCAAGTTTGGAAAATAAAATGATATAATGCGACATCGAGTATGAAAAAGGAAAATCATGGTACTAAGGTTAGACTACGGGTTTAATGAGCCATAATATATATATGTAATATATTAATTAGCATGTAGCAAGTTTTACTTGCCTCGACGGAATGCGATACGGCAAACGGAACGTCTCGTGTTGGCGAGAAAAGTCGCGACGCGCGCACGGTACACGGAAAGGGTCCGAACGACGAACAGTGGAAACACACGAGTCAGAGTTCCACGCTGGATCGCCGGGAATCGTCGCCGGCACGGTCGGATTCCGGCGAACCCAAAAACAGTAAACATCTCATTACAATAGAAAAGTTGCATGGAAAAGGAGAAGAAACGAATGGAAAGAGAGAGGAGCGGAAGATGGGGACTTACTGTGGTTAGGAAGACGGTATGATGTGTCGACGGTGGTGGTCGGCGAAGCTCCGGTGAGGGTGCAGGATGCTCGGGAAAGGTGGGTTGCGGCTGCTGTGGGTGTGCAGGATTGAACAAAGAGAGAGAAAGATGAAGGAGAAGAAGGGAAGGAAGATGAGGAGGAGAGGATAGGGGTGAGATCGGCGGTGAGCCGAGGGAGGTGGAGGTAGAGGAGTAGGGTTAGGGTTACCGGGTTGGTGAAGGGTTCTGGGTTTTGGAGGGAAGCAGAGGGGAGGAAGGAGACGGGGGTGAGCAGCGGCGTGGAACGGCGACGATGTCGTCGTCGCGAGGGCCACGGCGAGAGGAGGAAGGCGGCTAGGGTTTTTCTGGGATGGGTTTAAAATAAGGAGACGCGGGGTTTTAAAAGGGAAGAAGAAGGGAAAACGTGAAGGGAAGTGACCGTAAGCGAGGCGCGGTGACGGGATTCGAGGAACCTACAGTAATCGCGAGATCTGTGTGAAAGTGTGCGAGAGGAGAGAGAGAGAGAGAGAGAGAAAGAGAAAGAGAAAGGAGAGAGAGGGAGACGTGGGGCCCGGGGCTTTTGAAGAGAATTCTCTCTGATTGGCCGGAAAATGGGTGAGAGGAAATTAGTGGTGGGGCCGGAGATCAAGGGTAAGGATATGATTGGCTCGGAGTTAAATGGTTATAGGTAAAGTTTTTATAAAAGATTTTCTAAAGTTTTACACAGGATTTCATTGGCAGGATTTCATTGGCTGGGGAAAAATTGTTTGGTTAGGGATAATATTTTACATGTTTTTTCTGGTTTAAAATAATTTGGTTAAGGGGAAAAATAGTATCTTAGATAATATAGGAAATATTTTTTTAATTGATTTAGTAATTTAAAGTAGAATTTGGCGGGATACAAAATAATTCAGAATTGCGTACTGGTCCGGTCCAAAAGTTTGGATTTGAAATATAAACATTATTGGCAGGCTCCAAAAATTAAAATGAAGGATTTAGTAAGGAAAAAGTATACCCACAAGAACGGACGCACGCACGTGCGCGTAGACGTCTAAACACGTCCGTTTCGCTGAATGGGGCGAAAATACAATGCAAGGACGATACCACAGGGTTAGGGGTGTCGAGCATACCATGACAAGTATTTTTAATTTATTTTAAAAGACTTAAATTGTTATATGCAGAAAATAAATTGTCGGGGTAAATTACAACTTAGCAACAATCAAGCAAGATAAATGAAATAAATACCACACACTACACATACGGTAACTGAAATTTGTAGAACTGGACTCGGTTGTTACATATATCATCATAAATAAATAAAAATCATAAAATCTATGTCGATCTTATACGAATACCTATAGTAATGGCGTTCGCATCTCAAATCAGCAAGTATCATAATACATCGTGGATATATATAATCAACACACGAATAGGCATGGCAGTCCCTACTGTGTCGTGGCAATTCTAATGATGTGTAGCTTAACATACGTGTCTGTGCTCGTGAAGCATAGCAATCATTAGTAGTTGTGCAAGTGTTCTACCAATGTGTTCGCATAAGAATAGCTCTCAATTCCTATCAACAACAAATATATATATATACTAATTAATCCCCTGTATATAGGGAAGTCATGATAAACCGTATCGATATCTACATGGATATAACATAGTATGGCAGTCCTACAGTGTCATGGCAGTACCAACGATGTGTTGTGTAACATGCACGTCTGTGATATGTGCAACATAGAAATCATTGATAGTTGTGCAGTGTTCTACAAGTGTGTTCGTATAGCATGTCAAATGTAAACTAGCCTACAATACTAATTCGAACTAATAGTATAAGCGTAACGTATACAATAAAGTAATCGATGCGCAAGCGTATAAAGAGTAGAATAATCATAACATGAACAGGCGTTAATATAGACAATTACTTATGAGCTATACGGTTATACTTTAAAATAGAACGAAACGTTATTTTGAAAATAAAGAGGTTAAGCACATCCTTGATATTATCATTTTAAAGTAGGAAACGAATCATTAGTTTTTAAAATAAGTATAGCTCTAAATATCTTATAAAGTCTCAATTCGTGATTTAGCAAGACTTCCCGAGTCAAATGAATATCGGCCATATTCGGCAATCGATTTGCATCATATCATGTACGGAACCTCCGCCGTACAATATCATCTAATCAGAACAGTACGGATCTATAGTCGCGTATGCCAACTCATATCATATAAAGTATGAACATATAGTCGCATACATCATATAACAATAATCATATATATACACTTATATACCTATGTATATATATAGCCTAACAGCTATGAAATAGAGACTAAGTATACAATTATCTAGTAAGTATATGAATATACGCATATGGGTGTTCTAGCATGACCTTATAGGCTATGAATACGGTTCTAATATATAGTATTCTAATTACTACGGTTGCGGGAGTGCTATATTACATCCACCCGAATTCCCCCGTGGATATAAATCTACTCACGGACGTCTCGAGCTAGTCGAAATCTATGACCGCCTCATCCGTCCTTGTCGTGTCAGAGGTACCCGTGATCGTACCTACAATCGAAAGCGCAACCGCATAAATATCCAAATTGAAAACAACACAACGAGAAAAGCGCACATAGGTTAGAACATATGGCCAACATACGCTAAATTCTACAAAATACCCTCGGCGTCGACGTACGAATGTCGAACGACCATGTCATAACATAGAAATCCAAAAACCAAGTTTAAAAACCGTAAAATATTTCAAAACCAACTCAAAATGTTTATAGATTTTCTTACATGGAATCTGGGACAAAAGAAGGTATACTAGTGGCCTAAATATCAAGTGAACAAGACACCAACCAAAACCCAAACCCTAATTCTACAAGGGGTCGCCACTTGGGAGCAAATCTCGGTTAGGTCGATGAGTTAGGGGATGGTCTTCCTATGATGGCCTTCTGGTTGTATAACTAGGTCAATAGGATACATCTTTTATTTTATAAAGGTCCCAAATAACTCCAGAATTTATTTGAACTTCAAAAACCTATGGAATCCTAGTTTTAAAACTTAAAACAACTTTAAAATCAAAGATCCATGCATCTAAATACCTTTAACTATCCAAAACTAGTAATCACTAAAACGGTACCCTAAGCACCACTACAACTCATACCCACATAAAACCCTACTTTGAAATCTCAAGACTATAAAAATATGAACTCTAGCTCCAAAATAAAGTTTGTCATGACAAGTATTTATAAAAACTTGTTTAAAGTTGGGATTTTTACCTCTTTGATGGGGATTTGAAAAAGTTTTAAGCATAGAAATTACCTTTAGATGTAGACTTGGTCACAACTTCATGAATTAGGAGAAAAAGGGTAGGTTTTTTGTGCAGGATTCATTGAGATGGAGAAATTTTTATATATGTGTATGTGGTTGAAGGTAATTTGGAGATGGTGAAGGAGGGAAAGAAGAAATGAAGATGACGAAATGGGTGGGACTTAAGCCATCTCTCCCCCCCCCCTCTCTCCCATTCTCAATATAAATAGAAATCCATGCTTACCCATGCCTCCATGTCCACTCTCTCTTCCTCACCACAAGAATAAAACCAATAATTAAAACACAAAAGAAAATGTTAACCTCTCATTAGCAAGCCATAGCACCTTAAGCATGGTTAAACAAGTAAAACTTAGTTTAGTATAATGACTAGTATAAATCAATTGTTTAAACCAATTTAATAAAACCCATTTAAATAATTGTCCTCATAATTAATAATACACTTTTATATTTCCAATTAAATTCCAAACAAAAATAAATGAAGTTATATAATTATACCAATCTATGAAAACCCAAATCCTTACTCGGTATTATTTCCATAAAACTCGTAATATTATATTTAAATTATAAATAATATTTATAATTTTCAAAATGTTACAATATACCCCACTTAAAGAAATTCGGTCCTCGAATTTAAATTTACCCCAAATCTCAAAACATTTTGTCTACTCAAATGAAATCAAATCAAATCAACGGAGCTCCGAAATCCCAAACTAGCTACAAATATCATAGCGCAACGTGTGCGCATAGAAACAAAGTGTGAAACTCAAATAACCGAAACTCTAATAAGTGCTATGAGAATTACACAAGTTATGATGAAAAATGCAATCTGCGAAATCAACCGTTTAAATCAATCACACGACCAAGTACAAATATAATCAAGACTATAATACATATATAGCATGTATCCATATGAAATCATATATGTAGCCGAAAGATGTATATAAGAAAAAGCCTTTCAAAATAGCCGTATGATGCATATATCACGGCACAAGTACTGGACGCCTATTTATGAAGAAATATATATGTTTCGCTTAAGATATACATCCCTCCTTTTGAAAATGATTTAGAAAGATTTTCTTTTGTTAAAATCTTATGTTACTCATAGATACATAGGAAAATAATGAGACTATAGCTCCTTCGAAAACCTCTTCAGTATACATCGATATATGCAAAAATATTCAGGTACTGTCTCTCAGACCTGTCCTGCTCGGCTACTATATAACATAATATATCTTATAAAAAACATGATGCTCGAAAAAGAAAGCAATCTCAACAGGTGTGCACGAAAACCATTCCACGTGCGACTGGTGCGCACGAAAATTGAATTCAAAACCAAGTACACTGAGTGTGCATGAAAATGAAAACCGAGTGCAATGGGTGTGCATGAAAGCATCTGTCAAGTGCAACAGGTGTGCATGACAACAACATCAAATGCATCGAATGCGCATGAAAACAATATCAAGTGCTTCTAGGGTGCACTAAATAAAAATCAGATGCATCTAATGTGTACAAAATCAAAATCAAGAGCATCTAATGTGCACGAAATCAACATCTTATGCAATTAGTGTGCACAAAACACCTATCAAGTGCAACGGATGTGCACAAAAACATAAATCAAGTGCAACTGCTGTGCACAAAGAAAATATCCATCAGGTGCAGCTACGGTTCACGAAAATATTAATCATGAAACCCAATCATCAAAACACAAGAGTCAAAATGACGAAAGCGTGACAACTATGCATCGAGACCTCGCACGAATCTTATAATCCACTTCTCTTCATTATCGACCAAGTAGGGAGCATATCGCGAAAGCTATGCGAACTGCAAGTCATACTCGACTACGATCATATCCAGAGTCTTACACAAAACTCGAAAGTACGAATTCGGTATCTCTGACACTCTATGGAAGAAATCCGGCTAAGTATACCCTCAAGAACTCATCTTAATTCATCGGAGGAAAACCCACTGCTCGTTCTCTCTCGATCGACCACACCATGTCCGAGCAAGACCCTTCACCCGAAACCTAGCCAACTTCACCGATCTCTCATCGGAGCACCACAACAAACTAAATATCCTAGAAATCCTTGTTTACCGCCGGAGACGGTTCTGAGGCGTCAAAAGGACGTCTAGCCTGAATATGGGGGCAGAGACTATTTGGAACATATCCATCCACCTCTCCAAAAATGCCAAGTTGATTATGGCACTGTATATAGGAGGTTTGGATGGACGCGACCGATTTAGTGAAACTTATCAGATTCTCCCTCATTTGTAAGGGTTTTTTTTATTGTTGGGATGTTCTTTCCCGCAGACGCAAGGCCTTGAAATTAATTAAGCTATCATATTGCAACAACAATTTTCACCTACTCCAGGCAGATCACTTCGTGTCGTGTTATATTTGCTTATTATAGGGTTGTCCTTAGATTGTATACGGAGACTAATCTTGTCATTCCCGTAGGGCATGGATTAGTCCAAATCTGTATATATTAGATTTGGTGTTTTGAACTTATGACGTAAATCTCATATAAATGAGGCCTATAAGTTCATGGGATATATAGGATAGATATTGTTTTTGCCCGTGAATTGTCTACGGTTGGTTATATGATCTATACCGTATGGCCAACATATTAGTTTAAAGGAAATTTTTGTCCAACATTCCTGTGTTTGGGATGAATTATTAGTTTAGAGACGTTTTGGTCCATCATTCTGTTGGGTTGTCTAGCACGGCAGCAAGGTTTCGGGAGGCATTGTCCATGCCAATTTCAAAAATTTGCTGTCCTAGCTAACCCTAACCCTAGAATCTTTAATAGAAAATCCGACGAAACGATATGTAAACAACTTTACATCTAAGTGAATGAGGAATACAACCTTTGTAAACCGGTCCTTCACTTCTAATGCTCCGTGTAGTAGTCACTTCGCCGCGAGTAGTAATCTCCCGAACTCTAGTATGGGTTCCCTTAGAGAAATGAACAAGCTTGCACGAAGTCTTCGAGGCCGAAGATAATCTACGTCGAGGAGACACTAACCCAAGCTACCTCTTCACTAATTGTGGAATTAGTGAAGCAAACACCCTATACTAAATGGCTAGTAGTAGAGGATGATGAAGTAGGAATTTTGCTCATTTTAGAAATAATTTTCTCACTCATTTTCATCATCTCCCAAAAGTTGGTGAGCTTGAGGAAGGAGATGAAAAATGCAACCATGGAAAAAATTGGAAGTGGAGAATGGGAACCATGGGTGAGTTAATATCAAATATTAACCCATGTAGAGACTTAACCATGGCATAGAATAATGGTTGGGTTAATAAATATCTTAGACAAAATAATATTAATGGACTTAGTCAATGGTTAGCTAAACTTCTCCAAGCTTCTAGCCATGACTAAATGCCACCAATTTTGATTTACTAAAATGAATAAAACCCTAAATTATATCTAGCATGGTGTAAGTCACACACACACCCATGAAGCATGTATCATCAAGCATGACACAAAACATGTACACAAATATATATCACATATATACTATGTGCACAATTAAGTGAGAAAAGAAATCTTAATGTGAGCTAATATTAGTTAATGCACATTAATATATCGAATATATAATTATACATTAGATTATTAAATCAACACTTGATTTAATAATCCGGCTATATCACATATAACCAACTAATATCATATGTATCAACTTATCGAATCAACACTTGATTCGATAACCCGGCTATATCACATATAACCGTCCGATGACACAAATCGCGAGAATAGAATACGGTATCACATATCGTATTAATCTCGGTCCAACACATCACATATGCGCTCCTACTCCGTTTCGCTTGAGCCAGGAAACCTCTGTGTAAAACTCTAAAGACTCGTCAATACGCCGCCAGTAGGTGATGATCATATCAAACACCCACAAGCCGCAAGCGGTCTGCTAAATGTAACGACCACCCGGGTATTGAGCGATCAGAAGATCAACAAGAAAGCCTGCTCATACTCCTGCGAATCCAATCAGTAACACTACCGTACAGTCCAGTCTCTTCGTCTAATATGTCGCATATCTCGTCTAGCGGTGGTAAACGTCAGACCCCTGTAACTCGATAAGTCATGCCGATATGAGACTCATAACGGGTCGAGAAACTACTGATAACACTTACCAGTATATATCCGAATCAGCCCTGGCCAGGGACTTCCTGTTATAGCCAATCGAGCAAAGCGCAACATCAACCCCCTATAACGGGAGAGACGAATCCCCTCTTATCGCTCATTGGCTCCATGTGACTCGGGACTGTACCCAAAAACCACCTTTTTGCACGATCTCTTGACCGTGGTATGGTGGAAATCAAAGCACAATGGGAATCACACAAGTCTCTATGACGATCTCGGGTCGACAGACTAACCTGTACCAGTGTCACCAGAGAATTGCTATCTGACGTGAGGTATAATACTATCTAGGAGTTCTCGGCGAGTCCGTCCAGTGTACCCAGTCTCCACTGAGCACCCGTATACCATCTCTGATGTCAAACACCAATGGATATGGGATCATCCATCGCCCATCTACATAGGTCGAGAAGCTATACGCTAGTCTACTCTGGTATATCGATGCCCTGTCTCGATACACCCACGACTATGAACATTAAACAATGTACTCACGGACTACCTTTGTCCCACTAGTATGATCCGCATCATAATTCAGGTAGTCAAGTAAACATCCTAAGGGCTTTATCAATATGTAACAGAGAGACAATCAGTGTACATGTTAAGATAAAGAGTAACCAGATAGCATACTATCATGTCAAGCAAGAAAGTCCTCCCTATGTATGTCCAAGCATCCACTATAATATACATCATATGTACAATAATGGCCTCTAGGGCATACATATAACTAACAATCTCCCACTTGCACTAGGGCCATCATATAGCAGTGGTTTTAGTATCCCATACTCAACCATCCCATAAAAGTCTCTCTTGGGAAAAGGTCTTTGTGAGTGGATCCGTCATATTGTCCTCCGAGTCTACTCTCCAAACCTCGATCCCTTAGAGATCAACCATCTCTATGATCAGGTGATATTGCCTTAGAATATGTCTGGGTCACTGATGGGACGGGGGTTCCTAGGCCAAAGCCACAACTCTATTGTCACACAATGGTAGGAACGAAGTTCATCACATAAACAAATATACACCCAGTCTACCTCTTTGGTAGTATCGTTGGTAGCGATGTATCCAGCCTTTATCGTCTAGTCTGTCATGGTATCTAGCTTGGAACTCTTCCAACATACCATCCCTCCACTGAGGGTAAAGACAATGCCTGTGACTGACTTTCAGTCATCCTTACCATCCTGGAACCTATCCAGTGATTCTTCCCACGATCGATTGATACCATCTCACTATACCTAGTGAGAATCCTAACATCCACTTAGATCTATCACATAGATCCAAAACCCAGAATTTAGGAGGTATCACCTTGATCCTATATGGAGAATCCTTGTGATAAGAGGAGATTGACCGAGCGTAGCATATGAAACTCTTTTCCTATCAAGATTATGTCATCCACGTACAATACGAGGAAGACCACCATACTCTCTACTACCTTTTTGTATATACAAGGTTCATCTACCATTCTGGTGAAATCAAACACTTTGACTACCACATCAAAACAGATGTTCCAACTCCGCGATGCCTTCTTTAACCCGTAAAGCAACTTGCACATGTTTCCGCTGCTCCCACTGTCTACGAAGCCCTCTGATTGTGTGCTTATAGACGCTCTCTTTTAAATCAGTATTTAGAAAAGCAGTCATGACACCTAACCTCCAGATATCGTAGTCATGGTATGTAGCAATGGCAAGTAGGATCTGGATGGACTTAAGCATAGCAACTAGAGAAAAGGTTTCATCATAATCTACACCTGGTCGATGACGAGAACCTTTTATAACAAGTCTAGCTTTGAAAGTCTCAACTTTTCCATCTACACCTAGTAATCTTCTCAAAATATACCTGCTCCTGATGGGGATTTAACCCTTCAGATGTAGCAACCAAAGTCCATACTTTGTTGGTGTATATGGATTCCATCTCAGATCGCTTAGCATCCAGCCATTCTTACAGAGTCCCCACTCTTGATGGCCTGCTCGAAACCAGTTGGGTCATCATCTCATGATGCAATCCTAGCTTCCACTGTCATTGAGAAAACCGAAATATCTCTCAGGCGCATGAGGAACCCTACCAGATCGGCGGAGAGGCTGAGGTCCGTCGGGAACTATTGAATCCTCTGGTTCAGCCAAATCATCAGCTGTAGTTTGTATAGCCGGAACTCCTTCCAGTTCTACCTCATGACCACAATTTGTTTCCAAAATAAAATATTCATTTTCTAAAAAAAAATGGCATGCTGAGAAATAAAACACCTTTTGTTCCTCGGTGCGGTAGAAGATATTCCCATGCGAATGCTTGGGATATCAACCAAACTTCCACAGAACTGACCTTGTCTCGAGCATGTCCGGATTTTGCTTTTAGACATAGGCCGGACAACCCCAAATCTTAACTTATTTAAGACATGAGCTCTTCCCATACCATATCTCATATGGAGTGGTAGGCACCTGATTTGGTTGGAACCCTATTCAACATGTATGCAACTTCTCAAGTGCATAATTCCCAAAAAGGAAATAGGAAACTCAGTAGTACTCATCATAGTGCGCACCATATCTAATAGGGTGCGATTGCTCCGTCCCGATACACCTTTGTGCCGTGGTGTATGTGGAGGAGTAATGCCGAGAGAGAATCTCATTCTCCTTTTGAATTGTCCAGGAACTCCGTGCTAAAGTATTCTCCTCCCTGATCACGTCAAAGGATATAATACTTATACCCATTTTGGTTCTCTACTTCAGACTTATATTCTTTGAATTTCTCAAAAGCTTCAGACCTGTGTTTCAACAGGAACATATGTCCGAATCTTAAGAGATCATCAGTAAATGTAATGAAGTACAAAGAACCCGTCCTAGCATGTGTAGACAGGGGACCTACATACATTATCGTGTATCAATCCCAAGAGTTCAATAACTCTTTATCTGTTTCCAGTAAACGGAGCTATGGTCATTTTATCTTTGTAACATGACTGGCAAGTTTCATAAGATGTAAATTCAAACTGATTTAAATATGCATCTTAATGTAACTTAGCTAGTCTAGTCGCATTGATATGACCTGTTCTACAATGCCTCAAGACGGATTCGTTCATTTCTGAACTCTTCCTCTTGTGTGTGTTTTGTACGTTAAGAACTGCAGTTTGATTTAGAACGTATATGCCATTAGATAACGTGCCTGATCCAATCAACTCTTGATATAGGAAATGTTTGAAACATTATCCATCAATACAAAATTATATCCTTTTTTATTAAATAAAGAGACTGAAATGATGTTGTATATCAGGTTAGGTATTTAATAACATTCATTCAGAATCAATGTATTTGGTAATACAGGGTGATAACTGCCAACGACTTTGGCTGCAACAATTGCACCGTTTCCAACTCTTGAAACTTATCACCCATTCCCAGTTCTCTACCTATTTGTATCCTATGTAAGAGATTACATATGTGGAATCCTGATCCGGTATCTCAAAACTAGGACGTAGAGGATACTGAGAAATAGTTCTTTGTAACGAATATACCCGAAGAAAATGCATCATCATGCACTTTCTTTGTTTGGGCGGCACGGGAATCCTGGTTATCCCCTATCTCCTGCTCAGTCTTATAACAATTATAAGGTAGAGCGGGACCAACGTTCCCTACCTCGGTATAACAAGTGGGTTCGGTAAATACATCCATATTATTATCTTGATTAAGGCGTGACATGGTCGCTATCAAGAGAGAGAGAGAAGAAAACACTCTGTGTGCGCTCTTGCAAGATTAGATTGGTTATTATTTTATCTAATCAGGATGGCTCCCACTGTTTTTATCAAATCTTCCTTCAAACCCTAAAAGGTAAGACTAGCCGAGATTAATTGCACCCTACAAGTTCGCCAATCTTTCGCCAGGCCAGTGTCGGTACTTTGAGGGAGGTTCCCCGTGCTTTCGCACGGACCTAATTAAAATAAATCTCGTTTTCCCAGGGGCGTAACCTTGTTAACACCTTTCTAGACACCTACTTGATCGGCTAATTGTAATTTGTAAAACTCTCCCAGGAGTAACTCTTACTCGCGGTGGGTATCGAGATCCAACTATCTCATGGAAGGTATGCAATCTCATTGCAAATTTCAACACTTGAAATTCCCGATAATAGTTTACCCCTAGTGACTTATGACCTTAACTATGGTCAACAAATCATAAGCACTATTCAAGTTCTACCCGTCATTTCCTGATTAATTAGACCCACCCAGATGATCCTTAACTATGGTCAACAAAGTCATATGACTGTCCTAATTAATCGCATCATATGCTTTGTAGGAAGACATCACTTAGCTACCGCACACTACGCCTTAACTATGGTCAACAAACGTAGCACGAATACTAAGTACTCTACTTCCTAAAATGACGGAGGGTTACGACAGGGTTTTAAGAAAACCTTTTGCGTAATGAACTTGATATCGTCATAGAATCGAGTGATTTTGAAAAGGAGTGTTTTTTAGGCTTTTACTAGTTTCGCTAAAGAGGTCACTCCCGGTAAAGGGATCTCGGCTCTTTCCTTATCGAATAAGGTGCAGGATATTTAACAAATACCACTATGCAAAGCAAGAACTAAAAAGCAATCAAAAGACAAACCGAGTGGGTTATAGCATCTGCTAGTTTCGCTAAAGAGGTCACTCCCGGTGAAGGGATCTCGGCTTTTTCCTTATCAAATAAGATGCTGGATATTCTACAAGGAATACCGCTATGCAAAGCAAGAACTAGAGCCACCAGTTTTTTTAAAACAAGTTTCTACAACATCTTTAGGTTTCTTTTCTTTCATTAATCTCATTAATAAAGTCCCATCAAATTATGCTTCCTAAGTATCACAGAAGAAACGAAAGCATCAATATTTATTATATATCATATATATAATATTGGCATTCGTCTCAGAATATATCAACTGATCACATCACATAATATCAGCAGCAGAAGAACACATATGAAATATTGGATATACTAGGAATTCCGTGTTTTAAATTAAGCCAGTATAAAACACAAATTCCACAGTCACGATGAATAGCCAAACCCACATCCCCAGACCCCTACGAAAGCGGCAAGCAACCCTACAAATTCTAGAGTTAGGAGAACCGGTCTTGACTCCTCGAGATGATCTCCCACTGGACCCTAGAACCCGGTTACTTGTGCTCTCCTCCTTGGGTTTATCCTAATGCGGAAAAGTAAATAATATACATCAATGGTGACATCATCCTCAACCCGGAAGTGCCCCAATAAAAGAATATTACATACAAGCTTTTACATGAATGAAAATAAAAAACTCTCATCTCATATAAAAAACCCCAGCTATTCAAATACGACGATCCAATATAACATATCACAGCAACACATAACATCACATGTCATCAACATAAGTAAATATGCGTATCCCAATTGTCGTTAACATATTGCAACGAAACCGGCGATACACCACATATTACACTTACAGACGCAGAAAAGAAAGTGAAAAACTACAACAATTGGAATCCGCAACCACTTTAGACATCATAAACCCAATGTATCTCATACTTTGGATTTCATGCACAACTAAATGAATTCCTTAGACATCACATGCCTAAAAATTATAAACCCCGCATTTTAGTCTCGATATTGAAAACACTTTCCAATAACTTGTCGGGTAATTCAACAAAATTCCCGATAACCTGATCGAATGCTCATCGAAAACTTTAGCAGATGGTCGCACCCCCCAATGTCGTCGACGAAGTGCACTAAGGCAGAACATCGCGGCCGCGAGCACCCGAACGGATACTTTTGGCGACGGGGTTCTCCTACAATCACTTGGTCGGGATTATGGGGTGTGTCTATCTAGTAAGGTTACCGGGCGAGTATCCGTGTACGCTATGTGATTGCGACAGACTTTTGATCACATCAAAATCCCGTGGCAACCGATCAAATGAGACTAAATTGCTAGATTTATAAAATTCAAATTAGTTTTCTTGTGGATTCCAAGTATTGTATCCCATCACATGATATCCGGACGACGTTAAACTTTTCGATCGATTCATCAAAGTCCCACAATTCCCCGAGAGCTCAACACTTGAGCGCAGTTTAAAAATACCCAAAACATGCCACAGTACCTATGGACCAACCATAGAAGGGCAGACCCAAGCCTCATTAATGGTACCATGGAACTGCCGCAAACCCTAAGGTTCGTAAGTGGTTCCATGGTCATTATGTCGAGTTAGCGTTTCATTCTTCTAGAGGGTCCACAGAATTACTTGCATATTTTTCCGAATATTTTAAACTTGGAAAAATGGGTTTTTGATATTCGTTCGAACTTTTTAACTTCGCCTAGACAACATGTGAATACCTGAAACAATATTAAAACTACGAATACGAAAAAAAGTTCAGATGCATCGTATATAATGATCGAAAGTCGATTTGCCTTTGAAAAGTCATAAACTTTTCCAAGAATTTTCAAAGTCAAATCGGCGTCTTAAAGGGGGCGGTCATTGAACCGCACTCATTTCGGACTAGGGCAGGAGCGCTCCGCGGACCCGAATGGCTATTCTTTTCAAGAATAGCTGACTAGGGCGGGTGCCCTGAAGACCCGAAACGAAACGTTTCGGTTCGTCGGGCAACCTTACGGGGGGCGTCGGCCCGGGAAGGGGAGATCCCCACCTTCCTCCAGTATCTCACTAGCAGTCCCTCGTGAGTGCGGCACGCACCTTTTTCTCCTAATTTCCTATACAGTAAGATCACATCACATGCAAACTTAGAAAAAACAAGCAACACATGAAACACCAAAACCCAGAGACTGGAACACCATGAAAATTTCAAGTCAAAACTCCAAAAATGACCCGAGGTGGCCGGTTTTTCTTCCATTGTGGACATCCCAAATACGATGAAACTGCTTGAAATTTTCACTGTGTTCATGTTATATCTCATACAATATTCTGCAGTTGTTTAAAAAACATTTAAAGGCCTTTTTAAATTCAACAGAAACTGGGTTGCAACGTTTCAAGTTTCGGAGTAGTTTCGGTTTCGTAATCTAACAAACATCGTTTTATTTTCTAGCATGGCTCTGATACCACTATTGGGTTATCTAGCACGGCAGCAAGGTTTCGGGAGGCATCGTCCATGCCAATTTCAAAAAATTTCCATCCTAGCTAACCCTAACCCTAGAATCTTTACTAGAAAATCCGCGAAACGATATGTAAACAACTTTACATCTAAGTGAATGAGAAATACAACCTTTGTAAACCGGTCCTTCACTTCTAATGCTTCATGTAGTACTCCCTTCGATGCGAGTAGAAATCTCCTGAACTCTAGTATGGGTTCACTTGGAGAAATGAACAAGCTTGTACAAAGTCTTCGAGGCCGAAGATGATCTACGTCGAGGAGACACTAACCCAAGCTACCTCCTCACTAATTGTGGAATTAGTGAAGCAAACACCCTATACTAAATGAATAGTAGTATAGGATGATGAAGTAGGAATTTTGCTCATTTTAGAAATAATTTTCTCGCTCATTTTCATCATCTCCCAAAAGCTAGTGAGCTTGAGGAAGGAGATGAAGAAATGCAACCATGGAAAAAATTGCAAGTGGAGAATGGCAACCATGGGTGAGTTAATATCAAATATTAAACCATGTAGAGACTTAACCATGGCATAGAATAATGGTTGGGTTAATAAATATCTTAGACAAAACAAAACTAGTGGACTTAGTCAATGGTTAGCCAAGCTTCTCCAAGCTTCTAGCCTTGAATAAATGCCACCAATTTTGATTTAATAAAATAAATAAAACCCTAAATTATATCTAGCATGGTGTAAGTCACACACACACACCCATGAAGCATGTATCATCAAGCATGACACAAAACATGTACACAAATATATATCACATATATACTATGTGCACAATCAAGTGAGAAAAGAAATCTTAATGTGAGCTAATATTAGTTAATGCACATTAATATATCAAATATATAATTATACATTAGATTATTAAATCAACACTTGATTTAATAATCCGGCTATATCACATATAACCGACTAATATCATATGTATCGACTTATCAAATCAACACTTGATTCGATAACCCGGCTATATCACATATAACCATCCGATGACACAAATTGCGAGAATAGAATATGGTATCACATATTGTATTAATCTCGGTCCCGTACATATCACATATGTGTTCCTACTCCGTTTCTCTTGAGCTAGGAAAGCTCTGTGTAGGACTCTAATGACTCGTCAATACGCCGGCAGCAGGTGATGATCATATCAAACACCCACAAGCCGCAAGTGGTCTGCTAAACGTAACGGCCACCCGGGTATTGAACGATCAGAAGATCAACAAGCAAGACTGCTCATACTCCTGCGAATCCAATCAGTATCACTTCCGTACAGTCTGGTCTCTTTGTCTAATATGTCGCATATCTCGTCTAGGGGTGCAAAACGTCAGACCCCAGTAACTCGATAAGTCGTGCCGTTATGAGGCTCATAACGAGTTGAGAAACTACTGACAACACTTACCAGTATATCTCCGAATCATCCCTGGCCAGGGACTTCCTGTTATAGCCAATCGAGCATAGCGCAACATCAACCCCTATACTGGGAGAGACGAATCCCCTCCTATCGCTCATTTCCTCCATGTGACTCGGGACTGTACCCAAAAACCACATTTTTGCATGATCTCTTGACCGTGGTATGGTGGAAATCAAAGCACAGTAGGAATCACACAAGACTCTATGACGATCTCGGGTCGACAAACTAACATGTACCAGTGTCACCAGAGAACTGCTATCTGACGTGAGGTATAATACCATCTAGGAGTTCTCAGCGAGTCCGTACAGTGTACCTAGTCTCTACTGAGCACCCGTATACCATCTCTGATGTTAAACACCAATGGATATGGGATCATCCATCACCCATCTACATAGGCCGAGAAGCTATACGCTAGTCTACTCTGGTATATCGATGCCATGTCTCGATACACCCATGACTAAGAACATTAAAGGATGTACTCATGGACTACCTTTGTCCCACTAGTATGATCCGCATCATAATCCAGGTAGTCAAGTAAACATCCTAAGGGCTTTATCAACATGTAACGGAGAAACAATCAGTGTACATGTTAAGATAAAGAGTAACCAGATAGAATACTATCATGTCGAGAAAGAAAGTCCTCCCTATGTATGTCCAAGCATCCATTATAATATAAATCATATATACAATAATGGTCTCTAGGGCATACATATAACTAACACATTCATCTTACGCGCTCGTGCATATATGACGTAGTGAAGTGAACGATGGTAACATGGGATGAGCCCAATATTAGGGTGCAATCCAATTTAAAGGCATTCATATTTCCTTGAAAGATATACATATAAATATATGTATAAAGACGGGGTTCGATATAAGATGCGCATCTATATGGGATGCGTATTAAAATATAGGATGCGTATCAATATGAGGGTATGCACATCAATATGGAGGTGCATCAATGTGAAGGTTATGACATTCCCTGTCTTGATGAAATTTCATATCTCTCATCAAGTTGGGACAAAAGAGAAGCTGTTGGTTGTTGAGACCCGCCATCTCTCTGAATATGTTTAGGAATTACAATGACACATATCAAAGGTATAGAAAGATGTACCCTTGAACCAAATCCCATATATGAGGGAAACGATCATGTTGAAACTGAAGATCGTTAGTCTTATATGAGACTAAGATCAATTTGGATGGACGATCCTTAGTCATATATTCGACTAAGATAAATATGGGTGAATGACCATTAGTCATATATCCGACTAATATCAATATGGGACATCATCGATATGTTGATCAATGGATTACATATGAGAAGCAAAAGCTTCTATACTTAGTTTATATTAACTAAGTAATCAAGCAAAAGCTTGTTGTTCACATGCGCATATGCATATGTGTGAATGTACATATATCATCATTAATGAGGGTGTGCATGTGCATATTACATGGTTTGCGCACTTGCTTGCGATCAGAGATTACGCATGTGGATATCACATGACACACACCTCTTATGGTCGTGGGGCTACAGACGTGCATATCACATGGCTCGCACTTTTTATCAGTTCAAAATCATAAGTGCACATGTATATGTGTGCATATGCAAAAAGTTAACGTGCCTATCACGTGACGCTCGCACGTCCACTGTAGGGTTCCTAGGCACTCTTGTGAGGGTTCATAAGGCATCAACCATACCCAAATAAAATTTTAGACGTGCCGAACAACCCAAAGCCGGGATCTTTGCTAGATTATTAGGGTTTAACATGCAAGTAAACATCTTTACTACTAAGTGTGAGGGATTACAACCTTTGTAGTCCGCTCCTTCGCTTCATAAGCTCCGAGTAGAAGTCCCTTCGCCGCGATCCACGATCTCCCGGACTCAAGAGAGGCTCCACGACTCGAACGATCCATGCTAGCTTGTAGTATTCCTATTCTCCGATGATCTACGTCGAAGTTGCAATAACTCAAGCTCTCTCACTCTAATGAGGTGAACACCCTAATCTAATGGGCTAGATTAGATGAGGATGATGGAGTAGTATTTATGCTATCTTTTTATATCAAATTCTCACATGAATTCATCACAAAATGAAAAACTAGCAAGCTTTCTCAAAGCTCAAGAGAAAAGAAGAAGATGAATAATGAGTTTCTTTTTGTAATGAATAATGAAATGTATATATGAATTAAAAATGTAACCATGGTCAAGGGATGACAAGGATAACCCTTGTAGAGAATCAACTAGAGCTAGGGTTTGGTTGGGTTAAAGAGTGAGTCATGGATAAATATCAACATAATATCTTTCTCATGACAAAAGGAATTCCTTCTAGAATGTGCAAGAAAGAACTAACCCTAATCAAACCTTAACCTTATTTAATTTCCACTAAACATGTTCCATTATTAATCATATCATGTCACAATAATATATATCACATATATATTATATATTTGCAACAAAAGAAAATAATACAATTAACATATATCGCATATATATCAATGTATTATCCGGTGAGAAAATGAAATAATAAAGCGAGCCAATATTAGATAATGTAATACAATATATCATATATATTATTATACATTAAATCATCGAATCAACACTTGATCCGACAATCCGGCTATATCGAATATAACCGACTAATATATCATGTACTGATTCATCGAATCAACACTTGATCCGATGACCCGGTTCATATCTAAATATCGCGAGAATATAATACGGTATCTCATATCGCATTATCCTCGGTCCTGCGCATATCACATATGTTCCTCTATTCCGTTTTTCCTGAGCCAAGAAACCTCTGTGTATGACTCTAAAGAATCGTCAATACGCCGGTAGCAGGTGATGATCATATCAAATACCCACAAGCTGCAAGCGGTCAGCTAAACGTAACAGCCACCCAGGTATTGAGCGATCAGAAGATCAACAAGCTAGCCTGTACGTTCTCCTGTGAATCCAATCAGTAACACTCCCGTACAGTCCGGTCTCTTCGTCTGATATGTCGCATATCAAGTCTAGGGTGGTATAAGTCAGACCCCAGTAACCGATAAGTCGTGTCGATGTGTGGCTCATAACGGTTCGAGAAACTACTGGTAACACTTACCATTAAATCTCTATATCAGCCCTGGCTAGGGACTTCCAGTTTTAGCCAATCGAACACAGCACAACATCAACTCCCTATACCGGGAGAGACGAATCCCCTCCTATCGCTCATTGCCTCCATGTGATTCGGGACTGTACCCAAAAGCCACCGTTTTGCATGCCCTCTTGGACATGGTAAGGTGGAAATCAAAACACAGTAGGAATCACACAAGACTCTATGATGATCTCGGGTCTACAGACTACCATGTACTAGTGTCATCGGAGAACTACCATCTTACATGTGGTATATCACCATCTGGGAGTTCTCGGCGAGTCCGTCCAGTGTACCCAGTCTCCACTGAGCACCCGCACACCATCCTTGATGTCCAACACCGATGGATATGGGATCATCCATCGCCCATCATATGGGTCAAAATGCGTATACGTTAGACTACTCTGGTGTATCGATGCCCTGACTCGATATATCCTCGACTAGGAACAGTTATAGGATGTACTCATCGACTACCATGGCCCCACTAGTATGATCTCATCATAGTCCCAGCAGTCGAGTATAGATCCTAAAGGCTTTATCCACATGTGAGAGTAAGACAGTAAACCGGTACAAGTCAACATGTAAAGATAAAGTGAAACCAAATAGCATACTATCATGACGAGCAAGAAAGTACTCTCTATATATATCCAAGCATCCATTATAATATACATCATATGTACAACAATGGCCTCTAGGGCATAAATGTAGGGTTCCTAGGCACACCCATGAGGTTCTACAAGTGATCAAACATGGCCAATTCAAAAATTTCCTATATGCCAAGTAACCATAAGCAAGATCGTAACTAGAGGATAAGTGATGCAAGCAAGTAAACAACTTTATTGCTAAAGGAAAGTGACTACAACCTTTGTAGATCCGGTGCTCCACTTCCTTGGCTCCGTGATGACGTCCCTCCGCTGTACCCATCAGAATCCTAGATTCCCGCGGTGGTTTCATTGGAGAAAAGATCGGGCTAGGTCGTCGACTTCAATGCCGAAGATGATCTACGTCGAGGCAACTCAAGATCAAGCTCCAACTTCACCAAGTCATGAAACTTGTGAAGAAAACACCCTATACTATATGGCAAATGGTAGAGGATGAATAAATAGGAAGTGGCTTCACTTTGGATTTGGATTTCTCACTCTTTTTCTCAAGTCACCATTGAAGGTAGCAAAGGTTTTCTTCATCTTGAAGAAGAAGAAGAAGAAGAAGAAAAGAATATGATAAGAATATTGAAAATAGAAAATAAAGTGATTCTTATCATATAGCAACCATGGTTAAGTGTAGAGAATAAACTAGGGCTAGGTTTAATGGTTAGGTTAAGGCTAAGAAACAAAATGGTCAAAGCTTCATGAAGTTTCAAGAAAGAAACAAAGTTAACCACCATTTTATTCTTGCCAAAATAAATGAATAAAAGAATAAATAAATAAGTAAAGATTACAAAACCCTAACCATTAACCTAAACAAGGTTTAAAGCATACACAAACCCAAGTTTGCATGTATCATCAAACATGATACAAACTAGTGCACAAAACTATATCATATATACAATGTGCACTTCAAGTGAGAAAATCTATCTAAAGTGAACAAATATTAGTTAATGCAAAGTAATATATCAAATATATAATTATACATTAAATCATTAAATCAACACTTGATTTAACGATCCGGTCATATTGTATATGACCGACTAATATCCAATGTATCGACTTATCGAATCAATCCTCGATTCGATAACTAGGTTATATCACATACAACCATTCAATACATTCATCGCGAGAATAGAATACGGTATCACATACACACATTATTCTCGGTCCCGCACATATCTCATATGCGCTCCTATTTCGTTTCGCTTGAGCCAGGAAACCTCTGTGTAGGACTCTAAAGACTCGTCAATACGCCGGCAGCAGATGATGATCATATCAAACACCCACAAGCCGCAAGCGGTCTGCTAAACGTAACGGCCACCCGGGTATTGAGCGATCAGAAGATCGACGAGCAAGCCCGCTCACACTCCTGTGAATCCAACCAGTAACACTTACCGTACAGTCCGGTCTGTTCGTCTGATATGTCGCATATCTCGCCTAGGGGTGGTAAACGTGAGACCCCAATAGCTTGATAAGTCATGCCGACGTGAGGTCCATAACAATCGTGAAACTACTGATAACTCTTACCAGTATATCACTGCAACCCTGGCCAGGGATTTCCTGTTATGGCCAGTCGAGCATAGCGCAACATCAACCCCCAATACTGGGAGAGACGAATCCCCTCCTATCGCTCATTGCCTCCATGTGAATCGGGACTGTATCCAAAAACCACCTGTTTGCAAGACTCAGTAGAGCCATGGTAGGGTGGAAATCAAAGCACAGTGGGAGACACACAAGACTCTATGACGATCTCGGGTCAACAGACTAAGCTGTACCAGTGTCACCAGAGAACTGCCATCTGACGTGAGGTATAATACCATCTGGGAGTTCTCGGCGAGTCCGTTCAGTGTACCCGGTCTCCACTGAGCACCTGCATACCATCTCTGATGTCAAACACCAATGGATATGGGATCATCCATCGCCCATTACATGGGTCGAGAAGATATACGCTAGTCTACTCTGGAATATCGATACCCCGTCTCGATATTCACACGACTAGGAACATTGAAGGATGTACTCATCGACTACCCAGGCCCCGCTAGTATGATCTACATCATAGTCCTGGAAGTCGAGTACACATCCTAAGGGCTTTATCAACATGTAACAGAGAGACAGAAAGTATACATGTTAAGATAAAGAGCAACCAGATAGCGTACTATCATGTCGAGCAAGAAAGTCCTACCTATATATGTCCCAGCATCCACTCAAATATACATCCAATGTACAGTAATGGCCTCTAGGGCATACATATAACTAACAATCTCCCACTTGCACTGGGGCCATCTGTAGCAGTAGTTGTAGTATCTAATACTCAACCATCCCTTAAAAGTCTCTCTTTGGGAAAAGGCCTTCGTGAGTGGATCCGCCGTGTTGTCCTCTGAGTCTACTCTCCTTGCCTCGATCACCCTGGAGATCAACTATCTCCATGATCCGGTGATGCTGCCTCAGAATATGTCTGGGTCACTGATGGGACTAGGGTTCCTGGGCCAAAGCCTCTCTTCCATTGTCACACAATGATAGGAACCTAGTTCATTTCATGAACCACTATACACCCAAACTGCCTCTTTGGTAGCATGTTTAATAGCGATGTTACCAGCCTTTATCGTCTAGTTTGCCACGGTATCTAGCTTGGAATTCTTCCAATATATCGTCCCTCTACTGAGGGTAAAGACAATGCCTGCAACTGGCATTCAGTCGTCCTTATCACCCTGGAACCTTTCCAGTGATTCTCCCCAGGATCAATTGATACCATCTCACTAAACTTAGTGAAAAGCCAAATATCCATTTAGATCTATCTCATAGATCCAAATCGCAGTATTTAGGAGGTATCACTTTATCCTATATGGAGAATCCATGTGATAAGAGGAGAATCGACCGATCGTAGCATAGGAAACTCCTTTCCTATCAAGAGCATGTCATCCACGTACTCTACGAGGATCATTACCATACTCCATACTACCCTTTTGTACATACAAGGTTCATCTACCATTTTGATGAAGTCAAACTCTTTGACTACCACATCAAAACAGATGTTCCAACTCCGCGATGCCTGCTTTATCCTGTAAAGCAACTTGCACACGTTTCCGCTGCTCCCACTGTTTACGAAGCCCTCTGGCTGTGTTCTTATAGACGTTCTCTGCTAAATCATTATTTAGAAAAGAGGTCATGGCACCCAACCACCAGATATCGTTGTCATGGTATGTAGCAATGGTAAGTAGGATCTGGATGGACTTAAGCATAGTCCCTGGAAAATGTTTCATCATTATCCACGCTTGGTTGATGACGAAAATCTTTAACAAGTCTAGCTTTGAAAGTTTCAACTTTTCCACCTACACCAAGTAATCTTCTCAAGATATACTTGCTCCTGTTGGGGATTTAACCCTTCAGATATCGCAACCAAAGTCAATACTTTGTTGGTGTATATGGATTCCATCTCAGATCGCTAAGCATCCAGCCATTCTTACAGAGTCCCTACTCTCGATGACCTGCTCGAATCTAGTTGGGTCATCATCTCATGATGCAATCCTCGCTCCCACTGTCATCGAGAAACCAAAGTATCTCTCAGGAAGGTGAGGAACCCTACCAGATCGGCGGAGAGTCTGAGGTTCATCGGGGACTATTGAATCCTTTTGTTCTGTCAAATCATCAGCTGCAGTTTTGCATAGCTGGAACCTTTCCAGTTCTACAGAACTGACCTTGCCTCGATCTTGTCCGGATTTTGCTTTTGACATAGGTCGGACAATCCCAAATCTTAACTTGCTTAAGAGATGGGTTCTTCCTATACCATATCTTATATGGAGTGGTAGGCACTGATTTGAATCGAACCCTATTCAATAGGAATGCAACTTCTCAAGTGCACAACCCCTTAAAAGAAACAGGTAACTCAGTAATACTCATCATAGAGCACACCATATCTTATATGGTGCGATTGCTCCACCCCGATACACCGTTGTGCTGTGGTATATACGGAGGAGTAATGCCGAGAGAGAATCTCATTCTCCTTTAGAATAGTCCAGGAATTCTATGCACAAGTATTCTCCTCCATGATCTTATCATAGGACATAATACTTATACCCGGTTTTTGGTTCTCTACTTCTAACTTATATTCTGTGAATATCTCAAAAGGTTTGGACTTATGTTTCAACAGGAACATATGACTGAATCTTGAGAGATCATCAGAGAATGTAATGAATTACAAAGAACCGGTCTTGGCATGTGTAGACAGGGGATCTTACATACATCATCATGTATCAATCCCAAGGGTTTACTAACTCTTTCTCTGTTTCTAATAAACAGAGCTATGGTCATCTAATCTTTGTGACATGACTGGCAAGTTTCACAAGATGTAAATTCAAACTGATTTAAATATGCATCTAAATGTAACTTCAGTTAGTCGGGTCGCATTGATATGACCTAGTCTACAATGCCTCAAGAAGGATTCGTTCATTTCTGAACTCTTCCTCTTGTGTGTGTTCTGTATACTAGGAACTGTAGTTTGATTTAGAACATCAATGCTTTTAGATAACGTGCCTGAACCGATCAACTTTTGATATAGGAAATGTTCAAAACAATATCTAACAATACAAAATTATATCCTTCTTTACTAATAAAGAGACTGATATGATTTTGTATATCAGGTTCGATATCTAATAGCATTTGTTCAGAATCAATGTACTGGTAATACAGGGTGACAGTGACCAACAGACTTGGCTGCAACACTTGCCCCGTTTTCTGTCTTATGAAACTTATCACCCGTTCTTAGTTCTCTGCCTTTATGTAGCCCTATGTAACAGATTACATATCTGGGATCCTGATCCGGTATCAAATACTCAGGATGCAGAGGATACTGAGAAACAGTTCTTTGTAATGAATACACCCGAAGGAGATGCATCTCATGCACTTTCTTCGTTTGGGCAGCATGGGAATCCTGGTATTCCCCTATTTCCTACTCTGTCTTATAACAATTATAAGTTGGAGCGGGACCAACGTTCCCTAGCTCAGCATAACAAGCGGGTTTGGTCAATACATCCATATTATTATCTGGATTAAGGCGTGATATGGTCGCTATCTGGATAGAGAGAGAAGAAAACACTCTGCGTGCGCTCTTGCAAGATTAGATTGGTTATTTATTTTATCTAATCAGGATGGCTCCCACTGTTTTTATCAAATCTTCATTCAAACCCTAAAAGGAAAGACTAGCTGGGATTAATTACACTCTACAAGTTCGCCAATCTTTCAGCCAGGCCAGTGTCGGTACTTTTAGGGAGGTTCCCCGTGCTTTCGCACGGACCTAATTAAAGTAAACCTCTTTTTCCCAAAGGCGTAACCCCGTTGACACCTTTCTAGACACCTACTTGATCGGCTAATTGCAAAGTGCAAAACTCTTCCAGGAGTAACAATTACTCGCAGTGGGTATCGGGATCCAACTATCACATAGAAGGTATGCAATCTCATTGCAAATTTCAACACTTGAAACTCCCGATAAAGGTTTTTACCCCTAGCACCTATGACCTTAACTATGGTCAACAAATCATAAGCACTAGTCAAGTTCTACCCGTCATTTCGTGATTAATTAGACCCACCCACATGACCCTTAACTAAGGTCAACAAAGTCACGCGACTGTCCTAACTAATCGCATCATATGCGGTATAGGAAGACATCAGTTATCTACCGTACACTGTGCCTTGACTATGGTCAACAAACACAGCACGAATACTAAGTACTCTACTTCCTAAAATGACGGAGGGTTGCGAATGGTTTTTATGAAAACCTTTAACGCTCTGAACTTGATCTCGTTGCGGAATCAAATGGTCTTTAAATGGAGTGTTTTTGAGGCTTTTCTAGTTTTGCTAAAGGGGTCACTCCCGGTGAAGGGATCATCGGCCCTTTCCTCGTCGAATGAGGTGCGGGATATATCATATATATCACTGTGCAAAGTAGAAACTATAGAAGCAATCAAAAGACAAACCGAGTGTGTAGCATCTGCCAGTTATTGCTAAAGGAGTCACTCCCGGTGAAGGGATTTCGGTCCTTTCCTTATCGAATAAGGTGCAGGATGTTCTACAAGGAACACCGCGATGCAAAGCAAGAACTGTAGCTACCTGTTTTATTTTTGAAATTCGATTCCACAACATCTTTTAGGTTTATTTTCTTTCATTAATCACATTAATGAATATCCCATCATTTAAGTCCACCTAAACATCACAGATAAATATAACGTACGCTTATGCCATCCGCATTCGCCTCGATGTCCCGTCTGCACCGTTAGGTTAGGTAACTAACGGCAGAGTGAGGCAGGGCTAGCGTGGGTGTAAAACATAAGCAACGTCTATATAATATATCATATATACTATATACTATATCTATCTGAACAAATCACATGATCACATCACAGATAACGCAGCAGAAAATATCATATGAAATATTGGATATACTAGGACGTCCGTGTTTTTAATACGAGCCAGTATAAAACACGGATTCCACGGTCATGATGAATAGCAAATCCCACACCCCTAGACCCCTACGAGAGCGGCAAGCAACCCTGCCAATTCTAGGGTTAGGAGACCCGGACTCGACTCCTCGAGATGGTCTTCCACTGGACCCTAGAACCCGGTTACTTGTGCTCCCCTCCTTGGGTCTATCCTAATGCGGAAAAGTAAATAATATACAAATGGTGACATCATCCGCAACCTGGAAGTGCCCCAATAAAAGAATATTACATACAAGTTTTTACATGAATGAAATTGAAAAACACTCATCTTACATAAAAACCCCCCGGCTATTCAAACGCGACAATCCAATATAACATATCCAGCAACACATAACATCACATGTCATCAACGTAAGTAAATATGCATACACTGATTGTCGTCGACGTATAGCAACGACAATCGGCAATACCACTACATACTACACTTACGGTCACAGAAAAGAAAGTGTAAAACTACAACAGTTGGAATCCGCAACCTCTTTAGACATCGCATGCCTAATCAAATGAAATACTTAGACATCGCATGCCTAACAATTATAAACCCCGCATTTTAGTCTCATTATCGAAAACTCTTTTCAATATCAAGTCGGGCAATTCAACAGGATTCCCGGCATTCAGATCGAATGCTCGTCGCAAACATTAGTAGACGGCCGCACCCCCGATGCCGTCGACGAAGTGCACCAAGGCGGAACACCGCTGCCGCGAGCACCCGAACGGATGCTTTCGGCGACAGGGTTCTCCTACAGTCACTTGGTCGGGGCTATGGGGTGTAGCTGTCTATTAAGTTTACCCGGCGAGTATCCGCGTACGCTACACGATTGCGACGGACTTTTGATTGCATCAAAATTCTGTGGCAACCGATCAAGTGAGACTAAAGTGCTTGATTTATAACATTCATTCAGTTATCTTATAAATACTTGTGAATTCCAAATGTTGTATCACATTCCGGATAAATAGAAAAATGTTAATCTTTCCGATCGAACAATCGAACACCCAAGTTTTCCCGAAACAGCTCAACACATGAAATAAGTTTAAAAACATTCACTTCATGCCTCAGTACCAACGGTCCAGCCGTAGAAAAGTCAAGCCAACGCCTCACATGTGGCACGCCGTACTGCCCCAAACCCTAAGGTTCAAAGGGCAGTTCAAGACGGTCACATAATCGAGTTAAGGTTTTTTGTCTTCTAGAAAGACCATCGCGTTACTTGCACTACTTAGAACGTCATTAAACTACGGAAAATCCAACAATTGGAAATTACCCGGCATGGGAAAAAGTGGGTATTTATATCCGGTCGAACTTTTTAACATATTCTAAAATTACCCGGAAAAACACATAGACAAAATTATACAATCCGATCGAAACACCGAGTCCCCAATACAACCCAGAAAACTCAACTCTTGAGTGCAGATTAAAACTTCCCAGAGAACAGAGGAAACAGATACGGGCATTACTGTATAAAAATTAATCCCTAATCAGTACAAATGGCCGCGAAACCGCCGCGAATAGCATGGTAAGGCCGCGGTTCCGCGGCGATCTAGTGGAGTTAGCGGTTCGTTTTCTACAGTAACTCTTATAATTTCCTGCTCTATTTTCTGAGAATTTTTAATTCACAAAAATCCACAGTTTTGAAAATTGTCCATAGAGGGTTGAATGGTTAGGGTTTCGGGTTCGATCGGGTTTCTAACTTCGTCTACTCATCGCCTAAGGCTCTAGCTAGGCTCTGATACCACTGTAGGGTTCCTAGGCACACCCATGAGGTTCTACAAGTGATCAAACATGGCCAATTCAAAAATTTCCTATGTGCCAAGTAACCCTAAGCAAGATCGTAACTAGAGGATAAGCGATGCAAGCAAGTAAACAACTTTATTGCTAAAGTAAAGTGACTACAACCTTTGTAGATCCGGTGCTCCACTTCATTGGCTCCGTGATGACATCCCTCCGCTGTACCCATCGGAATCCTAGACTCTTGCGGTGGTTTCATCGGAGAAAAGATCGGGCTAGGTCGTCGACTTCGATGCCGAAGATGATCTACGTCGAGGCAACTCAAGATCAAAATCCAACTTCACCAAGTCATGAAACTTGTGAAGAAAACACCCTATACTACATGGCAAGTGGTAGAGGATGAAGAAATAGGAAGTGTGTTCACTTTGGATTTGGATTTCTCACTCTTTTTCTCAAGTCACCATTGAAGGTAGCAAAGGTTTTCTTCATCTTGAAGAAGAAGAAGAAGAAGAAGAAGAAAAGAATATGATAAGAATATTGAAAATATAAAATAAAGTGATTCTTATCATATAGCAACCATGGTTAAGTGTAGAGAATAAACTAGGGTTAGGTTTAATGGTTAGGTTAAGGCTAAGAAACAAAATGGTCAAAGCTTCAAAGCTTCATGAAGTTTCAAGAAAGAAACAAAGTTAGCCACCATTTTATTCTTGCCAAAATAAATGAATAAAAGAATAAATAAATAAGTAAATATTACAAAACCCTAACCATTAACCTAAACAAGGTTTAAAGCATACACATACCCAAGTTTGCATGTATCATCAAACATGATACAAACTAGTGCACAAAATTATATCATATATACAATGTGCACTTCAAGTGAGAAAATCCATCTAAAGTGAACAAATATTAGTTAATGCAAAGTAATATATCAAATATATAATTATACATTAAATCATTAAATCAACACTTGATTTAACGATCCGGTCATATTGTATATGACCGACTAATATCCAATGTATCGACTTATCGAATCAATCCTCGATTCGATAACTAGGTTATATCACATACAACCATTCGATACATTCATTGGGAGAATAGAATACGGTATCACATACACGCATTATTCTCGGTCCCGCACATATCTCATATGCGCTCCTATTTCGTTTCGCTTGAGCCAGGAAACCTCTGTATAGGACTCTAAAGACTCGTCAATACGCCGGCAGCAGATGATGATCATATCAAACACCCACAAGCCGCAAGCGGTCTGCTAAACGTAACGTCCACCCGGGTATTGAGCGATCAGAAGATCGACGAGCAAGCCCGCTCACACTCCTGTGAATCCAACCAGTAACACTTACCGTACAGTCCGGTCTGTTCGTCTGATATGTCGCATATCTCGCCTAGGGGTGGTAAACGTGAGACCCCAATAGCTTGATAAGTCATGCCGACGTGAGGTCCATAACAATCGTGAAACTACAGATAACTCTTACCAGTATATCACTGCAACCCTGGCCAGGGATTTCCAGTTATGGCCAGTCAAGCATAGCGCAACATCAACCCCCAATACCGGGAGAGACGAATCCCCTCCTATCGCTTATTGCCTCCATGTGAATCGAGACTGTACCCAAAAACCACTTGTTTTCACGACTCAGTTGAGCCATGGTAGGGTGGAAATTAAAGCACAGTGAGAGACACACAAGTCTCTATGACGATCTCGGGTCAACAGACTAAGCTGTACCAGTGTCACCAAAGAACTGCCATCTGACGTGAGGTATAATACCATCTGGGAGTTCTCGACGAGTCCGTTCAGTGTACCCAGTCTCCACTGAGCACCCGCATACCATCTCTGATGTCAAACACCAATGGATATGGGATCATCCATCGCCCATCACATGGGTCGATAAGATATACGCTAGTCTACTCTGGAATATCGATGCCCCGTCTCGATATTCCCACGACTAGGAACATTGAAGGATGTACTCATGGACTACCCAGGCCCCACTAGTATGATCTAGACCATAGTCCTGGAAGTCAAGTACACATCCTAAGGGCTTTATCAACATGTAACAGAGAGATAGAAAGTATACATGTTAAGATAAAGAGCAACCAGATAGCGTACTATCATGTCGAGCAAGAAAGTCATGCCTATATATGTCCCAGCATCCACTACAATATACATCCAATGTACAGTAATGGCCTCTAGGGCATACATATAACTAACAATATACATAACTAACAATCTCCCACTTGCACTAAGGCCAGCTGCTGTAGTTTCTCATACCTAGCATCCCCAATAATCTCTCAAACTGTATCTGGGGAATGGTCTTCGTGAGTGGATCCGCAGTGTTGTCCTTCGTATCTACTCTCCTGACCTCGATCTCCCGGCAATCAACTATCTCCATGATCAAGTGATACCGCCTCAGAATATGTCTGGACACTTGATGGGACCTGGGTTCCTTGGCCAAAGCCACAGCTCCATTGTTATCACAATACAGAGGTATTGGATGCTCAATGGATGGAACCGCACCAAGTTCACTAATGAACTTCTTTATCCCGACAGCCTCTTTGGCAGCATCGTTGGTAGCGATGTATTCAGCCTCCATCGTCGAGTTTGCAACGGTATCATGTTTGGAACTCTTCCAACACACCGCCCCTCCATTGAGGGTAAAGACAATTCCCGAGTGCGACTTAGAGTCATCCTTATCACTTTGGAAGCTGGAATCGGTAAAGGACTCCACCTGGAGTTCTCCGTTACCATACACCAAGAACATCTTTTTAAGTCTTTGCAAGTACTTGAGAATACTCTTCACAGCTGTCCAGTGACTCTCTCCAGGTTATGCTTGATACCGACTCACTACACTTAGTGAGTATGCTACACCGGGTCTGGTACATAGCATCGCATACATGATAGAGCCCACTGCCGAAGCATAGGGTATCCCTTGCATGCGAGCTCTCTCCAAATCAGTCTTGGGAGACATCTCTTTGGAGAGAGTGAGTCCAGAGATCGTGGGTTGGTTCCCACGCTTGTATTCATCCATACTAAACCTCTTTAGTATGGTGTCAATGTACCTGGATTGGGACAATCCCAGTATCCGTTTGGATCTATCTCTATAGATCATGATTCCCAATATGCAGGAGGCATCACCTAGATCTTTCATTGAGAATCTTTGTGATAAGAAGAGCTTGACTGATTGCAGCATAGGAATATCATTTCCTATCAAGAGTATGTCATCCACGTACAATACGAGGAAGACAACCTTACTATCTGCTACCTTCTTATAGATACAAGGTTCATCTATAGTTTTGATGAAGTAAAACTCTTTGACTACAACATCAAAACAGATGTTCTAACTCCGCGATGCTTGCTTTAACCCATAAATGGATTTAAGCAGCTTGCACACCTTTCCGCTGCTCCCACTATCTACGAAACCCTCTGGCTGAGTCATGTACACGCACTCTTCTAAATCACCGTTTAGAAAGGTGGTCTTAACAGCCATTTGCCATATTTCGTAATCATGGTATGCAACAATGGCAAGTAAGATCCAGATGGACTTAAGCATAGCCACTGGAGAAAAGGTTTCGTCATAATCCACACCTGGTCTTTGACGAAAACCCTTTGCAACAAGTCTAGCTTTGAAAGTCTCAACTTTTCCATCTACACCAAATTTCTTTTTAAAGATCCACTTGCTCCCAAAGGGTTTTACCCCTTCAGGAGCATTTTCCAAAGTCCATACTTTGTTGGTGTACATGGATTCCGTCTCAGATCGCATCGCATCCAGCCATTTCACAGAGTCACCACTCGTGATGGCCTGCTCGAAACTAGTCGGGTCATCATCTTCCATGATGCAATCCTCACTTCCACCATCAATGAGAAAACCGTAGTATCTCTCAGGTGTATGAGAAACCCTGCTAGATCGGCGGAGAGGCTGGGGTTCGTCGGGTACTACCGAATCCTTTGGTTCCACTAAATCTTCAGTTACAGTTTGTGTTACTGGAACCTCTTCCAACTCTACCTCTTTTCCACTAATTTGTTTTGCAAGAAATTCCTTTTCCAAAAAGGTGGCATGATGAGTAACAAACACTTTTTTTCCTCAGCGTGGTAGAAAAAATATCATTGAGAATTCTTTGGATATCCCACAAACTTGCAAAGAACTGATCGTGCCTCGAGTTTGTCTGGATTCTTCCTTTTGACATAGGCCGGACAACCCCATATCTTAACCCGTTTAAAATATGGTCTCTTCCTACTCCATATCTCATATGGTGTGGTAGGTACAGATTTAGACGGAACTAGATTCAATAGGTATATGGCTGTCTCAAGCGCATACCCCCAGAAGGAAATAGGTAACTCAGCCTAGCTCATCATAGAGCGCACCATATCTAATAGGGTGCAATTCCTTCGTTCCAATACACCGTTGTGCGGTGGTGTATAAGGAGGAGTAAGCTGAGAGAGAATCCCATTCTCTTTTAGATAATCTAGGAACTCATTGCTCAAGTATTCACCTCCTCGATCCGATCGAAGAATCTTAATACTTTTGCCCGTTTGGTTCTCTACTTCGTGCTTATATTCTCTGAATTTCTCAAAAGCTTCAGACTTGTATTTCTACAGGAACACATGCCCGTATCTAGAAAGATCGTCAGTGAATGTAATGAAGTAGGAAGAACCGTTCCTGGCGTTTGTAGACATAGGACCGCATACATCACTATGTACTAGTCCTAAGAGTTCTGTAACTCTTTCTCCGTGTCCACTAAACGGAGTTTTGGACATTTTTCCTTTGAGACATGAATGGCAAGTATCACAAGATGATAATTCGAACGAATTCAAAATTCTTATTTAACTTAGCTAGCTGTGTCGTATTGATATGACCAAGTCTACAATACCACAAGAGGATTCGTTCATTTCTGAACTTTTCCTCTTGTGTGTGTTTTGTATATTGAGAACTGTATTTTGATTGAGAATGAATATGCCATTATGTAACGAGCCTGATGCAATCAACTTTTGATCTAGGAATATGTTCATAACATTATCCTTTACTACAAAATTATATCCTTCTTTACTTAATAAAGAAACTGATATAATGTTGCACATCATATTCGGTATATAATAGCACTCATTTAGAATCAGTGTATTACGACTTGGTAATACAATGTAATATTCGCCAACTGCTTTGGCTGCAATATTTGCACCATTCCCTACTTGAACGGAATGATCACATTTTCCCAGTTCTCTACCTTTCCGTAGCCCATGTAACGATTTACATATGTGGGATCCTGATCCGGTATCTAATACCCAGGACGTAGGGTGAACTGAGAAACAGTTCTCAATAACTAACACACCCGAAGAAGGTGCATCAACATGCATGTTCTCCGTTTGGGCGGCGTGAGAATCCAGATATTTTACTATTCCCTGTTCAGTCTTATAACTCTTATAAGAAAGAACGGGACCAACGTTCCCCTGCTCAGTATAATAAGCGAGTTCAGTCAATACATCCATATTATTATCTTGATTATGGCCTGACATGGTCGCTACCTGGAGAGAGAGAGAAGAAAACACTTTAGCGTATGCTCTTGTAAGATTAGATTGGTTATTATCTTAACTAATCAGGATGTCTCCCACTGTTTTTATCAAATCTTCCTTCAAACCCTAAAAGGTAAGATTAGCCGGGATTAATTACACCCTGTAATTTCGTCAATCTTTCAGCCAGATCAGTTTCGGTACTTGAGGGAGGTTCCCCGTGCTTTCGCACGGACCTAATTAAAGTAAACCTTGTTTTCCCAGAGGCGTAACCTCGTTAACACTTTTCTAGACACCTACTTGATCGGCTAATTGTCCTGTGTAAAACTTTCCCAGGAGTAACTCTTACTCGCAGTGGGTATCGGGATCCAACTATCTCATAGGAGGTATGCAATCTCATTGCAAATTTCAACACTTGAAATTCCCGATAATATTTTTCCCCTAGCGATCTATGACCTTGACTGAGTCAACAAACCATAAATCGCAAGTCAAGTTCAACCCGTACATTTCCCGATTGAATTAAACCCACCCGTATGATCCTTGACTGAGTCAACAAGGCCGTGCGACTACCCTAATCCAATCACATATCATGTTTTAGCAGATAAACACTATTTAGCTACCGTACACTACGCCTTGACCGAGTCAATAAACATAGCACGAATACTAAATAATATCTATCTGAAATGACGGAGGGCAACGCAGGTTTTTCAGAAAACCATGAGCGTAATGAACTTGATATCGTCGTAGAATTTAGTAGTTTTTTTTTTTGAAAAAGGAATGTTTTTAAGGCTTTTCTAGTTTTGCTAAAAGGGTCACTCCCGGTGAAGGGATCTTGGCTCTTTCCTCATCGAATAAGGTGCTGGGTATATCATATATACCGCTATGCAAAGCAAGAACTATATAAGCTTTCAAAAACTAAACCGCGAGTTTGTAGCATCTGCCAGTTTCGCTAAAGAGGTCACTCCCGGTGAAGGGATCTTGGCTCTTTCCTCATCGAATAAGGTGCAGGGTATATCATATATACCGCTATGCAAAGCAAAACTGTAGCTACCCTTTTTATTAAAGTTTTGATTCTACAATATCTTTTAGGTTTCTTTTCTTTTATTAATCTCATTAATAAATCCCATCAGCTTATGCTTCCTAAGCATCACAGAAGAAACGAAAGCAGTAATATTTATATATCAGCATATATATATAGTATAAGTATTTGTCTCAGGCAGTAATATGATCTCATCACAAAACATTGCAGCAGAAGAACATATATGAAATATTGGATATACTAGGATGTCCGTGTTTTTAATACGAGCCGGTATAAAACACGGATTCCACGGTCGCGATGAATAGCCAAACCCACATCCCTAGACCCCTACGAGAGCGGCAAGTAACACTGCCAGTTATAGGGTTAGGAGACCCGGTCTCGACTCCTCGAGATGGCCTCCCACTGGACCCTAGAACCCGGTTACTTGTGCTCCCCTCCTTGGGTCTACCTAATGCGGAAAAGTAAATAATATACACTGGTGACATCAACCTCATCCCGGAAGTGCCCCAATAAAAGAATATTACATACAAATGAATTTTACATGAATGAAAATAAAAACCCTCATCTCACATAAAACCCCCGGCTATTCAGAACACGACGATCCAATATAACATATCACAGCAACACATAATATCACATATCATCAACGTAAGTAAGTATGCATACACCGATCGTCGTTGATGTATAGCAACGAAGACCGGCAATACAACTACATACTACACTTACGGTCACAGAAAAGAAATTGTAAAACTACAACATTTGGAATCCACAATCACTTTAGACATCGTAAATCCGAAATATCACATATTTCGCATTCCATGCCTAACTATATGAATTCCACATATTGTATCACATTCCAGATAAATAGACAGTATTAAACTTTCCGAACAGATAATCAAATACCCAAAATTTCCTAAATAGCTCAACACTTGAGCGGAGTTCAAATAATCCCAGAATCTGTCACAGTACCGATGATCCAGCCGTAGAAGGGTCAAGCCAACACCTCACATGTGGCACGCCGTACTGCCCCAAACCCTAAGATTTAAAGGCGGTTCAGATGGTCACATAATCGAGTTAAGGTTTGTGTTCTTCTAAAGGGACCGCCGCGTTAGTTGTGCGTTTTTCCGAAAGATTTAAACCCGATAAAAATTCAACATTTGAAAATATTTTCGTGCCGGGAAAAAGTGAGTTAATGATATCCGTTCGAACATTTTAACAGTTTCTAAATATCCGGAAAACATAACAAAATTAAATATTCCGATCGAATCTACGATTATAAAATAAACCCAGGACACTCAACATATGAGTCAGATTAAAAATACCCAGAAAATATAACATACAAACATAGATATTACTGTACAAAATCAAAAGCCCATTGCTACTGTACGGCCGCGGATCTGCGGCCCAAGCGAGGTATGGCCGTGGTTCCGCGGCGGTCCGTACGGATTGGGTGCTCGTTTTATACAGTAATGTTTATATTTATCTGCTAATTTTTAGGTATTTTTAATTATGAAAAATCACAGTTTTTAAAAAATATCCAGAAAGGGGTTTAAAATGTCGTTTTGGGGTTCGTTCGGAGTTTTAACTTCGTATACACGTCACCTAATTCTCTAGCTAGGCTCTGATACCACTGTAGGGCTTCTAGGCACTCTTGTGAGGGTTCATAAGGCATCAACCATACCCGAATAAAATTTTAGACGTGCCGAACAACCCAAATCCAGGATCTTTGCAAGATTATTAGGGTTTAACATGCAAGTAAACATCTTTACTACTAAGTGTGAGGGATTACAACCTTTGTAGTCCGCTCCTTCGCTTCATAAGCTCCGAGTAGAAGTCCCTTCACCGCGATCCGCGATCTCTCGGACTCAAGAGAGGCTCCACGACTCGAACGATCCATGCTAGCATGTAGTATTCCTATTCTCCGATGATCTACGTCGAAGTTGCAATAACTCAAGCTTTCTCACTCTAATGAGGTGAACACCCTAATCTAATGGGCTAGATTAAATGAGGATGATGGAGTAGTATTTATGCTATCTTTTTATATCAAATTCACACATGAATTCATCACAAAATGAAAAACTAGCAAGCTTTCTCAAAGCTCAAGAGAGAAGAAGAAGATGAATAATGAGTTAATTCCTTTTGTGATGAAAAATGAAATGTATATATGAATTAATAATGTAACCATGGTCAAGGGATGACAAGGATAACCCTTGTAGAGAATCAACTAGAGCTAGGGTTTGGTTGGGTTAAAGAGTGAGTCATGGATAAATATCAACATAATATCTTTCTCATGACAAAAGGAATTCCTTCTAGAATGTGCAAGAAAGAACTAACCCTAATCAAACACTAACCTTGTTTAATCTCCACTAAACATGTTCCATTATTAATCATATCATGTCACAATAATATTTATCACATATATATTATATATTTGCAACAAAAGAAAATAATACAATTAACATATATCGCATATATATCAATGTATTATCCGGTGAGAAAATGAAATAATAAAGCGAGCTAATATTAGATAATGTAATACAATATATCATATATATTATTATACATTAAATCATCGAATCAACACTTGATCCGACAATCCGGCTATATCGAATATAACCGACTAATATATCATATACCGATTCATCGAATCAATACTTGATCCGATGACCCGGTTCATATCTAAATATCACGATAATATAATACGATATCTCATATCGCATTATCCTCGGTCCTGCGCATATCACATATGTGCCTCTACTCTGTTTTGCCTGAGCCAAGAAACCTCTGTGTAGGACTCTAAAGAATCGTCAATACGCCGGTAGCAGGTGATGATCATATCAAATACCCACAAGCTGCAAGCGGTCAGCTAAACATAACAGCCACCCAGGTATTGAGTGATCATAAGATCAACAAGCTAGCCTGTACGTTCTCCTGTGAATCCAATCAGTAACACACTCGTACAGTCCGGTCTCTTCGTCTGATATGTCGCATATCAAGTCTAGGGGTGGTATACGTCAGACCCCAGTAACCGATAAGTTGTGTCGATGTGTGGCTCATAACGGGTCGAGAAACTACTGGTAATACTTACCAGTAAATCTCTATATCAGCCCTGGTCAGGGACTTCCAGTTATAGCTAATCGAACACAGCACAACATCAACTCCCTATACCGGGAGAGACGAATCCCCTCCTATCGCTCATTGCCTCCATGTGATTCGGGACTGTACCCAAAAGCCACCGTTTTGCACGCCTTCTTGGACGTGGTAAGGTGGAAATCAAAACACAGTGGGAATCACACAAGACTCTATGACGATCTCGGGTCTACAGACTACCCTGTACCAGTGTCACCGGAGAACTGCCATCTGACGTGTGGTATATCACCATCTGGAAGTTCTCGGCGAGTCCGTCCAGTGTACCCAGTCTCCACTGGGCACCCACACACCATCCTTGATGTCCAACATCGATAGATATGGGATCATCCATCGCCCATCATATGGGTCAAGATGCGTATACGCTAGTCTACTCTGGTGTATCGATGCCCTGTCTCGATATACCCTCGACTAGGAACAGTTATAGGATGTACTCATCGACTACCATGGCCCCACTACTATGATCTCATCATAGTCCCAGCAGTCGAGTACAGATCCTAAGGGCTTTATCAACATGTGAGAGTAAGACAGTAAACCAGTATAAGTCAACATGTAAAGATAAAGTGAAACCAAATAGCATACTATCATGACGAGCAAGAAAGTCCTCTCTATATATATCCAAGCATCCATTATAATATACATCATATGTACAACAATGGCCTCTAGGGCATATACATAACTAACATCCATGGGCAATATTCAACAAGTGCGCGCACGTGTATATTACGTAACGCACACGCCTTCATAGGCAACATCTAACAAGTGCGCACACGTGCATATCATGTGATGCGCATGTCTCCAAGACAGCAATTTTCTATTAAGTGTGCACTAGTTTGGGTGCGCACTTGTTCTGATTAGAAAGAAAAAGCTTTCACAAAGAAGCAATGGCTTCTGTTTTATATTCTTATCTTCTTCTTGTCTTTTCCAATAAGCAAAAGCTTCGATTTTTATCTGTTTTCAGATCATGTATATGCATGTTATTATGCGTATATTATTTTCTTAGATCTTAGGATCGATCTCACGCAAAATTATATACTTTATGGACAAGAAACGAGACTTAAGAACATTTGATCTTTTACGGCGAATCAATGGATTCGAAAAAGAAGCAAAGGCTTCTGTATAAAAGAAAAAGTTTTTTTAATGGAGGAAAAGAGAATTTTTGCTCTTTTATCTCTACCTTACGCACCTATTCACTAAGGAAGAAGACGAAGAAGAATTGAGATCTATATTTTTCTCAAGCTTATGGGTAGGTCTCCCTTTTTTTATTTTGATCTCATGGGTCCTATATATAGGGTATGAAAAATATCAATCTATTTGAGAGAATCTCTCATTTAGAGATCTTGATTGATATCATGATCAAGTAGAGATCTTTAATCACCGTTGGATAGAGATCATGAATCTTAACAGAAGATTTTGCTTCTAATTAAGGATTTGATTCTTTATCAACAAGATTTATTTCTTATTAGAAGCGTCTGCTTCAAAGAACGTACATACGCTTTTGTAATCTTTGACACATGCGCACGTGCATCGCACATAATTCAACTTGGCCATCTTGCCAAATGCGTATATATTGGTGTGCACAACTTGGGTGTCGCACATGTGATTCAACTTGGCCATCTTGCCAAATGCGTATATATAGGTGCGCACAACTTGGACGTCGCACATGTGATTCAACTTGGCCATCTTGCCAAGTGTGCATGTATAGGTGTGCGCAACTTGGGCTGAGTCGTTTGACTCATGCGCACATACGTTGCACGTCATGAACATGTGATTTGTCTTGGCCATCTTGCCAAGTTCGCATATATAGATGCACACGACATGAATATGGGAACAAATGCGCACTTTAGCCAGTTTTTTTTGCGGGAACAAATGCCCCCCGCTATTTTGCCCATATAAGATATGTACATGGGTTAAATAGTACAAAGTAATGTATCGCCATAGAATCGATAGCTTAGGAGACAAATTTAGGATCCTTATCGCCTAAGGCTTTTTCATCTACATGAGCCGTAAGAAACTCAAGAGAGTTTTTCTCCCCATGAATTGAGAGGATCTCATAGATGCATATTCTTCTTAGAAATCGTGAGGATTTCTAAGTCTTCATCACCTCCATGAATCATAAGGATCTCACTCAGGTGTTCTCTTCTTACAAGTCGTAAGGACCCATAAGTGGCTTCTTCACTTTATTGGCGAATGTGGCCCATGAATAGCATACAAGAGTCTGTCTTGACCTCCTGTAAGGCAACATTGGCTTAGAAAACAGGTTGATATCCCCGTCGACTAAGGCTTTTCACCTTTATGAGCCGCGGGGGTCTTATAAAGATGTTTCTCCCTACAAGTCGAAAGTATCTCGTAGGTGTATCCTAACGTGAAATATAGATAGCCCCTTTCGATACAGGAGTCCGTTAGGTTTGTAGTACTGGGTTAAGTCCATAGTACCATCGCATTGGCTGATATATTCTCGACATGCAGTCCCTTGGGTCGCTACTCAAGTAGCCCCACATTTGTCGTGTCTCTAATCCCTTCTAAGGCAGGACAAGACGACTTTAACTAGTCTTCTTAGGTTAGAATATTCATATTACCATTAGAAGATCCAGCATTAGGTATTTCCATGGCGCTTTACTTGAGGTTAGGCTCGATTTGGAGCCCCGATGGGTCATAACCGCATCCTTCTAGGATAGGATGATAGCCAATGGTCTTTAGGCTTGCCATCAAGACCCAAAGCTAGGCATATGCCGTCACTTTACTATTTCTTTGGTATCGCGCCGATCCTTCGCTGAACTAGGGTAGACATCCGTATGACCTCTATACTGTACATATCGCCATCGAGATCTAGAGTTAGGAATATGCCATTACTCCGCTTTTATTTAACCATTGCGTCCATACCCTGCTGGAATGAGGAGGAACGTCGATATGATCTCTAGGCTGTAAATGTTGCTATTGAGATCTAGAGCTAGGAATATAACATTGCTCCACTTTTATTTGATCCTTGAGTCCTTGTTGACGCCGCGTCTATACCGAGAAGGAATGTTGAGCTGGAGCTAGGATTTTGCCATTACTCCATTTTGATTTGGCTCCTTAGAGCTTTGTCGATACCATGTCTTTATTTTGCTGGAGTAAGAGGGATGTCCAAATAGTCTCTAAGCTATAAATGTGCCATCAAGACTCAGTTTTTCTTTTGATGAAGTATGGTGGGAAAATATGGTTCCCTTTCTTTCATTTGTGCCCATGGATTGTATACAAGAGTCAGTATGGACCTACTTGCAGGGCAAAACTTGTTTTTGCTTGCTGATTTTGTTGTGGGGCGGGGACTTGGGTCCTGATACCGATCTTGGCATCAGCACACTACATCTAAAATATTTCTATGAGCGAATCATCATTTGTCGTGAGAGGGCATGGAGTTTGACATATGTTTAGGCATCAACATCGCTACAATTGGAATATTTTCAGGAGTGAATCATCATTTGCGTTTGTCAATTTGAACAAAGATGATTAGCAAATAGGGTTAGGATCCTATCGACTAAGGTTTTTTTTACTTTATGAGCTTTAAGAATCTCATAAAGGTATTTCTCCGTATGAGTCGTGGGGATCTCATAGGTGGGTTTTCACCTCAGGATCGTGGGGATTCCTAAGTGGTATTTTCCCTGGCAAGTCATAAGGATCTTACAAGAGAGTTTTCACTTTATAAATCAAAAAGACTTACAAGTGTTGTTCACCATATGGGGATCCCTCTTGTTTTACCATGGGTGGACTTTTGTTGGAGCATATTTTGTTCCTGTCTATGAATTATATACAAGAGTCAGTATTGAACTACTTGTAGGCAACTTGGGGGATATGATGGCTTAAGAACGGGTTTGGGTCTCTGTAACTTAAGGCTTTTGAATCCCATGAGCTGTGAGGGTCTCATAGGGGGTATATTCTCCTTACGAGCGTTTTCTCCCTAGGAATCGTATGAACTCCTAATTGTGTTGCTCCTTTATGAGTCGTAAAGATCTCACACAAGTATTTTCTCCTCACAAGGTCGAGATGACCTTGCAAGTGTACACATTTTTTCATTTAACGGGTTTGCGCCCTTTCAGGTTTTCACAAACTCACCAGTAGTCCTGCTGTTTTTATTCACGGCGCCCTTTCGAGATTTCATCCATGCCCATTTGCTTGTGGATATACCGTTTTTTCCTCGAACGGTGAAACTCTCAAAAAGTATATTCGCCGCAGGTGACCCATCTATTTTCCAATGGGATTTGGGGGTGACATCATCGCAGAAGTAGCAATGTAGCCGGTAGGAACTTTAGTTGCAATCTTCGTCAGTAGGATTTCGGTTGCAATATAGATCTCAAAAGAGCATATTAGTTTTAAGGACATCGCGGTACATTATTAACTTTAAGGACATTTTGGTCTAACATTCCTGTGTTCAGGATGAAGTATTAGTTTAAGAATGTTTCGATCCAACATCTCCGTTTTCGGAGCGACATGATAGTTTAAGGACGTTTTGGTCCAAGGTTTATTATTTGGTCGGGAAGTTGCATAACTCATTCCTTCCAATTCTTACTTGCTGAGGTGTTGCTGCATGTCCTTTGTATGAACGGAAATTTCACGCCTTAGGCTATCTTCACCCTCTTGAACTGTTTCTTTTATCATCGTACCAATCGGGTTGTTTGCAGGAAATACCGGGCACTTTACACGGCACCTTCCCCTTGCTCATCAATGTCGATGTCTAATGTCGACGGAGTATCTTCTTCATCTACGAAGGAACGAGATATCACGTCACTTCTTCTGCTGCGTCTTCTTCTTCTTTGGAAGAATAAACTTGACTTGGGGGATTTTCCCTTCATCATCTAATTCGGAGTGGGACTGGATTCCACATCCCTTCTATGGTTTTTGGTTCAATCGGGCCGCTCCACTTGATTGCAGGACCCACTTGTAGGTCCCTTAACATTCTTTCTGTTCTTTGAAGAAAGGACTACCTCATGTAGACCCGTCCACCAGCGAGCAATATGTCCCCTGCGTATATTTCAGGAGAGCGAGTATTCGCATCCCAGAAGGTAAAACACATGTTGTCTCTCTTTTGGCGACAAGTTGCTTCAGAGCCGCTCATTTTTTGTTGAGCGTTGGCGACAAACGCCGTCTTGCCTCTGCTTTTCATATATCTTCATCGAAAGAGGATGGGTCTTGACCCATCTGATCCAATCGAGCTATTTTATCTATGAGCTCTTAGAAGGTCGTCAGCTTGAAGAGGAAAATATATGGGAATACCTTTGAATTTGGTTCAAGGGTGGCTATGAACATTCCCACAACTAGGGCTTCGTCTATGCGTTGCTCGTATTTAGACCAGAGATTTCGCCATCAGGTAGCATATTGAACCCAAGTCTCATTTGGTCTAACCCTTTCATTGACCAATGTGGTCACGATAGTGCGTTCATTCACACTAGTGAATCTCTGACAGAAAAGAATCTCCATCTGGTCAAAGGTGTTCATAAAGTCATTTGGGAGTTCCGCATACCATTCGAAGGCAGTGCCCGCCAGACTGCTGACGAACTGTCAGAGGAGTAGTATATCATTTCCTCCGGTGTTGCCACACATGGATCTAAATCACGCGATATGCTAGCGAGAATTTCTGGTTCCTTTGTACATGTGGAACATCGGAAGTATGTATTCTGGTAGGTGTTGTACCTGATCGTAGCATGCAGAATACAATCGACCAGTCTTGATTGACCTATTTGCAGCTTCACTGGCATAGTGAGCTTTGATTTGCTGAGCGATATATGCGTCCAGATTTACTTTTGGGATCATTTCCTCCTTAACCGTTGATGTGGATTGCAGAGGATTTAAAATGGCACCTTTTTCTTTAAGAGCGACGGCCGATGGTTCATCTGCCAATGGTTCCGATTGAACCATGATTCCAACCATATTCTGGATCAAGAGGGCCATCTGGTTCATTTTAGCGGATATCGGTGCCGCTTCTTCATCTCTCTTCTTAAGAGTGCGCTTTGGGAAGTCAATATCCGATTCATGCCCTACTCTTTCTTCGGGTGCGTTCTCAGGATTTTCCTTAGGCAATGGACTAGCAAGTGTTGCCGCTTGAGTAAGCATCTCCTGCAACCTTTCACGTCGCAATAGAGCTTTTGTCAGAGACTAAGTATGCGGTCCGTAACTAGTAGAAGCAATACTTTCCTCTTTAGAATTCACTATATGGACTGTGTGAACTACCATGCCTCCAAGCTTGGGGCGTTTGGAATCTTGACCCTTGGAGGTTGCCTCAGGCGATCGGACTGTATTGGGCCTATCTTTTTTGTGAGAAGCCACTTTGGTTTTAGGAGGAACCATCAGAACAGGAACCACCTTGGGATGAGTCCCCTTGAATTTGGAAGAGGAGTTGTCAGAGTCTGGCTGACGCTTAGGAGAAGAGCCGCAGATGATGACTGAGTCCTTCGCCTGCTTTCACACCTTATATATAGATGATGAAAGTTCTTTTAGGAGCGAATTGGTTTCTGCTCTCCTTGGATCTCCGTGGGTTGCGGAGACTTTTTCTATACTGCAGTAGGGGAATTTTGGCTGACCCTTCGCAGCAGTTCAAAGCTGTTCTTGGTTGGAATAGCAGAATTTGCCGCCGGAGCCGATGTCAACCTGAACAGAGAACTGCCCCTAACATGTCTTATTTGATGCACATATTAACGTCGATCATGTCTTCTGACCGGAGTTTCTTCAGTCTTAGGAATTTGCTGAGCCCGCCCCCTGTTTTCCTTGAGAGCATGAATATTCTGCCCCCTGCGTCGACCTTGGTCTTTAGCAGGTGCCAGTTGTTTGGGGATTGATTCTGTCGACAAAGATGAAATTTGAGGATCCGGTCCAAGGAAGACAGACTTCTTCTGGACTTCCACTTTCAGCGTTGAGGCACCGAGGCTAAGAATGGGAGCATAGACCTAAAGATAAGCCTATTAATTTCTTGAAGAGCCGGATTGCAGAGATTTGAGATTGCAAGTGGCCCATACTTGACTCCACCAGATGTAACAGAGCCTGAGTTGCGGTGAGTGAAAGCAAACTCCATTCTGCAAAGAGACGAAATGCCAACTTTACCATCTCATCACCCAAGGGCAACTACAAACATATATATATATATATATATATATATATATATATATATATATATATATATACACCATGGATTTTTGAAAAACACAACACACAAAGTGTGGAGTGGAAAGAGGAAGAGATCCCACCGGGCGTGCCAAAATCTGTTTATCGCCGGAGTTGGGTCTGAGGCGTCGGGCGGACGTCTAGCCTAAATACGGGGGGCAGATGCTATTTGGAACGTATCCATCCGCCTCTCCGAAAATGCCAAGTTGATTTAAGGCACCGTATATCTGAGGTTTGGATGGATGCGATCGATGTAGAGTGGCTTATCAAATTCCCCCTCATTTGTGAAGGGTTTGTGATTGTGAGGACGTTCTTCCCTGCAGGCGCAAGCTCCTGCAGTTAATTATGATATCGCGTAGCGATAACAACTTTCACCTACTCCAGACAGATCACTTCGTGTTGTGTCGTGTTTGTTTATTATAGGGTTTCCCTTAGATTGTATATGGAGACTAATCTTATCATGCCCGTAAGGCATGGATTAGTCCAAATCCTTATATATTAGATCTGGGGTTTAGAACTTAAGACGTAGATCTCATATAAATAAAGTCCATAAGTTCATAGGATATATGAGATAAATATTGTTTCTGCCCATGGATTGTCTACGGTTGGTTATATGATCCATACCGTTGGGCCAACATATTAGTTTAAAGGACATTTCGGTCCAACATTCCCATGTTTGGGACGAATTATTAGTTTAGAGACATTTCGGTCCATCATTCATCTTACGCGCACGTGTATATATGATGTGGCGAAGTGAACGATGGTAACATGTGACGTGCCCAATATTAGGGTGCAATCCAATTTGAAAGAATTTATATTTCCTTCAAACATATACAAATACATATATGTACAAAGCCGGGGTTCGATATGAGATGCGCATCTATATGGGATACATATCAATATGAGATATGCACATATATGGGATGCATATCAATATGAGGGTATGCATATCAATATGGAGGTGCATCAATATGAAGGTTAGTACATTCTCTGTTGATAAAATTTTATATCTCTCATCAAGTTGGGACGAAGGAGGAAGAGTTGGTTGTTGGGACCCGCCACCTCTCTAAAGACGCTGAGGAATTACAACGACATATATCAGAGGTATGGAAAAATGTACCCTTGAACAAAATACCGTATATGAGGGAAAAGATCATGTTGAAACTGAGGATCGTTGGTCTTATATAAGACTAAGATCAATTTGGATGGACAATAATTAGTCATATATCCGACTAAAATCAATATGGATGAACGACCATTAGTCATATATCTAACTAAGATCAATATGGGACATCATTGATATGTTGATCAATAGATTGAATATGAGAAGCAAAAACTTCTATACTTAGTTTATTTTAACTAAGTAATCAAGCAAAGGCTTGTTGTTCACGTGCGCATGTGCATATGTGCGTATGTACATATATCATCTTTAATGAGAAAGCACATGTGCATATCACGTGGGTTGCCCACTTGCTTACGATTGGGGATTTCGCATGTAGATATCACGTGACACGCACCTCTTATGATCGTGGGGCTGCGCACGTGCATATCACGTGGCTCGCACTTGTTATCAGTTCAAAATCACAAGTGCCTATTTATATGTGTGCGCATGCAAAAAGTCAACGTGCATATCATGTGACGCTCGCATATCCATGGGCAATATTCAACAAGTGCATGCACGTGTATAGCAAGTGATACACATGCCTTCATAGGCAGCATCCAACAAGTGTGCATGTAAGTCCACGATAGCGTCCCGGCCGTCTAACATACGCCAAATGCGGAACAAAAACTTTTTACAAACTGGCGCTATTGTGTACTGTAACCCGGATCTGCCATTAAAGTTAAACTAACAAATAACAAAGTGGGTAGAAATGTTATACCGAACGATCCGAATCCTTCGGTCTTCAACCATCATCCCATGCTTTGTTGCGGCTCCTCCGATCTCCTGGATCTCCAGTCTTCTCGTCCAGGTGGCACCACGTCGACGGATCTTTAAACGGGCTCCCGCCTCTGAACCGAGGCAACTCGATCATCAAGTTTGCTAAAAGAGATGACCAAGATTAATGTAATGAGTAGAACACTTTGTCTCGTTACGTCCAAAGCTATGGACGAACGGTTATGGAAGTTGCCCTTTTAAATTGTGATGGAATGAAATGAGATATCAATTTTCCATACACCAAAACTATATCTTTTTATCCAAATGAACAACCATACCATCTCAAGAATGAGGGGTCGGCCAATATATGGAAGGGGGTGAGTGTAGGAGAAAGGAGGAGGGTGACCATAAACATGAAGCTTATCATCACATTAATACAAAGCATGAGTCATATAACACCTTGCATAAAACAATTAATACAACAAATGAGTCATCTAAACTTAGTCATCAAATAATTAATGTTAATGAATGAGTCACAATCCTTGTCACCAATCTAGAAGTTTCCACACTCAACAAGAAAAGATAAATCCGTCTTTAACCGAATGTTAAAGACGGGCGATAGAAAACTGAAAACTGGCAACTTCCAAAAGCGATCCCGAAACGAATTTCAGGATAACCCCGTATCAGTATAAACATACCCGCATTTGTATTACGACCGAATACAAATGCAACTGAGACAAAGATATTATATCTACACAGTATAATACTCGGATCCGGCTTAAACCAAAGCCCACCAGTATTATCTGCCCGAAATATGACACGTGCGAAAACGCACGTGCATTTTCCGAACCCTGCTATAAAACCATACGGCCTCTACAACATTTCGCCCGAACTTAGGAAACTGTCTGTGGGGGACTCTAATGACTCATCAACACACTGGCACAGGGTATAACCACTAGCACGTCAGAGATACGAGCTGTACGTAACGTTTGCCTATGTATTGATTGGAAGGGAAGCTGACGAGCGAACTCATCCATAAACCCTACTGAGCCTAACAGTGACAATATCCGTACAGTCCGGTCCGTTCGTCTAAAGAGTATCGCATATCGAGTCTAGGGGTGGATAAAGTCAGACCCCTAATAACGTGATAATTCGTGTCGGTATGAAGCCCATCACCACCTGAGAAACTACTGATCCAAATCAACAATTCTCCACTATCTCGGCCGAGGATTTCTAGTGATGGCCACTCGTGCACTGTGCGACAACAACCCCCAATACCGGGAGAAACGAATCCCCGACGATCCGCTCACTGTCTCCATGTGGCTCGAGACTGTACCCAAAAAATACCTGTTTGCACGTCTCCTTTGAGCGTGGTAGGGTAGAAATCAAAGCACAGTGGGAACTCATACGAGACAAATGACAATCTCAGGTCGACAAACTAACCTGTACACATGTCACCAGGGAACTTCTATCTGACGATATTTATAATACCAACTAGCATGTTCCTGGCGAGTCCTGTCCGGTGTACTCATAACCCAATGAGCACCTGTATACATCTTAGGTGAAATAACTGACACCAATGGCTTGTGAGACCGGCCACCGCCCCTCGTCGGGGTCTCGACTGTATACACTAGTCTACTCTGGAGTATCGATGCCCTGTCTTGAAACTCCCACAACTAGGGACGCTTTAAGGATGTGCTTACAGACTCCAACTCCCATGTATATGATCGCCATCATACTGCTGGCAGTCAAGCAAGAATCCTATGGGCTCTATCAACATGCAATAGTGAACTAAAGCACGTAAACTATGATAAAGACAAACCAGATAGCATACTATCATCTCGAGTAAGACTGTCATATCGGTATAGGTCCTCCATCAATCATTGCAATCACGTACCTACGATCCAATAATTGACTTTGAGGGCACTATATCCAACAATCTCCTACTTGCACTTAAGGATAATTATTGCGATGTCGCATACTCACAGCCCGTGTGATACTGAACACCCAACTCCTCTACTAATCAATTTCAGAAAGCTAGTTTGTAAAACTCTTGTGTTAGAAAATAGCCTCAGTGAGTGGATACGCCCTGATGTTTCTTTCTATGTCTCTTTTAATCTTAAGTTCACGGAGAAAGCCATCTCCCGAATCGAGTAATACCTGTTTTCGAATATGTCTGAATATCTGATGGGACCTAGTTCATAAATGAACTCTAAATCCAAACTTCTTAGACTTTATTGATAACTGAACCTAATCAGTATCCAGCACCATGCCTCCCACAGTATCCTCTTGGACCACCTGTCCATAATACTGTCCATCGTCAGAGGGAAAACTATAACTCTGACAATCACTCTATCATCCATGTCATCTCGGAAGCCTGGAATGATAACCGTCTCCCGAAGGAGGCTGCCGTCATTAAATCCGTAGAACATACACCCATGTTCTAAAACTGCTTCCTTATGTTTCTTCAGGATTGGATTAATATAAACTTATCACAACTAGTGCAAATACAACATCTGGTGTGGTACTTGACATCTCACGATTGACTCAATTGCCTAAGAAAGTGATCTGCCAATCATGCACATCCCTCTCCCCTTTAGTCTGTAAGACACCTTTAAAGAGGGTGACTCCATCACCTGCAGGTACACCACCATGCCAGGAGTCATTTATTCTAAAATATTATTAGAATATTGTCAAAATACCTATATTGGGAAACTACCCAAATCTAGATCTAAAAGCATAGATCTAGTAACCAAAATGTCTGATATTATATCCATATCCTTTGTGGAGAAACAACTGTGTGACGACCAAAGTATAACCGATCATAGTATAGGAATTTTACTTCCTACTCTGTGTATGTCATTCAAATTCCAGGACATCACACCCTTCTATCTTCTCAACAGATCCATCCTCTATTCTGATGAAGTCAAACCCATGACTGTCATATCAAAAATAGATGATCTTATCTCCGCTATATCTGCTCAAGCCTATAAATAGACATAAGCTACTTGCCCACTATGCTTCCGCTACTCCCACTGACTACGACAACCTTCTGGCAGAACAATATATACGTGTACTTCTAAAACTAGTATAGAACGACGCTATACATATCCTCCTGCCGGGTCTCATAGTCTGGAACAACAGTAGTGTCAAGTCTGGGTAAACAAGAACCTCCCTGTCACCGTCCTTGAGGGTACCGGAGTACCTCTCGGGTGTCTGAGGTTACCCACCATATCTGCGGAGTGGCTATTGGATTGTCAAACCTGATTGAATATATAGGTCCTATTAAATTTTCCGTAATCGTTTGCGGTTCTGGAATCACTTCCAGTTCTACCATACTCCCACTAGTGTTTTCTGAAAAAATCCATTTTACTAAAACTGTGGCAAGTCAAGAACAATATCACTATTGATCTTCCAGATGGTAGAAATGTCAACCCTCGTCAAAGCCAGGGTCAACCCACAAACTGCCATTACAGAAACGTGTCTTGAGTTATCCAGTGTCTGGTTTTAAGCATAAGCCGAACAACTCCCCGTATCTTAACATCGTTAAGATATGAACCATTCTATATACAATATAGAAATAGAGGCACTAATTTAACTGGAACCAGATTCAAATCATGCAGCTGTCTCCAATGCATATCAACTTAATGGAGAGAGGCTACTCAGCATTACTCAACTTAGGAATCCATCCAATTATGAGTAACCTGAAAGAGAAACAAGTTTCTCAAAACCATTACTATCATCTGAATACCAATCACAAGAATCTACATCTTCGATCTCTTTGAAGAATCCCGATACTTGCGATACCTGGCTCTCTAATTTATTCTTATACCCACAACTTCTCAAAACATAGACATTGTATTTCTACGAAACACTTGTCTAAAAACTAGAGAAGTCATAAGTAAACAGAACATGGTATGAGGACCTACCCCTTTGTCCCGACGGACACTGGACAACATACAATACTCTGTATAAGTCCACTGAGTTGAATAACTCAAAAACCTGTGCATCGCAGGTTGAAAACTGTACCCAGGAGATTTCCTCAAATATCACCAATTACAAAGAATTCCGATATAATGAGGATGATCACCTAATTCCTAATAACTTACTCCCACTCATCATCTGTAAAACCATACAGATATGAGAATGAAACCTGGTAAATACATACCCTGGAGTAAGTATGTAATCGGGAAAACTGTTTTTCCTTTAACAATGCACTGAAACATGAAAATGTTTCATAGGGGTATCCTGGTATTCCTAGTAATGCCTCTTCCATAATCCAATTCATGACTTTAACCGTATATCTCTTTGCCATCTCTCCAAATCCCTTTATTTGTCTTTAGTCTTTACCTTCTGTACACCATCGTTAGGTTAAATGGTTTTCTTCCTTCCCTACCATTCGGCACCAGCCTATGGTTTGGAAGAAGACTATCCAGTAAGCATAATAGGTGTACTCTCCTAAACCAGGGAGTACTCGCAACTTGAGAGAAGGTGATGATAAAAGACAACTGATTAATACCTTATTCTATTTCTCCCAAACTGGGGAAAAAAGCAAAAGTGAAATAGGAGTGGCGATGAAGTACGTGGTTTGGTTGTGAATGATAGCAGCCGCAATTTAATTTGCCCTCTTTCTAATCCCTTTATTTTGTCTTTACATATTACCTTCTGCCCACCCTACTTAGGCTAATTTGTTTTCTTCATTCCCTACCTTTCGGCACCTGCCTATGGTTTGGAAGAAGAGTATCCAATAAGCGTAATAGGTGTACTCTCCTAAACTAAGGAGCCCTCGCAACCTGAGAGAAGGTGATAATAAAAGACAACTGAATAAACCAATTCTATTTCTCCTGAACCTGGATCCATCCTCGAAGAAGTCCCTTCGAGTTCGTATATAACCATACGATGGATCTATCCAATGGAAGTGGATATCCGTAGTAATACGGGGTGTTCTGAGAAATACAAAGGGTAAAAAGAAGGAGCGGCAATGACTTATGCAACTTTAGACAATCCAAAAGCCAGTATTTTAAGAAGGTTCGGTCAACTTGGTCACTGAGTCATAGTCTAGGGTCGGTCAAAGGTCGCTGCCAAAGAGAGAGAGAGAAAAGAAACACTCAGCGTGCACTCTAACCTAGATCAGAATGGTTATCACTTTATCTAATCAGGAAACCTCCCACTGTAATCTCAAGTTCTCCTCCAAACCTGAAAGAAGAATTAGTCGGGATCACTCGAAGAGTAAACAAACTCATCAGTGAGAATCGGGATCCAACTATCATCGCGTGATAACTTGATGGAAGCCACTCAAGTTATCACACTCCAGAAGGTATGCGCATACTTGGCAAGTTTCTTTATGTTTGAAACTCCTGATGAGATTTTTATCTCATGCTCTTATGACCTTGACTTTAGTCAACAAATCATAAGTCACATGTCAAGTTCTACTCGTTATTATCCAGGTTGATTTGAACCCACTCGTACATTCCCTTGACTTTAGTCAACAAGGTAATATGACTGTCCCAAACCAACGCATCTATCTATGCAACAGATGAATACCCAGCAACTACCAAACACTATGCCTTGACTTTAGTCAACAAACATAGCTTGAATACTATTGACTATCCATAAGAAATGACGGAGGGCTACGGCTGGTTTTTAGCGAAAAACCTTTAACATAATGAACTTGATCTCGTTGAAGGAACGTGATAGCTTTTTATAAAAATATAGTGGCGAAAACCTTTGCTAAAGAGGTCACTCCCGGTGAAGGGATCTCGGCTCTTTCCTCGTGGAATGAGGTGCAGAATATTCCAACTGAATACCGTGATGCAAAGCAACTTGTAATCGACTATAGTAAAGTTATTATCCTGACGCAAACTTCTGCCCAAGGGGTCACTCCCGGTGAAGGGATCACGGCCCTTGCCTTGTCGAATAAGGTGCAGGATATTCTAAACTGAATATCACTATGCAAAACAAAAAGAAACGTCTTTGTAATAACACTTTTAAAATTTGTTCCAACAACATCAAATATAGGTTTGTTTTATCCTTACATTGATAAGAATCAATGCAGTCCCATCAATCAATCACACCAGAAAAGAACGAAAAATAAAATGTACGTATATGCCATCCGCATTCGTCACTGGGTTTCGTCATCACCCGTTAGGTTACTTAACTAACGACAGAGCGGGGACTGGACTAGCGTGGGTGTAAAACATATACAACATCTAATAGTATATATATACTAATATACAATAATCGCTCCAGGCGTGATAATATGCAACATTACAGAAAAGTAATAAGCATCACAGAACAATACAGATAATCTGGGATCCCCGAGTTTCACAGAGCCGCTACTGAAACCCGACGTTCCCCTGGTCGTGTGGATAGCCTGTGCAATGAAACCTAGACCCCTACGGGTGCGGCAAGTTACCCGCCAAAACCTGAAGCGAGGCAGCACCCTACAGCAAAGTGAATGGACCACCCGGCACTTCACGGAATCCGGTAACTTAAGCACCCCTCCTTGGGTCAACCTGTACCCCCTACGAGTGCGGCGAATAGTCTGACAATTCTAGAGTTAGGTCTCTCTGCCTCTCAAAGCCATGAGATATGGACCCGTTGCCCTCCAGAACCCGGCTATCCGTGCACTCCGTCGCGGGGTAATCCTAGTACAGAAAAGAAAATATATACAACGGGTACATCGACCTAAGCCCGGTCGTACCCCAAAAAGAATATTATACAAACAGGCAGTGACGGCAGTCCACATGTTTGATGCTCGCCCCGCAATATCAAATGTACAAATAAATCCAAACAGCACTACCATTGCACACTGCTATCCACCACGACATATCCGCAACATCACAGCACAACACAGAACATCAACGCGAATGTCACGTTCGCAGACCCGTCTAAAAGAACTATAGCAATTAGACGCGGTTTACCGCTCGAATGACATTCACGGTCGGAGATATAATGTAAATACTGCATACTAACAAGTTTAAAATTTCGATCGACAAAATTCCCAAAGTGGGCCCCACGAACATCTGCTGTATAGTAACAAAATATGGCCCCAAAAGAAATATTCCAAAAACAACAATTTTCCATGTAGAACATACTGTAGAAATTTGGCTCACTGTTCCCACAAAAGCGCGGCGGATCCGCGGCTAAACCCTGTTTTGGGCAGCGGATCCACGGCCGTTCTGTGGGATCACGTGACCAAATTTCATCAGTTTGCTTAGAATTGCCTGCATAATTTTCTGCGATGCTCAAAATAATTTTTAGGCCAGATTTAAAATCGACAGAAATTTTTGTACAGAAAAATGTAGTTTTTGAAATTCGGTTCGATCGATATTTTAAACGTGTTAGCACAAGTTAGTAAAGCTTAATGGTGAGGCTCTGATACCACTGTAAGTCCACGGTAGTGCCCCGGCCGTCTAACAGACCCCAAATGCGGAACAAAAACTTTTAACAAACTGGCGCTATCGTGTACTGTAACCCGGATCTGCCATTAAAGCTAAACTAACAAATAACAAAGTGGGTAGAAATGTTATACTGAACGATCCGAGTCCTTCGGTCTTCAACCATCATCCCACGCTTTGTTGCGGCTGCTCCGATCTCCTGGATCTCCAGTCTTCTAGTCCAGGTGGCACCACGTCGACGGATCTTTAAACGGGCTCCCGCCTCTGAACCGAGGCAACTCGATCATCAAGTTTGCTAAAAGAGATGACCAAGATTGATATAGAGAATGATTAGAACACTTTGTCTCGTTACGTCCAAAGCTATGGACGAACGGTTATGGAAGTTGCCCTTTTGAAATTGTGATGGAATGAAATGAGATATCAATTTTCCATACACCAAAAATGTATCCTTTTATCCAAATGAACAACCATACCATCTCAAGAATGAGGGGCCGGCCAATATATGGAAGGGGGGCTGAGTGTAGGAGCAAGGAGGAGGGTGAACATAAACATGAAGCTTATCATCACATTAATACAAAGCATGAGTCATATAACACCTTGCATAAAACAATTAATGCAACAAATGAGTCATCTAAACTTAGTCATCAAATAATTAATGCTAATGAATGAGTCACAATCCTTGTCACCAATCTAGAAGCTTCCACACTCAACAAGAAAAGATAAATCCGTCTTTAACCGAATGTTAAAGACGGGCGATAGAAAACTAGAAACTGGCAACTTCAAAAAGCGATCCCGAAACGAATTTCAGGATAACCCCGTAATAGTATAAACATACCCGTATTTTTATTACGACCGAATACAAATGCAACTTAGACAAAAATATTATATCTACACAGTATAATACTCGGATCCGGCTTAAACCAAAGCCCACCAGTATTATCTGCCCGAAATATGACACGTACGAAAACGCACGTGCATTTTCCGAACCCTGCCATAAAACCATACGGCCTCTACAACATTTCGCCCGAACTTAGGAAACTATCTGTGGGGGACTCTAATGACTCATCAACACACTGGCACTGGGTATAACCACTAGCACGTCAGAGGTACGAGCTATACGTAATGTTTGCCGATGTATTGATTGGAAGGGAAGCTGACGAGCGAACTCATCCATAAACCCTACTGAGCTTAACAGTGAGAATATCCGTACAGTCCAGTCCGTTCGTCTAAAGAGTATCGTATATCGAGTCTACGGGGGTGGATAAAGTCAGACCCCTAATAACGCGATAATTCATGTCAGTATGAAGCCCATCACCACCTGAGAAACTACTGATCCAAATCAGTAATTCTCCACTACCTCGGCTGAGGATTTCTAGTGATGGCCACCCGTGCATTGTGCGACATCAACCCCCAATACCGGGAGAGACGAATCCCCGACGATCCGCTCACTGCCTCCATGTGGCTCGAGACTGTACCCAAAAAATACATGTTTGCACGTCTCCTTTGAGCGTGGTAGGGTAGAAATCAAAGCACAGTGGGAACTCACACGAGACAAATTACGATCTCAGGTCGAAAAACTAACCTGTACACATGTCACCAGGGAACTGCTATCTGACGATATGTATAATACCAACTAGCATGTTCCCGGCGAGTCCTGTCCGGTGTACTCATAACCCAATGAGCACCTGTATGCATCTTAGGTGAACTAACTGACACTAATGGCTTGTGAGACCGGCCACCGCCCCTCGTCGGGGTCTCGACCGTATACACTAGTCTACTCTGGAGTATCGATGCCCTGTCTCGAAACTCCCACAACTAGGGACGCTTTAAGGATGTGCTTACAGACTCCAGCTCCCACGTATATGATCGCCATCATACTGCTGGCAGTCAAGCAAGAATCCTATGGGCTCTATCAACATACAATAGTGAACTAAAGCATGTAAACTATGATAAAGAAAAACCAGATAGCATACTATCATCTCGAGCAAGACTGTCATATCGGCATAGGTCCTCCATCAATCATTGCAATCACGTACCTGTGATCCAATAATTGACTTTGAGGGCACTATATCCAACAGTGCATACGTGCATATCACGTGATGTGCATGTTACCAAGGTGGCAATTTTCTATTCAGTGCACACTAGTTTGGGTGCGCACTTGTTCCGATCAGAAAGTAAAACCTTTCACAGAGAAACAATGCCTTCTGTTTTATGTTCTTTTCTTCTTCTTGTCTTTTCCAAAAAGCAAAAGCTTCGATTTTTATCTGTTTTCAAATCATGTATATGCGTTTTATGATGCGCATATTATTTTCTTAGATTTTATGATCGATCTCATGCAAAAGTATATACTTTATGGATGAGAGAAAAGTCTTAAGATCATTTGATCTTTTACGGCGAATCAATGGATTCGGAAAAGAAATAAAGGCTTCTGTATAAATGCAAAAGATTTTTTAATGGAGGAAAAGATAAGTTTTTTTCTTTTATCTCTACCTTGCGCACTGCTCACTGAGGAAGAAGATGAAGAAGACTTGAGACCTATATTTTTCTCAAGCTTATGGATAGGTCTAACTTTTTTATTTTGATCTCATGGATTCTTTATATAGGGTATGAGAAATATCAATCAGTTTGAGAGAATCTCTCATTTAGAGATCTCGATTGATATCATGATCAAGTGCTAATCTTTAATCACTGTAGGATGGAGATCATGGATCTTAACAGAAAAAAATTTTCTAATTAAAGATTTGATTCCTTATCAACAAGATTTATTTCTTGTTAGAAGCGTCTGCTTCAAGGAACGTACATGCGTGCTTGTGATCTTTGACACATGCGCACGTGCATCGCATGTATAGGTGTGCACGTATGATTCAACTTGGCCATATTGCCAAATACGCATATATAGGTGCGCACAACTTGAGCGTCACACATGTAAATCAACTTGGCTATCTTGCCAAGTGCGCATGTATAGGTGCGCGCAACTTGGATTGAGTCCTTTTACTCATGCACACATACGTTGCATGTCACACACATATGATTTGTCTTGGCCATCTTGCTAAGCGCACATGTATAGGTGTGCACGACTTGAATATAGGAACAAATGTGTGCTTTGGCTAAAACAATTTGCAGGAAAAATCCTATCCAGGAATGACTAAGAATCATCTATCACATCCCTACTCATAAACACCGGTGGCTTCAGCTTCATGAACTCTGGAAGCGACACCTCTATAATCTCAGCAATGGCTGGTACAACTGTCTGAACAGTAGGCAGCACAACGATCTCCGGAGTAGACTGAACAACATCAAGCCTCCAAATCCAGCTGGTCTCAAGCAATGACCCGACCATCTGGTGCGGATCCCAAAAACCCGACTCGATGAGAAATCCTATCATAAAAGGATAAACGGCATGTTCCTATGTCACTGGGATAACACCCTGGCCAGTCCTCATCCCTGACGAGTCCACCCTGACCGCAACTCTAGCCACAGCCCCCTCGGCTCACGTAGACATGGTGACAGGAATCACAAACAAGTATCGATGAGGATAGATCAGAAGAACGAATAGAAGAAAAGATCTCAAGATATATATCCTAAGGTTACTTAAGCGGAGTATTATATCGTAAATATGCCGCAGAACAAACGTACGGTACATTACTCTACTTGAGCCACCTACTCCATCATACTAAGGTTAACCTACGTAACGAAAGTTCGGGTCTAATACCCCCAAAGTCAAGTCTAAGTTCCGTAAGGTTAAGCCTAGGTTCCGAAATATACGCTCTAGACTCCACATAATCAAACCTAGACTCGAACAAAAATTAAACCTAACGCTCTGATACCAACTTTTTCATGACCCGGAAAAGGCACGTAACCGGCACTTGAATCACGTGAAGTCTATAGGACCCCACCGTAACCCAAGTAAGCTGAAAACCCAGAATCTAAACCTTTTTAAGAAATAGTGGAGGTGAAGTTTTGAAAAGGTATTTTAAATGGAATCAAGTTCCTTTTTAAAATATAAGTAAAGTTTGTTTGAAAACACATGCATTGTTTAAAAATCGGGCAGCATCTCCTTTGTAAATTTTGGCAAAAACAAGTACACACACACACACCCATATATCAACGTCCCTAATCTGGAGGTATCTCATCACCCAAACGGCGGAATCATAACCACGCGGTAATATACGACGCCCAAGGTGAAGATCATCAAAAGAACATGTAAGAAAAATACTATAAACATCATCAAGTCGACTATATCCAAGCTCGACATTTAAAAGAATAATATACAAGTCTCATCTATAAGTCCATAAAACAAATATACAAGTTTTGGTCGATGGAGTTTTTAACTAAATCACAAAAGAATATACATATACGAGAGGCAGTTACAATCACCAACCAGAGCAATAACGAAATAAGAAGTGCGCCAGCAAGCCACTACTGATCCAAGCGGTCGGTCCTGCAAGAAACTAAGGTATAACGGGGTGAGTTGCCAACTCATAAGTAGAAAAATATGATAAGGTAGAAATCGAAATGCATAACGATCTACCTAGGTCATTCAGTGTAATATTATCATACTATATGATAAAGAATATATATATATATATATATATATATATCATATCAGTATCCAAAAGCGCGTCATAACAGATCACGCACAACATACATGAGCCTCGAAATCATCAATATATGAAAATGTGCCATCCCTAACATATATATCATCAAGTGAGTTTCCATCATCGACACTCGAAATCATCATCAACTGAGTGTCTAGTATCGACACTCAAAATCATCATAACACCTATGTCCAGCATCGACACGTAAAACCCAGGTATCGTAGACACCGTCTCGTCAGACCGGCCTTCTCTTGATATTAATAGCCCCGGTTGACATCTCCCAGATATCCGCCGTGATCTAATCTATCTCCGGTATCAACTGTCCTCGCTAGGCTCCCTGCCTCACACGCGGATTTCCTGTCCCTCGGCCTCAATCGGGTCCACCATATATCCGACCGTATACTCCCCCACTCATTCCGGATAACGTAGCACGTCCGCAACCATATAGCTCCCACACTCGGTTCAGAACAAAGTCAAATCAGAAAACATCAAGCTCATGGTGGACGCCAACTCATCATATCAAGGGAAAACCACATTTTTAAAACATACTTAAGTTTTATAAATCATATCGCAGTTTCTCAAATCAATGGAAAACATCAAGTTCCGAAGTACAACATTTGCATAATTCATTTTGATGATATAATATATATGTATGTATGTATATATGTATATAGCAGTTTTCCATACCACTGAGATATATCATCATAAATAAAAACATCATAAAATCCATGTCGATCATATACGAATGCCCATGGTAATGGTGTTCGCATCTCAAATCAGCAAATATCATAATGCGTCGTGCATATATATAATCAACACACGAACAGGCATAGCAATCCCTATTATGTCGTAGCAATACTAATGATTTATAGTGTAGCATACGCGTCTGTGCTCGTACAGCATGGCAATCATTAGTAGTTTTGCGAATGTTCTACCGATGTGTTCGCATAAGAATAGCTCTCAATTCCTATCAACAACATATATATATATATATATATATATATATATATATATATATATATATAAATACTAATCAATCCCCTGTATATAGGGAACTCATGATAAACCGTATCAAAATCTATATGGATATAACGTAGTATAGCAGTTCTACTGTGTCATGCCAGTACCAACGATGTGTTGTGTAACATGCGCGTCTGTGATATGTGCAACATAGAAATCATTGGTGGTTGTGCAGTGTTCTACAAGTGTGTTCATATAGAATATCAATTGTAAACTAGCCTACATAGCTAATTCGAACTAATATGGCGTATACAATAAAATAATCGATGCGCAGGCGTATAAAGAGTAGAATAAGCATAACGTGAACAGACGTTAATAAAGATAATTACTTACGAGATATACGGTTATATTTTAAATTAGAACGAAACGTTATTTTGGAAATAAAGAGACTACGATGTTTTTGAAATAGATATTATTTGAAAATTCGTAACGCATCCTTGACATTATCATTTTAAAGTAGGAAACAGATCGTTAGTTTTTAAAATAAGTATAGCTCTAAATATCTCATAAAGTCCCAATTCGGGATTTAGCAAGATTCCCGAGTCAAATGAATATCGGCCGTATTTAGCAATCTATTTTCGATACATCATATACGGAACCTCCCTCGTACGATGTCATCTAATCAGAACAATACGGATCTATAGTCGCGTACGCCAACTCATATCATATAAAGTACGGATATCTAGTCATGTACAACACATAACAATAATCATATATACACACACATATATACATGTGTGTATAGCCAAATAGCTATGAAATAGTGACTAAGTATATAACTATCTACTAAGTATACGAATATACGCATATGGGTGTTCTAGCATGACCCTATAGACTAGGAATACGGTTCTATATATAGTATTCTAATTACTACGGTTGCGGGGGTGCTATACGCCATCCACCCGACTTTCCCCGTAGATATAAATCTACTTACCGACGTCTCGAACTAGTCGAAACCTACGACCGCCTCGCCCATCCTTGCCGTCACGGAAGTCCCTGTGATCGTACCAACAATCTAAACCATAACACAACTGCATAAATATCCAAATCGAAAACAACACAATAAGTAAAGCGCATATAGGTTAGAACCTATAGCCAACGTACGCTAAATACTACAAAATACCTCCGGCGTCGATGTACGAACGTCGAATGACCTTGTCATAACGTAGAAATCCGAAACCCACTCAAAATGGTTATAGATTTTCTTACAAGAATCTAAGACAAAAAGAGGTATACCAGTGGCCTAAATATCAAGTGAACAAGACACCAACCAAAACCCAAACCCTAATTCTATAGGGGATGCCACTAGGCCGCACATCTCAGCCAGGTGGATGAGTTAGGGGATCGTCTTCCTATGGTGGTGTTCTAGTTATCTAACTAGATCAATAGGATATATTTTTTATTTTATAGAGGTACCAAAAAACTCTAGAATTCATTTGAACTTCAAAAACCTATGAAATCCAAGTTTTAAAACTTAAAACAACTTTGAAATCAAAGATCCTTGCATCTAAATACCTTTAACTATCCAAAACATGTAGTAATCACTAAAACATTGCCCTAAGCACAACTGCAACTCATAGCCACATAAAAACCCACTTTGAAATATCAAGAGCATAAAAATATGAATTCTAGCTCCAAAATAAAGTTTGTCATGGCAGTATTTGTAAAAAATTGTTTAAAGATGAGATTTTTACCTCTTTGATGAAGATTTGGAAAAGTTTCAAGCTTGGAAATTGCCTCTAGATGTAGACTTGGTCACTACTTCATGAATTAGGAGAAAAATGTTGGGTTTTTGATGTAGGATTCATTGAGATGGAGAAATTTGTATATGTGTGTATGTGGGTGAGGATGATTTGGAAATGGTGAAGAAGAAGAAGAAATGAAGATGATGAACTGGGTGGGACTTAAGCCATCTTTCCCCACACCCCTCTCTACCATTCTCAATATAAAAATAAATCCATGTTCACCCATGCCTCCATTTCCTCTCTCTGTCTCTCTCTCTTTCTCACCAAAACCAATAATTAAAACAAAAAAGAAAATGTTAACCTCTTATTAACATGTCATGGCACCTTAAGCATAGTTAAACACATAAAACTTAGTTTAGTGTAGTAACAAGTATAGATCAATATTTGAAACCAATTTAATAAAACTCATTTAAATAATTGTCCTCATAATTAATGATACACTTTTATTTTCCAATTAAATTCCAAGCAAAAATAATTGAACGTATATAATTATACCAATCTATGAAAACACAAATCCATACTCGGTATTATTTCTATAAAACTCGTAATATTATATTTAAATTATAAATAATATTTATAATTTTCAAAATGTTACAATAGATCTCTTATCGACATCAGATAGAGGATTTGTGGTAGGAGGGACAAAGGGCTTCTCAATGATTTCTAGGATTTCTAGATCGATACATTGAAGGAAAACTTTAATCTTGATTTTCTAGAAATAGTAGTCGCTACCATTGAAAAAAGGACGGTTAATGGATTGTCCATCCAAATGGTTTGTCATAGGATCAGAAACTCAAGAGGTTAATTTTACAACTAGAGTAAGCTGCTCTAATACCAATTAAAAACAGTTTTAAAGGGGGTAAATAAGATTTTATGGCTAACTCAGCGCAATTGTGAGGAATTAAGAAATTTTGCAGCGGAATAAAAATCATAGTATAAGTATAAACAATTTCACATACACAAAATGCACAGAAAGTAAATGATACAGAAGATTGTTATTGAGGTTCACCAACTCATTGGCTAATCCCCGCTTGAGAGCTCCTGTTTAAGATTCAACTTCACCAATCAGTGATTTCTTGCGGGTGGAGAAACCCAGATTTTTTTCTCAGATTCAGATCTTAAAACCTTTACATTTGCAAGCGGTGAATATCTAGACTTTTTCCAAGACGCAAGTCTGAAATCCTTACAATATGAAAATCTTAGACCTTTTTTTCATTAGGTCGTACAAAAAGATTTTAATCAAATCTTTACAAACCAACTATACAATCCCAATGATCTTAAAGGATAAATCAACTTTCGATTCAAATGAGATAATGGGTAGTGTTTTGGAGAATAAGAAAATTTAAAAACAAATCGAAGAAGTTTTTCAAAAGATTGAGACAAGCTTAAAACAAATACTTTTTAGATACTTTAGAGATCTTTTTTTCTAAGTAAATAAAAAAAATCTAAAGCACTTAGAAAGATCTCTTTCTTTTGGAAAGATTAGTGTAGAACTTGAGAACTTAGAGAGATGAAGTTTTATTGAAAACTTGAAAATAAAAACAATAAAGAATGATTCGATGAAAAACTTGATAAAAATAAATCCATTATATAGGAAATAAAAAATGCGCAGTTATGATAACTGCTTCTGAAAGTCAGGACAGTTATCGGCCGTTTATAACCGTTGAAAGTCTGAAATTTAAACTAAAATTAGAAATTTGAAAAATTTGTAACTGCTATGGATGTCCATTGGGACATCTATGTCTGATATTTTAGAAACAAAACTTCAAAGTTTAAAAAAAATTCATAAGGGAATTTTAGTTTTGAAAACTTTAATTAAAAACAGGACTAGAATATAGATTTTAACCGTTTAAAATTGACTCGACTCTAAACTCAAAGAAAATGGAAAAGTCTTGAATATCTCCGATGTACGACTTCTCCATTATATCTTTTGAATTTGCATTGAGATCTTCCAAGTCTTTCGATATTGTCGATATTACTTTGGAGATGTCAGTTGCAGTGTCAATTGTCCTTTTGCTTGAATAACTCTAGTGTTTTAGCACTTGAACTTATCTGATATGGTTAGTAACTTACGATATATTTGAAATATGGTTTTTATAAAATAATCAAAACTAAAAAGAATGAGACTCATAGCTCAACAATCCAGCATGAGTCTAGAAGCAAAATATGAGATCCCTTGGTGATAACCAATCTCCTAAAACAGCGATGATGCAATTAATTATTCTGATGTGTAATTTAATAATTATTTATTTTCATGGTTTCTTGATAGGCCATTATGAATTGCTCTCCACGACTGGTCTTAACCCAGATGTAGTTGTCCGCACCGGCGGGAAACGCACTTACACTTTCAAATTTGTCTCTTAAGTTCCTTGCGCCATTAAGAGTATGATTCCATGCTTCGAGTTTTAACCTCGTTCCCATTTCAAATTTGATAAATTTTCATTTTTGCATATACAGGACGGCAACAGGTTTGTTATAAAAGTAAGAGTTGCTTGTATTTCAGCAACAGGAATATTTGTGGAAGATTCCGTTCTAAAGCTACCAGATCGAGAAGTAAGTGATATATAATTGCTTTTGAAATTAAATATAAAACATTCCATTATATTTTATATTCAATTTTCTAACCTTCTTCGTAAAACCTCATTTTGGAGGCAAAAACCACAATAGTCTTGCTCAACCAAAGCTATCGACCCATACGCATTCCATCGGCTATTAAATCATGTCTTTTGCAGCTTGATTCCTATAATAATGTAGAGTAACTTTTCCAAGGAGTGTTGTGGAAAAGTTTCCCAGGCCTTTGAATAAATTTGTTGTGTTGTTGCAAATGTCTTACATGCCAAGCCCTATTACCTTTAATGTACCATTATATTCGTAATTAAATAAAAGTTCTTGCATTTGGTGTGCCTCTGTCCGTAGAGTAGTTGATTTATCTGGGATTGCGTTCTATCCCGTGTCATGCATTTCTCAATGTTGCTCCGGCATCACTTTCAAGTTTCCGACATACCTAAGTTGAACAATAGTCATGTATCTTCTATGGTGTTAGCGTCTTCTATGGTGCTAGCGTCTGTTATTTCTCTACCAGAATGCTCTTTCTCTACTTAGACGAATGAAGAAATCCCAAATTCCCTATTCTTCCTTTTTCTTTCCTTTTCTTAGAAGAAAGAGCAGGCTTACACCAATCCCCGTCTCATAAAATTTTATAAAATCCAAAAAATATTGTCACAATACAAAACCGCCTTGCACGACCTCTTGCATATTTACAACCAAATAAACCAAAAGAAGAAGTGGAAGAAGAAAGAAAATGGTAGATTATATGGCCCCAACTCTACACTACAGATCCGAACTGTTACAAGATTGCCTTCTGCTAAATCTTCAGCCAACAGAAAAAATCGTGCAAAGTTCACAATACCTATATTATACATGCAACACAAAATAGCAGTATCCAATCGAATTGTTCTACTAGCAAGCAATATATATTCCATAGAAAGACTAGAGAACCACTAATCACCAATTCCTTAACCAACTAAACAACAACGAAAAAGGGTCTCTAAACAAAGGACAAGAACAGGAAAAAAAAGATAGCCAAGAAAAAAGAGATAGTACACTTGGATATGGAACAGTTGTAGAGAGGCTTCAGTTAAAACTTGTTAAGAATTAGAGACGAGAGAGAGAAGATTAGGGAAATATAATGAATAGATTGGACTAATCTCAATTCTCCTCTTTATATAAGCAATGTCATTTTACTATTACATCTCTATTGAGCATCTAATTATATATAAGAAACTTGTGTACAATACGAGTATTCTAACACCCCGCTCAAATTGGAATATACATATCATATATGTCCAGTTTGTTGCAAATAAAATGCACTATATTCCTTTCCAAAAGTTTTGTGAATAAATCTGCTAATTGATGAGCAGATTGAATATGGTCAGTGTCGGTAATCCCATCTTCAATTTTTTCCCTCATAAAGTGGCAAACAATCTCGATGTGTTTCGTTCTCTCATGAAATACAGGATTAGAAACGATATAGATTGCAGCCTTATTATCACAATATAGCTTCATAGAGGAAGTAGGCTCAAAACCAAGCTCTTCAAGCAGAAAGCGGATCCATATAAACTCATTAGTAGTATTCGCCATAGCTCTATACTCTCACTCAGTACTGGAACAAGACACTACACTCTGCTTCTTACTTTTCAGGAGACCAAGTTACCACCTACAAACACGCATTATCCTGTAGTAGATCTGCGATCAGATAGAGACACGGTCCAATCTTCATCAGTGAATCCTACTATCCAAGAATTTCCATGATCTGAATACAGTAGACCCACTTTTGGAGCATTCTTCAAATATCAAAGTATCCGAATCACCGCATCCTAATGAGCAGCTCGAGGATCGGTCATGAATTGGCTCACAAGGCTAACATGATATGCAATATCAGATCGAATGACGGTGAGGTAATTCAACTTACCGATCAATCATCGGTATTTTCCAGGATCTTCAAATAAATAACATCGTCTCAGAATCAGCTTAGTATTAGGATTCATTGGAGGCTCTATAGGTCTGCACCCTAATATCCTGGTTTCAGTCAGCATATTAAGCACATTCTTTCGCTGTGAGATATAAATGCCATCTTTCGATCGCGCAATCTCATACCCAAGAAATATTTAAGACTTCTAAGGTCCTTAGTACGAAAATTTGTTTGAAAGTGATACTTAAGCTGTGCAATTCCAACCACATCATTGCCAATAATCATTATGTCATCAATATATAGCACTAAAAGAATACAAAGACCATTGGTGTTATTACGGTAAAATACTGAATAGTCATGAGCACATCATCTGAAGCCAAACGAAATAACCACCTCAGTAATCTTCTCAAACCATGCTTGAGGAGACTGTTTCAAACCACACAATGACTTCTTCAAGCGACAAATTAGACCAGACACCTCGCCAAGAAAGAAAACCAGGTTGTTTCTCCATATAGACCTTCTCTACCAAAGAACCATGAAGAAACGCATTCTTCATGTCAAGCTGATGCAACGTCTAATGATGAGTAGCCGAAAGAGATATAAGTAGACGAATATAGGTCATATTGGCCACCGGAGAAAAGGTCTCCTCATAATCAATCGCGTAGGTCTGCGAATACCCCTTAGCAACCAAACACTCGTTCAAGCGAGAAAGGGTCCCATCAGGATGAAACTTAACGGTATAAACCCAGTGGCACCCGATCTCTTTCTTTCTCGTGGGAAGAGGAACCAAATCCCAAGTCTAATTCTGTTCAAGAGCGAGTATCTCATCAGTCATAGTATCGGTCCACCCTTTATGAGATAAAGCATCGGAGAGGGACTTGGGTACAACATGAGAGTCGAGAGAGGAGAGAAACGCCAGATATGCAGGAGATAAATGAGAAGTCGCTATATGATGAGCTATATATAGGGTGAGAAGTACAGCTTCGGGTGACTTTCCGTAAGGCAATAAGGAGATCAATATTAGCCTCCGACGGAGCTTGAGACTCTAGGAGATCTGCAGCAGGTGGCTGAGGTTCAGGAGCCGTATAGGCTCGAAGAGCATACACCATCGTAACCGATGGTGTGGGACCCAACAGTAGGGAATCAGGGATAGGAGGTGGGTCAATGGAAACTGTATGGATGACCTCCAACACAGAGGGTGAAGAATCTACCAACTCAGAAGGGGTGCTTTCTTGTGACAGAAGATATGGGATATTTAAAGGAAAATCACTGTCCATGTTTATAGGAGTGTGAGTTATAGAAAAATATGGGGTGGACTCATGAAAAGTCATGTCAACCGATAAAAATCGACGACGTAACCCAGGACTATAGCAACGATAACCCTTTTGAGTCCGAGAGTACCGAAGAAAAACACACTTAATAGATATTTACCGCCGAAAACCGGGAGAAGGATTAGAGTTGAACGTCTTACCTGAATTTGGGAGCAGATGCATGGATTGATCCATTCAGCTCTCCGAAAACACTAAAGGATTATAGCGCCATATATCAGAGGTTTGAATAGATACGACCGATATAGCTGACTTTAGATTCTCTCTCAAGGTGAGAGGTTTATTGATTATGGGGACACAATTTTCCTACAGCGCAAGCCCCTGTAGTTAATTACGTTATCGCGAATGATAACAACTTTCTACACTCTCGGTCTTTGTTTCGTGTATTCATGTGTTTGACAATTGATATGACCAACAACTTTGCATTTTTCATGCCCGTGGATTGTATACGGTTGTATGATCCAGACTGTAAGGCACGGAAAGCATTGCTTTCGCTTTTGCTAGTCTTTGGGATAAGCATTACTTCAGGATTTTATTTTGTGGAGACATTGTTCCACGGGAATTAACTCATCGTGAAGCGTTACTTTCTGATGAGCGGGGGTTTGATCATGTTGACAAACCATTGCTTGTCTTTTAGAGTTTTGATCTAGGAAGATAGTGAGAGGACATAGACGGCGTCATCTACCGTTGACCCAAATCATAACTCATGAGAGACTTGCGAATGTTTGATTGTAGGAGAGCGTTGCCCCACTTGAAGGGGCCCATGTTGGTTGCTTGGTTTGCCAACGTGGATCAAAGCTTTGCTTTCACAGGAGGTGAGCTTGCACTCATTTCATAAAAGGGACCACGTTAGTAGCTTGGTTTTCCGACGTAGATTGGAGAGATGCGCTTTGCGCAGTAGACTAAGCATTGCTTAGTTTTAAACTTGAAGAGATGGTTTCATGTAGGTCTCTTGGTTTAGCAACATGTGGTTTATGACATGATGAGAGCATTGCTCTTGGGGTTCATGTTGGTATCTTGGTAATCCAACTTGTGTTTTGGGCATGCATTGCTTGATTATGCATACATTGGTGTCTTGGTTTGCCAATGAGGGTGAACTTATGGTTCAATTCTCACATTATGAGGTCCATAAGTTATTTTATCATAAAAGCATAAGTTTTATCTGGGGACACTTTAGTCAAATTTGAGAACTATGATCTACCCAGATGGTTTAGGGAACATAAGCTCTGCTTAGAGACACTTAGTCTCTTTTATCAACCTAATTGTCTTGAGAATTTTTTTCTCTATTGATCATTGGAATCATAGGGAAAGCTTAAGCTTCAATAGTTAGCCAATTTGTTAAGTTTAGAACTCTCGGCGTTCATGTGCGCTTGGCGCTGGCGCTTGGCGCTGGCGCTTTGCGCTTAAGAGTGTCATGCAGTTGCGCCCATGCATTGCACGTAGCGCGCTTGAGAAGAATATGTGTTTGCTCCCGTGCATTGCACGTAGCGCTTGGTTCCATAATTGACGTTGGCGCTGGGAGTAATGTGTGCTTGCACTTTTGTATTGCGCATGGCGCTGGCTCTGGCGCTTGTGCAATTTTACTCAAGGCATCTTTGGCGTTGGCGCTGGTGTATGTGTGCAGTATGAGAGCACCATTGGTGCTTGCATACTTTCATAGGATGTGTCTTACAAGAGAAAGTGTATTCTTTCAATTTGGTGAAGCGTATGCTTCTATTTGGTGAAGCTTAAACTTCAAAGAGAAGACGAAGGAGGGATCGTTGGTCGTAGAGACCCTCCACCTCTCTGAAGACACTGAAGGATTACAGCGACATACATCGGAGGTGTGGAAGGATGTACCCTAAACCACGTCCCGTTTATAAGGGGAGAGAACACCTTGAGTTTCAAGGGCTTTGTTGGAGTAATAGCTCCAAGTTGTCGGAAAGTCTTATTTGACGCTGACGCACGTGCATTTCTCGTGCGCTCTTGGCGCTGGCGTACGTGCGTTGCACGTGCGTGTTTGGCACTATTGGCACTTGCGCACTTGCATAGGGTGCGCCATATGAAGGAAAGTTTAAGCTTTCAAGTGAAGTATATGCTTCTGTATGGTGAAACCTGGGCTTCTGTGTGTCTCCTCTTTTTTATAAGAGATGTGTTGGATATAGTGCCCTCAAAGTCAATTATTGGATCGCAGGTACGTGATTGTGATAATTGAGGAAGGGCCTATACCGATAAAACAGTCTTACTCGAGATGATAGTGTGTTATCCGGTTTGTCTTTATCACTGTTACACTTTGATAAGAGCCCTTAGGATCTTTCTTGACTACCAACAGTATGATGGCGATCATATACGTGAGAGTTGGGTGGTCTATAAGCACATCCTTAATGTGTCCCTAGTCGTGGGAGTTTCGAGACATGGCATCGATACTCCAGAGTAGACTAGTGTATACAGTCGATACCCCGACGAGGGGCGGTGGCCGGTCTTACAAGCCATTGGTGTTAGTTGGTTCACCTAAGATGTATACAGGTGCTCATTGGGTTATGAGTACACCGGACAGGACTCGCCGGGAACTTGCTGGTTGGTATTATACCTAGCGTCAGATAGCAGTTCCCTGGTGACATGTGTGCAGGTTAGTTCATCGACCTGAGGTCGTCATTTTTCTCGTGTGAGTTCCCACCGTGCTTTGATTTATACCCTACAACGGGTCAAAGGAGTCGTGCAAACAGGTATTTTTTGGGTACAGTCCCGAGCCACATGGAGGCAGTGAGCAGATCATCGGGGATTCGTCTCTCCCGGTATTGGGGGTGAGATCGCGCTGTGTTTAGGAGAGCCATTACACGAAATCCCTCGCCAGGGTAATCGAGACATACTGGTAGGTATACCAGTAGTATCTCAGGGTGTTCTGGGCTACTCTTTGACACGACTTATACATCTATTGGGGGTCTGACGTTTACCAGCCCCTTCGTCCCTATATGCGATACTCATAGATGAATGGACCGGACTGTATGGATATTGTCACTGTCAGGCTCAGTAGGGTTTCTGGATGAGTTCGCTCGTCAGCTTCCCTTCCGATCAATACATAGGCAACCGTTACGTACAGCTAGTACCTCTGACGTGCTAGTGGTTATACCCAGTGCCAGTGTGTTGATGAGTCATTAGAGTCCCCCACAGACAGTTTCCCAAGTTCGGGCGAAACGTTGTAGAGGCCGTATGGTTTTATGGCAGGGTTCGGAAAATGCACGTGCGTTTACGCACGTGTCATTTTTCGGGCAGATAATACTGGTGGGCTTTGGTTTAAGCCGGATCCAAGTATTATTCTGTGTAGATATAATATCTTTGTCTCAGTTGCATTTGTATTTAATCGTAATACAAATGCGGGTATGTTTATACTGTTACGGGGTTATCCTGAAATTTATTTCGGGATCGCTTTTAGAAGTTGCCAGTTTTCAGTTTTCTATCACCCGTATTAAATATTCGGTTTAATACGGATTTATCTTTTCTTGGGTGAGTCATGGTTCTAGAAGGTTCTAGATGGTGACAAGGCTAGTGAGTCATTAGTTCATTCATTAGTGCATTTAATGTTTTGATGACTAGGTTAGATGATTCATGGTTTGCATTAAATGATAATGCAAGGTGGATTATGAATCATTCTCACTCTTTTAATGTTATAGTTACTCTCCCCTATCCTACACTCACCTCCCCCCTTCATCTTAAGTGGCCGGCCATTCCTAGTGGAATGATGGTTGTTCATTTGAAGGAAAAAGATTATGATAGTATTTTGACTCATGGAAATTTGATAGATACTCATTTTCTCTTTTTCACCCGATCCAAAAGGCAACTTCATTAAACGTTCATCCATAGCTTTGGATGTAACGAGACAAAGTGTTCTACTCATTCTCTACATCAATCTTGATCATCTCTTTTGGCAAACTTGATGATCGAGTTGCCTCGGTTCAGAGGTGGGAGCCCGTTTAAAGATCCGTCGACGTGGTGCCACCTGGACGAGAAGACTGGAGTTTCAGAAGATCAGAGCAACCGCAACAAAGCGTGGGATGATGGTTGAAGACCGAAGGACCCGGATCGTTCGGTATAACATTTCTACCCACTTTACAGTATGTTAGTTTAGCGTTAATGGCAGATCCTGGGATATAGTATATGATAGCGCCAGTTGTAAAAGATTTTGTTCCGCATTTGGCGTCTGAAAGACGGCCGGGGCGCTACCGTAGACTTACAAGATGTACCCCCACTATTTATAAGGGAGTGGTAGAGCGTTGCTCAGACTTTTATCCGGTGTGAAACTAAAATCACATTCAATTGAATTTGTCTTCGACATATTTGGCTCCCGTCTTTCTTCACTTCATCGTAACTTTTGATCCCAGAAGATTTATGAGGCCCATAATATATCAAATCGAATATCTTTTCAAGACGCTTTAGATTCCATTAGAATTTATCTATATTTTTTAGGAGTTTGAAAAAATATAGCTCGGAAAAAATCTTTTAGTACTTTCTTGAGCGTATTGAGGCCGCTTGACGCTTTGAACTCTTTTATGTCTTGTCTAAAAGGACATCAATTCAATCTTGCTTCTTGATGTATTAGAACCACACTTTTTTTATGGGTGAACAAATGCCCCCACTGATCTTTACACGTGTATTACTCGTGTGAAGATCAGTGTGCCCGTTAACTTGTTTGTTTCACATTTCTTGATAAGTCGCGGGACTTAAAACCCTTTTGGCACCTTTGCGACCTATGGTAAATGTAATGGTTTGGTATTCTATCGTGTTAAAATTTACGTACTCGTTGCATCTTCACACTGACGGTATTTTGTGAGTTGCACTTCTCCTCTTTTGTTTGTGCTGTGGGACATTATCTTAGTTTATGTACTCATTCCGGAGTTTTCGGTTTATTCTCATTTTAGGCGAGAATAAACTCATCCTAACATTATATATGGGAGGCTTTCAGGTTTGCAGTGCTAGGTGTAGTCCGTCATACCATCGCATTAGCTTGCTTCTTCTCGGTTCGCGTTTCTTCAAATCGTTGTTCGAGTAGCCAACGCACTCGTTGCATCTCCTAGCCCTTCTGAGGCGGGATAAAACGTCCCAAATAATCTTCCTAGGCCGATATGTATATTGCCATCAGAGATTCAGTGTTAGGCCGCACCATTGCACTTTAATTTGGGGTCAGACTCTTTGAGTCCCAAAGAAGTCAAGTATACACCCATCTGAGGTGAGATGACATCTAGTAGTCTTTAAGCGTGTATGTACTACCGTTGAGACCGGGATCTAGGAAAATGTCGTCACTCCGCTGTCGTTTTGACTCTTTGAGCCTTTTTGATGCCATGTTTATACTCTGCTGGAGGAAAATGGACGTCCAGGTAGTCTCTATGCTGCATGTATTGCCGTCAAAACTTGGAGCTAGGAAAATGCCATCACTCCGCTTTCGTTTTGACTCTTTGAGCCTTGATGACGCCATGTCTATACTCTGCTGGAGTAAAATGGGCGTTCAGGTAGTCTTTAGGCTGCATGTATTGCCATCAAGACTTAGTGCTAGGTCGATACTGTCACACTACCGATTTGACTCTTTAGTCCTGTCGACGTTCAATTCTTCCCTTCTTAGGTATGAATGAAAACTTGGTCCGTCTTTAAGTTGTTGAATTCTTTCTTGGGATGCTTGGAATGTGCCATCACATCATTCTTTTGACTCATTGAGTCTTGTCCGTTGGACCGTTTCGCCATTTTGGATCTTGTTTGGCTCTTTGAGATGGAGAGAGATATCAGATTCAAACTCTGCTAGAGCATCACTGAACTCCCGTAGTGCCTCTTAGTCTTTATGGATTACCTATTTACGTCTTTTTCGGTAGGACTTACCACTTTCACTTGCATTGCATCCGATAGAGTGTCGTTGAGACGACCCATCGTTTGAGGTCGTGGGAAATTCAATTAGAAGTATCCTACTTTATTGGATTATTGCGGGATATTAGTCTCAGCATTTTTGACCTAAGAAGATAGGGAGAGGAACAAAATCGTCACCTATCATTGACCCAAGTCGCAAGACCGAGAATTTTGCCTCGTGATTCAAGGAGCTTTGCCGATAGTGTGAGGTCTTAGGAGATAGGTTTGGTTCCCTGTCACCTAAGAATTTTCTATTTTATGAGCTGTAAAGTTCTCATTAAAGTATTTCCTTCTTACAAGTCGAGAGGATCTCTTAAGCGTTGTTCTCCTCGTGTATCGTAAAGACGCATGAGTGGGTCTTTTCCATAATGGTAGCTTGGTTTACCAATATGGGTTAGGCCGCAACTTTGTTGCAAGTAGCCCATATATCGTATACGGTAGTCAATTTGGAGACCGGCCGCAGGGCATCAATGGCTTATAAGACATGTTTAGGTCTCTGTCACCTAAGACTTTTCAATTTTATGATCCATGAGAGTCTCATAAAAGTATTTTCTCCCTACGAGTCGAGAGGATCTCATAAGTGTGTATTCTTCTTAGGATTCATGAGGACCCTTAAGTGTCTTTTTCCTTGTGATTCGTAAGGATCCCACAAGAGTGTTTTCTCCTTACGAGTCGAGAGGATCTCGTAAGTGTCATTTTCCTCATGTGTCGTAAGGACACATGAGTGGTTCTTTTCCATAATGGTAACTTGATTTACCAATATGGGATGTTGGGATGCAACTTTGCTGCAAGTAGCCCATGGATGGTATACGGTAGTCAATTTGAAGACTGATCGTGGGACATCAATGGCTTAGGAGACAAGTTTAAGTCCCTGAAATCTAAGGCTTTTCAACTTTATGAGCCGTGAGGGTCTCATAAAATTATTTTCTTCTTACGATTCGAAAGGAACTCATAAGCGTATTTTCTCCTCATGAGTCTGAGGACCCATAAGTTTCTTTTCTCTTGTGAGTGGTAAGGATCTCACAAGAGTGTTTTCTCCTTACGATTCAAAAGGATCTCATAAGTGCTATTCTCCTCATGTATCATGGAGACACATGAGTAGGACTTCTCCTCGTTGGTAGCTTAGTTTTCCAACAGAGGACATTGGGAAGGAATGTTGTTGGAAATATTCAACTTGTTGTTTTGGAAAGCGTTAAGTTTGATCCACTTGGAGAGATGTAAGGCGGAGTTTCCAAATTCTTGGTCCGAGAAGATAAGGAGTGGAACAATATCGTCACCTATCGTTGAATCGAATCAAGAAATCTAGGGATCCAATTTTTATTTGGAGGAGTGATGGGGATTTTCCCTTAAGTGAAAATGATGACTTTCCTTTTAAACGAGAATGGGAATTTGCCTTTTAGGCGAGAATGGAGATTTTGCCTTTTGGGAGAAAATGAAGTTTATACCTTTTAGGTGAAAATGAAGTTTTTTCCATTTAGGCGACGATGGAAATTTTCCTTTCAGGTGAGAATGATGATTTTGCCTTTTAGGCGAGAATGGAGATTATGCCCTTTGGGGGAAAAAGATGATTTTGCCTTTTGGGCGAATATGAAGTTTTTGCCATTTAGGCGAATATGGAAATTTTGCCCTTTAGGCGAATATGGAAATTTTGCCCTTTGGATGAAAACAAAGTTTTTTTCCTTTTAGGCGAAGATGAAATTTGTGCCTATTTAGGCGATGATGGAGATTTTTCTCTTTGGGCAGAAATGAAGTTTTTTCCTTTTAGGCGATTATGGAGGAGTGGGTTCCATCATTCAAGTTCTTATCTGTCCGTTTTTTAACCAGCTTGGCTAGTGTGTCCGCTTTGTTATTTTCCGCTTGCGGTATGCTTCCAAGCATATATGACAGAATTTTCTGTTTTTTGGTAGGTGCTTGGCCTAGTGAAGGCCCAGAACAAATACACCCTTTGACACCCTTGATGCGTCGATGGTGCTTTCTTGATGGGCTTTGACCCCGGCGTTACAACAAGCTTATGTGCTAGTTTTCTGAAGAGGAAACTATTTGGTTCATCCTTTCCAGCTTAACTATTGGGTCAAGCAATTCTTTGCGACAGCATATTCGGGCACTGGTTGAGACTAAAGTAGTCGAGGAAGATTTCTCGCCAGTCTTATTCTTCTTTCGCTTGGAGAATATTTTGATGGGATGTTTCCATTGGAGACTCCAAAAGTATTTCAGCAGGCACTAGAATCTTTCGACTTTGTACGATGATTCTTACGTTGTCAAGATTTTCATCTGCTAGTTCTTTAGCCACTTTGGCCAATGCGTCTGCTTTACTGTTTTCCGCTCGCGGTATGCTTCCTAGAATATATGATGGAATTTTCCATTTTTGCTAGGTGTTTGACCTAGTGAAGGCCAAGAACATATACACCCTTGATGCGTCGATGGTGCTTGCTTGATGGGCTTTGCCCCCGGCATTGCAGCAGGCTTATGTGCTAGTCATCTGAAGAGAAAGCCATTTGGTTCATCCTTTCTAGCTAAACTGCTTGGTCAAGAAATTCTTGGCGACAACATATTCGGGCACTCGTTGAGACCCAAAGTGGTCGAGGAAGATTTCTTGTCAGTCTTCTTTATTGCCCATCAGGAGAACTTTTTCCTTCTGACACTTCAGTCATGTCACTTTCAGATGATTTTCCCTTCTCATATCTTCATAATTTTCTCATCGGATATCCCCATTGGAGGCCTTTGAGATGGTTCTTTGTTGGATGCCCCGTTGGAGGCTTTTAAGGCGAATTTTCTTCCGATTCCTTTATCATAAGCCATGAAGGGAGTTTTGCCGGAGCAAGGATCTTTTCAACCTTGGATGGAGATCGTTATGCCGTCCAAGTTTTCATCTTCCAGTTCCTTAACCACTTTGGCCAATGTGTTCGCTTTGCTTTTCTTTGCTCGCGGCACGCTCTCCAGCTTGTATAATGGAACTTGCTTTAGCAGCTCTTGCGCCTTTGCGCCATACCTTATTAACTCAAGTTTGCATATGTTGTAATCGCCGTCGACTTGGCAGAAGATCAACTGAGAATCTCCGTAGATTTGAAGATCCTTGATGCCCATATCGATCGTGATTTCGAGACCGGCTGGTAGTTTATGGCTCGTTTCAGAGCGATAGCTAGTTTACAGCTCATTTCAAAGCAACATGTAGTTTATGGCTCATTGCGGAGCAACATGTAGTTTTTGGCACATTGTGGAGAATTGATCCTTAGGCTAGATGGAGAATTACCCCATGTTGGAATGCTGAAGGGCTTCATGGTTGGATGGAGAATCAGACCATATCGGACGTCGATCATTTTGTGGTGGAATGGAGAATTATTTCATGTTGAACACCGATCATTTTGTGGGCGGGCTATCGATACTTTGCACCGGATTCCTGGGAGTTATGCCGCTGGGCCTTTTGGAGGACTCTCCTCCTACTCTTGGCATAAGGGCATAGTCTGAATTTCTTTAAGCGAATCTTTCGTGCTGTCGTTCGGATTCATGTGTGAGCAGGTATATGTACTATCACGAATCTTCATTTTTTAAAGCGGACCATTGATGCTTTGCATCGGACTCCTTGGAGTCTTGTCCACGAACATTTGCATTTGTTGGTAGACCATCAACACGTTGCACTGGATTCCTTAGAATCTTGTCACCGTACATTCACATTTGGAGACGAATCATCAATGTATTTTCATCGGACTCCTTTGAGTCTTGTTCGTCGACTTGATTTCATACAGGATGCATACTTCGCCCAGCATCTTCATTTGATTTTGATGCTAAGTAATTTTTTTACCTTATCACTGTTGCAAGACCCGATGTACGCGGTTTCCATCGCATCGGTGCGAGTTTACCCGGCAGCTGGTTGCCCCCCCCGGGTACCAATTCGACTGATAGAGTCTTTGTTGCTTGATGGAGAATAAGGCTCGACGGCATACTCTTCCAAAAGAAGTTCAGGTCTTGTTGAGCTTTTCACGCGGAGGAGAGGCTTTGAGGAGGGGTGAGTTTCTAATTTCCTTGCTGATTGAACTCCCTCTTCTGATGGTGGTCTTTAAGCCAGTTCTTGAAGACGTCATAGTCCTTTATAAGGTGACTGACAATCCGATGATAGAGGCAGTATTTGGGGTCATTGCCCCTGTTGGCTTGCTTTAGATGCCTAGAGTTAAGCAGAACGAGCATCGTGTTTTCTTTGGCCAATCCGAACAATCTCCTTGTTTTGCTTTAGAAGAATAAGTATTTGCGTCCCATTTTCTCCTCCAAAATAAGACCTATTCTCATTGTTGGTGGGGGATTGGATATGGTTCCCCCCTGACTTTGTCGCGCATTAGAGACGAAAGAGGATTTTTCAACATTTTTTTCGTGCCAAAAATCTTTCTCTGACAGAGGGTTGGCCGTTGAGGCGAAATTTATCCCCTCCAGTTGAGTAGCATGATCTATGAGATCATGATACGTCTTGTGCTTCGCCATGGCGACGAATGGATATGCTGAACTTCTTTTTTCGAGTGTGCCCATGAAGATCCCTATGGCTTGGGATTCATCAAGCGCATGCTCACATTTTGAAGCGAGATTTCGCCATCGGACGACATATTGTGCCAGATTGCATGAGCTCCTCTTTTATTCATTTATCAAAGTAGAAAGCATCGTTTTTCCAGTTGCGCTAGCGAATCTTTTGCATGAAAAAAGCTTCCAGTTGCGCAAAGGTCTGTAGGGAGTCATTTGGTAACTCCGCATACCACTCGAAGGCTGTGTCAGCGAGACTGCCGATGAATTACCTCGGCAGGAGGGTGTCATTGCCCCATATGTTCCCGTACATCGCTTTGAATTGCGCAGTGTGTTGGAGGGGATTCCCTATTCCTTTGAACACCTTGAATTTAGGAATCGCGTATCCCTTGGGGTATTGCAATTGATCGTGGTATGCCGGATAGGGTCGACATTTGTAGACTAGATTTTAAGATACTTCACTGGCCATATGCATCTTAACTTGCTATTCAATGAGATCATTAATCTGATTTCACAGAGCCGCATCATTATTTGATGATGAACCCACAGCGGCTTCCATGTTTATTGGAGTTGGCGATGGTGCGGGATTTGTCGTTGTTTGGACTGGCATCTCAAGCATTGGCAGAGGTTTCTCATCATCATGTGGCTCTGGCTGCATAGACATTGCAGTGTGCACCAGCTGGAATAGGGTTACCATTCGAGCCAAGTTGGCGCCTACATCAGCAACCTCCTTATCCTTTTCGGCTAGACGAGCCTGCAAGGATTCGGCCGTGGGATCCTTATTGGGACCTTCCTCTTCGTCTCTTGCTTTTTTCTTCATTGAGGACGGAGAGGCCAGGGATGCAGCCTGTGTTACCATGTATTGGATCAACTCTTGCTACTCTTTTTGCCTTTGGTCTTGATTGGTCGCTTGGGACCGGGTTACTCTCTTTTCATCGAAAGAACCTTGCATCATATACACCGTATGTGTAACCATAGGGTTGCACTAAGAGTTTAATGTGTTTCTCCTTTTGGGATTTGCTGGAGGCGAAGGGACCCTTTAGGGCCATTCCCGGATCGGAATAGCCTCATTCTCAATATTGATTAGGAAAGAGGTTTAAGCGACTGCCTCCTCATTGCAGGGAGGGGCGTCGAGCATGTTTTGTTAGCAGCCTTTGGCTGATGGACCTCCTTCGCATTGCAAGAGTTCAGCACATAGTTCTTCCTGATTCTGAGAAGAGGGTGGTCATGAACCTCCCCCCATACTTTGAAAACCTCAGAAGAGATGGTGGGAAGAGAGCGAAAGCGGTCCTTCATCCTTTTTGTTCTTTCCTTCGTTGGCGGAGATCTTTTTAGCATAGCAGCAGGGAAATCTGCTTCACATACCTCAGTGACTCGAAAGCTTTTCCGTTGGGATGTTCACGGTAAAAGTGGGCTCCTCTGTGAGAGGAACTTTTTTGGCTGGGCCGCGGTTTCTCTTGGCATTGGCCTGTTTTTTACCATGATTGCTCTATTATTTCAGCTTTTCTTATTGCGAAGGTCGCGATCGCCCTATCATTTCGGCTATTTACTCACGGTTACCCCCATCATTTTGGCTATTTATTTTTATTTTACTCGTTAATTTTTATTGCGAGTTTCCCTATCATTTCGGCTAATTATTTTTATTTTTACTTGCTGATTTTTATTGCGAGTTGCCCCCATCATTTTGGCTATTTTTATCATCTTCTAGTTTCACTAATTGGGGGTCGAAGATTGAGCATTTTCCCCCGTTCGAAGTTCAGTGACGACCATCTTCGACTGAATGTTGGTAGCGAGTGTTAGGCTTTCAAAGACCAACCTACTTGAAGGTGAAAGGTCTTCTGATGCATTTGCGACTTTCGGAGTCAGCCTTTTTAAACTGACCTTCTTAATGGTATGGGACCCTTTGGGAGATCCGCCGGCTTGAGGGTCAATCCATCGAAGATTGACCTTTGAGGAGTTTTTCCATTTGGCAAAGCGTCGTCCTCCTTTGAGAGTGGTCCGGAGAATTATCCGAACTGTAGTCCGCTCAATTCTTTCGACAACTAGGCCCCTTGGGCATCGATGATCGGTTTTGGACATCGAAATCTTGTCCGATAGAACGAGTCAAACAGACGACACATGAAGTGTGGAGTAGAAAGAGAAAAATGGTCGCACTGGGCATGCCAGAACCTGTTTACCGCAGAAAACCGGGACATGGACTGGAGTTGAACGTCTTGCCTGAATTTCGGGGCACATACATGAGTTGATCCATTCACCTCTCCGAAGACACTAAGGGATTATAGCGCCATATATCGGAGGTTTGAATAGATGCGACCGATGTAGCTGACTTCATATTCTTTCTCAAGGTGAAAGGTTTATTGATTATGGGAATGCATTCTTCCTACAGACGCAAGCCCATGTAGTTAATTACGTTATCGCTAACGATAACAACTTTCTACACTCCCGGTCTTTATTCTATGTGTTTGACTATAGATATTGCTGGATATGTATGCCCTAGAGGCCTTTATTATATAGGATGTTGGGGGTATGTATGTACAGGACAATCTTGCTAGATATGATAGTATGTTATTTGGTTTGAATTTATCTTAACATGTGTATATGTTTTATTAGTTATTTCACATCGTTAATATATGTTGATAAAACCCGTAGGATCCTTGTTTGACTACCATCGTTGTGATGGCAATCATACTTGTGGGAGCTGGGTAGTCGATAAGCACATCCTTAAATGTCCCTAGTCGTGAGAGTATCGAGACTGGGCATCGATATTCCAAAGTAGACTAGTATATACGTTTCTAAACCCTGACGAAGGGCATATGTTAGTCCTATAGCCATTGGTGTGTTTCACCTAAGATTGTATACGGGTGTTCACTAGGGGTGAGTACACTGGACGGACTCGCCAAGAACTGGCTAGATGGTATTATACTCATCGTCAGATAGCAGTTCTCTGGTGACATGAGTACAGATAGTCCGTTGACCTGAGATTGTCATTTTTCTCGTGTGAGTTCCCAATGTGCTTTGATTAGTACCTTAGTGCGGCTCTACTAAGTCATGCAAACATGTTTTAGTTGGGCACAGTCCCGAGCCATATGGAGGCAGAAAGCAATTGTTAGGGATTCGTCTCTCCCGGTATAGAGAGTCGATGCCACGCTGTGTTCGGTTGACCAACACCATAAGTCCCTGGGCAGGACGGTTGAGAATTACTGATAGTTAGATTAGTAGATTCTCGAATGTTCTTGAGCCACATCGGCACGACTTGTCGGGTTAGTAGGGGTCTGACGTTTTCCACCCCCTAGACCCGGCATGCGATACTCTCGGACGAACAGACCGGACTGTACGGAGATTGTCACGGACAGGCTTTGTAGGGGTTCGGATGAGTTTGCTCGTCGGCCTTCTTTTCGACAGGTATCTGGGTAGCCGTTACGTATAGCTAGTGCCACTGATGTGCTTGTGGTTAAATCCACTACCAGCGTACTGTCGAGTCTTTAGAGTCCCACATAGAAGGTTTCCCTGGTTCAGGCGAAACGATGTTGAGGCGTATGGTTTTACGTGCAAGGTTTCGATCAAATATGTGTACAAGCTACATGGATTTATGTTCGGACGGTTAATACTAGCGGGTTTAGGATTAAGCTGCATTATTGAATCAAGTATTGATTCAATAATGATCTAGTATTATACTATTGGATTATTCTATCTTTTGGCATTCATATTTTTTGTAGGACGAATACGGGTATATATATACGGTTTTGTATTCTTGTACTTATACAAGAATGCTTCTAGAAGATGACACATTATTATATGTTTTTCTATTTATTAGAAATAGAAAATGAGGTAGAGGGGTGAGGTGGCTTTGAGAAAGGTGAGAAGCATGGCTATATTTTTTGTTTATTCATTTGTGAAAACTATTCAAGTATGGTTACTTATTTTATTTGGAAAAAGGATTATGATACATATATTTTTCCTAGCCATTTTCCCTCTCATTCTAACCATTGCCTTCTCTCTCCTCTCTTGAGCTCCCTCTTCTTTTTCAACCCTAACCCCCCTCATGTGTTGAGAACCATAGGGTTTTGGAGGTAGAAAAATCTATTTAACACTCTCTACATCTTCTAAATAACCTAGATTAGCAAATTAGGTCATTTAGTCACTTCTTTTTGAAGTTAAAACTTGAACAACAAACTCTCAAGTGGATCGTCTTTGACATGAGGAGGTAAACGACCAAGCTTGATCCTGACAGACTAGGAGCTAAGGAAGAGGATTTTAAAGACCCGAAGGACTCGATCTCATAGGTATAATCACTATCCGAGTAGATTAAATCCTATGATGTTTTTGCTTACTAGGGCTTATGGTAGTTCTTAGGTTGCTTGTTGATGTTGCATGCCTAAAACTCGTTTTTCATGTATTCCGCCTCTCTACAAACCCCATAGAGTGTGAAAAATCAACTAAAATGGTATCAGAGCCTCTCCATAAGCTTTAACTAGCTCGTAACGACGTTCGAATTCCGCCGTTTTTGTCGCGCAAAAACTGCCGGAAAAAACAGTCCCAAAATTTATTGTTTTAACTTGTTTGCACACCCCGCGGGCTTACGGTTTGGACCAAGAAGCCGCGGGATGATGCATGGGTACCACAGGGGTACCAAAGGTCGGGGCCACCCCCCAAGACCACCATGAAGTAGACTTGGGGGTAGGGACCAAAGGTCGCCCCCTAAGGTTGCTCTCGGGTCTACCTTCCCCTTGGGGCCACCTCATGGTTGCCCCGGGGGGTGCATACCCCCTTAGGCCCCATAAGAGTACATTAATTTTTGTTTCTTCTCCCGCATGAAGATTCGGGCGAGTTTCGAGTTCATTTCGACTCCCGGATTGGCTTAAAACGAGAGATTTTTGAGACTTTAGTAGATTAGATTTTCAGTTGTGGAAAATTGGATGAGTTTGCTAATTGTGCAAAGAATTATAATGTATTTATTTTCGTTACTTGATTATGTGATGTGTATATGTATTTTTAAACGTCTTCTAATCATTATACGTCGATTAGAAGGGGTTACACATATCTTGTGTTGTTGTGTTGGTAATGGTTTGATGGATCGTCGTGTGAAAAGTCCGTGTGAATTTAGATGTGAGTGGATGATGTAATTCGTGTAATAATTGATATATATTCATTTATTGGGACACATCCGGGTTGAGAATGTTGTCACTGGCTGTATATTATATTATCCATTTCTGCATCTAGGATTGACTCTCAGAGGAGTGCACAAGCTACCGAGTTCTAGAATTCAGTTAGTGGCCATCCCGAGGAGTCAAGACCCGGGTCACCCAATTCTAGGATTGGCGGGTAGCTTGCCACACTCGTATGGGTCTAGGGTTATTCACACTCGGCTATTCACACGACTGTGGAGAATTTTGTTTCATAAGTGGCTCAATGAAATGCAAAAGTTCCTAGTTGATCTATCTTTCAATTCTCTGTGTTGATATCTGCTTATGATGTTTATCATGCCTCTGAAGAATGGTTATATATATATATATATAATAAATGTTGTATATGTTTTGCACCCACGCTAGCCCTGCCCATGCACTGCCCTAAGTTAAGTAACCTTACGGTGAAGTCCCCGGACCCCGTGGCAAATATGGGTGGCATATACGTACATTCTATTTTCATTATTTTCTAGTGTGATAAGGCTAATTGATGGGACTGCATTAATTTCAATTAATGCAAAGAAACAAACCTAAAATTTAACGTCGTTGAAACAATTATAAAACCACTCGGTTTTCTTTAGAAAACATCTTTTAAAAGAGGAGCCTAAACCACTCCTTTTCAAAGCTATTCAGTTCCTTTGACTATATCAAGTTCATTACGATCACGGTTTTCGCCAAAATCAGCCGTAGCCCTCCGTCATTTCAGATGGGTATCAACTAGTATTCATGTTATATGTTTTGACCTTCGCTAAGGCATAGTGTTTGGTAGCTAACGGGTACTTATCTGTAGCATAGATAGATGCATTAATCTAGGAAAGGCGTACAGTTGTTTTGACCTTCGCCAAGAGCTAATACGAATGGGTCTAGATTAATTAGGACAATGACGGGTTTAACTTAACTTGCGACTTATGATGTTTTGACCTTCATCAAGGTCATAAGCGCTTGGGGCAAAAACCACATCGGGGGTTTCAAACATACGGGAAATTTGCTAGTATTGCATACTTTTTGGAGTGTGGAAGTTTTGGTTGGTTTCCTTCAAAATTATCACACGATGATAGTTGGGTCCCAATCCTACTGTGGGTATCAGCTACTCTTCGGGAGAGTTTTTCACTTTACAATTAGCTAATCAAGTAGGTGTCTAGAAAAGTGTTAATGGGGTTATGCCTCTGGGAAAACAGGGTTATTTAATTGGGTCCGTGCGAAAGCACGGGGGACCTCCCTCCGAAGTACCAACAATAGCCTGGCTGAAAGATAAATGAACTTATAGAGTGCGATTAATCCCGACTAATTCTTCTTTTAAGGTTTGAAAGAGAATTCGAGGAAACAGTGGGAGCCAACCTATTTAGATAAACTAATAACCAATATAAAATTGTAAGAGTATATGCTGAGTGTTTCTTTTCTCTCTCCTAATTATAGCGACCATGACGGGATTTAAGCTGGCTGGGCCAAATTGGTTGGGCCAAATTATAAAGACTGGCTGAGGAACGCCCATATGGCGCTTACATATGATAAGGTTTCATATGTCCTCACGACTAAAGCCCCTCTTGTTCCAGATCCAGAATCCTCAGTCGCGGACATTGAGGTCCATAAGACTTGGGAGCTTGATTGAGCGAAATCCACGTGCCTCGTGCTGGCCTCCATAGATAATGAGCATCAGAGGCGGCACGGGAAGGTGGACCTTACTTCCATCTTCCTCCATACCAAAGATTTATATGGAGAGTAATCCCGTATTGCAAGATACAAGACCTCAAAGAAGTTATTTCAGGCGAGGTTGGCTATCGGATCATCTGTAGGGGATCACGTCCTAAAGATAATTACTCTCGTTGAAGAGCTCGCAGACCTTGAAACAACGTTGGAGAATGAGTTATATACCGAATTGATTCTGCAATCCCTTCTCTCCACCTATGCCCAATTCATATTGAATTTTAATATGCAAAGAACGGAAGTTACACTTCGTGAGCTCCTCAATATATTGAAGGTTGCAAAGGGCTCCTGGAAGAAATCTAAGGAAACACCTGTTTTAGTTGTTGGGGAACCTTCTTTCTCTAAATCCAAGGCTAAAACCAAGGGGAAGAAGAAGAAGAAGGCCATCACTAAACCGAAAGGAGGTGTGCAGAAGGTGCAGGGAAAGGGAAAGACAAAGATTGGGGGATCAGCAACAAAGAAAGAATGTTTGTATTTTGATAAGAAGGGACATTGGAAGAAAGATTGTCGGGCTTTGAAAGCCAAGAATCAGAACATGAAGCAAACTGTGGCTTCAGCTTAAGGTGTGTTCGTGGTTGAAAACCGTTTCTCTATTAACTCTACTTTCTGGGTATTAGATACTGGATCAAGATCTCGCATCTGTAATTCTTTGTAGGCGCTGAGAACCCGTAGAGTTTTGAGGAAAGGTGATATGACCCTCAGCATTGGCAACGGAGCAAGTGTAGATATTGTTGCAGTAGGAGATTATCACCTCGGGTTATTGAGTGGACATATTTTGGTTTTGTATAACTTCTTTTGGGTACCTAGTATGATGTGTAATATTATATCTGTTTCTTTGTTATCTAATGAAGGATATAATTTTGCACTTGAATGCAATGTCATAAACATTCATCTGAATCATGAAATATTGGGTCGGGTACACTAAATAACAGAATATATGTACTCAATCAATATCAAGTTTTCAATGTCCAAAGCACACTAAAAAGAAAGACCCCAGAATTAAATCAAGCTTTCTTATGGCATTGTAGACCTGGTCATATCAATGAAACATGATTAACTAAGTTACATAAAGATGGATATTTAGATCCTTTTCAATATCTATCTTATACAACTTGTCAATCATGTATCAAAGGAAAGATAACTAAAACTACGTTCACTGGACACGGAGAAAGAGCTCCTGGGACTCATACACAGCGATGTATGTGGTCCAATGTCTACACATGCAAAAAGTGGTTATTCTTATTTCATCACTTTTATCGATGATTTCTTAAGATATGGACATATATTCTTGATGAAACATAAATCCGAGGCCTTTGAGAAATTTCAGGAGTATCAGAATGAAGTAGAAAAACAAACAGGCAAAAGTATCAAAATGCTTCGATCTGATCGGGGTAGAGAATACTTAAGTGCCGAGTTCCTGGAATATTTAAAAGAGAATGGAATTCTCTCTCAGCTTACTCCTCCATACACACTACAACACAACGGTGTATCAGAAAGACGGAATCGCATCGTGCTAGATATGGTGCATTCCATGATGAGTAATGCTGGGTTACCGGTATCCTTCTGGGGTTTTGCACTGGAATCTGCAGCTTACGTATTACATAAAGTTCCAACTAAGTCAGTGCCTACCATTCCATATGAAATGTGGAATGAGAAGAAACCCTGTCTTAAGTATCTTAAGATATGGGGGTGTCCAGCTTTTGTCAAAATGCATCATCCGGACAAACTCGAGGCACGCTCAGTACTGTGTAAGTTTATGAGATACCCAAAGAATTCAAGAGGGTATTTTTTCTATTACGCTGAGGAACAAAAGGTTTTTGTTTCTCAACATTCCCGCTTTATGGAAACTCAATTTCTTGAAAAAGAAATTTGTGGGAGCGCGATAGAACTGCAAGAAATTCCAGAACCACAAACTATTAATGAAAACTTGGTAGAACCTGAAGTTTTAATAGAACAGGACGTACCTATGCCACTCCGCAGGACTAGTAGGCAGTCACATCCGTCCGAAAGATACTACGGTTTTCTCGTAGACAGGGATCAAGAGGATTGCATCATCGATGATGATGAACCTACTAGTTTTCAGCAAGTCATCACGAGTAGAGACTCGGTGAAGTGGCTAGATGCTATGCGATCTGAGATGGAATCCATGTACACCAATAAAGTATAGACTTTGGATGTTGCTCCTCCTGGGTAAAACCCGTTGGATAAAAATGGATCTTCAAAAAGAAGATTGGCGTAGATAGACAGGTAGAAACCTACAAAGCTAGACTCGTTGCAAAATTTTTTCGTCAAAGACCAGGATTGGACTATGACGAAACTTTTTCACTAATGGCTATGCTTAAATCTATTCGGATCCTACTTGTCATTGCTGTCTTCCATGACTATTACATCTGGAAGATGGATGTTAAAACCACTTTTCTAAATGGAAGTTTCGAAGAGTGTGTTTATATGGATCAGCCAGAGGGTTTCATAGACAGTGGGAGCAGCGGGAAGGTGTGCAAGTTTCTTAAATCTATTTATGAATTAAAGCAGGTATCACGGAGTTGGAACATCTGTTTTGATGAAACAATCAAGGAATTTGACTTTATCAAAAATGTAGATAAACCTTATATTTATAAGAAGATTGTAAGGAGAACTATGGTATTTCTCATTTTATACGTAGATGACATTCTCTTGATAGGAAAAGATATTCCTATGCTACAATTCGCCAAGCTTTTCTTGTTACAGAAGTTCTCCTTGAAAAACATGGGTGATGCCTCCTACATTCAGGGGATTAAGATCTATCATAACAGATCTAAAAGAATGTTAGGACTTTCACGGTCCAGATATATAGGCACCATACTAAAGAGGTTTAATATGGAAGATTTCAAGCACGGTAATTTACCTGCTTCTCACGAAATCACCCTCTCTAAAGAGATGTCTCCTAAGACTGATGATGAGATGGCTCGCATGAGCATTGTACCCTATGCTTCGGCGGTAGGGTCTATAATGTATGTCATATTATGTACTAGACCAGATATAGCTTACACACATAGCGTTGTAAACAGGTATCAGTCCAACCCATCTGAGAAGCATTGGAAAGCAGTGAAGAATATTCTTAAGTATCTGAGAAGGAGTAAGGAGATGTTCTCAGTGTACGGTAATAGAGACCTCCATATAGAGGCTTTTACCGACTCTGGCTTCTAAAGTGACAAGGATAACTCTAAATCCATCTCGGGTTATGTGTTTATTCTCAACGGTGGCGCAGTCTGTTGGAAGAGTTTCAAACAGGACACCGTAGCAGACTCGACGATGGAAGCTGAGTATATCGCTGCTAACGATACTGCAAAAGAAGCATTCTGGATAAGGAAGTTCATTTCTAAACTTCAGGTGATTCTATCCATTGCTAATTCAATACCTTTGTATTGCGATAACAAAGGAGTCATGGCATTGTCAAAGGAACCACGGTCCCATCAGAAATCCAGACATATCTTGAGGCGGTATTATCTGATCAGGGAGATCGTAGATCGCCGGGAGATCGTAGATCGCCGGGAGATCGTAGATCGCCGGGAGATCGAGGTGCAGAGAGTAGATAGAAGGATAACACGACAGATCCATTCACCAAGGCCATCCCTCAAGTACAGTTCGAGAGACTATTCGAGATGTTGGGTATGCGATACGCCAACAACTGGCCTTAATGTAGTCGTTGGGTACTCGAGACGCCAATAACAGGCCTTAGTACAAGTGGGAGATTGTTGGATATGTATGCCCTAGAGGCCTTTATTGTATAGGATGCTAGGAGTATGTATGTACATAAAAATCTTTCTCGATATGATAATATGTTATGTGGTTTGAATTTTTCTTAACATGTGTATATGCTTGACTAGTTATTTCATATCGTTAATACATGTTGATAAAGCCTATAAGATCCTTACTTGACTACCAGCGTTGTGATGGCAAAAATACTTGTGTCACGATCCGAAATTTGGCACGTGACGGCCCTTAAATTACGCAACGTTTACAGGCGTAACGCAATTTAAGTAAGCCGAAAACCCAGCAATCTAAACCATCAAAACTAGAAGTGATAAGAACATTGTTAAAACTTTTGAAAATCTCAAGTACAAATTCTTTAAAGTCCAAATTTTAGTTTCTTAAAAATTTTGGCAGCACCTCCTTTGTAAAAACTAACCCTAAAAATGGGTACAACATAAATATAAGTAAAGCATCCCCAAACGAGAGCAAATCCACGCTCAAAGGCGGAAAACAACCACCACAACAGATATACGACGCCGTAGCGAAGAAATAAAAGACGATATAAATAAAACTGTATAAAAGACCTCCAAGTCACAATAATATACAAAATCACCCTCACATCACGTCTCTAAGTCATACATGAAAGTGGTAGATGGAGAGTACATGGTACAAAGATATACAATGAGCAACATCGGATAACCGCAAAACCCACCTATAGCAAAACTGTTCGCAATCAGCCGAAGCGGTATCCGCTGCAAAAGATGATATGATAGGTAGAAGCCCTGTCTCGACTACTCTGAGGAACAACCTGCAAACTCTGTGTCACAACGGGGGTGAGTTTCCAACTCGTGAATAATAAATAACATATGCAGGTAATCGCAAGTATGCACGTACTGCGCGAATCTATCATATGCAAGCTAAAAGCAATAAATGGCCATATGTATGCAACAGTCATGAAATGTACTCTATCAGGTACAACTAATATATGAAGCAATAATATGGCAATATGTATATGCAACCGTCATGAAAGGTACTCTATCAGGTACTACTAATACATGAAGCAATGCATATAAAATAAACGCGGAATATGGGATAAAACATGTCATCCTCACGGAATCCTCATCGTGGCAGGACCAGTGTCCATCTAGACAATCCAAATCCCAAATATCCTCAAATCGGCCCTCAAGTCGGTCCTCATATCGGCCCTCATATCATGAATAAGTATATTTGCAAGGTCATTATAATGATGTATATAATTTAGATATGTATACATATATATCAGCATCCTATTCCACTAATATATATATATATATATATATATATATATATATATATATAACAGCGTCTCATTCCACTGTTATATATACTTAGGAGTAAAAATATTATGGAAACAAGTGTCCAGCATCGACACATAAAACTGATCTATCAGGCGTCGTCACCACGACTTCCCTTGATATATACATATCATATATACATCAGAATCCCGAGTACCCAGCTTCGATACTCGAATTCCCCGTATCCATACGTACATGACTCCGGTCGATATCTACGCGATCACCGACGAGTCTAAAACTGTCACCGGTAGGTATGATTCCCCTGCCAGGCTCATCGGCGTGATCCTTCGACATACCTTTCTTGCCCCGGGGTACCTCCGGGCCCCACCATGTACCCGCACATGGCCCACGACGCCTCCTCGCATGGGGTATATATCATAACCGAGAAATCTCATGGTGGATGCTGAAATACCATATCAAGAGAAACCGGGTTTTTTCAAATAATGCATAATTTCATGAAACTACTACGGTCCTCAAATCTAGAAAACATCATGAAAAATCCATATCTCAATGCGAAAATCCATGAATATAATATATGCAGCATAAAACTGAAATGTGAGCATATAAAGGAAAAGCCGTTATTTAACTGCAACAAGTTAATATATATATCATGCGGTTCCTAATTTCTCCATGTCCATACAACATCAAATATAGGTGAACATGTAGCTATAGCCAGGTATGCGTAACCATGTCGGCATCGCAAGATATCTGTATCTACCTATCAATAATGATGTAATACCCTCCAGGTATATGTAAGTATGTATGCAAGATGTACATATAGCTATGGCTCATATGTGTATATACCTATCACTAATGGTACAATACCATATAGGTATATGGGTAACTAGCATGTAAGCATGTCAAGGCATATGTGTAAGCATGTAGGTAAACAGGTATGCTATATGTCATATGCACGAAGGAAAATAAGGATCATGTCTCAATGTCCCTAAACAATACAATATCACATATGTATAGGTGTTGTGCGTGTCATGGCAATTATCGACGGTGTGTGTGCAGCATACAATTAGTGCTCGTGAAATATGAACCGTCAATAATGGTATTGTTTCTCATTAATACTAGGTCCATGCGCAATAGGAATTGAGATATGCAACAAAGGTACACATGCACAATCAAAATCCGTATACTTCTAACTAATAGTCATGTCATAAATCTAGCCTAGACGCATAACGCCATGCGGGCGATTCCCCTGTAGATGATAATATACTCACCAACGCTCCTGGTTGAGTAAAGCCAACCACCTGCTTTCCCTTCTTCGCAGCGTCCGAAGTTGTCGCCTGCGACCCTAAAATCATAAAACAATATAACAAGTATATATTAGCAATCGACCAATAACACGTACCAACTACGTTTGACCGACGCACCAACTCCAAATATACTCTCAAGTGTTCGTCATGTGGCTAACATGCGTAGCGACACTACGAAACCAACTCAAGAGCAAAAGCTACACAAAGACACGAACGATATCGGCACAACCCTAACTAGGAACGCTAAACGACACAACCACCAAGCCTAGACCCTGATCGTACCGATCGCGCATTCACAACACAAAATATAACGTGGAATCTAATATATTTAACGTCACAACATCAAAAGAAACCCACGCCTAAATTATCCGAAAATCTAGAAAGCAACTTATAACATTTTAGCTCAAAACTATAAGTTTTACCAAAACTAGAAATCACAAACATCACAATATAGCATGTTTAAACCATACAAACCCTTACTAGAATTTTAAACTCACTCAAGTAGGATTAGTAAAAGTTTAGTTTGCTAATTAGCTTAATTATACAATTAGGAAAATATCATTTAACAAACTAGCAACTAGGTTAAGTTTTCTTCAAGTCTTAACTTATCAATTAACCTTTTCACTAATCAAAACCCTAACTTGATTATCAAAAACCATATTTTGAATTTCAAAACATGAATTTAAAAGATTTAATTAAACATATTATATAGCTAGCTTAGAGATTTAAACAACAATTAAAGATTAGGGTTAGAAATATACCTCCACTAGATCACAAAACTTGCAACAAAATACCAAATTTAACCCTCCAAAATGAAGTCTTTCATGAAGATCCAAGCATGTTTTGTGATGAAGAATGATGGGTTATGATTTAATTATGAGTTTGTGTGATTATTTGATAATTTTTGAATGATTTTATGAAGCTTGAAGAGATGAAATGAAGCAAGAGAAAAAGAGGGCAGAAATGGGGAGGGGCCGGCCACTACAAGAAGTGAGGGGGGTTTTGTGAAAATGAGTGGGAAAAATCTAGAAGAAATCAACATAAAAGCTTTAATAAAACAAAAACCCTTTGCCACCTTTTATTCATTTTAATTAAAATTCCCTTTTAATTCACAAATATCCAGATATTTTGGATTGATATTTTCAAGGATGGATTAGTGCTTAATCTAGTGATTAATTTAGCATAGATTCACATTAGCATTAAGTAACCCAAGCAAAAATGTAATTACCACTAATTAAGTGCATAAATAAAGCTTAAAATAATATTTTAATTAGGGAAAAAAATATTAAAATGCACAAAAATAACAAGTGGCTTACAAAAACCCGCAAACTAGCAATATTCTAGCTAAACTAGGTACAGTGAATTCTATACTGCAAAAAGATCAGTTCTAGATTTTTACGGAAAATACAATTTATTTTACCTAAAAACGGAAAATCGCCTAAACGATTCCAAAAGAGCTACAACTTGTGAGAGCTGGAGAGTCGATAAGCACATCCTTAAATGTCCTTAGTCGTAGGAATATCGAGACTGGGTATCGATATTCTAGAGTAAACTAGTATATACATTTCTAGACCCTGACGAGGGACAGTGGTTGGTCCCACAGCCAATAGTGTGTTTCACCTAAGATTGTATACAGGTGCTCACTCGGGGTGAGTACACTAGACGGACTCGCCAAGAACTGGTTAGATGGTATTATACCTAACGTCAGAAAGAAGTTCTCCGGTGACATAAGAACAGATAGTCTGTCGACCTAAGATCGTCATTTGTCTCGTGTGAGTTCCCACTGTGCTTTGATTACTACCTTATCACGGCTCTATTGAGTCATGCAAACAGGTTTTAGTTGGGTTTGTTGGGGATTTGTCTCTCCCGGTATAGGGAGTCGATGTCACGCTTTGTTTGGTTGGCCAACACCATAAGTCCCTGGCCAGGGCGGTTGAGAATTGCTGATAGTTAAATCAGTAGATTCTCGGATGGTCTTGAGCCACATCGGCACGACTTGTCGGGTTATTAGGGGTCTGGCGTTTTACATGCCCTTGACCCGGCATGCGATACTCTTAGACGAACAGACCGGACTGTACGAATATTGTCACGGACAGGCTCAGTACGGGTTCGGATGAGTTTGCTCGTCGACTTTCTTTTTGATAGGAATTTGGGTAGCTTTTACGTATAGCTAATGTCACTGACGTGCTTGTGGTTAAACCCACAGCCAACGTACTGTCGAGTTTTTAGAGTCCCATACAGAGGGTTTTCCTGGTTCAGGAGAAATGATATAGAGGTCGTATGGTTTTACGTGCAAGTTTCTAATCAAATACGTGTACTAGCAACATGGATTTATGTTTGGACGGTTAATACTGTTGGAGATAGTTCCCTCAAAGTCAATTATTGGATCG